>CM038675.1:728055330-729488478 GCA_021605145.1 Aegilops bicornis
GGGATTTGCCTCACCAGGAAGGAGTCAACGTTCCTGCAAAACAATAGGCCTTTTTTATGTCATTATTCATTATATTAGGTCTAGAATTAATTGACTAGATTTAATCGTAGGAAACATGGCTAGCAACGATGAAGGACAGGGTTACGGTGATTATGACGACGTCACCGGACGGCATTTAATTTTTAGCCATACCAACGATCAACCGATGTTGTTGCTGGGCCCACCGGTGGCATCGGGATCGAGACCGACACGCAGATCGGTGGCCGAGATCGAGACCGGCGCGAGACTCAGACCGGCCCGGACCAGCGCCGAGATCGAGACCAGCGCTGCCTCAGGAGCAGCGCTTGATCAGAGAACTGAAAGCAAAGAGGCAGCGGCTTCCTAACAAACTCAGGACTACTAGACTGGTGGTCACGGAGGTGGACGACGGCAATTTTGAGCCAAAGGCGCCCGAGGAAGCGCGTCGATGCTACGGCAATCAAATAGGCTGCATCGTACAGACAACCGCCACCATCAACAATGAGAAACTACAGAAGATAGAAAATATGAGGAGCTCCCTCCTAAAGAAGTTTCAGCAGATATTCTTGTTCCCGGGCCAGAATGAGAAGGATTATGAAGATCCAGACGGGGACCCGGCAATGGGCAAAGAACGTAGGAGATATCGAGGATCATCGACTTCGAGCCGAGTTCTATCACATCCAGCGCGAACTTGCCCAAATCATCATGAAGGATGTCATCGGAAAAATAGGGATGTTCTACGAAGAAGCACAAATGTCGCGGGAAGACGTCCGAACATGGGTAGCCGCTCAGCGTCTCGACCTGAAGCCTTTCACTAGGCTCGGGGACTATCTCCCGGACATGGATGGATGGAACGACATGTTGGAGTGATTGTCGATATATGACAATGTGTCCGTTTAGTCCATACTTTCTGTATGACAAAACTTTGAGTTATGCACGGTGAAACTTTATTTGTGATGTAATTAAACCGTCCTCCTCCTCGACTAGCGAAAATCACTCTAGTTAGGGCATTTTGGGGTATACGATGAACTTTGTTATTTATGCTTATGATATGTTGTTTCTATTTTTGCCAAGTCTGTCTCTTTCTGTTGCCCAACTATATATATATGTTCCATATCATCGACTCATGTGACGATGCAGGTGCATAGATTATCGATGGTGAATAAGTGCTACTCCAGGAGAATATATACAACAAGTGGCCGGATTGTCAGGCCCAGGTGTACCGGTTTCCGGTTTCCAAGCGACAGGCAGTAGTTAGTTTAGGTTCACGCTAATGCGAGAGAGGGATACGAACTCATGTACTCAAAGTGATAGCTCTTCTCGCGTATATCATTGTTTAGATGGATGACGAGGTATTTGCAAGTAATCGAGACTTGTATCACTATTTTCAAGATGATGACGAGAGACCACTTTGTGTTGAATGATGATTATGATGAGACTATTTGTATGTATATGCTATGATTACATTTCTGGTCTCGCAGGCATTTGTATGTGTATCATGATGACATTTGTATGTGCAAAAGATTCTTCTATAAAGCCTGTTCAAATACAAAACAAATATGCTGAAAAAAAACAAAAAACTACTAAGATTAGCAGTAGCGAGTGTATTAAAGTTAGCAGCAGCGCAGTGATAGCAGTAGCGCGTCCAGCCAGAGCGCGCTAGAGCTACTAGAAGTAGCGAGCTTCCACTAAGCGCGCTGTTGCTACACTTGTGTAGCAGTAGCACCGGTGGGCACGCGCTACTGCTATGTGTTAGCTATAGCGCCTTATTAGTAGCGCCACTCCCCGCGCTACTGATACACCTAAAACCCGCGCTGCTGCTAGCCTTTTCCCTAGTAGTGTAGTGTTGATTATTCCTTGTAGTTGATGCTAGTTGGTTTATTTGGTGGAAGATCATATGTTCAGACCCTATATGCATATTAATACCCCTCTGATTATGAACATGAATATGCTTTGTGATTAGTTACGTTTGTTCCTGAGGACATGTGAGAAGTCTTGCTATTAGTGGTCATGTGAATTTGGTATTCGTTCGATATTTTGATGAGATGTATGTTGTCTATCGTCTAGTGGTGTTATGTGAACGTCGACTACATGACACTTCACCATTATTTGGGCCTAGAGGAAGGCATTGGGAAGTAATAAGTAGATGATGGCTTTCTATAGTGACAGACCCTTAAACCCTAGTTTATGCGTTGCTTGGTAAGGTGCTGATTTGGATCCATACGTTTCATGCTATGGTTAGGTTTACCTTAATACATCCTTTGTAGTTGCGGATGCTTGCAATAGGGTTTAATCATAAGTGGGATGCTTGTCCAAGTAAGGACAGCACCCAAGTACCGGTCAACCCACATATTAAATTATCAAAGTACCGAACACGAATCATATGAACGTGATGAAAACTAGCTTGACGATAATTCCCATGTGTCCTCGAGAGCGCTTTTCTCTATATAAGAGTTTTTCCAGGCTTGTCCTTTGCTACAAAAATGATTGGGCCACCTTTCTGCACTTTATTTACTTTTTTTACTTGTTGCTCGTTACCAATTATCTTATCACAAAACTATCTGTTACCTATAACTTCAGTGCTTGCAGAGAATACCTTGCTGAAAACCGCTTATCATTTCCTTCTGCTCCTCGTTAGGTTTGACACTCTTACTTATCGAAAGGACTACGATAGATCCCCTATACTTGTGGGTCATCAAGACTCTTTTCTGGCACCGTTGCTGGGGAGTGAAGCGCCTTTGGTAGGTGGAATTTGGTAAGGAAAAATTTATATAGTGTGCTGAAATTTACTGTCACTTGTTACTATGGAAAGTAATCCTCTGAGAGGCTTGTTCGGGGTATCTTCACCCCGACCAGTAGAGCAAAGAGCTGCTCCGCAACCTACTAAACCTACTGAAAGTGAAAATGTTGGAAAAACTGCTAGCTAATCCTTTTGAAGTAGATGGAACAATGCATCCTGATGAGCACCTAATATATGTGGATGAATTTTTTGGATTATTTAAGCTTGCAGCTATACCCGATGATGTTATTACGAAGAAGGTCTTCCCTTTATCTTTGAAGGGAGATGCATTGACATGGTATAGGCTATGTGATGATATGGGATCATGGAACTACAAATGATTGAAATTGGAATTTCATCAGAAGTTTTATCCTATGCATCTTGTTCATCGTGATCGTAATTATATATATAATTTTTGGCCTCGTGAAGGAGAAAGCATCGCTCAAGCTTGGGGGAGGCTTAAATCAATGTTATATTCATGCCCCAATCATGAGCTCCCAAGACAGATAATTATTCAAAAAAATTATGCTCGGCTTTCTGATAACAATCGCGCCATGCGCGATACTTCTTGTGCTGGCTCTTTTATGATGAAGACTATTGAATTCAAATGGGATTTATTGGAAAGAATTAAACGCAACTCTGAAGATTGGGACCTCGACGAAGGTAAGGAGTCAGGTATGACACCTAAGTTTGATTTTGTTAAATCTTTTATGGATATCGATGTTTTCCGTAAATTTAGCACTAAATATGGACTTGACTCTGAGATAGTAGCTTCTTTCTGTGAATCTTTTTCTGCTTATGTTGATCTCCCTAAGGAGAAGTGGTTTAAATATGATCCTCCCATAGAAGTAAAAGTGGCTGCACCTATTAAAGTTGAAAAAAAGAATATCACTTATAATGATCCTATTGTTCCTGCTGCTTATGTTGAGAAACCACCTTTCTTTGTTAGAATAAAGGATCATGCTAAAGCTTCAACTGTGGTTCCTAAAAGCAATATTAGAACTTATACACCTCCTGAGCAAGTTAAAGTTGAATCTAATATTGCTATTCTTAAAGATCTCTTGTCTGATAATATTGATGGGCATGTTATTCATTTCCGTGATGAAACTGCTAGAATTGCCAAACCTTGTGCTAAAGATAAACATAGACCTGTGGTAGTCATGACGGTTATTTTTGTTAAAATAGGAGATCATTGTTATCATGGGTTATGTGATATGGGTGCTAGTGCTAGTGTAATACCTATTGACTTATATAAAAAAAATTATGCATGATATTGCACCTACTAAGTTAGAAGATATTGACGTCACAATTAAACTTTCCAATAGAGATACTATTTCACCCATGGGAATTGTTAGAGATGTTGAAGTCTTGTGTGGGAAAACTAAATATCCTTCTGATTTTCTTGTTCTTGGTTCCCCACAAGATAGCTTTTGTCCCATTATATTTGGCAGACCCTTCTTGAACACTTTTAATGCTAAGATAGATTGCGAAAAGGATGTTGTTTCTATTGGTCTAGGTGATATGACTCACGAGTTTAACTTCTCTAAATTTAGTAGACAACACTGTGAAGAGGAATTTCCTAGTAAGGATGAAATTATTGGTCTTGCTTCTATTGTCGTACCTCCTAGTGATCCTTTAGAGCAATATCTGCTAGACCATGAAAATGATATGTTTATGAATGAAAGAAGGGAAATAGATGAAGTATTCTTTAAACATGAACCCATCCTGAAACACAATTTGCCTGTTGAAATCCTAGGGGATCCTCCTCCACCCCAGGGTGATCCCGTGTTTGAACTTAATTAAACCGTTACTTGATACTCTTAAATATGCTTATCTTGATGAGAAGAAGATATATCATGTTATTATTAGTGCTAACCTATCATAGCATGAAGAAGAGAGATTATTGAAAACTCTGAAGAAGCACCGCGCTGCTATTGGATATACTCTGGATGATCTTAAGGGCATTAGTCCCACTCTATGTCAACATAAAATAAATTTGGAGAAAGATGCCAAACCAGTTCGTGATCACCAACGACGGCTGAATCCTAAGATGAAAGAAGTGGTAAGAAAGGAAGTATTAAAGCTCCTTGAGGCAGGTATAATTTATCCGATTCTCGATAGTCGATTGGGTAAGTCCTGTCCATTGTGTCCCCAAGAAGGGAGGTATTACTGTCGTTCATAATGATAAAGATGAATTGATTCCGCAAAGAATTATTACAGGTTATAGGATGGTAATTGATTTCCGCAAATTAAATAAAGCTACTCAAAAGGATCATCACCCCTTCCCTTTTATCGATAAAATACTAGAAAGATTATCCAAACATACACATTTTTGCTTTCTAGATGGTTACTCTGGTTTCTCTCAAATACCTGTGTCAGCCGATGACCAATCAAAGACCACTTTTACTTGCCCTCTTGGTACTTTTGCTTATAGACGTATGCCTTTTGGTTTATGTAATGCACTTGCTACCTTTCAAAGATGCATGATGGCCATATTCTCTGACTTTTGTGAAAAGATTTGTGAGGTTTTCATGGACGATTTCTCTGTCTATGGATCCTCTTTTGATGATTGCCTAAGCAACCTTGATCGAGTTTTGCAGAGATGTGAAGAAACTAACCTTGTCTTGAATTGGGAGAAGTGCCACTTTATGGTTAATGAAGGTATTGTCTTGTGGCATAAAGTTTTTGAAAGAGGTATTGAGGTTGATAAAGCCAAGGTTGATGCTATTGAAAAGATTCCATGCCCCAAGGACATCAAAGGTATAAGAAGTTTCCTTGGTCACGCCGGTTTTTATAGGATGTTCAGTAAGGACTTCTCAAAAATTTATCGGCCTCTGACTACTTTATTACAAAAAGATATACCATTTGTCTTTGATGATGGTTGTGCAGAAGCATTTGAAATACTTAAGAAAGCATTGATCTCTTCGACCATTGTTCAACCACCTGATTGGAATTTACCCTTTGAAATTATGTGTAATGCTAGTGATTATGCTATAGGTGCCGTTATAGGTCAAAGAGTTGATAAGAAATTAAATGTTATTCAATATGTTCGTAAAAATCTAGACAATGCTCAAAGAAACTACACTACTACTGAAAAAGAATTCTTAGCAGTTGTATTTGCTTGTGATAAGTTCATGCCTTATATTGTTGATTCTAAAGTAACTATTCACCCTGATCATGCTGCTATTAAATATCTTATGGAAAATAAAGATGCTGAACCTAGACTTGTTAGATGTGTTCTCTTGCTACAAGAATTTGATTTGCATATTATTGATAGAAAGGGAGCTGAGAACCCCGTTGCAGACAACTTGTCTAGGTTAGAAAATGTTCTTAATGACCCACTACCTATTGATGATAACTTTCCTGATGAACAATTAAATGTCATAAATGCTTCTCGTACTACTCCATGGTATGCTGATTATGCTAATTACATTGTTGCTAAATTCATACCACCTAGTTTCACAGACCAACAAAAGGAAAAGGTTCTTCTATGATTTGAGACATTATTTTTGGGATGACCCACATCTTTATAAAGAAGGAGTAGATGGTGTTATTAGACGTTGTGTACTTGAGCATGAGCAGGAACAGATCGTACGCAAGTGTCACTCCGAGGCTTATGTAGGACACCACGCTGGAGACAGAACTGCACATAAGGTATTGCAATCCGGTTTCTATTGGCCTACTCTCAGCAAGGATGCCCGTAAGTTTGTTTTATCTTGTGATGAATGTCAAAGAATTGGTAATATTAGTAGACGTCAAGAAATGCCTATGAATTATTCACTTGTTATTTAACCATTTGATGTTTGGGTCTTTGATTATATGGGACTTTTTCCTGCCTCTAATGGATACACACATATTTTAGTTGTTGGTGATTACGTTACTAAGTGGGTAGAAGCTATTCCAACTAGTAGTGTTGATCATAACACTTATATTAAAATGCTTAAAGAAGTTATTTTTCCGAGGTTTGGAGTCCCTAGATATTTAATGACTGATGGTGGTTCACATTTTATTCATGGTGCTTTCCGTAAAATGCTTGGTAAGTATGATGTTAATCATAGAATTGCATCTCCCTATCACCCACAGTCTAGTGGTCAAGTAGAATTGAGTAATAGAGAGCTCAAATTAATTTTGCAAAAGACTGTTAATAGATCTAGAAAGAATTGGTCCAAGAAACTTGATGATGCATTATGGGCCTATAGAACTGCGTATGAAAATATTATGGGTATGTCTCCATATAAAATGGTTTATGGAAAAGCATGTCACTTACCTCTCGAACTAGAACATAAGGCTTATTGGGCTATTAAAGAGCTCAATTATGATTTCAAACTCGCCGGTGAGAAGAGGTTATTTGACATTAGCTCACTTGATGAATGGAGAACACAAGCCTATGAAAATGCCAAATTGTTTAAAGAAAAAGTTAAAAGATGGCATGAAAAGAGGATACAAAAGCGTGAGTTTAATGTAGGTGTTTATGTATTGTTATACAACTCTCGTTTAAGATTTTTTGCAGGAAAACTTCTCTCTAAATGGGAAGGCCCTTACGTTATCGAGGAGGTCTATCGTTCCGGTGCCATAAAAATCAACAACTTCGAAGGCACAATTCCGAAGGTGGTGAACGATCGAAGAATCAAACATTATATCTCAGGTAATCCCATAAATGTTGAAACCAATGTTATTGAAACCGTAACCCTGGAGGAATACATAAGGGACACTTTCCAAAACGTTTCAGACTCCGAAAAGGAATAGGTATGTGGTACGGTAAGTAAACCGACTCCAAAATAGTTCTAAAGGCAATTTTTCTCCGTTTTCGAATATTTATAAAAGTAGAAAATAAGAAGCAGTTTGGGAAGGACACGAGGCCTCCACGAGGGTTGAGGGAGCGCCCTACCCCCCTGGGCGCGCCCCCTGCCTCGTGGGCACCTAATGTGTTGTGCTCTACGGACTCCGTTTTCTTGCACGATACGTATTTTGGTCGATAAAAGTTCATTATATAATCATCCGAAGTTTTTGACCTCCGTATCTAGCAAATATTCCCTGTCTTTGTTTCGAGTTGTCCTGCTGCAGATTAGAGCAACATGTCGTCCCAGGATTCGGGAGGAGAAAGTTATGTGGCTGATTACCTTGCAGATCCTAAGGTCTATGGGGATGTAGAGCATTGTGGTTGGACTACGGAAGAAGAAGAGGACTATGAGCCCAAGAGAAAGGAGGTGACGAGCTCAGATGAAGATGAAGTCCCATTGCCTCAACCTGGGGACATGCATGTGGAGTTCAAAAAGTCAAGCCTCTCTGATAGAGCAAAGAAATTTAAGATCGAGTTTATCCCTTTTCGTCTCTTGCAGGAAAACAAGCAGGAATTATGCAAAATGATATTATGCCTGGAGCAGGAGATTGAGAACTTGAGGGATCAAAATTCTGTCCTCAAGCGCAAATTAAGGAGGAAGCCTATGCCATCGACTAAACCATCATCTTCTCCATCACCTAAAAAGGAGACATAATCACATGGTTATGGGCACTCCCCTTGGCAAGTGCCAAGCTTGGGGGAGATGACCTGGTATCGTATCACCATCACACTCCTATCCTTACCATTTTTCTTAGTTTGATCCTATTAGTAGTATCTTGATCTAGTAGCTAGAATAAAGTTTTAGTATGATCTAGTTCTGAGTTTTGCTTTTTGATCTTTCTTTGTAATCGAGTCCGTGAGTTATATAATAAAGATTACTGTTGAGTCAAGGGCTTGACTATGCTGATATGATCTTGAGTGAATAAAAGACAAGATAAAATAATAAAAAGAAACAAAGAGATCATATTGATCTTATGGAGAGTAATGACTTCACATAGAAAGAGTATGATGATTAAAAGTTGTTGAGAATTGACAAACATAGTTTTGGTCATCGTTGCAATTAATAGGAAGTAATAAAGAAAGAGAGGTTTCACATATAAATATACTATCTTGGACATCTTTTACGATTGTGAGCACTCATTAAAATATGACATGCTAAAGAGTTGATGTTGGACAAGGAAGACAACATAATGGGTTATGTTTTCTTATATCTGAGATAAAGTATATTGTCATGGATCATCCAACATGTTGAGCTTGCCTTTCCCCCTCATGCTAGAAAAATTCTTTCCACCAAGTAGAGATACTACGTGTGCTTCCAAACACCCTTAAACCCAGATTTGCCATGAGAGTCCACCATATCTACCTATGGATTGAGTAAGATCCTTCAAGTAAGTTGTCATCGGTGCAAGCAATAAAAATGGCTCTCTATATATGTATGATTGTTTAGCATGGAGGAAATAAGCTTTATACGATGTTGTGATGTGGAAGAAATAGAAGCGACGGACTTCATAATAAAGGTTCATATCACAAGTGGCAATATAAAGTGACGTTCTTTCGCATTAAGATTTTGTGCATCAAACCCTGTAAGCGCATGGCAACCTCTGCTTCCCTCTGCCAAGGGCCTATCTTTTACTATTATATTCTACCTTATGCAAGAGTCATGGTGATCTTCACCTTTCCTTTTTACATTTTATCCTTTGGCAAGCACAGGATGTTGGAAAGAGCATGATATATACATCTAATTAGATGTAAGTTAGCATGAGTTATTATTGTTGACATTACCCTTGAGGTAAAAGGTTGTGAGGCGAAACTATAAGCCCCTATCTATCTCTATGTCCGATTAAAACTCCGTAACCACATGTATTGCGTGAGTGCTAGCAATTATGAAAGACTAAATGATAGTTGAGTATGTGGACTTGCTAGAAAGCTCTGACATAGAATCTTTCTGATGTTATGATAAATTGCAATTGCCTCAATGACTGAGATTATAGTTTGTTAGTTCTCAATAAAGTTTCTGACTCATACTTTGCATTGTGAATAGAATTATTACTTGAGCATAAGAAATCATATGACAATATCCATTTATGTTGCTGTTATGAGAATAATCATGATGCCCTCATGTCCGTATTTTATTTTATCGATACCTCTACCTCTAAACATGTGGACATATTTATCCTCATCGGCTTCCGCTTGAGGACAAGTGAGGTCTAAGCTTGGGGGAGTTGATACGTCCATTTTCCATCATGCTTTTATATCGATATTTACTGCATTATGGGTTGTTATTACACATCATGTCACAATACTTATGCCTATTCTCTCTTATTTATCAAGGTTTACATAAGGAGGGAGAATGCTGGCAGCTGGAATTCTCGGCTGGAAAAGGAGCAAATATTAGAGACCTATTCTGCACAACTCCAAAAGTCCTGAAACTCCACGAAAGTTATTTTAGGAAATAATAAAAAATACTGGAAGAAGAATCGATGTCTGGTGGGCCTCCACCTGTCCACGAGGGTGGGGGCGCGCCCCCCTGCCTCGTGGGCCCCCTGTTGGCTCTCCAATGCCCATCTTCTTATATATGAAGTCTTTCGTCCGAAGAAAAATCATAAGAAAGCTTTCGGGACGAGACTCCGCCGCCACAAGGCGGAACCTTGGCGGAACCAATCTAGGGCTCCGACAGAGCTGTTCTGCCGGGGACACTTCCCTCCGGGAGGGGGAAATAATCGCCATCATCATCACCAACGCTCCTCTCATCGGGACAGGGCAATCTCCATCAACATCTTCACCAGCACTATCTCCTCTCAAACCCCAGTTCATCTCTTGTATCCAATTCTTGACTCCAAGTACGGGATTGGTACTTGTAGGTTGGTAGTAGTGTTGATTACTCCTTGCAGTTGATGCTAGTTGGTTTATTTGGTGGAAGATCATATGTTCAGATCCTATATGCATATTAATACCCCTCTGATTATGAACATGAATATGCTTTGTGAGTAGTTACGTTTGTTCCTGAGGACATGGGAGAAGTCTTGCTATTAGTAGTCATGTGAATTTATTATTCGTTTGATATTTTGATGAGATGTATGTTGTCTATCCTCTAGTAGTGTTATGTGAACATCAACTACATGACACTTCACCATTATTTGGGCCTAGAGGAAGGCATTGGGAAGTAATAAGTAGATGATGGGTTGCTAGAGTGACAGAAGCTTAAACTCTAGTTTATGCGTTGCTACGTAAGGGGGTGATTTCGATCCATATGTTTCATGCTATGGTTAGCTTTACCTTAATACTTCTTTTGTAGTTGTGGATGCTTGCAATAGGGGTTAATCATAAGTGGGATGCTTGTCCAAGTAAGGACAGCTCCGAAGCATCGGTCCACCCACATATCAAATTATCAAAGTACCGAACGCGAATGATATGAACGTGATGAAAACTAGCTTGACGATAATTCCCATGTGTCCTCGGGAGGGCTTTTCTCTATATAAGAGTTTTTCCAAGCTTGTCCTTTGCTACAAAAAGGATTGGGCCACCTTGCTGCACTTTTACTTTTGTTACTTGTTGCTTGTTACCAATTATCTTATCACAAAACTATCTGTTACCTATAATTTCAGTGCTTACAGAGAATACCTTGCTGAAAACAGCTTATCATTTCCTTCTGCTCCTCGTTTGGTTCGACACTCTTACTTATCGAAAGGACTACGATAGATACCCTATACTTGTGGGTCATCAGTTGAACTTAAGCATAATGCACAAACCTCAAAACACAAACACTTCTCCTTTGTTCTCTAGAATCTTCCATATCTTAATTGCTGAAACTTTTTTTTCTAAATGAATTGTCACTTTTTGTTTTTACTTTATGCTTTACAATGCACAGTTCCATGAATCTTAAAGTATATATTTTCTAAACTTTGTTTTTACTTTATATAAACATAGTCTAATCTTAAAGTATAAACTAATTGATTTTGGATGAGATGAACTATAAGAATTAAATGAACATCTACATCATCCATTAGACTCAAAGCTTACATGTTATAGTGTGGTATTTATTCATAATTTGGTTACCAAGTATCATGCATGCAATGCACGTGTACCTTAATAGTATCAATATGAAACCATCATGGTCAAACCCTTCTCGTTGTTGGGTCAAAGGGATAGATTGTGTGCCCCCCCCCCTAATTGTCGGTAAAGGATAGTATATGCCGCACAAGGAAGACATGCTTGAGAAGAACACCCTGCCACCCATACCTTGCATGCAACCTGAAAAAGGTTTATATAATCGCCATGACAGGTCAAGTCAATCATTCTTTAAATATTTAGAGGAAAAAATAACCCATAAAACACAGTAGGTTTATATAATCATCATGACACATCAAGTCAATCATTCTTTAATTTTTTAGAGCAAAAAATAACCCATAAAAACATAGTCTACAAATTAGCCAAAAGAAGGATCCGAAGGTTTATATAATTGCCATATAATATAATGTATCTCTATAATGACCGTGTCATGGCATTTAAATGAAGCTTGAGATATGCAACTTCCCACCGGGTCACCATCCTTGGACTACTCCAGCTCGAGCAGGCTTAACTTCTGCGTTCTATTCGACTAGGCTAGCAGATGGGAAGCCGGCCCTTGCTGATAAGAATTGCCTCCTTGCCTTAAGGTGTTTCACGCAGGTCAGCCTATGGGACCTACTCCCTCCTATCAAACACATTTTTTCTTTTAGAAAATGTGTGGGATACTTTACATGGCCGTCGTGCCACCGCTAGCCTTCAATGAACACTGACACTAGTAGCGGGAAAATGATGGGAGAAGAGGCGGGAAACCGGTGAGAGGAGTGGCGAGAAACAATAGCCTATTTTGAAAACCTTGCAGAGAAGGAAGCGTGAGCTAGCACGATGCATGCGCACAGTGCTTACCCATGTACTGCATGTGCTGTCGAAAGGGCTCAGGGTTGCCGTTCGATTTAGGAGCATCCAATGGTGCACAAGTACGGTCCATGGGATTTGGGTTCTGGCCAATCAGAACACATGACTCAGATCGCGCGTGCAGCAGGGCGGGGAAGAATATCATATGGAAACCAACATTCGGTGAAAGCCGGTGAAAACCACGAGAAAAAGATGTTTTGAAGTTTCAAAAAAAATTGAAGAAAATGCAGGATGTTAAGAGGATGATGTTTTATTGCCACACAAAATTTCGAGTTGAAACACCTTCTGTGATGTGAGCTATGAAAAAGACAAAATTAGCGTTGAATAGTGCCGAATAGTAAAGTCACTATTATGGGCTGAATTTGTCTTTTTCATAGCTCACATCTCGTAATGTTTTTCAACTTGAAATTTTGTGTTGCAATAAAACATCACCTTCTTAACATCCCACATTTTTTTCAGATTTTTATGAAACTTTAAAATATGGTTTCCACAAAGTTTTCATTGAATATCGACTTCGTGAGTGAACCATGTGCTATTTGAAAACATTTCGTGAGAAGAATCTCGGTTTTTAAATCCCCGTAAATCCAAAACTAAGCCGAAAATCTTGAAACCTGGCATGGTGTCACGACATGGCATATATATGTCGAGGAATTTTTTTCGTCCATTTTGGCGCAAGTTTTCTTACAAGCCTCTTACAAACCGGAACTTCTCTCAAAGAAGCCTCGTGGTTCCGATAGGGAAATGTGTCCCCCTGGTGGGCGAAACGTAATCACTCCCTCTTTTCACATTGTATTTTCTTCTACGGGCAACATGGAACGACAGAATATCCGTGCTAAAATTTAAACTTATTCAGGATTCGTTTGGCCTTTTTATACACTAATTGAGTTTCCTAGGCATCTAATGTCCATAATTCAAATCTGAACTTGAAATACATGCTCCAGTTCACCCAAATGGCTAGAAAATTTATACATGTGTCCTTGGGTGCATGTTTAGGTCCCATCCCAGGAATGGGAACGAATTACAACCGTACCCGCGTCCTGCTCGTCCTCAAACATTTGGAATCTCGGTTTTTAAATCCTCGTAAATTCTAAACTCACCAGAAAGTCATCAAAGGTGGCCTGGTGTCACGTCATGGCACATATATGTCATGGTAAAAAAATTGTCCAATTTGGACGAAGCTTTATTACAAACCTCTTACAAACCGGAGCTTCTCTCAATGAAGCCTCTTGGTTCCGATAGGGAAATGTGTTCCTTGTGGGCGAAATGTAATCACTACCTCTTTTCGCCTTGTATTTTCTTCCACGGGCAACATGGAACGACACGATATCCGTGTTGAAATTTAAACTTATTCATGGCTTGTTTGGCCTTTTTATACACTAATTGAGTTTCCTAGGCATTTAATGTCCATAATTCAAATCTAAACTTCAAATACATGCTCCAGTTCACCAAAATGGCTAGAAAAATTATACATATGTCCCTGGGTGCATGTTTAGATCCCATGCCAGGAATGGGAACGAATTACAACCGTACCAGTGTCCTGGCTCGTCCACAAACATTTCGAATCTCGGTTTTTAAATCCCCATAAATCCTTAACTCACAAGAAATTCATCAAAGGTCGTATTGTGTCATGTCATGGCACATATATGTCGTGGTAAAAACATTGCCAATTTAGACCATGCTTTATTAGGAACCTCTTACAAAACCGGAGCCTGTCACAAGAACACTCGTGGTTTTGATAGGGAAACGTGTCCCCTTATGGGCCAAATAATAATCGCTCCCTCTTCTAGCCTCATATTTTCTTCTACACGCGACACGGAACAACGGGAGATTCACGCTGAACGTTGAAATTATTCAGGGTTTGTTTGACCTTTTATATTCATTAATTGAGTTTTCTAGGCATTTAATGTCCATAATTCGAATCCGAACTACAAATACATGCTCCAGTGCACCAAAATGGCTAGAAAAAACGTACATCTTTCCTTGGGGTGCATGTTTAGGTCCCATGGAACGAATGGGAGCGAATTCAACTATCACGCCTCCTGGATTGGCCACAAACATTGCGAATCTCGGTTTTTTGAATCTCTGAAAATCCAAAACTCACCAGGAAATCATGAAACTTGGCATAGTGTCACTACATGGTGCATATAATTGTCCAATTTGAGCGAAGCCATATTACAAGCCTCTTACAAACCGGAGCCTGTCGCAACCCTCCTGGTTCCGGTACGGAAACATGCCCCTCTTGTGGGCGAAACGATCGCTGCCTCTTCTCACCTCGAACTTTGTTTTCTACAGGCAACATAAAATAACAGGAGTGTCGGGCTAAAATTTGAAATTGTTCAGGGTTCGTTTGTCCATTGTATATATTACTAATTACTAAGTTTTATATGCATTTAATGTAGTGCATAATTCAAATTTGAACTACAAGCACATGCTCCAGTGAAGCAAAATGGGTGGGAAATCATACATGTGTCATTGGGTGCATGTTTAGGTCTCATTTAAGGAATGGGAATGAACTACAAATTTGTCATCGTCCTGAAACATTGAGAATCCCGGTTATTAAATCCTAGTAAATGAAAAACTCACCCAAAATACATGAAACTTGGCATGGTTTCATGACATGGCACATATATGCCGTGGTCAAAAAAATCGTCCTGTTTGAGAAGAGGCGCACACATTAGTAGCCAACGAATTCCTTTTTGAAACAAAAAGCTGACACGTTAATATCACAAACGGTTGTATTATATTAACCGTGTCTAAATTTAAGGACCGCGAGGTAGGGTTCGAAGGGGAGGGGCGGTGGGGGACTGTGGAGGGGGCGTGTTTGAGGATACGTCGCGGTTACTGAAAATTTTAGTAATGGTTGTTGGAGATGGTGGTGGACGAGGGAGGCAGACGGTTCAAATGCCTCGGCTACTGCAATTTTACTATAAGGTTACTGCTGGAGGAGTGTGGGCAACGGTTGAAGTACGACGGCTACTAAATTTTGGGTAAAGGAATTGATGCGGGGCGGGAGTGCCCAAGATCGCGCACGGTCGAATAACAATATGCGTGTATGATAATAAGGAAAAGTGGCGCGGAACCGCCGATTTTGGCAACGCTCAAGGCGGGTAGTTTTTTTATATTTCTAAATAGCTGGCCTATCGCACACGGTTCGTCCTAATTTTCAAATAAACTTACCTGCCTTTAGCTTGCACAGGTGGTGGTTTTACAACGCACTTGCATCGCACACAGTTAAGCCAGTACCTCCACACTTTGCTCGCGCTTGCACGGTCGTGGTGATTCATAGCGCACTTGTATCGCACACGGTTAAGATATTATACCCGTGTCTGTTGAGCGTCATCAGTCTTTGCAGCAAAAAATAGCGTTAGAGAGGGTTAGAAGACAGCCACATCAGCATGTTCTTCACAAAAGACAGTGCTACCCGTCGATGCAGATAGAACCATGGTTGTACTGGTCCACCTTCTAGCCCCACCACACATAATCGAGACTCTTCCATATTGCACACTTACACCGTTGGGCAGAGAACCAGCTACAGCCCATCTAACCCAATCCCAGCGGATAGTAACCCACTTCTAGTTGACAAAGCACCATGTCCACCACAGAGTACCCCCACACGAGCAGTTTGTAAAGCAACTGCAGTGCCCAAAGCACGAAGACCACCACAGCGAACCCAAACTCCACGTTTAAAGCATAAGAGCAACTGCTCTCAGGTCAGATTATGTAGCTATGGTCCTCAGAGGAGGATTCAAAGATAGATGACCAGTCCTATGTCCCACCTAAGGTGTATGCTCTAAGTTGCAATGTTTATCTATCTCATATCATCCATATGGTGTCTTGCATTGTTTAGTTTAGACATCGTATGCACAATATTGAATTCCATCTGCTTAGTTTAGAGATCATACATGCGAGTGCCAGCTGCTTAGTATATGAATCAATTATGTCAATTATATCATGCCATCATTTATAAGAAATTGTGTCATGATGTCCTGTTTTGTTAGACAACATATGTGTGAATTACCACATCTGTCTATCATACAGTGTCTGTACGTTCAATTTCTGTTCTTGTCTCAGCCATTTGAATTTGAGGGGGTGATGGCAGTATCTAAGGGAGCAAAATCCTGTGGCCCAAATATATATGAGTGAAAAGGGTGGTCTGTGATGTTCAAAATTCCAATGCACAACTTTGACCGCGCGGGCCCACGGTTGGGCGCGTCGTCGAAGATCGATGAGAGGGGCCAGAAGTCAATAACCACCTAGAAGTGGCCAAATATATGTAGGAATATTGGGGATGTTTAAAACTTTTAGTACATAATGCATAACTTTTGTGGCACCCGCCTCGCAAACCCGAAAGCACCCTTGGATATATATAATGTCGTACCTAGCTAGGATGCTTGGCCCACCACCTCCCACTTGGTGTCAGTGGGGTAGATCCACGTAATGGTCGATACTTTGGTCATACATGCATGTTGCCATGACCTACCATAAGTCGGACCAATGAATCTATAGTTTGGTCGAACGACAGCTGTTGTTGTCGATAAACCGCTTGGGCCAATAGATTGAATCATCATAAAAATGGCACGAGAGGGACCACAAAACCAGCACCTCTTGCATGCGGCCCAAAATGATGTACGTTGTGAAGGGGTGATGTGTGTTTTCAATATAGAATAATGTACAATTTAGATGTGGTGCCTACCTCTCGTCTGAGACAACAACCATGAAGGCAAGGTAGTTAAGGACGAGATACGCAGGGTTTGATGTAGGTCGAACCCAGCAATCCAAGCATGTGGAGGGAATCCTGACAACGCATGAGCTCGAGCTTTGGTTGAGCGACATGTGACGGTGACCGGCCCTAACATGAACTAGGAGGAATCCATTCATGGCCAACACATACCCCTAATTATCGGTCAAAGGGATGGTATATATACACTCGGGGAGCCCACAGATATGTATGTCGTCACACAAAAAATGCAGAAGGAAGCGTGGTCGAGCAGAAGACCCTGTATAAACTGCATGCGGCCCGTGAATATGTATTGGTACGGTGGTGTCTGATGTGTTTAAATCCCAAATACACAACTTCGATGGGCCACCAACTACATCACAAAACAAACACCGTACCCGAATCCAAGCCTGGCTCAATACGTACGTTGTTTGTTTCCCAACTTTGAGGCGGCGGGGTCGTCCCTCGCATGCGTTCAAACTTTAGTTGGTCTAGCATGGGACACATATATATCTATACCCCTATATAGTGAGTGAATAACTTTGAAAGTTGGTCTTTGGATGAAGCCAATCCGAGCACTACTGGTCGTTGGATATAATCTACATTCCACCCGATTCTGCCACATGTACAATCTAGAAGACTCCATGGTTGATGATACGTCCATTTTGCACCATGCTTTTATATTAATATTTATTGCATTATGGGATGTCATTACACATTATGTCACAATACTTATGCCTATTCTCTCTTATTTTACATGGTTTACATAAGGAGGGAGAATGCCGATAGCTGGAATTCTGGGGTGGAAAAGAGCAAAAATTAGAGACCTATTCTGCACAACTCCAAAAGTCCTGAAACTCCACCAAAATTTATTTTTGGAAATAATAAAAAATACTGGAAGAATAATCTACGTCAGGGGGGCATCCACTTGTCCACGAAGGTGGGGGCGCGCCCTACCCCCCTGGGCGCGCCCCTGCCTCGTGGGCCCCCTGTTGGATCTCCAATGCCCATCCTCTGGTATATGAAGTCTTTTGTCCGAAGAAAAATCATAAACAAGCTTTCGGGACGAGACTCCGCCGCCACGAGGCGGAACCTTGGCGGAACCAATCTAGGGCTCCGGCAGAGCTGTTCTGCAAGGGACACTTCCCTCCGGGAGGGGGAGATCATTTCCATCGTCATCACCAACGCTCGTCTCCATCAACATCTTCACCAGCACCATCTCCTCTTAAACCCTAGTTCATCTCTTTTATCCAATTCTTGTCTCGAAGTTCGGGATTGGTACTTGTAGGTTGCTAGTAGTGTTGATTACTCCTTGTAGTTGATGCTAGTTGGTTTATTTGGTGGAAGATCATATGTGCAGATCCTAATGCATATTAATACCCCTTTGAATATGAACATGAATATGCTTTGTGAGTAGTTACGTTTGTTCCTGAGGACATGGGAGAAGTCTTGCTATTAGTAGTCATGTGAATTTGGTATTCGTTCGATATTTTGATGAGATGTATGTTGTCTATCCTCTGGTGGTGTTATGTGAACGTCGACTACATGACACTTCATCATTATTTGGGCCTAGAGGAAGGCATTGGGAAGTAATAAGTAGATGATGGCTTGCTAGAGTGACAGAACCTTAAACCCTAGTTTATGCGTTGCTTCGTAAGGTGCTGATTTGGATCCATATGTTTCATGCTATGGTTTGGTTTACCTTAATACTTCCTTTGTAGTTGCGGATGCTTGCAATAGGGTTTAATCATAAGTGGGATGCTTGTCCAAGTAAGGACAGCACCCAAGCACCAGTCCACCCACATATTAAATTATCAAAGTACCGAATGTGAATCATATGAACGTGATGAAAACTAGCTTGACGATAATTCCCATGTGTCCTCGGGAGCGCTTTTCTTTATATAAGAGTTTTTCCAGGCTTGTCCTTTGCTACAAAAAGGATTGGGCCACCTTGCTGCACTTTATTTACTTTTGTTACTTGTTGCTCGTTACCAATTATCTTATCACAAAACTATCTGTTACCTATAACTTCAGTGCTTGCAGAGAATAACTTGCTGACAATCGCTTATCATTTCCTTCTGCTCCTTGTTGGGTTTGACACTCTTACTTATCGAAAGGACTACGATAGATCCCCTATACTTGTGGGTCATCAAGACTCTTTTCCGGCGCTGTTGGGGAGTGAAGCGCCTTTGGTAGGTGGAATTTGGTAAGGAAAAATTTATATAGTGTGCTGAAATTTACTATCACTTCTTACTATGGAAAGTAATCCTCTGAGAGGCTTGTTCGGGGCATCTTCACCCCGACTAGTGGAGCAAAGAGATGCTCCGCAACCTACTGAACCTACTGAAAGTGAAAATGTCTACTTTGAAATTCCTTCGGGTATGTTGGAAAAACTGTTGGGGAACGTAGTAATTTCAAAAATTTTCCTACGATCACGCAAGATCATGGTGATGCATAGCAACGAGATGAGAGTGTTGTCTACGTACCCTCGTAGACCAACAGCGGAAGCGTTGACGCATAGCGTAGAGGAAGTAGTCGTACTCCTTCACGATCCAACCGATCCAAGTACCGAACGTCACGGCACCTCCGAGTTCTGCACACGTTCAGCTCGATGGCGTCCCTCGAACTCCGATCCAGCCGAGTGTTGAGGGAGAGTTTCACAAGACGACGGCGAGGTGACGATGATGATGTTCAACCGGCGCACGGCTTCGCCTAAGCTCAGCTACGGTATTCTCGAGGAGTAAAAACGAGGAAGCGGCCACCGCACACGCCTAAGGAAAGAACTCAATGATCAACTAGTGAGTCATGGGGTGCCCCTGCCCTGTATATAAAGGAGGGAAGGGAGGGCTGGCCGGCCAAGGCTTGGTGCGCCAGGGTGTCCTACTCCTACTAGGAGTAGGATTCCCCCAATCCTAGTCCAACTAGGTTTCCCCAAGTGGGAAGGGAGAGAGAGGGGGCGCCTTCTCCTAGTCCTAATAGGACTAGGGAAGGGGAAGGTGCTGACCAGCACTTGGGCCCCTTCTCTCCTTTCCACTAAGGCCCATGTTGGCCCATTAGTATTCGGGGGGTTCGGTAACCTCCGGTGCATTTCTGGTAAAATTCCCAATTTCACCGGAACACTTCGATGTCCAAACATAGACTTCCAATATATGAATCTTTATGTCTCGACCATTTCGAGACTCCTCACACGTCCGTGATCTCATCCGGGACTCGAACAACCTTCGTACAGAAACATCATAACAACTCATAGTAACTGCCATCGAAGCGTTAAGCGTGCGGACCCTACGGGTTCGAGAACTATGTAGACATGACCGAGACTCCTCTCCGGTCAATAACCAATAAGCGGGACCTGGATGCCCACATTGGCTCCTACATATTCTACGAAGATCTTTATCGGTCAGACCGCATAACAACATCCGTTGTTCCCTTTGTCATCGGTATGTTACTTGCCCGAGATTCGATCGTCGGTATCCAATACCTAGTTCAATCTCGTTACCGGCAAGTCTCTTTACTCGTTCCGTAATACATCATCTCACAACTAACACATTAGTTGCAATGCTTGCAAGGCTTATGTGATGTGCATTACCGAGAGGGCCCAGAGATACCTCTCCGAGCAATCGGAGTGACAAATCCTAATCTCGAAATATGCCAACCCAACATGTACCTTCGGAGACACCTGTAATGTACCTTTATAATCACCCGATTACGTTGTGACGTTTGGTAGCACCCAAAGTGTTCCTCGGGCAAACGGGAGTTGCATAATCTCATAGTCATAGGAACATGTATAAGTCATGAAGAAAAGCACTAGCAACAAACTATACGATCAGGTGCTATGCTAATGGAATGGGTCATGTCAATCAGATCATTCAACCAATGATGTGATCCCGTTAATCAAATAACAACTCCTTGTTCATGGTTAGGAAACATAACCATCTTTGATTAACGAGCTAGTCAAGTAGAGGCATACTAGTGACACTCTGTAGGTTTATGTATTCACACATGTATTATGTTTCCTGCTAATACAATTCTAGCATGAATAATAAACATTTATCATGATATAAGGAAATAAATAATAACTTTATTATTGCCTCTAGGGCATATTTCCTTCAAAAACTGCTAGCTAATCCTTTTGCGATAGATGGAACAATGCATCGTGATGAGCACCTAATATATGTGGATGAATTTTGTGAATTATTTAAGCTTGCGGGTATACCCGATGATGTTATTAAGAAGAAGGTCTTCCTTTATCTTTGAAGGGAGATGCATTGACATGGTATAGGCTATGTGATGATATGGGATTATGGAACTACAAACGATTGAAATTGGAATTTCATCAGAAGTTTTATCCTATGCACCTTGTTCATCGTGATCGCAAATATATATAGAACTTTTGGCCTCGCGAAGGATAAAGCATCGCTCAAGCTTGGGGGAGGCTTAAATCAATGTTATATTCATTCCCCAATCATGAGCTCCCAAGAGAGATAATTATTCAAAAACTTTATGATCGGCTTTCAGGTAACATTCAGATCCGTATGTATCTTGCATATCTCTATGTCTCCCACCTGGACCAAATCCCGGATGGAGTTGAAGCGTCTTTTGATGTGCTTGGTTCTCTTGTGAAATCTGGATTCCTTTGCTAAGGCAATTGCACCAGTATTGTCACAAAAGATTTTCATTGGACCCGATATACTAGGTACAACACCTAGATCGGTTATGAACTCCTTCATCCAGACTCCTTCATTAGCTGCTTCCGAAGCAGCTATGTACTCAGCTTCACATGTAGATCCCGCCACGACGCTTTGTTTGGAACTGCACCAACCGACAGCTCCTCCGTTTAATGTAAATACGTATCCGGTTTGTGATTTAGAATCGTCCGGATCGAGTGTCAAAGCTTAACGTCGACGTAACCGTTCTGACGAGTTCTTTGTCACCGCCATAAATGAGAAACATATCCTTAGTCCTTCTCAAGTACTTAAGGATGTTCTTGACCGCTGTCCGATGATCCACTCTGGATTACTTTGGTACCTGCCTGCCGGACTTCTGACAAGGCACACATCAGGTCTGGTACACAGCATTGCATACATGATAGAGCCTATGGCTGAAGCATAGGAACATCTTTCATCTTCTCTCTATCTTCTGCGGTGGTCGGGCATTGAGTCTTACTCAACTTCACACCTTGTAACACCGGTAAGAACCCTTTCTTTGCCTGATCCATTTTGAACCTTTTCAAAACTTTATCAAGGTATGTGCTTTGTGAAAGTCCTATTAAGCGTCTTGATCTATCTCTATAGATCTTAATGCCCAATATGTAAGCAGCTTCACCGAGGTCTTTCATCGAAAAACTCTTATTCAAGTATCCCTTTATGCTATCCAGAAATTCTATATCATTTCCGATCAGTAATATGTCATCCACATATAATATCGTAAATGCTACAGAGCTCCCACTCACTTTCTTGTAAATACAGGCTTCTCCAAAAGTCCTGTATAAAACCAAATGCTTTGATCACACTATCAAAACGTTTATTCCAACTCCGAGAGGCTTGCACCAGTCCATAAATGCATCATTTGGAGCTTGCACACTTTGTTAGCTCCCTTTGGATCGACAAAACCTTCTGGTTGCATCATATACAACTCTTCTTCCGTAAATCCATTCAGGAATGCAGTTTTAACATCCATTTGCCAAATTTCATAATCATAAAATGCGGCAATTGCTAACATGATTCGGACGGACTTAAGCATCGCTACGGGTGAGAAGGTCTCATCGTAGTCAATCCCTTGAACTTGTCGAAAACCTTTTGCAACAAGTCGAGCTTTATAGATAACATTACCATCAGCGTCGGTCTTCTTCTTGATGATCCATTTATTCTCAATTGCTTGCCGATCATTGGGCAAGTCAACCAAAGTCCACACTTTGTTCTCATACATGGATCCCATCTCAGATTTCATGGCCTCAAGCCATTTTGTGGAATCTGGGCTCACCATCGCTTCTTCATAGTTCGTAGGTTCATCATGTTCCAAAGAACATGACTTCCAGAATAGGATTACCGTACCACTCAGTGCGGATCTTGCTCTGGTTGATCTACTGAAGTTCTGTAGAAACTTGATCTGAAGTTTCATGATCATCATCATTAGCTTCTTCCCTGTTTGGTGTAGGTGTCACGAAACTGTTTTACGTGATGTACTACTTCTCAATAAGGGAGTAGATCTGATTATCTCATCAAGTTCTACTTTCCTCCCACTCACTTCTTTCGAGAGAAACTCCTTCTCCAAAAAGTTTCCGAATTTAGCAACAAAAATCTTGCCTTCGGATTTGTGATAGAATGTGTACCCAACAGTTTCCTTTGGGTATCCTATGAAGACACATTTCTCCGATTTGGGTTCGAGCTTATCAGGTTGAAGCTTTTTCACATAAGCATCGCAGCCCCAAACTTTCAGAAACGACAACTTTGGTTTCTTGCCAAACCACAGTTCATAAGGCGTCGTCTCAACGGATTTAGATGGTGCCCTATTTAAAGTGAATGTAGCCGTCTCTAAAGCATAACCCCAAAATGATAGCGGTAAATCAGTAAGAGACATCATAGATCGCACCATATCTAATAAAGTACGATTACGACGTTCGGACACACCATTACGTTGTGGTGTTCCAGGTGGCGTAAGTTGTGAAACTATTCCGCATTGTTTCAAATGTAGGCCAAACTCGTAACTCAAATATTCTCCTCCACGATCAGATCGTAGAAACTTTATTTTCTTGTTACGATGATTTTCTACTTCACTCTGAAATTCTTTGAACTTTTCAAATGTTTCAGACTTGTGTTTCATTAAGTAGATATACCCATATCTGCTCAAATCATCTGTGAAGGTCAGAAAATAACGATACCCGCCATTTAGCCTCAACATTCATTGGACCACATACATCGGTATGTATGATTTCCAATAAATCTGTTGCTCTCTCCATAGTTCCGAGAACGGTGTTTTAGTCATCTTGCCCATAAGGCACGGTTCGCAAGTGCCAAGTGATTCATAATCAAGTGACTCCAAAAGTCCATCAAGATGGAGTTTCTTCATGCGCTTTACACCGATATGACCTAAACGGCGGTGCCACAAATAAGTTGCACTATCATTATCAACTCTACATCTTTTGGCTTCAACATTATGAATATGTGTATCACTACTTTCGAGATTAAGTAAAACAAACCATTCTTCAATGGTGCATGACCATAAAAGATATTATTCATATAAATAGAACAACCATTATTCTCTGATTTAAATGAATAACCGTCTCGCATCAAACAAGATCCAGATATAATGTTCATGCTCAACGCTGGTACTAAATAACAATTATTTAGGTCTAATACTAATCCCGAAGGTAGATGTAGAGGTAGCGTGCCGATTGCGATCACATCGACTTTGGAACCATTTCCCACGCCAAGATCGTCACCTCGCCCTTAGCCAATCTTCGCTAATCCGTAGCCCTGCTTCGAGTTGCAAATATTAGCAATGAACCAAAGATCAAATACCAGTGCTACTGCGAGTATTAGTAAGGTACACATCAATAACATGTATATCACATATACCTTTGTTAACCTTGCCATCCTTCTTATCCGCCAAATACTTGGGGCAGTTCCGCTTCCGATGACCAGCCTGCTTGCAATAGAAGCACTTTCGGTTGTGAGCTTAGGACCAGACTTGGGTTTCTTCTCTTGATCAACAACTTGCTTGCCGTTCTTTTGAAGTTTCCCTTTTTCTTTCCTTTGCCCTTTTTCTTGAAACTAGTGGTTTTGTTAACCATCAACACTTGATGCTCCTTTTTGATTTCTACCTCCGCGGCTTTCAGCATCGCGAAGAGCTCGGGCATTGTTTTGGTCATCCCTTGCATATTATAGTTCATCACGAAGCTCTTGTAGCTTGGTGGCGATGATTGGAGAATTACATCAATGACGCAATCATCCGGAAGATTAACTCCAGTTGAATCAAGTGATTGTTATATCCAGACATTACGAGTATATGCTCATCGATGTAACCGTTCTCCTCCATCTTACAGCTATAGAACTTATTGGAGACTTCATATCTCTCAATCCGGGCATTCGCTTGGAATATTAACTTCAACTCCTGGAACATCTCATATGCTCCATGGTGTTCAAAACGACGTTGAAGTCCCGGTTCTAAGCCGTAAAGCATGGCACACCGAACTATAGAGTAGTCATCAGCTTTGCTTTGCCGTGACGTTCACAACATCTGGCGCAGCCCTTGCACCAGGCCCGGCACCTAACGGTGCTTCCGGGACGTAATTCTTCCGTGCAGCAATAAGGATAATCCTCAAATTACGGACCCGATCCGTGTAATTGCTGCCATCATCTTTCAACTTTGCTTTCTCAAGGAACGCATTAAAATTCAACGGAACAACAAAGACGAGCCATCTATCTACACATCATAGACAAGCAAGATACTATCGGTACTAAGTTCATGATAAATTTAAGTTCAATTAATCATATTACTTAAGAACTCCCACTTAGAAAAATATCCTCCAATTCTCTAAGTGATTGCGTGATCCATATCAACTACACCATGACCGATCATCACGTGTGATGGAGTAGTTTCAATGGTGAACATCAATATGTTGATCATATCTACTATATGATTCACGCCGACCTTCGGTCTACGTGTTCCGAGGTCATATCTTATATGCATAGCTCGTCAAGTATAACCTGAGTATTCTGCGTGTGCAACTGTTTTGCACCCGTTGTATTTGAACGTAGAGCCTATCACACCCGATCATCACGTGGTGTCTCAAAGACGAAGAACTTTCGCATAGCGGTGCATACTCGGGAGAACACTTCTTGATAATTTAGTAAGGGATCATCTTATAATGCTACCGTCAATCAAAGCAAGATAAGATGCATAAAGGATTAACATCACATGCAATCAATATAAGTGATATGATATGGCCATCATCATCTTGTGCTTGTGATCTCCATCTCAAGCACCGTCATGATCACCATCGTCACCGGGCGCGACACCTTGATCTCCATCGTAGCATCGTTGTCGTCTCGCCAAACTTATGCTTCTCGACTATCGCTACCGCTTAGTGATAAAGTAAAGCATTACGAAGCGATTGCATTGCATACAATAAGCGACAACCATATGGCTCCTGCCGATTGCCGATAACTTCGGTTACAAAACATGATCATCTCATACAATAAAATATAGCATCACGTCTTGACCATATCACATCACAACATGCCCTGCAAAAACAAGTTAGACGTCCTCTACTTTGTTGTTGCAAATTTTACGTGGCTGCTACGGGCTGAGCAAGAACCGTTCTTACCTACGCATCAAAACCACAACGATACTTCGTCAAATAGACTCCGTTTTAACCTTCTCAAGGACCGGGCGTAGCCACACTCGGTTCAACTAAATTTGGAGAGACAGTCTTCCACAAGCCATCTATGTGCAAAGCACGTCGAGGGAACCGGTCTCGAGTAAGAGTACGCGTAAGGTTGGTATTGATCGTCTTTCCAACAATACCGCTGAACCAAAGTATGACATGCTGGTAGGTAGTATGACTTGTATCGTCCACAACTCACTTGTGTTCTACTCGTGCATATCATCAAACCATAAAAACCTAGGCTCGGATGCCACTGTTGGGGAACGTAGTAATTTCAAAAATTTTCCTACGATCACGCAAGATCATGGTGATGCATAGCAACGAGATGAGAGTGTTGTCTACGCACCCTCGTAGACCAACATGGAAGCGTTGACGCAACGTAGAGGAAGTAGTCGTACTCCTTCACGATCCAACCGATCCAAGTACCGAACGTCGGCACCTCCGAGTTCTGCACACGTTCAGCTCGATGGCGTCCCTCGAACTCCGATCCAGCCGAGTGTTGAGGAGAGTTTCGTCAAGACGACGGGCGTGGTGGCGATGATGATGTTCAACCGCGCAGGGCTTCGCCTAAGCTCCGCCACGGTATTCTCGAGGTGTAATATGGTGGAAGGGGCACCGACACGGCTAAGGAAAGATCTCAAGGATCAACTTGTGTGTCATGGGGTGCCCCCTGCCCTGTATATAAAGGAGGGAAGGGGAGGGCTGGCCGGCCAAGGCTTGGTGCGCCAGGTGTCCTACTCCTACTAGGAGTAGGATTCCCCAATCCTAGTCCAACTAGGTTTCCCCAAGTGGGAAGGGAGAGAGGGGCGCCTTCTCCTAGTCCTAATAGGACTAGGGAAGGGGAAGGTGCTGACCAGCACTTGGGCCCCTTCTCTCCTTTCCACTAAGGCCCATGTTGGCCCATTAGTATTCCGGGGGGGTTAGGTAACCTCCGGTACTTGGTAAAATTCCCAATTTCACCGGAACACTTCCGATGTCCAAACATAGACTTCCAATATATGAATCTTTATGTCTCGACCATTTCGAGACTCCTCGTCACGTCCGTGATCTCATCCGGGACTCGAACAACCTTCGGTACAGAAACATCATAACAACTCATAGTAACTGTCATCGAAACGTTAAGCGTGCGGACCCTACGGGTTCGAGAACTATGTAGACATGACCGAGACTCCTCTCCGGTCAATAACCAATAGCGGGACCTGGATGCCCATATTGGCTCCTACATATTCTACGAAGATCTTTATCGGTCAGACCGCATAACAACATCGTTGTTCCCTTTGTCATCGGTATGTTACTTGCCGAGATTCGATCGTCGGTATCCAATACCTAGTTCAATCTCGTTACCGGCAAGTCTCTTTACTCGTTCCGTAATACATCATCTCACAACTAACACATTAGTTGCAATGCTTGCAAGGCTTATGTGATGTGCATTACCGAGAGGGCCCAGAGATACCTCTCCGAGCAATCGGAGTGACAAATCCTAATCTCGAAATATGCCAACCCAACATGTACCTTCGGAGACACCTGTAATGTACCTTTATAATCACCCGATTACGTTGTGACGCTTTGGTAGCACCAAAGTGTTCCTCGTGCAAACGGGAGTTGCATAATCTCATAGTCATAGGAACATGTATAAGTCATGAAGAAAAGCACTAGCAACAAACTATACGATCAGGTGCTATGCTAATGGAATGGGTCATGTCAATCAGATCATTCAACCAATGATGTGATCCCGTTAATCAAATAACAACTCCTTGTTCATGGTTAGGAAACATAACCATCTTTGATTAACGAGCTAGTCAAGTAGAGGCATACTAGTGACACTCTGTAGGTTTATGTATTCACACATGTATTATGTTTCCTGCTAATACAATTCTAGCATGAATAATAAACATTTATCATGATATAAGGAAATAAATAATAACTTTATTATTGCCTCTAGGGCATATTTCCTTCAAAAACTGCTAGCTAATCCTTTTGCAGTAGATGGAACAATGCATCGTGATGAGCACCTAATATATGTGGATGAATTTTGTGAATTATTTAAGCTTGCAGGTATACCCGATGATGTTATTAAGAAGAAGGTCTTCCCTTTATCTTTGAAGGGAGATGCATTGACATGGTATAGGCTATGTGATGATATGGGATTATGGAACTACAAACGATTGAAATTGGAATTTCATCAGAAGTTTTATCCTATGCACCTTGTTCATCGTGATCGCAAATATATATAGAACTTTTGGCCTCGCGAAGGATAAAGCATCGCTCAAGCTTGGGGGAGGCTTAAATCAATGTTATATTCATTCCCCAATCATGAGCTCCCAAGAGAGATAATTATTCAAAAACTTTATGATCGGCTTTCAGGTAACAATCGCACCATGCTCGATACTTTTTGTGCTGGCTCTTTTATGATGAAGACTATTGAATTCAAATGGGTTTTATTGGAAAGAATTAAACGCAACTCTGAAGATTGGGACCTCGACGAAGGTAAGGAGTCAGGTATGACACCTAAGTTTGATTGTGTTAAATATTTTATGGATACCGATGTTTTCTGTAAATTTAGCACTAAATATGGACTTGACTCTGAGATAATAGCTTCTTTCTGTGAATCTTTTTCTTCTTATGTTGATCTCCCTAAGGAGAAGTGGTTTAAATATGGTCCTCCCATAGAAGTAAAAGTAGCTGCACTATTAAAGTTGAAGAAAAGAATATCACTTATAATGATCCTATTTGTTCCTGCGGCTTATGTTGAGAAACCACCTTTCCCTGTTAGAATAAAGGATCATGCTAAAGCTTCAACTGTGGTTCGTAAACGCAATATTAGAACTTATACACCTCCTAAGCAAGTTAAAGTTGAATCTAATATTGCTATTGTTAAAGATCTCTTGTCGGATAATATTGATGGGCATGTTATTCATTTCCATGGTGAAACTGCTAGAATTGCCAAACCTTGTGCTAAAGATAAACATAGACCTGTGGTAGGCTTGCCGGTTATTTCTGTTAAAATAGGAGATCATTGTTATCATGGCTTATGTGATATGGGTGCTAGTGCTAGTGCAATACCTATAGACTTATATAAAGAAATTATGCATGATATTGGACCTACTAAGTTAGAAGATATTGATGTCATAATTAAACTTGCCAATAGAGATACTATTTCACCCATGGGAATTGTTAGAGATGTTGAAGTCTTGTGTGGGAAAACTAAATATCCTGCTAATTTTCTTGTTCTTGGTTCCCCACAAGATAGCTTTTGTCCCATTATATTTGGCAGACCCTTCTTTGAACACTGTTAATGCTAAGATAGATTGCCAAAAGGATGTTGTTATTATTGGTCTAGGTGATATGACTCATGAGTTTAATTAACTTCTCTAAATTTAGTAGACAACACTGTGAAGAGGAATTGCCTAGTAAGGATGAAATTATTGGTCTTGCTTCTATTGCCGTACCTCCTAGTGATCCTTTAGAGCAATATCTGCTAGACCTTGAAAATGACATGTTTATGAATGAAAGAAGGGAAATAGATGAAGTATTCTTTAAACATGAACCCATCCTGAAACACAATTTGCATGTTGAAATCCTAGGGGATCCTCCTCCACCCAAGGGTGATCCCGTGTTTGAACTTAAACCGTTACCTGATAATCTTAAATATGCTTATCTTAATGAGAAGAAGATATATCCTGTTATTATTAGTGCTAACCTTTCATAGCATGAAGAAGGGAGATTATTGAAAACTCTCAAGAAGCACCGCGCTGCTATTGGATATACTCTGGATGATCTTAAGGGCATTAGTCCCACTGTATGTCAACATAAAATAAATTTGGACAAAGATGCCAAACCAGTTCATGATCACCAACGATGGCTGAATTCTAAGATGAAAGAAGTGGTAAGAAAGGAAATTTTAAAGCTCCTTGAGGCAGGTATAATTTATCCAGTTGCTGATAGTCAGTGGGTATGTCCTATCCATTGTGTCCCTAAGAAGGGAGGTATTACTGTCATTCGTAATGATAAAGATGAATTGATTCCGCCAAGAATTATTAGAGGTTATAGGATGGTAACTGATTTCCGCAAATTAAATAAAGCTACTAAAAAGGATCATTACCCCTTACCTTTCATTGATCAAATGCTAGAAAGGTTATCCAAACATACACATTTTTGCTTTCTAGATGGTTACTCTGGTTTCTCTCAAATACCTGTGTCAGCCGATGATCAATCAAATACCACTTTTACTTGCCCTTTTGGTACTTTTTCTTATAGACGTATGCCTTTTGGATTATGTAATGCACCTGCTACCATACAAAGATGCATGATGGCTATATTCTCTGACTTTTGTGAAAAGATTTGTGATGTTTTCATGGACGGTTTCTCCGTCTATGGATCCTCTTTTGATGATATCCTAAGCAACCTTGATCGAGTTTTGCAGAGATGTGAAGAAACTAACCTTGTCTTGAATTGGGAGAAGTGCCACTTTATGGTTAATGAAGGTATTGTCTTGTGGCATAAAGTTTCTGAAAGAGGTATTGAGGTTGATAAAGCCAAGGTTGATGCTATTGAAAAGATGCCATGCCCCAAGGACATCAAAGGTATAAGAAGTTTCCTTGGTCACGCCGGTTTTTATAGGAGGTTCAGTAAGGACTTCGCAAAAGTTTCTCGGCCTCTGACTAATTTATTACAAAAAGATATACCATTTGTCTTTGATGATGGTTGTGTAGAAGCATTTGAAATACTTAACAAAGCATTGATCTCTTCGCCCATTGTTCAACCACCTGGTTGGAATTTACCCTTTGAAATTATGTGTGATGCTAGTGATTATGCTATAGGTGCCGTTCTAGGTCAAAGAGTTGATAAGAAATTAAATGTTCTTCAATATGTGAGTAAAAATCTAGACAATGCTCAAAGAAACTACGCTACTACTGAAAAACAATTCTTAGCAGTTGTATTTGCTTGTGATAAGTTCAGGCCTTATATTGTTGATTCTAAAGTAACTATTCACCCTGATCATGCTACTATTAAATATCTTATGGAAAAGAAAGATGTTGAACCTGGACTTATTAGATGGGTTCTCTTGCTACAAGAAATTGATTTGCATATTATTGATAGAATGGGAGCTGAGAACCCCGTTGCAGACAACTTGTCTAGGTTAGAAAATGTTCTTGATGACCCACTACCTATTGATGATAGCTTTCCTGATGAACAATTAAATGTCATAAATGCTTCTCGTACTACTCCATGGTATGCTAATTACATTGTTGCTAAATTCATACCACCTAGTTTCACAGACCAATAAAAGAAAAAGGTTCTTCTATGATTTGAGACATTATTTTTGGGATGACCCACATCTTTAAAAAGAAGGAGAAGATGGTGTTATTAGACGTTGTGTACCTGAGCATGAACATGAACAGATCCTACGCAAGTGTCACACCGAGGCTTATGGAGGACACCACGCTGGAGACAGAACTTCACATAAGGTATTGCAATCCGGATTCTATTGGCCTACTCTCAGCAAGGATGCCCGTAAGTTTGTTTTATCTTGTGATGAATGTCAAAGAATTGGTAATATTAGTAGACATCAAGAAATGCCTATTAATTATTCACTTGTTATTGAACCATTTGATGTTTGGGGCTTTGATTATATGGGACCTTTTCCTACCTCTAATGGATACACACATATTTTAGTTGCTGTTGATTACGTTACTCAGTGGGTAGAAGCTATTCCAACTAGTAGTGCTGATCATAACACTTATATTAAAATGCTTAAGGAATTTATTTTTCCGAGGTTTGGAGTCCCTAGATATTTAATGACTGATGGTGGTTCACATTTTATTCATGGTGCTTTCCGTAAAATGCTTGGTAAGTATGATGTTAATCATAGAATTGCATCTTTCTATCACCCATAGTCTAGTGGTCAAGTAGAATTGAGTAATAGAGAGCTCAAATTAATTTCACAAAAGACTGTTAATAGATCTAGAAAGAATTGGTCCAAGAAACTTAATGATGCATTATGGGCCTATAGAACTACATATAAAAATCCTATGGGTAAGTCTCCATATAAAATGGTTTATGGAAAAACATGTCACTTACCTCTTGAATTAGAACATAAGGCTTATTGGGCTATTAAAGAGCTCAATTATGATTTCAAGCTTGACGGTGAGTAGAGGTTATTTTACATTAGCTCACTTGATGAATGGAGAACACAAGCCTATGAAAATGCCAAATTGTTTAAAGAAAAAGTTAAAAGATGGCATGAAAAAAGGATACAAAAGCGTGAGTTTAATGTAGGTGATTATGTATTGTTATACAACTCTCGTTTAAGATTTTTTTGCAGGAAAACTTCTCTCTAAATGGGAAGGCCCTTACTTATCGAGGAGGTCTATCATTCCGGTGCCATAAAAAACAACAACTTCGAGGGACACGAGGCCTCCACGAGGGTTGAGGGCGCGCCCTACCCCCCCTGGGCGTGCCCCCTGCCTCGTAGGCACCTCGTGTGCTGTGCTCTCCGGACTCTGTTTTCTTGCACGATACGTATTTTGGTCGGTAAAAATTCATTATATAATCTTCCAAAGGTTTTGACCTCCGTATCACGCATATATCCCCTGTCTTTGTTTCGAGCTGTCCTACTGCAGATTAGAGCAACATATCGTCCCAGGATTCGGAAGGACAAAGTTATGTAGCTGATTACCTTGCAGATCCTAAGGTCTATGGGGATGTGGAGCATTGTGGTTGGACTACGGAAGAAGAAGAGGACTATGAGCCCAAGAGAAAGGAGGAGACGAGCTCAGATGAAGATGAAGTCCCATTGCCTCAACCTGGGGACATGCATGTGGAGTTCAAAAAGTCAAGCCTCCCTGATAGAGCAAAGAAATTTAAGATCGAGTCTATCCCTTTTTGTCTCTTGCAGGAAAAAAAGAAGGAATTATGCAAAAAGATATTAAGCCTGGAGCAGGAGATTAAGAACTTGAGGGATCAAAATTCTATCCTCAAGCGCAAATTAAGGAAGAAGCCTACGCCATCAACTAAACCATCATCTTCTCCATAACCGAAAAAGGAGACATAATCACATGGGTATGGGCACTCCCCTTGGCAAGGGCCAAGCTTGGGGGAGATGCCATGGTATCGTATCACCATCACACTCCTATCTTTACCGTTTTTCTTAGTTCGATCCTACTAGTAGTATCTTGATCTAGTAGAATAAAGCTTTAGTATGATCTAGTTCTGAGTTTTGCTTTTTGATCTTTCTTTGTAATCGAGTCCATGAGTTATATAATAAAGATTACTATTAAGTCAAGGGCTTGATTATCCTGATATGATCTTGAGTGAATAAAAGAAAAGAGAAAATAATAAAAAGAAACAAAGAGATCATATTGATCTTATGGAGAGTAATGACTTCACATAGAAAGAGTATGATGATTAAAAGTTGTTGAGAGTTGACAAACATAGTTTTGGTCATCGTTGCAATTAATAGGAAGTAATAAAGAAAGAGAGGTTTCACATATAAATATACTATCTTGGACATCTTTTATGATTGTGAGCACTCTTTAAAATATGACATGCTAAAGAGTTGATGTTGGACAAGGAAGACAACGTAATGAGTTATGTTTTCTTATAACTGAGATAATGTATATTGTCATGGATCATCCAACATGTTGAGCTTGCCTTTCCCCCTCATTCTAGCCAAATTCTTTCCACCAAGTAGAGATACTACTTGTGCTTCCAAACACCCTTAAACCCAGTTTTTCCATGAGAGTCCACCATATTTACCTATGGATTGAGTAAGATCCTTCAAGTAAGTTGTCATCGGTGCAAGCAATAAAAATGGCTCTCTATATATGTATGATTGTTTAGCATGGAGGAAATAAGCTTTATACGATCTTGTGATGTGGAAGAAATAAAAGCGACGGACTGCATAATAAAGGTTCATATCACAAGTGGCAATATAAAGTGACGTTCTTTCGCATTAAGATTTTGTGCATCCAACCCCGAAAGCGCATGGCAACCTCTGCTTCCCTCTGCGAAGGGCCTGTCTTTTACTATTATCTTCTACCTTATGCAAGAGTCATGGTGATCTTCACCTTTCCTTTTTACATTTTATCCTTTGGCAAGCATAGGATGTTGGAAACATCCTGATATATATATATATATATATATATATATATCTAATTAGATGTAAGTTAGCATGAGTTATTATTGTTGACATTACCCTTCAGGTGAAAGGTTGTGAGGCGAAACTATAAGCCCCTATCTATCTCTGTGTCTGATTAAAACTCCGTAACCACAAGTATTGCGTGAGTGCTAGCAATTATGAAAGACTAAATGATAGTTGAGTATGTGGACTTGCTAGAAAGCTCTAACATAGACTCTTTCTGATGTTATGATAAATTGCAATTGCCTCAATGACTGAGATTATAGTTTGTTAGTTCTCAATAAAGTTTCTGACTCATACTTTGCATTGTGAATAAAATTATTACTTGAGCATAAGAAATCATATAACAATATCCATTTATTTTGCTATTATGAGAATAATCATGATGCCCTCATGTCTGTATTTTATTTTATCGACACCTCTACCTCTAAACTTGTGGACATATTTATCGTCATCAGCTTCAGCTTGAGGACAAGTGAGGTCTAAGCTTGGGGGAGTTGATACGTCCATTTTGCATCATGCTTTTATATCGATATTTATTGCATTATGGGCTGTTATTACACATTATGTCACAATACTTATGCCTATTCTCTCTTATTTTACAAGGTTTACATGATGAGGAGAATGCCGTAAATGGAATTACAGGGTGGAAAAGGAGCAAATATTAGAGACCTACTCGGCACAACTCCAAAAGTCCTGAAACTCCACGAAAGTTATTTTTGGAAATAATAAAAAATACTGGAAGAAGAATCTATGTCTGGGGGGCCTCCACCTGTCCACGAGGGTGGGGGGCGCGCCCCCAGCCTCGTGGGCCCCCTGTTGGCTCTTCGATGCCCATCTTCTTGTATATGAAATCTTTCGGGGCGAGACTCCAATGCCACAAGGCAGAACCTTGGCGGAACCAATCTAGGGCTCCGACAGGGCTGTTCTGCCAGGGACACTTCCCTCCGGGAGGGGGAAATCATCGCCATCGTCATCACCAATGCTCCTCTCATCGGGAGAGGGCAATCTCCATCAACATCTTCACCAGCACTATCTCCTCTCAAACCCTAGTTCATCTCTTGTATCCAATTCTTGTCTCCAAGTTCGGGATTGGTACTTGTAGGTTGCTAGTAGTGTTGATTACTCCTTGTAGTTGATGCTAGTTGGTTTATTTGATGGAAGATCATATGTTCAGATTCTATATGCATATTAATACCCCTATGATTATGAACATGAATATTCTTTGTGAGTAGTTACGTTTGTTCCTGAGGACATGGGAGAAGTCTTGCTATTAGTAGTCATGTGAATTTGGTATTCGTTTGATATTTTGATGAGATGTATGTTGTCTATCCTCTAGTGGTGTTATGTGAACATCGACTACATGACACTTCACCATTATTTGGGCTTAGAGGAAGGCATTGGGAACTAATAAGTAGATGATGGGTTGCTAGAGTGACAGAAGCTTAAACCCTAGTTTATGCGTTGCTTTGTGAAGGGGCTGATTTCGATCCATATGTTTCATGCTATGGTTAGGTTTACCTTAATACTTCTTTTGTAGTTGAGGATGCTTGCAATAGGGGTTAATCATAAGTGGGATGCTTGTCCAAGTAAGGACAACACCGAAGCATCGGTCCACCCACATATAAAATTATCAAAGTACCGAACGCGAATCATATGAACGTGATGAAAACTAGCTTGACGATAATTCCCATGTGTCCTCGGGAGCGCTTTTCTTTATATAAGAGTTTTTCCAGGCATGTACTTCGCTACAAAAAGGATTGGGCCACCTTGCTGCACTTTCTTTACTTTTGTTACTTGTTGCTCGTTACCAATTATCTTATCACAAAACTATCTGTTACCTATAATTTCAGTGCTTGCAGAGAATACCTTGCTGAAAACAGCTTATCATTTCCTTCTGCTCCTCGTTTGGTTCGACACTCTTACTTATCGAAAGGACTAGAATAGATCACCTATACTTGTGGGTCATCAGTTGAACTTAAGCATAATGCACAAACCTCAAAACACAAGCACTTCTCCTTTGTTCTCTAGAATCTTCAATATCTTAATTGCCGAAACTTTTTTTTCTAAATGAATTTTCACTTTTTGTTTTCACTTTATGCTTTACAATGCACAATTCCATGAATCTTAAAGTAGATATTTTTATAAAACTAATTGATTTTGGATGAGACGAACTATAAGAATTAAATGAACATCTACATCATGCATTAGACTCAAAGCTTACATGTTATAGTGTGGTATTTATTCATAATTTGGTTACCAAATCTCATGCATGCAATGCACGTGTACCTTAATAGTATCAATATGAAACCATCATGGTCAAACCCTTCTCGTTGTTGGGTCAAAGGGATAGATTGTGTGGTCCCCCCTAATTGTCGGTAAAGGATAGTATATATGCCGCACAAGGGAGACATGCTTGAGAAGAACACCCTGCCCCCCATACCTTGCATGCAACCTGAAAAAGGTTTATATAATCGCCATGACAGGTCAAGTCAATCATTCTTTAATTATTTAGAGGAAAAAATAACCCATAAAACATAGTTGGTTTATATAATCATCATGACACATCAAGTCAATCATTCTTTAATTTTTTAGAGCAAAAGATAACCCATAAAAACATAGTCTACAAATTAGCCAAACAAGGATCCCAAGGTTTATATAATTTCCATAGAGATATAATGTATCTCTATAACGACCGTGTCATGGCATTTAAATGAAGCTTGAGATACGCAACTTCCCACCGGGTCACCCATCCCTGGACTACTCTAGCCCGAGCACGCTTAACTTCTACGTTCTATTCGACTAGGCTAGCAGATGGGAAGCCGACCCTTGCTGATAAGAATTGCCTCCTTGCCTTAAGGCGTTTCACGCAGGTCACCCTATGGGACCTACTCCCTCCTATCACACACATTTTGCTTTTAGAAAATGTGTGGGATATTTTACATGGTCGGCGTGTCGCCGCTAGCCTTCAATGAGCACTGACACTGGTAGCGGGAAAACGATGGGAGAAGAGGCGGGAAACCGATGAGAGGAGTGGCGAGAAACAGTAGCCTATTTTTAAAACCTTGCAGAGAAGGAAGCGTGAGCTAGCACGATGCATGCGCACAGTGCTTACCCATGTACTGCATGTGCTGTCGAAAGTGCTCAGGGTTGTCGTTCGATCTAGGAGCATCCAATGGTGCACACGTACGGTCCGTGGGGTTTGGGTTCTGGCCAATCAGAACACATGACTGAGATCGCGCTGCAGCAGGGTGGGGAAGAATATCATACGGAAACCAACATTCGGTGAAAACCGGTGAAAACCACGAGAAAAAGATGTTTTGAAGTTTAAAAAAATTGAAAAAAATGGAGGATGTTAAGAGGATGATTTTTTATTGCCACACAAAAATTCAAGTTGAAACACCTTACGAGATGTGAGCTATGAAATCAGCGTTGAATAGTGCCGAATAGTAAAGTCACTATTATGGGCTGAATTTGTCTTTTTCATAGCTCACATCTGGTAATTTTTTCAACTTGAAATTTTGTGTTGCAATATAACATGACCTTCTTAACATCCCACATTTTTTTTCAGATTTCTATGAAACTTTAAAATATGGTTTCCACGAAGTTTTCATTGAATATCGACTTTCGTGAGTAAACCGTGTGCTATTTGAAAACATTTCGTGAGAAGAATCTCGGTTTTTAAATCCCCGTAAATCCAAAACTAAACCGAAAATCGTGAAACCTGGCATGGTGTCACGACATGGAATATATATGTCGAGGAATTTTTTTCGTCCATTTTGGCGCAAGTTTTATTACAAGCCTCTTACAAACCGGAACATCTCTCAAAGAAGCCTCGTGGTTCCGATAGGGAAATATGTCCCCCTTGTGGGCGAGACGTAATCACTCCCTCTTTTCACCTTGTATTTTCTTCTACGGGCAACATGGAACGACAGAATATCCGTGCTAAAATTAAACTTATTCAGGGTTCGTTTGGCCTTTTTATACACTAATTGAGTTTCCTAGGCATCTAATGTCCATAATTCAAATCTAAACTTGAAATACATGCTCCAGTTCACCCAAATGGCTAGAAAATTTATACATGTGTCCTTGGGTGCATGTTTAGGTCCCATTCCAGGAATGGGAACGAATTACAACCGTACCCGCGTCCTGCTCGTCCATAAACATTTGGAATCTCGGTTTTTAAATCCCCGTAAATTCTGAACTCACCAGAAAGTCATCAAAGGTGGCATGGTGTCACGTCATGGCACATATATGTCATGGTAAAAACATTGTCCAATTTGGACGAAGCTTTATTACAAACCTCTTACAAACCGGAGCTTCTCTCAAAGAAGCCTCATGGTTCCGATAGGGAAATGTGTTCCCCTTGTGGGCGAAATGTAATCACTACCTCTTTTCGCCTTGTATTTTCATCCACAGGCAACATGGAACGACATGATATCTGTGCTGAAATTTAAACTTATTCAAGGCTCATTTGGCCTTTTTATACACCAATTGAGTTTCCTAGGCATTTAATGTCCATAATTCATATCTGAACTACAAATACATGCTCCAGTTCACCAAAATGGCTAGAAAAATTATACATGTGTCCTTGGGTGCATGTTAAGGTCCCATGCCAGGAATAGGAACGAATTACAACTGTACCGGTGTCCTGGCTCGTACACAAACATTTCGAATCTTAGTTTTTAAATCCCCATAAATCCAAAACTCACCAGAAAGTCATCAAAGGTGGCATGGTGTCATGTCATGGCACATATATGTCGTGGTAAAAACATTGCCAATTTAGACCAAGCTTTATTAGAAACCTCTTACAAACCAGAGCCTGTCACAAGAACACTCGTGGTTTTGATAGGGAAACGTGTCCCCTTATGGGCCAAATGATAATCGCTCCCTCTTCTAGCCTCGTATTTCCTTCTACACGGGACACAGAACAACGGGAGATTCACGCTAAACGTTGAAATTATTCAGGGTTTGTTTGACCTTTTATATTCATTAATTGAGTTTTCTAGGCATTTAATGTCCATAATTCAAATCCGAACTACAAATACATGCTCCAGTGCACCAAAATGGCTAGAAAAAACGTACATCTCTCCTTGGGGTGCATGTTTAGGTCCCATGGAACGAATGGGAACGAATTCAACCATCGCTTCGTCCTGGCTTGGCCACAAACATTGCGAATCTCGGTTTTTAAATCTCTGTAAATCCAAAACTCACCAGGAAACCATGAAACTTGGCATAGTGTCACTACATGGTACATATAATTGTCCAATTTGGGTGAAGCCATATTACAAGCCTCTTACGAACCGGAGCCTGTCAGAACCCTCACTGGTTAGACGGAAACATGCCCCTCTTGTGGGCGAAACGATCGCTGCCTCTTCTCGCCTCGAACTTTGTTTTCTACAGGCAACATAAAATAAAAGGAGTGTCGGGCTAAAATTTGAAACTGTTCAGGGTTCGTTTGTCCATTGTATATATTACTAATTACTAAGTTTTATATGCATTTAATGTAGTGCATAATTCAAATTTGAACTACAAGCACATGCTCCAGTGAAGCAAAATGGGTGGGAAATCATACATGTGTCATTGGGTGCATTAAGGAATGGTAATGAACTACAAATTTGTCGTCGTCCTGAAACATTGAGAATCTCGGTTTTTAAATCCCAGTAAATAAAAAACTCGACCAGAATACATGAAACTTGGCATGGTTTCATGACATGGCACATATATGCCGTGGTCAAAAAAATCGTCCAGTTTGAGAAGAGGCGCACACATTAGTAGCCAACGAATTCCTTTTTGAAACAAAAAGCTGACACGTTAATATCACAAACGGTTGTATTATCTATACTCCTATATAGTACACGAATAAGTTTGAGTATTAGCCGTTAGATATAATGCATCGGATGGTTGTATTATCTATACTCCTATATAGTACACGAATAAGTTCGCACTGTCACCCATGAGTTGCTCGACGAGGCCGGTCGCCTTGTCAACCGAGGCATCGCTGATCTTGAGTAGCTTTATAAGCCCGTCGACCAACTCCTGCTGCGTAGTGACGCCAGCGAGAATGTCGTCGTCGCCGGCGAAGGACTTCAGGAACGCTGGCTCATCGTGATGGCCGACGTTGCGAATGCGCTTGTGAGAGCCCTCGCGTGCCCATGAGAGCTCGTTCTATGGCTCAGCGGCGCATCGGGACATCTCTGCTGCAGCTGCGGCTTCGCGGTGGGATCTCTCTAGTGCTTCCGCGGCCTTGGTCTTTGCTGCCTGGTTATATGTCCCCCCTAAACTCCTCCTACCTGTCATGGCGGGATGACTTGACAGGAAAGACCAGTTTTGTCGGTGATGAGGAGAGGAATTGTGAAGTAATTTTCAAGTGGGTAGTTTTTATATCCCGGTGCTAAGTGTAAACACATATTAGTTTGATAGGTGTGAACAGATTTGCAATTACTTATTGCGTTGTAATCTGCAATCTGACGAGAAACAAGGTCAAAATTTATTGGTGGTAGAAGGTTGACCACGTGGTTGCTAGCCGTTGAGTCGGATGTTTGCCACGTATCACACACATCTTGTTAAGTTGAACTGTTTCTATTGTGTTCGCTAATTGAAAATAGTTCATCCGAGTGAACCGTATGCCCTATATTATACCCACCTTGATCTAGCTAACCGTTTCTGTTGCACTCCCTAATAGCAAACATTTCATCAGAGTGAAATATCTGTCGTATATCGCACACACAATTATATGGCTGCCCATTTCTGTTGTTCTGCCTCATCGTAAACAGATCGAACGGGCTAATCGTGTGCCCTAAATCACACACGCAACTAAAATCTAAACTGTGTTTGATGGCTCTGCCATCGCAAACGTTTTGCACATTTTTTACATTTTTTAGATCTCCGTTTGTGATTAACACATCGCACATAGTTTCGTCAAAGGGTCACTGATCGTAGTGTCGCGTTAGCAGCATCCTGCAGTAGTGAGTGACAGAAGCTTAAACCCTAGTTTATGTGTTGCTTCGTAAGGGGCTGATTTGGATCCATATGCTTCATGCTATTGTTAGGTTTACCTTAATTCTTTTTTCGTAGTTGCATATGCTTGCGAGAGGGATTAATCATAAGTGGGAGGCTTATCCAAGAGAGGGCAACACCCAAGCACCGGTCCACCCACATATCAAATTATCAAAGTAACGAACGCAAATCATATGAGCATGATGAAAACTAACTTGACGATAATTCACATGTGTCCTCGGGAGCGCTTTGCTTTATATAAGAGTTTGTATAGGCTTGTCCTTTGCTACAAAAAGGATTGGGCCTCCTTGCTGCACCTTGTTTACTTCTATTACTTGTTACCCGTTACAATTTATCTTATGACAAAACTATCTATTACCGATAATTTTAGCGCTTGCAGAGAATACCTTGTTGAAAACCGCTTGTCATTTCCTTCTACTCCTTGTTGGGTTCGACACTCTTACTTACCGAAAGGACTACGATAGACCCCCTATACTTGTGGGTCATCATGACGTTTCTGGAGTTCATCACAGATTGTGATGGATTGCTTTCTGCTGTTAGTAAATCCGTCACCGATCTGCAAGGCACGGATGGGCCTAAGAAGGGCAGCCCCTCGTTGACGGTTGTTGTGGTACTATAAAGAAACTGTCAAGGATCGACCAACTGGGCCTCGTCCGGCCTATATTTTTTAGAAGAGCTGAACCGTCATGCATCACGACTTCTGCTGATGTTGCATGCGTGCCCCGTGTTTGGCCCACATGTCAGCTGGATTAAAAGAGTGCCTTGTGTCAAAAAAAACTGAAAACACTATCGATTCCTCAAACAAGCTAGACAAAAAATAAGCAAATCGCTCTAATCTTGATCCCGTCGGTGGCCGGCGCCGCTCGCGTCACTGACGATTGCCCGGGCGAGGGTGCTTAGATCTGGCGAGGGCGTCATCTTAAAGATCCCTTCTGAGCCCGGGATTGCCCTGGCGAACTGCGGAAGAGGCAGCCACTGTCGGTGTCAAAACCGGCGGATCTCGGGTACGGGGTCCCGATCTGTGTGTCTAAGGCTAATGGTAATAGGAGGCAGGGGGCATGATGTTTTACCCAGGTCCGGGCCCTCTCGATGGAGGTAATACCCTACTTCCCGCTTGATTGATCTTGATGATATGAGTATTACAAGAGTTGATCTACCACGATATCGTAGAGGCTAAACCCTAGAAGCTAGCCTATGATTCTGATTGTTCTTGTCCTACAGACTAAGCACTCCGGTTTATATAGACACCGGAGGGGTGGCTAGGGTTACACAGAGTCGATTACAAAGAAGGAGATCTAACATCCGGATCGCCAAGCTTGTCTTCCACGCAAAGGAAGGTCCCATCCGGACACGGGACGAAGTCTTAAGTCTTGTATCTTCATAGTCCAACAGTCCGGCCAAAGTATATAGTCCGGCTGTCCGGATACCCCCTTATCGAGGACTCCCTCAGTAACCCCTGAACCAGGCTTCAATAACGACGAGTCCGGCGTGCAGATCGTCTTCGGCATTGCAAGGCGGGTTCCATCTCTGAATACCCCAAAGTAGATCAAGGATCGTGTCCGGCTCTGTGAAATAATTCCCGCACACCACTGTAGAAAGCATAACACTTTACAAATCTAATCTTCTGACAATTTTTCACGGTGTGCTCTCACGCCGCGGCCTGGCTTAATACGAACCGGTTTTTCTTGGCCTGCCACAACACAAATTGCAAGGCGGCCCTATTGGCACGCCTCGTCGAAGCAGAGATCGGGTTCCCCTTATTGCGGGATTCCCATCAATACGGGTGTGGGCAACCCCATTACGCCTGTTGGTATGAGTCCGTGTTTTTAGGCAAGTCCCAGATGGTCACGCTGGGGACGCTTGATATTCACCCCTTTTATAGAGGGACTGGGGCCTATCCCTCTTTTCTACCACGCTTGCGCCTTTCCGCATCTCGAGTCCCAACACCTGAAGCCCAAGCTTAGGCACTCCGGATCTTCAATCATGTTCGGATCCAACCTTCAAGGCCAGTGGATGGCCTCCTCTATCACGGAGGAGGACATTGTGAAGCTTAGGGAGGTCAGATATCTGACCGCTGACATCAAGCACAGGCTTCCTGCTCCAGGGCAGGTCATCCCTACATCGGAGCCCAACAAGAGCGTCGTATTTGTTTCTCACTTCCTCTGTGGCTTAGGTTTCACCCTCGATCCCTTCGTGAGAGGGCTCATGTTCTATTACGGGCTAGATTTTCATGATCTAGCTCCGGACTCCATCCTTCACATATCGTCGTTTATCGTTGTGTCCGAAGCCTTCCTCCACATCACCCTGCACTTCGGCTTATGGATCAAGACCTTCAATGTAAAGCTGAAGGTGATTAAGGGGCGACACGCGAAGTGCGGAGGTGCTGCAATAAGTAGAAACGCCAACGCCCCATGGCCAGAGGGCTTCTTCCCGGAGGTATCCGATCTGTAGCAGCGGAGGTGGTTTGTAACGCCCTCGATGCGGCTATATCTCCCTGGGCGTTACAAGTTGGTAATCAGAGCCATCCCCGACTTACGAGCCCCTGCTTGATTGTTTGCTGGCGTTGTTGAGTCTAGAACAAAAATGTTTTGAGTCTTAGGATTATATATATCGGAGAGTAGGATTCTTTTTACTACCCAGTCCCTTCGTCGCTCTGGTGAGGTCTCCTGACGTAGAAGTTTTGACTCTCCTCTCCTAAAATTTCACTAAAAAAAATTTTAGGATCACGCGGGTATCTTGGAATCGTTCCGATGGTTTTGTGACGAGAACATTGTTCTTGGTGCCTCCTGACATTTAGGGGTTGTGGCAGTGTCCCGGGGAGTTGAGCTCCGAGGTGTTGTCGTCACAATTTTATCGTTGCGATTCTGGAATACACGAGCCTTGCCGACATCAAAAATCTCTTTTGTACAGCTTGTTGGTGAGATAACCCCGATAACCCAAGATCTTGGGCGAGCTCGAGTATTGCCATGACTCGTATAACGGATGCTTTTCAAGGTCGAGGTACCACGATTTCGAAGGTTTCTTGGTTATGTGTTGACGGATGGATACAATTTGGATCTAGGTATTGTTAGTTTGGGTGATATATTTTGTGTCCCTGTATCCCCAACACCAGATTGCATAACCAGAAAGTTTCGGAGTTTATAGGTGGGATTCAAGTAGCTCTTAGCATTTCTTCCCGCAGATATTTGGTTTGCGATTGGGTAATCCTTACCACTTATTTGTTCCATCGTACCTTGTTATTTTTTCATCAACCCTTAATCAAGTGGCTTCTCACCTTAATGGACGTGTGATGTTAGCTTTTGGAATTCATTCGTTCATCCTTGTTCGAATGTTTATTGTGAAGACTATATGTTGCAATTTCTATCCGTTGATTCAACTTGTCTATGTGTCCATCAAGATGCTAACGGATGTCACCCTCTTCAGGATGGCTCCGCCAACGCGTCTGAATCCGGAACGAAATGATGGGAGTCAGTCGAACCCTCCACCTCCACCTCCGCCTCCGGAGGCATGGCAAGCTATCATGGCAGCCACCAACGCAAATGCTCAGATGATTTTGCAACTCTTGCAAGAGCGTAGCCAAGGGCAAGGCAACCAAGGAAATCAAGGCCAAGGCAACAATCAGCTGCATTTCGCTACCCTCAATCAGTTCCTCGCTAATCAGCCGAAGTCTTTCAGCTTCTGTGCCGAGGCCACAGACGCCGACGATTGGCTTGTGGACATCTGCAAACATTTTGAATGTAGCAATGTCAGACCTGAGGACTTTGTCAAGTTTGCTTCGTTTCAACTCAAGGACCAAGATGCCGAGTGGTATCAGCAATACAAAGATTCCAGAGGAGGTCATGTAATTACCTAGGATGAGTTCCGCCGAGACTTCAAAGCTCACCACATTCCGCAAAGTGTTGTTGAGAGCAAGCGTGAGGAGTTCCGCAATCTCAAGCAAGGCAACATGTCTGTGTATCAATACAATATCCAGTTCCAGAAACTCGCCGCTTCGCTAAGCAAGACGTCCACGATGAAAAGAGTATGATCTATCAATTCAGAGGTGGCCTCAGAGAAGATCTGCAATTAGCTCTCGTGCTTTTTGAGACGGAAAAGTATGATGAATTCTACAACATGGCACTGAAACAAGAAGCTGCCCAGCTCAAATGTGAGGCTTCTAAGAAGAGAGTCAGGGACGCAGTTCAGTCTTCTTCTTCCTCACTAGTGGCAGCTAAGCAACAGAAGTTCTGGTTGCCTCCTCCTCCTCCGTTCCATCAGCCTTACCAGCAGAAGAACAAAGGTGGCCATGGATATTCCCACCCACCAAACCCAGGCTATCAGAACAAGTCTAATTCTCAAGCTCCAAGGTCAAATGCTCCGTATCATCGTCCGCTCTCAGAGGTGACTTGCAACAAATGTCAGCAGAAAGGTCACTACATGAACAAATGCTTCAACCAAAGGCGCCTTCCGCCTCCTCCTCCTGTGAGATCTTCAAGCAATGCAGTGGTCAAGCATAATCCCAAGTCTGCAAAGGTGAACATGATGAATGCAGCGCAAGTAGAGGATTCTTCTGATGTGATAATGGGTAACCTTCCAGTTAATGATATTCCTGCAAAAGTCTTATTCGATACTGGTGCATCTATTTCTTTCATATCAAGACCTTTTGCATCCATGAACAATTTGCATACTGTCGATCTGCCTAAGCCGATAGCGGTTTCCTCTCCGGGTTTGTTCATGAATACAAAAATGATGGCTCCGGATGTTTCTATCAAGATGGGCGACTATAGATTTCTTTCTTCTCCAATGGTTCTTGGTGACTCTGATATTGATCTAATTCTCGGGATGGACTGGCTTTCTCAGCACAAAGCTCAACTTGATTGTGCTGCCAGGGAAATTCAATTGACACACTCTTCGGAGGATGTGATCATCTATGCCGCTCGTGATGAAACCATTCGGTTGTTTTCTCTCAATGAGAAGGGCGAGTTGGATGCTATCTCTCAGATTCCAGTCGTTTGTAAGTATCAAGATGTTTTTCCAGAAGAGCTCCCGGGTATGCCTCCTCACCGGCCAGTTGAATTCGTTATCGATCTTGAGCCCGCATGTAACCCGCTTGCAAGCGCCCATACAAGCTTGGACCTAAAGAGCTGAAGGAATTGAAGAAACAACTCGATGAACAAGAGCGTCTAGGTCTGATCAGACCGAGTTCATCTCCTTGGGGTTGTGGTGTTCTTTTTTCCAGAAGAAGGATGGCACGGACCGACTTTTGCGTCGATTACCGTCCATTGAATAAGAAGACAATCAAAACAAGTATCCACTTCCCAACATCAATGAGCTTTTCGAGCAACTCAAAGGTGCTAAAGTATTCTCCAAGCTTGACCTTCAGATGGGTTATCATCAAATTCGCATTCGTGAACCAGATATTCCCAAGACAGATTCAGAACAAGCTTTGTTTCTTATGAATATACTGTCATGTCTTTCGGCCTTGTCAATGCTCCTCCAACATTCTCTCGAATGATGAACTTCATCTTCAACCCCTACACCAATGAATTTGTCTTGGTCTATCTCGATGATATTTCGGTCTTCTCCAAGAATAAGAAGGATCATGCGAAACATTTGCGATTGGTTCTCGACAAGCTCAGAGAGCATCAATTCTATGCGAAGTTTTCCAAATGTGAATTTTGGCTTGATGAAGTTCTTTACCTTGGTCACATCATATCCGCCAAGGGCATCGCTGTTAATCCCGAGAAGGTGTCTGCAGTTGTGAATTGGAACCTCCTCAGAATGTCAAGCAGCTTCGTAGTTTTCTTGGACTTGCAAGCTATTGCCGAAGATTCGTTGAGAACTTCTATAAGATTGCAAAGCCTCTTTCCAACCTTCTCCAGAAGCATGTCAAGTATGTCTGGTCTCCTGAGTGTGACGTTGCTTTCAATACTCTCAAAGAGAAACTCGTCACAGCTCCGCCTTAACTCCTCTGATGAATCCAAGCCATTCAAGTTTTCGTGATGCTTCTCTTCAAGGTCTCGGTGCTATGTTAATGCAAGAGAAGAAAGTTGTGGCCTATACCTCTCGCCGCTTGAAGCCCAACGAAAAGAACTACCCCACTCACGATCTTGAGTTGGCGGCAGTTGTCCATGCATTAATAACTTGGAGACATCTCTTGTTGGGAAGGAAAGTGGACATATTCACCGATCACAAGAGTCTCAAGTATATCTTCACTCAACCCAACCTCAACCTCAGGCAAACTCGATGGGTCGAAATGATTCAAGAGTACAACCCGAGTATTGAATATACTCCAGGCAAGGCGAATGTGATTGCAGATGCTTTGAGTAGAAAGGCTTATTGCAACAGTTTAATTCTCAAGCCCTTCCAACCGGATCTCTGTGAAGCTTTCCACAAGCTGAATCTTCAAGTTGTTCCTCAAGGTTTTCTTGCCAACGTCATAGTCTCTCCTACTTTGGAAGACCAAATTCGTGAGGCTCAACTCCTGGATACCATGGTGAAAAAGGTGAAACATGGTATCGACAAGGGCATTTCCAAATACAAGTGCTTCCACATTGATGACAAAGATACTCTTTTCTTCGATGACCGGATTGTGGTTCCAAAGGGTGATCTACGTAAAGTCATTATGAACGAGGCGCACAATTCTCTTCTATCCATTCATCCTGGAAGTACGAAGATGTACCATGACCTCAAGCAGTCATATTGGTGGACTCGAATGAAGCGAGAAATTGCTCAATTTGTGAATGAGTGTGATGTCTGCAGAAGGGTGAAAGCAGAACACCAGCGACCAGCTGGTCTCCTCCAACCTCTTGCTATTCCATAATGGAAGTTTGATCATATCGAGATGGACTTCGTGACTGGATTTCCTAAGTCCAAGCGTGGAAATGATGCTATCTTCGTTGTCATTGACAAGCATACTAAAGTGGCTCATTTCTTTCCTATCAAAGAATCCATCACAGCAGCTCAGTTGGCAGAGTTATACACCTCCAGGATTGTCTCCTTGCATGGCATTCCACAATTGATTTCTTCAGATCGTGGGAGCATCTTCACTTCTAAGTTCTGGGACTCTTTTCAGAAGGCCATGGGCACCAACATTCGTTTCAGCACACCTTTCCATCCTCAAACAAGTGGCCAAGTCGAGCGAGTCAATCAAATCCTTGAAGATATGCTCAGGGCTTGTGTCATCTCTTTCGGTATGAAGTGGGAAGATTGTCTTCCATATGCCGAGTTCTCCTACAACAACAGCTTCCAAGCGAAGTTCGGGCAAGGCCCCATTCGAAATTCTCTATGGCGAGAAAGTGTCGTACTCCTCTCAATTGGTCCGAGACAGGTGAACGCCAACTTCTTGGCAACGACTTGATCACGTGGTCAAGAAATGCGCAAAGTCATTCGTGAAAATCTCAAAGCCGCGCAATCGCGCCAGAAGAGCTATTATGATGACAAGCACCATGATGTGGCTTTTGAAATCGGAGACCATGTCTACCTCTGCGTCTCTCCAATGAAAGGCACTCATCGCTTCGGTATCAAAGGGAAGCTTGCCCCTAGATACGTGGGTCCTTTCAAGATCATTGGCAAAAGAGGCGATCTCGCCTATCAACTTGAGCTCCCGTCCAACTTCGCGAACGTGCACGATGTATTTCACGTGTCACAGCTTCACAAGTGCTTCAAGACGCCTGAGCGCACTATCAACTTCGAAGAAATTGACCTCCAAGAAGATCTCTCTTATCATGAGCACCCCGTTGCTATTCTTGAAGAAACAGAGCGCAAGACTCGCAACAAGTCAATCAAATTCCTGAAAGTTTAGTGGTCACACCATTCCGACCGAGAAGCCACCTGGGAGCGCGAGGATCACCTCCGTTCCGAATATCCGGAGTTCTTTCAGTCCTAGATCTCGGGACGAGATCCTCTTGTAGTGTTGGAGTGTTGTAACACCCCGGATGTAACTTTCCATCTTTGTAAATCCAACTCTTGCCATTTTCGGCTGTGTGCTATGGTATTCCCTCCGTGGTTGGGTTTTTGTCTTTCGTTTTGCATTTTGTTCATGTCATGCACCTCATATCATGTCATCATGTGCATCTCATTTGCTTACGTGTTCATCTCATGCATCCGAGCATTTTCCCCGTTGTCTGTTTTGCAATCCGACACTCCTACATGCACCGGCGCACCCCTCTTGTATCTTTTTCGTGAGCGGGTGTTAAACGTTCTCGGAATGGACCGAGGATTGCCAAGTGGCCTTGGTACACCACCGGTAGACCACCTGTCAAGTTTCGTGCCATTTAGAGGTCGTTTGATACTCGGGTAACCGCGAAGGCCTCTTGTGTGTTGCAGCCCAACACCCCTTCAAAACAGCCCAATAACCCATCTAAGTCACTTCCATGTCTACCGCCGTTCGATCACGATCATGTGGGCGAAAACCGCACCTCATTTGGAGCTTCTTAACTCCTCCTACCTATAAAAACACCTCCTCCCCCGAAATTCCGGATCAAATCCGCCCCTAACCCTAGCCCCGCTCCTCTCTTGCCGCCACGGACACGTCCGGACCAGACGCGTCACGCCCGCCGCCGCCCGGCGAACAGCTGGCCGCCACGTGGCGCGCCCGCATCGCCGCACCGCCCGGCCCGCGAGCAGCGGGCCCTCCCGCCTCGCGCCGCTGCCCGCGCGCTCGCGGCTCTGCTGGCCCGCCGCTGCCCGCCACCGCCACCGCCTCCACTGGCCCTTCCATGCAAGCTGCCGTAAATCCCGCACCTCGGCGCCGCGCCCGCCGTCCGGTCCGTCGCGTCGCCCAAACCGCCACCGCCTCATGTACCCGATCCAACTCCGGCGACCGCGTCGCCCCAACTCCGGCGAGCAGCCGCCGGCCCGCCTCGGTCCGCGCGCCCGAGCCGGATCCAGATCTGGAACCTAGGATTGACTTCTTTCTCCCCCAAAATCCTCTAAGTTATTTATTCTGCAGATTATTTGTTGCATTTTCTTTGGTGTACATCATTTGTTCGCCTCGACGAGTACATCATTTCATCTCATTGCATCATTTTTATTTGAGCTCATCTTGATGCCCGAAATGCTGTTAGAAGAGGGCTATGTGATGTTAGTTTCAGATTCTTATCAGAACATGCACTTTTGTCATTTTTTCCATGATTGATGTGTGCATCCTATGAACTTGAGTCCTACATGTGTTTTGTAATATGCCATGCCATCTTTACAGGGGTGTATGCCATGTATTTTTGTGATCTCTGTGGTGACTAGCACAAGCATGCAAACTAGGCTCCATGATGTTGCTGATTTCAGCCCCTGCTCTGATATTTTTATGCCATGTAAACTTGATGCTACAGAGAGATCCATGCATATTTTGAGCTACTTCAGTAAGGGTGTTTTGAACATATGGTTATTCTCTATCCATCCATGCCATTGTTTGCAATTATGGAGTGACATAGCTTGAGTCAATCGAGCTCTACTTTTGCTACAAAATGTTTCCTTGCAGGTTGTTTACATGTTATTCAATTTTGCCAAGATTGTTGTAGTTGATCCGTGTATGCTATGATGTTGTTCTTGCCATGTATAGCTTCTATGCCATGTCTTTTTGATGGATGTATGCTTATTTTATCATGAAATGCTTTGTAGTGAGTGCATCGAGCTCGCGAAGATGCCTTCATAATTTTGTCAATGTCATGCCCTGTTTGCTGAATCTGTTAACGAAACTTGCGATATTGACATGGGTGCTACTATATTTTCTGATCCCTTTTGGCTCTTGGTCAGTAAGGAACTTTTGTTCAATGCCTTGAGTAGATTCATTCCGTGCCATATTTTGCTATGTCTTGTTCCTGTAGCAGGTTGTTTGCTTGCTCTAAACATGCCTTCCTGATGTTAATTCCTGTAGCAGGTTGTTTGCTTGCTCTAAACATGCTTGCTCTAAACAAATCTGTGAAGCTGATATATTTTGCACTTTTGCCATGCTTGTTTGGACCTGTTATGGTGTGATTTAGCCATAGCTCAGTGTTCATCTTTTGTCAAGCATTTTGTGTAGATCACTTCCATATGCTTTGTTGGTACGTTTGGGTGCAGTAGCTTAATTTCTTGTTGCTTTCTATGTGGTACATGCTGTTAATGGCAGAATTGTGTCATTCTTGTTTTGCTTGTCATTTGCAAACCGTGCATCCCATTCCAGTGATCTTTATATCGATTTCAACCGAAATCATCTCACCTTTCCAGCGGCATACTTGGTTTGCCAAGTTGATGCCTTGTTTGTCATTTTCCTTCCGGAGCACGCATATGCATTGCATCTCACATCTCGCATATCATGCCATGTTTTGCATCATGTGGTTTGTGCATCGCCCGTGATTGATTGTTGGTCCTTTGCTTGTGTTCTTGCTTTGGGTAGAGCCGGAGACGAGTACGTGAACGAGGAACCTGTTGAGAACGCCACGAGGATCAAGCTTTCGACAACTCTGAGAACCTTGCGGTGCAAGATGACCATACCCTCGAAATCACTTCTATCTTTGGTTGCTAGATGCTCGTTCTTTTGCTATGCCTATGCTATGTTACCTACCACTTGCTATATCATGCCACCCATATTGCCATGTCAATCCTCTAACCATCCTTTCCTAGCAAACCGTTGATTGGCTATGTTACCGCTTTGCTCAGCCCCTCTTATAGCGTTGCTAGTTGCAGGTGAAGATGAAGTTGGTTCCAAGTTGGAACATGGTTATTTTGGGATATCACAATATATCTTATTTTAATTAATGCATCTATATACTTGGTAAAGGGTGGAAGGCTCGGCCTTATGCCTGGTGTTTTGTTCCACTCTTGCCACCCTAGTTTCCGTCATACCGGTGTTATGTTCCTTGATTTTGCGTTCCTTACACGGTTGGGTGATTTATGGGACCCCCTTGACAGTTCACCTTGAATAAGACTCCTCCAACAAGGCCCAACCTTGATTTTACCATTTGCAACGTAAGCCTTTTTCCCCCGGGTTTTCGCGAGCCCGAGGGTCATCTTTATTTTAACCCCCGGACCAGTGCTCCTTCGAGTGCTGGCCCAACCTGGGCGATGTCCGGCGCCCCCTGGGCAATCCAGGGTCTATGCCAACCCGACGTCTTGCCCATCTGGTGTGCCCTGAGAACGAGATATGTGCAGCTCCTATCGGGATTTGTCGGCACATTCGAGCGGCTTTGCTGGTCTTGTTTTACCATTGTCGAGATGTCTTGTAGTCCAGGATTCCGAGACTGATCGGGTCTTCCCGGTAGAAGGAATATCCTTCGTTGACCGTGAGAGCTTATAATGGGCTAAGTTGGGACACCCCTGCAGGGTATTATCTTTCGAAAGTCGTGCCCGTGGTTATGAGGCAGATGGGAATCTGTTAATGTCCGGTTGTAGAAAACCCGAAGTTGACTTTAATTAAAACACATCAACCGCGTGTGTAACCGTGATGGTCTCTTCTCGGTGGAGTCCGGGAAGTGAACACGGTGTTGGAGTTATGTTTGACGTAAGTAGTTTCAGGATCACTTCTTGATCGCTACTAGCTTCACGACCGTGCCTTGCTTCTCTTCTCGCTCTCTTTTGCGAATGTAGCCACCATATGCTAGTCGCTTCCTGCAGCTCCACCTCACAACTATGTCCTTCCTATAAGCTTAAATAGTCTTGATCTCGCGGGTGTGAGATTGCTGAGTCCCCGTGACTCACAGATTCTACCAAAACAGTTGCAGGTGCCGGCGATGCGGTCACGGTGACGCAACCGAGCTCAAGTGGGAGTTCGACGAGGAACGTGGTCGTTACTATGTGTCTTTTCTGGATGATCAGTAGTGGAGCCCAGTTGGGAAGATCGGGGATCTGTGTAGCATTTGGGGTAGTTTTCTTTTATTTTGGTTCCGTAGTCAGACCTTGAGTGTAATCTGGATGACGGATGTTTATTTATGTATTGTGTGAAGTGGCGACTGTAAGCCAACTATGTATTTCTTTCCCTTATGTATTCCATGGGTTGTGTGAAGATTACCTCACTTGCGACATTGCTTTCAATGCGGTTATGCCTCTAAGTCGTGCTTCGACACGTGGGAGATATAGCCGCATCGAGGGCGTTACATGGTTCTACATCACGGCTCCCAGAGGCACAAAGTGGGTGGCTGCCCTCGACTTCCGCTCGGGCCCTCCACCTCAATTGGCGTCGTGGGCCGACATGGAACTGGATTGGTGGCCTGCTAATGACGTACCGACATTGCAGAGCCGCATTCAGGAGCTTCTTGAGAGGGACATTAGTCTTGCCAGCGTAATTTGGGTAATGCTGATCCAACGGATCTTGCCGTGCAAACGCCGCCGTCTCCGGATGTGGGAGTTCAACCAGGAGGTTCATGGGGAAGCACTTTGATGTCCTTCTACAGCCACTTGTAGAAGAGTTACTTGAGCTTTGGAAGGGTGTGCATACATATGATGCTTATAGCGGAAAAATGTTTGATATTCATGCTGCAGTTATATGGTGCATTCACGATCACCCAGCTTTGAGCACTCTTTCAGGGCATGTATTCATTGTGACAAACACCCTCTTTCGTACGTCCTAAGGAGCAAAATTGGATATATTGGACACTACCGTTTTCTTCCAAAGGGACATCGTTTGCGAACAAACAATGAATTTGTTGGTCTTGATGAACGCAATGATGAGCCGGGTAAATTCTCCAAGGAAGAGAGGCAAGTAGAATTGGAGAAGGTTAGACCTCGGCAACAACAAGAAAGCAGGAAAAGGAAGCGTTTTGACTTGGGCAGCAAGAAGTTTGATACGTCTCCAACGTATCTATAATTTTTGATTGTTCCATGCTGTTATATTATCATTCGTGGATGATTTACAATCATTTTATAGCAACTTCATATCAATTTTTGGGACTAACCTATTGACCCGGTGCCCAGTGCCAGTTACTCCTTTTTGCTTGTTTTTTACATCGTAGGAAATCAATATCAAACGGAGTCCAAACACCGTGAAACTTTTTGTGGATTTTTTATGGACCAGAAGACCACCAGTGGGCCAGAGAAGCACCTGGGGTGCTCGAGGGGCACAACCCACCAGCGTGCACCTGGCGGCCCAGGCGCACCCAGGTGGGTTGTGCCCACCTCGGTGGCCTACCACACCCCCACTTTACCCTATAAATTTCCAAATATTCCCAAAACCCTCTGGGTAACCCTAGATTAGAAGTTCTGCCACCGCAGGCCTCTGTAGCCACAAAAAACCAATCTACACCTGCTCCTAAGGCACTCCAGATGGGGAAATCATCACCGGTGGCCATCTTCATTATCCCGGCGGCCACCATGATGAGGAGGGAATAGTCCACCCTCGGGGCTGAGGGTTTGTACCAGTAGCTATGTGTTTAATCTCTCTCTCGTGTTCTTGAGATGTCACGATCATGATGTATCGCGGCTTTGTTAATATAGTCGGATCATATGGTGTTTTCCCTTCTTTATCTTGTGATGAATTGAGTTTTCCCTTTGAGATTTCGTTTTATCGGATTGAATACTTTTATGGATTTGAGAACAGTTGATGTATGTCTTGCTATGAATACCCGTGGTGACAATGGGGTATCATATTGATTCACTTGATATGTGTTTTGGCACTAAACTTGCGGATTCCCGAGGTGACATTGGGGTAATCTATGAATAGGGGTTGATGCATGTTCTCGTCTTTGTCTCTCTGGTAGAAATCTTGGGGCACTCTTTGAGGATCTTTGTGTTGGATTGAGTATTATGAAATTGAAATTGTTTGATGCATATCGCATAATCAACTCACGGATACTTGCAGTGACGTTGGAGTATCTAGGTGACATTAGAGTTGGTTGATGTGTATCAGATGGTGTTAGTTTAGTACGAACTCTTCGTTATATTGATCGGAAAGAATAGCTTTGTGTTATTTTAGTTTGAACTATAGGATAGATTGATCGGAAAGAATCGCTTTGAGGTGGTTTCATACCCTACAAACAATTTCATCTTATGTTCTCCCGTACATAGGATCTTTGGAGTGATTCTTCATTGCACGTTGAGGGATGGTTATGTGATCCAATTAGATTAGCATTGTTGAGAGATTGCACTAGTGAAATTACATACCCTAGGCCTCATTTTCAAGCATTGCAATACCGTTTTTGTGCCCGTTTACTATTTGCTACCTTTTGTTTATATTTACTAGCACATATGCCCGTGTGTTGCAATGGGAGATTTTGTCTTTCGCAACAAGCATCGAGAGAGGTAATTGATGTGTCCATCAAAAAGGTATCCGCAGCGGTGGGGCGACATAGCGAGGAAGTTGCGGTGTTCCCACGGGTCATGTTTGGCCCGCGAGATCTTCATAGTGGAACAATTTTTTAAATCCTGATTCTTTTTTTAAAAATGCGAGCATCGTTTTTGAAATTTTCATTAAATTTGGAAAAATATGATCAAAACTTGAAATGGTTTTTTTAAATTCACGAACATGTTTTGAAAACATGAACCTCCTTTCAAAAAAACAATTGTTTTTAATTGGTGAAAATGGACACATGTTTTGAACATTGAAAACAGTTTTTTAAACGTGTTTTTCAAACACAACCAATACTTTAAATTTGTGAACACTTCAACAAGAATAAATATTTTTGAATTTCTATCATTTTCTAAAATACTATTTATTTCGCAAATCACAAACCATTTTCGAAAATGTAAACACTTTTTTAAAAAATTTGAACATTTTTTTAGTTTTGAAAAAAATGGAATGAGTATAAAAAAAATTAAAGATCCAAACATATTTCAAAATTGGTGCAAATTTTTTAATTCTGCTGATTTTACGGAAATTTAAACAAAAAATGGAATTCTGAAAAAAATGAAAAATAGAATTTATGGAAAAAATAGAAAAAGAAAAAAGAAAAATAAACTTGGAAAGAAAAATACAAAAAAGAAGAATAAAAGGAAAAAAAGAAAATAAAAACAGAAACAAAATAAAGAAAAAACATAAACGGGCGGACCCAATTTTGGCGCCATGTGCGTAATTTTAACTATTTGCCGCCCTATGCGGTAAATAATGTTTTTCCAGATGAACGGGCAGGAAAGAAACGACTTGCTTTCCTGGGCCGAAGCATGTGCGGCCCATGTACAAATTTCGGAACAAAACTGTTTTTCTTTTCTAATAGATGGACGCACAAAAATTTAGTACCACCTTGGATAGAACAAAAGTCTTTTCGGTGGTGAACAGATGAAAAAAATTGAAGAAACGCACCTTGCTTTATTAGTAGGTATAGATTCAGATTATAAAAATATATTTCTACCATCAATATTACACTCTTATCACCATCTCTTCGACGAACTAGTGCATCTATACAATTTGCCATTGTATTTGGTGTGTTGGGGACACAAGAGATTTCTTGTATTTGGTTGCAGGATTGTTTGAGAGAGACCATCTTCATCTACACCTCCCACTTGAGGGAAAATTGCTACTGTCCTACAAAACTTTGCGATGGGAGGCCCAACACGAGTCTACAAGAATAAAGCTGCGTAGTAGACATCAAGGTCTTTTCTAGCACCGTTGCCGGGGAGGTGAGTGCTCGAAGGTATTTCTTTAGATCTTGCAATTGAATCGTTTAGTTTCTTGTTTTATCACTAGTTTGATTTATAAAAAAAACTACATAAAAAATGGAATTGAGGTTGCATCATATTATTGACCATCTTTATAATATCTTTGTTGAAAATGATGGATCGGAAAATTGTGCTCAATTGTTAGAACAAGAAGTCAATAAAATGTTTCACACAAAATATTTGAATGATGAGCATGATTGCAATGTTGTTAGTATGAATTCTTTGAATATCCAAAATGCTAATGATGATTGCACAAGTGATGGCAAAAATGTCTGTTATAAGCATGTCAATTTTTGTGGAGTGCATAAACTTTGTGAAAACATGCCTTATAGGGAAGATAGATTTTGCAAGAATCATAAGCATGATAGAACCAATTCTTTTCTCAAAGTGATGGATTAATTTGGTACAAAATTATGTTCTATTTGTCCTATTCCTTGTGAACTTTGCAATAAGGATGGCCATCTTAATTTCCAATGCATGCTTTTTCATGATCGAATCGTGTCCAAATATTGCAATAACTTGATCACCCTAGAACTTTATAACGAACTTTGTTTATTTTGGGGAGTGAAGAATTAACAAATAAAAATAGTTGGTTTAAACTATTCATTCTCACGGACGACATTGAAACTAATCTAAAAAATCTTTATATGTTTTGCATGATAAATTGCAATGAGAATGCTTATATTGCCAACTATAGAAAGATGGGAAAGCAATAGAATATGAAAGGAATACTAATGAAAGGGTAAAGATTTCGACTTTCCCTCCTACTGTCTCTCATGATGAAATAGGTGACGAGGAGGAGCTCCCTATTCAACCAATCTCATCAATAAGAAGCTTGAAAAAATTAATTAAACCCACACATGATGTGGTGAAGAGGAAGAAAAGAAGAAGGAATAGAGGTAAAAAAGTATCTCTCCCAAATAATGTTGCTCCTATTATTGTTGTGCCTCATAAAAATGAATCAAAAATAATTGTGGAAGATGATGCACTAGATGATGATATTGCTTCTATGTCTTATGGCACAATGTTCGAGAGCACTATTGATGATGATTTTGTTATGCATATTGCTTGTTGTGATGATTATGATTTGGAAGATAATGATACTTCTTATAATCTTGGAAATCTTTTTGGCACCAACTTTGGAAATTACGATGATAGCAATTGTTATAGCGTTGGTGCTATTCATACTATTAATGATGAGAGTGATTATGCTTATGATATGCCAAGCCACAAGCTTGGGGATGCTATGTTTGATAAGAATGACATGTTTGAGAATTTCTTTGCTGCAATTAAAATTTGTCCCAAGCTTGGGGATGATATGCTTAATGAAGATGTTCTTTTTAGTGCTCGTACTTTGAATGATCAAATTTGCTATGATGATTGCATGCCTCCTATCTATGATGAGAACAAAGTTGCTACTTATGATGATTATTGTGATGATACTCATGTTATAAAAATTAGTGATGATTATATATATATAACTTGTCGTAGTTATGATTACCCTTTTCCTGAACATTACTCTTTTAATGTGGAAACAATTTATAGTATTCAAGTTTCATATGATACTCCCAAAATTGTGAATGAGAAGAAATTTTCTTATGTGGAGAATAATAAAATTTCTATGCTTGTGGATCATGAAACGAATGCTTTATGTGATGGTTATATTGATGAATCTATTCATGATGCTACTGAAAATTATTATGAGAGAGGAACTTATGATTCATGATGCTCTCTTTATGTTTCTATTCTTATCTTTTATGCGAGCATCATTGAACTCATCATGCCTTGCTAACTGGCATTAAAGAAAATCTCTTGTTGGGAGACAACCCAACACTTTTACCTATTGTTTGTGTGTGTTCACATGATTATTCTACTGTAGTAATCATGTTTTATTACTATTGTTTCAATAAAGTGTCAGGTAGAGCCTTTGGGATAATGTGGGTGATAGTTGACTTGAATCTGTGCAAAAACAAAAACATTTGTGCTCAGTCCAGGAATTTTGGAACACTGGAAGGTGATTTTTATCTGAAATTTTTACAGGTTACTACAGACTGTTCTGTTTTCAATGCATACAAATTCCCTACGTTGTCCTAATTTTTCAGAATTTTGTGAGTAGCAGAAGTATGGTTGGAGTACAGATTACTACAGACTGTTCTGTTTTCAATGCATAGTTTGCTTGTTTTCTAGGTTCTATGGCTTATATTGCTTAGTATAAATTGTGTAAATGATATGCTACATTAGGCATTGTGTGGAAACAATTATGAATCTTTTCCCTGACAGTACCAAAGTGAAAAGGTTTGCTCTTTATCATACTAACCTACCTCATGAAGTTCCGTTAAGTTTTGTGTGATTGAAGTTTTCATGTTTTGGGTGAGATGTCGATATGAGGAGAATAAGGAGTAACAAGACTGTAAACTTGGGGATGCCCAAGGCACCCCAATGTAATATTCAAGGAAGATCCATGTAACTAATCTTGGGGATGCCCCGAAAGGCATCCGCTTTTTTGTCTCCAACATTATCGCGGTGACCTCATTTGGAGTTATCTTTTCATTCATCACATGCGATGTGTTTTACTTGGAGCATCAATTTATTTCGTTAGGATTTGCTGTATGTTATTTAGAATATTTTTTTGCATCTTTATTTTCAATAAAAATGTCAAGGATAGCCTTTACCATGCTTATTTTACAAGTATACTTGTTGCTATTTCAAAACAGAAAGTTTATCGTTGTTGCAAAAAATCATTAGAAAAGTCAGAATGTGATAAAATGTTGAAACTTTTTGCAAGATAAGCTCTGATAAATTTTCTACATTGTGGTAAATTTTAATAATTTTTGGAGTTAGGGATGTATGATGAATCTTGCATTCTTTACAGATTGTACTGTTTTGGCAGATTGTTGTTATGTTTGCATTGTTTGCATGTGTTTGTTTTTTTAATGTTTCTATTTGAGGATAGGAGTATTAAATATGCATAGGAATTTACTATACAATGTTGAATAATAATTTTTGTGATTTGCTACAGTAGAGAATGATAAGATTTTTGCATTGGTTTATACTAACTTATCTCACGAGTTCTTGTTGAATTTTGTGTGGATGAAGTTTTTAAGATTGAGGGAAACCGTGATATAAAAGGAATTAAGGAGACACAAAAGCTCAAGATTTGGGATGCCCAAGGCATCCGAAGATAATATTTCAAGAAGTCTCAAGCATCTAAGCTTGGGGATGCCCCGGTAGGCATCCCACCTTTCTTCTTCAACAATTATCGGTTAGTACCGGTTGAGCCTAAGTTTTTGCTTCTTCACATGAGTTGTGCTATCCTTGAAATGACATTTTTCATTTTGCTTTATCTATTAATAAAATACTTAGATATGAAAGTTTTTGAGTAAGAGAGAGTCCTCAAATAACTACCTATTTACTTAACTACTCTCTTGATCTTCACTTATGTCTTTTTGGAGTAGCTTGTCTTTTCCTCTCTTGCTTCACTTGGATTTATCTGAGAGTTAGAAAATTTGAAAGAAATTCTCTCTTGCTTCACTTAAATTTATTTGATAGAAAGAAATATTATGCTCATGATCTTCACTTATATTTGTTTGAGCTTATCAAAAGCAACACATGAGAATTAGTTCTGAAGTGATAGATATCCAAGAAGGGTATAATAAACACTTTCTTGAAGATCATTGGACAAAGTAAGTTTGATTCCTTTTAATAGTTTTGAGATATGATGATGTGATATGTGAGTCATGTTGAGGAGTAATTATGCTTTAGTAAGAATATTGGTGTTAAGGTTTGTGATACCCTATGCAAGAACGAAAGTCAATAGTTATGCAATGACATTACATCCTACTTGTGATGCATTATTCGGTGTTAATTATGCTCAATGCTCGCTTATGAGATTATTCGGTTCTTAGTTGGTCGCTTATCAATATTTTGCTAGCCTCCATTTTGCACTAAGTATGATCACTACTTGTGCATCCAAAATCCTTTAAACCAGTTTTGCCACATGAGTCCATTATACCCACCTATATGCGGTATTATTTTGCCGTTCTAAGCAAATTTGTACGTGCCATCTCTAATTTTCAAAATAAATTTATCTTTTGTGTGCTCGTACCGCTCGCAAGGCAGTGAGGGTGTCGGTGTACAAAAGTAGGGGCTCTGCTTTTGACCCCTTTACTTGTGCACGGGCAGTTAGAGCCTCCCGCCACGGCCGCATGCCACAGGGCAGGAAAGGGAAGCCGAAGAGAAGCTGAAGCCACAAGGCAGACGAAGCAACGACAAGGACCAAGGCCATGAAGACCGAATGGGCGACGTAGGTTTCCCCGGCAAGGACCCTTGCCGGGCGGCCTCAGCAGCCCTAGCAAGACCCTTGCTGGGCAGCACGCCCACGCCAACTGAGTGAACTACCTTTGAGCCCACCAACGCGAACAAAAGCATGGGGACGAGGCTCGGGAGGCACCTCCGTGGTGGCATGCAGATCTTTGTGAAGACAAAGAGTGATCAAGATCAAATGAGGATGGGGAGGCAACCATCCCCACCGAAGAAACCAACAAGACCCCCGGCAATGTCCTTGGCGGGGAAGCCGGCGCGCCACGGCAAGACCCGTCAAGACTCTCGCCAAGCGCACCAGCTAGGCCACCGCCAGGCCCGCGCCAGCCAAGTCTTCACCACTGTTCGCATGCAGCTGCCGCCCAACAAGCTGGGCAGGCACCTGCGTGGCAACATGCATCTCTTCATGGAAGCTCCACCACCGCGCCACCTCAGCTGCCTGCCTGCCTACATGGCACCGCATGCATCACTGACCAGGGCGCGTGTCGAAGCTAGGAGGAGCGGCGACGGACGGGACGGGCCTCACCCCCGTCCCCCAATAAAGAGAAGGGACACCTAAGCCTCGCATTAAATGCGCTTTGTCTCGTAATGGCTAGTGATAAGCTTAGCCACAGTACTTCGATGCCACCTCCTGGTGCCACTGTGGTGATCCCTTTGCCTATAAAAGGAGACCCAAGGCATCCAGGAGAAGGATTCGGCTCTTTTGAACCTGGCAGCACCCAGAGCTAGTTTGAGAGCTCAAGAACACTAATACAACCACCAAAGCAGGATCGTAGGGTTTTACGCATCTTTGCGGCCCAAACCTGGGTAAATCCCCTTCGTGTCATCCTCTAGTCCCGCTCTTCTGACGATCCCGCGCCCCGCAACCGTAGAAGGGATTCCAGTGATCCCATAGGTGTCGTTTCCCACCAACATCTTTGGCACGCCAGGTAGGGGGTCGCAATTGTGAGAATCTGGTCTAGCGGTTAACCCAGCTGTTCTTCATCGCCATTGCTCCAAAGAAGAAGACGACCACGGCGATCGGTTCGTCCGGGACCAGATTGCCAGCACCGGTGCGGAGGAGTAGCGGGCCCGTCGTGGAGAGAACCCGCGGCGCGGCCAGCGAACATCCGTATCACCCTGGCGGTCCGGGCCTGGCGAGTGGCGTCGTTCGCGCGACAGGCGATGAGCCACTAGTCGCAGGCTTCGGAGGCGGATCCAGGCCCCCCACAGACGGCGCGGAGCCCTCCAGGGGCGCTGCCGTTCTGCCAGGTGGCGGCACGACATCCTCCAAGACGCCAACACCGGCGCCCACGGCGCACTCTTCCCAGGTTGCGCGTGATGTGCAGCGTCACCCTGCTGGTGACCCTGCCCGCCGCCCTGGGAAGAATCCCGTGGGTCCATCACATGATGTGGAGGGCCAGCATACGCGCCGAGGTACTGACAGAGGTGGAGAACGGCTGCAGGGCTCTGATGCAGCTCCTCATAACGGGGTTAGGAGTCGAGGCGCATCGCGGTCCACTCAGCTCTCGCTGCCGCCCACGCCAACGGAAGCCCTAGCGCGCGCACAGCTGCTCCACGATTTTCCTCCCACCGCGGAGAAGCTCGAGGAATGGAGGGCCACCGTCCGGAGCCTCGTCGGCATCGCTAACAATGATGAGTTGCGACCGACGGGACCCGTAGGTCGTCGCTCCGCCAGGCCACCGCATGCTAGCGAAGACCGTGCTGGAGGCGATGCAGCCACGGTGCACTCCCCTCCTCCATCCCGGCCACCCCGGGCATCAGTTCGTCGGGACAACGCTAGAGACGAAACCTCCGTCACGTCGTCCGATCCGCGGACCAACCGCGATCAGCGTCAAGTCCTTCGGGAGCGAGTTCATGAGGACGCTCGAACTACAATCAAGCACCGACGTGACGCGCGCCACCAGTCGGACAGGCGGGCAGGGCCGGCTACGGACCACCCTGTACCGGGAGGCTACGGTGCCTACCTTACGAGGTGGGTTGTCTGGCTTTCACCCGTGAGCTGCGGCAGTTCCAGTGGCCCTCCCACCGTACGTTCTAGCCTGACGTCGGTGACAAGTACAACGGCAAGACTCACCCGTCAGAGTTCGTCAGCATCTACGCCATCGTGATGCAAGCTGCTGGGGCCCGCGATGATAAGGTGCTTGCCAACTACTTTCCGTTGGCGCTCAAGCCTAATGTTATGTCATGGTTGATGCACTTGCCGGTGGACTCCATCTCTTCTTGGGCAGACATGTGCCATGAGTTTGTTGGCGCCTTTACCGGGGGACATCAAGCTCATGGCCACGCGAGTGATTTACACATCATCCCCCAGAAAGAAGGAGAGAACCTGCGCAAGTACATCCAAAGATTCAGCCGAGTGCAGTAGAACATCCCCGACGTTCATCCTGCCGCCGTGATTAGTGCGTTCCATCAGAACGTGCGCAATCACAAGATGCGTGAAGAGCTGGCGATGAACAAGGTCATAGATGTGGCTGAACTTTATGTTCTGACCGACCGGTGCACTCGCGCTGAAGAGGGAAGGAAGTACCCCGGCGAAAGCGCCAGTGCGGAAACCGACTCTACGGATGATACTGCCACTCTGGCGAAGAAGGGCTGACGCAACAACCAGAAGTGCAAGGGCAAGGTCGTGCTTGCCGTCGAGGAGTCCGACGACACCGGTGCCACCAAGAAGACCAAGGTGAGCGACCCCGGCAAGGAGGTTGCCGGGTGTGACGCTTGCCGAGCCTTGGCGGCTGCCGACAAGCCAGGAAACTCCAACGAGCAGTATTGCAAGATCCACCGCACCAAGGGCCATGATCTCTAGAACTGCCGGTAGGTAGAGCTGCTCGTTGAGAAGTAGAAAGCTGAGTATGAGCGGCGGGACAAGGAGAAAGGCCTAGATGGTGCCGAGGGATCCGGCAAGAAACGTGGCGGCCAAGGAGGCCGCCGCGGCAAAGACAGCCAGCAAGAGGGGCCCACTCGAGGCCGCGACAAGAAGCAAGAAGACGATGATCATGACGAGGACGACGAGTCTGGCGACCACGAGTTTCAAAAAGCCACAGAGGCCATGTGCGTCGATGGTGGCTCCTTGTTGCATACGTCTCACCGCCAACTCAAGCAGTGGGCGCGTGAGATTACGGTGGTGGAGCCATCGCTCGACGCGCGGAAGCCGCTGAAATGGTCCAGCACGCCCATCATCTTCAACACTGAGGAGCACCCTGACCGCACTACCGCGGTCAGGTGCTTGCCATTGTTGGTCTCACCCACAATCCGCAACCTCAAGGTGACGAAGATGCTGGTTGACGGCGGGGCCAGCCTGAACTTGATCTCGCCTGTTGTGGTCAAAAGGCTGCAGATCCCCGATGGAGACCTCGAGGAGACGGGAACTAAGGGAGTCCCGGATTAGGGGGTGTCCGGATAGCCGGACTATGACCTTTGGCCGGACTCCTGGACTATGAAGATACAAGATTGAAGACTTCGTCCCGTATCTGGATGGGACTTTCCTTGGCGTGGAAGGCAAGCTTGGCGACACGGATATGTAGATCTCCTACCATTGTAACCGACCCTGTGTAACCCTAACCCTCTTCAGTGCCTATATAAACCAGAGGGTTTTAGTCCGTAGGACGAACAACAATCATACCATAGGCTAGCTTATAGGGTTTAGCCTCTCTGATCTCGTGGTAGATCTACTCTTGTACTACCCATATCATCAATATTAATCAAGCAGTGAGTAGGGTTTTACCTCCATCGAGAGGGCCGAAACCTGGGTAAAAACATCGTGTCCCTTGTCTCCTGTTACCATCCGCCTAGACGCACAGTTCGGGACCCCCTACCCGAGATCCGCCGGTTTTGACACCGACATTGGTGCTTTCATTGAGAGTTCCTTTGTGTCGTCGCCGTCAGGAAGGATGCCTCATCCCGTCTTTAAAGACGGCACTGTTGCTAAAGAAGCTTTGGCTGTCGGCCAAACTCTCCGGCTAGGCGGTTTTCTTATGACCGCCTGTTCGGCCGCCGCGCCGATGATGACTTCTCGGGTCATCGAAAGCAATCTTCACGTTAACTCGGAACTCGCCGAGCAGTTAGATCCGATGGAGCTCTCTTCCTTAAACGAGCTCTTGGATCGCATCGCCGCCCTGGGAGTCGCTACAGACTATGATCAGATTGGGCCTAAACCCACTCTGAGAGAGATTAACTCTCCCCAGGTTACCCACCACGTTGTTGTGGTAGAGGAACAATACGGCGACCCTTCTTCTATCTTAAGGACTAGCTACATCCGGATGCCCGATCCCTCCATGCCGGATTCCCGCGGAGGAGAGGACGTCACTCAAACCCTGAACCTAAAGTCAGGCAGCGGACTAGATTAATTGGAAAACATCCAATAATCCAAGCTTCCAAATTCGTAAGCTCCTCGGCTCTTAAGTCTCAGATCGGGCGAGGTTCTGGATTTAATTCCACCCGCCCACCCAAACATAAGCGACCTATCTCAAATTCGGCAAGAGCCCGCAGAAACAGTACACCATTACTGCGCCAGATTCCTCCTGGTTGTGGAAAGGATAAAGGACTGCCACGAGGAGGACGCAATCTCATTCTTTTGCAATAAGTGCACGGACAACGGGATCCTCAACGCTATAAGTCGCCGTGACATTACATGTTTGCCCACTTGGCGTCCATAGTACGAAAGTACTGTGCGATGGAAAGCGCCTGGAAAACCGAAGCAAGATTTTGAGACAATCCGGCCTTGAATACAACCCCAGTCCGAAATAAAAGGGTGCATCATCGCCAGGCACCTGGGTTAAATACCAAAAAGCAAAAACCCTCTATAGGGTATGGAACCGTACTGGAGGGATGGCTCAATGGACCCTGTAAAATTCATAGTACAGAGGGAGCTACTCCAACACACAGCTTTAGAGCATGTTGGATACTACGGCAGGTGGCCAAAAGTGGCGAAGAGCTTCTAGCTCTAGAGCACCAGCCCAGGGATACAAGTACGGTATTAACAGTCTTCGAGACTTTCGCATCAAATAATATGCGGAAACGAACACTCTGTAGCCTTGCCGAAGTCTACCAAGTAGCAACAATAAACCCATGGAGTGACACGGCTATTACCTTTAATGCCAGTGACGAACCTCAATTATGAACAGCCCGAGCACCAGCCGCATTGGTCCTCAGTCCTATAGTGGACGGCTTTCGCCTTACCGAGGTACTCATGGACGGTGGCAGTGGATTGAACCTCATTTACGAGGAAAGCCTCCGAAAAATGGAAATAGACTGTAGCCGCATTGAGCGAAGCAGCACAACCTTTAGAGGAATAATCCCCAGTCGGGAAGCACGTTGTACAGGGAAAATCACACTGGATGTGGTGTTCGGCACGCCGGATAATTACAGGTCCGAGGAGGTCACGTTCCCAGTGGCCCCGTTCAGAAGCGGATACCACGCTCTATTAGGGCGAGAGGCATTCACATTTTTTCAAGTTGTACCCCGTTATGGGTACATGATGCTCAAAATGCCCAGGCCCAACGGAATCATCACTCTTGCTAGTGACCAGGACATAGCACTCCGCGCCAAAAATAAGACAGCCGCACTGGCCCTTGAGGCACTATCTGAAGCCCTAGCGGCCGAGGAACTCACTGCGCTGCGCTCCACGGTGAATAGGGATGATGTGATACTCGATAAGAGATCCAAGTCCACCTCCTTCAAACCAGCGGACGAAATAGTCAAATTACAAGTCCATCCAACGGACCCTACAAAAATGGCCTCCATCGGGGCACAATTAAATCCCGATGTAGACGCTGCACTAAGAGAATTCCTATGCGAAAATTGGGACATTTTTGCCTGGCACCCTTCAGACGTGCCAGGAATCCCACGCCGGCTGGCCGAGCACAGCCTAAACATCCTAAAAGGATTCAAGCCTGTCAAACAGGCTCTTCGGCGTTTCTCCGAACCCAAGAGACAGGCCATGGGAGAGGAGCTAGCCAAACTATTGGAGGCCGGATTCATCATAAATATAAAACATCCGGACTGGCTAGCAAACCTGGTGATGGTACCAAAGAAGTACAAATCCTGGCGCCTATGCGTCGATTTCAAGGACCTCAACAAGGCTTGCCCAAAGGATCCCTTCCCCCTCCTCCGAATCAATCAACTTATCGACGCTACCGCAAGACACGATTCATTGTGCTTCCTCGACGCATACTCCGGCTACCATGAAATTAAGATGGCAGAGCCTGACCAAGCCGCAACGACATTCATCACTCCATACGGCCCATTCTGCTTCAACACAATGCCCTTCGGGCTCAAAAACGCCGGCGCAACAAATCAGCGCATGATTCAAACAAATCTGGCAAACCAGATCGGCAAAACAGTGGAGGCATACATAGACGATGTGGTCGTCAAAAGCAAGCATGTCGAAACTCTAGTAGACGACTTGAGGCTCACATTCGATAATCTCCGAACATATGACATCAAGCTCAACCCGGAAAAATGCGTGTTTGGCGTATCAGCCGGAAAGCTCTTGGGCTTCATTGTATCCGAGAGGAATTGAAGCAAACCCAGCCAAGATCCGAGCTCTGTCACAATTGGATATCCCAAAAGACGTCAAAAAAATACAAAAATTGACTGGATGCGTGGCAGCTCTAAGCCGCTTTATCTCCCGTTTGGGAGAAAAGGCATTACCCCTTTATCGCTTCCTCCGACGCACCAAACCACTTAGAGTGGACGGATGCCGCCACGGCCGGACTCGAAGAAATAAAAACCATATTGGCAACAAACCCGGTCCTGGCCGCGCCCAACATGGGCGAACCAATGCTATTATATCGCGACAACTCATCAAGTTGTAAGCGCGGTGCTCGTTGTCGAACAAGAGACGGATAGACACAAGTTCCCCCTTCAAAAACCAGTTTACTACGTGTCCACTGTCCTAACTCCATGCAAGTCACCGTACCTGCATTATCAAAAGATAGCGTACGCGGTGTTTATGGCATCCCGGAAGCTGCGACACTACTTTCAAGAGTGTTCAATAACAGTAGCCTCCGAAGTACCACTTAACGACATTATAAACAACCGCGGCGCAACGGGCCGGATTGCCAAATGGGCCATTGAGCTCCTCCCATTCGAAATAACCTATAAGCCACGGCGAGCTATTAAGTCACAAGTTTTGGCCGACTTCGTCGCCGAATGGACCGAAGCCGAACTCCCTAAAGAGTACGGCACATATTCCAATTGGATAATGCACTTTGACGGCTCCAAAATGTTGGCTGGCCTGGGAGCTGGCGTCGTTCTGACGTCCCCAACAGGAGACACAGTTCAATACGTACTCCAGATAATGTATACGGACTCCAACAACGCAGCCGAATTCGAGGCCCTTCTACATGGTCTCCGGATGGCAGTCACCACGGGCATTCAACGCCTAGAGGTGCGCGGGGATTCGAACCTCGCGATATCCAAAATAAATGGAGACTTTGATGCCAAGGATCTGAAAATGGCAGCTTATCACACTGCCGTCCTAAAACTGTCAGCTCAGTTTGAGGGGCTCGAATTTCACCATATAGCCCGGGATAACAACCAGGCAGCAGACGTGTTGGCACGATTCTGCATAAGCGATGCCGCCCCCCCAACATCTTCCTAGAGAGGTTGTTCAAGCCATCCGTATTATGGGAGGGAGAGTCCTGAAATAACAACCCGGACCCAACCACACTGCCCCACACCAAACATTCTGACACAGTTGGTGGTTCTGCCAACGAAGTAACACCCTCAGCCCACGTAATAATGGCAGTCATTGCCCCATGGACAGAACCATTCCTAGCCTACCTAATCAGGCAGGAACTTCCCGAGGACCAAAACGAGGCCCGCTGCATAGTGCGGCGATCTAAAGCCTATAAGATCAATGAGGGAGAGCTTTATAAGAAAAGCACAACCGGAGTCCTTCAAAGGTGTATCTCCGAAGAGGAAGGGCGGAATCTTCTAGCTGAAATTTCATGCCGGACTCGGCGGGCACCATGCCGCAGCCCGGGCCCTTGTAGGCAAGGCCTTCCGTACAGGATTTTATTGGCCGACGGCCCGGGCAGATGCTCAGGACTTAGTCCAACGATGCGTCGGATGCCAGCTCTTTGCTAATCAAAGCCACATGCCACCCACCACCCTCAAAACTATACCCATCACCTGGCCCTTCGCGGTCTGGGGGCTTGACATGGTTGGACCCCTTAAAGGGGAGCCCACAAGCAAAAATACTTACTGGTCATGTTGGATATATGCACCAAATGGATAGAGGCCAAGCCTGTTAAGACGACCGAATCCGGACCGGTGATAGACTTCATATCAGGGGTCATACACCATTACGGTGTCCCCCACAGCATCATCACTGATAACGGCCCAAACTTTACGGCCGACGAGGTCAAACTCTGGTGCAAAAACATGGGCATCAAGCTCGACTACGCTTCAGTCTATCATCCTCAAACTAACGGTCAAGCTGAGCGAGCAAATGGTCTAATTATGAGGGGCATCAAACCAAGATTAGTGCGGTCCCTCAAGGAATCTAACACGCACTGGGTAGAGGAGCTCGACTCCGTACTCTGGGGGCTGCGGACCACTCTGAATCACACGACCGGATTCACACCATTCTTTATGGTATACGGCGCAGAGGCAGTTCTGCCCTACAACATAATTCATGACTCACCTCGCGTGCGCATGTACGAAGAAAGAGAAGCCGAGCTCGATCGGCAGGACAGTTTGGACGCCTTGGAGGAGGAGCGCGACATAGCAAAAGCCCGTTCCGCATTCTATCAACAGCAAGCTCGAAGATATCAAAGCAGAGAAGTACTAGCCAAAACTTACAATGTTGGCGAGCTAGTTCTACGCCTGCCGGACAAGAAAAAGGACAAACTCAAGCCCAAATGGGAAGGTCCCTTTATCATCGACCAAGTCCTGACCGGTGGAGCGTACCGTCTGCGAGATGCATCGGATAACCGACTCGAGCTGAACCCATGGAACGCAGCCCGTCTCCGAAGATTCTACGCCTAGCGCCGGATTCTGAGTTCGTCTCCTTCCTCTGTCCATATTTTACACTTTAGTTGTCTTCTATTTTTCTCCTTCTCCCTCCTTTTTCCTTCTAGCCTTTGAAGGCTCGTTAGCGCATTGTTCGCACACACTTGACGCGCTATCCGTGCTCATTGTACCTGGTGGCTTCTTTCACAGAAGCTTATTTATAAGGGCTTCATGCCCAATACATGTGTCACACTTCCCCGTGTACCTTTTATTCACCATTATATGCATCGATATGACTTAAGTTTTGGCCAAGCTGGGTTGCCTGGCTCCTGTGCTTACCCCTACATTCCCGATTGTTCGACTAGGTGGTAAAGGGAGCACCACTGCAATTGTTACTGCCGGCTCAGCCGGATGTGTACCTCAGACTAGGTGAAGCCGAAAGCTTGCATTCTTAAGAGAATATTCGGTCGGTGAGCTAAAAGAATATTTCTTACCTATTTATTTATCTGCCCCCAGATGTTTTTCTGCTTTTTTCGCAGTCCGGACATGCACTTTAGGACATGCCTCCCAGGGAAAGGAACCCCTAATGGAACTATTCTCCCTGGAAGATGTTTCTTACTAACCATGTAATATAACATAACTAGTTGGGCACTTGTCTGATAAAGCACTAATGACCCCTACGCCTGGTCTCCGTGCATGCCCCGGTTTTTTTTTATAACCACGAGGGTATTCAGACACACTCCGGACTACTTGGTCCCGAGGTTGAAGCGAAAAGGTCCGCTATGACAAACGATCTACAATCCGGCTAGAAGGCATTTCACATGTCACCTTAAATTACATAGTCAATTTGGTGATTGTATTCCTCTTCAATGCCATCTAACAGGCTGTCTAGTTTACTGATCCTGCTAGGAATACTTTATGCCAATTCTACCTGGCCGTACACTAAGCTCACAGGGATCTCCTTCCCATCGGGCCCCACAAGTCCGACCTCGGCCATGTGGTTTGGGTCAGCATTCGTGTACCGCGTCTTCACCATGGCCGAGGCCTCCCTGGCGCCTTGATGGCAGGCCGATATCTTCCATAATCGGAAGCGCGGCCACGCTCCCTGGAGCCTCTCTGCAAGCTGCCCAAGGCCTTCGGGCAGGGAGACAGATGTCCACAAGGCCTGGGCGACGCCTCTCATCACCTGCCGAACTCGTTTGTGCAGTTGTAAGAGCTCGGGAAGAAGGTCACCCGTAGAACCGGGCATTTCCTCTGCAGGACGACCTGTGAGCATACCTACAGACGTAACTCTGTTAGTCGACTTCTTTGCCGAACTCTTTTTCAAAGTTCGTTCAAGCACTTACTAAAAATGTCGCGTCGAAGCCGTCGATTCTCCTTCACGAAGTCCACCAGTTGGGCACGAACATCTTTGAGTTCCTCTCCCAGCTGGGTGTTGGCATCTTGGAGACTATTCTTCTCCTGCCTCACCCTCGTAAGAACGCTCTCCCCGGCTTTTAACCGGCACAAGAGTTGTTGCTTGTCCGGATCTACTCCGGCGCCATCTGCAATGATATTGTCATATTTACACATACGCCGCATTTTACAACATACTAATCTTTCGAAGCATATATTACCATAGGGGGTCTCCAAGGCCTCCCCTGCAGTGGCTAGTGCGGCCTCAAGTTGGGCTTTGCACTCTCAGCTCGTGAGACAGTTGGGTATTCTTTGTGGAAAGATCCTGCATAATAAATGATCCTTAAATCAGTTATTCTAACTATTTCAAGTCTCGGGGGCTACTGGTATATATAACCATCAAATTTTCTCACCCGTATGTCTTTCACATACTGCTCCGTGGCTCTGGATAGACCATTTTGAGCGGCACAGAGGTGCGCATCTTCCGAATTGAAGGCATCCAATGCCTCTTGGGAGAAACATGCGTCACGAAGAACAGTCCGACGACGCCTGTGATTCATGGCACTCTCCACCTCGGAATTGGTGGCAGATAGTCTGTCGGCATCCTCTGTCGGAGGAGTGTCCGACGACTGCGCCTCGTGTTCGCCTCCGCCTCTGGACCTGGCTTTGGAGCATGGCTGGTGGAGGCTCGATTGGCAGCCTCTCCGGATATAGTCCGGCGAGCGCTCTTTTTCCTGAAGAGGGCACGAGCATTAGTATACCTTCCGCGAATAAAACCTGGGAATAAGGCGGCATGCCATACCGTGGTGCCGGCATCTCAATCCGTACCGCACTTCATTTCAGCCTGCTGGGCCTTGCTGGCCCTTGTCGGCTAGCCGCCGCAGGCTCGGACTTCCGCCTCAAGGGCTCCCCCTGCAAAACACCATTGATACACGGTGATCAAATATAAGCACAGGTGGATCATTTTCAAAGTATCGGGACATTGGTCTCAGTTACCTGTGAGGCTGGAAATATTCCGGGGTAATCGACCGTAATGGCGACCAAGGCATTGTCGATGCTCAGTTGGTAAAATACCCCATCGATCAGCTCCACCGATATGTCCGGATCCTCTTGGGAGGCCGGATGGAGGAACCGCTCTGGATCTTCGGGTTGTGGAGGCAGGCTGTTTATATCCTTTACGGCCTGGCGCAGTTCCTGCGTCGAAATCACAAAATGAGATACTTGACTATGGGAATATGGATCGGATGGGCAAAAAGAAATGTCCGGTTACCCAGCTTGGAGGATTGTTCATAGAAAATCCGTCCTGTGGATTGAGGCAAAGAAATTCCTCCTCTTCTCCCTTGTACAATGTGGACAAGGTCTTCATCAGATCGGCGACTGATCCCGGCCCCTTACGGCCATGGCGGGTGGCATCATCCTCCCTGTTGAAATCCCACATGGGGTGGCCTCTATCTTGAAGCGGCTGCACCCCCGCATAATGCATGTGGCCATGACCCCGATCATGGTCGATGCAGAATGAGCCAACAACCTTATTCGGCTCATCAGGCAAAGGACGTCCCTGTCATTTTCCCTCTCAGGGCTCCGTGGACGCCATCTTAGGCGTTTCTTCAAAGGAGCATTACTGAACTCTGGGAGGCCGATCCGAACAGGGTCCGGCAGGGGGACATCTTCTAAATAAAACCATTCCGAAGGCCAGTCTTCGGACACCTTCTTCGGGGTTCCGGATAGATATCGGGTCCCGGCGATGCGCCATAGTTCGGCTCCGCCCACTTGATATATCGACCCCTCCTGAGAACGGGGTACGAGGCAGAACAACCTCTTCCACAACAAGAAATGAGCCTCGATGCCCAAAAACAGCTCGCAAAGGGCCACGAAGCCCGCAATATGTAGAATGGAGGCAGGCGTAAGGTTGTGCAACTTGAGGCCATAGAACTCCAGGAGCCCCCGGAGAAACGGATGAATTGGAAATCCGAGCCCTCTTATCAAATAAGGGACAAGGCATACCCGCTCTCCTTGGGAGGGACTGCGGACGCTCTCCGCTTGTTTTCCGCCCTTATAGGTGGCGAGTCCGGCTCGAACCGGAACCATGAAGGCTGGGGGAAGAAATCCCTTGGTTTGGAGCGTCACTAGCTCGCTATGCGGGACGGAGCATCTCTCCCAACACTACTAGAAATACCACTACTAATGGCGCACCTAATATGGCCATTAATGGCGCATCAGAGGTGCGCCATTGACAGCACGCCATTAGTAATTTTTACTAATGGCGCACCACCTGGTGCGCCATTAGTATTCGAGTATGCTAATGGCGCACCACCGGTGCGCCATTAGTATATGCAAGGGTGCGCCATTAGTATGCCTCCTGTAAGGCATGTATACCAGTGCTTTGGCATACTAATGGCGCACCACCTCCGGATCGCCATTAGTAATCAAGAAGATACTAATGGCGCACTTCCTGATGATGCGCCATTAGTATGCCTTTGTCATACTAATGGCGCCTTTATCATGTGATGCGCCATTAGTATGAATATTAGGTTTTTTATTTTTTATTTTCTGTTTTTTGCACAGGTTACAAAATGTATAATTTGACAAAATATAGACAGCACACATCAACAATAGATTCATCAAATACAATAGAAGATTAGTCCTTGAATACAAACAGAACTGAATTACAAAAACAGAACTGAATTACACAAACAGAACTGAATTACACAAACAGAACTGAATTAAAATATGCACTATTAATTCAGTTGTTCTAATCAAAAGAAGTACCCACTCGACCAATTAAAATATTTCATCTTTCTAATGAACCACACCCAACATCGCACTAACAAATCCCACCTACTTTCACCCTTACGTATGTGCTCGTATGTGCACATCAACCAAAGGAGAATGGTCTAGTGGTTAATGAGGAAAGATGATAGTAGTATGGTCTAGTGATTAATTAGTGCCATACTAATTCAGAGGCATCACAAGTAATTCAGAGCATCACAAGGCATTAGTAGTTCATTACATGAACAAGTTTTACAAAGCACATCAATTTGTGTGCCTAAGCTGAATTAACTGAATTTTCAAGAACGAATAAACTGAATTTTCAAAACTGCAAGAAGCCAATTAAAAAAAATCCCCTTCTTCTTGTCTCCTCTCACTATCTCTCACACATGTACACTATGTATGCACTACCATACATAGTCTCAAACCAGTGGAAGAAGACTTATCTATACATGTGCGATTACTTTTTTTTGAGAAAGTCATGTGCGATTACTTATGTAAGGCCCTGTTTGTTTGGCGCTTATACTTCAGATTTTGCAGCTTTTCCACTTTGGCTTAAAAAATGCACAGGTTCTTTGAAAATTGGTAAAAAGGATGACCAAATAAAACTAAAAAGGAATAATCGGGAATCAAAACCTTTAGCGGTGTAGTTTTCTGCTCTGATGTTTTCTCTTGTAACAGCACCTTCAGGCCAATTTAGACGTGTCCCTCGTCTAAAATATTTCTGAGCTGATGAACTGCATATTCCAAGGAATACAATGAGATCTGAGTATAAGTTAAATGCAAGAACAAATAGAGAATTGGATGCAGTACTCAATAGCATATTATTAACTTAAGTGTTGCTATTTAAGCTTACATAATGATGTCTGAGAGATGTATGGAAGTTCGAAACAGATTTATTCTTCAATACTTTTAAAGTGGAATTAGCAGAAACAACATAAAAAATAATATGTTTGGGAGAGCATCCCGCATGTTAATATGTTACGGAGAAACATCCCAGCAGATGCTTGCCAAATTTACCTTCTGAGCAACATCTACAAATCAAAAGCGAGTAAGAGATGCAAGCCAAAACTACTTACGAGTAGCAAACCAGTGAACAACTATAATCCATAGAACTTAGGGAACCACGGCCAAAAAATGTGACTGCGTGTAAAAATAAAAGAAATATTTCTTTGCAGGTAGGGCGTGCGAGTTCTTCAAAACATTTGATGCGTAAGATTTAGTGCAAAGGAGAAAGATATATATTTCACTCTCAACAATATAACCAAAGGTTATCCCGACATCAAAAGCTCCCACTTGTTGTGGGGGCACAGGAAAGGAATTATTAGGTTCTTAGGCAGCATTTCCCTTGTTTGACTTTTTAAGGATACTAACTCAAACCCTGGACTTCCGAGGATACAAGTGGAGATACTGCCATTCTCTTGTGGATACAAGTAAAATTCCTCAAATGAACATCTCAATTCTTACAAATGCCTGCATAATTATTATTTTTAAAAGAGGCAACGCTTTGCATAAGGTTCAGTTTTAAAGCATTTACTCACTGATTCACAGAAAAACAAGGCAACGCGAGCTATCATTTATTCAATTCTAAAACCAAATGGGCCATTTTGGCACCACCAAGGCTCAACTATCATGCGTATAGATGCTGAAATATATATATTACAGGACAGTAACTAATAGGCGGCCTAAACACCAATGTGATGAGTATAGATGCTGCAGCACAAATCAGTAAGTAATATTATTGCGTATATGCAGAGAAGGAAAAATCAAGTAAGCTAGACCACTACATGGTTTCATGACACCAAATTATCACCTGAAAGCTGAAACGATAAATGGACACTTCTACAAACCAAAGATGCATTATTCACTTTGAAACTAGCAGAGACAAGGTTGCAAACATTCTGTCATGAATTGCAAATGGAATGGATAAATTTGAGATGAAGGCATGAAGGTGGTCGTACCTTGGGCGGGTCGAGGGAGGCGGGTCGACGGTGGTGTGGACGGGCGGGTCGAGGTGGGGCAGCGGCGCTGGGCGGGTCGAGGCGGCGCTGGGCGACGGGGCAGCGCCCGGGCGGCGGGTCGGGCGGCGCCCGGCGGCGTCCGGGCGGGGTCGGGCGGCGTCTGGGCGGCGGCGGCGGGTCGGGCGGCGTCTGGGCGGCCCCGGGCGGGGTCGGGCGGGTCGAGGCGGCGCTGGCGCTGTGTCCGGGCAAGGCCCCGGGCGGCGAGGGAGAGGGCGAGGGAGGAGAGGGCGAGGGCGAGGGCGAGGCAGCGGCGGCGGCGGGGGGCGAGAGGGAGAGAATCGGCGAGGGGATCGGGCGAAGGGGGATCGGGCGAAGGGGGATCGGGAAGGGGCCACAATACTAATGGCGCACCTCACTGCTGCGCCATTAGCATGTTCACACACTAATGGCGCACCTCACCGTGGTGCGCCATTAGTATTTTTTATTTCCACAAAAGCCAAAAGGTTATCTACTACTGTAACCTATCCATGTCAAGCCCACTCTACTAGCTCAACTGGTCAGCCTCCAGTTCTCACACCAGAGGTCCTGGGTTCGACTCCTGTGCTCCACAAATTTTTTTAGCATTTAAAAAGCTATTTGATACTTATTTATGTTTAAATATGTTCAAACTTGTTTAAATAATAACAGTAATATTTTTTTATAAGACAGTAGCATTTAAAAAGCTGTTTGATACTTATTTTTATAAGACGGTGCTGGGTGCGGGGGTCGTGGCGGCGGTTGAGTAGGGGAATCGAGGGTGCGGGGTTTCATGGGCGGCGGCCGTGGACTGGGGGTGCTTTCGGCGAGGGACGGATCTGGCGAGGTGGGACAGCGATCGAGTGTCCATGAAATTTAAAAATATTCATGATAGTTCAAAAAGTGCCCAAGAAATACAATCGAGAAATGAAGGCTACGATTTAAATACAATCGATCTTAGCTAGCTATCTGTTCACAATCTTCTTGCCCTTCTTTTTCGCAAATGGAGTTCTTCTGTGGAACGGACGTCCTTTAGGTAGGGTGGTCCCGCTTCTTCTTGTGGTGTATGCTGCTACTTCATCATCGTCGTCATGTTCGATCCTCGGGTCGCCCGTGCTTGTCGAAGTCTTGCTCATTGGCTACTCCATCCATTCCGATGATCTTCCTTTTGCCTCTCCTCACGACAACACGACCGGGCTTTGGCGGGTCGGCAATGAAGAAGCATTGGTCCACTTGGGAAGCCAAGTACCCATGGCTCATTTTTCGCGGTGACGCTTATGCTTGCGGTCTTGGATTTGGCTTCGGGTATAACCATGGTGGTGAAATACCGGTCTTCTTTTATGACGTTCTTGGCCCATCTCGACACGGAACATCGGGACCTTCTCTCCAGCGTAGCTCAGCTCCCAGATCTCCTCGATCCTTCCGTAGTATCTGTCCTTGTCGTTACGGTGTAGGATTCCATCGTTACCCGGAGTTCGATAACCATCGCTCTTCATGTCCTTGGCCTCGTGTAGAATGTGTAGCCGTTGATATCAGACGCCTCATAGGTCATCGAGGTTGTGCTCGGCGCCTGTGACAAGGCGAATATGAGTTGTTCTTCCGCGGAAGAATCCTCATGTAAAGGGTACGACTGAAGCTTATGCTTGAACCAACGCGTGAAACATGAGTTGTGCTCTTTGAGTGTATCTCCGTCCGTCCTCCGCTGGCCTCGGTCATTGTACGCCTTTTTAATAAAGGTTTTGTGCTCTACCACCCAAGGATCGACCACGCCTATGTGTTGTAGCGCGACTAGGTTTGCTCTTTCAAAGTCGTGAGTCGACCCTCGAAGTCGACATGCATTTCGCGGCGACCCTCACGGTGACCCCATCCAATGAGCCTGCCGAGGTGCTGTTGACGCGCAGACCAACGGGTTATCGATGCTCAGATAATTCGTGCAAGAGGAGATGCACTCTTCGGTCGTAAAGCGCTGGCTATGCTTCCTTCTCGGGCGTGACATGTTGCGTAACGTATCCTTTGATGACACCATTCATCCTTTCGAGCGGCATCATGCTGTGCAGAACGTCGGCCCGAGTTGGATGATATCCTCCACTATATGGACCAGCAGATGCACCATAACGTCGAAGAATGCGGGCGGAAGTACATCTCAAGCTCGCATAGTATCACCACGATCTCTTCCTCGTAGCCTTCGAAGTTGCCTCACGCCAATCGACTTCGAGAGATGACGTTGAAGAAGTTGCATAGGACAAATAGCATTTCACGGACGCAGCGCGTCCATGATCCCAATGGATTGCAACCGGAAGTATCTGCGTCATCAGCACGCGTGGCGGTCGTGAGACTTCATCCCGCTGAACTTCGCTTGTTGGGTCTAGGTATCTCGCTTATCTTCCCAGCAGAATCAGTAAGGAAGTTTTACTCCTAGGAGGCAGGTGAAAAACTGCTCGATCTCCTCGACTTAGAGTGAAGCACGGGAGGGTAGTCATTCCGGTCTTCTTGGCCTTTTTGCCTTTGCGATGACTTCTTCGTGGTCCTGCTTCGCCTCATCATCATCATCATCATCATCATCATCATCATCATCATCATCATATATAGCGTGAAGCTCCTGCACGATGCCCATTGATTTCAAGTCTGCCCTTGCTTTCGCCCATCTTTGGTCCTCTCGGCATGTTGAGCAGGGTACCAAGCAGACTCTCGCACACGTTCTTCGTGATATGCATGACATCAAGGCTGTGAGGCACACGGTGGATCTTCCAAGACGGCAAGTCCCGTAAAACAGACCTCGCTTTTCCATACCTTCAGCAGCGGCTCTGGCGCCTTTCGCTTCTTTCCGGCTCTGGCGCCTTTTGCTTCTTTCGGCGGTGGGCAGTCTTTCCAATTTTCCAACAGCTTGTCTATTTCCTCGCCGCTCCTCGTGACGCAGGCGCTGGGTTCGGTTTCACCATCGAACAGATCCTTGCATTTCCTCCATGGGTCATCGTCGCGAAGCCACCTTCGATGTCCCATGAACACGGTTTTCGAAGACCCGGGATCTCTGTCTAGCTGGCGATACGTTGTGTCATCCATGCACCTTACGCATCCGGAAAATCCGTGGACTACCTGCCCCGCGACATATCCGTAACCGAGATAGTCGTGCACCGTCGTCAGCAGTGCGGCTCTCATAGGGAAATATTCTTTCTCTGCGGCGTCCCACGTATTGGCTGACGTTTTCCACAGCGTGTCAAGCTCCTCTTTCAGCAGCCCTAGATACAGATTGATGTCGTTCCTCGGTTGTTTCGGCCCTTCAATTAGCATACTCATGTGAATGTACTTCCTCTTCATGCACAACCAGGGGAAGGTTGTACATCCACACAAACACAGGCCAGGTGCTATGTGTGCTTCTCTGGCTGCCAAACGGATTGACTCCATCGGTGCTCGCGCCCAAAGACGATGTTCCTTGGATCGCTCCCAAATTCCGAGTCTTGAAGTTCAACGCTTGCCACCGGCTCGCATCCTTAGGGTGACTCAGCATCTTGTCTTTTTATCTATCTCCGGATCATTTGCGTCATCTTCCCGCTTCTTCTCCTCCCTATCCGGCGTGCTAACGCAGGAGCTTTGCTACCTTAGGGTCCATGAAATAGCGCTGCAGACGAGGAGTGATCGGAAAGTACCACACCACTTTTCGAGGAGCTTTCTTCCTCTTCTTGTATCGAGTGACACCGCACACCGAACATATGGTAGACTCCGCGTGCTCGTCCCGATAAATGATGCAATTGTTCATGCACACATGGTATTTCACGCGGCGGTAAATCCAGAGGACACACGATTTTCTTCGCCTCCTCCAAACTGGTCGGGCACTTGTTCCCCTTGGGAAGACGTTCGTGCGAGAATGACATGTTCTCGTCGAAGCATCGTCGGTCATTTTGTGTTTTACCTTCATCTCCGGGGCCATGAGCGTTACTTTCGGCGGGTATCCTCGGGCCTGCATCCTTCATACAATGGAGTAACCGCGTCTAACTCAAGTTGATCCATCTTGGCTTTCTCTCGGGCGGCAGCTCTTGCGTTATCCGTGCGCTTGAGAAGCAGCTCTTGAATATGAGGGTCCTGCACCCAGCCCATCGATGGTCCAGCGTAAATGCGCTCCGCCCGGCATCATCATCTTCATGATCATGCCCGTCGCCTGCTCGGCATCTTCCTCATCATCATGTCCTGCATATTCTACATGATGACTGTATAAACATCATAGTCGTGATCATCGCCGGGATTCTTCGTCTTCTCGCCCGCCCGAGCCGCGGTGGTTGTCTTCTTGTCCTTCCTCATTTCTTGCCGGCCCGCATGGACGACTTCGTAGTCATCTTCATTACCTTGCCACCAATAGCCATCCATGAAACCACGCAACAGCGGTGGTCCCGCACCTGCCGGAATCCGGGTCCGCAATAAGGCTCTTCACTTGCATCTTCGACACGGACATCTTATCTCCGTCTCGTTCTTTTGAAGCATCTCGGCCTTCAGCGGACCTCAAAAACCTATTCATGATGCCTTCGGTCATCATGCGGACCATGGTCGTCATGGGTAGAGCAAAACGATATTTTAGAACCAAGAAAAATTTGGCATGACTTTCCTAAAAATAGGACCAAAAGGATGCTTAATGCCAAAATTCTCGCCAAACGGAAATGAATCAACATTCCGGCAAAATATTGGCAACTATCGCATTTCAAATACCGGTACACCTCCAAACACAAACACATATGCAAACACCACAAACATATGCAACACCACGAACATACATAGATCTAGCTAGGCCGTAAAAAGTGCATGTGCACATTTGTTGTAAGGAGAACAACCTAAATATAGCTTCCCCCCTTACTTACCTATTAAAACAAGGTAATTTAACCACTTAATTTGAATGAATCTATGGTGGAAATGAGGGGAAAAACAGGAGGCACCCAAGACAAGGAGGAGGTGGAGAGAATGAAGTGGGAAGAAAGTGAGTGTGTGGGTAGGAGAGGCTGTCCCAAATATCTTGTTGCTGCCCACTTACTAATGGCGCACCTCTTGCATGGTGCGCCATTAGTAGTTATTACTACTAATGGCGCACCTAAGCAGGATGCACCATTAGTATGTTTGGACAGGCGCACTAGTTCAAAAAAGTTTCTATACTAATGGCGCACCCACACCAGTGCGCCATTAGTAGTTACAACTACTAATGGCGACTTTTCGGGCAGGATGCGCCATTAGTATGTTTGGACAGGCGCACTAGTTGAAAAAAAATTTGGTACTAATGGCGACTCCACACCTGGTGCGCCATTAGTAGTTACCACTTCTCATGGCGCACTCGGGAAGGCTGCGCCTTTAGTATGTTTGGCCAGGAGACCTAGTTAAAAAAAATTTGGGACTAATGGCGCACCCAAAGCATGGTGCGCCATTAGTAGTTTAGACTCTAATGGCGCATCGAATGGCGGTGCGCCATTAGTATATACTAATGGCGCACCATCTTTCCGGTGCGCCATTAGTGTCATTTCCATCTATAGCCCTTTTCCTAGTAGTGCAATATCCAGGCTGAGAACTGGGAGGGCGAGAGGAGGAGCCGCGTCGACTGTCCATGATGGAATGGATTTCTGTCAGAGGCCCTCCGATGAAAGCTCGCGAAGGGAAGATGGTGTGATTTGGATCTAGATCCTCGTCTCTTATATAAGCAGCTCATTTGTGCAGCTAGGGGGGTAAATGTAAAAATACCCTGGCTTTTCGCATTCGTTCAACACGTGGAAGATGGCCATTATTGGGCGTAGAATCCAAGGAGCGCAATATTTACAAGAAGCCGGACACTATTCAACAGGTACACGGAGTTAGGAGAAGAACCCGCCTTGCAATGCCGAAGAAAATCTACGCGTCGGACTCGTCGTCATTGAAGCCTGGTTCGGTGGCTACTGACGGAGTCCCGGATTAGGGGGTGTCCGGATAGCCGGACTATGACCTTTGGCCGGACTCCTGGACTATGAAGATACAAGATTGAAGACTTCGTCCCGTATCCGAATGGGACTTTCCTTGGCGTGGAAGGCAAGCTTGGCGATACGGATATGTAGATCTCCTACCATTGTAAACGACCCTGTGTAACCCTAACCCTCTTCGGTGCCTATATAAACCGGAGGGTTTTAGTCCGTAGGACGAACAACAATCATACCATAGGCTAGCTTCTAGGGTTTAGCCTCTACGATCTCGTGGTAGATCTACTCTTGTACTACCCATATCATCAATATTAATCAAGCAGGAGTAGGGTTTTACCTCCATCGAGAGGGCCCGAACCTGGGTAAAAATATCATGTCCCTTGTCTCCTGTTACCATCTGCCTAGACGCACAGTTCAGGACCCCCTAGCCGAGATCCGCTGGTTTTAACACCGACAGGCACGTTCCAAGGGGTTAACCCGGGGAAGAGCCAGCTAAAAGGAAAGGTCACGTTGCCCGTGACGTTCGGAGGTGAGCTGAACCATGAGACGGAAAGGATTGTTTTTGATGTAGCCGAGATCTCCTTGCCTTACAACGGGATCCTCGGCTACCCGGCGATAGCCAAGTTCATGGCGGCTTCGTACTACGCCTACAACATGCTGAAGATGCCCGGGCCGTTGAACATCATCACCGTCCCCTCCGACAAGAAAGATGCGTTGATTTGCGTCGGCCAACTCTACCGGGAAGCAGTCATAGCAGATGCCGCCAAGGCACCTGCTCCTACCGGCGGAGCCCCGGGAGGGAAGAAGACCGGCGAGACCCCTCGCTCCCACTCCGGCAAGCGCACCTCTTTGGGGTGTTGCGCTCCCGTTGAGGACGTGCCGGAGAGCTCCGCCGGCAAGAGCAAGAAATCCAGAGGCACACCACCGAAGACCAAGAAGGTGTCCGTCAAAGAGGACGGCACGGGGGGGGGGAGCTTTTACCATAAGCTCCACCCTCGACAGCAAATAGGAAAGCGAGCTCGTCACCTTCCTGCGGGCGAATGTCGATGTGTTTGCGTGGCAAGCCTCCGACATCCCCGGCTTTCCCAGGGCAGTGATTGAGCACCACCTAGTTGTCTGTCCTCACGCACGACCCGTCAAGCAAAAGGTCAGGAAGCAAGCTCTGGGGAGGCAGGAATTCATTACAGAGGAAATCAGGAAGTTAGAAGCGGCATGACTGGTGAGAGGAGTGCTCCATCCGACGTGGTTGGCCAATCCGGTAGTGGTGCGCAAGGCGAATGGGAAGTGGAGGCTGTGTATCGATTACACAGATATTAATAAGGCTTGCCCCAAGGACCCCTTCCCGTTGCCGCGCATCGACCAGATTATTGACTCCACGGCTGGATGTGATTTGCTATCATTCCTTGATGCCTACTCAGGATACCACCAGATCTTCATGACAAAGGAAGAAGAGGAAAAGACAACATTCATCACCCCATGTGGTACGTATTGCTTTTTACGGATGCCTTTTGGGTTAAAGAGTGCTGGCTCCACCTTTGCAAGAGCAATCCAAATTGGTTTCGAGCCCCAGCTACATAGAAATATGGAAGCTTATATGGATGACATAGTGGTCAAAACCAAGGACAAGGCAACACTTGTGCAAGATCTGGAGGAGACGTTTGCAAACCTGCACAAGATCAACCTCAAGCTGAACCCTAAGAAGTGTGTTTTCGGTGTCCCTTCCAGCAAGCTTCTCGGGTTCTTTGTGTCGCAGCGTGGGATTGAAGCAAACCCAGAAACGATCAAGGCCATCGAGAAGATTGTGGCTCCCAGACGGATCAAGGACGTGCGTCGGCTTAGTGGCTGCGTTGCTGCCATGAGCCGGTTCATCTCCACGTCCGTGGAGCGCGCCCTTCCCTTTTTCAAAATCTTGAAGAAGGTGGGTTCAATCGAGTGGACCCCAGAAGCCGAAGCGGCGCTGCAAGACTTGAAGAAATACCTCTCCTCTACCCCAGTGCTGGTTGCGCCCAAACAACAAGAACCGTTGCTACTTTACTTAGCGGCGACAAATCAAGTGGTTAGCGCCGGACTAGTGGCATAGAGAGAGGTCAACGAGGAGGCAGCGGCAGCAGCAGAGCCAACAGATGACAAATCAAAACCCTCTCCGGCAGGGCTCGACCCCAGCAAGGCTGAGTCCCCGGAAGAGGTAGACACCAACACAACAGGACCCGCGTGACCGGGTGGAGAGGCGCAGAAGAAGAAAGTGGTACTAAGGGAGTCCTGGATTAGGGGGTGTCCGGATAGCCGGACTTTGACCTTTGGCCAGACTCCTGGACTATGAAGATACAAGATTGAAGACTTCGTCCTGTGTCCGGATGGGATTTTCCTTGGCGTGGAAGGCAAGCTTGGCGATACGGATATGTAGATCTCCTACCATTGTAACCGACTCTGTGTATATAAACCGGAGGGTTTTAGTCCGTAGGACGAACAACAATCATGTCATAGCCTCTCTGATCTCGTGGTCGATATACTCTTGTACTACCCATAACATCAATATTAATCAAGCAGGAGTAGGGTTTTACCTCCATCGAGAGGGCCCGGACCTGGGTAAAAACATCGTGTCCCTTGTCTCCTGTTACCATCCGCCTAGACGCACAGTTCGGGACCCCCTACCCGAGATCCGCCGGTTTTGACACCGACAGGTACCGCACCCACTCTACTTCGTCAGCTCTCTCTTGCAGGGGGCTAGATCGAGGTACTCAGGTGTGCAAAAGCTTTTCTTCGGTCTCTTTATGGCCTCGAGGAAGCTGCGCCATTACTTCCAAGCGCACGAGATCACGGTGGTCACCCGCCTCCCTTTGCAACGAATACTGCATAATCCAGATGCCGCGGGGAGGATCGTGGAATGGGCCCTGGAGCTGTCAAGCTTTGGTTTGAAGTTCGAGAGCACCTCGACGATTAAGAGCAGAGTCTTGGCGGAGTTTATTGCGGAATGGACCTCGACGCCTGACGAAGAGGTATAGGAGACCACTCTCCCCGACAAGGAAATGAGCCGCAACTGGGTCATGTACTTTGATGGTTCCTTCTCGCTGCAAGGCGCCGGTGCTGGTGTGCTGCTTGTCGCACCCACCAGAGAACACCTCAAGTCGTCCAGATGCACTTCCCCGGGAGATGTCGACCAACAACACTGCCGAGTAAGAGGGTTTGCTTGCCGGTCTCAGGATCGCGGCGGACCTCGGATTTAAAAAGCGCATCGTCAGGGGCGACTCACAGCTCGTCGTCAGGCAAGTTAACAAAGATTACCAAAGCCCATTGATGAAAGCTTACGTAGATGAGGTGAGGAAACTGGAGGAGCGCTTTGACGGTATACAATCGGAGCATGTCCCTTGGGCGGAGAATGACATCGCCGACTACCTGTCAAAGCGCGCTGCCCTCAAGCTACATGTGGAACCAGGTACCTTTGTGCTTCAATTAACTTAACCATCCGTTAAACCGTCAACCGGGCTGAACAAGCAGAGGAAGCTAGGCCCCGACAAGTACTTCCCCACCGAGCTCCCTGGAGCCGCTGGCAAAGATGTTGTCGTGGATGCCGATCCCGCCGCAGGGCGACCGACTCCGGCAGGGCCTCAGGCCATGGCCGTAGAGACAGTCGCTCCCATGGCGTGAGAGATGCCTTTAGTCCTTGCCGTCGAGCAACAGGCTCCTGCATGGGCGCAGCACACCGTCCAATTTCTCCAGACAGGAGAGTTTCCTGAGGAGCAGGAAGAGGCAGAGAGAGTAGCCCGCCGGTCTGCTCTGTACCAATTCATTGATAACGTATTGTACAGAAGATGACCAAATGGGGTGAAACTGATGTGCATCTCCAGGGAGGAAGGACTAAAGCTGTTGGCAGAGATACATGGAGGCATATGTGGCTCCCACATAGGGTCGAGGGCCCTTGCCGGCAAGGCTTTACGGCAAGGTTTCTTCTGGCCCACCACCCTCCAGGATGCGACGGCACTAGTAACCAAGTGTGAAGCGTGTCAGTTCCATTCGAAGAAGCTCCATCAACTAGCTCAAGCCCTTCAAACAATCCACGCCTTCATGCAATACATCGAGGATCTCGGCAGCAAGGTCTGTTTTGCTTCCATGGCACATCCACGGAGCAACGGCCAAGCGGAGAGAGTGAATGCTGAAGTTCTGCAAGGCTTAAGGATGAAGACTTTTGACAGGCTGCGCAAGAGTGGAAGGCGCTGGATTGATGAGTTGCCGGCAGTTCGTTGGTCGATCAGGACGATGCCAAATCGAGCCACCGGCCAGACACCATTCGCCCTGGTCTACGGGGCAGAAGCAGTTCTCCCCACGGAACTCATATGCGGGTCACCTCGAGTACTCACTTATGATGAGCTTGAGCAAGAGTGATTGCGGGAAGATGACGCAACGCTCCTTGAGGAAGTGTCAGGACCCCGATTCCAAGTAACATCGATCTAGCCGGTAACACCTCATATCACTTTGCGGCCTCACGCACGGTATTCCCACGGGTGTCGCCTTACCATGGCCCGGGACCGTTTGAGCCTTTTGGCTCACGTATATGATAGTGTCGCTAGCATCCATATGACAGAGAACCCGGGCCGACATGGCTAGTCGTGAACCCAAAGCGGCACTAACCCATGGGGACAGGCATACATGAATCACATCGAGCATGTCGGATAGCAGCCTGTGAATGCGGGCTGTAGCACTGGGCTAACAGGACTCCGGATGTCACCGCGTGACATTTCCCCGAAGGGACAGACACAGGAACGAAGTGAAACACATGCCGGCCAGTCAAGTGTCCAGAGCAGTAGTGCTGGGCTAGCAGGACTCCGGTGAACCGGGTTGTAGCGGACTACTATCGCTCAGGAAGCACTAGACTACATTTCCCCATATGAGAGGCTGCCAAGGAGAAACAACTAGATTGTCGGATCCCACACATAGCAAGCATTTCAAACATGCACACAATATGCTCGATATGTGTAAATACAACATGGCATCACAACATAACTCTACGACTCAAGTATTTATACTTTAGGCTCCGAGGAGCGAGATATTACAAACATGGGTCTCATGACCCAACAATCAAAGCATACAAGCAACAAGCACATGCGGAAGCTTAACTTGTCTGAGTACAGACAACTACAAATGAAAAAGGTTGAGAAGCCTGACTATCTACCAGATCCTGCCGAGGGCACAAGATCGTAGCTGAGATAACAAGCTAAACGTCGAAGTCCACGCGGAAATACTAGCGAGACGGAAGTCTCTCTGCAAAAACATAAATTAAGCAAACGTGAGTACAAATGTACTCTGCAAGACCTACATCAGAACTAACTACATAGGCATCATTATCAACAAAGGGGTGGTGGGGTTTAACTGCAGCAAGCTAGCTTTGACTCGGTGGCTATCCTGAACTACGACTGCAAGTAACTCTTTTGAGGTGGCGCACACGAGTCCACATTTTCACCATATCAATACACCACTATGGATCCGCTCACGTCTCCCTACGAGAACGCTATCCATAGCACTCACGCTTATCTTACGCATTTTAGAGTATCCACTTTCACTTTTTTATGAACTGTACAGGCAACCCAGAAGTCCTTTTCCGTGGACACGGCTATTCGAATAAATCATATTAACCCTGCAGGGGTGTACTTCTTCACACACGCTCTCGCCACTTACCACCATGTACACGACGTGTATCTCGGCAACCTTCAAGCAGAAGCCTGGCGAGGGAGTCGGCCACGACCTGACTAACCACACAAGTCTCTAGTCTAGGTTTATCGCCTATTCGGGTTCCATCCGCAAGGAGATCCGGCCAGGGTGTCGCTCACGGCCCCAAACAATGTGTGCAGGGTTCCCGAGACACCAAGCAGGCGCCGGTGAACCGGGCACGGTGTATCTACCGCAACATAGCCCACCCCTAGGGTCAGCGCTACGCACGGCCCCCAACACATATCCTACAAACACCAGAAACTAGTTGCAACTCCTGGACAGAGATCGAGGCGATTAATAAGCCGAGAGGGGTCGAGTTACCGGAACCCAATGTGTGGTAATGCTTGTTTCATGGATCACAAACACGTAACTCAGTTCACGAGGACGGCTGCAATGAGACAACCCACCATGTACTCCTACATGGCCTCTCACCGCTACCTTTACCAAATCGTGTTCACACACTTAGCTCACACACAGTAGGACATGTTCACACACCTCTGACTCATCCTCGATGAATCAGACCTGACTCAACTCTAAGCAGTAGCAGGCATGACAAACAAGCACGAATGAGTAGGCACAACAGGGCTCAAATAACTCCTACTCATGCTAGTGTGTTTCATCTATTTACTGTGGAATGACAGGTCATGTAGAGGATAAAGGGGTTCAGCTACCGCAGCAAGTAACAGATGAATCGTTGTTGTCCTAATGCAGTAAAAGAGAGCAGAAGCGAGAGAGTGGGATTGTATCGGAATGAACAAAGGGCTTTGCTTGCACAGCACTTCGAAGATAATATAGTTCTTCATCGGTGTCATCGAACTCATCGTCGGTACGTCGTCTACTGAGAGGGGACAAACACCAACAAACAAAGGAGAAACACAATCAATGCCATGCAACAATATGATGCATGAAGATGACATGGCAGTATGGTATTGATTGGCCTAATGCATCTAGCAGCAAGTTAAATGGGGTTGGTTTGAACACTAGGTTCAAATTCAAACTCCATATGTGGTTATTTAAATGCCATTTATATGGTTTGTCCTAAACAGCAGTTATAAGTTGTTCTAACATGCATGAAAATGGTACAGATGGATAGATTGTATTTTTCTGATCATTTTTCATATAAAAATTATCTCATTTTGAGTTACGGTTGAATTTATATGAATTTTGGAAGTTTAAAACACGGCGGAGACGAAGCTGATCTGCCGCCCCGTCCTCCTCTCCCTTGAGCACCACGATGGCCTCGACCTCGGCCCCTCCCCATTCCTCTAGCGGCCGACTCCACCGCTATGAGCTCTTGGCGAGGAGCGAGGAGCGATGCGCTACCTGGCCGAAACCCTCGCCGCCACCGATGAAGCATCGCCACACCCCCTTGCGGATGGCAAAGGGTTGAGAGGTGCCATTCCTCCCACTCCCATCTTTATAAAGCGGCGGGGGCGAGGCTCGGCTGCCCCCTCTCGGCCAATCCGGCCCATTGAGGTGACAACAAGCGGGGCCGCCGACCGTCCTCCCCGCTCCATTGAAGAACCATGGGATTCGTCCCGCGCACGCGCGCGACTTCCCACGTCCCGCGCGACTGCCACTCACTCTGCGTTATGCATGCAACGAACATGGCACAAGAGTCAGTCGCAGTGGGACGCGTGGAGCGATGGTTCCCAAGCAAGTGCAGTGAATGAGCCGCGGCCCTGCGGTCTCGAAAAGACACGCGGGCCGCCGCTTTACTGCCCACCACAAGATGACGCCAACATGCTTCTGTCATGCGCGCGCACAACCCCCACGTCGCGCGTTCTACGCGGGTTGTGGGGAAGCGCAGCGGACAGAACAGTTATCACGGTAGAATACGCCCCCAACTGCCCGCGCACCGTTCTGGGCCTAGCCCAACAACATGTTGCGCTTATGTGTGGCCCAGGCCCGGCGGCTCCTGTGGGTGTAGAAATGTAGGCGCTCTGCTTTTGACCCCTTTACATGTGCACGGGCAGTTAGAGCCTCCCGCCACGGCCGCACGCCACAGGGCAGGAAAGGGAAGCCGGAGAGAAGTCGAAGCCACAAGGCAGACGAAGCAACGACAAGGACCAAGGCCACGAAGATCGAATGGGCGACGCAGGTTTCCCCGGCAAGGACCCTTGCCGGGGCAGCACACCCACACCAACTGAGTGAACTACCTTTGAGCCCACCAACGCGAACAAAAGCATTGGGACGAGGCTCGGGAGGCACCTCTGTGGTGGCATGCAGATCTTTGTGAAGATAAAGAGTGATCAAGATCAAATGAGGATGGGGAGGCAACCATCCCTACCGAAGAAACCCACAAGACCCCCGGCAAGATCCTTGCCGGGGAAGCCGGCGCGGCACGGCAAGACCCTTGCCGGGCCACCCGGCAAGACTCTCGCCAAGCGCACCAGCTGGGCCACCGCCAGGCCCGCGCTAACCAATTCTTCACCACCGCTCACATGCAGCTGCCGACCCAACCAGCTGGGCAGGCACCTGCATGGCAACATGCAGCTCTTCGTGGAACCTCCACCACCGCGCCACCTCAGCTGCCTGCCTGCCTACATGGCACCGCATGCATCGCTGACCAGGGCGCGTGTCGAAGCTAGGAGGAGCGGCAACGGATGGGACTGGCCTCACCCCCGTCCCCCAATAAAGCGAAGCGACACCTAAGCCCCGCATTAAATGCACTTTGTCCCGTAATGGCTAGCGATAAGCTTAGCCATAGTACTTCGATGCCACCTCCTGGTGCCACTGTGGCGATCCCTTTGCCTATAAAAGGAGACCCAAGGCATCCAGGAGAAGGATTCGGCTCTTTTGAACCTGGCAGCACCCAGAGCTAGTTCAAGAGCTCAAGAACACTAATACAACCACCAAAGCAGGATCGTAGGGTTTTATGCATCTTTGCGGCCCGAACCTGGGTAAATCCCCTTAGTGTCATCCTCTAGTCCCGCTCTCTCACGATCCCGCGGCCCGCAACCGTAGAAGGGATTCCAGTGATCCCATAGGTGTCGTTTCCCACCGACAGAGGGGTGGCCGATATTTTCCATGCTAGATGTGTTATTCCCACGATGAATGTTTATTCACTTGTCATTGCAAGAGAGTAAGGCAAAGGTATTAGGGATGCCCAGTCCCTAAATGAAAAATTAATTTGCTTTATGTTGTCAAACAATAAATTCCTTGGAAAGTGTTGGTATGGAGGGCACCCGTGGATACGGTTAGCCATGGAAAGTGAAAGTATGGTGGAAAAAGGAATACTTTATTTTATGTTTGCGAACCACCTATGATATCTCTAGCATGGAAAGTGTTGGGAGCTCTAAGTTCGTTTTCATTGGTAGGAAAAGTATGCCTCTCAAAATGTTTTTATCTCTCAATTTTTGCTTTGAGCTCTGGCACCTCTACAAATCCCTACTTCCCTACGTGAAGGGCCTTTCTTTTACTTTATGCAATTTTTATTTTTAATTTGAGTCTCCATCTTTTCTTATAAAGAACCAACTAGGGGTCACTATGATCGTACTTGAGCATCGGGTGTAGTTAATATGCGAGTGTGTTTCATTAATCGATGATATTAGAGTTGATGGGCTAGGGATAACTTATATTAGCATTGGTATTTTGAAAGACATGGTTGCTTGATGGTATGCTTGAGTATTAAAGTCCTCATGTCAAAAATAGACTATTGCTTTGAACCATATAAAAGTCGAAATGTCCATGCTACAAAGAAAAGAATATGAGATGACATGTTAGGCAGCATTCCACATAAAAAATTCTGTTTTTATCATATACCTACTCGAGGACGAGCAGGAATTAAGCTGATACGTCTCGAACGTATCTATTATTTTTGATTGTTCCATTCTGTTATATTATCATTCTTGGATGTTTTACAATCATTTTATGGCAACTTTATACCATTTTTTGGGACTAACCTATTGACCCAGTGCCAGTTGCTGTTTTTGGCTTGTTTTTTACATCGCAGGAAATCAATATCAAACGGAGTCCAAACACCGCGAAATTTTTTGTGGACTTTTTACGGACCAGAATACCACCAGTCGGCGAGAGAAGCACCTGGGGGGTGCCCCGAGGGGGGCACAACCCACCAGAGCACGCCTGGGGACCCAGGCACGTCCAGGTGGCTTGTGCCCATCTCAGTGGCCTCCCGCACCCCCTCATTACCCTATAAATTCCCAAATACTCAAAAAACCCTCAGGGTAACCCTAGATCAGAAGTTTCGCCACCGTAGGCCTCTGTAGCCACAAAAAACCAATCTAGACCCCGTTCCGGCACTCCAGAGGGGGAAATTATCACCGATGGCCATCTTCATCATGTCGGCGGTCACCATGATGAGGAGGGAGTAGCCCACCCTCGGGGCTGAGGGTTTGTACCAGTAGCTATGTGTTTAATCTCTCTCTCTCTCTCTCGCTCTCTCTCTCTCTCTCGTGTTTTTGAGATGTCACGATCTTGATGCATCGCGGGCTTTGTTAATATAATCGGATCATATGGTGTTTTCCCCTATTTATCTTGTGATGAATTGAGGTTTCCGTTTGAGATTTCATTTTATCGGATTGAATACTTTTATGAATTTGAGAACACTTGATGTATGTCTTGCTATGAATACTCGTGGTGACACCGGGCATATTGATTCAGTAGATATGTGTTTTGGCACTCAACTTGTGGATTCCCGAGGTGTCATTGGGGTAATCTATGCATAGAGGTTGATGCACGTTCTCGTCTTTGTTTCTCCGGTAGAAATCTTGGGGCACTCTTTGAGGTTCTCTGTGTTGGATCGAGTATTATATATGAATCTGAAATTGTTTGATACATATCGCATAATCAACTCACGGATACTCGCGGTTACATTGGAGTATCTAGGTGACATTAGAGTTGGTTGATGTGTATCATATGGTGTTATTTTAGTACGAACTCTTGGTTAGATTGATCGGAAAGAATAGCTTTGTGTTAATTTAGTATGAACTCTAGGATAGATTGATCGGAAAGAATAGCTTTGAGGTGGTTTCGTACCCTACAAATAATTTCTTCTTATGTTCTCCGCTAGATAGGAACTTTGGAGTGATTCTTCATCGCACGTTGAGGGATGGTTATGTGATCCAGTTAGATTAGCATTGTTGAGATATTGCACTAGTGAAAGTACGAACCCTAGGCCTCATTTTCAAGCATTGCAATACCGTTTTTGTGCCTGTTTACAATTTGCTACCTTGTTGTTTTTATTTATTTTGATTATAAAAATATATTTCTACCATCAATATTACACTCTTATCACCATTGCTTCGCCGAACTAGCGCACCTATACAATTTTCCATTGTATTTGGTGTGTTGGGGACACAAGAGATTTCTTGTATTTGGTTGTAGGGTTGTTTGAGAGAGACCATCTTCATGCTACACCTCCCACGGATTGATAAACCTTAGGTCATCCACTTGAGGGAAAATCGCTACTGTCCTACAGAACTCTGTGCTTGGAGGCCCAACACGAGTCTACAAGAGCAAAGTTGCATAGTATACATCAAGGCTCATGTGCCAATTTGGAGCCAGAGGGTTTGTTTGTGGGATTTGGAGTATTGGGGTGACTTGAAGCTGAGACATAATCTTGATTTCATGCACATCGTGAAAACCAATTGGTACAATTCTGGGCATGGAGGGGATGACAAAGGACACAATAAATGTTAGGCTTGATCTCCAAGATTTGAATATTAAAGAGGGAACGACATTTGACGAAGAATGGAAACTCATATGAGATGCCTCGGGCCCGATATACCTTGTCTAAAGAACAAGTTGTTGCATTTGTCAATTTTTACGGGAGGTAAAGTTTCCAGATGGTTTTGCTTCCAACATTTTGAGATGTACAAGTCCTGACGGAACCAAGGTACAAGGCCTAAAAACACATGATTGCTATATTCTTTTGCAAAGAATCTTACCTGCTGGCATGAGAGGGTTTCTGGACAGTGATATCTATGAAGCAATAGCTGAGTTAGGCAAGTTTTTTAGGGAACTGTGCAGCAAAACTCTTAACAGGGATGTGTTGGCTGAAATGAAGGAAGAACCCTGTAATTCTGTGCAAGCTTGAGAAAATCCCCCCCCCCCCCAGCTTTCTTTGATCTAATGGTGCACCTTGCCATATATTTACCCGAAGAGGCTTTGCTCCAAGGTCCCGTACAATATGGGTGGATGTACCCAGTTGAAAGGAGATTGTATAATTTAAAGTGCTATGTGAGGAATATGGCACGTCCAGAAGGTTCAATTGTTGAGGCATACACTGCCGATGGATGCCTAACATTTTGCTCCAAGCACATGGATGACTCTGAATTTATGTTCAATCGAGAACCAAGAAATATAGGTTTCTCAGATGAAGAAGCTTATGGTGTTGATGTTTTTGGGCATGGAGTAAATTTTACTTCAGGATATGAATATCAATATGTTAATGAGAAATAATAATTTGATCAGATGTTGTGGTATGTGTTGAACAACTGTGGGCAAGCTCAGATATATATCGAGTATGTTCTCACATCTGAACTTGTGTATGTCGCATTTGTGTTGTACATATGTGATCTATTGACTAATATTCTTTATCTTATATGGCAGAATGTCAGAGATGAGTTAAAGAGAAAAGGGATGCCAAACATTGATAAAGAGCTTTGGAAAGAATTTCAGACATGGTTCAAGAACTATGTTAGTTTCATTCCCATCTAGTTATAATTTTGGGTTGTTAGATTTCACTATGGATTCTAATCTATGTGTTTGTGCTTTGTAGATGATGAGGCTGCCACATGAGCATAGTGAAGAGGTCGACGAAGATGTCTTTGCCTTGGCATGTGATCCTGATCGGAGAGTCAGGAAATACTCATCGTGCATAGTGAATGGCATTCGATATAGCACTGTTGGCTGTTATAGCAACAAGAGATCACAGAACAGCGGAGTCATGACCGAAGGTGAACATAACGGTAAGGTCAAAGATTTTTATGGAACCTTGAAAGAGATCATTCAGTTGGACTAGAACTTGGATAACATGTCAGTTGTTCTGTTTAAATGTGACTGTGACTGGTTTAAACCTGATGGAAAGAATACTAGGCTACGAAATGATTGTTTTTTTAAAAGCATCAATGTTGGAAGTTTATGGTACAAGGACGATTCTCTCATTCTAGCTACTCATGCTACAAAGGTCTTTTATTTGCCAGACACGAGGTTTGGGAAAAATTGGCAAGTTGTGCAAACGTTTGATCATAGGCATCTCTTCAATATTAGTGAAAGTGAGGGTGCACCTTTTGCTGGTCCTGCATATCAAGAGGAGGAGTGCTGTGATGAGGAGGGTAGGAGAACGTCGGTTTCTGACCTTACATCTGATAAGCCTTTGCATAGAGACAATGAGCATGGCATTATTTTTGAAGCTGATGTAGTTGCACGCTTGATGAAAGAAAACAACACAGAAGTGTATGAAGGTGGTAATGAAGACGAAGATGATACAGGTCTGGAGTATTGCAGTGAAGACGAAGGAGGTGGCATGATGGATGTCGACAGCGATGACGAGTAGAAGAACTCACAAAGAGATTTTCTGTACAAGTCTGGAGTATTGCAGCCTTTGCATATGGCATTGCCATTTTTATCATCATAGTATGTTGTGTATTTTGTGTACTCTCGTTATTATAGAACAATGTTGTTAGAAGAACTCACAGAGAGATTTTTTGTTGGTCCTCGCTGAAAGATGTTGTTATTCAGGGGCAAGTTGTGAGCACTTTTGTGTTACTGAAAGATATTGCTATATTTGCCTACTGATATTTACTCTTGCCTTGTGCTGTTTACTGAAAGATATTGTTATCTTTACCTACTGCTATTTACTCTTGCTATTTTATGCACCACATGATATTGTCCTGGAGTATACGAGAGTGATTTTGTAGTCCTGGATGATGTACACTTGTTATTCAGTACAGTGATTCAGAGATATCATGAAGTTGTACAGTGTACTTTTCAGTTCAGTATTGTTGTAATCAGTTCCAAATTCAGAGATGTCATCAAGCAACCCCAAGCAAGAGAGCAGTTCTGGCCGTGTAACTTAGCAGAATTACACACTTTACTACCCTAGCCATGTACCCAAAACCTCTGGACAGAATACCCGGTGCAAGGCCATTGCATCAACCATCAAAGTTTGCTGCAGGAACTGATTTTCATCGAAACAGTGCATATATCCTTAGCTAATAGTCTCTATCTCGTTTGCATACTCTAATTGAGCACAGAGGCATGCTGTGACACGGTCGGTCTCTGAAACAAGTACATAGAGAGAGAGAGCGCGTCGTGACCACTGACCAAGCATGCCATAACGGCGCTCTGTGCGTCAGCCGACGGCGCCACGAGCGACCCAGGCCCCTTCTCGCCCACCCCTCTCGCCTGTAGACTGCTACCGCCCCGCTATCTTTCCCAACTGTTGGAGCCAACGGGAGCTGCTCTGCCGTGCCGGCCGCTGCTGGCAAACCCTAGCCCATGGCCGCAGCTCCGCCGCGAGCTTCCCAAGACCGTCAGCTCCGTGCCCGAGCTCTCCGTGCGAGGTCTAGAAGTCCTAAACCTCCCTGCGCTCACTATACGGTCGCCAACGATGACCGCATCGAAGCCGGTGAGCCCAGCACCGCCGCCGTCGTGTTCCGGCCGCTGGCGTATTTGTGAAAGCCGCGATCTGCGTGGCCCGTTCCTATTTTTTTGGTTTATTAAAAAGAAAACAGTAAATCTGTTGACCATAATTTGACCAGCTGTAAATTTTTAACCACAAATCCAAATGACCTCATTATTTTTGTAACATTTTAAAATTGTACTCCTCTACATATAGGATTTTTTTTGTCCGAATTTATGTTTGTTGCCTAGATAGTGTAGGTAGCATTTGTTGGCTCTATGGTTATAACAGAAAATGCAATTATTCAATTTATTTATAGAAGGAATTGCTTTTCGGTGAACTGCACGGAGCCTGTTTAGCCTACTACAACCTCCGAGTCGACTCTCTCGTCTTCTTGTTTGGCTATTCAGGTTCACAACTACAACATCCAAGTGTGAAGCCACGATCTGCTTGCCACCTTCTCATGCTCCTCCTCTGCATGCGTCATACCAATCCGAAGGTGCAAGGGGTAATCAAGTCGACTCTCGTCTTCTTGTTCGGGTATTCAGGTTCACGACATCGACATAGGCCGGCGATCCCAAAACTATATGTGTCTCCTCATGTGCGGCGACGAACATGTTTGTTGATCATCCGTTTGTCTCTCGGCGGGTGGCCCAGTAAAAATAACATCTCCCTACTATAGCATCCGAGTGTGGGAAGCCACGGTCTGCTTGCACCCTTCTCATGCTCCTCCTCTGCATACCACGTGTCGTCATACCAATCCCAAGGTGCAAGGGGTAATCAAGTCGACTCTTGTCTTGTTCTTTGGGTATTTAGGTTCACAACATCGACATGGGCTACGTGTCTCCTCATGTGCGGCGACGAACATGTTTGTTGATCATCCGTTTATCTCTTGGCGGGTAGCCTAGTGACAACAACCTCTCCCTACTACAGCATCCGAGTGTGAGAAGCCACGATCTGCTTGCGACCTTCTCATCCTCCTCCTCTGCATACCAAGTGTCATCATACCAATCTGAAGGTGCAAGCGCTAATCAAGTCAACTCTCATCTTCTTGTTCGGGTATTCAGGTTCGCAACATCGGCATGGGCCGGCAATCCTCATGTGCGGCGACGAACATGTGTTGATCATTCGTTTATCTCTCGGCGGGTGGCCCAGTGACAATATCCTCTCCCTACTACAGCATCCGAGAGTGGGAAGCCACGTTCTGCTTGCTAAGTTCATTCCAGTAGTACATAGTTAAACCGGTTTACAACATGATTTGGAAAAAGTCGGCACATATATCTTACTCATTCAAGTAACTACTTACCAAAAATAGTGTACAATCAAACATATGCCTTTCTAATTCTCTAGAATGTTCTAAATATTGTTTGGCGCCAAGAAAACTCGCGCACATGTACAATTTTCATTCCAACAGCGCCAGGCCAAAAGTCCACAGTCATGAATTGACACTATTACCCGTCAAGGTTCCTGACATTTAGACACAACCACTTTACCACCAGTAACAAGAGATGGGCATCCTAGTTATTTACACGTAAGAAATCCCTAATCCCCTCCGCACACCCGCCCCTAGCCGCAATTCGCCAAATCCCCTTCCCCTACCACTTCCGCCTCCACCTCTGGCCACGACTTCACCTCCTCCACCACCGAGCACGACCCCACTACCTCTCCCACCGGCAAGCTTGACTACCCCCTCCATCTTCCACGCCCACCGCAGCCACGACCTCACCTCCACCGCTCGTCTCCACCCAACGCCTCCATCCAACCCTAGATCACCTCGTCACCTCCTCCACCGAACCCTAGGCTACCTGTCACCTCGTCCACCGCTGAGCAAGACTCCCCTCCCTCTTCCGCATCCACCGCAGGTCACAGCCCCACCCCGAATGCCGGCGAAGAATCCTCCCCCCTCACCCTATGCTCCATCAAACCCTAGAACAAGCCATCGCGGCCACCACACAATCGCCAAACATCTCCAGCAGCACACTGATGGGGAAGAAGATTGCAGCGAAGAGATCCCGAGAACGCAAGATAGCAGGTATATTCCTAACCCAACCCAATACTTGGTTGTCTCCTGTTCATTCACGTGTATGCATATTTGGCTGGTGAAACAGAGTTTTTCCTTGTTTTGATTTCAATTGCTAGTGCTTCTGGTTTATTAGAGTTGGGTCTTGCACTTTCAAGTGTAGATTTGGGTCCCTAATTGATGCAAACTCAATCACAAAAAAATAGTAATTTGTTATTACATACTATTGTACACATAGTAATTCATTTTCATGTGTGTTAGAATCACCACTACATCCTATGGATGTGTTGCGCCTCCAAAAGTGCATGAGGAACAAAGCAAGGCTGCAAGAACTTGGACTTCTTACATTATCAAAAATGTTTGCAAACAAAGCTATCATTTCACCTGAAAAACAAAAGGCCAAACATATTCGCGATGAATCTGAAGTTGAGTACCATCCTAACAAGGAGGATACTAGTGAAGGAGACTTGTCTGATGATAATTTAATAGATGAGAGGGAAGCACTGCAAGAATTAAAGTCCATACTGTTGGGGATATGACTATTAGGTATGACCCGCCCAGGTGGGGCAGGGTTATACCTGTGGCGGTTCATCAAGACAAGCCCATGACGATATTGAAGATGGCGGTTCATGGAGCAGATTTACTAAGGGCCCGAAGCCCAGGAGGCGTTTTTAAGGCCCATAGGTGTAAACCGCCATGTATGTATGACTTGTGTTGTAAGGCTTGTATAGTTGGTAACCGAGCAGGACACGTTGTTATGAGCCGGCCGGGACTCTGTAAGCCGTGGGGCGTCAACCTGTGTATATAAAGGGATGACCCGGCGGCGGTTTAGGGCAAGAGAGAATAGATCGAAAGCTATGTCAAGTGTATTCGCCTCTGGTAATCGAAGCATAAGTATTACCACCTCAAACTCGATAGGCCTTTACCCTCATCGCAAGGAGCCGAACCAGTATAAACTCCTATGTCCTTTGTCCCGTTTAACCCCTTTAAGCTAACCTAGTGCGATGGCTCCACAACTAAGTCCTCACACTAGGACATCTGCCGTGACAATTCGACGACAGTTGGCGCCCACCATGGCGCCAGCGCACGGTGGTTTCGAGTTCTTGAAGGGCAACTTCGAAGGGATCAAGGGATACGCTATGGGCCGGATGACCAAGAATCGTCGCCGCAAGCTCTACGTTGATGATGCAGGCTGGGGCCCCAAGGCCGGCTCAATTGAGTACAGGTACTAGGTCCCCTTCGGCGGAATCCACGTCTTCATCGGCAAAATCGGCGAATCGGGCCCTGTGCCGGACATCTGCACCGACATCATCGAGATGGCTCACCGTGCGAGACCTGCCCGAGTTCAGCCCGCCGTTAAACATGCCTTCATGGGATTTATCCATGTGGCAGAATTTGAGGAAGGATTCATGTCTGGCAGTGAGACGACCATCTATTCTGACAGTGAGTCGTCCACGGGCGAGACTACCTCGTTGTATCAACTGCAGGACGACAGGATTGGGGGCTATTCCAATGGCGACAGTATTCCGGACCCCTATGAGCGGCCGAACCGGGTCGCAATCTTCATGGCCGGTACACAGCCAGCGCAGAACTCTACGACTGTAGCAGCGATGATTTCCGGGTCAGAAGCAGCAACGACAGCCGGGGCAGGAGGCCCTGTGCGCCCACCAACTAAGGTTTTGGATGATTTACTGGACAGATTGACAACATTGTTAGCAGCAAATGTTAACCCGGCGAATCAAGATCAGCACAACGCGGAGGTTGCAAAATTACGTGACGAGATAGCGCAAGCCAAGGAAGACCTGGCGGCAGAAGACGTGAGGATAACTGCGGAACGAGCCACTTTGGATGCTCAGGCGCAATGAATCCAGGCTGATTCCTTCCGGCTCTCGTTGGATCAGAATGCTTCAAATGAAGTTTTGAGGAGAAGGCACCGAAGTCATCTGCCTCCGGTTTACGAGGCGAGGAACCTTTTCAACACAGCTGGTGCAGGGACCAGTAACCCACCAAGGGTAAACCGGTCGGTAGCCGCGCCTAGGACTGGAGCTCCGGCTCAACCACGCACGACGGACCCGCCCCGTCAGAATAATATCCCACCACAGCACGTGCCAACACCACCGGGTCATTACTCTAACCCTTTGGACAACATCATCGCTGCGGTGTCGCGATTAGCGGCTCTCCCAGTTGAAGGCGAGTCTCCAGCTGCGGTTGAAACACTGAGGGTTAGAGAGCTTCTTCAGACAGCATTGGTTCAGCAGGAGGCTTACTCTTAGAGTCGTGATTGGATCCATTCAACCCCTCACCCAAGACGGAGTTATAGCAGACACATGGACTCCCCAGCAGTGTCAAGCAGCGAGCAGGGTCGTGACCTGCCCCATGGACATGACCCGCCCCATGATACTCAGGCCCTGATGGATCAGGATAGAGCTCATCGAGAGGCTGAGCTGGCGGCTCAGTACACGGCTCATCAACCATCTCTAGTTCATCCAACAACTTCGGTGGAGGCAGGCATGACCTCTCGAAGCACGGGTGTACCATGTTTAGTGCCGGCTCTACATAATGAGCGTCTGCCCAAGGATTTTAAAGGACCCAGTAAGGTGCCCAACTACACAGCCGACTTACCCCCTGAGGCGTGGATTGAGAGTTACGAGATGGCCATGGAGCTACTGGAGGTCAGCTGTGCCACGTGTGCTGAATACTTCACCATGATGATGGATGGGATGGCCCTACATGGCTAAAGGGACTACCTGCCAATTCCATTGGATCGTGGGCTGAGTTGAAGGCCCAGTTCATCCATAATTTCAAAGATACATGCAAAAAGCCCATGTCGATTATGGATTTAGATGCCAGTGACCAAGAGGAGGGACAGTCAACGACCCATTGGGTGCGCCGGGTCAAAGCCATCCTACATTCATCGGATAACATCAATGCCGGCTCAGCAGTCCTCATGTTAGAGAAGAATTGTTGTTTTTGCCTCTTAAGCAGAAGTTAGGGCGGCTCAAGCGCCACTACAATGATATGGGAGAGCTGATGGCGGCTCTAATTAAATATGCCAACTCTGATAGTACCAAGGACCCTGAGTCTGATGATGAAAAGCCGGGAAAGGGAAAGAAGAGTGGCCAATAACCTGGCGAGTCAGGGGGACAACGGCAAATACAAGGTTGATAATAATTCAGATTTTGTGGCCGATACCAACACGCAGAACAATGGTCATCGTCGTAAAGGAAAGACACCTCCCCGGGTAGGAGGGTCGGGTATAAATCTGCAGTAGATGTTGAATCAGCCTTAACCAAAGCATGGTTCGCGGGAAAGGCCGTCTACGCACCTTTGGAAGGACTGCTACATTATGAAGGAGTTCAAAAATTCGGCTTTGTTCCAGAACAATCATGGACCAGGCGGCGGCTCAGGTTCCAGTTCTCATGGCCTGGGTTATGGTGGTGGCGGTTCTAATTCCAGTTTCAGGGTCACCAAAGCAATCAAGGCAGTCAGGGCAGTTATCATCAATAGTCCGGCTAGGGGAATCAGCAACAGCAATCTGGATATCAAAGTAACCCAAAGCAATTGAATAGTGGGCAGTACCACGTCTTCACCACAAGTTTATGCAAGAAGGATCAGAAGCTCCATAAAAGGGCTGTGAACGCCGTTGAGCTGGCAGTTCCCCATTACTTGCGATGGTCTGAACAACCCATTGTGTGGAGTCATGAGGTTCACCCGCCCCGAGTTGACAATCCGGGTCAGTTGGCTTTGGTTGTAGCGCCTCAGGTTGGAGGATATAAATTCACTAAGGTACTCATGGATGGAGGTAGCAGCATCAATATCCTTTATTATGAAACCTTCCGTCGCATGGGGTTGGCCGATAAAAATCTTAAGCCATCAAACACTGTCTTTCACGGCGTGGTGCCTGGTAAGTTGGCATACCCGGTTGGTAAAATAGCACTGCAGGTTGCATTTGGGTATGATTATGATTCCAGGTCTGAGACACTGACCTTTGAAGTAGTGAAGATCAAAAGCCCTTATCATGCTCTGTTTGGACGACTGACTTATGCTAAGTTCATGGCAAGGCCTTGTTACATTTATCTATAGCTCGAAATGCTGGGTCACAAGGGGACCATCATGATGCATGGAAGCCGAAAGATAGCTTTGGAGTGTGAAGAAGGTGACGCGGCTTACGCAGAGTCGGTCTGCGCAACAGAGGAGTTGAAGTTTTATAAAGACAACGTTGACCCGAAAGATATGACATCTTTGAAAAAGCGAATCACGGAACATGACCCGGTCTTGAAGTTTAAGTCGGCAAACGACACCAAGATGATTGCCTTTGTTCCTGGCGATTCATCCAAGCAGTTCAGCATCGGTGCTAATCTGGATCCAAAATAGGAAAGCGCTCTCATTGAGTTCATCCATGAGAAACGGGACATATTTGCATGGAAACCTTCTGACATGCCGGGTGTACCGAGAGAACTCGCTGAGCACACTCTTAATATTGATCCAAAGTTTAAGCCGGTCAAGCAGTTTCTTCGTCGTTTTAATGAAGAGAGGCGCAAGGCCATTGGTGAAGAAGTGGCCCGGCTCTTGGCGGCTGGGTTCATTGTTGAAGTGATTCATCCTGAGTGGTTGGCTAACCCGGTGCTGGTGCTTAAGAAGAACGGTACTTGGCGTATGTGTGTAGACTACACGGGTTTAAACAAGGCTTGTCCGGCTGATCCTTTCGCTCTCCCTCGTATCGACCAAATTATTGATGCTACGGCAGGTTGTGAGCGTTTGAGCTTTTTGGATGCTTATTTTGCTTATCATCAGATCAAGATGGCGGTTAAGGACCAGGAGAAGATGGCTTTTATCACTCCCTTTGGAGCCTTCTGCAATGTGTCTATGCCTTTTGGGCTCAAAAGTGCCCAGGCGACTTACCAACGATGTGTGCAAAACTTCCTTCATAATCAAATCGGGCGTAATGTTGATGCTTATTTGGATGACATTGTGGTGAAATCCAGAAAGAAGGAGACCCTGGTTGATGATTTGAAGGAGTCTTTTGACAATCTCCGGGTTTATAAGATGATGCTTAACCAAGCCAAGTGTGTTTTTGGTGTGCCGGGTCGTAAGCTTTTTTGTTTTTCTGGTTTCCAACAGAGGCATTGAAGCTAACCCGGAGAAGATCAAGGCCATCACTTCTTTGGCTAAGCCGGCGTGTGTCAATGATGTTCAACGTCTGGCAGGTCATATTGCAGCCTTAAGCCGGTTCATAAGCCGGTTGGGAGAGAAGGCTATTCCTCTTTTACCAGATGATGAAGAAGACAAATCACTTTGTTTGGAGTGATGCTGCTAATCAAGCGTCCTAGGATTTGAACAGACAATTGGTTGAGCCACCCGTTCTTGCTGCTCCTATTGACAAAGAGCCTTTACTGTTGTATGTGGCTGCCAATAACTGAGCTGTCAGTGTATCCATTGTGGTAGAGAGGAAGGAAACAGGCAAAGAATATCCGGTTCAATGGCCGGTTCACTATATCAGTGAGGTCCTTATTCAGTCCAAACATAGATATCCACATTGGCCGAAGCTTGTGTACGGGGTTTTTATGGCTAGCAGGAAGCTTAAGCGGTATTTTCTGGGTCATCCTATCACTGTGGCTAGTTCTGCCCCTCTAGGGGATATTATTCAAAACATAGAAGCCATAGGTCGGGTAGCTAAATGGGCCATTGAGCTTGGACCTCATGGTTTAAAGTATGTGCCTCGTACATCCATCAATTCTCAAGCACTTGTGGGTTTCATCAATGATTGGACAGAGTTGCAGATGCCCGAGGAAAAGCCAGATAACACATATTGGACTATTCCCTTTGATGGGTCGAGGTAGTTGGAAGGCTCGGGGAATGGAGTTGTATTGACTTCCCCGCGAGGTGATAAATTTTATTATGTTCTTCGGTTGATGTTCCCTTGTAATAACAATGCAGCTGAGTATGTGGCCTTGCTCCACGGTCTTCGGATGGCTAAGGAGATGAACTTAAGCCGGGTGAGGTGTTTTGGCGATTCAGATCTGGTAGCTCAGCAAGTTTCGGGCACTTGGATTCTAAGTATCCACTCATGGCGGCTTACCATTGAGAGGTTGACGCTATAGCGGGTCACTTCAAGGGTTATCAGGTTGAGCATGTTGATCGCAGGAAAAATGAGGCGGTTGATGCCTTAAGCTGTTTAGGATCCCAGTGTAAGCTGGTGCAGCCTAACACTTTCCTGGATATTCTGCATAACCCTTCTGTCAAGTTGCCTACATAGGAGGATCTCGCTATTCCTGACCTGGAGGCACAATTGGTGGCGGCTCTTCATGCTATTCCCGATTGGAGAGTGCCTTATTTGGCTTATATGACCCGGGGCGAGTTACCTGAAGATGAAACTTTAGCCCGGCAGATAACCCGGCGGTTTAACTCGATGACAATTGTCAATGGAGAGATACATCATTATAGTCTCATAGGGGCATTTCAACGTTGTGTTTCTCCAGAAGAGGGTCGTGAGATGCTTCGTGAGATTCATGAAGGAGATTGTGGTCATCATGCCGGCTCTAAATCTCCCGTGGCTAAAGCCTTTCGTCATGGGTTTTATTGGATGATGGCTCACGCTGATGCAGAGGATCTGGTTAGTAAATGTGATGGTTGTCAAAATTTTCACGGAGAGCTCATGTGCCAGCTCAAGAATTGAGGATGATTCCAACTACATGGCCATTTGCAGTCTGGGGGCTTGACATGATTGGGCCTTTCAAAAGGTCCAAAGATTAAAATACACACCTCTTGGTGGCGGTTGACAAATTTACAAATTGGGTCGAGCCAGAGCTGGTCAGCAAATGTGACGCGGCGACGATGGTTCAATTCATCAAAAAGGTGATTTTCCGTTTTGGTTTTCCCCACAGTATCATAACTGATAATGGCACTAATCTATCCATTGGTGCTATGAAAGAATTTTGTCAACGTGAACATATCAGGCTTGATGTATAGTCAGTGGCTCACCCCCAGTCTAATGGTCAAGTCGAGAGAGCCAATCAGGAGATCCTGAGAGGCATCAAACCCCGGCTTATGGTTCCCCTAAAGAGGACGCCGGGTTGTTGGGTGGAGGAGATAACCGCAGTGCTATGGAGTATCAATACCACCCCCAACAGATCCACTGGCTACACGCCCTTCTTCATGGTTTACGGAGCAGAGACGGTTGTCCCCAGTGACATCCATCATGATTCTCCTCGTGTGGCGGCTTATGTCGAAGTTGATAATGAAAGAGCACGTCCGGATGCACTTGACTTGTTGGATGAGGAGCGTAACCTTGCAGCGGATCGGTCGGTGATTTACCAGCAAGATCTGAACCGTTATCACAGCCGACGGGTTAAAAACAGAACTTTTCAATAAGGTGACCTGGTGCTCTGGCTTATCCAGGATCAAACTGATATGCACAAGCTATCCCCACCTTGGGAAGGACCCTTTGTGGTCAGCAAAAATTTGAACAATGGATCGTACTACCTTATCGACATTCGAGAACACAAGGATTCACGTAAGTCGGAGGAGGAGACCCACCGGCGGTGGAATATTGCTCATCTTCGGCCTTACTATACTTGAGCCACCGGCTCTTACAATGTACATATTGTTGACAATGTATATATTATGATGATTATGATAAAGTCGGCATCCCTGATAAAGCAAGGCCTCTGTCGTTTCATTTCTAAGAGTAATGAGTCTTTGTCATTTCCAATGGTCACTTGGGGGCTTCCTGTTCAAACATAGATGTATTCACCAAAGAGAACATAGCGTTACTACCCTCTTGATCCGGAGCAACACCATTCTTATAAATCACTTGGGGGCTTCCTATTCAAACATAGGTGTATTCACCAAAGAGAACATAGCGTTACTACCCTCTTGATTACCTTAGTAATTCGTCTATCAAGCCAATATGATAAATTCATAAGAGCACAGCTCTGGTTATCTTGGTAATTCGCCTATCAAGCCAATATGATAATTTCATAAGAGCACAACTCTGGTTATCTTGATAATTCGGCTACCAAGCCAATATGATAATTTCATAAGAGCACAGCTCTGATTACCTTGATAATTCGGCTATCAAGCCAACATGAAAATTTCATAAGAGCACAGCTGTGATTACCTTGATAATTCGGTTACCAAGCCAATATGATAATGTCATAAGAGCACAGCTCTGATTACCTTGGGATTTCTGCTATCAAGACAGTATTATCACTTCATATGAGCATATCTCTGACCTCCTTGGCAGGTTAATCACCGGATTACACAGACCAAAGAGAGTCTGTTGCATAGCACAACTCAAACATAGGTCTACGGTGAACCGGCAGCATATGATAACATTAAGTACTTGGGAGTATTATCTTCTATGTTTTGGGTCATCACCCTAACTGCTTTGGCATGGTAATCTGGCAGTGTTCAATCACATATCACAGGTATGATATTATATATATATATATATATATATATATATATTTACTCATGGTTAAACTGGCCCTGGTTATGACCTATTTTAGTTGCCAGTGGTTTATATAGGGTATCATGACCCACCCTGCGGTAAACCGCTGGGGCTCTTGTGATTTACTTGTGTGTAGGATAATGATAAAACTCCTCTGCATATATTGATGTTATCATAAGTGTCAAAATGCAACTTTTCAAATGGCGGGTCAAGCATTGTTGCACAAGACTAAAACATGCACGATGGCACGGCAGATCAAAGTTTTGCTAGCCTATTACATGACTCAATGTGTCCAAAGGATCAAGTGTTTTCATAAGTTCAAATATTCGAGCCGCCCAACGGATCAATCTTCCTGGTCGTGACAACTTGAAGTTTCTGGATCATCCTTTTCTGGGTCTTCGTCCTCCACCGTTTGGAAGTTGGGAGATGACCAATAAATGCCACGCAAAGCTTGGAATTCAGCTTCATCATCTATAAGGTTGGACGGATCAACTTTACGGGCGATAGTATGCTTACGGATTGGGGGAATAAGATCCATCACTTTATAAGCCGACGTGGACATCTTCTGGTTATCTGCATCATAAGCCGGCTGATAATTTGAGAGAGTTGTTTCATCATATATCAGAGTCGCTAGAGGGTGTATCTCTTAAACACAAGCAGCAAAGTCTTTCTGGTCAAAAGAAGTGCCATCCTCTTTAAAGCTTGGCTACCCAGTGGCTATCTCAGCCGGGTCTAGTTCTGGTAGCCATGCCTTAGCATGGCTCAAGGCCATCACTGTATCGGCTCTCGCACAAGACTGTTTTATCTCTTGAATCCTCGCAAGCAGAATTGACAATTTCTTCAAGAAGTCACTCAGGAGATTGGATCCTTGATTAGTTGTAGACATCATGGCTAGCGTGCACTGAGTTCCGGTATATAGATGTTCAACAAGTGTATATACGGCTTTAAGTTTCACTAGCATGTCTTGACTAAGATTGCTGCTCCTTGGACCTGTATAACAATTGTGGAATGGTCAGTGGCGGTTTATGATATAAAAATAAGAGATTCAATTTTTATGCTGACGAGGTCGCGCACCAAAGATAGAAGAAACCATCTGGGATACATGGTGTTTTAAACCGGTCAGCTCAGCTGTCACCTCTTGAAGTGACGCCTCCACCTTTTCAGCTTGTTGCATCAAAGCAGTTTACTCTTCGGCCCAGGCGTTCTTTTCAGCCTAAAAGTCGGTCTTCAGCTTCTCCTTTTCAGCCACACTAGATTCTCCTTTTCAGCCATGCTAAATTGGAATTTTGAATCGGCTTTCCGGATCTCAGATTCTTGATTCTTTAGCAGGGTCTTGGCATCATCCAGTTGAGATTGAAGTTGAGTAGTGGTGTTCTGCACAAGCACAGATTTGCAATTACATTAAATCCGAGCATAGGAATATATGTCCCAAGCCTTTTGCACGCAATAACACTTGGCACTTGGGGGCTAATGCATGCCAAAAAAAATCTTCCTACAACGGATTATCTGGTTATGTCCCAAGCACATTGCACGCAAAAGTACTTAACACTTGGGGGCTAATGCATATTTGCTCGTGTTTTATTAACTACTTTATGATGACCCGGTTGTGCTACAGACAACCACATCCGGCTCATGGGGGCTACATAAGTGAATTTGATCTTTAATCAGTGATCAGTACCGGTTCATTCATGCTGATAATACCGGCCCTTGGGGCCTACGGATACAATGTTGATCATTAAGATCCGGGTTAAATTCTGAAAGTGAAAGACGGCTTTTGAAGGATTTTTTATCAAAGATTCTTTATAATCATCGCTATTCTAAGTCTACAGCCTATTCTATTCTATTATACACGATGAGACTTGGGGGCTGACAGGATATGCATAACTAATTTAAGCCGGAATTTATACCTCATATTTTTGGTGCATCTGTTTCGCCATGTCCATCTCAAGATCTCGGATGGTATGAACTTGGTTGAGATAACCAGAGAATACTTCATTGACACTTAGTTGAGAGTAATCAGCAAAGTCAAGTCTCACTTTCCACCTTTCAACGAACTCGTCTTTGGCGGAGTGCTTGGCTAAGACGGTACGTTGTCCCAGTTCTTTGAAGATGCTACCAGTAATCATAACATCTTGATCATTCTCTTCTGACGGTTTAAGTGGGCTTGAGGATTCAGTGTTCAATGGATTGATATTTGTGTGTTCATGGGAGAGCTCAGAAATTTCTGGAGGAGCCTCATGAGCAGGTTATTCTGGTTGTTTTTCAGAAGCGTCTGATGCTTGGACTTGTTGCTCCGATTCATGGACTTTAGTATCTGTAGCTGGTTTGGTCACTCTTGCCTTCTTACTAGGCTTTGCACATCCTTTGCCTGACTTATGACAAGCCAATATAAGTATAAAGAGCATAAAAAGGTTGAAGATACAAAGTAATTGTTGTTACCCAGGGGCAGTTTTGAAAGCCGACAGCTAGGTTTGTGATGAGTCGCCAGAAGAAGAGCGGGAAGCCTCCTGATAATTTGAATCAAAATAATTAAGTGGCTGGTAAATGTGACCCGCTAGTGAGTAAAAAGAATAAGTTTGGAAGGGCCTCATTCTTCACCTCCGTTGGTCCGAGTCTGTCGCCGGTTTTCGTGCTGCTGTTGCTTCAAAAGAAAGTGAGGATCCAAATGAGCTAAGGGGTGTGAAAAGCTTACTTTCCGGGTTACCCATCGAAATTTGTGTCTTGGCAAAGGCTCTGAGTCGGAGGAAATAATCATTACCTCTGCTTCAACTGCTTGGCTGGCCCCCGTGTCATCCTAACAATAATCAGTGTCAATAAGATAATTGAAAAAGGAGCCAAGGGTGTCAAGGGCTACCTCCGACTCAGAACTGTCGTCCAGTTCAAACATACTAGAAGCACTTGGTTTCTTCCTATTTTTCGTGGAAGTTTTCTTGGCGGCTTTCTTGGCAGCCCTGGCCTTTTTGGCAGCTTCATGATCATATTGCTTTTTCCAAAAATCATATTTAGCTTGTGAAAGTTGTTAGAGCTGAGTTAAGAGAATATTTGAATAATTAGGTAAAAGTAAGAGATTTAGAAACTTACATCTGGTGGCGGGTTAAGTTTGCAGAAAGGGTTCAGACCCACTTTGATGTAGTCTTCCAATTCTTCATTCAATAGGGTCTTTGTCATTTCAATGATTGCTTCATCAGTTAAACACACGGTGCTATGGCGCAGTGGATCTTTTACACCGCCCGTGTAAGTACACATTAAATAGGGTCGGCGACTTAAGGGTATGATCCGCCAAGAAACCCAGCACCGAACCAAATCAATGCCAATTAACCCGTTTCCCAGTAGAGCTCTGACCTTTGCAATTGTGGGGGCAAGTGTCGGTCTCAAAACCGGCGGATCTCGGGTAGGGGTTCCCGAACTGTGCGTCTAGGCGGATGGTAACAGGAGACAAGGGACACGATGTTTTTACCCAGGTTCGGGCCCTCTCGATGGAGGTAATACCCTACTCCTGCTTGATTAATATTGATGATATGGGTAGTACAAGAGTAGGTCTACCACGAGATCAAGGAGGCTAAACCCTAGAAGCTAGCCTATGGTATGATTGTTGTTCTTCCTACGGACTAAAACCCTCTGGTTTAAATAGACACCGGATAGGTTAGGGTTACACAGAGTCGGTTACAATGATAGGAGATCTACATATCCATATCGCCCAGCTTTCCTTCCACGCCAAGGAAAGTCCCATCCGGACACGGGACGAAGTCTTCAATCTTGTATCTTCATAGTCTTGGAGTCCGGCCGTGATGATAGTTCGGCTATCCAGACACCCCTAGTCCAGGACTCCTCAAGAGCCCCTCGAACCAGGCTTCAATGACGACGAGTCCGGCGCGCATATTGTCTTCGGCATTGCAAGGCGGGTTCCTCCTCTGAATACTTCATAGAAGGTTTTGAACACATGGATAGTGTCTGGCTCTGCAAAACAAGTTCCACATACCACCGTAGAGAGAATAACTTTTGCACAGATCTGCTGACGTATTCCGCAGCGTGACATCACACCACGGCCAGGCCTTTATATGAATCATTTTTTACCTTTCCACCTTAGCGCGTTTAGCGAGGCGGTTTCCCTGGCACGTCTTATCAAAGCATAGATTGTGCCCCCTTATTCTGGGATTCTCATCAATACGGACATGGGTAACCCATCTGCGCCATTGATTACGGCGCTTGGGAGATAAGCGAGATTTACCAGGCTGGTGGGGGACGCATAGCTTCGTCCGTCCATATAAGGGGATAAGGATCCACCTTTTTCACCTACGCCTTCTTCCTCCTTTGCTCATCCATTCTCGCGCACTCGAGCTCCAGCGCCCAAGTCCGCACATCCCACCTCAACCTTCTCCACCCATGTCCGGAGTGGGAGGCAGGTGGATGGCCTCCTCCTTCACAGAGGGGCTCATCACAAGACTGCGGGAGGCCGGATACTTGTTCGGCGACATCGCGCACAGGCTGCCCGACGCGGGGCAGCTCATTCCGACCCCCAGGCCCCATGAGAGGGTGGCGTTTCTCCCTCATTTCCTCCGCGGACTGGGCTTTCCACTTCACCCATTTGTCCGGGGGCTCATGTTCTACTACGGCCTGGACTTCCACGACCTGGCCCCGATTTTCATCCTCAACATCTCGGCGTTCATCGTCGTGTGCGAGGCCTTCCTCTGCATCCAGCCCCACTTCGGCCGATGGCTGAAGATCTTCAATGTCAGGCCGAAGGTAGTGGGCGGCCGTCAAGCGGAGTGCGGAGGCGCCATGGTCGGCAAGATGGCCAAAGTCCCATGGCTCGAGGGCGCCTTCGTGGAGACAATAAAGGGGTGGCAATCGGGGTGGTTCTATATCACCGAGCCCCGCGACCCCGAATGGGTGGCGGCCCCCGAATTCAGATCTGGCTTCCCCACACGGCTCTCTTCATGGAAAGAGACGGTCCTGACGTGGGGGAATTCGGACGAGCTATCTGGACTCCAAACATGCGTCCGAAACCTGGTGGACAAGAATCTTAGGCTTGTCGACGTAATCCAGGTGATGCTCATCCGCAGGATTCTCCAATGCCAACAACGGGCCTATAATTTGTGGGAGTTCGATCCGGCACAGCACCGAACCTTGAGCAGGATCTTCGACACTACGTATGAAGACGCCTGGAAGGTGCTGTTCAAGGGCGCTGAAGCCCCAGCATCCGCTAACAACGATCGCGGATACAGCTCGCGGCGTCAAGCCGGCGAGTTAAGTTATTTTAGCCTTTACGGGACTCTTTTTTCATAGATTGACTCTATGTGGGATCTAAAACTCCCTAATCTTTGACAGGACTGGCTGAAGACGTCCGGACAAATTAACTTTCCGGCTCCTTTCTTTGGAAGACCAGTGGACGCCTGATTAGCCAGGGCTGCTGGCTCCAAAGACCGCATGTGGTGCCGGAGAAGAAGAAACCAGAAGGAGGCCACGGGAACTCGAAGGAGCTCCCGACGCCTTGATCGTCAGTTCTGAAGCAGAATCTTCTCCTGAGGACGAGGAGGAGGAAAAAGAAGCTTCTCCCCCAGCGGGGTTGGAGAGGAAAAGGAAGGCCGCCCCAACCGGGGAGGCCGGAGGGTCCAAGAAGGGAAGATCCCTTCCTCCGGACTTCTCCACCAACGTCGACAGCGACGAGGAGGATACCCATGGCTTTTTTATTATTACATAGTGTTCTCTAATGCCGAACAATCATGCAGCCGGCCCAAGAGCGAGCTAGCCGCTTCGACGAGCGGGTCCCTGGGTTCGTCGGAAATGGAGAGTACTTTGCTTTCGACCGCCTCCTCGCCTCACGCTGCGGACGATGCCGAGGTGGTGCCCCAAGGGGGGCCTGGTCAAGAGGAGGTGGCGCAGGAGGCGCCACAAGGCAACCTCCCGGACTCCAGGCGCGTGGGGGGCAAGACCCCCAGGGGCTCTAAGCCCGACCCTTGTCCGGACTCCATGCCGGAACCTTCAGCGGTTCCGGAGTTCGGCAAGCGGTCCCTTCGTAAGAAGGGTAAGACGCCGGTGTCCTCTGTCCAACCGGAGGCACCGGATAGCTTACTGGAGGCGCTTAACAGCGCCTCCATCGAGGAGCACCGCCTTTATTATGAGTGCGGTGATCCGACAGTTCGATCCGCCAAGAGCGGGCTGATCAAGCTATACCAGCCTTCTAACAGGCTTTGAGGTAAGTTTAGAATATGTAAAAATATTACCGCATAGACAATAGCCCCTGATGCTTAGGTCGGTGTTCGGAAAGAAAAGTCGGACTAAGGATCTAAAAAGATATACGCAGGAGTCTAACAGAAGTATGTCAATATGGGAATGCAATTGCGCTTGACCTCTGCCAGACCGATCATGGAGGTCAATGTATTGAAGCAGAGCCTGGAGCGGTCCGAGAATGAGCTCGGCCAAGCCAAGAAGCAGCTCGAGGACAAGGAAGGTAAGTAATATATTATTAAAGAAAATACCTTATAGAAAGATTTCGGTTGCAAAAAATAACAGGAATAACGTGGGTACTGCACGGGCCACGAACGAGGTGGCAACCTTGAAGGAAGCGGTGTCCGTGGCCGAAAACAAAGCGGCTGCGGAACGCACCAAGCGAGAGAAGGGGGAGGCGCAGCTGGCGGAGGTGCGGCAAGAGCTCCAGACTCTCGTGGAAAAACACGAGGGTTTGGAGCGTCACTCGAAGACCCGAGAGTCCGAGCTTGCCTCGGCTCTTGAGAGTGCCAAAGCTGCCAAAGCCGAGGCCCAAAAATCCCTCCAAGAAATTGAATCTTTAAAGAAGATAGCGGCGGGTAAGGCATTCTTTATGCAAAGCAAGCATGTGAAAGTGAATTACCTATTACTTACCCGGATTCAGAGCTCTCCAGGAGCATTCGCAGATTTGCCCCACAAGCAGTGTCCGATCTTGCCGCATTCTACCGCGCCAAGGAGGGAGCTGAGCGGAGAAGGTGTTCTAGTCTCAATATCTTTGAGGCCGGACATCCGGTGCCCCTAAGCGACCAGCTAAAGCAGCTGGTCGAGCTCCACAAGGTCGCCGAACAGGCCATGAAGGGCCTCATAGTTCGGCTGTGGCCATTAGAGGCCATGCCTGGGAGCTACTTCGGCTTAGTGCGACGGCTGGTGGACGCATGTCCACGGATTGAAGTCATCAAGCGCTCCGTCTGCATTGAAGGTGTCCGTCGGGCCCTTGCCCGTGCTAAAGTGCACTGGGGCAAGCTGGATGCGGAGAAGCTTGTGACAGACGGGCCACCGAAGGGCAAGGAGCATCACACGCCCAAAATGTACTATGAGGGCCTCCTGAAGAGTGCCCGCTTGAATAGCCGATGAGTGCTCCAAGGATGTAATTTTGAATAGACTCGCATTTGTTATCACAGACGCTGAAAACTTGTTCATATGCGCTAAAGTAACAGCTTGTTAATTTAAAATATTACCTTACATGCGGCCGTTTATCAAATTTGAGAGATGGCAAGTCGTTGGCTTCAGCCCCATGCCACGAGTCTTTGGGGTGTTCTGGATAAACTTGAGCACTCTTGTTCCCATTCTTGGGTCCATCTAGGAGGCGCTCAACACAACGAACAAGGCAACCGGACTTATAATGCTTGAACACTCTCACTTAGCCATAGAATTCTATAATTTTAAATTTAGTGAAGCCCCTAGTATTCGGAAGACCCGAGTTCGGGCGCTATCCACGCCTTGGCGGACAACTCCGGTTCCTCGCTCTAAGCGGCATAAGTCTTTAGGGACCCGAAAAAACCTCTCAAATAGCGACCGGCTCTCGCCCTATCATGACGGTCAGTTTTAGCTTTCTCCATCGAGGTGCTCGACCCAGCTCAAGCTGAGGCACAATCGCGATGGTTCTCCCGGTGCTACCTTAGCCGATATAATGGAACATAAGGTACCAAAATACGGGAGCCGGGCAAACCCAACTATTGACCCAAGACATGATTCGGAGCCGATTCATATAATGCTATAATTTCGGGGTGCCGCACTTGTAAAAGTGTTCGGACTTATCACACCATAATTTTGGGGTAATTAAGCCTCTGGTGTATTGGCCGTACCAAAGTGTACGGGTGCAACATGTCATGAACATATATATAGATAAAGAAAGGAGTGCAGTAATAGGCAAAAGCTATGTATTGTTTATTCAAAAGGTACTGCAATGAAAGCAGAACGATACAAATAGTGCGATAAGCAAGGGATGGGACTATCTAACATGTCCCCATCCAGGGGTAAGCTGCGGGATGGTATGTAAAACAGGTATAATGCTCGTAATAGAGACCACCTGAACACTCGCCGTGGCTTTCTGCTTCCCTGGCTGTTGCATAGTGAGTTCGGCGATTCTAGTGCCGAACGGGACTTCTGGAAAACGGAGTCCTGAAAGTAAAAAAAAGGAAGAAAAGAAAAATAAAAAAGAAAAAGAATGACACAAGCGGGAGCCCCTGGTGCGGTTGAGCCGTTTTCCGGGCGTGCCGTGGTCGTGCCCCTCCCCTTATGCCCATGGTATCTCCAGAGCGTAGTTATGTACGCGTAGTACTGGCTTCGCAACTTCGCGAGGGCTGGGGTTGGGGCCGGATTGCTACGCGTGCTTGAATCGTGCCGGGCAGTCTTGTTGTAGGTTACTCCGGGCGCGCTTGGCAGTGTCCGGACGCTTGGTGGCCGGACTCGAGAATTGCCGTGAGAGGCTACTTTGCACCTCCGCCGCGAGGGCCGCCGTGTGCTCCTCCGTTCGGAGAGAGCGTTCGGTGTTTCCATTGAACGTGATTACTCCTTGAGGGCCTGGTATCTTGAGTTTGAGGTATGCGTAGTGCGGCACCGCATTGAACTTTGCAAATGCGGTTCATCCGAGTAGTGCGTGATAGCTGCTGCGGAACGGAACTATGTCGAAGATTAACTCTTCGCTTCGGAAGTTATTCGGGGATCCGAAGACCACTTCGAGTGTAACTGAGCCTGTACAATTGGCCTCTACACCCGGTATGACGCCTTTAAAGGTCGTCTTTCAGAGGTTTAATCCTTGAGGGGTCTATGCCCATTTTGTGCACTGTATCCTGATAAAGCAGGTTCAGGCTGCTACCTCCGTCCATCAGGACTCTGGTGAGGTGAAATCCGTCGATAATTGGGTCAAGAACCAATGCGGAGAAACCGCCGTGACGGATGCTAGTGGGGTGGTCCCTTCGATCGAAGGTGATCGGTCAGGAAGACCCTGGGTTGAACTTCGGGGCGACTGGCTCCATCACAGATATCGCCCTTTAGCGCACGCTTCCGCTCCCTTTGGGTATATGGGTTGCGTATATCATGTTCACCGCTCGCACTTGTGTGGGAAAGCCCTTACATCCTCTATTGTTCGGGCCGGGCTCTTCCTCGTCATCTCTATGTAGCCCCTTGTCATTGAGTTCGCACTTAACTTGCTCGCTTGCTTGAACACCCAACAATCCCTGTTGGTGTGATTGGCTGGTTTTCGGGTGCCATGTATCCGCACAAGCGATCGAGTATTCGGTCCAAGTTGGACGGGCCCTGGGTATTTCTTTTGAATGGCTTCTTCCGCTGACCGGGTTTAGAGCCTCTGAATCTGGCATTAACGGCCGTATCTTCAGTATTATCGCCGTTAATGCGGCGCTTGTTATTGTTTCGACGCGAGCTATTGCTGTCCTTGGTATCCGAACTATCAGGGTGTTTGGCCAAGTTGTTGCTTCGAGCTAGCCAGCTGTCCTCTCCCGCACAAAAGTGAGTCATGAGGGTTGTGAGGGCTGCCATAGATTTCGGCTTTTCCTGTCCTAGGTGCCGGGCGAACCACTCGTCGCGGATGTTATGTTTGAAGGCTGCAAGGGCCTCTGCATCCGGACAATCAACGATTTGATTTTTCTTTGTTAGGAACCATGTCCAGAACTGTCTGGCCGATTCTTCTGGCTGCTGAATTATATGGCTAAGGTCATCGGCGTCTGGTGGTCGCACATATTTGCCCTGGAAGTTATCAAGAAATGCGGCTTCCAGGTCCTCCCAACAACCAATTGATTCTGCTGGCAAGCTGTTGAGCCAATGCCGAGCTGGTCCTTTAAGCTTGAGTGGGAGGTATTTGATGGCATGTAGATCATCACCGCGGGCCATGTGGATATGGATAAGATAGTCCTTGATCCAGACCGCAGGATCTGTGGTACCATCGTATGATTCGATGTTTACGGGTTTAAAGCCCTCAGGGATTTGATGATCCTTTACTTCATCTGTGAAGCATAGTGGGTGTGCGGCGCCTCTCTATTGGGCTATATCACGACATAGCTCAAATGAGCTTTGTCTATTGCGTTCGGCCCTGCCGGAGTTTCTGTATCCGGCGTGACGGTTATCATCACGTGTCGTGGGGCACCCACGCGATCCGTAGATCGATCTTGTATGTCTTGCCTTATCCTCCAATATATCTCGCAAGTCCGGTGCGTTTTCCCGTGCCCTGGTACTTTTTGAACGGCGTCGGGGTACGGCTTGAACGGAGGGTCTAGAGGCCTCTCTATCGCGGCCACGAGGTGGCCGGTCTGCCATGTCGTACGCTGGTGACTTGGGTGCTTCCTCTGATCGAGGCAACGGCCTGCGTTTGGGGTAGCTTTTGGAGGGGCGTTCGAGTTCATACTCTTCGGCTGCAAGGACTTCAGTCCATCTGTCAGCTAGCAGGTCTTGGTCAGCTCTAAGTTGTTGCTGCTTTTTCTTGAGGCTGCTTGCCGTGGCTATAAACCTGCGTTTGAAACGCTCCTGTTCGGCGGGATCCTCAGGAATGACAAACTCGTCGTCGTCGAGGCTTGCCTCGTCTTCGGAGGGAGGCACATAATTATCGTCCTCGACCTCTCTTTCTGCCGCACTGTCGTGCCGACTTGCTTCTCCTTCCTCCTGCGCTGAGTCCTGCTGGAGGAGGTTGTCTTCAACCTTGTCCGGTGTTATTATCTCCGATGCGGAATCACCGTTTTGTTGTGGCGGGGTTTAGAGCGGCGCCCCGACGTCGGGCGCTTCGGTTGCTTCTTGGAGGGGTCATCCTCCGTTGTTCCATCGCCGTTCCCATCTTTTGGGATGTCCACCATGTATATGTCATATGACGAGGTGGCCTACAAGTGTCTTGTGGGTGCTGGGTCTTGGTCGTCTCCGGCATCTCGTCCATACCGTCGATGTCTTCGGAGTCGAAGTCGAGCATGTCGGTTAAATCATCGACAGTGGCTACAAAGTGGGTGGTGGGTGGGCATTGAATTTCTTCGTCGTCCGCATCCCAACCTTCCTGTCCGTAGTCCGGCCAGGGCTCTCCGAATAAAGAGAGAGACTTTAGTGAATTCAGGATGTCGCCAAAGGGCGATTGCTGAAAGATGTCCGCGGTAGTGAACTCCATGACCGGCGCCCAATCGGATTCGATTGGCAGGGGCGCGGAGGGTTCGGAGTCCGGAGAGGAGTCCGGCACCCTGGAGTCGAGGTCTTCGCAAAGGACAGGGATGGAGTTCGGCTCAATCACCGTAGAGATTGTAGCCCCCGAGGCGGTGTCCAACCACTCGTCCTTGATCGGGGAATCCGGCTCCGGATTAAGCATCGGAGCGGACGCTGGTGCGGCCTCCAAGGGACTGTTCGACTGCAGAGCTAGATCATGCCCATCGAGACAGTGCGGCACGCTTGGCTGCGGCTCGAATCCATTGAAGATCAAGTCTCCGCGGATATCGGCCGTATAGTTCAAACTTCCAAATCTGACCTGATGGCCAGGGGCGTAGTTTTCGATCTGCTCGAGATGGCCAAGCGAATTGGCCCGCAGTGCAAAGCCGCCGAATACGAAGATCTGTCCGGGGAGAAAAGTCTCACCCTGGACCGCGTCATTGTTGATGATCGAAGGAGCCATCGGGCCTATCGATGACGACACAGAGGAACTCTCAATGAAAGCACCAATGTCGGTGTCAAAACCGGCGGATCTCGGGTAGGGGGTCCCGAACTGTGCGTCTAGGCTGATGGTAACAGGAGACAAGGGACATGATGTTTTTACCCAGGTTCGGGCCCTCTCGATGGAGGTAATACCCTACTCCTGCTTGATTAATATTGATGATATGGGTAGTACAAGAGTAGATCTACCACGAGATCAAGGAGGTTAAACGCTAGAAGCTAGCCTATGGTATGATTGTTGTTTGTCCTACGGACTAAAACCCTCCGGCTTATATAGACACCAGATAGGTTAGGGTTACACAGAGTCGGTTACAATGGTAGGAGATCTACATGTCCTTATCGCCAAGATTGCCTTCCACGCCAAGGAAAGTCCCATCCGGACACGGGACGAAGTCTTCAATCTTGTATCTTCATAGTCTTGCAGTCCGGCCGTGATGATAGTTCGGCTATCCGGACACCCCCTAGTCCAGGACTCCCTCAGCAAGCTTTGCATGTTTATCAGCGCTGAGCTTTTCGGGAAGATGATGCTTTGAGTAAAGACGCTGGACGCGATAACCCGACAGCGGATTCTCATTAGCCAGAGAGGTTTCTTTGCAGTAAAACCATGTCTATTTCCAAACTTTGGTGTGACTCCGCAAGCAAGCATAGGGGAAGATAGCACCTCTTCTTCGTTGAATCGAGATACCACCGAGTTCCAAGATGGGTCCGTTTGTAAACTCATTTTGGCAGTTCAAGTAAAAATATTCCTTGAAGACATCAACACTGGGCTCCTCTTGAAGGTATACTTCACAGAAAACTTGAAAGTTCCAAATGTTTGACACAGAATTGGGTCCGATAACTTGAGGATGGAGTTGAAAGAAGTGTAGAACGTCTCAAAAACTGTTTGAACCGGGAGGTGAGAAGCCCCGGTTCATGCGATCGGTGAAAACGACGACTTCACCATCCTTTGGGTGAGGTTTTTCTTCACTTGGTTTGGGGGCGGGCCAATGTATGACATCTTTTGCTAGTAAGAAGCCAATCTTGACAAAGTCTTTGTGTGTGTTCTCAGTGACAATTCAAGGAACCTAATTGCATGAGGTGACTGTTTTCGACGGCATTGTGAAGGAAGAAGCCTAAAAGAAAGAAAATTTTGGCCGGTTCAATTTGATTCGTTAAGACGGAAATAAAAAGCTGCAATATATATTCAGAATGGCGGCTTAAATGGGGCCTAATGATATATGGATAATTATAAACCGATGATGTAAGGCGATGATTTAAGCCACCATGACATCAATGATATTCAAGATCTGTCAAGAGCGAATTCTACTAAGTATTGAAGCAAACAGGTTTCATAGATTACTGCTAGGATTTCAGATCTGTGACAGTTCGGATAATGGAAAATATTTCTGACCTAAATTACAGTACTCGAGCAGTTCACATGTTCAGATTGGTTTTTTCTTGCTTGAAGAAGGTGGTTTATTAACAAAAACAAGTATCACAACTGCCGCCGTGCAGGAGGAGTGCTAAGTCTGAATCAAAGTTACAAACTACAACGAAGAACAAAGTTGAGCTCTGAAGAATGAGGATGAACTCTAGAGAACTTCGAGAAACCCTAATGGAGATATACAGTGGAGAAAGAGGCGCTTACTGGATTCCATCTAGCAGAGGTGAGGCGCCGCGTTGTTCTCTGGTCACGTTCAGGTTGATGCAGCGACCGAGGTCGAGGATGACGATGAGTTTTGTGGCGGTGGCAGTGTTCAGACGCGCAGATGCATCGCGGAGAGAGGAGGAAAATGGAAATGAGCTGCCTGACCCTATTTATACGGAGAAGGGTAACAGCAAGCACGAGAAATGAGGAGGCCAAAAAATGATTATCCAGCTAAACGGACACCTCGATTTTCGGGATGGTTATTAAGGATAAGGATATGTTAAGATATGTTGGGTATTGTGCGAAATTAATGGCAGATGATGCCATGGCAGGTTTCCGTAATTCCAGGAAATGACATCATGGCAGTTTACAGTATCTAACAAGAACAAGTGAAGAAAGATTTTTTTCTAAATGTTGAAGATTGACATGAACAAGTTCAAATCAATCTGGGGCCTAATGTTTGGGATATGACTATTAGGTACGACCCGCCCAGGAGGGCCTGGTTATACCTGTGGCGGTTCATCAAGACAAGCCCATGATGATATTGAAGATGGCGGTTCATCGAGCAGACTTACTAAGGGACTGAAGCCTAGGAGGCAATTTTAATGCCCATAGGTGTAAACTGCCATGTATGTATGACTTGTATTGTAAGGCATGTATATTTGGTCACCGAGCCGAACACGTTGTTATGAGTAGGCCGGGACTCTGTAAGCCGCGGGGCATCAACATGTGTACATAAAGGGACGACCTGGCGGCGGTTTAGGGCAAGAGAGAACAGATCGAAAGCTAGGTCAAGCATATTCGCTCCCTGGTAATAGAAGCATAAGTAATACCTCCTCAAACTGAATTAGTCCTTTACCTTCATCGCAAGGGGCTGAACCAGTATAAAATCCTATGTCCTTTGTACTGTTTAACCCCTTTAAGCTAACCTAGTGCGATGGCTCCACGACTAAGTCCTCACACTAGGACATCTGCCATGATAATTCCACGACACATACCATCTCATAGCTCAAAGTAGAAGGTGCTAAAATCCTCCATCTAGTAATTCCTAGAATCCTAGATATGGTGCTTGTTTGCAGTTGCAGCACAATTTTTGCTACACTTTGTTGATTAAACAATGCTTTCATTTTTATCAGGGATTCAACGAATCTAAGAAGACAAGTAAGGAAGCTAATAAGAAAAGATATGCTACCATGCCTCCTAGTGGAATTAAGCCTCATTGTCGGGGATATACCCCGCGGAATGACCCGGCCGGAGTCGTAAACCGGCCAGGACTTGATAAACCGGCGGATGTTAAACCGGCGGACAGTCAAGACAGATGGCTCAGACAGACGGTAAACCGGCTGGTGGTAAACCGGCAGACAATGTTAAACCGCCAGACAATGTTAAACCGCCAGACAATGTTAAACCGGCAGACAATGTTAAACCGGCAGACAATGTTAAAACGGCAGACAATGTTAAACCGGCAAACAGTGATAACTGGGTTGTTAGGGGTTATGAAGCACAAGACGTTATGAAGCCCAAGATGTTAAGAAGCCCATGGCGATAAGTTAGAATAGTTTAAGTTACAGTCCGAGTTGGACTCTACATGTAACCCGCCTCTTCAGCATATATAAGGAGAGGTAAGGCTCCCCAAAGAGGGACAAGTTACAAGCAAGAAGAAACAATCTTAGGGCTAGACAAAAAGAGGAGAGCCGGTTTACGACGACTCCCTCATGATGATAATGAGATCTAGCCTCAAACAGCATGTAGGGTTTTTACCGGATGATGTTTCCCGGGGCCCGAAGCTGTCTAAACCCTTGTCTTGTGTTGCATCTATCGATTCCGCTCAACCCCTCTCAAGCTACCACATAGATGCGTTGGCCTCACGACTAAGTCCTGACACTAAGGATATCTGCCGTGACAATTCCACGACAGCTGGCGCCCACCGTGGGGCCTGCGCACGGTGGTGTTGAGTTCTTGAAGGGATGTCTCCCAGAGATCCAGAGGTTTGCAATTTTCCGGATGAAGAAGACATGTTATTACCAAGGATCTATGTCCGCTTTATGTTCATCAGTACGGAGTTACAGCCTGTGGGAGTTAAAGTCCAAATCAAAAGAAGTTAGGGCTATGGTATCTTGATGGCTACCGGCCGGCGATTCATCTGATCATTTATGATCCGCCGAGGCCGATCTGATCTGCCATGTTTGTGTTCCTGCTATATATATTCGTTTTCAAGTCCCGAGGGTATCAACTGGTGACCGCGGATACTTTTTGCTATAAAACATCGCCCGGCGAACAGCAATCTGTTACTACTATTTTCTGTCATGAAGACCAGAACGAGTACTAGTAGTTCTTTGCAACACCAATCAATGGGCATTACGAGCTGGATTGGAGAAGATAATCAAAGAAAGGAAAGTTCCGGGCGAACTTTTCGTCAGTTTATAAAAGGTAAAAAAAACAAATCATCAAAGCAATGACGACTTGGATCAGATGGGGTCGTGGGCGTCGACTTGTTCCTGCAACCGTTGCAAGCTGTGCCTCGAGCTTACTTCCGAGCCGCTGCCGGTCGAGTGTCGGGCCACCCCGGACTCGCTTCTGTTGCCATCCGAGCCACGGTGGTCTTCGCCTCTGCCCAGGCCACACCCTGCGTCAGCCCGCCTCTGATGTGGCCGCAGGCACGCCGCAAGCCACAAACCGCCGGCCGCCTCGGTTTGCCTCTGCTACTACCCGTCTGCTTTGCCAAAGAGCCGTGCTGGCCCGCCGGTCTGTCTCCGCCTCTACTGACCTCCAAGCCGCCCGCGACGGCTGCCTGAGGTCTTCCTATGCTTCAGTTTCCAGCCGGCTCGCCGACCACATCCGCTCGTATTATGCCACCTTGCTGGCTCGCACCCCAGCTGGTTCCTGCAGCAAGCCGGCCGCCTCACGTCCGACCCGCCCCATTTGTGTGCCGCTGGCCCGGGCCGGCTCCAGCTCCGCGCCAGCGCCATCGTGGGCCAGCTCCCGCGTCTGTGAGCCACCCGCGCCTGCTGACTTCCGCGCCCGGCCGGTCTCGTGCTCTCACATTTCCCAGGCGGGGAACTCACGCCGAGCTGTGGCCGCCTCAACTCCGCTCCGAGCGCCCCTGCACCATGGCTTTGAGTCGCCTCCACCTTGTTAAAATTGCCGAGTGCCGCCTCACCGAGCGCCGCATCCTCACCAGTCATCGCAACAAGTCGCTACACCCCGAGTTGGTGGAAGATCGCCTCAACGCAGCAAGCCGCCGTCGGACGCCGAGTCACTGTGTCCCTCGTTGGTCGCTGCCGAGCCTCCATGCTATCGCGTGCTGTCCTCGAGCGGTTGCGGTCACGCCTCCTCCGTCGCTTCACGCCAACTCTGAGTCACCACGCCCGCAGGGTGCCTCTACCTGGCCCGTGTTGACCCGCCTCACCTCCTTCTCGGCGTGCCTGCGATAAACCGGCTACGGCCTCTCCCTGCTTCCAACCCGCCATCGCGGACGCGCATTGAGCCGCCGTCGCTTGGTTTCTGTCGTCGGATCACCCCCGTCCCGCCTGTCTGCTCGTGGCCTCTAGTCATCACCTGGTCGCCAGCCCGCCGGCCACCGCGTTGAGTCGCCAGCCGCCGAGCCCAATGAACCGCTGTACCGGCCTCGTCCCGCTCCTGTCCGGCCCCGCTGGCCACCCGAGCCCCTGCTGGGTCGCCACGCTTAGGCTCCGCCCGTGCCTCATCGTCAGCGCCTCCGCGTCGCCCTTGCCTCATACACGTGGCCTCTGCCTCTGCCGCCTCCGGCTCAGCCGCGCGTCTCCAGCCCCATCCGGACTGGCGGGCCCCCGGCTCCCGGCCGCCCACGGCCTCGCGCCTCCGCCCGGCTCGCGCCCACGCACTTCACCGCCATATGCTCCAATCCGTGCGCCTCGCGGCTATGCGAGGCCCGCCAGCGCCTCCCATCCCGTTTGGTGCCGGTCCGCCTCGCGAGAGACTCTGCTGTTAAACTTGTCGGGCGGTTCAGCCTCCGCCTCGCCAAATTGCATCCCTTAGGGGCTTCCCAATCACCACCACGTCAGCTCGCGGCTGCTGCTCAGCCGCGCATTGTTAAGTTGCCGCTACTGCGTTGAGCTGCGACGGTCGGATCCGGTGAGCTGTCCATTGACTCACTGAGAGCTGTTCGGGCCGACGGTTTGATTCTATCCCGTGCTGAATCACCGAAGTGTTTTAGTTTTTGCCCCTGCTCCGGGTTACCGTCGTGGTCCTCGCTTCTGCCCTCGCTTCCGCCTTGTTGACAGATCACCGCAGAACCGCCAGCGCTGCGGTAAACCGCCTGAGTCATCGGCAGCTGCGGTAAACCGCCCGCGCCTCCATAACCGGTCCACGGGATCGCCTCGCCACTTCCAAGCTGCTGCAGCCACGCCAGAACCGGCGTGCTTCCACCTCTTCGCCCACTGAACCGCCACGGTATCAGGAGTTGATTAGGCTAATTGACTCACAAGCAATGTTCTGTGGGATTAAATCGGTAGTACTTACGGATCATCCGTCATCCGGGCAAAGTCAGGTGATGTCTATCTAAGTCTATTTTATCAGCAAATATTGTTTTTATAAAGAGAACAATTACTTTTGGTCTGTATATTTTTTATATATGCAGGACAATAATTTATTATAAAGATGGTGCCATGTTGTGCCAATGAAGTATGCGTTAAGCGTCATCATGCGTCGTTGTCCGCACCTGCTTGTTGTTGAACGGCTTCACCATGGTGATAATCAACTCTGCGGTGGATAACCACTAGCCTGGCATATCAGGTGAAATCCATCCAGTATATTTTTATATTGTATATTGCCTTCTTTTAAAGAGCAATTACTTTGGCCTGCAAAGTTGTCTAATGCAGGACCCTAAGCTGCCATATTGGTGCAAAATTAAAGGCCGTCAGAAAATTTCCGGCTTAACAAGAGGGATTCCGGTTTAAAATCCGGCTCAAGGGGAAGATATCACTACTGGAATCTGGCACTTTGCCATCTGCCATGGCAGATGGCAAAGGCATGGTCGGCGGATGGCAAAGGCTTTGCCATCTGCCAGCAGATGGCAAACAGTTTGTCTGAAACCCTGCCGGTAAAGGCTTCTTTGCCGTCTGCTGGCTGATGGCAAAGAGCCTGTGCCTTTACCATCAGCTGGCAGATGGCAAAGCCTCTTAACGGGGTTAGCCCCGTTAGAAGGCTAACGACATACTTTGCCGTCTTCCAGCAGATGGCAACGGCTGCATGCTTTGTCGTCTGCCAGCAGATGGCAAAGAGCCCAAATAGGCCAGCCAAAATTTTACATGTAGATAACACGTAGCCTCTTTGCCATCTGCCAGCAGATGGCAAAGTGACTATATTGCCCCATTTAATTTTGATTTTTCTTATATCAGTTCCTTTTCACAGAAAATCAAACACAAATATATTTATATGACCAATATAGCATATTCAACACATATTACCAATAGTCATGAACACATATATATCCAACACATGTTACCAATAGTAGCAAGTTTCATCCGTACATATACATAGTTTCATCAATATTACACAGTTTCATCCATAGGTAGCAAGTTTCACAATGTCAAAACAAAAACTAAATACAAGCACTCCATCAACCCAAGCTTCCGTGATCTTAAGCAAATCTGTAAAATGGGAAATAAGAAAGTTAGAAGAAGAAAGTTAGAGGAAGAAGACTAGAAGAAGAAGACTAGAAGAAGAAGATTATTATGATGCGGAAATATGCATGGATTGTCAAAACTTGCATTATCCTACTATCACTAGTACAACAAAGCTGCAGGTTGGCATAGTTCATGAACCATGTACATCATGACAAATACAATATCATCCAATGCTCGACTATGAACAAAATTGAACAATTACACCTCACAAAGGCAGAGCATAGAACCAACAAGCAAGTAGGAGGGGTATAAGAGGACTTGAGGAGCTCCTTTGGAGGGGTTCTAGCCTAGGCCGAGCTTCATCACCATTGATGCGGCTAGGGGAATCAGACGAGTCTACCATCATAGGAGCAGTGACCACCACCGCCAAAACTGGAATGGCCGGAGCGAGTCACCATCATATGTGTACAACTACTAGTGTTGTAGTACTTGAGGAAGATGAATATAACAAAGCTCACACACATAGGTACAAAGTAATAGAATACAAACAAGTTACTAAGTGGAGTAGTAGTAGAAGGGACCTAAGCTAGCACCCATGCCAATGCACATACTACTAGTAAATTGTTGTTATGGGTGAGAAAAGAGCACATGTGGTGCTGCTAGAGAGGGAACTATGGGCACTCGGAATAAATTAACAGAGTATGCATGCATGGGAAAACTCAAGAGTAAAATTGGAAGTAAATTGAGCCATCTAATTAGTAAAAAAAATAGCACAAGCAAGAACAGAAGTTCAGCAAACAGCCAGAACCACTGCGAACTGACTAGCAGTAAATCCTTCATGGCTAAAATATAATAACAGAGTAAAAGGATCGAGACGGCTCACGCATCACTCGCCATGAGCTACCTGGGGAAAGCAATATGAGCCACAGTTAGCCAATTTTAGGATAACACTAGTAAGATGCCGGTCGTTGCACGGAACAACAAGATGCATGTTGAGATTGACATGTGCTGAGTAGGTCTCATGTATAACAGTACTTATATCTTTATCTTACATCGGATGTGCAATCCTGCTCCCCAACAAAATTACATTTTTTGGTTATGTGCAAAATTTCATGAAGAAAAAATATTTGTGATGCTTTGCACAATATTAAACAAAATCGATGCTCCAAGATGCTTTAAAAATGATCAATTTTCGTTTGTCCCGACCACCATTTATGTTATTCCTTCACGAAATGGTATGCACATCTATAACACTCAAGCAAATTTGTAGCCAAAATAAATAAGATTTTTGACTATTATTATTATTATTCTAATTATACTATTCAACTATGTGTATGTGATCTTAGGAAGTCCGTGTCACATCTTTCTTCTTCTACTTTTAATTAGAAATGCACACGCCCGACTAAAAAATAAATAAGAAATGCACACCAAAATTGATTGTACAGCTAACATAATTTTCTTGGCACACATGACATTTTCGTGTATCAATACAAATTCAGACTCAAGCTGTAGTATGAATATAATCTGTAGCCTGAACATAATGTTTGTTTGGCTCCATGGGGCTCCTGACTATTCACCTCTTCACAGACTAATTCAAAAGGTGGAAGGAACACCACAACTTCTTCTGCACATATAGTTACAAGATTATAAGGCGTATATTATCTCTCTGCTATTATCAATGTCGAGATCGTGTTTGAGAAAAAAACATACAGTATCTAAATGGTTACTCCTCAAGACCATTCACCACTCATGACAACGAAAGGTGAATGGAAGATTCAGAAATCAAGTAAGGCTTTTATGGCCGAGCAAACAGAATTAAGTTATGCAGCAGATGGCAGAGTATGCAGCAGACCGTTTAAAGCACAAAATAGGATGGATCGTAGCTTGCGTCATATTCTTTCTTCAAAGATAACTTCAGGACCAATATATGCCGGAGTTCCAAAAATTGAATGGTTCAGAATGATGAACCAATGATGAGAATAGAAAACAACATGAGTTCAAATCATTTAGAAAATTAGTATCCATCCCAACATCTGTTTGTTACAAGACAGCAAGCATGGAAGACATGAATTTATGTGTTGTGTTGTGTGCAATATACGAAAAGTTATAGGAAGCCCAAACATCGAGGAAAAAGTTTAGAATCCAAGATTCATGTCTCGTGCATACATTATTTAGAAAATTAGACCATGAAAATGTTTCCCCACAGCCGTACACCTACAACACTTGAAAATATTCTAATCAAGCATGTACGACCATTTCACACGGATATATGTTTTAATGCCCTTACCAATAGTCTGTGTATTAACTTGAAGTCGTGAACCCCTTCTATCATCGCCACAAAGATTTTGTTTCTTTGACCTTGAGGAGGAAAATTAATTGAATCCCCCTTCTCCCTTTTCTACAACTGAAAATTAATTGAATCCCCCTTTGCAGATCCACAAACAATTCATTTCTAAACATTTCACAAATCACATGTTTAGGGGTCCACGATTTCAATCATGAACGGATCTGATACACAACTGTACTCCAAAAATTGACAATTGTTTTGATCTGGTAGGAGAAACACATGACTTACAGGGGGTGAGCGTGGTTGGGATGGTCATAGTGGCTCGAGGTAGTTGACACCGGTAGCCGGGAACAAGCAGATCGCCCCAGAAAAACTCCTCCGCATTTGCAGTGCCCATGATGACTCGTGGCGTTCGAGGCACGGAAGAAAGGATCTCATGTTGGAGGTTGAGAACAAGAGCCTGCATAAAATGGAATCAACCCATTAGCCACACACAGAAAACAAAGTACTTACTATATACTCCACTATCTACTCCGTCTCCGATGACCTGCGTAGCGAGGTCTAGAAGGAGAGGTCGTTGGTAAAGCACGAAGCCAAATGTAATAACGCTATAGGGAGCAGTAGTAGTTAGCAAATTCAGCAGCAGCAAACACACGATGCAGCCCAAGCTCGTCCTGTTCCAGATCGAGCACTCTCAACACTGCCTCCTCTTCCCAGCACACCCCTTCTTCAACCACCAGACACAGCAGCAGCAGAGGATCTCGTCCTATGGCATCCTCCGGTCCCACAGCTTCTTCTCCAGCTGCCTCGCCAGGTGAGGAGGGGCGGCTGCCTCACCTTGTGGGGCTCGAGCCCATGTCGGCGAGGGGCCTGCGGCCGGCAGGCTGGCGCAGCCCACCATGCGACCCTGGGTCACGTGCTGGAGAAGAGCCGACAGAGTCGAAAGGTGGGGAACCCCTCACCAAAAAAAGTCGAGCAGGGGGCGATGTGGCGGCGCCTGCTGTAGGAACATAGGACGTAGGCGGCGGCAATGGACTTGCCAGCAAGGCTGGGCTCTTGGTAGACTGGATCTTGAGCGAGGGAAGTCCGGGAGGCAACGGAGGAGAGCGGTGACGCGAGATCCAGGCAGGGGAAGTCCGTTGCGCCCTGAGTGCGGCCGCGGCGGCGGACGTGGCGGCGGCGAGCGTGCGCGAGCTGGAGAGGATGGAGTGGCGGCGAGATTGCATCTGGGGGCGGCGACGATGGAGTGGGATGGGATAGGGTTTGGGTGGTTGGGCTGCCCGGGGGGTGGGGGTTCTTTTTCTTTCTTTCTCTTTTTTTGGTTTAGATAAATGGGATGGATGGATGCCATGTCATCAATCCATGACACAAACATTTTAACCAATGAGAACAAAAATAACCCCACAGTTTTTTTTACATGGAAAAAATTACCACATCTCTTTTCCATCTGCCAGCAGATGGCAAAGAGGTGGGGTTGGTACGCCGTTACACTCTTGACGGCCACAGGGTTTGCCAACCTCTTTGCCATCTGCTGGCAGATGGCAAAGATTATTTGCCATCCACTAGCAGATGGCAAAGAATTGGCTGATGGCAACCATGTTCTTTGCCGTCTGTCAGTTCTTTGCCATCTGTTTTTTATAAGTAGATGGCAAAGACTTTCTTTGCCATCAGCTGGCAGATGGCAAAGAGCTGGCTGATGGCAAATTCCCTGTTTACAGTAGTGTATCTCCCACAAAGCTTTGAAGCTCTCAAATCCGGTTCAAAATCCCGGTTCAAGAAGGATTTATCTCTTGCAAAAAGTTAAAGGGTGCCAAAGAGGACCTGTTGCCATGATGCTACTGCTCAGATATGGGTATCATGCCTTATTGGCTTATCATATTATTGATCACTTGGGGGCTTGGTCGTATACGAACCATAGTCACACCCCTTGATCGGCGCAATACCACAGTATCACTTGGGGGCTTGGTCGTGTCCGAACCAATGCAACACCTTTTGATAGGCGAAAGCCACCACATCACTTGGGTACATGGTCAAGTCTGAACTAGTCACGCCTCTTGATCGGCCTAAGGCCATAGAGTCACTTGGGGGCTTGGTCGAACCCGAACCATTGCCACGCCACTTGATCGGCATAATGCCACGGTTTCAGTTATGTACCTGGCTGACTTGAACCATAGATACACCTTATTGGGAGCTTGGTCGTGTCCGACCATGGTAACACCATCTGATCGGCTCAGTAAAGCCTCTTTTTGCAAATGGTTTTATCTTTGCCTTTGCTTCTGTTTTTCTTTTGATAAAATATTTTTTATGTTGTGTTTTCACCCAACATTATTAAATCCGGTCCAACTGCTGCCATTCTGATTGACGGAACACGATTAAATCATAATCCGGAGACTATCAGCCCGGTTTGGTTTCGACTATAAGTCGCCAGTATATATTTGGATTGCGGCATTGGAATCATGCGCTCATTGGAATATATTATTCAAATCTTCAAGTAGCGAACATGGCTGGATTTTATTATCGTTATCAGTAACCAGTACTATGATTAAGGTTTTCAAAGTCGCTTTAGCGCAATGGCTTTTATATTATCAATGGATATGATTTATTTTATAATTGAAGGAATAGTCCCGAGTTGCTACAGGCTTACGACCCGGCACTTGGGGGCTACATTATTCAAATTAATATTACATCAAATATGCAAGTCTCATGTTGCTGCAAGCATGCACCATGACACTTGGGGGCTAATGCAAAGTCATTGTTTGCTCACCTTATTGAAGACCCGACTCATCATATTATGTGAGCCGACCCTTGGGGGCTACCAATTGCTCCTGTCAACTATTCAAGGTATATAGCTTTTTATCCATTGTATTGAAGGGTCCACTGCTCAGTTGGTAAAGCACAAAGCTCTCAACCTTGTGAACGTGGGTTCAAGCCCCATGATGGGAGTTACATAATATAATGTTATTCTCAATGAAGTATATATAAAGTCCCTGTTCATTATGTGCATAATGACCCGACCCTTGGGGGCTATACTGGTTGAAGTTTTTATGAGCATCAGGAAATTACAAGTCCCAGGTTGCTGCAAGCATGACAACCCGACACTTGGGGGCTACATATGTGGAATACTCAGTTCTGACTAGTGATTGAGATGAACAACCTGGGTTTCTTCAAGCTCGTGACATTCATATGGAAGCAAATCTTAAGCTGTTACTACGTTACCTTCTTAACAGTTGAGGGCTACAAGTGATAGGCATATAAGAGGTATATTTTCAAAAGCTGATGTTAACAAACAGTTATGATCCGGTGCCATCAATATTTGTAAACCGGCAAAGTTCTACAACCGGCTGAAGATCAGATGAGTATTTCAAAGACCAATATTTTTTGTTAAGCATTGGGAGCTGAGTCAAGAAAGTTATTCTTCACAATATTTCTCTGTGACAAACCAATGTCAGCAAATTGATTATGAAGCTGGCCTATTAAACCGGATTTTCTAGAAAAAGGAAGTGACAAGGACTTAAGGATGATCAGGATCAGTTTAACATGGATAAATCCAAATTAAACTAGGGGCTAATGTCGGGGATATACCCCGCGGAATGACCCGGCCGGAGTCGCAAACCAGCCGGGACTTGATAAACTGAGGATGTTAAACCGGCGCACAGTCAAGACAGATGGCTCAGACAGACGATAAACCGGCTGGTGGTAAACCGGCAGACAATGTTAAACCGGCAGACAATGTTAAACCGGCAGACAATGTTAAACCGACAGACAATGTTAAACCGGCAGACAATGTTAAACCGGCAAACAGTGATAACTGGGTTGTCAGGGGTTATGAAGCCCAAGACGTTATGAAGCCCAAGATGTTAAGAAGCCCATGGAGATAAGTTAGAATAGTTTAAGTTACAGTCCGAGTTGGACTCTACATGTAACCCGCCTCTTCAGCATATATAAGGAGAGGTAGTGCTCCCCAAAGAGGGACAAGTTACAAGCAAGAAGAAACAATCTTAGGGCTTGACACAAAGAGGAGAGCCGGTTTACGACGACTCCCTCGTGATGATAATGAGGTCTAGCCTCAAACAGCATGTAGGGTTTTTACCGGATGATGTTTCCCGGGGCCCGAAGCTGTCTAAACCCTTGTCTTGTGTTGCGTCTCTCGATTCCGCTCAACCCCTCTCAAGCTACCACATAGATGCGTTGGCCTCACGACTAAGTCCTGACACTAAGGATATCTGCCGTGACAATTCCACGACACTCATCCTCCGAAGAGAGATCATGCGAACATCCCAATGAATACACGAGTTACAAGGCCGAACAAAATATTATTACTTGATGTTGATGCAATTCCTCAAACCGAAGGGCTCTCAGATCCTAAACAAAAAACACTAGGTGTCACCCATAAGCCAACTATTTCTATGCCTGAAGCGGAAGAAACTATTCCCAACTCTGATGACCACACATTTGGTGTTAAAGGCAAGTTGTACCATCATATCATCTATTGTCTTATGGATTGATAGCCCTGCTTATTATCTTTCATTGCATGATTATTATACACTAACTGGATAATGTTCTTTAAGATCACGATCGTGCCCATTGTGATGAGACTGCTGGATGACCAATGGACCTGAACTCATTGGCCATCATGGTCATAGCAAGCAGATGGATTGTGAATTGGTGGTACCACCCAACCTTGTTAACAAAGACAAACTGAACCTGACGACCCTGAAGGATGTGATAAATCCCAAAGTCTTTCGAGCACAATACTTGAGTTATAACAGTGGTACCTTTTATTAAACTGAACTAACAATTGGCAGATCTTAAACCAGTCCTTTAAAATGAGACTGAAGCATATGGGCTTAATTCATAGATCTTAAACCATTCTTGTTTTTACCTTCTTTGTAGGGCCACGATCCTATGAGGAGACAAGGGAAAGGGGGCCCAATAATGGAAAAGGCCTGGAAAGGATCAGTCGACGTCTGGGGGGCAAACTACCACTCGTCATTCAAGAAGGGAGGTTAAGGCCAGAGGAACCTATTCTTGCTGCAAAGTTTGCAACTGAATGCAATGTTACAGTCAAAGGCCATGTGCCTGTGTTTAAGCACTAGAAGGATTACAAGGACAAGAGGGAAATGTCCGAGAAGGGATCTTCAAGAACTTCGTAGGCAAAGTTGGTGTAAGTACATAGTTCAAGCCTTTCTCCCTCAAATGGCTAGCAACCTGTCAATTTTGTGCCATTATTTCAATTATTTAAAATCATGAGTCTTACTCATGTTCTTTCATCTGACTAGAACAAGTTTGAGATGGACGTCAAAGTGGTGCCTGTTAGGAAGGCTTGTACACAAATGTTGAAATGTGCAATTCACCAACAACGATACAGGCTCAAGCAGAAGTACTTTGATCCTTTCCCACTCAATTTGGTAACGAGAATATCTACGGTTGACTCGATGAGTGATGACCAGTGGAATGAGCTTGTGCAAAGCTGGAAGGATACGAAAAAGATTGTTTGTTTCTTCCTGGACACAAATCTCTTGCGTTCTAGGAGTACCTGCTAATCCACAAAGTGTCTTACGTGTATTCGATCTCTTGATGCAGGGGATATCTAAAATTAACAAAAATAACTGTGCTCAAGTCAAGTTTCACCAAATCACTGGTTCGTGCTACTACCCTGTGCAATGTGATATTCTGGTAAGTCAAACATTTATCTGTGGATGTGCAACCCGTTTATGTGACAGTAACTAGCAACTATTTTCATGAGATTTTTCTGCGTGATCTTGAGAAATGTTATTCACTACAGGTATTAGCTACTTTGCCGTCTGCCACGGCGGACGGCAAAGGCATGAACGGCGGACGGCAAAGAGCTGGCAGATGGCAAAGTAGCTGATTCCAGTAGTGATTGACCATATATAGGTTCATGAAAACATTACAATGGTGGCTATGGTTGTTGTTGTCTATATTAATTTTTAATTCTAGAATTCTAAGGTTTAGCATTTTGGGCTCGAAATATATCTGACCTATGATGTTCGTGCTATTGTTCTTCTATACATTAATTTCTGATCCTATACTTTATTATGCACGATTGTTTCTTAGTTTGCTAGCAGTAATTAATATAACTCTATATGATGATCCATGCTCCCTTTCCTTCAGCCAATACATGTAATGGTGTATCTCATCCTGAATAACTAAATACATGTTCAATATTGGTACTATACATGATGTTTCTTCTGAAATGTAAGCTTGTTGCATATCTATTATTTTCAGGGAGAAAAATACAAGGATATAGAACTCACTTCACTGGATTTATTCATGGAGTGCCACTATAGCAGCAAAAAGAAAGGCTACACTGATGTTGTGCAAGCTGCAATTGTATGTCAGCTTTCAAAGACTACCAACCATCAAAATGTTAACCTTTTGATATAGATCTAGTAGTAGGTAAATAAGTGAAAAGTACTTGCTATCTTCTGTCCTAGTGCTAAAATACTTGCCATGTTCCGTCCGTGTGCTATAATACTTGCCACGATACGTCCTTGTGCTAAAGTACTTGCATGATACATGAAGTGACCAGAGCACGACTACATTTCCAAATCGGTACATGGAAATATGGCAGACATAAACGGACATAACCTATTTGTCTCCTCTTGTTATTTGCTAGACTAAAATGGAAAAAAAGGCCACTCACCCTACAGAAGACAGCCAACAATCAAACTCTTTAACCACGGCTGTTGTTGAAGTACTTGCTGAGCACACTAAGAAGCCAATGTTTATTAAGCATGTGGGGATCCAACACGTGCATGAAAGATCCAGTCCTAGTGAACGTGAAGCAGAAGTGGCACAGAAGAGGGAAAGTGCTGAGCTTCGGATGCTTGTTCAAATCTTGACCAATCAGGTAAAGGAATCAGAAGAAGCAAGGATCAGGTAAGAATAAGCAAGGACCAAGCAAGAAGAGGAGAACAGGAAAAACCAAGCTGAGATGGATGCTAAAATAGAGTTTTTGCTAAAGCAGATGCAATCAAGATTAGCTCAAGGGTAACTTGTTTGTCCAACAAAAATACTGCTGGAAGCTGTGAATGTGATATAGCGCTGGAACCTGCCTTTCCCTAGAAGTAATTTTGTAGGGCAAACTGCCTCTGATGTTGGTGGATGCAAAACCGGGCGCATTTTGCTGTTTGATGGAAGTAGTGTTGGATGTGTTATGCTGGATGGTTAGTGCATCTGCACATGGAAGTTTAATTATGTTGGATATGTAATGTTGGATCAGTACTTATCTTATTTTTATCATTTCTACTTTGTGATATTGTGCTTCTTTTCTGTACATTTCATGTTGTTCTATACCAAATGAACAGATTTCATTATCATGGGACAAAATTGGTTACTGAAAAGAACTAAGCATTGTGGGGAAAAATACCAATGGGTGTCATTGGTAAATAATAAATGGGCTGACAAAAATCAGCATACTGGACCAGCACAGACAATCTAATAGATATAATTTTTTAAATATGGGCCAGACAGAAATATGCAATAATATTCCTTGAAAGAAATTGGGCTTAGAGCCTGGTTGGACAAAAAAAACTGGGCCAAAACTATATTGGGCCAAAGGCAGATCTAGCTTAAGTGATGCCACATCAGATCCACGTGGACACCACGACAGATTCCCTTCATGCGTATGTGTGACAGATCTGTCCGTCACCGAATTAAGGGCCCGGGTCAGGCCTAATGGGGCTTGGGGCCTGATCGATGACGGGCTTAAATCGTCACAAATCTGTGACGGATGAGATGTCCGTCATTGAACGTATGGTTGAAGAATTATGACGCGCCGTACATGACAGACTTTCAAACTGTCACAGACGGCAACACGTAACGAATTTTTGCAGACCTGTGACAGTTTAAGTCTGTCATAGATTAACAGATTTCTTGTAGTCACGGGATCTGGTATTACAGAATGAGTAAAGTGACTTGTCAGTAACAATATTGAACTAGGTATGGAGATACCGACGATCATATCTCGGACAAGTAACATATCGCCGGACGAAGAGAATTGCATACAGGATTAACTGAATCCTCGACATAGTGGTTCAATCAATCAAGATCTTCATTGAATATGTAGGAACCAATATGGGCATCCAGCTGCCGCTATTGGTTACTGACCGAAGAGGAGTCTTGGTCATGTCTGCATGTTTTGAACCCGTAGGGTCGCACACTTAACATTCGTTAGCGCTAGGATAGTATTGAGATATTAATAGTGGAAAATCCAAAGGTTGTTTGGAGTCCCGGATGGGTTCCGCGATGTCACAAGGATCCCCGGAATGGTCCGGAGGTATATATTTATAGATGGAAAGTTGTTGTCGGGGTTCCGGGAAAAATTCTGGTTCTTGCAATATTGTACCGGGAAGCCACCGGAAGGTTCTAGAGGGTTCTAGAGCGGTCCAAAGTCCTCGGATGGTTCCACAATGTCCCATAAAATAGCATGGGCAGTTGCGGGGTGCCCTGGCCTTATTGGGCCAAGGGCACCATCCCCTACAATGCCCATGCACATTGGGGAGGGGAAACTCTAAAGGGGAGGGCCTCCACTCACTACTAGGGAAAACCCTATACACAGAACTTTAGTAGCAGCGTTGGTCAAGAAAGCAGGCTGGTGCTAATTAGCAAAGCGCTTTGAGGTAACTGCCATTGCAGATAAAGATATAGCGATGGCTGCGTCTTGCTGTACACGCGTTACTACTAAAATTCCCACGGCTTAGCCCATAAGCTACACATAGTAGTAGCGATCTATGATTTAATCAGCGCTACCGCTATCTTTGTTTGTAGCAGTAGCGTTTTAATGTAAACTCATTGCTGCTAAAGGTTATAAAATTAAATGGAAAGAAAAGGGTAAGGTAATTGAAAATGAAAGAAATAGAATAAGGTGAAAGGAAACAAATAAAATGTGAAGGAAACTAAATGAAAAAGGGGAAAAAGAGAAAGGAGTAGCAGTAGCGTGTATCGTGAACGCTGTCAGAAGCTAATGTAGCAGCCGCTTTTCTAACGCGCCATCGCTACTTCTGACTTAACCACGGGCCAGGTTCATCCTTCCCCACGCCATACTTTCCCCAAATCTCTCCACTCTCGCCGCCGCCGTCGCCCGTCAGCCGCCACGCGCTCTCCACACCCTCTATGCCGCCCCGACCCCCGACCTCAACGCCGTCCCGCCTCGACCTCAACGCCACTAACGCCCCAACCCCATATTCAACGCCGCCCGCCTCGACCTCAACGCCGCCGCCGGACGCCCGACCCGACCTCGACCTCGACGCCTGCCCTCCTCATCGCAGGCACCCGAGGTGAGCACGCCCGCTCTCCCTCTCCCTACTGATCTGCCTAGGGTTTTTTATATTTTAGTTGCATATTAAGTTTATTTTTATTTATAGTAAGTTTATTTTAGTTGCATATTAAGAACTAGGTACTAATAGTGTCCCACTACTCATTTTTGCCATTAGAAGTTACAACTGCTCAAAAATGCCATCGATCCATGAGATGCTTGCTCAAAAATGCCATTAGATATCTAAAAAATGCCACCATCCCGTTAGATGTTTGCTCAAAAATGCCATTAGACATTATTATTTTCATGTCAAACCCGTTGACCATGTTATATGACAAAAATAAGTCTAGACCCATATGTTAGTTCATAATTGTATCCCTACTAGTCAGGAGTAACCAAGCGAATAATTTTACAGGAAAATAAGAACATTCTTAGGATTAAGTGGGCCCCACACTTTATTGTAGTGAGATAGAGGGAGAGCTGGCATGTTGGTTCGTAGGTATTTATGTCACTATAACATAGCAAAAGGGTTTTGAGATCACAATAATGGTATCCAGTGGCATTTTTGAGCATGTACCTAACAAAGTGATGGCATTTTTGAGCAGTTGAAATTCCTAGTGGCATAAGTGATAAAAACCCATTTATTTATAGTAAGTTTATTTTTAGTAAGAACTTGAATTAATAGAACTAGTTAGTAAGAACTTGTTGCTATTTTTTAGTTAAAGCAATTTTTCCCGCCTCGACGTGGATGATGCCTATCCCGCATCCTCGTCGTCGAGTCGGCGGAGGACGACACCTGCTTGACCAGATCGGCCATGTCCGGGACTGGGCTCCGCCGGGGTGGTACTGGGAGGCGCTACCTATCGGGGGGCGCAGGTTGGTGAGGAGCCAACCTCTCGTTGACCCGAACCTTCTTTGGTGGCGGTCGCGTGGGCCAGTGATGATCCAGAGGTTTGAGGACTCCGCAGAGGTGGTGCGTCACCGTGTCAGTGAGGAGGATGCGCACGTCCGTCGCTACTTGTTTGCGTTGGAGCACAGGTCGTTCTCCAATACCTGGCAGGTTCTCCAGGGATCTCATTGGAGCTATGATCCCGTGATGGTTCCTTCTCTGTGGGTGTCCACCGCCCGCGCCGATGCCTGTTGTGTGCTAGGGTTTTAGTTGTATTAGTGATGTTATACGTATGACACTATTCGTGATGTATTAGTGATAATATTCGACGATGTAGGGACGCATGAGATGATTTACTTTTGCTTATTGAATGCATGCTTATTTGAGTCCTATAAGATATTTTGAAATGTATATCTTGTGTTGCTCAATATCCAAGTGGCCGGTCATGTTTGCATGTTACACCTCCGAGTGGCCTATGTTTTGCCGGAGTGTTGATTCATTTCCGTTCCGACAAATTTCAGGCGCTCGATATGTCCTATTTTAGCAAAGGTCATGCCGGATTTTTTCGGGAATTTTGGTATGACTTGTGCCAGAATATGTAGGAAATATCGAGTGCCCCGGATTTGTGTGTTGAGTATCCTGGTAGTTGTCTTTGATCGATTTTCAATTAATGTTTTAACTATGAACATAGGAAATGTCCGACGACGAAAAGGATTTCGGTATTTGCAAATCTTGCGAAGACGAAGCCTGACTGTCGACGGAATCTTCCTAGATGATGATAGGCGCTTGACATCAAGCTTGATGATAACTTCAAGTGGATATGATGAAGTCATAACGACAAGTCTTTTTCGTAGCTAAGCATGACATCTGCTTCATTTGCTTGAACTTATATTCTTTTACTATTCTACTAGGGTATCCCCTGCCATGCAAGAGTTTTTGTATTGGATAAGATAGGTTTCACCATCATCTGGAGGTAAAGAAAGTTTATTTGAAGACCGAGCATGGTTATATTTTCCATGCAAAATTATACAATTCAGACGACTACACCTATTTTGGATGCAAAACATGGCGAGCACTATGCAAGACTTATGCATTTGAGCCTGATATGGTTATCACCTTTGATATTCGTCCAGGAAGATGATATTGAAGGTAATACCGACATCCGGTCGATGTGCAGACGCCTCCAGTTATACCATTATGTAAGTTTCTCAACATATTTATGTCTTTGATATTGTTTATTCAAAAATATTTGACAACTAATTTGTATTGTCAGCTTATTTCGGTGCAAGCAAACATGTCCAGCGCTTGGTAGACAGGACCTACTACTGTCCCGAGGCTGAACTAAACTGCGAGGAGCTAAGTCATTATGTTTCATGGCTTGAGGATCTTGATACTGTCAAGGCAAATTTTCTTCCTGGATTTATAAATGTTAGTACTGAAAACGTGCGACCAATAGTGTTCGTAACGAACAAACGCTGCAGCTATTTGTCCTAGCAGTAGCGCGGGCTGGCACGCGCTGCTGCTAAGCAATAGCTGCAGCGCCTTATTAGTAGCGCCTATAACCGCGCTACTGATACATCTAAAACCCGCGCTGCTGCTAGCCTTTTCGCTAGTAGTGACTTGGCTTGGAGGCCACTCCTCCCCCCTTGGTGATGTATGGTAGAACCCTAGAGGGACGACCTTTCACGATTGGAGCAGATGCCGCGAAGAACAAGAAGAACACACGAGGGGAAACAAGAGGAAACATTCAAATTGATTCGATCCAATCACACATATGCTAGATCCATAGACATAAAGACAGATACACGGTCCACATCCAACAAAGGACGATACACGGTAGATAGTTCTTCCTGATCCGTGAGGAGATGGGGTCTTGAATCTATGAGTGGATCTTCCCTTGAGGGTCTTGAATCCGCTAGGGATCTTCTCACATGGAGGTCTTGAACTCCACGGGAGTGGCTTCTCTCTCTCAAGAGTAGAGTAGGAGCAAAGCTCACATACAAATGACCTATACTATTTACTTACCCTAGCTAGAGGAAGGGGGTATATATAGGCAAGTCCACGAAGGGGTACGTCTGAGGGGGGGTACATGGGCCTATGGCCCGGCTATGCAGACGCATGTGCCGGATATCCGGGACCACGGGCCGGATGTCCGGGGCTTCGAGGGGTGGGGAGGGGGCGGATGTCCGGGGCAGCTTCACTGGCGTACTATGAAGAATGAAGGATTTACGGGCGGGGGCCGAATGTCCGGTGGCGTGGGTCGGGTCGGCTATCCGGGGCCTAGACCGGATGTCCGAGCCCTGTAGCTTGTACTGCTGGGCTACTTCGGCTGATGCTCCAGGTGCCGGATGTCTGGTTCTTAGGGCTGGATGTCTGGGTCTTGGGGACTTCTTCCGTCTTCTTTTCCAGGCTTCCCTCGCGGATGGTGTAGTTGTACACTTGTGCTCGCACTCCTCCTCGTCGTCCGTGAGGCTCCGACAATACCTATGCATGCACACATGAGAGTCAAGTAGTACGCCATCCTCGAAGGGGTCAAGTGAAAACGTATAAAGGAGATGATTCACCTATGTGTATGTGAAGTAGATGGCGCACGTGTCACTTGCCAAACATACCCTTGAGATGGTGACACTAGTAGAAAACAGGGCTATGGCCCAGGCCTGAAATGGGCATTAATCCCGGTTCCCCTACGAACCGGGACCAATGGGGGCATCAGCCCCGGTTCGTGAGGCCAGGGCGCCGACCGGGCCTCGGGGGCCATTGGTCCCGGTTCGTCTGACCCCTTATGTCCCGATTTCAGACACGAACCGAGACCAATGGGCCTCGCTCCTGGCCCACAACCTTTAGTCCCAGTTCGTGGCTGGAACCGGGAGCAACTATGGTCCTTTAGTCCTGGTTCTAGCCACGAATCGGGACTAAAGACAGGCCTATATATACCCCCACCCCTCAAGCAGAGCAGTGCACTGTTCCGATTTTTGGCCGGCCGTGGGAGAGCTTATTTGTGCTCTAGCTCACCTTCTATGCACATGAGGTGTTCGATGAAATGCCCGAGCCACACTTGTCCAAGCTCCATTTTCCTCAAGATTTTTCTAGGTTTGGCGGTCCGTCCTATCCCGCCCCGGTCCTCACCGCCTTCGATCGCCCGCACCGATCTCGTCGCGGGCACCACTGTGGTGAGCCTCTTGTTCTTATCTTCTTTCTAAAAGATAAAAGTTCTTACTTGTATGATTTAGATAGATACTTGCGTAATTTTCTTACTTTTATTATTGTTTGTTATTATATAGTGCGATGGTTTTGGTGTCCGCCTCCGTCGCCCCTCGTCCTGTCTATGATTCGGATGTGGTACATATTATCTTTTATAACTATTTGGTTCATTTAGTGTTTATGACAATTAAGCCAACCAACATGACATAGATGTTTTATCTAGGAGGTATGTGAGTCAGAAATTCCAGTCGACCCTATTGTCGAGTTGTTAAATTTAGTTGAAGAAGAAAACAAATACCTGAAGAAAAAATTGAAAAGAATTGAGTAGGAGAAGATGATATTGGAGTTGCATGTTTTGGAAGTCGTCGATGATCACAAGATCGAGATGGATGCAATGCGCTTGAAGATTAGAAAGATTAGAAAATATGCCATTCATACTGAGGCTTGGTATCATTATGCCGTTGGATCAATTGTTACCTTAGTTGCGATTATGATCGCATTTGTTGTTGCATTGAAATGTTTTACATAGTTTCAATGTATGGTTTAATTAGATGCTCTAGAGAGCTATATATATGTTGTTCAATGAGAACTATATATGTATGAACTTTATGTATTTATTTTTTTAGTAATAAAATTTGATCACTACTGTACTTTGGTTTTAATGTGATGATGAAGTTCTACTAATTTGGTCACTTTTGTATTCATGATGTTCTGTAATGGTTTTTGACACACTTAATTATATATAATGCACGCACATGAACCGACAATGGATGTACGGTGACAAACGCATCTCCGAGTACATTAATGGCGTGCATAATTTTCTCGAAGTGGCTGAGGCAAACAAGCATAATGGTTTTATGTGTTGTCCATGCCCTATATATGGGAATACAAAGTCTTACTCTGACCGCAAAATCATTCACACCCGCCTGCTTTATAAGGGTTTCATGCCACACTATAATATTTGGACCAAGCACGGAGAAAGAGGGGTTATGATGGAAGACGACGAAGAAGAAGAGGATGATGACAACTATGTGCCCCATGAATATGGTGATGCTGCAAATGGGGGAAGCTGAAGAACAAGAGGAACCAGACGATGTGCCCGATGATGATCTTCGCCAGGTCATTGTTGATGCAAATAGACAATGCGAAAGTGAAAAAGGAGAAGTTGGAGTTCGATCGTATGTTAGAGGATCAAAAAAAGGGTTGTACCCAAATTGGGAAGATGGCAACACAAAGCTCGGTACCACACTAGAATTGTTGCAGTGGAAGGCAGACAATGGTGTATCTGACAACGGATTTGAGAAGCTACTAAAAATGTTGAATAAGAAGCTTCCAAAGGATAACGAATTGCCCTACAGTACGTACGGAGCAAAAAAGATTCTATGCCCTCTAGGATTGGAGGTGGAGAAGATACATGCATGCCCTAATGTGCATCATGTACAGCGGTGCGTACGATGATTTGAACGCATGCCAGGTATGCGGTGCATTGCGGTATAAGATCAGACAAGATGACCCTGGTGATGTTGAGGGTGAGCGGCCCAGGAAGAGGGTTCCTGCCAAGGTGATGTGGTATGCTCCTATAATACCACGATTGAAACGTCTGTTCAGAAATAAAGAGCATGCCAAGTTGATGAAATGGCACAAAGAGGACCGGAAGAAAGACGGGAAGTCGAGAGCACCCGCTGACGTGTTGCAGTGGAGAAAAATAGAGAGAAAGTGGGGGGACATTGCACGTATGCAAGGAACATATGGTTTGGTTTAAGCGCGAATGGCATTAATTCTTTTGGGGAACAGAGCAACAATCATAGCACCTGGCACATGACTCTATGTATCTATAACCTTCCTCCTTGGTTTATGCATGAAGAAGAAGTTCATTATGATGCCAGTTCTCATCCAAGGTCCCAAGCAACCCGGCAACGACATTGATGTGTACCTAAGGCCATTAGTTGAAGAACTTTTACAGCTGTGGAATAGAAAAGGTGTACGTGTGTGGGATGAGCAGGACCAGCAGGAATTTGACCTACATGTGTTGGCCTGCTTTCAGCAACCTTTTAGGAAACAAGGGATACCACGCATGCATGCACTGTTAATTTAGATTACACCGACAGTATATATCTGAACAAATGCAGGAAGAATGTGTACCTGGGGCATCGTCAATTTCTTCCGACCAACAATCAATGTCGAAAGAAAGGCAAGCATTTCAAAGGCGAGGTAGATCACCGGAAGAAGCCCGCCGTCTGTATTGGTGATCACATACTTACTATGGTAAATGATTTACAAGTAATCTTTGGAAAGGGTCCCGGTGGACTATCTGTTCTGAATGACGCTGAGGGACGCGCACCCATGTGGAAGAAGAAATCTATATTTTGGGACCTACCCTATTGGAAAGACCTAGAGGTCCGTTCTGCAATTGATGTTATGCACGTGATGAAGAATCTGTGTGTGAACCCGCTTGCCTTCTTGGGCGTGTATGGGAAGACAAAAGATACACCGGAGGCGCGAGAGGACTAGCAACGTGTGCACGAAAAAGATGGCATGCCTCCAAAGCAGTATGATGGTCCTGCCTGCTACGCTCATACCAAATAAGAGCAAGAAATCTTCTTTCAAAGCCTGCTCAGTATGAAGGTCCTGTTTGGCCTCTCGTCGAATATAAAGGGAATAATAAATATGCCAGAGAAAAAGTTCCAGAACGTAAAGTCTCATGACTGCCACGTGATTATGATGCAATTGCTTCCGGTTGCATTGAGGGGGCTTCTACCGGAAAACGTTAGATTAGCCATTGTGAAGCTATGTGCATTCCTCAATGCAATCTCCCAGAAGGTGATCGATCCAGAAATCCTACCAAGGTTTAGGAGTGATTTGGCGCAATGTCTTGTCAATTTCGAGCTGTCGTTCCCTCGATCCTTCTTCAATATCATGACACACGTCCTAGTTCATCTAGTCGACGAGATTGTCATTCTGAGCCCTGTATTTCCACACAATATGTTCCCCTTTGAGAGGTTCATGGGAGTCTTAAAGAAATATGTTCGTAACCGCGCTACGCTAGAAGGAAGCATCTCCACGGGCCATCAGGCAGAGGAGGTCATTAGGTTTTGTGTTGACTTCATTCCTGAGCTTAATAAGATTGGTCTCCCTCAATCGCGATATGGGGTAGACTGATTGGAAAAGGCACGCTAGGAGCGGACTCAATAATATGTTGGGGAGGGCATTCTTGGTCTCAAGCAGGCTAGACAGTTCTATGGAATTCTACCTTGGTGACCCCGTATGTCAATGAACACAGGAATATTCTGCGCTCCAAACACCAGGAGTGTTGTGACGACTGGATTACATGTGAACAACTCAAGACTTTCGGTAGTTGGTTGCAAACACGTCTCATGGGTGACAACGCTGTTTCTAATGATCTCTACTCATTGGCCAGGGGACCATCTTCGACCGTATTGACTTACAAAGGGTATGAGATAAATGGGAATATATTTTACATGATCGCCCAAGATCAAAAGAGCACCAACCAATAAAATGGTGTCCGCTTTGATGCAACAACCAAGAGGGGAAAGGACACATATTATGGTTATATAGTGGACATATGGGAACTTGACTATGGACATGATTTTAAGGTCCCTTGGTTTCGGTGTAAATGGGTCAATATGCCAGGAGGCGGGGTACAGGTAGACCCACTGTACGAAATGGAAACAGTGGATCTGAACAATCTTGGGTACACATATGAACCATTAGTCCTAACCAATGATGTGGCGCATGTTTTCTATGTGAAGGGCATGTCTACCAAACCTAGAAAAAGAAAAGATAAGGAAGCGAATACATCATACGATGAGCCAAAGCGCCACATAGTTCTTTCAGGAAAAGGGACATCATGGGAGTGGAGGGCAGGACAGACATGTTTGAAGATTATAAAAAGTTTCATGAAATTCCTCCCTTCAAAGTCAAGGCTGACCCAAGCACCCTGTTAAACGATGAAGATTACCCATGGTTATGGTGCAATAAGAAAAGGACACAAGCAAAGAAAAAGTGAAGACTTTCTCCCCACAACTATTTTGATGATGCCTTTGATCTAGAATATCACTGCGGTTACATGTGAAGAAATGAAATCCCTTTTGTAACAAATGAGTTTTCGTATGAAACCCTGATACTTCGAAAGAGATTGTCCGTTCTGCACATGAAGTGCATCCAGCTTTTGCCGTAACCCCCTCAACTTCTTATAACATGCTATATGGGCACTAGTAGAAAAAGGGGCAATGGCCCAGGCCGGGTCAGCCCATTAGTCCCTGTTCTGCCACGAACCGGGACCAATGGAGGTATTTGTCTCGGTTCGTGATCCCAGGGGGCCGGCCGGGGCCTCGTGGGCATTGGTCCCGGTTCGTCTGGCCCTTTTGGTCCCGGTTGGTGGGACGAACCGGGACCAATGGACCTCGCTCCTGGCCCACCATCATTAGTCCCGGTTGGTGGCTTGAACCGGGACCAAAGGCTCCACTTTAGTCCCGGTTCAGGCCACCAACCGGGACCAATGAGGTGCCTATATATACCCCCTCGCATTAGAGCAGAGCACACTGCTCTGTTTTTTCTGGCCGCCGAGGGGGAGAGGGCTTGGTGGTGCTCTAGCTCACCTCCTATGCACACAAGGTGTTCGATGGAATGCCCGAGCCACACTACTTAAGCTTTCTCCTCTCCAAGCTCGACCTCCAAGCTCCATTTTCCTTAATATTTGTCTAGGTTTAGCGGTCCGTCACGCCCCGTCCCCGTCTTCACCGCCGTGGATCACCCGCGCCGATCTCATCGCCAGCACCACCGTGGTGAGCCTCTTGTTCTTATCTTCTTTCCGAAAGGAAAAATATTCTTACTTGTATGTTTAGATAGATACTTGTATTATTTTCTTACTTTTATTATTGCATCTTATATAGTGCGATGGTTTTGGTATCCGCCCGTCGGCCCTCGTCCTGTCTATGATTCAGATGTGGTATATATTATCTTTTCATAACTATTGGTTCATTTATTGTTTATGAAAATTATGCCGACCAACGTGACATAGATTTTATTTATCTAGGAGGTTGTTGAACCGGAAATTCCAATCACTCCTATTGTCGAGAGGTTAAATTTAGTCGAAGAAGAAAACAATTCCTTGAAGGAAAAAATAAAAAAACTTGAGGAGGAGAAGATGATATTGGAGTTGCATGTTGCGGATGTAAATCCGATGGTCACAAGATCAAGATGGATGCAATGCGCTTGAAGATTAGAAAGATTAGAAAATATGCCATTCATACCGAGGCTTGGTATCATTATGCCGGTGGATCAGTTGTTACCTTGGTTGCGATTATGATCGCATTTGTTTTCGCATTGAAATGTTTTACATAGTTTCAATGTATGGTTTAATTAATTTAGATGCTCTGCAGAGCTTTATGTTGTTAGATGAGAACTATGTATGTACTTTGGTTTTTATGTGATGATGAACTTCTATTAATTTGGTCACTTAATTATCTATTCATGATGTTCTGTAATGATTTTGGACACACTTAATTATATATAATGAACGCAGATGAACCGGCAATGGATGTACGGTGATAGACACACCTCCGAGTACATTAAGGGCATGCATGATTTTCTCGAAGTGGCTGAGGCAAACAAGCATAATGGTTTTATGTGTTGTCCATGCCCTATATGTGGGAATACAAAGTCTTACTCTGACCAGAAAATCCTTCACACCCACCTAATTTACAAGGGTTTCATGCCACACTATAATGTTTGGACGAGGCACGGAGAAAAAGGGGTTATGATGGAAGACGACGAAGAAGAAGAGTACGATGACAACTATGTGCCCCCTGAATACGGTGATGCTACTGAACATCAAGAGGAACCAGACGATGTGCACGATGATGCTGCAACGGGCGAAGCTGCTGAAGATCAACAGGAACCAGACGAGGTGCCCGATGATGATGATCTCCGCCAGGTCATCGTTGATGCAAGGATGCAATGCGAAAGTCAAAAGGAGAAGCTAAAGTTCGATCGCATGTTAGAGGATCACAAAAAAGGTATGTAACCCAATTGCGAAGATGGCAACACAAAGCTCAGTACCGTACTGGAATTTCTGCAGTGGAAGGCAGAGAATGTGGTGCCTGATCAAGGATTTGAGAAGCTACTGAAAATATTGAAGAAGAAGCTTCCAAAGAATAACGAATTGCCCGACAGTACATACGCAGCAAAGGAGGTCGTATGCCCTCTAGGATTGGAGGTGCAGAAGATACATGCATGCCATAATGACTGCATCCTCTACCGCGGTGCATACAAGGATCTGAACGCATGCCCCATATGCGGTGCATTGCGGTATAAGATCAGACGAGATGACCCTGGTGATGTTGACGGCGAGCCTCCTAGGAAGAGGGTTCCTGCGAAGGTGATGTGGTATGCTCCTATAATACCACGGTTGAAACGTCTGCTCAGAAACGGAGAGCATGCCAAGTTGATGCGATGGCACAGTGAGGACCGTAAGAAAGACGGAAGTTGAGAGCACCCGACGGGCGAAGTGGAGAAAAATTGAGAGAAAGTACTGGGATGAGTTTGCAAAGGACCCAAGGAACGTATGGTTTGCTTTAAGCGCGGATGGCATTAATCCTTTCGGGGAGCAGAGCAGCAATCACAACACCTGGCCCGTGAATCTATGTATGTATAACCTTCCTCCTTTGATGTGCATGAAGCGGAAGTTCATTATGGTGCCAGTTCTCATCCAAGGCCCTAAGCAACCCGGCAACGACATTGATGTGTACCTATGGCCATTAGTTGAAGAACTTTTACAGCTGTGGAATGGAAACGGTGTACGTACGTGGGATGAGCACAAATAGGAGGAATTTGACCTAAAGGCGTTGCTGTTCGTGACCATCAACGATTGGCCCGCTCTCAGTAACCTTTCAGGACAGATAAACAAGCGATACCACGCATGCACGCACTGTTTACGTGACACCGATAGTATAGACCTGGGAAGCTGCAGGAAGAATGTGTACATGGGCCATCGTCGATTTCTTCCGACATACCATCAATGTCGAAAGAAAGGCAAGCATTTCAAAGGCGAGGCAGATCACCGGAAGAAGCCCGCCATGCGTACCGGTGATCACGTACTTGCTATGGTCAATGATTTACACGTAATCTTTGGAAAGGGTCCCGGCGGACTAGCTGTTCCGAATGACACTGAGAAACACGCACCCATGTGGAAGAAGAAATCTATATTTTGGGACCTGCCCTACTGGAAAGACCTAGAGGTCCGCTCTTCGATCGACGTGATCCACGTGACAAAGAACCTTTGCCGGAACCTGCTAGGCTTGGGCGTGTATGGGAAGACAAAAGATACACCTGAGGCACGGGAGGACCTGCAACGCTTGCACGAAAAAGAGGGCATGCCTCCGAAGTAGTATGAAGGTCCTGCCAGCTACGCTCTTACGAAAGAAGAGAAAGAAATCTTCTTTGAATGCCTGCTCAGTATGAAGGTCCCGTCTGGCTTCTCGTCTAATATAAAGGGAATGATAAATATGCCGGAGAAGAAGTTCCAGAACCTAAAGTCTCATGACTGCCACGTGATTATGACGCAACTGCTTCCGGTTGCATTGAGGGGGCTTCTACCGGAAAACATCCGATTAGCCGTTGTGAAGCTATGTGCATTCCTCAATGCAATATCTCATAAGGTGATCGATCCAGAAATCGTAAAAACGCTAAGGAGTGATGTGGAGCAATGTCTTGTCAGTTTCGAGCTGGTGTTCCCACCATCCTTCTTCAAGATCATGAAGCACGTCCTAGTTCATCTAGTCGACGAGATTGTCATTCTGGGGCCTGTATTTCTACACAATATGTTCCCCTTTGAGAGGTTCATGGGAGTCCTAAAGAAATATGTCCGTAACCGCGCTAGGCCAGAAGGAAGCATATCCATGGGCCATCAAACAGAGGATGTCATCGGGTTTTGTGTTGACTTCATTCCTGACCTTAAGAAGATAGGTCTCCCTAAATCGCTGTATGAGGGGAGATTGACTGGAAAAGGCAAGCTTGGAAGGGACTCAATAATATGCAGGGACGGATATTCTTGGTCTCAAGCACACTACACAGTTCTACAGAACTCTACCTTGGTGACCCCGTATGTCGATCAACACAAGAACAGTCTGCACTCCAAACACCCGGAGCAGTGCGACAACTGGATTACATGTGAACACATGAGGACTTTCAGCAGGTGGTTGGAAACACGTCTCAGAGGTGACAACACTGTTTGTGATGAGCTGGACTTGTTGTCCAGGGGACCATCTTCGACTTTATTGATTTGGAAAGGAACGAGATAAATGGAAATACATTTTACACGAGTGACCAAGATCAAAGGAGCACCAACCAAAACAGCGGTGTCCGCTTTGATGCAGCAACCGAGAGGGAAAAGGACACATATTATGGTTACATAGTGGACATATGGGAACTTGACTACAGACATGATTTTAAGGTCCCTTTGTTTAAGTGCAAACGGGTCAAGTGTTAGGAGGCGGGGTACAGGTAGACCCACAGTATGGAATGACAACAGTGGATCTGAAAAATCTTGGTTACACTAACGAACCGTTCGTCCTAGCCAATGATGTGGCACAGGTTATCTATGTGAAGGACATGTCTACTGCATCGAGAAATAGAAAAGATAAGGAAGCGAATACATCATAGGATGAGCCAAAGCGCCACATAGTTCTTTTCGGGAAAAGGGACATCCCGGAGTGGGCGGCAAGACGGACATGTCCGAAAAGTATGAAAAGTTTCATGAAATTCCTCCTTCAAAGTCAAGGCTGACCCAAGCATCCTGATAAACGATGAAGATTATCCATGGTTACGGCGCAATAAGCAAATGACACAAGCGAAGAAAAAGTGAAGAATTTCTTCCGCAACTATTATGATGATACCATGCCAACTTTGTGATAGACAAGTATGATACCATTGACCCAAGCTATGTGTGTGAAATTATGATACCATGCCAACTTTGAACTTTTTCAGAGTTCATTTGAAATGCTTTAATGTCTTATGGTTCGGCCCTCGTAATACCATTAATCCCAGTTCGCTCCTTGTCAACTAGGTTCTCACCAAGAACACTCAAGAGTGCAGCCACGTGGGCCATTGGTCCCGGTTCATCTGGACCTTTTGGTCCCGGTTCCACGCACGAACAGGGACCAATGCGCCTCGCCCCTGGCCCATGACCATTAGTCCTGCTTTGTGCCACAAACCGGGATCTAAAGGGTTGGTCCTCGTTGCGGTCCGAGTTTAGTCCCACCTCGCAAACCGAAGGGCGCTCACACCAGTTTATAAGCCCGTCCCTCCCTGCCTTGTTGAGCTCCTCTCAAAGTGAAAATAGATGCCCCTATACAGGGAATTTGACCTAAATTCATAGTGCATTTCTCTGAAATTCATAGAAATTTATTATGAATTTAGGTTGAATTTTCTCTATAGGCGCATCTATGTTCATTTTTTTAGTAAAGTTAATCACAAACTTGTGATTCACAAAATTTCAAATAATTCAAATTTTAATTATTCAAATTTGAAAACTAATGGCACTAACATAAAGTTTACAATTTTTCTAAAACAAATGGCACTAACAGAAAGTTTATAATTTTGCTGACCTAAAAGCAAAAAGAATTAAAAAATAACGCAAAAAACAAAAGAAAATAAATAATGCAGAAAACAAAACAAAAAAAACCGGAAAGAAATAAAAATAGCAACAATAAGTATTTTGTTGTAAGTAGAAACAAAATAAAATAAATAAAGCAACAAAGAATTAAAAAAGTGTTTTCAAATTTGAAAACTAATGGCACTAATAGAAAGTTTATAATTTTTCTAAAACTAAAAGCAAAAAGAATTAAAAAATAAAGCAAAAAACAATAGAAAATAAAAATAGCAACAATAAGTATTTTGTTGTAAGTAGAAACAAAATAAAATAAATAAAGCAACATAGAAAAGAAAAAAAACAAAAAAAAGTGTTTTCAAATTTGAAAACTAATGGAAGTAACAGAAAGTTTATAATTTTTCTAAAACTAAAAGCAAAAAGAATTAAAAATAAAGCAAAAACAAAAAGAAAATAAATAATGCAGAAAACAAAACAAAAAAACTGGAAAAAAAATTAAATATAGCAACAATAAGTATTTTGTTGTAAGTAGAAACAAAATAAACTAAATAAAGCAACAAAGAAAACAAAAAAACAAAAAAACAAAAAAAGTGCCACCTACTGGGCCCCCACGACCTGAATACGTCTAGAAACCCTACCATGGGCCAGGATTCAGGCCCGCGGGAGGCCTAGTAGGCCCATAGGCACACATTGCACGGTTAGGCCCGAAAGCCTGCTTTAGAGAGGAGCTCGAGAGGGAATGCGCACCGCACCTTATAAACATGTGTGGCTCTCTCTCAGCTAGCGAGGTGGGACTAAACTCCCACCACCACGCCGCTGTGCAAGGCCTTTGGTCCCGGTTGGTGGCACCAACCGGGACTAAAGAGGGGCATTGGTCCCGGTTCGTGGCACAAACTGGGACCAATGCCCCCCTTTAGTCCCGGTTGGTGCCACCAACCGGGACCAAAGGCCGCCGCTTCCCGTCCTTTGGGCTGCTGAAAAGAGGCCCTTGGTCCCAGTTGGTGGCACCAACTGGGACTAAAGGGGGCATTGGTCCCGGCTCGTGCCACGAACCGAGACCAATGGCTTTGCTATATAAGCAAAGACTTAGCCTTTTCCGTTTCATCTCTGGAGTTGCCCGCGCCGACGACGCCGCCAGGCTGCCCGATTCACACCCCGCCGACGCCGTCGCCGCAAATATATAGATGTTTTTTCCTGATTTTATATATATATATATATATATATATGTATGAGTATATGTATGTGTGTATATCTGTTTATATGTCTTTTTTTAGATTTTTTGTTTTTTGCATTTTTATAAAAATGTATATATGTATGTATGTATGGTCTCTGTGTATATATATGTTGATGTATATATGCAAAAGATAGATTTTTAGAAAAAATAGTATTTTTTCTGTTCATAGATTTTTTTGGCGATATTGATTATTGTAAATATGCAAATGTTTATATATTCATATGAACAATGGATTAGGCAAAACCTTTACTTTTTTTCTAAAATTTCTATTTGAACATTATTTAAAAAAACAAGCAATACTATTTCATGTATTTTTAAGAAGGAAGAAGAGGAAAAAGAATGAGAGGAAAAGGAAATAAGAAGAGGAAGAAGAGGAAACCAATACTACTTCATGCAAATGTTTGTTCATATATAATGTAGATGTCTATGTATGTATGGAATGGTATCGATGGATGTATGTATATAGAACACTCGTACAATATATGAAGAATCTGATATGACCAATGTCCCCCTCCGGTTAACTCGGGAACACTAACTCTCTCGGAGAAAAAAATGTTATCGGGGAAAAAAATGTTATCGGGGTCGAGGGTCGTCGAACATGAGAGGAAGAAGAGGATAAAAAAAAGAAGAGGAAGAAGAAAAAAAGAGAGGAGAAGAAATAATAGAGGAGAATAACTCCTCTATTCTTTCTTCTCCTCTTTTTTTTCTTCTTCTTCCTCTTTTTTTTATCGGGAACGAGGGTCGTCGAGGGTCGCCGAGCGGTAGGGGAAACCCTAGTTAAATAGAAAGTATCGTCGGTGTGAGATACGTGTGGCCGTCGGTGTCGGACACTACATCCACGTCCCACAAGTGACGCGGGCGTCGATGCCAACGTCACTTGTGGGACAAAGATGTAGTGTTCAACGCCGATGCCCATGTCACTTGTGGGACAAGCAATACTACTTCATGTATTTTTAAGAAGGAAAAAACAAGCATATTATTTTCCCATGTACGTATGTCGTCGTTGTCGATATACCGCCTCCCGATAGCTTCAACACGTGGGGGGCGGGGTCGATATTACCCCCTCCTTGAAGCATTCTCGAGGCCACCCCTAACCCTTGAAGCATTGTCGAGGGCCACCTGAAACCCTAGAGAAGCAGCGTCGAGGCCACTAATTAATATGATTCCTTATTATGATTAGCTAGCTAGTTCTACGTTTGCCACTAATATATCCATCTGTCATGTTTGAATAATAATTGCCATGTTGTAGATATTTGTAGAAACTATGGAAACCCCCCGAGACGAAGCACAAGAAGCATTGTTGAGGGACATAATCGCACAAGGAAGTGATGATGATGGTGTGGTTCAAAAAAAACAAGGAAGTGAAGCCGTCTGCTCATTGATGTTTCTCAACGACACAGATGGTTTGGAAGGAGAGGGTGAAGAAGCAGCTGGCTATGATTATGATGGCTCCGATGACCCAATGCCGGTGCAAGAAGTAGACCGTGAGGATGGCTCCGGTGACCGAACCGAGTCCGTCCAGGTATATATATTAGTTAAGCCTGTGCTGACTAGCTAATTGATGCATTCATTGTTTTGGTATGTACACATATTAATTAACTCTCGTCTTTGTTCTTTTTTCTAGCCCTCCGGATTGAGCACAACTTCGGTAAAGAGACGAGGCCCGAAGAAAAAGTTGAGCTCGGATGAAAGGTTTGAGATCATAGCAATCCCGCGCGATGGCAAACCGATTGAACCCATCCGGACAAAGAAGGCATTTGTTGCTCAGTGCGGGGTTCTGGTTAGGGACAAGATCCCGATCAGCATCCAATAATGGTATAAGCCTAAGAACGAAGACCCTGAGGTGTCTTATGTCAATGATCTGCAGAAAAATGATCTTTGGACTGAGCTGAAGTCAAATTTCACCCTGCCGCCAGAGGATGATCCGGAGAAGCCAGTTAAAGAGCAATTAATCAAGTCTTGATAAAAAAGGGACACCATAATTCAAGGGCAAATATGAGAAGATCAGAGATGACTGGCCCGCATTTGTGGCCCACAAGATATCGGAAAAGAGTAAAAATATGTCGGTGACAAACAAGAAAAATGCTGCGAAGAAGAAGCTTCACCATCGCACGGGGTCAGGTGGCTACCTCATAGCCCGACCTAAGTGGGCCAAGGCTGAGAATGATCTGCTTGATAAAGGGATCGAACCAGAGACAATGAACTGGCCAGACCGTTGCTGGACTTGGTTCTTCGGGGCTGGCGGAACCTTGGACCCTGTATCAGGGAAGTGCATTTGGACAGACGATCAATTGGACATACCAGTCAAGAGGCTTCAGCAATATGTCGAAGCAGTGCAGCAAGGGATGTTCGTTCCAGACAGAGAGAACGACGAGCTCACAATGGCCCTCGGGAATCCTGAGCACCCTGGACGGACACGAGGCACGCCAGGCTCCGTTTCATGGAAGGCTGGGTTTCCAGACGCATGCGGTTACAAATGCCAGGAGAGGAGGAAGAAAGTGCAGCAGACCGAACTGCAGGCGCTGCAAGCAAGGGTATAAGCGATAGACGAACGAGAAGCAAATCGCATCAAACGACCTGCCGAAGCTTCTCCCGAAGCTACCCCGCCATCTCAGCGGAGAAGCAGCGTGGCTTCCACCGAGCTGCTTCAGCCGGAGCATGCCTTGACGGCTCCTGCCAGCTATCCCGTGGATGGTATCACGGAGGCTCAAAATTGCCACCTTATGGCGCAATGGATGAATTTGAAGGTCAAGGCAGCTGGTGGCTCTGTTTATCCTACTAAACCCGACGCAACTTTTCGCTGCCGGCCAATTCCAGAAGGATATGCTAGGGTGATGGTTGATGAAATAACGGAGGGATTTGAGGACCTCCGGCTTGACCACCCTACCTGTGAAGAGGATACTCGGCTGGGTTCTGCTCTCAAGACTCCATGCCTATGGGAGAAGGATCTCATCAACCTTCTAAACTGGACGCCTGCGCCTCCTCCTCCTCCTCCGGCGAGTCAGGGCACTCCGCCTCCTCCACCGCCTCCTCCTCCAGCGAGTGACGATCAGGGCACTCGGCCGGCTCCTTCTCCGGCGCGTGGCGGCACTTCGCCTCCTTCTCCGCCTGCGCCGGCGCGCCCGAGCAGCCAGCCTCCTCCTTCTCCGCCTCGTCAGCAAGGGCGGAAGAGACCCGCCGCCGCTCTGGCTACTCTGGCACGTCGTAGTCCTTCTCCTCCGCCTCATAAGCAAGGAAAGAAGACATCCGTCGGTCTGCTCTACCGGCGTCTAGCAGTACAGCCAAAGGCGGGAGGACATACAGATTCGGTCCTTCTCTGCAGACTCTAGAGAAGTTACCATACGAGATGACCCCAGAGGAGAACGCGAAGATCGCGTGAACCGAAGTGAAGGACTAATTTCAAGGGTTGAAAGCACAGAGACATCCAGCTCTGGAGGAGAAGGTAGATCCGGTGAAATCGAAGCGCACTCTGGCTGCCCTGACAAAACCACCCAAGTCTCCACCGAAAGGCAACTATGAGCGCATATTGGAAAGGCATTTCCCGAAGCGGAGAGGTCGGGAAGTATTGTCAGTGATCAAATGATGAAAGAACGATGAGCTGGGAAACAAATTGCCCATCTCGACGAACAAGCGAAGCAATCGTGCCCCCCGCTCAAGGTGCCTCCTAGCGACATCGTCGATCCGAGGATGGTGCCCGGTTATAGCTATCTTGGAGATTACCTGCCCGACGATGTACATTATGATTTCTTGGAGGTGCAGATACAAAGATACGAGTATGGGAAGCCTCTCGTCAAAGATGAAAGATCTCTATCAACGATGATGTGAAGATTGCATGATTGGTACATGAAAACCTGTAGAGAGTCTGAGGGGAGGAGTCCTTTGTATGTGAGAGTTAAAAAGGAGCATGACCTCGTTGGAATTGAAATGTTGCCTGTTCCATTTGAGGAGTTCTTTCAGTTTTTCAATCAATTGGCCCTCGATAAAGCAACGGTCACCTGCTACTGTCTGTAAGTAGTACTAGTTCTATCATTAAGTCTCTCTATATAACTCAGCTCTTTCATTGCATGTATTTATAGTTATCCTCACTATATTATATATGCAGATTGAAGATCGCCGAATTGAAGAAAAGACAAGTGGGTGATATTGGGTTCATTAACACATATGTCATAGATGAAACTAAGGTTAAATATCATGCCGAAAATACCGAGGCCAACTTGCTACGATCGTTGGTAATAAATGAACACAAAGATATAATACTCTTTCCTTACAACTTCAAGTGAGTGTTACTGTCTTGTGTCATATTCAGTTTCCCTTATTAGTCCAGGTTATAGTAATGTAATTGATGAGTTATGCATGCGTGCACAGCTTCCAGTATGTTCTCCTAGAGATTAAGCTTGAGCAGGGAGTAGTAACTGTCTTAGACTCGAGACAAAAAGATCCCACGGAGTATGCGGACATGACTCAAATGCTCGAGAAGTAAGTTAAATCGATCATTATCCACCTTATCATCAACTTTGTTCATTTCTTATATCAAGAAATTGTTTTCTTTGTATGGCAGGGTTTGGAGAAAATTCACCAAAAAAGCTTTGGGACTGCCGAAGAAGCTGCAATTTAGACACCCGAAAGTAAGTACTATAGTAGCATGTTCCATGAATCTCCTAGTGATTCAAGCACTAGTTTCATCAATACCATTTGGCATTCTTACTTATCAGTTTGATTGACCTCTATTTCTTGTAAAGTGGTTGTGGCAGGAACAAGGGAATGATTTCTATGGATACTATGTTTGCGAGTCTGACCAACAATATGAAGTTCATAAATAACAATATTCACAATTTTATTTTATTACCATCATTTGTGTTGAGTTTCATTCATTCATATATATATATATGTATTGACCCCCTTCTTAAAATTAGATGTTTCGGATGCGTGATGAACTCCTAGCACCAGATCACATGCGAGCAATTCAAGAGGAATTGGCGGCATTCTTTCTTGACCACGTGATCGCTGAAGACGGAGAATACTATGTGGACCGCAGCGTCCGTATGTTAGGAGATTATATTTGTAAAAGATAATTATTGTATATATGTAGCCGGTAGTGTTAGATAGATATACGAGAACTTGTTGTTCGACCAATCTCTCGGAGAAGGAGAGGTGGTCGATATCACTTCTCTCTATATGCATATATGTTCATATGACGATCTTCTGTTTCCTTCGTTTGCTTACTAGCTAGCTAGCGTGTCTAGCTAGTCCTCTCTATATGTATGTATAGTATGTAGCGTCGACCAAGCACGGACAAAAGAGAGGACACTTCTCCCTATTAATTAGCTAGCTAACACAATATATGAAACACCTAAATTAAGCCCCCAAAACCCCCAACCCCCCCCCCTTCAAAAAAAACAAAAACCCAAGCCACGTAAATCTTGTGGCGTGGATGCCTATTGGTCCCGGTTGGTGCCACCAACCGGGACCAAAGGCCCTCCTGCCTGGGCTCGGCGCACAGGCCACTTGGAGGCCCATCTATCCCGGTTCTGGACTGAACCGGGACTAAAAGGCCAGTGCATTAGTACCGACCCTTTAGCCTCGGTTCAGGAACCGGGACTACATGCCCTTAACAACTGGGACAATAGGCCCTTTAATACCAGCGGGGTGCAATGATGATACCATGCCAACTTTCAACCATTTCAGAGTTCATTTGTAGTGCTTTTCAATTTCAGGGTCATTTAGCTTAAAAATCATTATTTCATGAAAAATATCAAATGAAGTCTGAAAGGGTTGAAAATTGATGATGTGGCTTTGAATGGTTCATTTTGAACACACAAAAAGTCTGGAGTTCAAATAAGTTCAAAAAAATGAAATACCTTTGTAGCAGATGAGTTTTCGTCCGAAACCCTGATACGTCGAAAGAGATTGTCCGTTTTGTACACGAAGTGCATCCAGTTTTTGCCGTCACCCTGTCAACTTTTTATAACATCCTATGTGGGTGAAATGATGATACCATTCCAGCTTTCAACCTTTTCATAGTTCATTTGTAGTGCTTTTCAATTTCAGGGTCATTTAGTTTAAAAATCATTAAATGCATGAAAAGTACCATATGAAGTCTGAAAGGGTTGAAAATTGATGATGTGGCTTTGAATTGTTCATTTTTAACACACAAAAAGTCTGGAGTTCAAATAAGTTCAAAAAAATGAAATCCCTTTGTAACAGATGAGTTTTCATCCGAAACCCTGATACTTTGAAAACGATTATCCGTTTTCTACATGAAGTGCATCCAGCTTTTGCCATAACCCTCTCAACTTTTTACCACAAGCTATGTGGGTGAAATGATGATACAATGACAGCATTCAACCTTTTCAGAGTTCATTTGTAGTGCTTTTCAATTTCAGGATCATTTAGCTCAAAAAATTAGTAAATGCATGAAAAATACCAAATGAAGTCAGAAATGGTTGAAAATTGATGATGTGCCTTTGAATAGTGCATTTTGAACACACAAAAAGTCTGGAGTTCAAATAAGTTCAAAAAGATGAAATCCCTTTGTAACAAATGAATTTTTGTTCGGAACCCTGATACTTTGAAAGATATTGTCCATTATGAAACTCTAATAGCAACTAAAATTATCAAATTATTTTTTGTTCAAAACATTAATAGCAAAAAGAATTTTCATAAATAATTTTTTTAGAAACTTTAATAGAAAACTAAAATAACAAAATCTCTTTCTGGATAGAACAGACATTTAAAATAACACAAAAATTACCAAATTGAATATAATGATAAAACACAGTAATATTAAATAGCAGGAAAAAGAATCACTCAAAAATCTTTTTTATAGTAAAGTTATTCACAAACTAGTGATTCACACAAATTTCAAAGAATTCAAATTTAAACTATTCAAATTTGAAAACTAATGGCAATAACAGAAAGTTCATAATTTTTGTGACCTAAAAGCAAAAGGAATCACTGAAAAAACCCGGAAGTATTTAGCTATAAGTGGAAGCAAAATAAAATAAATAAAGCAAAGAACAAAACAAAAACTGGAAAGAAAATAAAAATGCTGCCTACTAGGCCACCACGGCCTGGATACGACTAGAAACCGATCTAGCCTGTTGGGCCAGGATTCAGGCCCGCAGAAGGCCTTGTAGGCCCACAGGCAGAGAGACAAGTTTAGGCCAGCAGGCCTGCAGTTGAGAGGAGCCCGATGTGGCTGGCGCAGCGGCGCTTATAAACCACTCCAAGCCCCTCTCAGCTAGCGAGGTGGGACTAAAGTTTTGGCCGCGGCAGCACCCCCCCCCCTTTGGTCCCGGTTCGTGGCACCAACTGGGACCAATACAGACCTTTGGTCCCGGTTGGTGGCACAAACCGGGACGAACACCCACCTTTGGTCCCGGTTCGTGCCACCAACTGGGGCCAAAGGTCTCTGCTTCCCGCCCTTTGGGCTGCTGAAAAGAGACCTTTGGTCCCGGTTAGTGGCACAAACTGGACAAAGAAGCATTGGTCCAGTTCCTGCCTCAAACCGAGACCAATGTTGAGTGTATATAAGCAGCACTTGTGAAAATTTTCATTCAGTTCCTCGATCCTGCTCTCCGCGCCCTGCCTCTCTGCTGACGAACAACTCGATGCCGATGAACACATCGACGCCGCTAGGCTGCCGGACCTTGGTACCGACGCCATCACCGCGCCCTGCCTCTCTTCCCCGTCGCCGCCGCTCCGTGCGCCCTTGCCCTGCCCCGACATCACGCCATGCCCCTACCCTGCCATCAACGCTGCCGCACCACAGCACGCCGGCCAGGCCGATACTCCCCCCTCCCTCCCACCCCTCTCCTCTATCCTTCCTCCATGTATGTGATGATGGTGAAGTTGGTTCAGTGCAATGTTTCAGAGAATTGCATGGTTTCCGCCATGTCCACAAGGTGCTTGATGAAATGCTAGGGCTAGCTAGGGAACTTTGTTTTTATGTGAAACTTGGCAGGATGATGTCTCCTTGGATGTTAGTGAAGATGGTCAAGTTGGTTTGATAAAACGAAAAACTTGTTAGTGCAAGTTTTATTAAAATTTAGTGCTGGACAGAAACTATAGGGATTTTTTTGGTGGACTTGCTAGATGAAATTGGGGCTGCTCTTCTGTACTTAAGGATTTAGTTGGAAGGACTACAAGATGTAAAAAAATTCAGAATTTTTTAGCAAGGAAAAATAGGGTTGTATTCAATGCCAAGATTGGACCAAAATTGAAAAATGGAAGTTGTGCTCAAAATTTTCAAATGACCAAAGTGGGTTTTTGCATAAAATGATCGCTATAGGCATCAGAGGACTTCTCAAAAAATTTGTGGCATTTGAAAAGAATTATTTGAAACTAGTCGTCAACCTGTGCATTTGCACGGGCTAGTCAATAAGCCCTATAAATTTATTTTGGCATTAATAATATCTATCATGAAAGGAATAAATTGAAGCACCCATCAATCCACTTCAACCTAAAACACATGTAGGGTGTTTCCAATTTTATTTTGTTTTTTAATTAGCTCAATTCTAAGTTGAAAAATGGAAGTTGTGCTCAAAATATCACTAGAAGAGTGTCTTCTGACTCTTTGACTTTTATTTTATTTTATTTTTTGTAACCTAGCTTCTTTGTATATCCAATATGTGCCGGACAAAATAATTATAATTTATTTTCACTATGTTTAAGTTTTTTCAGTGTCAAAGTTATTACATACTATAGGAATTTGAAGCAAGTGAACACGAAGACTGAAAGGGGAGAAGATTTATTTGAAATCAGTGATTTGATGCTTGTATAAATTACTTGAAATATATATGGGGATGCTATCCCTACATACTAAATTGGTCGATCCATGACAATTTTTCTCTTGGACCATAGAAGCATGACATATGACATTCATGCATTTCTAAGTATATAATAACCATGTCAGATAAATTAAGTGGATAGTCTTAACATTTTTACATGTTTAATTAGAAATCAATATATTATATCGAAATTTTTATTTAGCTAGATTACATGTGTAAAAGTAAGGTTGCTTTTTAGGGCAGAGTTAGATTATCTGGTAGTAGCAAAACAAAACATAAGATTCTTTGTTTTGTTTGTTGAACTTATTTTACTTTTATTGTGTCTAAAGATAATCATGAGTTAGAAGGGAAAATAGGTTCATATTATTTGGACTTGGGTCTTATGTCATCTAACCATTTGGTACTCGGTGAGTTATCAACAAGAACAAAAGCTTTAGAGGCCACTTTAACGGGTTCATGGTATGAACATGGATTTATTGTAGAAAAGTTAGCCACTTATTGGTAAGAGAAAATGCTAAGTACTTGTCAGCCTAGTAGTTATACTAAGCAAAATGTTGTTTCACACATATCCACGAACTATATATGTAATATATCATTATGCTTGTTACTACACAGTTTATTTAGTACACAAACACGGGAATTTCATATGATATTTTCTAAACTGTGAGTTGTAGTTGCGTAACATTTTCAGAGGTGTACTTTGAAAGCCTAATACTGCTTGTCAATGAATGAACCTCTAAGTGCATTTATAAGTCTATATAGGCTCGAAGTGCTTTCTATCGTATAACCATCCGAGCTAAAGAGCGCCATGGTGTTGATGGTCATCTCTGTCGACACCCTTGGATTGTAGCCCTTTAGTTCATGATGTGTCAACATTTACTGTGCTAAAAATGTTCTTCTCATAGATAATTTCACATACTTGATTAGCTTCGTTCTTATGTACTATTCCAGTAGTCATGTGGGCATCCTTCCAGCAGCTAACCATCAATCAGCAACGTGTCCTTGCTATGAATGTGCTGCAGAAAAACACGACGCATGTGAAGTCGACCCTCTATAGGACTTCAATTTTGCCACAAGCACTGACAGAAAAAAGGGAAACAATAGATCAACCCTCTATAGGCAAAGGAAATTATAGATCAATCTATGGATAAAAAATATTGGTGTCAGTGCAGCCATTGTAACCTGGTCTCCATGCATCAATAGAGCGTAGTACATGTTTTGATGTGTTTGTATCAAGACTGCAGATTAATGACCTACTGCTCATGGACCTAATTTTAGGTTATGTTTAAGTTGATGGTGATGTTGCCTAGCCTCCACGGATCACCAACGGCAATGTCTGGCTCAAGCGTTCCTCGCCCGCATTTTGAAAGATTTCTTCATACTCCAAGTGAAACATGCTTAACATAATGTATTTAAGTTAAAACATCCAATTGTAGATGTGCTTTGACAATATTACGATATTCACCCATTTTTTCATCTGAATATGTACTAATTGCATCTCCTCCAGCCCTAATTTATTTGGTAACAGGGCTTACTCTAAAAAACTTGATTGTACATATCATCACTAAAATACTATCTTTCTCCTTTTATTAATAGGTCAATTAAAACTACGTGTGCTTGCCAACTCCAGTACCTACTACTCAGTCACATTAATATATGATGATTTTGGTGGAAACCCTGAATGGCTCCTTTCAGCTCGGCTAAAAAATACCAAAAAAGTGTTTTTTAAAGTTCCATAAAAACTGTACATTTAGATGTGTACTTCCTAACTTAAAAGTTCATTAGAATTTAGTTTGTATGTTTCACGAAAAGAGAAATAAAATATATTTCTTATCCTAAATATATACGTAATGGACATTTAAATGTAGGAAAAAAAATCAGGATCTTGAAAAAATAGAGGGATTTGATTTGTTTTTGCAATATTTTGCCTATTTGAAGCTTGGGATTAAAATATTTGCACTCTTGGTAGCAATCAACCACACAGTATCTTGGTAAGAAGCTAACAAAGAGAAAGATCTAACAGACTATGTTACCATTTAAAAAATAGCAGCGCAAGACACTATGTGTAGAACGTAAACGGTTTCATCGATAAACAGCTACAGAGATAAAACAGTACCTTTCTGGAGTATGAACCTGTTATGACCGGCATAGGGGCTTAGCCCAGTGGGTTATGGCCCAAGTATCTTAATTAGGGGCTTGGCCCAATTATCTTATCGTGTTAGGATCATTTGCTTAGGAGTCAAGTAAACCTCTCTATATAAGGAGAGGAGATGTATCAATCTAATCAAGCAAGAAGCAATCATAATTTGCTCGGTTTCCCTTAAGGAGCTGGGAGACCTAAACCCTAGCCGCCTCCTGCCTTCGCCGCCGCTGCTCTCGTCGCAAGGACGGCACCATGCCGCCGGCCGCCACGCACCAGCCCTCGTCCTTCCCCCTCCTTCCCCTACAACCTACGCCCTAGACCTGGTAGGGCCCTAGCTCCTACCAATTTGGTATCCACAGACTCGGGCTCGATCATGTCTTCGTAAACGCCAACGTCGCCACTGCCAATCATCACCACCGCACAGCTGACCACCGCCGGTTCCCCACCGCCGCCGGCCCCGGTCACCGTCACCACCGCCGGTTCCCCCACGCCGCCGGCCCCGGTCACCTCCGCTGCGCCGACAACCGCCGTTTTCATGCCGGAAGAAGTCACCAGCATCTTGCGGGATCTCGTGACGGCCGTCCAGGGCATCCATCTGTACCTGGCCGGGCCGCCCGCACCTCCGCCGGCTGCGACTACCGCCGCCTACGGCCACCCCGCGCTGCCGTGGCCGTCCCAGGGCGCGCCTGCAATGGGCGGGCCACCGCTGCTGCAGTTCCAGGCGGGGCACCCGAGCGGCCCGCCTCCGCCGCTGCTTCACCTGCCCTGGTACTCGATACCGGCGGCGATCGCTGGGGCCCATCCGTCGTTCCAACCGCCGCCCGCCCCAGTGCTGTCCTGGCCACAGTGGCCCGCTCCGGTTCTCGCCACGACATCGGCGCCTGCCCCCGCGCTGCAGTGGCCGCACTGGCCTGCGCCGGTCCCAGCCGCGCTGCCCACGCCGGTCCAGCTCCCACCGCCGCCTCCCAGCTCCGTACTGGGCCAGTCCACACCGGGAGGCCTCCCGATCCAGCAGGTCCGGTTTCCGCCGTCACCGTCCCAGATCCCGGCCTGGCTAACCGGGACGTCGCCACCGCCAGTTTACACGGAGGCCGGGGACCCACCGGTACCCACGCTGCAGTCTGGGGCCTCGTCCGGCTCCGCGGGGGCCTATGACGGTCTCCCCACCGTTGACCGGGCGCCGTCATCATCACTGCTCCGCACCGCCGAGCCGGTCGGCCATGACGCACCGACCCATACGCCGCCACGGTTCGCCAAGATCGACTTCGCCACTTATGATGGCACGGAGGACCCGCTTAACTGGCTCAACAAGTGTGAGCAGTTTTTCTGTGGATAGCACACGCTCGCGTCGGAGCGCACTTGGCTGGCATCCTACCACCCCCGCAGTACAGCCCAGACATGGTACTATGCCCTCGAGAAGGACGAGGCCGGCATGCCACCTTGGGAGCGCTTCCGCGAGCTCTGCCTCCTTCGTTTTGGGCTCCCGATCCGCGGGAGCCGCCTGGCGGAGCAAGGCAACCTTCCCTTCACCTCCACGGTTTAGGACTTGGCCGACCGTTTCCAGGCCCTGGCATGCCACGCGTCGGGCGTTAGGGCGCAGCAGCGGGACGACCTTTTTTTCGGTGGACTTCTGGGTCACATCCGCGTTGACGTGGAGCTTCAGGGACCCAAGGATATCTAGACGGCCATGTACTACGCCCGCGCATTCGAGCGCCGCGCGGTGGCCGTCCAGCAGGAGTCACCGTCGCGGGCCACTGGGTCGCTACCCTGGCCAGTTCCCGCTCCGAGTCGGCCTGTTCAGGCTTCCGCGGCACCCCTCGCCATGACCGCGGTGCGCCCGTTCCACTGGCTCACCTCGGCCGCGCTGTCGGTGTACAAAAGGCGGGGTGCACTTTTGTACCCCTTTACCTATGCATGGGCAGTCGGAGCCGCGCCCACGGTCACACCAAACAGAACAGGGGAGGTAAGCCAAGGTAAGACCACTAGTGCATAACCGGGCTTTAGCGTCGGTTCGTAAGGGCCTTTAGTGCCGGTTCCACAACCGGCACTAAAGAGTGGGGACTAAAGGTCCCCCCCTTTAGTACAGGTTCATCACGAACCGGCGCTAAAGTGCCACCACGTGGCACGACCAGGCCCGGGTGCGTGCAGGACATTAATACCGGTTGGTAACACCAACCGGTACTAAATGTTTGGGGGTCTTTTGGTATTATCTTTTACTTTTCCTTTAATTTTGTGTTTTAGTTGTTAAATCATTAGGTGAAAGTACCGCAGATTAGTTTCTACTGGATGCATGTGGATCCTAGCTAAGTGATCAAGTATATGCCATATCCATATTATACTTGATCACCTATAATTAAGTGATCAAGTATAATATGGATATGGCATATACTTGATCACTTAGCTAGGATCCAACCAGCTGAAACTAGTCTGCGGTTTCTTTCATAAATGATATAATAACTCATCATCATCATCATATTAATATAAAAACTCTTGCATCACATCATCAACAACAGTATACTAGCTAGCTAAAAATCATCATAATCGTCATTATCATTGTTTAATCATCATAGTCATTACCGCTATCTAATCACCACCAACACTAGCTTAAAGAAAAAACGTTCAATTGTACCAGAAGCAAATATATCATCGAGTTCAACATGGTCATGATTTTATAAGCGTTCATAACACCACAAAAGCAAATCACCCATTAAGATTAAGTTCAGGACGAAGAACACAGACATGAGAGGACAAAAGTACTAAGAGCATGAACTAGCTAAATCACTCCAGTTGCTCTCTCTCAGAAAAATAGCATAGAACATGTATAGCTCTCCTGATTCATCATACTGGAGCATGGAGATGAACCTGTCTCCTAATCGTGGGCTGCGCTTCTCATTGCTGCCCCCTAGTACTTCACTGGGATCGCTAACAATTTTGCTCCAATCTTTCACTATTAAGCATTCATCGTTTTAGAAATCCTGAATGCACTCGTGCAATGTAGGATATCTTGTCCGTAAGCTAACCATTGAAATGTGACCTTTAGTCTCGATCCACTGAGGCACAACTGTCATCCGGAGTCCATGTTGAAGAACATCGTATAGTAATTAATATACTTAGCAATGAAAGTTTAGCAAAAAACTAATGTATGCAAAAGATGCACTGAGGACAAATAGTAAAAATCTTACCATCTTTCGTAAATAGATGTGACCGTAGTTCAATACGATCACTATTGGTCGCACGTTTTGAGTACTAACATTTCCAAGTGCAGGAAGAAAATTTGTCTTGACAGTATGAAGATCCTCAAGCCATGAAACATAATGACTTATCTCCTCACGGGTTAGTTCAGCTCCGGGACAGTAGTAGGTCCTGTCTACCAAGCGTGGACATGTTTGCTTGAATGGAAATATGCTGTCAATAGAAATTAGTTGTCAAGTATTTTTGAATAAACAATATAAAAGACATAAATATAGTTGAGAAACTCACATAATGATAGAACTGCAGGCGTCTGCACATCGACCCAAATGTCTCTATTACCTTCAATATCACCTTCCGGACGAATATCAAAGGTGATAACCATATCAGGCTCAAATGCATAAGCCTTGCATAGTGCTTGCCAAGTTTTGCATTCAAAATAGGTGTACGTGTCTGCATTGTATAATTCGACGTTGAAAGTATAACCATGCTCGGTGTTCAGGTAAACTCACTTTACCTCCATAGTTTCCATAGCACTCAAACCTATCTTATCCAAGACAAAAATTCTTGCATGGCAGGGGATGCCCTAGTAGAATAGTGAAAATTTAAAATTATAAGTTGAAGCAAATGAAGCATATGTAAGTCATGCTTAATTACTAAAAAAGACTTGTCATTGTGACGTACTGTATCCACTTCGAAGGTCTCATCCAGCTTGATGCTGAAGCGCCTATCATCAACAAGGAAATTTCTGTCGCACAGGCCGCGCTGGTCTTCACAACATTCGCACTTAATGAAATCTTTTTCGTCATCAGACGACATTTCCTATCTTCATATTGGTGAAACATTAAACACTTACTAGTTCTATTAATTCAACTAATTCAATTAATTCAACTAGTTCTATTAATTCAACTAATTCAACTATAAGCATTTACTAAAAATAAACTTGTTCTATTAATTTTCTTACTAAAATAAAGTAGCTGGTTCTATATAGTAAGAAATATTTTAATTAGATCATCAAATCTAAGATATCTAAATTTTCTTACTAAAAATAAACTAGTTCTATTAATTCAACTAATTCAACTAATAATTTACTAAAAATAAACTAGTTCTATTGATTTTCTTACTAAAATATATAAAGCATCTATATATAGTAATAATTTAATTAGATCATCAAATCTCATATACCTAAATTTTCTTACTAAAAATAAACTAGTTCTACTAATTGAACTAGTTCAACTAAGCATTTACTAAAAATAAACTAGTTATATTAATTCAACTAGTTCAAATAATCTAATATACCTAAATTTTCTTACTAAAAATAAACTTGTTCTATTAATTTTCATACTAAAAATAAATTTGTTATATTAATTCAACTAGTTCAAATCTCATATATATACCTAATTAATATCTAGCTAATTCATCTAAAATTGACATTAATATTTAACATATTTTCCATATAATTAATCTAACATTAACTTTGTAACATTCTTATCTACATAATTCATCTAACATTAATCTAAACAACAGAAAGCAGAAAATAAGTAAAAAAAATGTTTGTGTGTGTGTGTCTCTGTGTGTGTGTGTGTGTGTGTCTGTGTGTGTGTGTATGTGTGTGTGTGTGTGTGTATGAGCAGGGGGCGGCGGCGTACGGGCGGCGGCGTGAGACGGCGATCCGATGGGGACGGCGCGACGACGGGCGGCGTGCCGGGTGTGACGGCGCGATCAAGACGTCGACGTAGTATGGGGCGGCGGGGGCGACGGCAGTGACGACGACGGGCGGCGGGGCGGTGAGGGCGGCGCGCGATGGGCGACGGCGCGGCGGTGGCGGCGATGTCGCGCGAATAAGTTGGAGAAGAAGTGGTGGTCGATGAAACTGAATTTTTCGTAAGTGCCATATATATAGGAGGCGCCTTTAGTACTGGTTGGAGCCACCAACCGGTACTAACGGCCAAATTTTGCCAGGTCAAGCGGCGGGAAACGGCCTCGTTTAGTACCGGTTCGTGGCTTGAACCGGTACTAAAGGCCCATGCATTAGTACCGGTTGGAGCCACCAACCGGTACTAATGGTTGTGCGCTGCCATCGGCGGTGCACAATGTTTAGTCCCACCTCGCCGAGCGAAGGGCAGCCGCACTGGTTTATAAACCCAGCCGCGGCTGCTCCTTCGAACTTCTCTATATAGCAGGCTTCTGGGCCTAACTATGGCGCGCTGCCCTGTGAGCCTGCTGGCCCTTCTGGGCCTGAATTTGCACACCCTAGGTCTGGCAGGCCCACTGGGCATTGCCCCAACAATTTTTTATATAGTTTTTTTGCATTATTTATTTTCTTCTATTTATTTTTGAGTAACTTTTTATATATTTTTTGTCTTTTCTGTTTTATTTATTTTTTCTATTTATTTCTGAGTAGGTTTTTTGCTGTATTTAGTTTCTTTGTGAATATTTTTGCTTTCTCGTCCGAAACCCTGATACTCCGAAAGAGATTGTCAGAACATGTTGGAAATTGATGACGTCGCTTTGATTGCTGCATACTGAACGCAAAAATAGTCTGGAGTTCAAATAAGTTTAAAAAACATTGAAGTCCCCGTGTAACAGATGAGTTCTCATCCGGAAACCCTGATACTCTGAAAGATATTGTCCAGTTTGTGCACGAAGTGTGTCCAGTTTTCGCCGTGCCCCTTTCTACTATTTTGCACATGCTATGTGGGTAAATTGATGATACCATGCCAAGTTCCAACATTTTCAGAGTTCATTTTGTAGTGATTTTCAATTTCACGGTCATTTAGCTCTCTAAACAAATCGGTAAATGACCGAAAAACAGCAAATGATGTCAGAACGTGTTGGAAATTGATGACGTCGCTTTGAATGCTGCATACTGAACACGAAAAATAGTCTGGAGTTCAATTAAGTTTAAAAAACATTGAAGTGCCCGTGTAACAGTTGAGTTCTCGTCCGAAACCCTGATACTCGGAAAGAGATTGTCCCGTTTGTACATGAAGTGCGTCCAGTTTTCGCCGTGACCCTCTCTACTCTTTTGCACATGCTATGCGGGTGAAATGATGATACCATGCCAAGTTCCAACATTTTCAGAGTTTATTTTGTAGTGATTTTCAATTTCACGGTCATTTAGCTCTCTAAGCAAATCGGTAAATGATTGAAAAACAACAAATGATGTCAGAACGTGTTGGAAATTGATGACGTCCCTTTGAATGTTGCATACTGAACGCAAAAATAGTCTCGAGTTCAAATAAGTTTCAAAAACATTGAAGGCCCCGTGTAACAGATGAGTTCTCATCCGGAAACCCTGATACTCTGAAAGAGATTGTCCAGTTTGTACACGAAATGCATCCAGTTTTCGCCGTGCCCCTTTCTACTCTTTTGCACATGCTATGTGGGTAAAATGATGATACCATGCCAAGTTCCTACATTTTCAGAGTTCATTTTGTAGAGATTTTCAATTTCACGGTCATTTAGCTCTCTAAACAAATCGGTAAATGACCGAAAAACAACAAATGATGTCAGAATGTGTTGGAAATTGATGACGTCGCTTTGAATGCTGCATCTTTGAGCATAAAAATAGTCTGGAGTTCAAATAAGTTTAAAAACATTGAAGTGCCCGTGTAGCAGATGAGTTCTTGTCCGAAACCCGATACTCGAAAGAGATTGTCCGGTTTGTACACGAAGTGCGTCCAATTTTCGCCGTGACCCTCTCTACTCTTTTGCACATGCTATGCGTGTGAAATGATGATACCATGCCAAGTTCCAACATTTTCAGAGTTCATTTTGTAGTGATTTTCAATTTCACGGTCATTTAGCTCTCTAAACAAATCGGTAAATGACTGAAAAACAGCAAATGATGTCAAAATGCGTTGGAAATTGAAGACGTCGCTTTGAATGATGCATACTGAACGCAAAAATAGTCTTGAGTTCAAATAAGTTTAAAAACATTGAAGTGCCAATGTGACAGATGAGTTCTCGTCCGAAACCTTGATACTCCGAAAGAGATTGTCCAGTTTGTACACGAAGTGCGTTCAGTTTTGGCGGTGACCCTCTCTACTCTTTTGCACATGCTATGCGGGTGAAATGATGATACCATGCCAAGTTCCAACATTTTCAGAGTTCATTTTGTAGTGATTTTCAATTTCACGGTCATTTAGCTCTCTAAACAAATCGGTAAATTATTGAAAAATAGCAAATGATGTCAGAATGTGTTGGAAATTGATGACGTCGCTTTGAATGCTGCATACTGAACGTAAAAATAGTCTTGAGTTCAAATAAGTTTAAAAACATTGAAGTGCCAATCTAACAGATGAGTTCTTGCCGGAAACCCTGATACTCCGAAAGAGATTGTCCAGTTTGTACATGAAGTGCGTCCAGTTTTCGCCGTGACCCTCTCTACTCTTTTGCACATGCTATGCGAGTGAAATGATGATACCATGCCAAGTTCCAACATTTTCAGAGTTCATTTTGTAGTGATTTTCAATTTCACGGTCATTTAGCTCTCTAAGCAAATCGGTAAATGACTGAAAAACAACCAATGATGTCAGAACGTGTTGGAAATTGATGACGTCCCTTTGAATGTTGCATACTGAACGCAAAAATAGTCTCGAATTCAAATAAGTTTAAAAAACATTGAAGGCCCCGTGTAACAGATGAGTTCTCATCCGGAAACCCTGATACTCTGAAAGAGATTGTCCAGTTTGTACACGAAGTGCATCCAGTTTTCGCCGTGCCCCTTTCTACTCTTTTGCACATGCTATGTGGGTAAAATGATGATACCATGCCAAGTTCCAACATTTTCAGAGTTCATTTTGTAGAGATTTTCAATTTCACGGTCATTTAGCTCTCTAAACAAATCGGTAAATGACCGAAAAACAGCAAATGATGTCAGAACGTGTTGGAAATTGATGAAGTCGCTTTGAATGCTGCATACTGAACGCAAATATAGTCTGGAGTTCAAATAAGTTTAAAAAACATTGAAGGGCCCGTGTAACAGTTGAGTTCTCGTCCGAAACCCTGATACTCCGAAAGAGACTGTCTAGTTTGTACACGAAGTGCGTCCAGTTTTCGCCGTGACCCTCTCTACTCTTTTGCACATGCTATGCGGGTGAAATGATGATACCAAGCCAAGTTCCAACATTTTTCAGAGTTCATTTTGTAGTGATTTTCAATTTCACGGTCATTTAGCTCTCTAAACAAATCGGTAAATGACTGAAAAACAGCAAATGATGTCAGAATGTGTTGGAAAATTGACGAAGTCGCTTTGAATGCTGCATATTGAACACAAAAATAGTCTTGAGTTCAAATAAGTTTAAAAAACATTGAAGTGCCAATGTAACAGCTCAGTTCTCGTCCGAAACCCTAATACTCCGAAAGAGATTGTCCAGTTTGTACACGAAGTGCGTCCAGTTTTCGCCGTGACCCTCTCTACTGTTTTGCACATGCTATGCGGGTGAAATGATGATACCATGCCAAGTTCCAACATTTTCAGAGTTCATTTTGTAGTGATTTTCAATTTCATGGTCATTTAGCTCTCTAAGCAAATCGGTAAATGACTGAAAAACAACAAATGATGTCAGAACGTGTTGGAAATTGATGACGTCCCTTTGAATGCTGCATACTGAACGCAAAAATAGTCTTGAGTTCAAATAAGTTTAAAAAACATTGAAGTCCCCGTGTAACAGATGAGTTCTCATCCGGAAACCCTGATACTCCGAAAGAGATTGTCCAGTTTGTACACGAAGTGTGTCTAGTTTTCGCCGTGCCCCTTTCTACTCTTTTGCACATGCTATCTGGGTAAAATGATGATACCATGCCAAGTTCCAACATTTTCAGAGTTCATTTTGTAGAGATTTTCAATTTCACGGTCATTTAGCTCTCTAAACAAATCGGTAAATGACCGAAAAACAGCAAATGATGTCAGAACGTGCTGGAAATTTATGACGTCGCTTTGAATGCTGCATACTGAATGCGAAAAATAGTCTGGAGTTCAAGTAAGTTTAAAAAACATTGAAGTGCCCGTGTAACAGATGAGTTCTTGTCCGAAACCCTGATACTCGGAAAGAGATTGTCCAGTTTGTACACGAAGTGCGTCCAGTTTTTGCTGTGACCCTGTCTACTCTTTTGCACGTGCTATGCGGGTGAAATGATGATACCATGCCAAGTTTCAACATTTTCAGAGTTCATTTTGTAGTGATTTTCAATTTCACGGTCATTAAGCTCTCTAAACAAATCGGTAAATGACTGAAAAACAAAAAATGATGTCAGAATGTGTTGCAAACTGATGAAGTCGCTTTGAATGCTGCATACTGAACACAAAAATAGTCTTGAGTTCAAATAAGTTTAAAAAACATTGAAGTGCCCGTGTAACAGATGAGTTCTCGTCCGAAACTCTGATACTCCGAAAGAGATTGTCCAGTTTGTACACGAAGTGCGTCCAGTTTCCGCCGTGACCCTCTCTACTCTTTTGCACATGCTATGCGGGTGAAATGATGATACCATGCCAAGTTCCAACATTTTCAGAGTTCATTTTGTAGTGATGTTCAAGTTCACGGTCATTTAGCTCTCTAAACAAATCGGTAAATGACTGAAAAACAACAAATGATGTCAGAACGTGTTGGAAATTGATGACGTCCATTTGAATGCTGCATACTTAACGCAAAAATAGTCTGGAGTTAAAATAAGTTTAAAAAACATTGAAGTGCCCGTGTAAAAGATGAGTTCTCGTCCGAAACCCTGATACTCCGAAGGAGATTGTCCAGTTTGTACACGAAGTGCGTCCAGTTTTTGACGTGACCCTCTCTACTCTTTTGCACATGCTACGTGGGTGAAATGATGATACCATGCCAAGTTCCAACATTTTCAGCGTTCATTTTGTAGTGATTTTCAATTTCACGGTCATTTAGCTCTCTAAACAAATTGGTAAATGACTGAAAAATAGCAAATGATGTCAGAACATGTTGGAAATTGATGACGTCGCTTTGAATGCTGCATACTGAACGCAAAAATTGTCTGGAGTTAAAATAAGTTTAAAAAACATTGAAGTGCCCGTGTAATAGATGAATTCTCGTCTGAAACCGTGATACTCCGAAAGAGATTGTCCACTTTGTACACGAAGTGCGTCCAGTTTTCGTCGTGACCCTCTCTACTCTTTTGCACATGCTATGCGGGTAAAATGATGATACCATGCCAAGTTCCAACATTTTCAGAGTTCATTTTGTAGTGATTTTCAATTTCACGGTCATTTAGCTCTCTAAACAAATCGGTAAATGACTGAAAAACAACAAATGATGTCAGAACGTGTTGGAAATTGATGAAGTCGCTTTGAATGCTGCATACTGAACGCAAAAATAGGCTGGAGTTCAAATAAATTTAAAAAACATTGATTATCAATGATCTTTTTGTGTACAATCTGAATTGTCAATATGAGTCCTCAACTGTTTAGAAACCGGTGAAGACTCATATTGCAACCACAAATTCTACACATAGAGTCAATGAAGACCAATACTTGTGATAGTTTGAGAAGTAACATATTTAAGGTGGTAAATCTTGCTAGGGTAGCGAGGTGGGACTAAAAACAGCCTGGCACAACCTCTTTACTACCGGTTCATGCCACAAGCCGGTAGTAAATGGGCTGGCCGGCCCCCAGCCACTTTAGTACCGGTTCGTGGCATGAACTGGTACTAAAGGTTCGCCCCGAACCGGTACTAAAGATCTCCTCCCGCCTAGCCGTTTGAACCGGCACTAATGGACACATTAGTGCCGGCTCAAATGCAAACCGGCACTAATGTGTCTCACATTTGACCCTTTTTCTACTAGTGGACCGAAGCCCAAGATAACAAGAGCAACGCCAAGGCCAAGACCACAAAGAGCAGAGGGACGAAGCAGGTTCCCCCGACAAGACCCTTGCCGGGGCAGCCTCAGCAACCCCGACAAGACCCTTGCCAGGGCAGCTCGCCCCACACCAACAGAGCGAGCCACCCTTGAGATGGCGGCACTCAGATCTTTGTGAAGACAAGGAACACTCAAGATCAGATGAGGATTAGAAGACGACGATCCTCGGCAGGATCCTTGCCGAGGAAGGCCAGCAGACCCCCGGCAAGGTCCTTATGCAGGGGCAGCGCCATGGCAAGACCCTTGCCGGGCCACCCGGCAAAGGCCCTCACCGAGGGCCTTGACATGGCACATGCAGGCCCGCACCAACCAAGTCTCCACCACAGTTCACATGCAGCTGCCAGCCCAACCAGCTGGGCGGGCACCTGCGTGGCAACATACAACTCCCAGGCCTACTCATCAACCGCTTGCATGGCGGCATGCAGATCTTCGTTCATGCTCCACCACCGTGCCACCTCAGCTGCCTGCCTACCTACGTGGCGCCGCATGCGTCGCTAGCCAGGGCACATGTCGAAGCAAGGAGGAGCGGCGACGGACGGGACGGGCCTCGCCCCGTCCCCAATAAAGCAAGGGGACACCTAAGTTACGCATTAAATGCGTCTTGTCCTATGTCTGAGTGATAAGCTCATAGCATCATGCGCCTTTCCACCTCACATGTGCCCTTTGTGGCAGTCCCTGTCGACTATAAGAGGATTCCCATGGCATACTGGAGAAGGATTCGGCTCTTTCGAACCACACACTCACCACAGCTAGTTCGAGAGCTCAAGAACTCTCTGAAATACACCCGCCAAAGCAGGACTAGGGTTTTACGCATCCTCCCGGCCCTAACCTGGGTAAACGATCCTCGTGCTGGTTACTAATCCTGCTCTTCTCGCAACCCCGCGCCCGGACAACTGTAGTAGGGATTCTTGTGATCCCATAGGTGTTGTTCCACACCGACATCTTTGGCGCGCCAGGTAGGGGACGCAATTGTGACAATCTGGTCTAGTAGCTAGCCTAACGGTATTTCGTCGCCATGGCTCCCAAGAAGAAGACGGCCACGACGATCGGCTTGTTGGGAGCTGAACAGCCCGTGCCAGTGCGGGCGAGCAGTGGGCCGGTCGCGGACAGGATCCGGGCCGCGGTCCGTGAACACCAGCATCGCCCTGGCAGCCAGAGCCTGGCGAGCGGCGTCGTTCGCGCGCCAGGTGATCGGCCGCACGTCGCCAGATCCAAAGACGGAGCTGGACCCCCCGCAGGCGGCACGGGGCCCTCTAGGAGTGTCGTTGTGCCACCCCCGGGCGGCGCAGCGACCTCCAAGACACCCATGTCAGCGACCACTGCGCGGTCTTCCCATGGTGTGTGCGACGAGCAGCATCACCATGCCGGTGACCCTGGGCACCGCCGTGGGAAGAGCCCTGTGCGTTGTCTACGGGATGAAGGAGTTCAGCATGCCCGCCGAGGTGCTGGCAAAAATGGCACGCAGCAGCTGGATCATAACGGAACCCACGCAGTTGTCGCCGCCGCCCACGCCAGCAGAAGCTTTGGTGCGCGCGCAGCTTCTCCTCGACTTCCCTCCTGCTGCAGAGAAGGTCGACAAGTGGAGGGCCACCATCCGGAGCCTCGTCGCCATCGCCAACAAAGACGACCCGCAGCCAGCGGGGCCCTCAGGTCGACGCTCCACTGAGCCACCACATGCTGGCGCTGGGAGGACAGGGGAGCTGTGGCCATGGTGCACTCTCCTCCTCCTCGCCAGCCGCCGCGGGCGTCGGTCCGTCGTGACGATGCTTGTGATAACATCTCCATAGCGTCGTCCGACCAGCGGACCCTTCGCGACCAGCGCCAGGTTCTTCGGGAACAAGCTCACGAAGACGCTCGGGCCACCATCGAGCATCGGCGCGAAACGCGCCACCAGTCGGACAATTTGCAGGACCGGCTATGGACCACCCAGCACCGGGGGGCTCCAGCGGCCTACCTTACGAGGTGGGCTACCCGGCCTTCACCCGTGAGCTGCGGCAATTCCAGTGGCCGTCCCACCGCACGTTCAAACCCGACGTCGGCGAGAAGTACACTGGCAAGACCCATCCGTCCGAGTTCCTCAGCATCTACGCCATCGCGATGCGAGCTCTGGAGCTTCGCGACGAAGCGCTGCCAACTATTTCCAGCACTTAAGCCTAATGTTATGTCTTGGTTGATGCACTTGCCGGCGGATTCTATTTCTTCTTGGTCGGATCTATGCCATGAGTTCATTGGCGCCTTCACAGGAGGCCACCAAGCTCATGGCCAGGCCAGCGATCTATATATCATTCTCCAGAAGGAAGGGGAAACCCCGCGCAAATACATCGAGAGATTCAGCCGGGTGCAGTACGACATCGCCGACGTTCATCCCAACGCTGTAATCGGCGTGTTCCATCAGAACATGCGCAACCACAAGTTGCGCGAAGAGCTGGCGATGACCAAGGTTATGGATGTGGTCGAGCTCGACGTCCTGGCCGATAGGTGCGCCCGGGCTCAAGAGGGAAGGAAGTACCCTGGCGAAGACGCCGGTGCGGAAACCGACTCTACCAACAAAGACGCTGCCACCCCGGTGAAGAAGGGCCGGTGTCGCAACAGGAAACGCAAAGGCAAGGCCGTGCTTGCCGTTGAAGGATCTGACGACACAGGCGCTACCAAGAAGGTCAAGGCTGTCACATCCCTAGCTCTGACATGCCTAGTGCTAGCATCTGGTGTTGCATCATGTTTAAATTTTCCAGAAAGTTAAAATGGGGATGACAGAACCCCGGCACCTCCCCTGAAACCAACTAGGGTTTACTAAAATTGGTTTCAATGAACCCAAAATACCCTTCACAAAATGTTCATCATTTCTGGATTGGGCTAAAACCCCTGGCAAAAATGGTGCACACTTTTCTAGGGCATTCAGGATTTTTTTGAATTAAATCATAAGTATTTGAATTTGGACATTTAAATGCTATAAAATATTTTAAATGTCCAAATAATCTTGAAAGCATTTGAGGGTTGTTGGAAATAGTTTCAAAAGCGCCCACAATTATTTTCAGGATTTTACAAAATGAATTAGTATTTTTACTAATTCGAAACAGAGAAATAAAATAGAAAACAGAAACAAATAAGAGAGGGAGAGAGTTACCTGGACCTACCTACTGTGCAGCCCACCTGGCCGGCCCAGCTGGCAGCCCAGCCAACTGGCCCAGCCCACCACCGCCACCTCCCCTGTCGTCTTCCTCCTTTGCCAGGAGGACGGGCGCGTGCCCGACGCGCGCGCACCGCCGTGCGCCACCTCCTGCTTGCCGCCGAGGGTCTGGACGCCTCCCCGAGCGCCACACACTCCCCCTCGAGCCCTGCACCTCTCCCCTCTCTCCCGGAACCACCTGCCCCTCTTCTGCTCTCTTCCCGCAACGCCACCGTCGCCGCCGCTCGCTGTTGCCGCGGCCAGAGCCACCTCCTCGCCCTCCACCCGAATCCAGAAGTCCCGCCTCGTCTACCTCGTCCTCTCCGTCGACTCACGTGACGCCGGATGCCCCAAAATGCCGCCCGACCTCGTCTTCATCGTTCGGCCACCGAGATCACCGGCGACGTCCCGTCTTCATCAGCTCCTTCCCGACCTCGCCGACCCGCTCGTCGTGACCGTGGTGAGCTGTTGGCCGTTCCCTCCCTCTCCGTTCTCTTCCTCGCATGCCGTAGCGATCGCACCAAGACTGACCGCACGCCACAGCTTGCGCCCGCCGCCGACGCGGCCCTGACAACCAAATGGCCCGGGCGTCGTGTCCAACAAGCTCCCCGCCTCGCGTAGCTGCTGTAGGTGCCATGAATGCGCTACCACGGCCATTGCAGCCCCGTAGCCACAAACACCTGAACGCCGGCGCCGCCCCGAGCTCGTTTCCGGCGAGCTTTGGCCGTCCCCGCTGCTGCCGCATGCCGCCCTGGATGCGGGCGAGCCCCAGCTCCCCGCGCGTGCCATCCGCTGCTCGATTGGGCGCCGGAGGAGCAATCCCGACCCCTCCGCCGTGTTTGGCCTCGCCGGTGGCTAAACGCCGGTGGTTCGACCGCTTTGACCGCCGGTGGTTTAGCCCCGGTTGACCAGGGGATTTGACCTCCCCTGGGTCTATGGCATGCGGGCCCTGCCCGGCTAGTTAATCTAGTTTAGGTTCAAACTTAATTAGTTTAACCTAGGTTAGTGCTAATTAAACTAGGTTACTTTAGTTAGTCACTGACACACGGGACCCACTGGTCAGGTTTGACCCGGGGCAGCCCTGTTGATCTGCTGACGTCACACAAACGTCATGCTGACGCAGTAAATCATTTTCTGGATTTATTCTTATACAGGAAATTCTAGAAAATTGTATAAACTTGAAAAAATCATAGAAATTAATCTATAGCTCAGAATGAAATCAATTATATATGAAAAATGATTAGAAAAATCCAATATATCCATCTATACCATTTGCATGCATGTTTGAACAACCTAAGGTTGCTTTATATGGCAATTTGCATAATTGGCGAAATAAGCACATATGGAGTTTGAATTTAAACCTAGGGTTCAATCCAACTTCATTTTAACCTGCTGCTAGTTGCATTAGCTCAAACCACAACATATTGCCATGTCATGATCATGCATCATATTGTGCATTGCATTAATGGTGCTTCCTTCTGTGTTGCCGGTGTTTGTCCCCTCTCAGTAGACGATGTACCGACGATGAGTTCGATGACACCGATGAAGAACTATATTATCTTCAGAAGTGCCAGGCAAGAAAAACCCCCTTGTTCATTCTGATACAATCCCACTCTTTCGCTCCTGCTCTATTTTACTGCATTAGGACAACCACGATTCATCTGTTACTTGCTGCGGTAGTTGAACCCCTTATCCTCTGCATGACCTATCATTCCACAGTAAATAGATGAAACCCACTAGCATGAGTAGGAGATGTTTGAGCCTGATGTGCCTACTCATACATGCTTGTTTGTCATGCCTGCTACTGCTTAGAGTTGAGTCAGGTCTGATTCATCGGGGATGAATCGGAGGTGTGTGAACATGTCCTACTGTTGAGAACTAAGTGTGTGAACACGATTTGGTAAAGCTAGCGGTGAGAGGCCATGTAGGAGTACATGGTGGGTTGTCTCATTGCAGCCGTCCTTAGGAATTGAGTTCTGTGTTTGTGATCCATGACAAAGTTACTGCCACACATTGGGCTCCGGGCACTCCAAGCTCTCTCGACTTATTAATCAACTTGATCTCTGTCCAGGAGTTGCAACTAGTTTCTGGTGTTTGTAGGATATGTGTTGGGGGCCGTGCGTAGCGCTGACCCTAGGGGTGGGATATGTTGCGGTAGATACACCGAGGCACAGTGTACCGGGACGCCCGTTTGGTGCCTCGGGAACCCTGCTCTCATTGTTCGGGGCCGTGAGCGACACCCCGGCCGGATCTCCTCGTGGATGGAACCCGAATAGGCGATAAACCTGGACTAGAGACTTGTGTGGTTAGTCAGGTCGTGGCCGACTCCCTCGCTAGGCTTCCGCTTAAAGGTTGCCGAGTTACACGACGTGTACATGGTGGTAAGTGGCGAGAGCGTGTGTGAAGAAGTACAACCCTGCAGGGTTATAAATGATCTATTTGAATAGCCGTGTCCACGGTAAAGGACTTCTGGGTTGCCTATATCAGTTCATAGACAAGTGAAAGTGGATACTCTAAAATGCGCAAGATAAGCGTGAGTGCTATGGATGGCGTTCTCGTAGGGAGATGGGAGCGGCTCCATAGTGGTGTATTGATATGGTGAATATGTGGACTCGTGTGCGCCACCTCAAAAGAGTTACTTGCAGTCGTAGTTCAGGATTGCCACCGAGTCAAAGCTGGCTTGCTGCAGTCAAACTCCACCACGCCCTTTGTTGATAATGATGTATATGTAGCTAGTTCTGATGTAAGTCTTTCTGGGTACATTCGTACTCATGTTTGCCTATTTTATGTTTTGCAGAGAGACGTCAGTCTCGCTAGTAGTTCCGTGTGGACTTCGACGTTTAGCTTGTTACCTCAGCTACGATCTTGTGCCCTCGGCAGGATCTGGTAGATAGTCAGGCTTCCAAGCCTTTTTCATTTGTAGATGTCTGTACTCAAACATGTTAAGCTTCCGCATGTGCTTTGATTTGTATGCTCTGAATGTTGGGTCATGAGACCCATGTTTGTAATATCTCGCTTGTCGGAGCCTAATGAATAAATACTCTGAGTCATAGAGTCTTGTTGTGATGCCATGTTGTATTTGCACATATCGAGCATATTGTGAGTATGATTGAAATGCTCGGTATGTGTGGGATCCGACAACCTAGTTGTTTATCCTTGGTAGCCTCTCTTATGGGGAAATGTAGTCTTGTGCTTCCATGAGCCATAGAAGTCCGCTACAGCCCGGTTCACCGGAGTCCTGCTAGCCCAGCACTACTGCTCCGGAACACTTGACTGGCTGGCATGTGATTCACTTCATTCTCGTGGTCTGCCCTTCGGGAAATGTCACCTTGATGACATACGGAGTCCTGCCTAGCCTACTACAGCCCGGGTTCCCGCAGTCCTGTTAGACCAGTGCTACAGCCCGGATTCACACGCTGCTGACCGACATGCTTGATGTGATTCATGTATGCCTGTCCCCATGGGTTAGTGCCGCTTTGGGTTCACGACTAGCCATGTCAGCCCGGGTTCTCTGTCATATGGATGCTAGCGACACTATCATATCGTGAGCCAAAAGGCGCAAACGGTCCCGGGCCATGGTAAGGCGATACCCGTGGGAATACCGTGCGTGAGGCCGCAAAGTGATATGAGGTGTTACCGGCTAGATCGATGTTACTTGGAATCGGGGTCCTGACAAAGGCAGACGCCCCCGACAAGGAGATTGCCGGGTGCGCCGCCTGCCGGTCCTTGGCGGCTACCGACAAGCCAAGAAGCTCCGGCAAGCAATACTGCAAGATCCACCGCACCAAGGTCCACGACCTCCAGAACTGCCGACAAGTCGAGTTGCTTGCTGAGAAGCAAAAAGCTGAGTACGAGAGGCGGGACAAGGAGAAGGACCAGGATGGTGCCGACGGATCCGGTAAGAAGCGTGGCGGCCAAGGAGGCCGCCGCGGCAAGGAGAACCAGCAAGAGAGGCCCGCATGGGGCCGTGACAAGAAACAAGCACTACTAGGAAAAAGGGCTATAGATAATATGGACACTAATGGCGCACCATGTATGTGGTGCGCCATTGCTATATAGGTGCGCCATTAGTAATATATTACTAATGGCACACCTGGTGTGTGGTGCGCCATTAGTAGTTTTCAAAATAATAATAATAATAATTGTTACTAATGGCGCACCGTGGGATAGTGCGCCATTACTAGTTGACATAGTAATGGCGCACCACTGGACAGTGCTCCATTACTAGTTTTAACTAGTAATGGCGCACTATCCAATGGTGCGCCATTACTAAGTTTTTTTCAAAAAAAAATCAATTTTTTTTATTTTTTTCAAAATTAATAATGGCACGGTCCACCATTACTAGTTTAACTAGTAATGGCGCACCACTACCACGGTGCGCCATTACTAACTTGGCCCAAAAATTCCACCGAATGCACCCCCCCCCCCACGTGGACCGCCTTTTAAGTTTAAAAAATAAAAGAAAATGCTGGAAATGTCAAAAAAATAAAAGAAAATAAGTTTCTCATGTGATATGTGGTCTACTTGTTGGGATAATTTTCAAATATAAATTTCGACTTTATTTGCAAAATCTCTCTAGAATTTGTAAAATGGGCATAACTTTTGCATACGACCTCGGATTAAAAAGTTTTTTATATGAAAAATCATCTACTTAAAAAGTTACACCCAAATTTAACTAGGGGAACCCCGTTAAACATTTTCAAAATCCCCAAAAACCTAACAGAAAAAAAGTTACGGGGCTTTTAAGTTCTGGAGGCAAAAAATTTCAAAAAATTTCAAACTTACTAATGGCGCACCGTTTGCTAGGTGCGCCACTAGTAACAGAAAAAAAATTGGTTTCAAAAAAATGGAATTTTTTTTCAAAATATGATATGTAATATGACCGGGAAGTTTGAAATATTTTTTCAAAATTTCATCATACTAATGAACATGAACAAAGTCCTAGACATCAACAATGTTTAATAGGATTGATATGATAGATATATATCAAGAGGTGCCTGTGAAATGAGGTGGTGCTGGGGTTGGATAGAACTCTGAAGTTAAGCGTGCTCGGGCTGGAGTAGTGTGAGGATGGGTGACCTTCCGGGAAGTTTGACCACAGAGTGCGATTTGACCCGAGATTAAGCATATTGACCTGAGATTAAGCCATAGTGACCCGATATTAAGAAAAAAATTGAAAAAAAATATTTAAAAATATTTTCTGAAAAAAAAAGATTAAAAAAATTGCTACTAATGGCGCACTCCTATGTGGTGCGCCAATAGTATACCAGATACTAATGGCGCACCGTGGGCTATACTAATGGTGAGCAAGAGTTCCAGAAGGCTACGGAGGCCATGTGCGTCGATGGTGGCGACTTTCTGCGTACTTCTCACCGCCAGCTCAAGTAGTCGGCGCGTGAGATTACAGCAGCGAAACAGTCGTTCGACTCTGAGAAGCCGCTGAAGTGGTCCAGCACGCCCCTCATATTTGACGTAGAGGACCACCCTGACGGCACGACCGCGGTCGGGTGTTTGCCATTGTTGATCTCAAAAACGATACGCAACCTCAAAGTGAAAAAGATGTTGGTTGACGGCGGGGCCGCCCTGAACTTAATCTTGCCCATCGTAATCAAAAGGCTGCAAATTCCTAATGAAGACCGCGAGGAAACGAGCACGTTTCATGGGGTCAATCCGGGGAGGAGCCAGCCGAAGGGGAAGGTCACACTGCCCGTGACGTTTGGAGGAGAGTTGAACTACAGGACGGAGAGGATCATCTTCGACGTGGCCGAGATCCCCTTGCCCTACAATGGGATCCTTGGCCGCTCGGCACTAGCCAAGTTCATGGCGGCATCACACTACGCCTACAACATGCTAAAGATGCCCGGTTCGTTTACCATCATCTCCGTCCCCTCCGACAAGAAGGACGCGCTGATTTGCGCCGACCAACTCTACTGGGAAGCTATTGCAGCAGCTGCCGTCAAGGCACCTGCTCCTCCCGCTGAAGGCCGGGGGGGGGGGGGGGGGGGAAGAACCCCGGCAAGACCTCTCGCGCCCACGCCGGCAAGCGCACCTCCTCGGACAGCAGAGAGCTCTACCGACAAGAGCAAGAAATCCAGAGCTGAGCCGCCGCAGACCAAGACGGTGTCCGTCAGGGAGGGTGGCACGGGAGGGGCCTTCAACATAGGATCCACCCTCGACAGCAAATAGGAAGGCGCGCTCGTCACCTTCCTATGGGCGAATGTCGACGTGTTTGCGTGGCAAGCATCCGACATCCCCGATGTTCCTAGGGAGGTGATTGAGCACCACCTAGCTGTCTGTCCTCATGCGCGGCCCGTCAAGCAGAAGGTCAGAAAGCAAGCTCTGGAGAGGCAGGTGTTCATCATAGAGGAGATCAGGAAGTTGGAAGCCGCAGGTTTGGTGAGAGGAGTGCTCCACCCGACGTGGTTGGCCAATCCGGTAGTGGTGCGCAAGGCAAATGGGATGTGGAGGTTGTGTATTGAGTACACAGATATCAATAAGGCTTGTCCTAAGGACCCCTTCCCGTTGCCGCGCATCGAACAGACTGTCGACTCCACGGCCGGGTGTGATCTGTTGTCATTCCTCGAAGCCTACTCGGGCTACCACCAAATCTTCCTGACAAGGGAAGATGAAGAGAAGACACCATTCATCACCCCATGTGGTACGTATTGCTTTTTGCGGATGCCTTTTCGGTTGAGGAGTGTTGGCTCGATGTTTGCAAGAGCAGTCCAAATTGGTTTTGAACCCCAGCTCCATAGAAATATGGAAGCATACATGGATGACATAGTGGTCAAGACCAAAGATGGGGCAACTCTTCTGCAAGATCTGGAAGAGACATTTACCAACCTGCGCAAGATCAACCTCAAGCTGAACCCTAAGAAGTGTGTCTTTGGCGTTTCGTCCGGCAAGCTTCTCGGGTTCTTTGTGTCGCGGCGCGGGATCGAGGCAAACCCAGACAAAATCAAGGCTATTGAGCAGATTGAGGCGCCCAAGCGGATCAAGGACGTGCGCTCACCGGCTGCGTCGCCGCCATGAGCCGATTCATCTCCAAGTCCGCCGAGCGCGCCCTTCCTTTCTTCAAAATCTTGAAGAAGGCAGGCCCAATGGAGTGGACCCCAGAAGCCGAGGCAGCATTGCAGGATCTGAAGAAATACCTTTCCTCCACGCCAATACTGGTTGCGCCTAAACCACAAGAGTCGTTGCTGCTGTATCTGGCGGCGACGAATCAAGTGGTCAGCGCCGCACAGGTGGCACAGAGGGAGGTCGGCGAGGAGGCGGTGACTGCGGCAGAACCAGCGGATGGCAAGCCAAAGATTCCCCCGGTAGGGCCTGGTGCCGGCAAGGCGAGGCCCCCGGAAGAGTCTGATGCCACCGAGGCAGCGCCCGCGTAGTCGAGTGGGGTGGTGCAGAAGAAGAAGATGATGCAGCACCTGGTTTACTTTGTCAGCTCCCTCTTTCAAGGAGCTAGATCGAGGTACTCCGGTGTGCAGAAATTGCTCTTCGGCCTCCTTATGGCCTCGAGGAAGCTGCATCATTACTTACAAGCCCACGAGATCACTGTCATCACCCGCCTCCCATTGCAACCGATACTGCATGACCCAGATGCCACTTGAAGGACTGTGGAATGGGCCTTGGAGTTGTCAAGTTTTGGTTTAAAGTTTGAAACTACCTCGACAATCCAGACCAGAGTCTTGGCGGAGTTCATCGCAAAATGGACCTCAACGCCCGACGAAGAAATCCAGGAGACCGATCTCCCCGGCAAGGAAGCAGACCGTGACTGGATCATGTACTTTGATGGGTCTTTCTCACTGCAAGGCGCTGGTGCCGGCGTGCTACTCGTCGCGCCCACCAGAGAGCACCTCAAGTACGTGGTCCAGATGCACTTTTCCAGGGGGATGTCCACCAACAACACTGTGGAATACGAAGGGCCTCTTGCTGGTCTCCGGATCGCGGCAGACCTCGGGGTTAAGAAGCTCGTCGTCAGGGGTGACTCACAGCTTGTTGTCAGGCAGGTCAACAAGGATTATCAGAGCCCATTGATGGAGGCTTACGTAGATGAGGTGAGGAAGCTGGAGGAACGTTTTGACGGTATCCAAGTGGAGCATGTCCCCCGAATGGAGAACGACATCACCGATTACCTATCAAAGCGTGCTGCATTCAAGCTACCTGTGGAACCAGGTACCTTTTTGCTCCGGTTAACTCAACCATCCGTTGAACCATCAACGGGGCGGAACAAGCGGAGGAAGTCAGGTCCTGACAAGTACTTTCCTAACAAGCCCCCTGGGGTTGCCGGCAAGGGTGCTGCTGCGGACGCTGAGCCTGCCAAAGGGCAACTGGCTCCGGCAGGGTGTCAAGCCCTGGCCATGGAGACAGTCGCGCCCATGGTGGAGGAAATGCATTTGGTCCTTGCCGACGAGCCCCAGGCTCTGGCATGGGCACAACATACTGTCCAGTTCCTCCAAACAGGGGAACTACCCGAGGAGCAGGAGGAAGCGGAAAAACTAGCCTGCCAGTCCGCTCTATACCAGTTCATCGACGATGTCCTGTACAGGAGAAGGCCGAACGGAGTGAAATTGAAGTGCATGCCCTGGGAGGAAGGACTGGAGCTGTTGGCAGAGATACATGGAGGCATATGTGGCCCCCACATAGGGTCGAGGGCCCTTGCCGGAAAGGCATTTCGGCAAGGTTTCTTCTGGCCCACCGCCCTCCAGGATGCGACGACACTAGTAACCAAGTGTGAAGCGTGTCAATTCCATTCAAAGAAGCTTCATCAACCAGCTCAAGCCCTTCAAACAATCCCTCTCTCCTGGCCATTCTCGGTCTGGGGGCTCGATATACTGGGCCCTTTCCCCCGCGCTGTCGGGGGCTTTGAGTACTTGTACGTTGCAATCAACAAGTTCACAAATTGGTCGGAGGTGGAAGCAGTGAGAAAGGTGACTGCTCAGTCAGCTGTAAAGTTTTTCAAGGGACTGGTCTGCCGTTTTGGCGTGCCAGACAGAGTCATCACCGACAATGGCACGCAGATCACAAGCCACACCTTCATGCAATACATTCAAGACCTCGGTAGCAAGGTCTGTCTTGCTTCCGTGGCACACCCACGGAGCAACCGCCAAGCGGGGAGGGCAAATGCTGAAGTGTTGCGAGGCCTGAGAACGAAGACCTTTGACAAGCTGCACAAGAGTGGAAGGCGCTGGATCGATGAGTTGCTGGCGGTTCTTTGGTCGATCAGGACGACGCCAAATCGAGCCACAGGACAGACACCCTTTGCCCTAGTATATGGGGCGGAGGCAGTTCTCCCAACAGAACTCATATACGGGTCACCTCGAGTGCTCTCTTATGATGAGCTTGAGCAAGAGCAGTTGCGGCAAGATGACGCAATGCTCCTTGAGGAAGATCATCTTCACACGGTTGTGAGAGCATCACGCTACCAGCAAGCCTTGCGCCGCTACCATAGCCGCAAGGTTCATGCCCGAAGCTTTGAGGAAGGCGACCTTGTTCTTCGGCGCGTTCAGTCGACCAAGAATACAAACAAGTTGATATCGAAGTGGGAAGGCCCTTATCGGGTAATACGAGTCACGAGGCTCGGCGCAGTCCGCCTGGAGACCGAAGATTCCGTCCCAATGAGTAATTCGTGGAACATCGAGCATCTTCGCAAGTTTTACCCATAAGGCGCGGCTTGCCGGGACCCCCGGCAAGCCACCTTTTTGTACAAGCTTTGCCGGCAAGGTATGTAACCCTTTGTACAAAGCCTGGCGCGGACCCTGAGCATAAATAAACGAAGCGCTGGCGCCCTAAGATATAGCATGCATGCTAGGTCGAGTTTGTTCCTTGGTTAGGGTTAATAGTGCTTAGCGGTGACTAACCCCTAGCCTAGAGGTCGAGTGTGCATCTATCTGTTTCTTTTCTATCCTCCTTTGGTTCGTAGGGCACATGAGCACTTCTGCTGAGCTACTTGGTAGAAAGGAAACGGATCGGCGTCCCGACCCCAGCAAACCAAATTTGCCGGGGGCTGCAAGCACAAGGATCCAACCGCGGCAAGACAAGGTTGCCTGGGGTTCTAGATCCAGATAAGTCTTTCATCCTCTATCATGCATTTCGGAACGGAATTGGGATATGTGGAACCTCGTTTTATTTCTAAGCCACCGTGCTCCCCTTTTCTATAACCAAGGATTATCTCCTGGGCCCGGATTTGGTTGTAGTCGCGGTGGCAAGGGAGTAGAACGAGCAGCCTAAGCCCGCTTCCTCCCTGCCTCCGCCAAGGGCGCGAGAATGGTCGAGCGAAGTGGGGGGACGACAAGGCCAGTTGCCGGGTGAAAACGTTTATCTTAAATTGTAACAAGGATTCACTCCTAGCCGTAGGGTCTACCCACGAACGAAAAACCCGGCAAACATCCCTTTTTCATTAAAAGCATCCCACACAGGTATAGTTCGTACGGAATGAAAAACATGAACAATGGGGATTACATGCTTTAAATTTAACAAGGCCCGAAGGCTTACAGATTAAAAAAGAGATGAGATGCCTGTGATCCCCTTTCTTGTCACTCTCCTCAGGAGGCAGGTCAAGGAGGCGAAAGGGCAAAACGGGCGCCTAGGCGAGCTACGAGCAGCAGAAATCACCAAGAGAACACCTCGGTGGTCGCCCACGGGTAGGCCGGTGATGACGATGCCGAGAAAGGAGCTGGAAGACGAGGCGGCAGGACCGGAAATACGCGATGAACGCGTCGGTGCCTGTGCACTCCGAGTTGACGGCCTCGCCCACGGCCTCGCCCCCTCCCCCTTCCTCGCGGCCGGCTCCACCACCACGGGCTCAGGAGGAGGAGGGACGCGCTGTCGAGAGGCGACCCTTGCCGCCACCGTCGAGGGACCAGGATTCCCTTTCTCCATGGCGAGTGAAAGGAAGAAGCAGAAGCGAGAGGAGATAGATGACAGATGAGTGCGGGATGCCAAACCCCCTTCCCCCTCCTTATAAAGGGGTGGGGTCGGGGCTCAGCCGCCCCGCTCGTCCAATCCAGCCACCAGAGGCGTAGGGAATCGGGATAGACCCGCTGCCTCAACCAGCACCAGCCCGGTTTCCCGCCTCCACCGCTTGCCACCCCAAGCGCATGGAGGACGCTTGGCGAACATGCAGAATCGAGGGGTCGGGTGAAGCGGCCTCTCCCCACACCGTGATCAGGGGGTGTGGACGCCTTGAAGACCGCGACACGGCCCCGCGCGGTAAATGAGCCGCGCCTCCACGCCTCCCTCTTTTTATGGGGAAGGCGCGAGCCGACTCTTTACCATAATGTGACGCATGCGTGCGGGAACCGCCCCACGCATGCCGCCCACGTCATGCGCACCCCTACACGCCACGCCACGCCGCGCGCGGACCGTGGGAAGCGCAACGCACGAAAAATTTTACCGCGGTAAAATCATCCCGCCTGCCCGCGCACCGTTTTGGGCCTGGCCCAACAACTTGTCGCGCTTATGTGTGGCCCTGGCCCAGGGGCTCCTGTCGGTGTACAAAAGGAGGGGCACACTTTTGTACCCCTTTACCTGTGCACTGGCTGTCGGAGCCGCACCCACGGTCACACCAAGCAGAACAGGGGAGTTGAGCCAAGGTAAGACCTAAGCCCAAGATAACCAGAGCAACGCCAAGGCCAAGACCACAAAGAGCAGAGGGATGAAGCAGGTCTTGCCGGGGCAGCCTCAGCAACCCCGGCAAGACACTTGTCGGGGCAGCTCGCCCCACACCAATAGTCGAGCCACCGTTGAGCCCACGGTCTCCAACATCATGTTGAGCCAGGGCTCGGGAGGCACCTCCATGGTGGCATGCAGATCTTTGTGAAGACAAGGAACACTCAAGATTAGATGAGGATTAGAAGGTGACGATCCTCGGCAGGATCCTTGCCGAGGATGGCCACCAGACCCCCGGCAAGGTCCTTGCCGGGGACGACAGCGCGGCACGGCAAGACCCTTGCCGGGCCACCCGGCAAGGCCCTCACCGAGGACGCCAGCAGGGCCTCTACCAGGCCCGCACCAACCAAGTCTCCACCACCGTTCATGTGCAGCTGCCAGCCCAACCAGCAGGGCGGGCACCTGCGTGGCAACATACAACTCCCATGCCAACTCATCAAGCGCCTGCATGGCGGCATGCAGATCTTCTTGAAGGCTCCACCACCACGCCACATCAACTGCCTGCCTGCCTACGTGGCACCGCATGCGTCATTAGCCAGGGCGCATTTCGAAGCAAGGAGGAGCAGCGACGGACAGGACGGGCCTCGCCCCCGTCCCAGATAAAGCAAGGGGACACCTAAGCTACGCATTAAATGCATCTTGTCATGTAATACGAGCGATAACTTCATAGCACTGTGCGCCTTTCCACCTCCTGTGTGCCACTGTGGCAGCCCCTTTCGACTATAAAAGGAGGCCCATGGCATACTTGAGAAGCATTTGGCTCTTTCTGAAACTCACGGCCCGAACCTGGGTAAACGATCCTCGTGCTGGTTACTAATCCTGCTCTTCTCGCAACCCCGCGCCCCACCAACCGTAGTAGGGATTCATGTGATCCCATAGGTGTCGTTCCACACCGACACGGGCTACTCGAGCGTCGCCGCCAAAGGTTGTGCTTCAACTGCGACGAGCCCTATACACCCGGCCACGCCTGCCCGCAACTCTTTTACCTAGAGGTTGCAGACTTGATTCCGGAGGATGCCGTCCCCGCCGACCTTGCCGCCCTAGCTGTCGTGAAGGTGTTTGACATTGGTTGATCACCTCGAGGAGTTCAGCAAGCGCTTCCCCACCTTACAGCTCGAGGACGAGCTATTTGTGCGGGCGGGGAGAAGTGTTATGACCTGCATAGGGGCTTAGCCCAGTGAGTTATGGCCCAAGTATCTTAATTAGGGGCTTAGCCCAATTATCTTATCGTATTAGGATCGTTTGCTTAGGAGTCAAGTAAACCTCTCTATATAAGAAGAGAAGATGTATCATTCTAATTAAGCAAGAAGCAATCATAATTTGCTCGGCTTCCCTTAGGGAGCCGGGAGACCTAAACCCTAGCCGCCTCCTGCCTTTGCCGCCGCTGCCCCGTCGCAAGGACGACGCCACGCCGCCGGCCGCCGCGCACCAGCCCTCGTCCTTCCTCCTCCTTCCCCTACAACCTACACCCTAGATCCGGTAGGGCCCTAGCTCCTACCAGAAACAAATGTGATATTCTCTCTGGACAAAAGGATGTTCTTGCTACTTTTCTTTCTCCAGCAATAGGACATCAACGCTAGCTGCAGTCCACCAAAAAGTATGGCTTGTCTCCGGCTGCCATGTTGCTCGCCCTTGTGCTCTGCACCTGTTCTATTTCAAGGGAGAGCAACCTACATGTCAAGGGAGGGTCAGGATGATGAACTGATGGAACTTAGCTCCTGCAGTCCTGCCAAAGCACAGCTATGCATCCTTGCAATTAATGCACTAGCACATGCTGCCCGCGGGTCTTCATGTGCGCAGAGCAACGTACATCATTCCATATACAATAAGTGATAGATGATTAGGGGCAAAAAATGATCAAAAGTTTCTAAACCTCTTGATTTCTTTTCATGTACGTCCACTCATGGTAAATTATGTACGGATAGCTATAAATAATTACGAAAACACTAACGCCCACACGTGTGGGCGTTACCCAACTCGCCCACACGCCTGAATCGTCGTTCACTGTCTTTTGCACGAATCTTGACACGAAAAGGTGGATTTGGTGTGCCACGTAGGACGGGGCTGGTGTGTGGGCGTTGGAGAGTTTGCCCACACACCCGCACCATGCTGTTTGCCAGCTGCGCTGTGTGGGCAAACTGCTTTTCGCCCACACAGCCACCACCTAGGTCATGCGCGTGTGGGCGAACTGCTTTTCGCCCACACGACACTCCTACCTTGTGGATGGCAACTGCAGTTATGCGAACGTGGCAACTCGGTACACACATGACAACTGTGATTCTTTTCTACACGGCAATTGCAGTTACGCGAACGTGGCAACTCGGTACACACACATGGCAACTGTGATTCTTTGCTACACGACAACTGCAGTTGCGCGCACGTGGCAACTAGATAAACACACATGGCAACTGTGATTAACAATACATGGCAACTATGGTTGGACCACACGTGGCAACTAGGTAAAGACACATGGCAACTACTGTTTTGACCATATGTGGCAAGTAGTTAATCACACATGACAACTACGGTTTGATTACACGCGACAACTATCATAAATTAGACATGGCAACTATAGTTAACCAAAACAGATAGAGTTGCCATGCTTTTATAACTACACTTGACATCCCAGATAACTACATCTGCCAACCAGGATGGCAACTAAATCGTCATCCCGCGAAGTACTTAACGTAGCAGCGCCAGGACGTGTGGCATTTTTGCTTCCTGCCACACACATGGGGTGAAGATGACTAATACTTGTTGGGCGTGTGGCACGAAATAGCCGCGCCCACACGTGTAGGGAATTCTAATGTCCGCCCACACACAGCCCGTGTGGGCTGCCTCCTGCGTACACCACACACGGTGTGTGGGCGCATGTCGTATATGCCACATGTGTGGCAGTTATCGGCGTCCAATAATTAAACAAACATCCAATATCTCAAACCCCCAACTCAAACCCGAGTACTTCAGTTATTACCCCTGAGCTCCTTCAAGAAGACGCTAGTGTATTCTGAAATATGAATCCCGCTATGCTAATACACAGGGTCTCCTTTGCTAATTAATATGAGTCTGTAGTACATCATACTATTCATACTCGTCCATAAGTAAATAAAATAGACAAAGCCCAAGCGTGATGGTATTGGTTTTAATTTGCATAATAGAGAATTAACATATCATAATTCACAGAACATGATATAGATATCAAATTTCAAACCTGACTTGACTTGGACACACCCTTTGACGCCTCTCACCATCCTGCCTTCACTTGCGCCGCAATACCACGCAGCTCATAGGTTCGGGGCCACCAGATGTTGCCTTCTGCGGTGAAGCACCACTAGCGCGAATCAGCCGGTATATGCAAAGTGCTGCCATCTCACTCTCCTTCGTAAAAAGCTCGAGAAGATCATCAGAGTTAGCTAGCAGCAGTAGTAAAGAGAGAAAGCAGAGAGATGGGAATTGCACACAGAAACAAAAAGCTGACCTTCACAAAGAGATTGATCGATTCCGGCTAGCATTGTACCTAAAGTACACGTAACAGATGGATTTCTTCAGCCGCTGACGCTGCCAGTATTTCTTCCACCCAATCCTCTCCACAATCTTGTGTTCCTCCGATATCCCCTGCCCTAGATCTTCCCCGTTGACCCTCCTCAAGCGGGGAGAAGCAGGAGCGCATGCACAGCTCTCCATCTATCACTCGAGAGTCCAGCCACGCGAGGAGCAGCCAGCCAGCGCCTCCTCTTGCCTCAGCAACGCCGGCTCCTTGTCGTGATCGAGATGCCGCTGTCCCATATTTTTTGAGGATTAGTGTTGCGTGAGGATTGTTTGGGGAAGGATCGATCATGTAGTAGTAGTGCGATGGATTTGGTTTTTTTACAGTTACCCTAGATTGTTTTTTTTAAGATTGAAGATTAGTTGTAAGTGAGGATTCTTTGGGAAGGTTCAATCATGTAGGAGAGTTGTACGATAGATAAGGATCGATCATGCAGTAGTAGTGCGATGGATTTGGTTTTTTTACAGTTACCCTAGATTGATATTTTTAAGATTGAAGATTAGTTGTACGTGAGGATTCTTTGGGAAGGTTCAATCGTGTTGGAGGGTAGTACTATAGATTTGTTTTTTTACAGCCACCCTAAATTGTTTTTTTATAGGTGCGCTATGTTAGTTTTTTCTTGGATTGCAAGGATTATACGGTGGATCCGCACCGTTATAACTCGGTCCCATCAGATTAACGGCTAGTAATTTTCTCGGTGGGAAACGACAACTATTGGATCACTGGAATCCCTTCTACGGTTGCGGTGCGTGGGGAACGTGAGAAGAGCGGGACTAGCAGATAACACAATGGGATTTACCCAGATTCGGGCCGCAAAGATGCGTAAAACCATACGATCCTGTTTTTGTTGATGCATTTAGTGTTCTTGAGCTCTTGAACTAGCTCTAGGTGCTGCGTGGTTCGAAAGAGCCGAATCCTTCTCCTGGTCGCCTCGGGCCTCCTTTTATAGGAAAAAGGGGTTGCCACAGTGGCACACAGGAGGTGAGAAGGTGTACAGTGTTGCGAGGTTATCCCTTGTATTACAGGACAAGATGCATTAAATGCGTAGCTTAGGTGTCGTCTCGCTTTATTGGGGGACGGGGGTGAGGCCCATCCCGTCCGTCACCGCTCCTCCTTGCTGTGACACGCGCCCTGGCCAGCGACGCATGCGGCGCCATGTAGGCAGGCAGGCAGCTTAGGTGGCGCGGTGGTGGAGCCTCCACGAAGGGCTGCATGTTGCCACGCAGGTGCCTGCCCAGCTGGTTGGGTTGGCAGCTGCATGCGTAAGGCGGCGGAGACTTGGCTGGTGCGGGCCTGACGGTGGCCCTGCTGGTGCGCTTGGCGAGGGCCTTGCCGGGTGGCCCGGCAAGGGTCTTGCCGTGGCGCGCAGGCGTCCCCGGCAAGGATCTTGCCGGGGGTCTTGTGGGTTTCTTCGGTGAGGATGGCTGCCTTCCTATCCTCATTTGATCTTGACTATTCTTTGTCTTCACAAAGATCTGCATGCCATCACAGAGGTGCCTCCCGATCCCTGTTACAATGCGTTTGTTGAGCGTTGGTCGGCTCAAGGGCGGCTTACTCGGCTGGCGTGGGCGAGCTGCCCCGGCAAGGGTCCTTGCCGGGGAAACCTGCTTCGTCCAACTGATCTCTGTGGCCTTGGTCCTTGTCGTTGCTTTGTTCGTCTTGTGCCTTCGGATTCTCTCCGTCTTCCCTTTCCCTGCCCTGTTATGTGTGCGGTCGTGGCGGGAGGCTCTGACTGCCCGTGCACAAGTAAAGGGGTCAAGAGGAGAGCCCGTACTTTTGTACACCCGCAGGAGCCCCCGGGCCTGGGCCACACATAAGCGCATCACGTTGTTGGGCCAGGCCCAGAACGGTGCGCGGGCAGTTGGGGCGGATTTTACCGTGGTAACTGCCCCCTCCGCTGCGCTTCTCCACTACCCGCGTTGAATGCACGACGTAGGGGTCGTGCGCGCGCATGACGGAAGCATGCTGGCGTCATCCCATGGTGGACAGTAAAGAGGCGGCTGGCGTGTCTCTTTGAGACCGCAGGGCCGCCTCCCATTTACTGCCCTTGCTTGGGAACTGTCGCTCCACGCGTCACATTGCGCCCGCCCCCTGCGCCACGTTCGCTGCATGCATAATGCGGAGCGAATGACAAGCGCGCGGGATGCGGGAAGTTGTGCGCGTGCGTGGGTCGATTTCCATGCGCCTTCAATGGAGCGGGGAGGGCGGTCGACGGCCCCGCTTGTGGTCACTTCAACAAGCCGGATTGGCTGAGCGGGGGCGACTGAGCTCCGCCCCCGCCCCTTTATAATGAGGGGAGCGGGAGGAACGGTGCCTCTCAACCTTTCGCCATCTGCCTCTCCACATTCCTGCTTCCTTTCTTCTTCTGCCATGGCGAGGGGGTGTGGCGACGCTTCATCGGTGGCGGCGAGGGTTTCGGCCAGACAGAGCATCGCTCCTCCCCAAGAGCTCATAGTGGCGGAGCCAGCCGCTAGAGGAAGGGGGAGGGGGCGAGGTCGAGGCCGTCGTGGTGCTCGTGGGAGAGGAGGACGGGGAGGCAGATCAGCCTCGCCTCCGCCAGCAACTCCTCCTCTGATGGAGGGCCACGCCGAGGACAACCCCTGCGAATTCTTCGTCAGGCTGCGCCAGCCACCGCGCCGTCGCCTTCGCCTCCCGACTCCATTCGCGCGGGAGATGGAGCTGGATCCGCCGCAGGCGTTGCGGCTGCACATGAGGGGTTGCGGGAACGGCACCACATGGGCCGACGTCGAGTTCCCTGCCCCTCACGTCATGTATCTTCATCGGGGGTGGAAGACCTTTGCTCGTCTTCACAGCTTGACGGATGGGCTCACTCTCCATTTCAAACTAATGGAGGGTGGCCTCCTCTCCGTCAAGGTCTTCGGGCACTTCGTGACTCGCGTGAGGTGCTACGTGGAGAGCTCTTCTGACGATGAAGATTCCACCTCGAGTGAGAGTGGCGAGGAGGACAACGGCAGCAACGACGAGGCTAGTGGGTGGCAGGATGACGGGTCCGACTAGGCGTCGGGCGCCGCTCCGAGCGGCACCGGCGACCCCATCATCCGTGTCGCCGGCTCCTTGAACTTCGCAGGGTCGTCTCCTTGGCGGCTGGCGTTGGGAGGCTGCGTTAGAGGAAGAGGGCGGGCAGCAAGGCCGTCAAGTCGGAGTACACGGGCACCGACGCCTTCGTCGCGTACCGACGTCCTGCCGCCTCGTCTTCAAGCTCTGCCTCCGGCGCCGCCATCACCATCCATCCCTTGGACGACCACCGAGATGTTCCCTTGGTGTCTTCTTCCACCCGTAGCTCGCCTAGGCGCCCCTTTGCCCTTCTGCTTTCTTGTTCCATTTCCTGAGGAGAGGGACAAGAAACGGATTACGGGCACCTTATCTCTTTTTAGTTTGTAAGCCTGCGGGCCTTTGTTAAATTTAAAACTTGTAATCCCCTTGCTCATGTTTTTCATTTCGTATGAACTGTACCTGTACGGGATGTTTTTTAATGAAAAAGGGATGTTTGCCGGGTTTTTCGTTCGCAGGTGAAACCCACGACAAGGAGTAAATCCTTGTTACCTTTAAGATAAACGTTTTCTCACACAGCAACAGGCCTTGCCATCCCCCCACTTCGCTCGACCTTTCTCACGCCCTTGGCGGAGGCAGGGATGAGGTGGGCTTAGGCTCCTCGTTTGATTTCCTTGCTTCCGCGACTACGACCAAACTCGGTCCCAGGAGACGAGTCCTAGGGTCCGGAATGAGGGGAGCACGGAAGCCTAACGATAAAACGAGGTTTCACATACCTCAGTCCATAACGAAACACATGATAAGGGATAGAGAACTTATATGAATCTGCAGCCCCCAGCAACCTTGGCTTGCCGCGGGTGGATCTTTGCTCTTGTAACCCCGGCAATACTGGCTTGCCAGGGCCCGGACGTCGGTCCGTCCCCTTTCTTCCAAAGCAGCTTGGCAAGGATATTCATGTGTCCTGCGAACCAAAGAAGATAGAGAAGAACAGAGAGACGCGCACTCGACCTCTAAGCTAGGGGTTAGCCGCCGCTAAGCACTATCAACCCTAAGGAAGGAAGAGACTCAACCTAGTATGCATGCTATAACTTAGGGCGCCAGCGCTTCGTTTATTTGTGCTCAGGGTCTGCGCCTGGCTTTGTACAAAGGGTCACATGCCTTGTCGGCAAAGCTTGTACAAAAGGTGGCTTGCCGGGAGGCCCGACAAGCCGTGCCTTATGGGTAAAACTTGCGAAGATGCTCGATGTTCAAGGAGTTGCTCACTGTGACAGTATCTTCGGTCTCCAGGCGGACTGCACCAGGTCTGGTGACTCGTATTACCCGATAAGGGCTTCCCACTATGGCGTCAACTTGTTGGAATTCTTGGCCGACTGAATGTGCCGAAGAACAAGGTCACCTTACTCAAAGCTCCGGGCATGAACCTTGCGGCTATGGTAGCGGCCCAAGGCTTGCTGGTAGCATGCTGCTTTCACAGCCGCTCGGAGACGATCTTCCTCAAGGAGCGTAGCGTCATCTTGCCGCAATCGCTCTTGCTCAAGCTCATCATAAGCGAGCACTCGAGGTGACCCGTGTATGAGTTCAGTGGGGAGAACTCCTTCTGCCCCGTAAAACAGGGCAAAGGGCGTCTAGCCGGTGGCTCGATTTGGCGTTGTTCTGATCGACCAAAGAACCACCGACAACTCATCAATCCAGCGCTATCCGCTCTTGCGCAGCTTGTCGAAAGTCTTCATCCTTAAGCCTCGCAGGACTTCGGCATTTGCTCTCTCCGCTTGCCCGTTGCTCTGTGGGTGTGCCACGGAAGCAAAACAGACCCTGCTGCCGAGATCCGCAATGTATTGCATGAAGGCATGACTTGTGAACTGTGTGCTGTTGTCGGTGATGATCATGTTGGGCACCACAAAACGGCACACTAGTCCCTTGAAGAACTTGATGGCTGACTGTGCTGTCCCCTTCCTCACTGCTTCCACCTCTGGCCAATTTGTGAACTTGTTGACTGCGACGTACAAGTACTCAAAGCCCCCGACAGCACGGGGGAAAGGGCCCAATATGTCGAGCCCCCAGACCGAGAAGGGCCAGGAGAGAGGGATAGTTTGAAGGGATTGAGAGTGTTGATGGAACTTCTTCGAATGGAACTGGCACGCTACACACTTGGTTAGTAGTGCCATCGCATCCTGGAGGACAGTGGGCTAGAAGAAACCTTGCTGGAAAGCCTTGCCGGCAAGGGCTCTCGACCCTATGTGGGAGCCACATATACCTCCATGTATCTCTGCCAACAGCTTTTGTCCTTCCTCCCGGGAGATGCACATCAATTTCACCCCATTCGGTCTTCCTCTATACAATACTTTATCGACTAATTGGTACAGATCAGAACGGTGGGCTACTCTTTCTGCCTCTGCCTGCTCCTCAGGAAGCTCTCCTTTTTGAAGGAATCAGACGGTGTGTTGCGCCCATGCCGGAGCCTGTGGCTCGACGACAAGGACCAAAGGCATCTCTTCTACCACGGGAGCGGCTGCCTCCACGGTCATGACCTGAGGTCCCGCCGGAGTCGGCTGTCCCGCGACAGGATCGGCGTCCGTGACAACATCTTCGCTGGCGGATCCGGGGAGCTCGGTGGGGAAGTACTTGCCGGGGCCTAGCTTCCTCCGCTTGTTCTGCCCGGTTGACGGCTCAACGAATGGTTGGGTTAACCAAAGCACAAAAGTACATGGTTCCACAGGTAGCTTGAGGGCAGCGCGCTTTGACAGGTAGTCAGCGATGTCGTTCTCCGCCCGAGGGACATGCTCCGCTTGTATACCGTCGAAGCGCTCCTCCAGTTTCCTCACCTCATCTACGTAAGCTTCCATCAACGTACTTTGATAATCTTTGTTGATCTGCCTAACGACGAGTTGTGAGTCGCCCCTGACGATGAGCTTTTTAACTCTGAGGTCTGCCGCGATCCTGAGACCGGCAAGCAAACCCTCGTACTCGGCGGTGTTGTTGGTTGACATCTCCCGGGGGAAGTGCATCTGGATCACATACTTGAGGCGCTCTCCGGTGGGTGCGACAAGTAGCACACCAGCACCAGCGCCTTCGAGTGAGAAGGCACCATCAAAGTACATGACCCAGTTGCGGCTCGTTTCCTTGCCGGGGAGAGTGGTCTCCTGTACCTCTTCGTCGGGCGTCGAGGTCCATTCCGCAACAAACTCCGCCAAGACTCTGCTCTGAATCGTCGAGGTACTTTCGAACTTCAAACCGAAACTTGACAGCTCCAGGGCCCATTCCACGATCCTCCCCGTTGCATCTGGGTTATGTAGTATCCGTTGCAATGGGAGGCGGGTGACTACCGTGATCTCGTGCGCTTGGATGTAATGGTGCAGCTTCCTCGAAGCCATAAGAAGGCCGAAGAGCAGCTTTTGCACACCTGAGTACCTCGACCTAGCCCCCTGCAAGAGGGAGCTGACGAAGTAAACTGGGTGATGTACCATTTTCTTCTTCCGCGCCTCTTCACCAGGTCGCGTGGGTCCCGTCGTACTGGCGCCAGTCTTGCCGGGACCGAGCCTTGCCGGGGACTCAGTCTTGCCGCGACTGAGCCCTGCCGGCGAGGGTTCCGGCCCGTCAACCGTCGATTCCGCCGACGCTGTTGTCTCCTCATCAACCTCTCTCTATGCCACTAGTGCGACGCAAACACCTGATTTGTTGCCACAAGGTAAAGCAGCAACGGTTCTTGTGGTTTAGGCGCAACCAGCACTGGGGTAGAGGAGAGGTATTTCTTCAGATCTTGCAGCGCTGCCTCGGCCTCTGTGGTCCACTCCACCGGCCCTGCCTTCTTCAAGATCTTGAAAAAAGGAAGGGCAAGCTCCGCGGACTTGGAGATGAACTGGCTGATGGCAGCAACACAGCCAGTGAGTCGACGCACGTCCTTGATCCGTTTGGGTGCCTCAATCTGGTAGATGGCCTTGATCTTATCTGGGTTTGCTTCAATCCCGCGCTGGGACACAAAGAACCCGAGAAGCTTGCCGGACGGGACGCCGAAGACACACTTCTCAGGGTTTAATTTGAGGTTGATCTTGCGCATGTTCCCAAATGTTTCCTCCAGATCTTGTAAAAGTGTTGCTTTGTCCTTGGTTTTGACCACTATGTCATCCATATAAGCTTCCATATTTCTATGTAGCTGGGGCTCAAAACCAATTTGGACTGCTCTCGCAAAGGTTGAGCCAGCACTCTTCAACCCGAAAGGCATCCGTAAAAAGCACTACGTACCACATGGGGTGATGAATGCTGTCTTTTCCTCGTCTTCCTTTGTTATGAAGATCCGGTGGTATCCTGAGTAGGCATCAAGGAACGACAAGAGGTCACACCCAGCCGTGGAGTCAACAATCTGGTCAATGCACGGTAACGGGAAAGGATCCTTTGGACAGGCCTTATTGATGTCTGTGTAATCAATACACAACCTCCACTTCCCGTTTGCCTTGCGCACTACCACCGTATTGGCCAACCACGTCGGATGGAGTACTCCCCTCACCAAACCTGCCGCCTCTAGCTTTCTGATTTCCTCCGTGATGAACTCCTGCATCTCTAGAGCTTGCTTCCTGACGTTTTTCTTGACGGGCCGCGCATGAGGACAGACACCAAGGTGGTGCTCAATCACCTCCCTGGAAACGCCGGGGATGTCGGAGGCCTGCCATGCAAACACATCGACATTCGCCCGCAGGAAGGTGACGAGCTCGCTTTCCTATTTTCCGTCAAGGGTGGAGCTTATGGTAAAAGCTCCCCGTGCAAATCCCCTCCTTGACGGGCACCTTCTTGGTCTCTGGTGGTGTGGCTCTGGACTTCTTGCTCTTGTCGGCGGAGCTCTCTGGCACATCCTCAACGGGAGCGGAACACCCCTAAGAGGTGCGCTTGCCGGAGTGGGTGCGAGGGGTCTAAGTGGTCTTCTTCCCCCCCGGGGCTCCGTCGGCAGGAGCAGCGCCTTAGCGGCAGCTACTGCAACTGCTTCCTGGCAGAGTTGGTCGGCGCAGATCAACGCATCTTTCTTGTCGGAGGGGACGGTGCTGATGTTCATCGGCCCGGGCATCTTCAGGATGTTGTAGGCGTAGTGAGAAGCCGCCATGAACTTGGCTAGTGCCGGGCAGCCGAGGATCCTGTTGTAAGGCAAGGGGATCTCGGCTACATCAAAAACAATCCTCTCCGTCCTGTGGTTCAGCTCGCCTCCGAATGTCACGTGCAGCGTGATCTTTTCCTTTGGCTGGCTCCTCCCCGGATTAACCCCTTGGAACGTGCCCGTCTCCTCGAGGTCTTCATCAGGGATCTGCAGCCTTTTGACCACAACAGGCGAGATCAAGTTCAGGCCGTCCCCGCCGTCAACCAACATCTTCGTCACCTTGAGGTTGCAGATTGTTGGTGATACCAACAATGGCAAGCACCCGAAAGCAGTAGTGCGGTCAGGGTGGTCCTCGGTGTCGAAGATGATGGGCGTGCTGGACCATTTCAGCGGCTTCCGTGCATCGAACGATGGCTCCACCGTTGTGACCTCACGCCCACTGCTTGAGTTGGCGGTGGGATGTATGCAGCGAGGTGCACCATCGACGCACATGGCCCCTATGGCTTTCTGAATCTCGTGGTTGCCGGACTCGTCGTCCTTGTCATGATCATCGTCTTCCTGCTTCTTGTCATGGCCCCGGGCAGGCCTCTCTTACTGATTATCCTTGCCGCGGCGGCCTCCTTGGCCGCTATGTTTCTTGCCGGATCCCTTGGCACCATCTGGGCCTTTCTCCTTGTCCCGCCGCTCATACTCGGCTTTCTGCTTCTCGGCTAGCAGCTCTACCTGCCGACAATTTTGGAGATCGTGGCCCTTAGTGCGGTGCATCTTGCAGTACTGCTTGTCGGAGCCTCCTGTCTTGTAGGCAGCCGCCAAGGCCCAGCAAGCGTCACACCCGGCAACCTCCTTGTCGGGGCCGCTCGCCTTGGTCTTCTTGCTGGCACCGGTGTCGTCGGATCCCTCACGGCAAGCACGACCTTGCCCTTGTGCTTCCTGTTATGGCGTCGGCCCTTCTTTGCTGGGGTGGCGGTGTCTCTAGTGGAGTCGGTTTCCGCACCGGCATCTTCGTCGGGGTACTTCTTTCCCTCCTCGGCACGAGCGCATCGATCGGCCAGAACATAGAGCTCGGCCACATCCTTAATCGTGTTCATCGCTAGTTCTTCACACATCTTGTGATTGCGCATGTTCTGGTGGAACTCATTGATCAAGGCGGCGGGATGAACATTGGGGATGTTGTACTGCACCCGGCTGAACCTTTGGATGTACTTGCACATCTTTTCTCCTTCCTTCTGGGGGATGATGTGTAAATCACTCGCCTGGCCATGAGCTTGGTGACCTCCGGTAAAGGCGCCAACAAACTCATGGCACAGCTCCTCCCAATAAGAGATGGAATCCACCAGCAAGTGCATGAACCATGACATAACATTAGGCTTGAGTGCCAACGGGAAGTAGTTGGCAAGCACCTTATCATCGCGGGCCCCAGCAGCTTGCATCGTGATGGTGTAGATGCCGAGGAACTCTAACGGGTGAGTCTTGCCGTTGTACTTCTCGCCAACGCCAGGCTTGAACGTACGGTGAGAGGGCCACTGGAACTACCGCAGCTCACGGGTGAAAAGCCGGACAACCCACCCCGTAAGGTAGGCCACCGTAGCCTCCCGGCACTGGGTGGTCCATAGCGGGCCCTGCCTGCCTGTCCGACTGGTGTCGCGCATCTCGTCAGCGCTCGATCGTAGTTCGAGCGTCCTCATGAGCCCGCTCCCGAAGGACTTGACGTTTATCGAGGTTGGTGCGCGGGTCGAGCAACGTGATGGAGATGTCGTCTCGAGCGTTGTTGTGACGAACCGACGCCCGGGGCGGTCGGGATGGAGGTGGAGAGTACACCATGGCCCGGCATGGCCTCCGCTGGTACGCGGTAGCCCGGTGGAGCGACGGCCTACAGGTCCCACCGGCCGCAACTCATCATTGTTGGCGATGCCGACGAGGCTCCGGACGGTGGCCCTCCATTCGTCAAGCTTCTCCGCGGCGGGAGGAAAGCAGGCGCTTGATTGCTTGGCGTGCTAGGGCCTCCGCTGGCGTGGGTGGCGGCGAGAGCTGGGTGGAACGCGATGCACCTCGACTTCTAACCATGTTAGAAGGAGCTGCGTCACGGCCCCGCAGCCGTTCGCCACCTCCGTCAGCACCTCGGCGCGCATGCTGGCCCTCCTCATCATGTGATGGGCGCACGGGACTCTTCCCAGGGCGGCGCGCAGGGTCACCAGCAGGGTGACGCTGCTCATCACGCACAACCTGGGAAGAGCATGCCGTGGGTGCTAGTGTTGGTGTCTTGGAGGCCGCCGTGCCGCCGTCTGGCGGGATGGCGGCGCCCCTAGAGGGCCCCGCGCCGCCTGCAGGGGGGCCGACTCCGTCTTTGGAGTCCGCGACCGGCGGCTCGTCGCCTGGCACGCAAACGACGCCACTTGCCAGGCCTAAACCGCCAGGGGTGATGTGGATGTTCAAGGGCCGCACCGCGGGTTCTCTCCGCGACTGGCCCACTACTGGTCCGCACCGGTGCTGGCAACCTGGTCCCGGACGAACCGATCACCATGGTCGCCTTCTTCTTAGGAGCCATGGCGATGAAGAACAGCTAGGTCAACTGCTAGACCAGATTCTCACAATTCTGCCCCCTACCTGGCGCGCCAAACATGTCGGTGGGAAACGACACCTATGGTATCACTGGAATCCCTTCTACGGTTGCGGGGCGCGGGGATCGTGAGAAGAGCGGGACTAGCAGACAACACAAATGGATTTACCCAGGTTCGAGCCGCAAAGATGCTAAAAACCCTACGATCCTGCTTTGGTGGATGTATTTAGTGTTCTTGAGCTCTTGAACTAGCTCTAGGTGCTGCGGGGTTCGAAAGAGCCGAATCCTTCTCCTGGTCGCCTCGGTCCTCCTTTTATAGGAAAAAGGGGTTGCCACAATGGCACACATGAGGTGGAAAGGTGTACATTGTTGTGAGGTTATCCCTTGTATTACAGGACAAGACGCATTAAATGCGTAGCTTAGGTGTCCTCTTTCTTTATTGGAGGACGGGGGCGAGGCCCGGCCCGTCCGTCGCCGCTCCTCCTTGTTGTGACAAGCACCCTGGCCAGCGACGGATGCGGCGCCATGTAGGCAAGCAGGCAACTGAGGTGGCGCGGTGGTGGAGCCTCGCCATGTTGCCACGCAGGTGCCTGCCCAGCTGGTTGGGTTGGCAGCTGCATGCGAACGGCGGCGGAGAATTGGCTGGTGCGGGCTTGACGGTGGCCCTGGTGGTGCACTTGGCGAGGGCCTTGCCGGGTGGCTCGGCAAGGGTCTTGCCATGGCGCGCAAGAATACCCGGCAAGGATCTTGCCGGGGGCTTTGTGGGTTTCTTCGGTGAGGAGGGCTGCCTTCCTATCCTCATTTGATCTTGACTATTCTTTATCTTCACAAAGATCTACATGCCATCACAGAGGTGCCTCCCGGGCCATGTTCCAATGCGTTTGTTGAGCGTTGGTGAGCTCAAGGGCGGCTTACTCGGCTGGCGTGGGCGAGCTGCCCCGGCAAGGGTCTTGCCGGGGCTGCTGAGGCTGCCCCGGCAACGGTCCTTGCCGGGGAAACCTGCTTTGTCCATCTGATCTCTGTGGCCTTGGTCCTTGTCGTTGCTTTGTTCGTGTTGTGCCTTCGGCTTCTCTCCGGCTTCCCTTTCCCTGCCCTGTTTTGTGCGATCGTGGTGGGAGGCTCTGACTGCCCGTGCACAAGTAAAGGGGTCAAAAGGATAGCCCCTAATTTTGTACACTGATAAATTTCTAATTAATGTGGTAATTATTAGGGAGTCTCTAATTAGTACAGGTATAGATAGATAGATAGTTCTAGTGCAACAGGGTCATTCTAGAGTTTGAAAATACTAATAAAATAATTTTTTGAGGGCAAATCATAATAAATATAATTACTACTGATGTTTTTGTTCATAGCATTTTTTGTCCATGTATGTATGTATGTATGTATGTATGTATGGATGGATATGGATGTATAGAGAAAATGTTCATATATGATGTTTTTTTGTTCATAGCAATTTTTTTCCATGTATGTATGTTCATATATGCAAAAGTTACATTGAATAAAAAAAAGAAAATGTATGTATGTTCATACGCAAAGAATATGCAATAGTTAGAATTTTTTATGTTCATAGAACTTTTTTGGTAATATTGTAGAATATGAACATTTTGAATATGGATGGATACAGATGGATTAACATTTTGAATATGGATGGATGGATGAACATTTTGAATATGGATATGGATGTATGAAAGTTTGAATGTTGCATATTTCACGATGGAACATTTGATCCAATGTAACTAGATGCAATAATTTTGATCATATGTCAAAGTTTGAATTTTGACATATGCAACATTTGATCATATATCAAACTTTGATCATACATCAACGTTTGAATTTTGACATATGCAACATTTGATCATATGTCAAAGTTTGATCATATGTCAAAGTTTAAATTTTGACATATGCAACATTTAATAAGGGATTTATATATCAAGAATGCCCCCATTAATAAGATATTTATCAAGAATGCCCCCATTATGGATGTGCATAATATAGTTGATCCATATTTTTCTTGATCTCATCTACGCTTCTATATGTGCATGATCTCTTGTGTCGAAGTATTGAAGAAATTCATGGTTTTGTCATTAACCGGAAGTAACAGGCGCATGATGGTATGAAGCTCTCCAAAGCTGTTTTGGAACAGAGTCCTGATAGGATAATTCGCTTTTTGGTACGAAGTTCAGCAAAGGACTTCCAAATAGCGATATTCGGAAGGTTCTTGCTGAACTTCGTACCCAAAAGTGAATTATCTTATCCGGGACTCCGTTCCAAAACAACTTTGGAGAGCTTCATACCATCACATGCCTGTTACTTCCAGCTAATGATGAAGCCATGGTTTTCTTGAATCCTTTGACACTAGACAATGTGACATATAGAAGGGTAGATGAGATCAGGAAAAATATGGACCATTTTCTGCACATCCAGAATGGTGCCATTTTTTAAAATCCCTTGAAGGTTAAGAGGTTCTTGTTTGACATTCATGAGAGAGGTGGTCCAGACGTCGAACATTCATGAGAGAGGCGGTCCAGTCCAGTCGCCGGACATGTCATGTGATAGGTAGCATTTTTTTTGTTCAGAGAAAACTCCGGTAAATGTTCAACATGAGGGGGGACGTCGATTAACCCCCTCTCGCCCGACCAAACCCTAGAAGCGTCGAGGCCACCCCAAACCCTAGAAGCGTTGTCGAGGCCACACCAAACCTGAGAAGCTTTGAGGCCACCCAAATTTACCAAGCTAAAAGTGCGTTGCCGAGGCCACCCCAAACCCTAGAAGCATTGTCGAGGCCACCCCAAACCGTAGAAGCGTCGAGGCCACTAATATGATTCGTTGTTGTGATTAGCTAGCTAGGTCTATGTTTGCCACTAATACATCCATCTCTCATGTTTGTATATTAATTGCCATGTTGTAATATTTGCAGAAACTGTGGATCAAAGAGACTTAGAACAAGAAGTGTCGTTGGGGGACATAATTCGTGAGAGACGTGATGTCTTGTCGTTTCTCAATGACACTGATGGTCTGGAAGGAGGATGACAACTCCGGTGATCGAACAATGGAGGAAGAAGGACATGATCATGACGGCTCCGGTGACCGAATGCCGAAGGGAGAAGGAAACCATGATGACGGTGATACGTCTCCAACGTATCTATAATTTTTGATTGTCTAATGCTATATTATATTCTGTTTTGGACATTATTGGGCTTTATTATACACTTTTATATTATTTTTGGGACTAACCTATTAACCGGAGGCCCAGCCCAAAATTGATGTTCTTTGACTATTTCAGTGTTTCGCAGAAAAAAATATCAAACGGAGTCCAAACGGAATGAAACCTTCGGGAACGTGATTTCTGGAACGAAAGTGATCCAGAGAACCTGGACCCTACGTCAAGAAAGCAACCAGGAAGGCACGAGGTAGGGGGGCGCGCCTACCCCCCCCCCCCCAGGCGCGCCCTCCACCCTCGGGGGGCCCATGTTTCTCCACCGACGTACTTCTTCCTCCTATATATACCTATGTACCCCCAAACTACCAGATATGGAGCCAAAAACCTAATTCCATCGCCGCAACCTTCTGTACCCGTGAGATCCCATCTTGGGGCCATTTCCGGAGCTCCGCCGAAGGGGGCATCGGTCACGGAGGGCTTCTACATCAACCCCATAGCCTCTCCGATGATATGTGAGTAGTTTACCTTAGACCTTCGGTTCCATAGTTATTAGCTAGATGGCTTCTTCTCTTTTTTTCGATCTCAATACAATTTTCTCCCCCTCTCTCGTGGAGATCTATTCGATGTAATCTTCTTTTGCGGTATGTTTGTTGAGACCGATGAATTGTGTGTTTATGATCAAGTTTATCTATGAACAATATTTGAATCTTTTCTGAATTCTTTTATGTATGATTCGTTATCTTTGCAAGTATCTTGGAATTATCAGTTTGGTTTGGCCTACTAGATTGATCTTTCTTGCAATGGGAGAAGTGCTTAGCTTTGGGTTTAATCTCACGGTGTCCTTTCCCAGTGACAGTAGGGGCAGCAAGGCACGTATTGTATTGTTGCTATCGAGGATAACAAGATGGGGTTTATATCATATTGCATGATTTTACCCCTCTACATCATGTCATCTTACTTAAAAGCGTTACTCTGTACTTTTGTCTCAGACGTGACGCCTATATACATGATCATACCTAGATATTCTCATAACTATGCTCAATTTTGTCAATTGCTCAACAGTAATTTGTTTACCCACCGTAATACTTATGCTCTCGAGAGAAGACACTAGTGAAACCTATGGCCCCCGGGTCTATTTTCCATCATATTAATCTTCCAACACATAGTTATTTTTATTGCCTTTTATTTTACTTTGCATCTATCATATCTATCATATCTCACTTTCGTAAGTGACCGTGAAGGGATTGACAACCCCTTTATTGCATTGGTTGCGAGGATTTTATTTTTTTGTGTAGGTGCGAGGGACTCCACTACAAAAAAATACACTTCCGTGATGATACGTGTTTTTCACAGTAGGTCGCGTTTTTTGTCATGCATGTACATCCATGACAAATTTATGACAGAATCAAGATAGTCATACCTGTGATGTCATAGAAGTGTTCCATGACATTACCAAAATTATCATCACGAAAGTGTCCACTTCCATGACGATAAATCGCGCGTCACAGAAGTGCTTTCATCAAGGGTGACCGACACGTGGCATCCATCGTAATGGAACACCGTTAAGCTATCGGGTCGGGTTTTGGATCCGATAACTCGTTAACAGCCCCAACCAATGGGGATTTTCCACGTGTAAAATCATCATTGGCTGGAGGAAACACGTGTCTACTCATCGTTGGGACAGATGTCATCCACTCATTGGATGGAAGGCGCCTATGATACGTCGACACATGGCACGGCCCAACAGAGGCCCATTCCTTTGAAAAGGCCGGCCCGTTTGACTTGGTCAAAATGTGGCGGGCCGGCCCATGGAAAGCATGTTAACGGCATGTTCGCATATAGCCCATTTACAGCCCGCTAAACCAAGGCCCGTTACGCCCTATCCGAATTAGGCCCAGTAGCGTCATCTGGGCCACCCAATATGATTCCAGCCCATTTTCACTTCTGGCCCATGTATGGCCCATGACGTCTTTCGGCCCATATGAGGCCCTATGTAACTCTTGGCCTATTAACGACTCGTGGTGAAACTGGCCCATAATGAACAATGTATCCCTTTACACCCATTAACGGCCCGTGGTAAAACTGGCCCGTAATGAACAGTGTATTACTTTATACCCATTAACGGCCCGTTATTCCGTTGGGCCGTTTCCATCCCATGTTATCTTTCGGCCTTCTCGGAGCCCATTTATTCTTGGGCTCATTTCCAGCATTCGTTTACTTACGCCCCGTTACTATCATTTTCTGCTTGCGGGCCAAATTCAACTTGTCGTTACAGTCGGCCCGTTTGTGGTCTGTTAATATGTTGGGCCATTTTCATAGCGTCATGAAATACGGCCTATTGATGGCCCGTTATGGTCAGCCCATGAACGGACGATTCCAAATCTAGCCCATTTACAGCCATAATGTGGCCTGTTATTGGCCCATGTTATCATACTGCCCGTATAAGGCCCACTGATGATACGGCCCGTAGAAAGCCCATTGTTTCTACGGCCCATAGAAGGCCCATTGTTTCTACGGCCCGTAGAAGGCCCATCGCTTTCTACGGCCCGTAGGGAGGCCCCGTGTCACTACAAAGAATATTAGCCCATGGTTATTGTAGCCTAGTTTTAAAAAATAGGTTATTGCAGCCACTAGCAAACCGCGAAAAAAGAACTGCAATGACTACAAGCAAACAAATAAACAAGACAACAAGGAAATAAATAAGCAAGCAACTTACGCTAGGCTATCACGGCTATCACATACTACATCCACTAGGCATCAAAGTTCGCCACCAGTGCAAATAAACGCGCCAACAAAAGAATATACAAAACTGAGAGCACTTCAGAAGGCACTAGGCCTGGCCAGGAAAGGCCCCCCAAACAGTTGAAGAAGCTGAGTAGACCTCAGTTGTGTCAACGATAGATGCATCAACACTAGATTTAAGGCTTGATGGTGCGCACGGCAGTCCTCTGACATCTTCATTGCATCTTTGACTTCAAGTCGGAGCTGAGCTGAAACAAGCCTTTCCGCTTTAAGTTGATACAGAAGAAGTCGAACTGGTTGAGGTAGCGACTGCACAGAGGTTGTCTCACACCTGCTGGTGAGTAGCTTCAACTCACTGTCTTCATCAAGACAGGACCTTAGGGTCATCTCGCTGTCCACAAGATGGTTTGGCTCACTATCTTCCGTAAGTTCTGCCTGGCGGAAGAGATACGACTCTGAAAGAGAAACAAGGAGACACGTAACAGGTTTCACAATTAGATAAGAAAATAAATGGATATCTTCTGCATAAGGAACATGTTTTTACAACTACAATTTGAAACTGGTAGTTGTTGCAAACATCCAATCAGATGTAAACAGCAAAGCAAACAACTGGAGGAAATGATGCCTATCCAAATCTATACTAGAACAATGTTTGAAGGCTTGAGAAGGATGAACTTACATTACATGCTAACACGGGCTGGACAAAGCCCTTCTCCATGTTGATGGAAGGATAATTCAATAAATTCCCCAAAGAAAATTCTTTATAACCGTTGCCATTATTCTACATTTTGCAGAGAGTAAATATAGATCAAATAATATTGGAAGAAACAGAGGATAATGAAGCTCAGTGCATCGATGATACATAATCTAATAGCAATTAATGAAGTACAGCGTTATAAGGCAAAAGGGAGAGAGGTACTGACGAGAGCAATGCAGAGCCCATTATTGTTTTGAGATCGTATGATCCTTTGAGCAAGGAGATTCATCTGAAATTAGTTTTCATACAAGAGAGAAGGTAATGCACAAGAAGAAATTTAGGAGTTCAAATTTTGAATTGATATCATAGCCAGTACCTGACGCAGGGCTCCCAGCAGTTCTAATAGGGGTTTGGCCACTGGAGTAGGGGTAAAGTGTGGTACAGTTGGGCCTGTGTTTTCTGTGGCTGCTAATCTATCTGATTTAATAGGTATCACTACCTTTTCCAAATACATAGTTTGTACTCCTTGAGGATCTGCACTCACCCTCTTCCTTTTGGACATCTGTTACGAAAGAACAACATTTGACTTGAAAAAGATAGTGTGACGACACATGGAATAGGTACAAAAAATGGATAGGTATGGCATATAATCATATATGATGCTTAAACTAAGCAGATGGTGTGACAAAGTAGAAGTAATGCAAGAGGTCAGATGCAAAATATGTGTGACCAATACAACTTTGCAAAGCTAGAGCAAGCACCTTGATGGGTGAATAAGATAGGCCATCCTCCACCATGCCATGTTTGTTAGCCAGTGGATCGTTCCGCAATATTCCTCTCGTGCGCCCATTCTCATATTCATTTTGATAATGTTCAATATCTGACCTGCATGAAAACATAAAAACAAGTGAGATTTTCTTTGTAATGCAGCAGTGATTCTAATCCAATACTGCCTCCTCAGAACCCCTTTTGTGTTATCTGTAATTCTTTTAAAAGATGCCATGCATGCTATAATTTGTTGTGTGCATTAATATAATGTGGCCTACTACTCAAAATATGAGAGCTCCAGAAGTGATGACACTTCGCAGATGATAGCTTCAACATATAGTAAAGAAGAACAAGTCGACCTGACCTGACAGATTCAAAATATACTAAGGGAGAACAACTCGACCTGACCAGTCGACCGCAAGAGAAGAGTATCATCTTAAAGAAGAGCAGAAGTGCAAGCAGATTGAAGATATTACAAGTCTTTCAATACAATGTCGGTTGGCCACCCATGATGAACCAGAGCGCACAGAGAAATACTATTCTTTCCGGTCTCTCCATATGTGGCTCACATGCATCTCGAAACTAAAGTAGGAACATTTAGCTCACCAATTCAACATCTCTCAGTTTTACTAATATCAACAATAATATCATATATGAATTTGTACAACTAAGCTTGTTTAGCCCGATGGGTGGAGCAGTGCTATTACGACACGAACCACGTAGGCTTATTGTGGTCATCATAAAATGGGGAAAACATAAGCATGATGAGTAGAATGTTGACCGTTGCAGTGGGATGGCAGATCTGAAGCTGCAAACCACGCAAAGGGTAGTTAGCAACCAATGTTTGCTTTGAAATAGCAACTAAAATTTGGTATGGACAAGAAAGTATGGTCAACAAGTGACAAAGAAATGCAATTATGCTGTCTCTCTATATGTCGCGACATGCATTTGGAAACTCAAGTGGGACCTTTAGATAACCAATTAAATGTGTCGGTTAACTAATATCAGTATCATATCACAATCATATTTGAACAACTAAGCTTTCGAATTCTGAGTGTTGTGTTGTTTATCTTGAACGGTGGAGTAATGCCAGTACGACAGAAAGCACCTACGCAGATCATAGTAGAGTAGATAAAAGGGGAAAACCCTAAGCATCAATAGAAAAATCAGGAAAGTGAAACTAGCTGGATCAGTGGGTGGCGCACATGCTTTTCGAAACGAATATAGGAACATTAGGTGACCAATTAAACATTCTCTGTTTTAGTGATATGAGCATCATATCATATTCGTATTTCAACACGTAAGCTTTGGGTTGAGGTCTTGAGGAGCAGTGCTAGCACGACACGAAGAACCTACGATGATGGTAGTGAATATAAAGGGGGGAAACCATAAGCTTTACGAGTATAGTGCCCGTGCCATGGCGGATCTGAAGGTGCAAACCGGACAAAGCTACTTCGCACCCAATGTTTGCTTTCAACTAGCCACTACGATTTTATACGGACAAGAAAAGTACAATAAACAAATTACGATCTATTTTCCGAGTGAGATCAATAACTTAAGCACATATGGTAGAGTACCACCTCTCTTGCGACACCGTGTAGGCCTATGCTGATACGTTGAGGGTGGTGCGGGTGCGATGGCTGTCGGCGGTGGTGATGTCTACTACACAACCTTCTTGTAGACATTGTTGGGCCTGCAAGTGCACAGGTTTGTAGGACAGTAGCAAATTTCCCTCAAGTGTATGACCTAAGGTTTATCAATCCGTGGGAGGCGTAGGATGAAGATGGTCTCTCTGAAACAACCCTGCAACCAAATAACAAAAAGTCTCTTGTGTCCCCAACACACCCAATAATATGGTAAATTGTCTAGGTGCACTAGTTTGGCAAAGAGATGGTGATACAAGTGCAATATGGATGGTATATATAGGTATTTGTAATCTGAAAATATAAAAACAGCAAGGTAATTTAAGATAAAAGTGAACGTAAACGGTATTGCAATGATAGGACACAAGGCCTAGGGTTCATACTTTCGTTAGTGCAAGTTCTCTCAACAATAATAACATAGATAGATCATATAACAATCCCTCAACATGCAATAAAGAGTCACTCCAAAGCCACTAATAGCGGAGAACAAACGTAGAGATTATGGTAGGGTACGAAACCACCTCAAAGTTATTCTTCGGATCAATCTATAAAAGAGTTCGTACTAGAATAACACCTTAAGACACAAATCAACCAAAACCCTAATGTCACCTAGATACTCTGTTGTCACCTCAAGTATCCGTGGGCATGATTATACGATATGCATCACACAATCTCAGATTCATCCAACCAACATAAAAGTACTTCAAAGAGTGCCCCAAAGTTTCTACCGGAGAGTCAAGAACGTGCCAACCCCTATGCATAGGTTCATGGGCGGAACCCGCAAGTTGGTCACCAAAACATACATCAAGTGGCACATGATATCCCATTGTCACCACAGATAATCACGGCAAGACATACATCAAGTGTTCTCATAAAAGACTCAATCCGATAAGATAACTTCAAAGAGGAAACTCAATTCCTCACAAGAGAGTAGAGGGGGAGAAACATCATAAGATCCAACTACAATAGCAAAGCTCGGGATACATCAAGATCGTACCATAGAGGGAACACGAGAGAGAACACGAGAGAGAGAGAGAGAGAGAGATCAAACACATAGCTACTGGTACATACCCTCAGCCCGAGGGTGAACTACTCCCTCCTCGCCATGGAGAGCGTCGGGATGATGAAGATGGCTACCGGTGATGGGTTCCCCCTCCGGCAGGGTGCCGGAATGGGCTCCCGCGAGATTTTTGGTGGCTACAGAAGCTTGCGGCGGCTGAACTCCCGATGTATCTTCTGTTCTGGAAGTTTTAGGGTAGGTAGGTATATATGGGTGAAAGGAGTACGTCAGGGGAGCTACGGGGGCCCCACGGGCCCGGGGGGTGTGGGCGCGCCCCCCACCCTCGTGAGCACCTCCTGTATCTTCTGACGTGGGGTCCAAGTCCATCAGGTGGGTTTCCTTCCAAAAATAACTTCTCCAGTTGATTTCGTTCCGTTTTGACTCCGTCTGATATTCCTTTTCCTCGAAACACTGAAATAGGCATAAAGCAGCAAATCTGGGCTGGGCCTCCGGTTAATAGGTTAGTCCCAAAAATAATATAAAAGTCGATAATAAAGCCTAATATTGCCTAAAACAGTAGATAATATAGCATGGAGCAATCCAAAATTATAGATACGTTGGAGACGTATCAAGCATCCCCAAGCTTAATTCCTGCTCGTCCTCGAGTAGGTAAATGAAAAAAAAAGAATTTTTGATGCGGAGTGCTACCTGGCATAATTTCAATATAAATCTTCTTACTTGTGATATGAATATTCAGAGCCGAAAGATTCAAGACAAAAGTTCATATTGACACAAAAATAATAATATTTCAAGCATACTAATCAAAGCAATCTTGTCTTCTCAAAATAACTATGCAAAAGAAAGTTCATCCCTACAAAATCATATAGTTAGGCTATCCTTCATTTTGGTCACACAAAGATGTTCCCAACTTCTATACCCCTGATGACAAGCCAAGCAATTGTTTCATACTTAAATAATCTCAAACTTTTTCAACCTTCACGCAATACATGAGCGTGATCCATGGATATAGAACTATGGGTGGAATAGAATATGATGATGGGGATTGTGTGGAGAAGACAAAAAAGGACAAAGTCTCACATTGAAGAGGCTAATCAACGGTCTATGGAGATGCCCATCAATTGATGTCAACATGAGGAGTAGGGATTGCCATGCAACGGATGCACTAGAGCTATAAGTATATGAAAGCTCTACAAAATAAACTAAGTGGGTGTGCATCCAACTTGCTTGCTCATGAAGACCTAGGGCATTTTGAGGAAGCCCATCATTGGAATATACAAGCCAAGTTCTATAATGAAAAATTCCCACTAGTATATGAAAATGACAAAACAAGAGACTCTCTATCATGAAGATCTTAGTGCTACTTTGAAGCACAAGTGTGGTAAAAGGATAGTAACATTGCCCCTTCTCTCTTTTTCTCTCTTTTTTTGGGCCTTCTTTTGTTTGGCCTTTCTCTTATTTTATTTTATTTTTATATATATTTTTTCGTCCGGAGTCTCATCCCGACTTGTGGGGGAATCATAGTCTCCATCATCCTTTCCTCACTGGGGCAATGCTCTAATAATGAAAATAATGACACTTCTATTGATTACAACATAAGGATTACAAATCGAAACTTAGAACAAGATATGACTCTATATGAATGCCTCCGGCCGTGTACCGGGATGGTGCAATGAATCAAGAGTGACATGTATGAAAAATAATGCATGGTGGCTTTGCCACAAATACGATGTCAACTACATGATCATGCAATGGCAATATTACAAAAGTAATGTATGTCATGATGATGATGGAAGTTGCATGGCAATACATCTCGGAATGGCTATGGAAATGCCATGATAGGTAGGTATGGTGGCTGTTTTGAGGAAGATATAAGGAGGTTTATGTGTGATAGAGTGCATCGTATCACGGGGTTTGGATGCACCGGCGAAGTTTGCACCAACTCTCAAGGTGAGAAAGGGCAATGCACGGTACCGAAAAGGCTAGCAAAGGCGGAAAGGTGAGAGTGCGTATAATCCATGGACTCAACATTAGTCAAAAGAACTCATATACTTATTGCAAAAAAATTAGAAGCCATCAAAAATCAAGTAATACGCGCATGCTCCTAGGGGGATAGATTTGTAGGAAAAGACCATCGCTCGTCCCCGACCGCCACTAATAAGGATGCACAAGCTAGGTAAACTTCATGTTTCCAATTTGTTACACAACTTTAACCATACGTGCATGCTACGGGACTTACAAACTTCAACACAAGCGTTTCTCAAATTCACAATCACCCAACTAGCACGACTATGATATTATCACCTCCATATCTCAAAACAATTATCAAGCATCAAACTTATCTTAGTATTCAACTTACTCAAAAGAAAGTTTCACATATCTTTGAACATTAAGCAAACAACCATGCTATTAATGAATCTCAAAATAATCTAAGTGAAGCATGATAGGTCAATAGTTTCTTTAAAACAAATCCACCACCGTGCTCTAAAGGATATAAGTGAAGTACTAGAGGAAAACTATCAAGCTCAAAAGATATAAGTGAAGCACATTGAGTATTCTAACAAATTCCAATTTATGTATGGCTCTCTCTCATTAAATAATTCAGATCTTGGTACTTTATTCAAACAGCAAGCAAAGCTAAAGAAAACTACAATGCAAGGATAACACAACTCATGTGAAGAAGCAGAAACTTAGGCTCAACCGATACTAACCGATAGTTGTTGAAGAAGAAAGGTGGGATGCCTACCGGGGAATCCCCAAGCTTAGATGCTTGAGACTTCTTGAAATATTATCTTGGGGTGCCTTGGGCATCCACAAGCTTGAACTTTTGTGTCTCCTTAATTCCTCTCATATCATGGTTTCTCTTCTTTTTTATCAAAAGCTTCATTCACAACAAACTCAACAAGAACTCATGTGATAGGTTAGTATAAACCAATGCAAAACCTTATCATTTTCTACTGTACCAAATCACTTAGATTATTATTCAACATTTCATACTAAATGACTCTGCATATTTCATACTCCTATCCTTAAATAGAATCATTAAGCAAGCAAACATATGCAAACAATGCAGACATAACAGCAATCTGCCAAAACAGTACAGTCTGTAAAGAATGCACGATTCATCATACTTGCCTAACTCCAAAAATTATGAACTAAAATTCCCACTGTAATAAATTTATCAGAGATCACTATTCAAAATATTAAACATTACACCACTCTCTGACTTTTCTAGGGAATTTTTGCAACAGCGGTAAACTTTCTGTTCTCAAACAGCAACATGTATAGTAGCAAAATAAGCATGGCAAAGGCTATCCTTGACTTTTTTTATTGAAACTAAAGATGCAAAACACTAATCTAACTAAAAGAAAGCAAAACAAAACTTAATGACATGACGCTCCAAGAAAAACACATATCATGTGGTGAATAAAAATATACCTCCAATTAAAGTTACCGATGAACGAAGACGAAAGAGGTGATGCCTTCCGGGGTATCCCCAAGCTTAGGCTCTTGGTTGTACTTGAATATTACCTTGGGATGCCTTGGGAATCCCCAAGCTTAGGCTCTTGCCACTCCTTATTCCATAGTCCATCGAATCTTTACCCAAAACTTGAAAACTTCAAAACACAAAACTTAACAGAAAACTCGTAACCTCCGTTAGCGAAAGAAAACAAAAGACCACTTCAAGGTACTATAATGAACTCATTCTTTATTTGAATTGTTGTTAAACCTACTGTATTCCAACTTCTCTATGGATTATAAACTATTTTACTAGCCATAGATTCATCAAAATAAGCAAACAACACAATGAAAACAGAATCTGTCAAAAAGAGAACAATATGTAGTAATCTGTAACTAACGCAATGTGGCGACCGATTCTCCGTGTATTAAATTTCCAGAAAATGTTCCTTGTGCTCATCAGCCCCAGGATTACTGTTAGCTGATGAGGCACCAACTTGATACAGAAACTCCAAGCAAAACACAAAATATGTGGTACAAGACCATTCTGGTCTATGAGTACAACAAATGGTTTCTAGCGGTTGATGGCGGAAGCGGGTTGTACAACATCAGTGTCTATGGGACTCCATTTCCCACGGGAACAGCTGACCAGGTTAACTCCTATCTTCGCGAGGCTGCTATCACCGTTTCTTAGGTTCCGGGGCTCTCAACACGGTTGCAACTTTCCGCGGAAGAAATCTGGCCAAGACAATAGCCAGGGACAAGCCAGTGAGTACTTGGAATGTACTCGCAAACATTATGAACACAGGAATAATATAGCAACGATGTTCCGAAATATCTATCCTCATGACGTCAGTCACAAAAGGTAAATGAATCTCTGATGCATGTAAGCAGGTTATTCATGAAAATGTAATAACATAATGATAATAAAAGGCACCGAGCGGGCGTCTGAAGCAACGCCACATAAAAGACTTATGAAAGAAATGCCACGATCGGGCGTCTGAGCGACACCACATAAAGGGCTTTAAAAGAAATGCCACGGTCGAGGCGTCGGCGACACCACATAAAGGGCTTTAAAAGAAAAACCATCATAGTGAATATCCAGGAGGTAGAACCGTCCCAGGGATATTCGATAACACCAATAATATCACGGGTTAGTCCACAACAAAAAATAATAATCATCATTACCACATGTCGCAAGTCATAATATTAGTTCTAATTTTACAGTTTCACCTCCGAAGACCGACTGTAAGACCGACACTTGACCCATCCCAGACTGAAATCCTTAACCATGGACACGGCTATTCGAATAGGTTTAATCTCTGAAGAGGGTGTACTCTTTACCCACGAGTAACGAATTCCTTTAGTCCATCGGGACTAATTCCGTCTACGGTCTTTTTGTTGAAAACACACCTAACTTGCACACACCAGCTTAAATCACACGTGTCTGGAATCGCCCACGACACCTGTCAAGCAAACTCTAAGTGGGGAGGCTACAACCTCACGTAGCATGGGATCACATTTATATTGCACGCTCTAATGGGTGGCCTCCCCTCTCGGTCTCAACCGGAAACACCCATGCCCCCGGACCAGGTGGCCTGCCTACCAGCTACAACCGGTATCTTCCACCCTGGCCTCTCTGTACGGTGTGTGCTAGAAAGAGGTTGACAACGTACTGAACCATACTCAACTTGCTGTAGAGACGAGTGGTAGTACGAAACAAGTATGGGGGTTTCTGGCACAAGACTCGATCTATGGTCGACTCAGGAGGTTTATAAATTTCCCTGCATGACATGTGTAGAGAAAATAATTCAACCAACAGAATCACCGCTCACTATACCTTACCATGCCATACCGGACATGACCGTCCCGACGGAGACCGGTGACAAACTCATGCCTACCCAAGGCAGAGGTTTTTCCCGGACTTCTTCCCGCATGCATGCAAGGCACAGGAGGATGATTATCATCACAAGTGTGTTCATTCCCAACAGTATGGAAATCATTAATATGCATCCATGCACATGATCATATCACATGAAATAACGAGTCCTCCGAAACCAGGTGATGTTATAAACGTGTCAACGAACACACAAAAGTATTATGCCGGGGTTCAGAATGCTTGCCTTCAGGTCACGGGAAGGCAGGGTGCATTTCAAACTCTTGAAATAATTCTCCTCTCTTCAAAAATCCTATTTTGAAAATATAAAAGAATTAACACACAAAAATAAAAACAGCACAAAAGTTGTTTTGAAATTTTTCAAATAAACCTTAAAATAAACTAGACAATATTTGAAAGAGGTAGGAAAAAGAATCAATTTAATTGGAGTTGTATTTTAAAAGATACAGCAGGTCAAAGTTTGGTCAAAATCTGTTTTTTAAAATAAAACAGAAAAGAAAACGTTTTAAAAGAAAAACACGTCGAAGGCATATTTGGAAAAGGCGCTTCCACTCACTCCTGCGTGGACAGGCGCTGGGTCACTGACGGTGGGCCCGCCTGGCCCACTGGTCAGGTTTGACCAGCCATGCGCGCGTCGTTCCCCTCTGACCGAAGAGAGGCGGAGCTCTGGCGAGGATTTGCCGGCGAACGAGGGCGTCTCTTGGTGATCTGAGGACATGGGTGTGCTAAGGGGGTCGAGACGAGTCTGTGGGTACCCGCCATGGTCGCCGACGTGGACGGAGTCGCCGGCGACGAGCTTCGCGGCGGAGCAGGCGTTCGGGTGGATAGTGGGTTTGGGGATACGGTGGTCTCCGAACAAAATTGAGCGCGGGGTTGGGGAGTTCTTGGTGGAGAGAATGGAGAGGGAGGGGCACTGGTGGCGACGGAATCGGCCGGAACGAGGCGGCGACCGAACCGGCCGGACTCAGGGAAGAAGGCCTTCCCCTCCTCGACTGCTGGCCGCGGTAGCTCTAGGGGGATCAGAAGAGGTTGCCCAAGAACTCGATTGGTCTCCGGGGCCCTTATATACGCGGTGGAGAGGTGGCCGGCAGTAAGGATGACGGCGAACCGTCTTTCTGTAGCAATGGCGACGTGGCGGCGACGCGCGCTAGAGGACGAAGCTGCGGCTGAGCTGGAGATGCTTAAGGGGGCAGCTGGCGAGCGGAGGAGGTTTGGGCGGCGCCGACTGAGGCAGGGGTGCGCTGCGGACGCCGGCGTCCCGCCAAGGCTCTGACGGCGGCGCTGTTGGCTGCCAGGGCGGCTTGGCGCGTTGCTGTGGGAAGGGGAGTGCGTGGCATGGCGCTACAGAGCGGCCAAATACCAGGGGCGCGACGTGTCGGCTCGGGCGCGGCTCGTGCAATACGCGCGCTCTGGGCGTGTCCCGTGCACGCACGGAAGGTGTTCGATACAATGCCGTGGCATGCTACAGGTCACAGGTGAGGTTGGCAAGCAACAGAACCAGGTTAGAGATAGAGGGAAACTCAAGGGACAAGATGGTTTGGTCAGGTGGCCAAGTTCACAATGCCAACAACAACTCATGTCAAATCAGTTCATGCCCTCCAAGTGTTTGACAAAATGCCACAGGCACCTAGGCATTTCTTGGAGTGGCCAATACTTCCAGGTCAGTGTCTCCTTGGATGCACAAGAGGGTGGTGAGGTTAGTTTGTGAAAAGCAAAAACTTGCTAGTGCAAGTTTTGCAGAACTTCATATCTGGATAGGAGGTGGATGGCATTATAACTTGAACCAAAAATGATCAAATGAGTGCATACTCCTGGACTTAGGGGTTTTGAATGGAGGACTACAAGTAGGAGAAAGAATCTAGGGCCAAAGAGCAAGCAAGACTATGGTTGCTGTACAAATCATCATGTTGGACCAGAATGGAGATGAAGTTGATTCACTCAAAAATTTCAAATAACATCCCTGGATTTTTGCATAAAGAGGAAGAATATGCTCCTACTGACATCCCATAATTTTGGTGGAAGCTAGAAAGAAATATTTGAAAGGGTTGTAGTGTAAAATTGTCCCCTGGACCAGAGAAGAAAAACATGTGTAGGACTCAAAATATGCAGTGAATGAAATATATTATTGCACAAAAGTGATTTAGAGACATCACATGACATCTCCAAAATTTGGTTGGATTTTTAGTTAAGTTTATCAACTGGTTGCAGTACAAAAAGGAGCTCCAAAACTTAAAACAAGTCATTTTAATGAATAAATCTCAGGGTGAAATAATTTAATAATTAAATCTACTGATTGAGAGATGTTTTTAAAGGGAGGGCATATAAGTGCAAAATGTTTGGAAGGACCCACTTGGGAAAAACTCCTTAATATTAAAAGAAATTTTTTGAAATCCACGGAGATATTCTTGCAGGCAAAAATTTTAAGCTTTTGGCAAAATTTTAATAAGTAAAACCTGGTTAAATTTTTGGGGTGTTACAATTACTAACCCCCTTGAGAAAAATCTCGTCCTATAGATTTGCTAAGAGCCGTTTGGGAAAAACAAATACTCCATATGCGTCCGAGCGGTTGAGAGTCTGCTGCCGTGGTGCTGCGCGAATGAAAATAAACTATGTAGTGAGGGGATAAATGATGCTGCAACTCGGGGAAAAGAAATCTCATTCTAGGATTTCTCCGCGGTTACACATGTTAATCTCAAGGAGAACAACTCATATAAGCAGGAACTGAAAATACTCGACTCGTCGCACAAATTTAAGGTACTAAGCATAAGTTACAACGTAATATTAATTGCTGAACTACCAACACGGTAGTGACGTCTAAAATGAAGATGGTAACTGGATATGGTCTCGAGAAAATGTCTCTGGCAATGGGATACACTCTTCTTCTATCGGAGGAAGTGGATTGACCAGTCGATGTATGCGTCTCTCCGGGTCGGGCCTCAGTGGTCTGCCGATGGCAATCTGAGGGTTCAAATCAGCGAGACTCTGGAGATAATCCATTACTCGCCGGTTCAAATGTTCTTGAGCGATGATGTCTTCGGATAAGGTTGGCTAGCACTGGTCTCTCTCAATCCGCCCACCGGAAAAGATACTACTCCTCCGGGGCTGCACGGCTCGAAAGTAATAATATCCTCGTCATGGGCATAGGGTACTGCGGATCGAAGACGAGCGATCGCTTCTTTGCAGCAGCATCTCCGCCAAGCGTGGGGTTGGCATAGATTTCCCATGAAGGAAACTTCCGTTGGATCTTGGTTGGGGTCTCACGGGAGGGATGTGTACTGCTGCCCAATATTCAAGTGGAAGGGGTGATTCTTGATTTGAACAACTCGTACTGGGGTGGCTGGGTAGAACCCATGGTACTGCAGGTAAAGTCCCACAATATTTTGACAAAACTACCCGGGGTTGCATCTGGGGTTCTCAGGTAAATACTAGGGCTCGACATGGCAAGAAATGGTTGTGAGACTGGTGCACAAGGTATGGGGTGCTTGGTAAGGTCACGAGGTGGCCTTTTTATAGCACTGGAGCTGGGTCATTTTACCGTGGTGAAAGGTAATAATTTTTGCCAGCTTAGCTCCAAGGGTCGAGGTCAAAGTCACAGGTACATACTTCACTCAAGTGACGTATCACTGTGGGGTTGTTGGGGTTGGTCTTGGTAGCTGTGCCTGGAAAAACATGCAACTGCGCGCTGACGAAAATAAGCAAGGCTACTATTTAAAACTGGGGCATAACAACAGGCTGCGTTAATTCGCAAGGTCACATGATTACAAAGCGAGAATACACCGAGACTCGGTACTACTCGGGCGACTTAGTCTACCTAGTTCACATCTAAACGGGCCCGCCTCGAGGATGCTGAGGCTTCTCCACGGGTCTCACCGTTGGGATTAGCCGGAGATGGTGGAGGAACTGCAGGTTCGGGGTAGCTATGATGACCATCGCGGGGATTGTTGGCCACAATCCCGTTGGAGTGTGTTCCCAAAAGGCGACGAAGCACTTCTGGGGTCATCCTTTGTATCTTGGATGATGGCCGGGCTGACCTCAGGGTATCAATCGGGTGTCCGAACAGCACGACTGGGTTGACGGTGTCGGCCTCGGTTTCTCTGCTTACCGGGGCTCGGCGAGCTAGCTCTCCTCGAGCTGTGATCAGATCAATAGTGATTTGATCGAACAATGCCTCTAGTGCACTTACATAGCGCACTAGGTGCAACAATGCGGGATCCGTCTCGTGATCTCCGTTGGCTACTTGGGGTGGTCTACCACCGTACCCTTCACGCCTGGGGTAGTAGTGGAACGAGCGACGCTTAACTCGGGTGACAGTGCACGAGATGAACTATAGCCTCTCGAGCAGCTAGCTGGATGGCTTGTGGCTCAAAGGAAGTTGTTCTTCCGGTGAACCCGTAGGGGCGTTACAGCGGCATGCCCCTACCATAGATGTGCTGATGGCCCAAAATTGACGGCTTTCACCGCCCATGGGTCCTTGGAACACAACATATTCTGGGGGTTCTTCTAACGCGTAGGCACGACGGGTGAGGTTTGCGAGTATGGTCACAAAACCTCCAAGGTTGGTTGCTGTGGTCTCATTGTGCACTACGGGACCAGGCATTGTGGCTATGCTGTGGTAGAGGTTGTGTTGAGCTGGGTTGAGGCTAGCGTGCCCTTTTATAGAAAAGGGGACGGAGTCTTCCTTCGCAATCTTGCGAATGAGATATTTTTGCCATCGGTCACTGGTGTGTGATCGACAGGCTAGGCGGATAGGTTGGGCACCGACTGCCAAATGTGTCGGGGTCACTGTGTGGCTATTTTGCACGGGTAGTTTGGCTGGGGTTTGGTTAGGTCTGGTAGGTCGGTTTGCCTATGTTTATCGACCTGGCTGGGATAGGATTAGCCAATGGTCAGCCTGGCTCTGATACCAAGTCTTTGGCGACCGATTCTCCGGGTATTAAATTTCCAGAAAATGGTCCTTGTGCTCATCAGCCCCAGGATTACTGTTAGCTGATGAGGCACCAACTTGATACAGAAAGTCAAAGCAAAACACAAAATATGTGGTACAAGACCATTCTGGTCTATGAGTACAACAAATGGTTTCTAGCGGTTGATGGCGGAAGCGGGTTGTAAAACATCAGTGTCTATGGGACTCCATTTCCCACGGGAACAGCTGACCAGGTTAACTCCTATCTTCGCGAGGCTGCTATCACCATTGCTTAGGTTCCGGGGCTGTCAACACGGTTGCTCCTTTCCGCGCAAGAAATCTGGCCAAGACAATAGCCAGGGACAAGCTAGTGAGTACTTGGAATGTACTCGCAAACATTATGAACACAGGTATAATTTAACAACGATGTTCCGAAATATCTATGCTCATGACGTCAGTCACAAAAGGTAAATGAATCTCTGATGCATGTAAGAGGTTATTTATGAAAATGTAATAACATAATGATAATAAAAGGCACCGAGCGGGCGTGCAAACAACGCCACATAAAAGACTTATGAAAGAAATGCCACGGTCGGGCTACCGAGCGACACCACATAAAGGGCTTTAAAAGAAATGCCACAATCGGGCATCCGGCGACACCACATAAAGGGCTTTAAAAGAAATGCCACAAGGGCGTCTGAGCGACACCGCATAAAGGGCTTTAAAAGAAATGCCACGATCGGGCGTCCGAGCGACACCACCTAAAGGGCTTTAAAAGAAATGCCACGGTCAAGGCGTCTGGCGACACCACCTAAAGGGCTTTAAAAGAAATGCCACAGTCGGGCGTCTGAGCGACACCACATAAAGGGCTTTAAAAGAAATGCCACAGTCGGGCGTCTGAGCGACACCACATAAAGGGCTTTAAAAGAAAAACCATCATAGTGAATATCGAGGAGGTAGAACCGTCCCAGGGATATTCGATAATACCAATAATATCACGGGTTAGTCCACAAAAAAAAATAATAATCATCATTACCACATGTCGCAAGTCATAATATTAGTTCTAATTTAACAGTTTCACCTCCGAAGACCGACACTAAGACCGACACTTGACACATCCCAGACTGAAATCCTTAACCATGGACACGGCTATTTGAATAGGTTTAATCTCTGCAGAGGGTGTACTCTTTACCCACGAGTAACGGATTCCTTTAGTCCATCGGGACTAATTCCGTCTACGGTCTTTTTTTGGAAACACACCTAACTTGCACACACCAGCTTAAATCACACGTTTCTGGAATCACCCACGCCACCTGTCAAGCAAACTCTAAGTGGGGAGGCTACAACCTCGCGTAGCATGGGATCAAATTTATATTGCGCGCTCTAAGGGGTGGCCTGCCCTCTCGGTCTCAACCGGAAACACCCATGCCCCCGGACCAGGTGGCCTGCCTACCAGCTACAACCGGTATCTTCCACCGTGGCCTCTCTGTATGGTGTGTGCTAGAAAGAGGTTGACAACATACTGAACTGTACTCTACTTGCTGTAGAGACGAGTGGTAGTACGAAACAAGTATGGGGGTTGCTGGCCGACTCAGGAGGTTTATAAATTTCCCTGCATGACATGTATAGAGAAAATAATTCAACCAACAGAATCACCGCTCACTATACCTTACCATGCCATACCGGACATAACCGCCCCGACGGAGACCGGTGACAAACTCATGCCTACCCAAGGCAGAGGTTTTTCCCGGACTTCTTCCGGCATGCATGCAAGGCAAATGAGGATGATTATCATACAAGTGTGCTCATTCCCAACAGCACGAAAATCGTTAATATGCATCCATGCACATGATCATATCACATGAAATAACGAGTCCTTTGAAACGAGGTGATGTTATAAACGTGTCAACGAACACACAAAAATATTATGCCGGGGTTCAGAATGCTTGACTTCAGGTCACGGGAAGGCAGGGAGCATTTCAAACTCTTGAAATAATTCTCCTCTCTTCAAAAATCCTATTTTGAAAATATAAAAGAATTAACACACAAAAATAAAAACAGCACAAAAGTTGTTTTGAAAAAATTTCAAATAAATCTTAAAATAAACTAGACAATATTTGAAAGAGGTAGGAAAAAGAATCAATTTAATTCGAGTTGTATTTTAAAAGATACAGCAGGTCAAAGTTTGTTCAAAATCTGTTTTTTAAAATAAAATAGAAAAGAAAACGTTTTAAAAGAAAAACACGTCGAAGGCGTATTCGGAAAAGGCGCTTCCACTTACTCCTGCGTGGACAGGCGCTGGGTCACTGACGGTGGGCCCGCCTGGCCCACTGGTCAGGTTTGACCAGCCACGCGCGCGTCGTTCCCCTCTGACCGAACAGAGGCGGAGCTCCGGCGAGGATTTGCCGGCGAACGAGGGCGTCTCTTGGTGATCTGAGGACATGGGTGTGCTCAGGGGGTCGAGACGAATCTGTGGGTACCCGCCATGGTCGCCGACGTGGACGGAGTCGCCGGCAACGTGCTTCGCGGTGGAGCAGGCGTTCGGGTGGATAGTGGTTTTGGGGCTACGGTGGTCTCCGACCAAAATTGAGCGCGGGGTTGCACTCATGAGAGGGAGGGGGAGTTCTTGGTGGAGAGAATGGAGAGGGAGGGGCACTGGTGGCGACGGAATCGGCCGGAACGAGGCGGCGACCGAACCGGCCGAACTCGGGGAAGAAGGCCTTCCCCTCATCGACTGCCGACCGCGGTAGCTCTAGGGGGATCTGAAGAGGTTGCCCGAGAACTCGATTGGTCTCCAGGGCCCTTATATACGTGGTGGAGGTCGGTTCCGAGGTGGCCCGCGATAAGGATGATGGCGAACCATCTTTCTGTAACAATGGCGACGTGGCGGCGACGCGCGCTAGGGGACGAAGCTGCGGCTGAGCTGGAGATGCTTAAGTGGGCAGCTGGCGAGCGGAGGAGGTTTGCGCGGCGCCAACTGAGGCAGGGGTGCGCTGCGAACGCCGGTGTCCCGCCAAGGCTCTGACGGCGGCGCTGTTGGCTCCCAGGGCGGCTTGGCGCGTGGCTGTGGGAAGGGGAGTGCGTGGCGTGGCGCTACAGAGCGGCCAAATACTGTGGGCGCTGACGTGTCGGCTCGGGCGCGGCTCGTGCAATCTGGCGTGCTCTGGCGCGTCCGATTACGCACGGAAGGTGTTCGATACAATACTGTGGCATGCTACAGGTCAAAGGTGAGGTTGGCAAGCAACAAAACCAGGTTAGAGATAGAGGGAAACTCAAGGGACAAGATGGTTTGGTCAGGTGGCCAAGTTCACAATGCCAACAACAACTCATGTCAAATAAGTTGATGCCCGCCAAGTGTTTGACAAAATGCCACAGGCACCTAGGCATTTCTTGGAGTGGCCAATACTTCCAGGTCAGTGTCTCCTTGGATGCACAAGAGGGTGGTGAGGTTAGTTTGTGAAAAGCAAAAACTTGCTAGTGCAAGTTTTGCAGAACTTGAAATCTGGACAGGAGGTGGATGGCATTATAACTTGAACCAAAAATGATCAAATGAGTGCATACTCCTGGACTTAGGGGTTTTGAATGGAGGACTACAAGTAGGAGAAATAATCTAGGGCCAAAGAGCAAGCAAGACTATGGTTGCTGTACAAATCATCATGTTGGACTAGAATGGAGATGAAGTTGATTCACTCAAAAATTTCAAATAACATCCCTGGATTTTTGCATAAAGAGGAATAATATGCTCCTACTGACATCCCATAATTTTGGTGGAAGCTAGAAAGAAATATTTTAAAGGGTTGTAGTGTAAAATTGTCCCATGGACCAGAGAAGAAAAACATGTGTAGCACTCAAAATATGCAGTGAATGAAATACATTATTGCACAAAAATGATTTAGAGACATCACATGACATCTCCAAAATTTGGTTGGATTTTTAGTTAAGTTTATCAACTGGTTGCAGTACAAAAAGGAGCTCCAAAACTTAAAACAAGTCATTTTAATGAATAAATCTCAGGGTGAAATAATTTAATAATTAAATCTACTGATTGAGAGATGTTTTTAAAGGGAGGGCATATAAGTCCAAAATGTTTTGGAAGGACCCACTTGGGAAAAACTCCTTAATATTAAAAGAAAATTTTTGAAATCCACAGAGATATTCTTGCAGGCAAAAATTTTAAGCTCTTGGCAAAATTTTAATAACTAAAACCTAGTTAAATTTTTGGGGTGTTACACGCAAACTTCTGGAACTCCAAAAATTCTAAAATAAATTTGTGGACCTTACGAATTTTTCTAGTAATCATCTGCAAAAATAATCAACTAAATAGCACTCTCCAGCAAAAAGTTACAACTAATCTCGTGAGCGCTAAAGTTTCTGTTTTTTACAGCATGATCATAAAGACTTCACCCAAGTCTTCCCAAAGGTTCTACTTGGCACAAACACTAATTAAAACACAAAACCAGATCTAACCAGAATCTAGATGGATTATTTATTCCTAAACCGAACCAACAAGCAAGAAACTAAAACAAAATTGGGTTGCCTCCCAACATGCGCTAACGTTTAACGCCCCTAGCTAGGCATGATGATTTCAATGATGCTCACATAAGAGATAAGAATTGAAACATAAAGAGAGCATCATGAAGAATATGACTAGCACATTTATGTCTAACCCACTTCCTATGCATAGGGATTTTGTGAGCAAACAACTTATGGAAACAATAATCAACTTGCGTAGGAAGGTAAAACAAACACAACTTCAAAACTTTAAGCACATAGAGAGGAAACTTGATATTATTGCAATTCCCACAAGCATATATTCCTCCCTCATCATAATTTTCAGTAGAATCATGAATGAATTCAACAAGATAACCAGCACCTAAAGCATTCTTTTCACGATCTACAGGCATAGAAAATGTACTACTCTCCACATAAGCAAATTTCTTCTCATTAATAGTAGTGGGAGCAAACTCAACAAAATGACTATCATGTGATTGAAAATTAAGATCAAGATGACAAGTTTCATGGTTGTCATTATTCTTTAAAGCATACGTGTCATCAAAATAATCATCATAGATAGGAGGCATGCTTTCATCATAGTAAATTTGCTCATCAAAGCTTGGGGGACAAAAAATATCATCTTCATCAAACATAGCTTCCCCAAGCTTGTGGCTTTGCATATCATTAGCATCATGGATATTCAAGGAATTCATACTAACAACATTGCAATCATGCTCGTCATTCACATATTTCATGCCAAGCATTTATGTAATTCTTATTCTAGCACTTGAGCACAATTTTCCTTCCCATCATACTCACGAAAGATATTAATTAAAAAGATGAAGCGTATGAGACAAACTCAATTCCATTTTTTTGTAGTTTTCTTTTATAAACTAGACTAGTGCTAAAACAATACACAAAAAGATTCGATTGCAAGATCTAAAGATATACCTTCACTTACCTAGGCTCCCCGGCAACGGTGCCAGAAAAGAGCTTGATGTCTACTACACAACCTTCTTCTTGTAGACATTGTTGGGCCTGCAAGTGCATAGGTTTGTAAGACAGTAGCAAATTACCCTCAAGTGGATGACCTAAGGTTTATCAATCCGTGGGAGGCGTAGGATGAAGATGGTCTCACTCAAACAACCCTGCAACCAAATAACAAAAATTCTCTTGTGTCCCAACACACCCAATACAATGGTAAATTGTATAGGTGCACTAGTTCGGTGAAGAGATGGTGATACAAGTGCAATATGGATGGTATATAAAGGTATTTGTAATCTGAAAATATAAAAACAGCAAGGTAACTAAAGATAAAAGTGAGCGTAAATGGTATTGCAATGATAGGAAACAAGGCCTAGGGTTCATACTTTCGCTAGTGCAAGTTCTCTCTCAACAATAATAACATAGATAGATCATATAACAATCCCTCAACATGCAACAAAGAGTCACTCCAAAGCCACTAATAGCGGAGAACAAACGTACTAGAATAACACCGTAAGACACAAACAACCAAAACCCTAATGTCACCTAGATACTCCATTGTCAACACAAGTATCCGTGAGCATGATTATACGATATGCATCACACAATCTCAGATTCATCCAACCAACATAAAAGTACTTCAAAGAGTGCCCCAAAGTTTCTACCGGAGAGTCAAGAACGTGTGCCAACCCCTATGCATAGGTTCATGCGCGGAACCCGCAAGTTGGTCACCAAACATACATCAAGTGGCTCATGATATCCCATTGTCACCACAGATAATCACGGCAAGACATACATCAAGTGTTCTCATAAAATACTCAATTCGATAAGATAACTTCAAAGGGGAAACTCAATTCCTCACAAGAGAGTAGAGGGGGAGAAACATCATAAGATCCAACTACAATAGCAAAGCTCGGGATACATTAAGATCGTGCCATAGAGGGAACACGAGAGAGAACACGAGAGAGAGATCAAACACATAGCTCTTGGTACATACCCTCAGCCCCGAGGGTGAACTACTCCCTCCTCGCCATGGAGAGCGCCGGGATGATGAAGATGGCCACCGGTGATGGGTTCCCCCCTCCGGCAGTGCGGAACAGGTCCGAGAGGTTTTGGTGTCTACAGAGGCTTGCGGCGGCGGAACTCCCGATCTATCTTCTGTTCGGAAGTTTTAGGGCACGAGGGTATATATGGGTGAAAGGAGAATGCGTCGATGGAGCTATGGGGGGCACGAGGCAGGGGGCGCGCCCAGGGGGGTGGGCGCGCCCCCACCCTCGTGAGCACCTCCCGTATCTTCTGACGTGGGGTCCAAGTCCATCAGGTGGGTTTCCTTCCAAAAATAACTTCTCCAGTTGATTTCGTTCCGTTTTGACTCCGTCTGATATTCCTTTTGCTCAAAACACTGAAATAGGCATAAAATAGCAAATCTGGGTTGGGCCTCCGGTTAATAGGTTAGTCCCAAAAACAATATAAAAGTGGATAATAAAGCCCAATATTGCCTAAACCAGTAGATAATACAACATGGAGCAATCGAAAATTATAGATACGTTGGAGACGTATCAGGCGGCGAAGAAGACTTTAGACGGCATGCAGCCGGGTCGGGGGATATATCTTGTTGCCGTGGACGAGGCGGTCGTAGGAGCGGCAATGGCAAGGTGGACGACGGTGCCGATGAAGCGAGAGGAGGCGATGAAAGGATCATGGTCCAGCGCCGTGGATGAGAGACGTCCATCTCTTACAGTGGACGACGGGGTAGGGGTAGCGGCTCCGGCAAGGTGGAGGATGGGGTGGCGGAGGGAGGAGGCTGGCCGCAGTGCGGAGGTTGTCGTGTCGCTGACGGTGTATGAATGGGGAAATGGAGGGGAGGGGGGATCTCAAACTTTGGGACGCGCTTCTCTGAAATGGGGAAAGTTATGAGCTTATCCCCCGTTTAAAATTTCGGACATCGCGTCGGTTGGGGATAGGACGGTAATCTCGCATCTCCCAAATATTTGCCGGTAACTATTTCGGGCGAGGAGAGGGTGTTTTGCATACGGTTGGCTCCTGTGGTGTATGAACAGGGCTGACAGGTAGGGCGATTGTGTCACGTCTGATGGAAGTTACACATCTGTCCCTATTTAAAATATTAGCCTACATCGATTTCGGACGAGGAGAGTTTGTTTTGCCGCCCGCTGTCTATGAATGGGGAAATGGAGGAAGCGACACATGTCTGTCGGACGAGCTTGAATCAAATGTGTTTTGCCGCCCACGTTTGGTGCCCACCGTGTCTGAATGGGCTCAAAGGCCGTCGTGTCACGTCTGATTGAAGTTACTAGTCTACCCAAATCGACAGCAGTTTAGATCTGGTCGATAAGGATGTACTCAGTGTTAGGGGTAGACAGTAATTTCCATCTCGCAAACACTTGCTTCGGGCAGCCCACAAATTATAGTGGGTGTTTAGCCGCTTCGTTCAAAACTAGGGAGAATTAGCATTCACGTTTGCCCTGGGACCTGGCAAACTAAATTCAAATCCAATTTGTATTCGATTACGAATATCCACAGATAATTATACGTTTTGTTATTTATTTCTTCAACACCACAACAAAGATTTATTCCACCTTTATATATGATTATGATTTAGAAATGCCATGATCTTCGAATTCAGTAGGTTGGATACACTCTGATTCAAACAGTTATTTCATCCAATACAATATGCTCACACGAAAAACAGTTCACCTTATGTCAATCATACAAGTACTGAGGATTACCTCGCCTAAAAAATTCGGATCATTACAACACATGGACAACATGGAATTCCGGACAACATAGGGAGTCTTGCAACATAATCCATTCAGAGACATGACACAACATGCAAGTACAATAATCTAATGACAATTTCAACTGGTATCTAAAGAAGAACCGGGATTACCTTGGGCTTGAGGATAAGCGAAACAGCAGGACCTCCTCCGTCTTCAAATGCAACATTCTTACTTCCTCCAATTCTTGGGTTGCTTGCATAATGCGTGCCGCTAATTCCGTAATTTCCAGCCTCAAGATAAAGATTACCTCATTCATGGCAGCCACACCATCTCTTTCTGCCTCTAGTAGAGCCTCAAGCACTATAATATATGTGCTCAGAGTGCTCTCCGGCGGTGTTGCATCTGAACTACTACCATCTGGTAACATGGATGGCGCACTTCTTCCACAAATAGATTCTGGGGTTGTACATTGTGTCCTAGTGTGAACGGCATCCTGAAAGGTTTCCGCTGGACATAAGTAAGAGATAGTTATCATATGATCCAGGCAGTAAGCTTACATGGTAAACGACGGACGAATTATTGCCGAGCATGGCAAACTATATTTAAATGGTTCGAAGCAGCATCAGCCGAAAAGAAATTAAAATGGTAAGATGAAACTACGGATGTAAGTGGCAAATAAACGACATCCGCCAGTCCCATCTAGTTAGTTTTTGCTACCTCCCTAGTTCATTTTCCTCAAAAAACAAAAACTCTTCTAAACTATCATACCACTAGTGGACTTTAATCGGGATTAAACGGGACCCAGTAAACATCCCTAGTTGAAAGGGAGTGTATAACCGCTATATTTAAGTTGCCAAGGCATCTAAGCAGTTGAAATAATCTGAGAAAGCACTTAACATTGTGGCCTCATATAAACTACGAAGACAGTCTTGTGATGAAGTTGAGAGGAAAAGTTAAGGACTCAAATGAAATAGGCATGCATTTATTTACGATAGTACAGCGAGCCTTCTTGACATATTGGCCAACTCGGTATAGCGTAACAACAAACAAGCATTGAATCAAGCAATATAGCAAAGCGGAACAACCGAACTATTTGTAATTCGGTAGGATTACACGTTGACTGCACAAGCCAAGAAAGCAGCCCACTCGCATTACATTTCACATGTACTAAAACACATTGGCTTACCATATGTTGCTGTGAAGCCTAGCTGCTGTTGCAATGTTCTTTGAAAATATCGTCAGCATCCCGTGGTTGCAAATCTAGTTGTTGTAGTTTATTCTGCACCATCTATTTAGGTAAAATTAATTTTAATCGCATGCACTGGTCCGAATTGATCATCAATGGTTCATCTAAACTAATGAAAGAAGGGTGTGTGCATACACGACAATATATCTGCTTCCCTCTATTTTTATGCTTGTTCGAGGTGCCTCCCCAAAAGAACAAATATTTTGCTTGATGGGGTTGGCAGCTCCATAATTAATAGAAGCATCAAATTAGTCATGCAACTTGGGAAGATCAAGAACACACAAACAAGTAATGAACAGAGGCTCGGAGCAGTGATGTAAGAGCTAGCATCAGAAAATGTAGGGTAAAACGAACAAAAAGTAGCGGAACCACATGCTAGTTTGCTGATGTATAATTAAGCATAGAGAAGATTAACCGGTCTGATGGAACCAACAGGTGGCATCAGAACAAAACTAAAGCATATTAACTATATGTGCACTGGTATGTAATTTAACACATGTAACATGTTCACTGCCAGAAGTATGGCCCTACAGGTGCAAGCAGAATAACGCATCTCATGAAAAACTGAATGATGCCCTGAAGAAATTCAAAGGTGCGGTGCTTATGCTAGGAAAGTGAACATAGGCGCCGGCCATTGGATGATAGTACCTGATTCTCCGCAGCGTATGGGCATCGTTGTCATACTTGATAGCTAAGGATCGTCGATGGTGCTCGTGTTGCGGTTGAGTTTGGGCCGGCTGTCGCCGTCGCTGAAGCGGCTCCGGTGCTACGGTTGCGGCGCCTGTCGACATACAAGAAAGCTCATCTACGGTAAGTGAAAAGCTGCATGATAAACAGAAAAACCGAAGGAGTACAAATCAAAATAACCTGTTGAGGCTGCGGCATCGATAAAGCAGTGCCGGTGGAGTTGAATATGGCGTCTGTGGAGCGGGTCCGGTGCAGTGGACGAAGGCTTCGGCGGGCGCGTTGTACAGTGCTTTCAGTGAGGCGGATCTGTTGCCGAGGATGAGGGCTTGTATGAAGGGCCAGCGAAGGGGCGGACTAGGGAGTCAGTGAAGGGCCTATGCTGTGGTGGATGAGGGCGCCGGTTAAGCAGATCCGGTGCGGTGGACCATGATGACGGTCAAGGAGATCTGGAGCGGTGGACAAGCCAGTCACTGAAGCGGCTCTGGTGAAGTGGTGTGTTGGCTGTTGGGGGTTCCATGGTGCGGAAGGTAGATCCGGCGGGGTGTGAGGTCCACCGCTGCGGTGGAGGACTAGATTCGGCGGCTTGCCGTGGTTGGGGGGTCGGGGAGGGGAAGGGGAGGGGCTCTGGGGAAGAATGTTGGGGGCAAAGAGGGGAAAACAATGGAATTACCAAAGCAGCCCTTTTCCGTTCATGTGGCAAGGGTAAAACAGGAATATAGCAGGGCTAAAGTTTTGGGCGAGTGATATTTCGATGTGAGCGGGAAGTGTGAAAGCTTTTGGCGCCTAAAATTATAAGTATTCTGCTCTCGTACGGCCGACTATGATATCATGGCCGACAATTTGTTTGTTTTGCACGCAAAAAAAAGTGCAAGTTTTGAAAATCAATGTCTCCAACTCGAAACTTAGATTGTCCATTCAATTCAAATATGGACCATTGAGCTACTCCAAGCAAATACCATCATACGGTCCAATTCAAATGAAATTCCAACTGTGTTTATCCTAAATATGATGACAAAAGCAAAAATGTGTATGTGTATGAATAAAGTGATTGATTATAAAGTTTGAACATGTCCGTATGTGTATATCTCTAGGTTTGATATATGAATTTGAAATCACGAAATTCCGGCTTAAAAAATGTACCACCGTATAAATGAATTACAAAATCTAATGATGGAGTCGAATTCCAAAATTCCAATCTTAGGTCTATAATTCTGGTACATCAAGGTATATCACGCATGTTCAAAAGTATCGTTATGTCATAGTACAAACTGTGAAACAAATTGATCAACCGTGAGTGCACAATATCTCAATTACGCTAAAGTCCCTCAAATATAGACACCTCACTCTTTATCTGAAGTCACCCCCCCACCACCACCACCACCACCACCACACACACACATAGAGAAGTCGTTCTCTCCCCCAGACACCAACACACGAGCACATTAACACCCCTCTCTCTTGTAAAGTCCGGATCCCAACATAGGTCTCTATCACTTTGTCTCCCGGGCATGCACACATCTCTTCCCTCACTCTCTAGGTATCCCGCTATCTCTCTTACCCAAACACACACACTACGTAGAGTGTATGTTTCCCATACACACAAAACGTCACCCCCAAACGTCTATATCCCTAGTTATGTGGTTCTCGCGCACTCACCTCACGCACCACCCCCACTGCAAACAAGCACACTTTGTCTCCTTGTGCACCACTCTCCTCTTTCTATCTCTCCCACATGCGGACCCGCCCCAGCTCCTTCCCTGTATACATATATGTCGTGACTCTTTGCATAGCTCCCTAATGTATAATCGTTCTCGATTTTGCACATTGTTCTCTACACCATCTATTCTAGATCTCTCATGAAGTCCCTATCACACACACGATGACTCGCTTCCCCTGCGTCTCTGTTCATAGGCCAATTTTGGACAACATCAACATTGTCTCCCTATCTATACGCCATTTATGGACAAAAACGACCCCTCTCGCCCCCTCTCTTCCTCTCTCTCTCTCTCTCTCTCTCTCGTCGCTAGCTCTCTCTTTCTCTCACTCTCACACCCCTCTCCCACACACACACTCGATGTCTCTTCCAAATAGTCTGCTCCCCCCGCCCGTAACCGTGCTATCTCGCTACTACACATGTCACACCATTCCCCCTTCCCTTATACTAGGTTTACATCATCAGTGGTCTCTCTACTCCACATACACTCTCTCCCTATCACACACAAACGCGTGCACAAACACACACAGACACGCACAAACACCCATTTATCTGGATCCTCATCTCTCCCCATGTCCGCATGTGTATCTCACACACTCACTCTCTAATTATGTATATGTGTCTCCACGATACACAACACAAAGCCCCATGTGCATGTCTCTCTCTATCCTCCACACACATAGACACAAAGAATCTGTTATCATTGCCTCAGTCTCTAACATATCGCACACGCACACTGTCTCTCTCTCTCTCGCAAATAGGCTCAACAAGGGTTTCCCCGTGAATAACTTACCGTCTAATCATCAACAGTCGTGGCAGTACGGCAAACACGAGACGTGAAAAAGAATAAATCTATACGTGCTTAGACCACCTAGTATGACTACTAGGACTAGAGCAAGCCAAAAACCGCGCCGCCGTCACCCCCTCGTTGTCGGCGACCAGAAAATCTTTGTTTTACACAGTCAAGAAGTCATTGTGCTAAGGCCCCACATGCCGAGGCGTTGACTAGAATGTAGATGATAGTTTACAGAAGCAAGTATCGATAACATGTTTGTATCTCCATTTTTATATTTCTTCTATTATAAAAAACCGAGTTGGTGATGATGGTACGTGTGCCATCTTGCAATATAGACCGTCTGATCTATATCTGATGGATGGAAATTAAACTAAAAGATACCCACACCCCTCTCCACATTTGCAGACAAGGCCTTCCCTCATTCACCCTTATCTCCAACAAACCTCATTGTTGAGCAATTAAGAAAGGAAGCCTCTGGAACAAACTGGCCTAGTGGCCACTGCCGGCGTCGTCAATCCCCATGTCTCCGCTCAGTCCGACCACCAACAACCACCACACCCTACTCCTCTTCACCTTATCTCATATTTCTCGAGATATCATTAGTTTTTACACATGGGATTACTCCCGCAAGGGTCAATCACAACAAGTGTTTTTATAAAAAAATGCATCTTGATGTTCCGTTAATGCACGGATCTTGCTAGTACTCCTACACAAGACTAAGTTGGTGATGCTAGTGTGTCTTCCATCCATCGTTTCTGACCATTAGATCTACATCTAACGATTGTGAGGTAAGTTGTTGCCTTTTCTCACCAACATCCCACTTGTCTACCAATTTGCAGAAAAACCCATAATTAGTATCTTAAAACCAACCACATCCCTCCGTGACCTCACCAAAACAGCCCAAGGAATATATTATAATTGAAACATAATATACATATGTATATCAAAATTAGGGTGTTTTGTACCAAGTTTGTGAATAAGTATTATTCTAATTATGATTCGTTGCAATGGACATGAACATTGCTAGTATTTCCAACCATGTATTTTTTTCTAGTATTCCATAGTTTCGAAGTTTTCCATCAAGATATTAGTCACTCATGGTTGATATTTACTTTCAATCATGTACACATATGCACTATGTAACTAGCCTTGCTTATTGGCTTTCAAAGCTTAACTTTCACTCCTACTTACAATATGTAGAGTATTTAACAAAAAACTACCACTTTCAACCAGCCCTTGGAACAATCTATTGTACAAAAAATAGCAAAAACATAACCAAAATTTCTTAATCTACGCCAAAAACTACTACTACCTCCGTTTCAGTTTACAAGTCTTGCGCTATACCTAGGTTGCCAATTTTATCACCCTGATATAAACTATATAGCACAAAAATTATACCTTTTGAAAGTAGAAACTCTATAGTTTATGTTGGTATAATTTTTTTGTAATATATGACTTGTATTAGGTTGGTCAAATTGACGACCTAGGGGTATGCGCACGCCGTGTAAACTGAGAGAGAGGTAGTACTACCTAGTACTCCTACCGATTAGGTTCGTTTAAACCCATTTATGACTAGGTTGGCCCACACGTCCATGCTGACGAGTCAGCTTAAACCAACACATTTTGTTTGACCGTTGACACGAGGGACCCACGTCTGACCTTCTATCCTGTTAATCCCCCTCAAATCATTATTTTTCCTGAACATTACTTCAAACAGTACTGATGCGTGTTCGTCGGTGGCGCCGGTGATGAGCGAGTTGGCCGCCGCTTCACCGAAGGGCCGGACGTCGCGCTGGCCTCCGCACGGGTTGGCAGGCTGGCCCGAGCGTGACTCACGAGCGAGCAAGCCGTCGCGCTGGCCTTCGCTCGAGCCACATGGCTGGCCTGAGCGCGGCACGCGCTAGCAAGCGGCCGTTCTGCGGTGCTAATCGAGCTAGCAAACCTTACAGACAAGCAGCTGGACGGAGCAATCTTGGCTAGCTAGCGACCGCGAGCGCCGGACGGAGCTGGCATTCGGGCTGCCGCAACATGGGCTCCGCACCGCCGGCGGTTTTGACCTCATATACGCCTCCGTGATAGCTGCGTCCAATGGCCGAGGATGACTAGGTGGACGGGCCGGAGGTAGGAGGTCACTCGAGGATTTTGGTTGGTAAGATCGTGTACAATGGTTGATAAGGTAGTCTTATCTTAAGTCTGCCACGTATGCAAGTGGTAGTAGTTTCTTGGCATTTTAGTGGTTTCTTGCATTATTAGGGGTTTTCTTGTAAGGAATAATGTACGTAATACTACCAACAAAAGGCGATTCTAGGTTGCGTTGTACTCCAACGAGTACTACTAGTGGTCGTGGGAGTGTATACCTCGTTTTGTGGGTTCGATCCCAGCCGAACGCACGGTGGCCTTTTTTAAAAAATAGTACTAGTACTACACTTCATTGCGAGCCAATATTTTACATGGGTAGTTTGAGTTTTGAAGTCAAACGGACGTGCGGCCCCACAATCTGGGTGCACTGGACAACCTAGCCACGTGAACGGGTTTTTCTTCCCAGCATCCCGTGGCTCGCGTGCTCGCCCTAGCTGCACCTCGCTTGCAGCTTCCTCATCAGCTAGTAGTGGCATATTTAAACTAGCGCCTCCCAATTAAGCCCGAGGAGCCGGAAAAGCCTGGCGGGGCATTGGGAAATGTGCAATATGGCTATGTACTCTATGTAAAGTGATGTACTACTAGTACTCTGTAGCTTGTGGCGTTGCATGCACGGACTTCACTCCATTATCGGCTCTACTATAAAAGAAATTCCTCTTGACGTGTTTTTTTTAAACGGAGGCAAAAGCTTTGCTTCATCTCATTCATAAAGAAGGAACTACTAACAAATTTCGACGAGATCCATTACACCTCCACAAATGGAAGCGAAAAGCCTAGTCTCGCTATCAAATAACTCGAATGTTCTGCCCCCCAGACCGCAGTAACCGTCGCTGATAAACAGGCTGCTAGTGTGTGCGTGAGAGGAGCGGCTGAGTAGGCCAGCTACTCCTACGTGAGAGTAGCGGCTGAATATAGCACCAAGAGTACCCACTAGGCCACTACGCAGGTGTATTTCCCCTACATTGATAGTACAGCGATGGTTCTAGAGAACAGTAGTACCCTTCACTTCCAACTGTAGCTCCTTGGCCCTGAGATTCAAGAGTTCAAAACTGGTGCACTATACTAGACTACACTAGACTAGAAGTACAGTACATCGCACTAATACTCGTAGTTGAGAAAAGTAGTACTCAGATCGCTTTCACGATGCAATCGTACTCCTCCGTCACATAATGTAAGACGTTTTTTTACACTAGTTGGCGTGTACAAAAAATGGCGAAAACATACCCAAAATTTCTTAATCAACGCCAAAAACTACTACCTAGTGCCAAAAATTTCTTACTAGTGCTATTATTTACAGTGTAATGCAATCCCATAACGTTCCATAATGCTAGTACTAGTAGTAAATAATAGCCTCACCCCTTCACTGAGGAACGATCTACAGTTGGAAAGGACGAGGCCCTGCGGTTACTACGCTCTTATCTCCTCCTCGCTAGTTCCCCTCCCCCCGAAGAGAAGGCAGTTCGTCGCTGCTCCCATGGATTTGCCAGGCCGTTCTCCTCCTCGTCGGGGCTGGGAGACCTCGAACGACGATCCTCTGGGAGAAATTGCACGCCGCTCCGACGTCCTCACCGCCGCAAGACTCTGTGGTTCCTGCACCAACTTTTTCAAGACACTGCTTAAACAGGTTTGGGAAAACGCCATGCTTGTTGGTCTTCCATGCGTACTTGAGGAGGAGGTTCTTCTATGGGACAATCCTTCGAACAGTCCACCGCTCCCTAGCCATGGTTGCACGTTGACTACGATAGAGTTGCCGACATTGAGAGGTAGTCGGATTTTGTCCGATGAGTAGGTCAGTAATGGAGTTTGATCATGTAGTACTTAGTTATTCCATTTCCATCTCGTAATTTCTCCGCTTCCCACCATCTTATATATATGTCTGGGTCGGTGCCAACGAAGATTGGCTGGCATACCTCCGACCAGATACCACCATCATTCTGCACAACATCCACAGCAGTTCGGCCGTTCCGGTAGACCCCTTCTCCACCATTGGGATCGGCCTTCCGGACTGGCTGGGCTTGAATACGTATGATGATGCCTACATGAGATTGAAGAAGATAGCAATTGCGGACCCGCCGACAAAGCGACGCGGCTACGACAATTACTATCTCATCGCGGTGTTCGACATAATGATTGGCATCAATGCAAGACGCAGTAACGGCAGAGGCTGGCGCATGTTGGCGGCGGCAGATTTGTACCCCTACACGTTCGAAGACGCTGTGCGCCATCTAGGCTGCATCTTCGCGGTGACAAGCCAGGGGACTTGTTTCATCTGGTTGCCATCCTATGGTACGGGAGATTTCAAACGAAATGCACAAACCATCATTTGCATTCCTAACGGTACTCCACTATTTTGCAGGGACCAGTCATCCCCCGATCAAAATAAGATCGCCGATCCTGGATGTGCATTTGCATCCGCGATTTGGTCTAACCTGGAACCTTGTAGCAGACTTTGGCATATTGGGATCAAATATCTTAGCAGTCGTTACCCATGGTACCACTGATGTGCAACATGGTCACACAATCTACCACGATCGGACCGTCACCATCTACCCAGGTATTCCCTTTTTTAACCCTCTCGCCTTCTCTTTCATTGTTGTACTAGTAGTATACTTAGTAGTACTAGTAGGAGTACTTTTTACCTTGGAGGGGCCAGCGTATAGCTAGCTGGGCCCTTGAAGACTTGAACCCACTAGCTGCCACCATTTTTGTTTTTCCATGTCTTAATATCTCATCCATGTAGCCAAGAGTGGCTTTATATAATAAGCCGGTTATTTTACTTCCTCTATACTGGAGTAGTACTATTTGCTGCACAGTGTTACTGACCGCCATATTTGAGCACAACATTATTATGCGTGGACCTTGACTATGTACGTCACCACGTGTCCAGTTCTGGGATGCCGCGTGTACCAGATGAACGGCGCCGAGTTCGACCCCCATGATTCTACGTGGGTGCCGACGAACACTCTTGGAGAGTACTCGCTTTTCATCGGGGACAGCTACCCCATTGTGAAGCAGATGCCACCTTCCGTGCATGACACAGAAGGCCTGCCATTCATGAAGCATGGTTGTGTCTTCATTGCGCACCGCCGGATGAACGACATGCTGGGACACGCTATCCCTGATTTATGCCGCTTCAGCTTGGATGAGTCTCCATCGTGTGGAACCGGACTACAAAGCTACAACAATGATTCCCATTGCCCACCACTATGGACCGTGCCATCCATGAAGAACACTGGAATTTGGAACCTAGAGGAGGACATGCATGTAGCCCATCTATAACGTGTAAGTGGAGTACGGTAATTGTGAGCGGTAGTGGCTGTGAATATATGTAGACTAGTCATGCACAAATTTATCACATGAATTGAAGATGAACTTGTGTGGCATACTGGCATTTGTCCTTTAGAATTTATTACTAGTAAATGTGCTATGTGTACGTGCAACTTGTGTGGTTGTTGCACGGGCTCCAACACGCTCTTTGAGAAAAAAGGTGGCACGGCTCTGGATATACGTGGCGATGGCGGCATCATACTGATAGCATCGTTCGCTATAGTTGTAGTACACTCCTACTAGGACGACAACTCCTATAAAACCTTGCGCTTGGCTCTTTGCCTCTTCGGGAGGTTCAACAGTTCGTACTCGTGTGAACCTTGCACTTGCCTCTTCGCCTCTTCGGAAGGTCCAACAATGATGATACTATAGTACAATATGCGTCTGGCAATCTGACACTGATTGAACTGCTGCACGTCCACCGCGAGGGCGAGGGATAGGAAGAGGGAGACGGCGCTGTAGTCAAAACTCTCTCCTCGTCCTACGAACCACCGTGCGCGTGGGCGAGGGAGAGGCGTAGTAAGCAAGCTTCTCCTCGTTCGGCGAGTTGACGAGACACATCAAAGCTGTACTAGTACTAGTAGTAGTCCATACTGCGTCCTTTCCGGTTAACATGGCTTAATTTGAAACGAGAAAAATACACTGGCGGTCAACGAATGTAACAATACGCTCTTTACAGTCACTATATATAGTTTTGCGTCGATTATACGATCACTAGCTCATCGTAGAGCACCGTATTGCACCCTACTGACCGGCCACATAGTCGACGTGGCACTTTGTTGACTGGTTAAATTGTCACCTGGTTTCTGGGTCCCACCTGTTAGTTGGCGGACCAAAGAAATCAGTTAAACAAAACTTTACGCAGGCGCCACACGAGTCCAACCCTTGCGCCCGAACCGCCCTGGCTGTGTATGTGAGTGCATGCATGTGTCCTCCCTCGGCCTTGCAACAAAGAGTGTACATCGGCTATAAAACAAAGAGTGTAGTACTACATGATGTACATCTACACTTCCAATGCATTTAGCCTTTAATCTAAATCGATATTGATTGACTAATTCACCAACTTGTGCTGTAGGTATAGGCTACATGTCTGTCCTTAATTACAGCATGCAACGACCTTCATTTAATCTTCTTATCTCAATGGTCGCATGCACACATAAGTCTTTTACTTTTGGGCGTTAATTATACCCTGGTCAATGTGTAAATCTCTAAATGTACAGTATTTCACGGACGTAGGGAGTAGGTTGAGCACTTGAGCGTGAGCATGTGTGTTGCGTCGTGTGATGTGTGCCACATGGGGTGCGTGAGTGTTGCGTGCCTCCATGTGGAGTATGTGTGAGTGTTGCATGTTGCATGCATGCATGCATGCATGTATGGGCCTTACTCCTTCCCATTGACATGTTCATATTTCAAACTTCCTCTATTCCCTCCATATGGTGATACTCCCTCTGTTCCCAAATACTCCAGTACGGAGTAAAAGCCTCCCTCTGTTCCCAAATACGGAGTATTTGTCTTTCTACAGATTTCAAAAAGTGACTAGGTACGGACCAAAATGAGTGAACTGAGCGTAGAGGCATAGGGATACTGTAGAAAGGTAATCCTCGCGATCCATCATTCCCCATCTCGGCCAGAGATAACTATTCAACTAGTCTTTGCAGTGAAGTGACAATACACGCTGCAGCAGATGGGACACGTAATTAATAAGCTGAACCAGCATGTTGGTGTTACTAAATCAGCCTTACGATACGCCATCACGTTTGCCGGTGAGAGCACGCTTCCGGAAATACGCCCTACGCACCTTTGTGTCCTCCATTAAGCGACATATGGGCCCTCTTGTGGTAGACCCACATGTCATCGGTGTAACTATTTACTCTCCGGGAGGGCGGTGCCTATATCCTCGGTAGTAGTACTAGTAGAATTGAGATTTAATGCACTTTCTTCCCGTCTTCCACTCTTCTTCCTCCTCTCTTCTTCTTCCTCCTCTCTTCCCCATCGCCGGCTGGACACCATTTACCCCGCTCACTCGCTTTCGCCGCCGCGCCATCTTCCTTGGTAGCTCGCGTACCATATATCCCCGCTCACTGCTCGGCCACACGAGGAGAAGCTTCTTCGCCGGCCCGAATCCACTTCCCCGCTGGCTCGCAGGCACCGAAAACCCCAATGGCAGAACCGACTGACACGTAGAGCCGCGATTGGAATTTCCTCCCTGATGTTCTCTTGGAGCAGATCTATAGTCGTATGGACCTACTCAGCATCGTCCGTCTGGCCGCATGCTCGGTGTCTTTGTACCATCTACTTGTCTGCAACCGGCCGGCTCTTTTCAAGACACCCTGCTTGCTGATGCCCGATCCTTGCAGGTGGCTCAGACATTGACTTGACGATCCTACGGAGGTTGCCGTGGTGCCCCTCGACATGCTACCACTACCCGTCCACCTGTCCTTCATGCGCGGCCACCACTGTGCGGGCATGAAGGCCAACTGGATCGTCCTCATCCACCACACCGGTAGTCCGTGGCGTCTCGTGGATATCTACACCCAGCGAGAGATCACCCTTCCATCGTTGGATACCGCCGACATCGAGCCTCGCGGACCGCCGGACACTCGTGCCTATTACGCACGAGACGCGTCAAGCTTTTGGCTCGACCTCTGTTTGCAGGAAGTTGTAATCTGCGAAGTGCCCACATCATCAGAAGACTACATGGATTACAAGCTCATTGCCTTGTTCAACATGGGATTAGTCTATCTGGAATCCGGTCGCCGTACATGGTTATGGCTCATCATCAATCCTGTTGAGGCAACATTTCTGTCTGATGCTATAGTGCATGATGGGATCGTTTGCGCGGTCGACACACAGATTGCCTGCCTATACTGGTGGAATCTATCGTCGTGTAATTGTTCTATCTCATCTCATCTTTACCTTATGAATACGACTGCCTGTTCATTTGTTACAAATTTAGAATGCATAGCATGTCTATAACCACATCATTGCTATATGTTCCTCTCATTTCCTAGATTTTTATGACCACACATGTTATTGCTAGAGTTGATATGAGAACAATTGGCATCTATTGATTGTTAGAATACATATTATGAGCATAACATCATGATTGCTATATGTTCTCTCGTTTACTAGATTTTTATAACAACGCATGTTATTGCTTAGAGTTGATATGAGAATAGTAGTAGTAAGTGCTATGGTAGAATATGAGTAGGTATTTGTCATAGCTATTTTCCTCTCATTGTTACATGATGTTTGAACCATGACATGTTGCTAGAATATGAAAGCCATTGGCTTATTTTTTTAACTTGGGGTATGATTATTACCACGGCATTGCAATTCTCTGTCTATGATATGTGTCACTGTTATAATAATCTTAATTCCACACATACTCTGAACATGATTGTTTATTTTTGTCCTTTTGGTCTCCAATTTTAATTTGAAAGTGCGTTATATCGACTAGAGGGGGGGTGAATAGGCGATTTTTATGAATTCTTCACTGAGGAATTTGCCGGTGAGGAAATTCCTTAGCGAAGAACTACTTGCAGCGGAATAAGTACTCATAAGTAAGCATAACAGAATACATGCATGGTCATCATTATGAAATGAAGACAATCACAGAGTCTGAAAAGCGTAAACACGGGATAACACAAGATGAAGACAAAGCAGTGAAGAAATTGAACTGAGGAAATAGAGAAAGTCTTCAGTCAAAGTCTTCAAACACAGATATGAACAAACACTCAACACAGTTATGAGGAAATGAAAGAGTTGAGGAAATAGAACCAGTAAGGTTGGTGAAGATAATGATTTGGTAGACCACTTCCAACTGCTATCTCAGTTGTACGTCTGGTTGGAGCGGCTGAGTATTTAAACTCGAGGACACACAGTCCCGGACACCCAGTCGCTGAGCACGCAGCTCAGGACACCAAGTTCTCACTGTATTCTCCTTGAACTAAGGTCACACAGACCTCGTCCAATCACTCGTGGTAAGTCTTTAGGTGAGTTCCAAACCTTCACAGACTTGTTCACTCGGCGATCCACAATTCCTCTTGGATGCTCTAGACCATTACGCCTAACCGTCTGGAAGAAGCAGAGTCTTCAAAGGTAACAAGCGTCGGATCCACGCAGGATCAATCTCTTTAGTGATGCTCAATCACTTTGGGTTTGTAGCGGTTTGGTTTTTCGGTTTTTCCTCACTCGATGATTTTCGCTCAAAGTCCTCGGAAGATGGGTTGCTCTCAAATGACAAGTGTCAAGTTCTCTCGGAGCAGCCAACCAGCTAGTGGTTATAGGGGGCGGCTATTTATAGCCTAGGGAGCAGCCTGACATGAGAACACATAAATGCCCTTCAATGATATGACCGTTAGGTAGATAAGATATTTTTGGGACAGCTGGCGCCAAGAAGATAAAGAACGGTCGGAAATTTGACTCTCAAATTCCTCGGGGCTATCATGTTCCTCACTATGTAGGCAATCCGCCTTTGGCGAATTCCTAACTCCTCGGTCGAACAAATTCCTCGTGACAGGAAGAACTTCGTCTCACATCCTTTGAAGAAATTGATCGAATCGTATGAGATTTCAAAGGCTTCACTTTCGAAGGGATTGGTAGGTGTAGGATTTTGAGTTGAGCATCACATGGAAATTTTTCCTTAGTATTTCCTCGACCCCCTTTAACAGTACGGTGTTTCCTATGACTCAAGATAGAGAAAATGAAACTACGAAAACAAAAGTCTTCACGCTTCATGTTCCTCCAATGAATACCAAGTCTTCAAGGTCACACCAATTTCTTCACTTTCTAATTCTTCAGAAAGTCTTCAGAATACCAAAGTCTTCAGTCGAAGAACTTCATTTTTAGGGGTCGACTTTCTCTGGAAATATCAAACTCCTCATAGACTTGTAGACCTGTGTACGCTCACAAACACATTAGTCCCTTAACCTATAAGTCTTAAATACACCAAAATCACTAAGGGGCACTAGATGCACTTAGAATCTCCCCCTTTTTGGTGATTGATGACAATATAGGTTAAGTTTTCAACGGGGATAAACATATGAAGTGTAAATACTGATATTGAGGAATTTGATTGCAAGATATAGAAGAACTCCCCCTGAAGATGTGCATAGTGAGGAATTTGCTTTTGAGGCATTGCACATTTGAAGAGTTGAATCATGGAAATCTCCCCCTATATCTTGTAATTCATACATGCATTTGACATATAATATGAAGAATTTGAAATGCATGATGAAATATGGTGACTGATGTAATTCAGCATGCGTATATTAACATATAACGAGGAATAAGAATGCAGAGGAACACATCAAAGGTATCAGAGCACCATCGGGTTTAAGATTACAACTCGATCCAATAAAAGTTTCAGAAGAGCGAGAGTTGTAACTTAGCAAAAAAATGCCCATATAATAGACCCGCTTGAAGACTAACTCAAATTTCTCCCCCATTGTCATCGAATGACCAAAAGGATCGAAACTGAGGACAAACGCATACGAAGAATATCAAGTTGATGAAGGAGGCGCCCGGCGTTGTCGGGTCGGTTGTCGTAGTAGGGCCTGCCGCGGTGTCGTCCAAGTCTTCATTTTCATCGATTGTCGCGATGAAGAATAGGAGCTGGCCACTAAGGAGGGAACCTTGACCTTCTTGAATTTCTTCGGCGGAGGTGCAGACCAGTCAAATTCTTCCTTGAGACCCATTGTCTTCAGTTCTTCTGCGTTGTAGACATGAGATAGAACAGCCCAGGTATGGTTGAAGGTTTCATGGAGGTAGTATTGGTTTTTCTTCACTGCATTGTGTGTTGAGGTCATGTTGTGAAGAATTGAACCAGACTAACGCTTGACCCATTTATGATTGCGATCAACCTTCTGATGAAGACTGAGGAGTAACTCGCGATCAGTCATGACCCTGGGTGCTGTGGCTTGAGGATTTTGCTTGGCTGAGGTATTGGCGGCAGAGTCTTGTGTGGCAGAGTCATCATTGGTGGAGTAGGATGCAACCTTGAGAAATTGACCATCCAATGGACGAATGCCTTCATCTATCACAACAGTTGCCTTGCCTTTGTCATCAGCTGAGGAAAATGTCCGTTTGAGGACTTCAATTGGAGGCAAGCAGCTGCAGTGGTTCAGAGTATCAGCCTTGTAATTGAGTGAAGACCATGTCCTGATGAACATCATAATCCATGGTGCATAAGGCTTCATCTCAAAAGGTGACATAGCAATATTTGGCAGAGTCCTCATGAAGAAATCATGGAAGTTGACGGGAGCGCCATGAATGATATTGAAAAGCATATTCTTCATGATGCCAACGACTTCTTCATCATTTGAGTCGTGGCTTTTGATATGACTCATTGTCTTCGTCAGAATGCAATAGACAGTCCGAGGCACATACAGTAATTCCTTGACGAGGAATTTTGTTCGAGGGGCCTTCCCTGGCTTCAAAGGCTTCATCAGAACTTGCATGTAGTAATTTGTAAGCTCAGGTTCGCTGTAGATGCAACGAGCACCATCTAGGGGAGGACTGAGTGGGACGGCACGAAGCAATTCATTTGCTGGTGCCTTGTATTGAGTATTTTCTGTCATCCAGTCCAGCACCCATGAGTTCACATCTTCAGAATCTCCGATGATGTGCAGCGTCGCATAGAATTGAAGAATGAGTTCTTCATTCCAATCATAGATGTCAGTGCAGAAATTCAGCAAACCAGCATCGTGAAGAACACTGAGGACTGGCTCGAAGCCTGGCAGAGACTCCATGTCCACGTGAGGAATGTGTGCATGATCGAAGACTTTGTCTTTGTTGAATAGCACAGAGGAATACAAGTTGGCTTGACTAGCAGTCCAGAAATGCCTCTTCCTTATGCGAGCAGAGTCATAAGGGTTGTAGTCAGTGAAGAACACATGCTCACCGAAGAAATCTTTAGCCTTGAACTTTTGCTTCATTGAGAATGGATTCTTGGGCTTCGGCAGTGGAGTGTCAGTGAGTTGCATCACGACCTCAGGAATCGCAATCTCAGGTTCTTCAGGCTGAGGATTTTCTGGTTCCTCTTCATGTGCAGTCTGCGTGTTCAAAGGAGTAGCATCAGCAGGTTCTTCAGCACTAGTGGCTGGAATTTCTTCATGCACGGATGAGGTGGGATGAGTTTTTTCAGAGCCCATTTGAGCTGTTGGTGCAGGGGACTAAGGAATTTGTTGTATTGGAGTGAAGAGTGGAGAATTTGGATACTGACTGTCCCAAAAGTCATCGTTCATCACTGGCGTTGTGCTTCCAATATCCACATCTTCGTCTTCAATTTCATCACTGGGATCTCATATTCTTCACCAAAAGTAACAAGGTCCTTTGATGGCATGGAGGAAATCGGAATAGCATCAATTGGATTTTCAAATGAGCTGGTCATTGGCTTCATCTTCTTCGGGGCCGAAGAATTTGGCCTGTGATGCTTTCCTTTTCTTCATTGCAGCTCGCTCTGCAGCCTTGTTCTTCTTCACATCTGATGCAGATGGAAGGATTGGAGTTGGTGTAGGCGCGGGAGGAGCTGAGGAATCTGGTTGAATTTCCTCAGGCACAACTGATGCAGTTGCCCTGACTTCTTCAGTTTCTTCAGGTGCACCACTAGTGGACGCCCTGGCAATTTATTCAGTGGCTGGAACGGAGTCGTCAGCCCTGGAACTAGCATTGTCTTCAGCAGGCTAAAAATCATCAGCGGTGCTGGCATGTTCTTCAGTAGGCTGAGCAGAGACTCCAGCCTGAGGAATTTCTTGTTGCATTGGGGCTGCAACATTGGTGAATTTCTTTGTCAGATTGACAAATCTGACCTTGGCTCCTTTCTAATCAGCATAATAGGCATCAAAGTCATCACTGAGGGCTTTGATTTCAGACTGGATCTTGAGGAGTTCCTCAGTTGTCATTCTGACAACGTTTCTCCTCAGGAACTTCTCTTTCCTGAATTGAGCTTTCTTGATCTGCCTAGCCTTTTCAAATTTCCATTTCTCTTTAGAGATGAAATGGGTCAGCATGTGACTTTGACCAGGAGTCAAATGAAAGTCAGGCACAGGGGTGTCTGGATCCTTGTGCCAGAGATCAATGTACTCGAGGATCGCCCTTGGATCCAAAAGTTGTGGCACAGGTGTGCCTTTGGCTCTAGCGGCCCTTTCTTGCCTGTCTGTGATGATTTCTGCAAGTTCATCATCATCAGCTTCATCATCAGATGGCACTTGGAAGACAACCTGTTTCTTCTTTGGACTAGGCCGAGGACCTCGACCAGCCGTTGCCTTTTTCTTCAGCAGAGTGGGGCCTGATGAAGAATTTGGTGCAGCTGAGGAACTTGCTAAGACACCAGAGGCAATAGAGATGCCTGCATTCCTTTGGCACATGGCCATATGCACAGGTGCTGAGGACTTTCTCGGAGCAGCAGAGGACTTTGGAGGAGGAGCTGAGGATTTGGGTGGAACATGTGCAGCATGAGGAACTGGCCGTGAGGGCATTGAAGATTCTGGCCGTGAGGGCATTACTGAGGATTTTGGCCGTGAGGGCACTATTGGTGAAGCACTTGGCTTGTGCGCGGGCTTCTTTGCCATTGATTTTCTTGGTTTGATAGGGGCCTCAGTGGCAGCAGCAGTAGCAGAGTCTTCATTGAATTTCCTCACTGCTTCTTTGGCTTGTCTCGCCAACTTGGCTTGGCGCTTGGCCCATTCTTCAGGAAAATCCTCACCACGCTTGATGCTGGTGGGGTCAGCTTCTTGGCCAGGTGCTAATGGAGCTCTTGGGCATGGAGGATTCAGTGCGAATTTCTTCATGTACTTTGGAGTAACATACATGTACTCCCTCCTTTCCCTTGCCCATCTCCTTTCCATCCTCCGAATGCGCACCTTGCGCTGATTTTTATTTTCCTTGCCAAACTTGGCTTCATCAGGTGTGCAATAGTCAGCATAGATGTCCTTAGGTATCTCAAAAGATGTCATGACCTCAGGCCTCTTTCCTCCTTTCTATGGCTTCTTTCCTTCTGCCATATTCTTCATCTGAGGAATTTGAACAATCGAATTCTTTGGAGAAGTATGCAACTTTTTCTTCGAGGAACGCTGCAAATGAGTTAAGTTGATGAGAACCTAGTCATTCAGCAGCGGACATGAGTACCTGTGAACAGAGTATAGTTGCGAGGAATTTGGAGAGGTCATATGCGTTCTCAGAAGGTTTTTCAAAAAAAGAACAAGGTTGAGGAATTTGACCAGATGAGCCTTGAAGAATTTCACTAAGCGTTCTTTGTCTTAGGTTCCAGAGTTGTATAGATCGAAGATCCACACAATTGAGGAATCTTGAAGAAAAATGATGCTTAGAGAAACGAATCAAGAGCAGATGACTAGTGAGGTGTTTTTTGTGTGAGGATTTGAAGAATAAAACACCTTTGAAGATTTTGTAGAGAAAATTTGGATCAACGAGGGAAGTAAAAGTAACTTTTAATTACCCTGGATGAAGAACACGACGAACAGTGATGTGTAGATTTGAAGCTCGTTTGTTCAGATCTTCCACGCCCTAACTCGGTGGAGGAAGACAGCTACGGCGGCGGTGGAGTGAAGATTTCCGCGGCCGGCGCGAGTACGACGGCGACGAGGTCGAGGCAGTGAAGCTCTTCCTCACCGGCCATGATGGAGTAGCGGCGGCGCTAGGGTTTTGACAAGCTCGAGCGAGAGAGAGAGAGAGCGCTCAAGCGGAGTAAAGGAAGTGAGGAAGGGGAGAGGGGGTATATATAGCCACGGTGAAAAACTGTTCGCCCGAAGATTTTGGACGAACATGCCCCTGACCCTTCTCATTCTCTTGACATGTGTCACCCACGTACTGAAAAGTGGACATCGTGTTAGATCGTGGGTGAATAGATAAGTCTATCGTGGGAAGCAGAACAGTTTTAACGGCCAAGCCGAAAATTTGGATAAGATAAGTTAAAAGTTCCATTCGCAATTTCTTCAGCTGACAAGGACACAGTGAAGATTTTGAACGAGTTTCAAATAGAACGCACATGAAGAATTTGTGAATAGATTGGGTTGACTATAGCATAGAGGGGGAAGGGTAAGATCACATTCACTTACCAAAAAAAAGCAACTTGAAGAAATAGCCATAAGTGAATGCTGTAGAGGACATAAACCCATATATATATATATATATATATATATATATATATATATATATATATATATATATAGCCAATGAAGAAGAACGACGGAAACAGTGAAGATTTTGCAAAGTTGAAGAATTTGAAAAACTGAAGAATTTCAAAAACTAAGGAAAACCTCAAATTGAAGATTTTCAACTTTGGTGGTGGCGTGACCCACCATATAAGAATGATGATTGAAGAAAAACGTTTCTTCATGTGTTGCACATCTAAGTCATCAATTTTGCATAAGTGTCAGGATGTGTGTCCTTTTAAAGAACATTCGAAGATTCTGAGATATTTAGCTCACACCGCAACTTGCTAAATCTCTTCTCATCCAAGGGCTTTGTGAAGATATCGGCTAGCTGTTCTTTAGTCTTCACATGCTCGATGGAGATGTCGCCCTTCAACACATGATCACGAAGAAAATGATGACGAATCTGAATGTGCTTTGTCTTGAGTGCTGAATCGGGTTGTGAGCAATCTTGATGGCACTCTCATTGTCACAGTAGAGAGGCACATTCTTCACGTTGATGTCGTAGTCCTTGAGAGTTTGCTTCATCCACAGCAATTGAGCACAGCAAGAACCAGCATTAATGTACTCAGCTTCCGCAGTAGACAGTGATACGCAGTTCTGTTTCTTCGTGGACGAATAGACCAAAGATCGTCCGAGGTAATGACAAGTACCAGATGTTGACTTGCGGTCCACACGATCACCAGCATAATCAGATTCAGAATATCCAGTGAGATCTAAAGTTGAGCCCTTGGGGTGCCATAATCCTAGTGTTGGTGTGTGAGCTAGATATCGAAGAATATGCTTCATAGCCTTATGGTGTGATTCCTTCGGTGTAGCTTGAAATCGGGCACACATTCAAACACTAAGCATTATATCTGGCCTAGATGCACATAATTACATTAAAGAACGTATCATTGAGAGGTATACCTTGTGATCTTAGTGAATACCTTTTTGATCAGTGCTTAGATGGTCATTTGTGGGCATAGGAATTTTGACGCCTTTGCAATCTTGCATGCCGAATTTCTTCAGAACATCTTTGAGGTATTTCTCCTGAGATATGAATATGCCATTGTGTTGTTGACGAATTTGAAGACCTAAGAAGAATTTCAATTCTCCCATCATAGACATTTGATATTCTTCATTCATCATATAGGCAAATTCATCACTATAACGTTGGTCAAGACAAAGAAAAGATAATATCATCAACATATATTTGGCACACAAACAGTTCACCATCATATGATTTAGTAAAGAGAGTAGGGTCGAGTGAACCGGGTGTGAAGCCATTCTTCACGAAGAATTCTTTCAAAGTATCATACCACGCCTGAGGGGCCTGCTTGAGGCCATAGAGGGCTTTGTCGAGTCTGAAGACTTTGTCGGGATTCTTTGGATCTTCAAAACCTGGGGGTTGAGCAACATATACTTCTTCCTCAAGCTTACCATTGAGGAATGCACTTTTCACATCCATTTGATATAAAGTGATATTATGATGGTTAGCATAAGCAAGCAAGATAAGTAATAGCCTCAAGTCTAGCAACAGGTGCAAAAGTTTCATCGAAATCAATTCCTTCAACCTGTGTGTAGCCTTGAGCTACAAGTCGTGCCTTATTCCTCACCACAAGGCCATTTTCATCTTGCTTGTTGCGGTAGATCCACTTTGAGCCAATGATATTATGCTTGCGAGGATCGGGACGTTTGACCAGTTCCCAGACATTGTTGAGCTGGAACTGATGTAATTCTTCTTGCATAGCCTGAATCCACTCAGGCTCCAGAAATGCTTCATCTACCTTAGTGGGATTTGTGATAGAGACAAAAGCATAGTGCCCACAAAAGTTAGATAAATGTGAAGCTTTTGAGCGTGTGAGAGGACCTGGTGCTTCAATGTCAACGATGATCTTGTCAACTTGCACTTCTTTTGCACCGCGAGGATGAGCTGGTTGTCGTCGAGGAATTTGATCAGCATTTTCTTCAGCACCATTTTCTTCAGCATTATCTTCAGGTGCATCAGCTCGACGTTCTTCGCGTTGAGGAATGAATTTTTTCAGGAGATTCTTCAGTAGGAATGACATCCTCAGTTGCCTTGAACTTGATAGATTCCTCAGGTGTTGGTTCATCTATCACAGAAGGTAGGTGCTCTCATTGCGAGCCATTAGTTTCATCAAAACACACATCTACAGTTTCAACAATCTTGTGAAGAGCGATGTCGAAGACTCTGTAGGTGTGCGAGTCCTTTCCGTAACCAAGCATAAAACCTTCATGTGCTTTCGATGAAAATTTAGCATTGTGATGAGGATCTCTAATCCAACATTTAGCACCGAAGACTTTGAAATAACTCACATTTGGTTTCTTGTTAGTAAGGAGTTCATAGGCAGTCTTCTTGAAGAATTTATGAAGATATACTATGTTGATGATGTGGCACGCAGTATCAATTGCATCAATCCGAAAACGACAAGGCGTTTTGTATTCATCAAGCATAGTGCGAGCCATCTCAACAAGAGTTCTGTTCTTGCGCTTCACGACACCATTTTGCTGAGGAGTATAAGAAGCAGATAACTCACTAGTAATACCAAGTTCATTAAGATAGTCATCAAGACCAGAATTCTTGAACTCAGTTCGATTGTCACTCCTGATGTGCCTGATCTTCACACCAAAGTTGGTTGAAGCCCTCGAGGAAAATCGTTTGAAGACTTCCTGCACTTCATGTTTGTAAGTGACAATGTGTACCCATGTGTAGCGAGAGTAATCATCAACAATAACTAAGCCATATAGAGATGCATTATTAGTGATTGTTGAGTAATGATTAGGACCAAAGAGGTCCATGTGAAGTAATTCGAATGGTCGAGTAGTGGTCATGTTAGTCTTCGCTGGATGCTTGGCCTTGGTCATTTTTCCAGCTTCACAGGCTCCACACAAGTGATCCTTGAGGAATTTGACATTTTCAATGCCAATGACATGCTTCTTCTTCGCAAGCGTGTGCAAATTCCTCATGCCTGCGTGACCAAGTCGTCGATGCCATAGCCAGCCTTCTGAAGCTTTTGCAAGTAGACACACGGCTGGTTGTGGTCCTATAGAGAAATCAACAATATACAAGTCTCCTCTCCTAAAGCCTTCGAAGACTTTGGAATTGTCAGCTTCCATAATCACAACACAACGATACTTTCCAAAGACAACAACCATATCAAGATCACAAAGCAATGAGACTGACATGAGGTTGTATCCTAAGGACTCAACAAGCATGACTTTGTCCATGTGTATGTCCTTAGAGATCGCAACCTTACCAAGACCCAATACCTGACTTTTGCCTTTGTCAACAAATATGATATGCTTCAGATGTGACGGTGATAAGGGAGCATCCATCAATAGATTCTGGTCACCAGTCATGTGATTTGTACATCCACTATCGAGGACCCACTCATTTGCTTTTGGTTGATCATCATGCAGATGAATTAGTGCAACTTACGATATCATATACTTCACCAATGAAGAATATGATATCAAATTCATGAGATGAATTTCATCAGGCAGTAAAACAGATATAGCAGTATGAGGACGTGTGAAATGAGAGTTCATTTCTTCATGATTAGCCTGCGTCCTTTCAGGCAATTTTGTCAGGCCCCCAGCAAATTCTTCAGACGTTAAAGCTCGTCTGGAGACCTGACCCTGCAGAAAAGATTAGTTCTTTTTCTTCACCACCCACATCTGAAGGGGTGGCAAAGAGTTCATCACTCTACGAGCTCCATATGAGAATGGTGGCATAGAAGCCAATCCATTTCGTTTCACATAAGAGGGGTTAGGGTAAGCATATGAATAAGCAGAGAAATTCTTCGAGGACTTATGAACATATTGGTTTGAAGAATAATGCACATATTCATAGCCTTTAGCTCTACCCTGCGAAACAGAGTTGTTAGCACGATGATAATCATATGAGGACTTTGATCCACGTGAGGACTTTGGTCCGTATGAGGACTTGGATCCATATGAAGAATTTGGTCTATATGAAGAGTTTGATCTGGGGTTCCTATTCTTCACTGGTGGTGTCATGAGGACATTCACCTGAAGACTTTCAAGGCACTTCTTGGGAACCCAGATTTCCTTCATAGGATAACCGTTCCTGCAGTTAGTGCCAACATATCTAGCAAACACTTCACCATTCTGATTTTTGAACAGTTTATAGTTGGAGTCAAATGACTCATCAGAAGAAAGAGGAGATTCACATGTAAAGCCAGATAAGTTAGATGGATCTACTGGAGGTCCCTTTGCAGCAACCCATGAGGTTTTGGGGTACTTCTCAGGCTTCCAATATGTTCCATCAGCATTGAGTTTCCTCTCAAAGGCAATACCCTCTTTCCTAGGGTTCCTGTTGAGGATCTGCTTTTTAAGCACATCACAAAGAGTCTGATGCCCTTTGAGGCTTTTGTACATGCCTGTCATGTACAATTCCTTCAGCCCTGCATCGTTAGTGATACTAGCAATGTCCTCAGATGAGGAATTAGTGATAGCAGAGGCAGGTGAAGAATTTGTAACAGTTGAAGCATGTCGGTGTACTAGAGTAGGGGTACCCTAGTATCCCAACTTGTGCACGGGCAGTTGCAGCCCTCCGTGGCAAGGCTTACCGGGTGACCGCCAAGGCCCTCCGTGGTTCCTTTGGAGCCATTCAAGAACAAAGTATTTAAGCCAGGGAGACAAGACCCCGGCAAGAGGAGCTTGCCGGGAAGGTCACCCAAGGCGCTTAGAAGACAAGGCCCGGCAAGAGGAGCTTGCCGGAAGGCCCGTGAGCGACAAGCTTCCGGGCGCGACAAGACAATAATCATGCAAGGCGCTTGCCGCGGCAGACCACCTCTCTGTACCTACGCTCCAGCGCATCCACTAACGTGTCGCCCTGGGGCCTTTCCAGGCGCGCGTGGCGAGAGGCTGTGCAGCCAGCAGTGCGAGGTGGCAAGCGGCGCTGACAAGTTTGCCATCGTGGCGGACGGTGGCGCCCCTGACGGTCCCTGTTTGCACTGTTAGGGCGACAAGATGGGCATTTAATGCCTTTGTCCCCTGCCATCAGAGTTAGGTATATTACACTGTACACTGTACAAGTAGGTGTACCCACCACTAGTTTTACATTTGGTTTTCCGCTCACGCTTGCCACCGCCGGAGCCCCTTTGAGCATATAAAAGGAGGCCCATGCGCAACGTAGAAGGGGTTGGTCGATCGAACACTCTCACGCTTAGGTCTCGTTAGCAGCTGGAGTATATCAGTAGCTCTCAGCGCTCCCTAGCAAGAACACAATACAAATCATACATGCAGCAGTAGGAGTGTTATCTCTCCGGAGAGCTCCGAAGCTGGGTAAAACCTCTCGCGTGATTCGCCTCGATCTGCTCTTCGTGTGATCTCCGCTCCCCGCCGAACCGAAAGGGGCTCGGTCCGCCGGCCCCATAGGTGTTCGTGGGCCAGATCAGCCTGCCCCGACATCTTTGGCGCGCCAGGTAGGGGGCCTCGAGGTTGTGTGAACCTGATACGGCGTCCACGCGAGCTAGATCTTTATCATCTTCGTCAACATGCCACCGAAGAAGAAGGCTTCGGCGAAGCCCGTCGGCTGCCGAACCCACCACCACCGGAGCAAACAGGTGGTGGGGTAGACGCTGGCGAAAGGATGGACGGCGACGGGGGAGCTCACGGTGCTGCCAAGTCCAAGGACAAGGCCGCGCAGACCTCGACGTCTGTACATGTACCGCGCCCGTCTCAGGAGGCGCGGGACCGACAGCGTCATGGCATTCACAATGCCATACGCTCGTTGGACCAAGATCGAGCTAGAGGATCTCGGGACGTTCAAGACCAGCATGCACGCCAACATGCTGGCACGAGCGAGCAGTCGGTCGCCGGACGGGATACTGCTCCTTCTAACATAGATAGAAGTCCGAGCATATCCCGCCTCGCGCCGCTCGCCATCGCCACCCACTACTCTAGCAGAAGCTCTGGCGAGAGCTCAACTGCTCCTCGATTACCCTCCAACGGCCACAAGGTCGACGAGTGGAGGGCCACCATACAGAGTCTCATCGGCTTCGCCAACGGCGGCGCCCCGCGGCAACCAAGTGCGTCGCTGCCGCGGCAGGAACGCCGAGCGCGAGCCCTTGGCGACGAGACCGGTGGGGGTGCAACCACCATGCACTCTCCTCCCCGAAGGCCAAGATCGCTGACTCGCCAGATCCACCTCGACAGTGACTCCACTGCGTCATCAGATCCACGAGCTCATCGCGATCAGCGCCAAGTGCTACACGATCGACAGCAAGAGGACGCTCGAACTCGCATCGAGCACCGAAGAGAAGCGCGACGTCAATCCGACAAGCGCACCGGGCCCTCTATCGACATGCACGCGCCAGAGGAACCAGGCGACTTGCCGTACACGGTAGGTTGCCCTGCGTTCACTCGTGAGCTGCGGCAAGTCCAAAGGGCCCAAAGAAGAAAAACTTCAAGCCGACGCATCGGAGAAATGCACGACGGCAAGACTCATCCGTCGGAGTTTCTCAGCATCTACACCATCGCGGTGCAGGCTGCCGGGGGGCGAGACGACAAGATCCTTGCCAACTACTTCCCGCTGGTGCTCAAGCCCAATGTCAGATCCTGGCTCATGCACTTGCCGGACAACTCCATATCTTCTTGGGCAGATCTATGACATCAGTTTGTTGGCGCTTTACAAAGTGCCACAAACCCCATGGCCAAGAAAGCGACCTTCATCTGCTCGCCCGAAGGAAGGAGAGCCCTGCGCAAGTATATTCAGAGATTCAGCCGTGTACAACACAACTTCCCAGATGTCCACCTGCCGTGGTGGTGATCAGCGTTCCATCGAGCGTGCGGAACCGCAGAGATGCGGGAGGAGATGGCGATGTGCAAGATCGAGACGTCGGTGAGCTATACGCCTGGCCGACAAGTGCGCCGCGTCTTTGTGGAGGGAGGAGACTCCCGGAGAGAATCTGAAGCGAGGAGGATCTCGGCGGAGGAAACTGCCCGCAAAGAAGAGCCGGCAAGGGCAACAGGAAAAAGAAAGGCAGAGATGTGCTAGTTGTCGAGCAGTCCGGCAACGGAGGTGGCGACAAGAACGCCAAGGCTGGTAGCTCCGGCAAGGAGGTTGCCGCTGGTGCCAATCACAAGTCTGTGGCGGCCGCCGACAAGGTGACGGCTCCGCAAGCAAGATCTTGCAAGATCCACCGCACCAAGGGCCATGACCTCCAGAGCTGCAAGAAGGTAGAGGAGCTTGTCGAGCAACAGAAAGCTGAATACGAGCAACGCGACAAGGAGAAGGCCCAGGAAGATGCTGGAGGAGCCAGCAAGAAACGTCCCGGCCGGGGAGGGCGCCGCGGGAAGGCCAAGCAGCGGCAAGGAGACCGGCCTCCCCGCGGCCGCGACAAGGATGATGTCACAGCCCCAGATCAGCCCTAGAGCTTGGTTGTAACTAGTGGCATTGCATCCATGCATCATGTTTAATTCTCATGAAATTTGAAATAGGGATTGCCTAAACCCTAGCACTAAAGGAATTCAAATAGGTTCAACTTTAAAATATTTTCAAAGAACCCAAATTGGTTTGCAAAAATGTTCATGATTAATGGAAAAGGGTAAAAACCATATCCAGAGATGATGGATATTTTTCCAAGACATTTTTGAATTTTTAAATAAACCATATTGTATTTGAATTGGGCATTTAAATACTGTTAATATTTTTAAATGCTCCAACAATTCTGGAAATAGTTAAGGGCCTCTGTAATAATTCAGTTAATGCCCACAATTATTTTCAGGATTTATTTAAATGATTTGGTGCTAAACTAAATCAAAACAAACTACAGAAAGTAGAAAACAGGAGTAAAATAGAAATAAGCAGAGAGAGAGAGAAGCCCAGCTCACCTGGCACAGGCCGGCCCAGGCTCTCTCCCTCCCCTCCCTCACTGGCCCAGCTCCTCCAGCTGGCCCGGCCCAGCCACCACCGCAGCCTCCCTGTCTTCTTCCTCCTCGGACAGTAGGACGCGGGCGCGTGGCCGGAGCACGCGGGCACACGCCCAGGCCACCTCCTGCCTCCCTGCCTGTCTCCCCGTCGCCCTGAGGATGCCACGCACCCCCTGGACCACCCTCACTCTCCCGTGCCTTCTTCTCACTTCTGGCTCTCTCCCTCACGTGACCGAGAACCCTGCCGCCACTGCCGCCGCCGCGACCACCGCCCTCCCTCGCTTCCCCGACTAGCCCACAAGCCCGCCACTCCATCTCGCCCTCCCCGCCATTTCGCGACCGGAGAAGCTCGAGGCGCCGCCCGTCGCTTTTCCCCTCCGCGGACCCGGTGATCGCCGCCGCTCGATTCGCAGCACCGAAGACGCCCCGAGCTCGCCGTTTGCTCCAACCGACTCGCCGTGAGCCCCTGCCTCTTTTCCCCTTGCTCCCGTGCTCTTATTCTCGCCATGGCCACCATTCCGCCGGTGACCGACTTGCGCCGCCGCCTGAGCTCCTCGCCGCCATAGCCAGAGGCCGTGTTCGTCGCTCCTGGGCACGTGAACGTGCTCCAGAACTCGCCAGGAACCCAACCCGCACCCCAACTCGCTCTCTCGAGCGCTGCAACCGCGTTCCCGCACCCGGCCGAACTCCGGCCGCCGCTCCGCCCGTCGCCGCCGCTACATCGCACCTTGGCACCTTCCGCTGCCTCCTTTAGATCCGCCAGCCCACTCGCCGTAGCCGCAAACCCCGAAAGAAGGGTGCACCGTGGGCGAAACCCGAGCCACTCCGGTGCACACCCGCTGGATTTGGTCGCCGGCGATCACACGCCGGTGGTGATGATGTGGCATCGTCATTAGGTGCTAATGACCCACTTAATCACCCCCGACCCATCGACATGCGGGCCTGCCCGTTAGTTAAGTTAGGTTAGTACTAACTAAGCTAGGTTAGATTAGTTAGGCAGCGACAATCGGGACCCATAGGTCGATTTGACCTGGACAGCGCCGTTGACTTGCTGACGTCACACTGACGTCAGGCTGACGCAGTAATTGATTTCTGGATTTATTATAATTCAGGAAATTTCAGAAAATACCCCAAACTTCAAATATTCATAACTTTTAATCTGTAACTCCAAATTAAATAATTTATATATGAAATATGATCAGAAAAATATGAAGAATCTGTTTATGCCATGATCATGCATGTTTGAACAAGTTAACCTCACCGAATAGGACGAAACATGATTAGGGCAAATTATGAAATAACATTTGGAGTTGGAATTTATTCTTGTTTGAATTCCACTTCAATTAACTTGGCTAGATATTGCATTAGGTGAATTCAGTACCTTAACATGACATGTCATTCATGTGAATTTGCATTGCATTGATTGTGCTCTCTCTTGTTTGTTTGCGGTAATTGTCCCTCTCGATGAGCGACGCTCCGACGATTGTTCGATGACACCGATGAAGAACTATATTATCTTCAAGTGCTGTGCAAGAAAACCCCTTGTTCATTCCGATATAATCCCACTCTCTCGCTCCTGCTCTATTTTACTGCATTAGGACAACAACGACTCATGTGTTACTTGCCATGTAGTTGAACCCCTTTATCCTCTCGTGATGACCTCGTCATTCCACAAGATTTAGATGAAACCCACTAGCATGAGTAGGAGTTGTTTGAGCCATGTTGTGCCTACTCATTCATGCTTGTTGTCATGCACGCCATCGCTTAGAGTTGAGTCAGGTCCGATTCATCGGGAATGAATTGGAATGGTTGTGTGAACATGTCCCATCGTGTGAGCTAAGTGTGTGAACACGATTTGGTAAAGGTAGCGGTGAGAGGCCATGTAGGAGTACATGGTGGGTTGTCTCATTGCAGCCGTCCTCAGAACTGAGTTACGTGTTTGTGATCCATGAAACAGTTACTACCACGCATTGGGCCCGAAACCAATGGACCCTCTCGGCTTCTTAACCACTCTTGTCCTCATCCGGGAGTTGCAAGTAGTTTCGATGTTTGTAGCATCTTTGGGGGCGACGCAACGCTGACCGTAGGGGTGGGTTGTGTTATGGTAGGCACCGTGGGTCTGTACCGATTCGCCCATTTGGTGTCTCGGGAACCCTGCACACATCGTTCGGGGCTGTATGGGAAACCTCGCCGGACTCTCATGGATGGAACCCGAATAGGCGATAAACCCGGACTTGGGACTTGTGTGTTTAGGTAGGTCGTGGCCGACACCCACGTTGGGCTTCCGCTTGAAGGTTGCCGAGTACATGTCGTGTAAACGGCGGTAAGTGGTGAGAGCGTTTGTGAAGAAGTACACCGCAGGGTTAACATGATCTATTCGAATAGCCGTGTCCACGGAGAAGGACTTCGGGTTGCCTATACCAGTTCATAGACAAGTGAAAGTGGATACTCTAAAATGCGCAAGATAAGCGTGAGTGCTATGGATGGCGTTCTCGTAGGGAGACGGGAGCGGGTCCATAGTGGTGTATTGATATGGTGAATATGTGGACTCGTGTGTGCCACCTCAAAAGAGTTACTTGCAGTCGTAGTTCAGGATAGCAACCGAGTCAAGCTGGCTTGCTGCAGTCAAACTCCACCACCCCCTTGTTGATAATGATGCATATGTAGTTAGTTCTGATGTAAGTCTTGCTGAGTACGTTTGTACTCACGTTTGCTTATTTTATGTTTTGCAGAGAGACGTCAGTCTCGCTAGTAGTTCCACTTGGACTTCGACGTTTAGCTTGTTACCTCAGCTACGATCTTGTGCCCTCGGCAGGATCTGGTAGATAGTCATGCTTCTCAGCCTTCTTCATTTTTAGTTGTCTGTACTCATACATGTTTAGCTTCCGCTTGTGCTTTGACTTGTATGCTCTGAGTGTTGGGTCATGAGACCCATGTTTGTAATATCTCGCTCCTCGGAGCCTAATGAATAAGTATTTGAGTCGTAGAGTTATGTTGTGATGCCATGTTGTATCTACACATATTGAGCATATTGTGTGTATGTTTGAAATGCTTGGTATGTGTGGGATCCGACAAACTAGTTGTTTATCCTTGGCAGCCTCTCATATGGGGAAATGTAGTCTCGTGCTTACGAGCGATAGTAGTCCGCTTCTGCCCGGTTCACCGGAGTCCTGCTAGCCCAGCAGACTACTGCTTGGACACTTGACTGGCCGGCATGTGTTTCACTTCGTTCCTATGTCCATCCCTTTGGGGAAATGTCACCTTGGTGTTATTCGGAGTCCTGCCTAGCCTGCTACAGCCCGGGATACCGGAGTCCTGTTAGCCCAGTGCTACAGCCCGAATTTAGACGTCGATGACCGACATGCTCGATGTGATTCATGTATGCCTGTCCCCATAGGTTAGTGCCGCTTTGGGTTCACGACTAGCCATGTCGGCCCGGGTTCTTTGTCATATGGATGCTAGCGACACTATCATATACGTGAGCCAAAAGACGCATAAGCGGTCCCGGGCCATGTTAAGGCGACACCTGTGGGAATACCGTGCGTGAGGTCGCAAAGTGATATGAGGTGTTACCGGCTAGATCGATGTGACTTGGAATCGGGTCCCGACAGCGTTGGTATCGAGCTCGACTGCTGTCAGAGGATTACCAAGCCAAACTGGTCGAAGTTGTGTCTAGAAATGCTTTAGTTATGTAAGGGAATTGATTGTGGAAGGGAACGTAAGGTTCTTTTTACTCCTTATACCTCATGGCCTTCTGATCTGAGTCAACCTCTTCTCTTCTACGGGGTTTAAGAACTAGGCCTTCTCATCTATCTATCAGGATGACGTGTTACTAATCCGTAGACTTTTAAGATTGTTGGGTCTAAGACTCAGTTTAGTTCCTACTATTTTCTGTATGATAATTGTTGATTTCGGAACCTTGATATTGTGATGTTGAGTGGTTATGCCACCATTTTTGCAGGATGTCTCAAATCATTTTGAGCATTTACAGCCGTTATGCTGTCCGAGTCATCCCAGGTCCCTAAATAGTCTGATGCATTTGCAAATCCTTTCCTTCCGTTTCCGATGTCCTTTTTGGTCAGAATAAGCACACTAATCGGTAAGCTAAGGTACTTTGTTGCCTCGGCATAGATGTTGGAGCTATTATTATGACCTAGGTGTCTTAGAGGATCATCTAGCAATCTCGCCATGCTTTATATTCCTAGTGTGATGATTCTGGCCATTGTTCTTGAAAGCATCCCGTGATGCCATTTAGTAGTAGGCATTCTATTCCTGGGTTCTTGAACCCGAGATTCACCCTACTTCATGTTGTTAGTAATTGCTAGTTCCTTTAGGATATTAGCAACCTTTGCGATAGTCCTCGAGGTCCGTGGTATTTCCTTCTTCCAAATACTACGAACCGCTTATGGCAGAAGTTCTTTTGAACCAAAAGATCACAACCAGGGTGCTCTTGAGGAGTACTCCATTCTATATTGTGACTCTGCCAGTTCTACCTTCTCCGCATGGTTTATCTGGAAGAAATGTTGAGCTTTGCTCGACATACTAATCTATGCATCCACAACTCAGAAAATTATATGTCCCTTTGAGTTGCTCTCTTTAGTTGTATCCCGACCATCCTCTATCAGTTGATAACCAAGAGTATGTGTGCACTCGTTTATCGATGTCTTTTATCCTTGTGGTCCGTCAAGCTATTCTGTTCTGGAATGACTAGGAGAAACAAACTCCAGTACCTCATCCATTTCTAGGATTGGGTCAAAGTAGTTGTATTCCGCAGATCAAAATGCCAATTTAGTTTTTGTTCTGTTCTACCCTGAAGTATTACCCACTTTATGTCAGGAATGTCATGAGAATCGCACCTTCTCTTATGAATTCTTGACGCAGTGATACTTCTCGCTATCATTATTCATTCCTCGGTCCCGTGTTGATGCAACCGGAATGTCGACAAGTGAATTGTGATGTGTGAAATCGATACTCCTAGCAACCTCGTTGCTTGGTAGTTAATGGACAATATTTTCACTCTTAGCGTGTTGGTTATTAAATCATCATACTAGGATTGATCGTGCTACCTAGTCCTTATTTCTGGTGCACCCTTCGATCAATGAGATAGGATAATTCAATCCCTTGCTTATTTGATCATATCATCTTGCCCTCAAAAGCAAGATTGTTCTCGAGCTTAGTAACATACCGGTGGTCGTGACTTCCCAAATATCTTCTTGGAAGTGTTACCGGGTTGTCCCGATCGTTATGTTGAGCTCGTGATCAAGTTGGTTTCTGTGAACCATCATTTCTCCAAGACTCGCGGTTGGATATCCCTGAACTAGTTGGTTGAGCTAGACAACAACTTGGAGAGTTGGAAGATAAAAGCTTGCACGACTTAGTTCGTGCCAAAGGGATATTCTTGTGTAGTGTGTGTTGAAGAAAGATGATATCTTCGTCAATTGGTCCTTGTGATCAGTTGCCGGACCTATTGTCTTATTAATCCTTTGATTTGAGTGTGGGCTATCGTCAAATCGAATCAGTACCAACGATGCTCGTAATGTTGTCTTACTCGTGGTTGACCCCTCGGGCATACACCATTACATCTTTTGGTCTGACCAATACTATTACCGTGTTCACATGATGGTGGAAGTCGAGTGATATGGAAATTCCGATGAGTTGCTGTTGAGCCCATCAGTAGCATTTTGTCTCCCCCCATGAGTCATGTTGAACATCAACCTAGTGTTGGAAACTTGTGTAAGCATTTCTTCGTGTTCCGTTCATGAAGCCTATGCTTGGATGGAAAGAGTGACTTCCTCAATTCATGTGCTTTAGGTGTAAGTTGCCGCCATGAATTTGAGAAAGGTTTGTTTTGTTTCCTTTGGAATCATTCCAAGTCGGTCATGCACGTATGCGAAGTATTCTATGGTCTGATAGACTGATCATCTTCATTCCATATGAATTCCATAGCACACCAAGCCACTGATTGATTGGTTCAGGGACAAGAAGTTTCTTCATAAGAGCTAATCATATGACTTATGCAAGGACTTCGATATCCTCGTTGATGGTTCCCCACCTCAACTCGGTAGTGTTTTGTTTATAAGACTACTATGTGGTCATTCTTGTCTTGGACAACATGTTCACATGTTAGTAGCAGAACCAGCTCATGTTTTGGAGCTTGCTATCGTAGTTCATTCCCGAGAATCTCGCAACATCTTCTCGTCGATTTGCGTTGCAAACTTTCATTTTTCTTCTAGATTCGATGAGTCTGGAATATCTTAACACCAACCAGATCTGAATCTCAGGCAGATATGATGGTTGGAACATTCCCAAAGATTTGCATTTTGTTCCCATTTCGCATCCCATTGTGCCAATCTCCCTTGGGTTGCCTTCTCAGCAATTGTTGTCTAGGATCATCCTCAAAAGTGGACTTACCATGGGTCCCATCCATTTCGGTGATAAGCAAAAGTCATCCATTATGTTGTCTTCAACAAGGTAGTCCACTTCATCCATTCTAGTCCGGTGTACCATTCCTTTGCACTCCACCAAGCGATCGTTTGTGATTGCCTTAAGCTGGTATAAAGAGTTTCAATGATGTTATATCAAAAGTAATTCTTTTGCCACTTAAGGGAATAGTTCTTTGCGTCACCTTTCCTAAGGTGTCCCGTTATGGAATCATGGCAATCATCTCCTTGTTACTTTGAAACATGCACCATTTTACTTAAGCGTGGAATGGTTGCCTACAAATTTGAACCCTCGTCATCCATTGCTTCTCCATCATTCCTAATGTGTGTTTAGTGTCTCAACTCAAGAGTTGTTCTTACGTCTCTCCATGATCTGATCTTGAGTTGCTCGATCTTCAAGAAGATTAAATCATGTAGGGTTTCCCCTTCTTTCTGTTGTCCTGTCGAGTGAAGATCTCGAAAGCAAAGACGTCAAGACCAAGATGATGAAGTGAATCAACATCTTCGAGAAGGGCAAATGGATCATGAAGATTGTGATAGTTTTGTGGCTCCCCTTTTCCTCTTACCTCTCGCCTTGAATCTCGGGGCGAGATTCTTGTTTAGTGGGGGTGAGCTGTCACAGCCCCAGATCAGCCCTAGAGCTTGCTTGTAACTAGTGGCATTGCATCCATGCATCATGTTTAATTCTCATGAAATTTGAAATAGGGATTGCCTAAACCCTAGCACTAAAGGAATTCAAATAGGTTCAACTTTAAAATATTTTCAAAGAACCCAAATTGGTTTGCAAAAATGTTCATGATTAATGGAAAAGGGTAAAAACCATATCCAGAGATGATGGATATTTTTCCAAGACATTTTTGGATTTTAAATAAACCATATTGTATTTGAATTGGGGCATTTAAATACTGTTAATATTTTTAAATGCTCCAACAATTTCGAAATAGTTAAGGGCCTCTGTAATAATTCAGTTAATGCCCACAATTATTTTCAGGATTTATTTAAATGATTTGGTGCTAAACTAAATCAAAACAAACTACGTAAAAATAGAAAACAGGAGTAAAATAGAAATAAGCCGAGAGAGAGAGAAGCCCAGCTCACCGGGCACAGCCGCCCAGCCTCTCTCCCTCCCTCCCTCATCGGCCCAGCTCCTCCGGCTGGCCCGCCCACCACCACCGCAGCCTCCCCTGTCTTCTTCCTCCTGACAGTGGGGCCAGGCGCGTGGCCGGAGCACGCGGGCACACGCCCAGGCCACCTCCTGCCTCCCTTCCTGTCTCCCCGTCGCCCTGAGGATGCCACGCACCCCCTGGACCGCCCTCACTCTCCCGTGCTTTCTTCTCTCTTCTCTGGCTCTCTCCCTCACGCGACCGAGAACCCTGCCGCCACCGTCGCCGTTCGCCGCGACCACCGGCCCTCCCTCGCTTCCCCGACTAGCCCACAAGCCCCGCCACTCCATCCTCGCCCTCCCCGCCGTCACTCGTGACCGGAGAAGCCCCGAGGCGCCGCCCCGTCGCTTTTCCCCTCCGCAGACCCGGCGATCGCCGCCGCTCGATTCGCAGCACCGAAGACGCCCCCGAGCTCGCCGTTTGCTCCAACCGACAAGCCGTGAGCCCCTGCCTCTTTTCCCCTTGCTCCCGTGCTCTTTTTCTCGCCATGGCCACCGTTCCGCCGGTGACCGACTTGCGCCGCCGCCTGAGCTCCTCGCCGCCATGGCCAGAGAGGCCGTGCCTGCCGCTTCCTGGCACGTGAACGTGCTCGAACTTCGCCGAGAACCCAACCCGCACCCCAACTTCGCTCTCTCGAAGGCCGCAACTGCGTTCCGCACCGGCGAACTCCGGCCGCCCCGCTCCGTCCGCCGCCGCCGCTACACTACACCTTGGCACCTTCACTGCCTCCTTTAGATCCGCCAGACCGCCAGCTCGCCGTAGCCGCAAACCCCGAGCAGAAGGGTGCACCGTGGGCGAAACCCGAGCCACTCTGGTGCACACCCGCCGCGGATTTGGTCGCCGGCGATCACACGCCGGTGGTGATGATGTGGCATCGTCATTAGGTGCTAACGACCCACTTAATCACCCCCTGACCCACTAACATGCGGGCCCCGCCCGATTAGTTAAGTTAGGTTAGTACTAACTAAGCTAGGTTAGATTAGTTAGGCACTGACAATCGGGACCCACAGGTCAGATTTGACCTGGACAGCGCTGCTGACTTGTCGACGCCACATCGACGTCGGCCGACGCAAAGAATTGATTTCTGGATTTATTATAATTCAGGAAATTTGAAAATACCCCAAACTTCAAATATTCATAACTTTTAATCTGTAACTCCAAATTAAATAATTTATATATGAAAAATGATCAGAAAAATATGAAGAATCTGTTTATGCCATGATCATGCATGTTTGAACAAGTTAACCTCACCGAATAGGACGAAACATGATTAGGGCAAATTATGAAATAACATTTGGAGTTGGAATTTATTCTTGTTTGAATTCCACTTCAATTAACTTGGCTAGATATTGCATTAGGTGAATTCAGTACCTTAACATGACATGTCATTCATGTGAATGTGCATTGCATTGATTGTGCTCTCTCTTGTTTGTTTGCCGGTAATTGTCCCCTCTCAGTAGACGACGTTCCGACGATTGTTCGATGACACCGATGAAGAACTATATTATCTTCGAAGTGCTGCAAGAAAAACCCTTGTTCATTCCGATATAATCCCACTCTCTCGCTCCTGCTCTATTTTACTGCATTAGGACAACAACGACTCATGTGTTACTTGCTGCGTAGCTGAACCCCTTTATCCTCTGCATGACCCGTCATTCCACAAGAATTAGATGAAACCCACTAGCATGAGTAGGAGTTGTTTGAGCCATGTTGTGCCTACTCATTCATGCTTGTTGTCATGCCTGCTACTGCTTAGAGTTGAGTCAGGTCTGATTCATCGGGAATGAATTGGAATGGTTGTGTGAACATGTCCTACTGTGTGAGCTAAGTGTGTGAACACGATTTGGTAAAGGTAGCGGTGAGAGGCCATGTAGGAGTACATGGTGGGTTGTCTCATTGCAGTCGTCCTCAGGAACTGAGTTCTGTGTTTGTGATCCATGAAACAGTTACTACCACGCATCGGGCCCGAAACCAATGGACCCTCTCGGCTTCTTAACCACTCTTATCCTCAGTCCGGGAGTTGCAAGTAGTTTACGGTGTTTGTAGCATCTTTGGGGCCAGACGCAACGCTGACCGTAGGGGTGGGTTGTGTTGCGGTAGGCACCGTGGCCCGGTGTACCGATTCGCCCGTTTGGTGTCTCGGGAACCATGCACACATCGTTCGGGCTTGTATGGGAAACCTCGGCCGGACTCCCTGCGGATGGAACCCGAATAGGCGATAAACCTGGACTTGGGACTTGTGTGTTTAGGTAGGTCGTGGCCGACACCCACGTTGGGCTTCCGCTTGAAGGTTGCCGAGTACATGTCGTGTAAACGGCGGTAAGTGGTGAGAGCGTTTGTGAAGAAGTACACCCCTGCAGGGTTAACATGATCTATTCGAATAGCCGTGTCCACGGAGAAGGACTTCTGGGTTGCCTATACCAGTTCATAGACAAGTGAAAGTGGATACTCTAAAATGCGCAAGATAAGCGTGAGTCCTATGGATGGCGTTCTCGAGGGAGACGGGGCGGGTCCATAGTGGTGTATTGATATGGTGAATATGTGGACTCGTGTGCGCCCTCAAAAGAGTTACTTGCGATCGAAGTTCGGGATAGCCACCGAGTCAAGCTGGCTTGCTGCAGTCAAACTCCACCACCCCTTGTTGATAATGATGCATATGTAGTTAGTTACGATGTAAGTCTTGCTTTGAAATGCGTTTGTACTCACGTTTGCTTATTTTATGTTTTGCGAGAGACGTCGGTCTCGCTTAGTAGTTCCGCTTGGACTTCGACGTTTAGCTTGTTACCTCGGCTACGATGTTGTGCCCTCGGCAGATCTGGTAGATAGTCGGGCTTCTCAGCCTTCTTCATTTTTAGTTATGCGTACTCGAGACATGTTTAGCTTCCGCTTGTGCTTTGACTTGTATGTTTCGAGTTTTGGGTCATGAGACCCATGTTTGTAATATCTCGCTCCTCGGAGCCTAATGAATAAATATTTGAGTAGTAGAGTTATGTTGTGATGCCATGTTGTATCTACACATATTGAGCATATTGTGTGTATGTTTGAAATGCTTGGTATGTGTGGGATCCGACAAACTAGTTGTTTATCCTTGGCAGCCTCTCATATGAGGAAATGTAGTCTCGTGCTTCTGAGCGATAGTAGTCCGCTACAGCCCGGTTCACCGGAGTCCTGCTAGCCCAGCACTACTGCTTGGACACTTGACTGGTCGGCATGTGTTTCACTTCGTTCCTATGTCTGTCCCTTCGGGGAAATGTCACGCGGTGTTATTCGGAGTCCTGCCTAGCCTGCTACAGCCCGGGGTACCGGAGTCCTGTTAGCCCAGTGCTACAGCCCGAATATATACGTTGATGACCGACATGCTCGATGTGATTCATGTATGCCTGTCCCCATAGGTTAGTGCCGCTTTGGGTTCACGACTAGCCATGTCGGCCCGGGTTCTTTGTCATATGGATGCTAGCGACACTATCATATACATGAGCCAAAAGACGCAAACGGTCCCGGGCCATGGTAAGGCGACACCCGTGGGAATACCGTGCGTGAGGTCGCAAAGTGATATGAGGTGTTACCGGCTAGATCGATGTGACTTGGGATCGGGGTCCTGACAGATGAAGACGAAGACGACGATGAAGACATGGATGATGACGAGGCCGATGAGCAGGAGTTCCAGAAAGCCACAGAGGTTCTATGCGTTGACGGTGGTGCTTCTCTGCATACCTCACACCGCCAACTCAAACAGTGGATGCGGGAGGTCAATGCAGCAGAACCATCCATCGAGTCACGCAAGCCTCTGAAATGGTCCGGCACGCCTATCATCTTTGATATTGAGGACCACCCTGATCGCGTAACTGCAGTCGGGTGCTTGCCGATGTTGGTTTCACCAACTATCCGCAACCTCAAGGTCACCAAGATGTTAGTTGACGGCGGGGCCGGCTTGAATCTGATCTCCTCCGCGGTGCTCCAGAAACTCCAGATCCCTGATGGCGAGCTCGAAGAGACCGGCACTTTTCAAGGAATCAATCCGGGAAGGAGCAAGCCGAAGGGAAAGATCACGTTGCCGGTGACATTTGGCAGCGAGCTGAACTTCAGGACTGAGAGGGTCACTTTCGACGTTGCTGATTTTCCATTGCCTTACAATGGAATACTTGGCCGTCCAGCACTCGCCAAGTTCATGGCGGCCTCTCACTATGCCTACAACCTCCTGAAGATGCCGGTCCGATAAGCGTCATTTCTGTCCCTGGCGACAAGAAGGATGCTCTTATCTGCGCCGACAAGATCTACCGGGAAGCAGCAGCCATGATGACAGATTGCAAGCCACTTGCCTTGAAGCTCCGGGAGGAAGAAGAAGACCAAGTCCGCAAGCGCTCGATGCCCACTCCGGCAAGCGCACCTTCTCGAGTGCTGCGCTGTCGTCGAGGCCTTTCCATCGAGCTCCACCGGCAAGTATAAGAAGACGATGACAGCTCCACCAGAGACCAAGAAGGTGTCCGCCAAGGAGGACGGCACTGGTGGTACCTTCACCATCAGTGCCTCTCTCGACCCCAAATAGGAAGGCGCGCTCGTTGTTTCCTGCGGGCGAACGTCGACGTGTTTGCGTGGCAACCGTCTGACATCCCCGGTTCTAGGTCACACCAATCTAGCCTGTAACACCTCATATCACTTTGCGGCCTCATGCACAGTATTCCCACAGGTGTCGCCTTACCATGGCCCGGGACCGTTTGCGACTTTTGGCTCACGTATATGATAGTGTCGCTAGTATCCATATGACAGAGAACCCGGGCCGACATGGCTAGTCGTGAACCCAAAGCGGCACTAACCCATGGGGACAGACATACATGAATCACATCGAGCATGTCGGTCAGCGTGTGAATCCGGGCTGTAGCACTGGCTAACAGGACTCGGGAACCCGGCTGTAGCAAAGCTAGGCAGGACTCCGGATGTCACCGTGACATTTCCCGAAGGGGCGACACAGAACGAAGTGAAACACATGCCGGACAGTCAAGTGTCCAAAGCAGTAGTGGGCTAGCAGGACTCCGGTGAACCGGGTCAGAAGCGGACTACTATCGCTCAGGAAGCACTAGACTACATTTCCCCATATGAGAGGCTGCCAATGATAAACAACTAGATTGTCGGATCCCACACATACCAAGCATTTCAAACATACACACAATATGCTCAATATGTGTAGATAAAACATGGCATCACAACATAACTCTACGACTCAAATATTTATTCATAGGCTCCGAGGAGCGAGATATCACAAACATGGGTCTCACGACCCAACATTCAGAGCATACAAGTCAAACACATGCAGAAGCTTAACATGTCTGAGTACAGACATCTACAAATGAAAAAGGCTGAGAAGCCTGACTATCTACCAGATCCTGCCAAGGGCGCAAGATCGTAGCTGAGGTATCAAGCTAAACGTCGAGGTCCACGCTGAACTACTAGCGAGACTGGCGTCTCTATGCAAAAACATAAAATAGGCAAACGTGAGTACAAATGTACTCAGCAAGACTTACATCAGAACTATCTACATATGCATCGGTATCAATAAAGGGGTGGTGGAGTTTGACGGCAGCAAGCCAGCTTTGACTCGGTGGCTATCCCGAACTACATCGCAAGTAACTCTTTTGAGGTGGCACACGAGTCCACATATTCACCATATCAATACACCACTATGGACCCGCTCCTGTCTACCTACGAGAACGCCATCCATAGCACTCACGCTTATCTTGCGCATTTTAGAGTATCCACTTTCACTTGTCTATGAACTGTTATAGGCAACCTGAAGTCCTTCTCATGGACACGGCTATTCGAATAGATCATTTATAACCCTGCAGGGGTGTACTTCTTCACACACGCTCTCACCACTTATCGCCGTTTACACGACATGTACTCGGCAACCTTCAAGCGGAAGCCCAGCGAGGGTGTCGGCCACGACCTGACTAACCACACAAGTCTCTAGTCCAGGTTTATCGCCTATTCGGGTTCCATCCACAAGGAGATCCGGCCGGGGTGTCGCTCACGGCCCCAAACGATGTGTGCAGGGTTCCCAAGCCCACCTCGACGGGTGGATCTACGCTTGGTACACCGTGCCATGGTGCCTAGTCTGTCCCAAGCCCACCTGTACCAGGTGCCACTTGGTAGACTACTAACACTACCTACAAACACCAGAAACTAGTTGCAACTCCTGGACAGAGATCAAGTTGATTAATAAATTGAGAGGGGCACTTAAGCATTCCAATGTGTGGTAGTAGCTATTCTTGGATCACAAACACAGAACTCAGTTCCTGAGGACGGTTTCAATGAGACAACCCACCATGTACTCCTACGTGGCCTCTCACCGCTACCTTTACCAAATCGTGTTCACACACTTAGCTCTCAACAGTAGGACATGTTCACACACCTCCGATTCATCCCTGATGAATCAGACCTGACACAACTCTAAGCAATAGCAGGCATGACAAACAAGCATGAATGAGTAGGCACAACAGGGCTCAAACAACTCCTACTCATGCTAGTGGGTTTCATCTAAATACTGTGGAATGACAGGTCATGCAGAGGATAAAGGGGTTCAGCTACCGCAGCAGGTAACAGATGAATCGTTGTCCTAATGCAGTAAAAGAGAGCAGGAGCGAGAGAGTGGGGTTGTATCGGAATGAACAAGGGGGTTTTGCTTGCCTGGCACTTCTGAAGATAATATAGTTCTTCATCCGTGTCATCGAACTCATCGTCGGGATACGCCTACCGAGAGGGGACAAGCACCGACAAACAAAGAAGAAACACAATCAATGCAATGCAGCAATATGATGCATGATCATGACATGGCAATATGCTGTGATTTGGGCTAATGCAACAGCAAGTCATTTTGATTGAAGTGGAATTCAAAACTATATCAAATCCAAACTCCAAAACTATTATCAAAGTTGCCCTATTCATGTTTCATCCTAAACAGTGAAGTTAACTTGATCAAACATGCATGAAAATGGTACAGATGGATAGATTGGATTTTGTTGATAATTTTTCATATATAAATTATTTCAATCTGAATTATGGTTGAATTTATATGAATTTTTGAAGTTTAGGACATTTTCTCGAATTTCCTGAATAAACTTAAATCCAGAAAATCAATTACTGCGACAGCGTTGTGTCATCGTGACGTCAGCAAGTCAACTGGCGCGGCCCAGGTCAAACTGACACAGGGCCCTGCGATGTCGATGAGTTAGTTTAACTAACTAATATTAGTTAGTGTTAACCCAGTTTAGTTAGTGGCCGGGGCCCACACGTCAGTGAGTCAGGGGGGAAGTCAAACCCACCGGACCCGGTCAACGGCTCATCGCCGACGACGACAGAGACGGCGGAGGGCTGCGGGATTGCACCTCCGACGACCAAACCAACGGCGGAGGCCATCTACGTGACGAGGAGGCCCGGCCGCATCGACTGGTGCCATCGGTTTCGCCGGAGGTGGCCTGGAACAACGGCGGCGTCCACTCCCGCGGCGGCCGGAGTTCGGGCGAGGTTTAAAATGGTGCTGTGGGGCACGGCGGGCGAACGGCTGGGTGCTACGGCTTCCTAGTGACGTGCTGAGCACGGTGACATGCTCAGAATCAAGCCAACGTGGCTATGGCCACGACGGCGACGTGCGGTGGCGGCGGCGAGCGCGGTCGAGCTCGGTGTGGTCGCTGTGGTGCTTGAGAGCAGGAACGGAAAGGGGGAGGAGGAAGAGGAGCTCACGGGGAGTCGGTTGAAGCAGACGGCGAAGCTCGGGAAGGCCGGAGCTGAGCGGGCGGCGAGGTCGATCTCCGTGGCTGAGGAGGGAAAAGCATCGGTGGCGGTGTTGCAGCGGCGTCCCGGGGCCTCGTGGGTCATCGAGGAGGTCGGGACGTCGAGACGGAGCTCGCAGACACGGCGAGGGGTCGAGGGGAGGCAGTGGTCATGCTATGGCGAACGGCGGCGCAGACCTGGCCGGGCATGAGGGGGAGAGGACGAGGGGGAGAGCAGAGGAGGGGAGAGTGGTGTCCAGGGGTCGGGGCGGTGCCGCAGAGGCGCTTCGAGGCGCCGCGCTGGCGCGGGCGACGGCAGGCAGGCTAGGTGGTGGCGTGACGAGCGCGGTGGCGTCGCGGTGTCCCTCCTCTGCCTACTGGCAGATGTAGGTGATGACTGGCACAGGCCAGACGGGCCGGGCCAGCCAGGTAAGTGGCCTCTGGGCTTTCTCTCTCTCTTACTAAATTGTTTTCTGTTTTCTAATTTTCCTCCAACTGTTGGGCTTTATTATAAATACTAAAACGATTCCAAAAATCCTGAGAATAATTGTGGGCTCTGTTGGGATTATTCCTAACAACCCAAAACTAGTTTCAGAATTATTAGAGCATTTAAAAATATTTATAGGATTTAAATGCCCCAATTCAAATACAATATGAATTTATTCAATAATCCAAATGTCATGGAAAAATGTGCAATATCTCCGTTATTGTTTCAAGATTTCCCAAAAATGGTGAACATTTTTGCAGGCCATTTGGGTTCATTGAAAAATATTTTCTTAGTTGAACCTATTTGAATTGCTTTGGTGCTAGGGCTTGGTCATCCCCACTTCAAAATTCCTTTGAAATCAAACATGATGCATGGATGCAGATGCCACTAACTACATACAATTCTGGGGTTGTGACAACTCACCCCCACTAAACAAGAATCTCGCCCCGAGATTCAAGACGTGAGGTAAGAAGACAGAGGGGCACAAAACTATCACAATCTTCTCGATCCAATTGCCCTTCTCGAAGATGTTGATTCATTCCATCATCTTGGTCTTGACGTCTTTGCTTTCGAGATCTTCACTCGAAACGACAATGTAAAAGAGAGGGAAACCCTACAGGATTTAATCTTCTTGAAGATCGAGCAACTCAAGATCAGTTCATGGAGTGAGATGTAAGAACATCTCTTGAGTTGAGACACCAAACACACATTAGGAATGATGGAAAAGAAACGGATGACGAATGTTCAAATTGGTAGGCAACCATTCCACGCTTAAGTAAAATGGTGCACGGTTTCAAAGTAGCAAGGAGATGATTGCCATGATTCCATAACGGGACACCTTAGGAAAGGTGACTCGTAGAGTTATTCTCTTAAGTGGCAAAAAGAGTTACTTTTGATTCAGAGATCATTGACATTCTTTATACTAGCCTAAGGCAATTCACAACAATCGTTTGGCGGAGTACAAAGGGATGGCATACACGGACTAGAATGGATGATGTGGACTACCTTGTTGAAGACAACGCAAAGGATGATTCTACTTGCGCGTGCTCTCAAGAACTTGAGAATTCCATATTCACCAAGGTTCTATCAACATTCGTGTCAAGGATCCTGGCAACACAACATACTACCATGATGAATAGTGATGGACGATGCAGATGCATAGGAAGATAACACCTCCTCAGATTTCACCTTAGCGAGGCCAAGGAAACAAAATCTGGATGATCGACCGAGAGACATTTAGCACTTCGCTTCTAATGTTCTCCTTGATGTATTGGTTACCACCGGCATGCTTTAAAGCATCAACATAGCGATTAAGTAGTGGTCGGACTTGAATACAATGGATCCATAAGAAATAACTTCTGGAGTAAATCCTACGAAATCCTTATGGGGAGGTGGCCAACTTTCTCAATTAAGATACTACGATAATAGGTCTCTCGGCTGGGTGTGTTGGCCATGACATGCACTTACCGGGTTATAGAGAGACCATTAGTATAGTTCTTGGGAAACGCGTTCCAACCATCATATCTGCATGAGATTCAGATCTAGTTGGGGTTAGGACATTCCAGACTCATCAAGTCTAGAAAGAAAAATGGAAGTTTGCAACACAAATCGATGAGATGGCATTGCGAGATTCTCGAGGAATGAACTAAGATAGCAAGCTCCAAAACATGAGCTGGTTCTGCTAAACACATGTGAACACGCTGTCCCAGACAAGCATGACCAGATAGTAGTCTTATGATAAAACACTACTGAGTTCAGGTGGGGAACCATCATCGAGGATATCAAAGTCTTGTGCACTCAAATTAGACTTCTTTACCTTGAACAAATCACTCAGTGGCTTGTGTGCTAGGAATTCATATGGAACAAAGATGATCAGTCTAACATACAATGAATACTTTGCACGCATGGCTGACTCAGGATGATTCGGAGGAAACAACATTGACTTTCTCGATTTCATGGCGGCAACTTACACCTAATGCACGTGAACTTGGAGAAAGTCACTTCTTTCACCAAAACATATACCTCATGAGCGGAACACGAAGGCAATGCTTACAAAGTTTCCAACACTAGGTTGATGCTCAACATGAATCATGGGGGAGACAAAATGCTGTTGATGGGCTCAACAACAACTTATCAAAATTTCCATATCACTGGACTTCTGCCATCATGTGAACACGGTGATAGTATTGGTCAGGCCAAAAGATGTAATGGTGTATGCTCGAGGGATCAACCACGAGTAAGACAACATCACGAATATCGTTGGTTCTGATTTGACTTGATGATGGCCCATACTCAAGTCAAGGTTTTGACAAGGCAATAGGTCCAACAACTGATCACGAGGACCAATCGATGAAGATATCATCTTTCTTCAACACACACTCAAAAGGATATCCCTTAAAATGAACTAAGTCGGACAAGCTTTCATCATCCAACTCTCCAAGTTGTTGTTTAGCTTAACCAACTAGCTCAGGGTTATCCAACACGGGTTCTTGGAGAATGGGTGGTTTAGAGGAAAACCAATATGATCACGAACTCAACATAGCGGTCAGGTGACAACCTGGTAACACTTCCGAGAAGATTTTCGGAACATCACGAACCACCGATATATTACTAGGCTCGAGAACAATCTTGCTTTTCAGGGCAAGACGATATGATCAAAGAGCAAGGGATTGATATAATCCTAACTCATTGATCGAAGAGTGCACCAGAATAAGGACTAGGTAGCACGATCAATCTTAGGATGATGATTTAATAACCAACACGCTAAGAATGAGATTATTGTCCATTAACTACCAAGCAACGAGGTTGCTAGGAGTATCTATTTCACACATCACAGTTCACTTGTCGGCATTCCGGTTACAACAACACGGAACCGAGGAATGAATAATGATAGCGAGAAGTATCACTACGTCAAGAATTCATGAGAAATGGTGCAATTCTCATGACAATCTTGACATAAAGGGGGTAATACTCCGAGGTAGAACAGAATCAAAACCTGGATTGGCATTTTGATCTGCGGAATAAAACTGCTTTGACCCAATCCTAGAAATGGACAAGGTACTGGAGTTTGTTTCTCCTAGTCATTCCAGAATAGAAAGGCTCGACGGACCACAAGGATAATAGGCATCGATAAACACGATCGCACACATACCCTTGACTATCAATTGATAGACGGGGGGTCGGGATACAACTAAAGAGAACAACCCAAAGGAACATATAATTTTCTGAGTTGTGGATGCACAGATTAGTATGTCGAGCAAAGCTCAACATTTCTTCCGGGTAATCCATTCAGAGAAGGTAGAACTGGCAGAGTCACAATATAGAATGGAGTACCCCTCAAGAGCACCCTGGTTGTGATCTTTTAATTCAAAGACTTCTGCCTTATTGGTTCATGGTATTGAAAGAAAGAAATACCACGGACCTCGAGGACTAATGCAAAGGTTACTAATAACCTAAGGAAGCTAGCAATTACTATCAACATGAAGTAAGTAGGGTGAATCTCGGGTTCAAGAACCGGTGAATAGAATACCTACTACTAAATGGCATCACGGGATGCTTTCAAAAATGATGGCCAGAATCATCACACGGTGAACACAAAACGTTGCTAGATTACTAGGTGACTCCCTAAACACGTAGGGTCATAATAATAGTTCCAACATATATGTCAAGGCAATAAATTACCTCAACGCACCGGTTAGTGTGCTTATTCTGACCAAAGGGACATCAAAATGAGAGGAAGGAATTTTGCAAATGATTCATATTGTTTTAGAAACCTGGGATGACTCGGACAGCATAACGGCTGTAAATGCTCAAAAAGATTTGAGACGTCATGCAAAATGGTGGCATAACCACTCAACATCACAATATCAAGGTTCCGAGATCAACAGTTATCATACAGAAATAGTAGGAACTGAACTGGGGCTTAAAACCAACAATCTTAAAGGTCTATGGATTAGTAACACGTCATCCCAATAGATAGATGAGAAGCCTAGTTCTTAAACCCCGCAGAAGAGAAGAGGTTGACTCAGATCAGAAGGCCATGAGGTATAAGGAGTAAAAAGAGCCTTACGTTCCCTTCCACAATCAATTCCCTTATATAATTAAAGCATTTCCAGACACAACTTCGACCAGTTTGGTTTGGTAATCCTACAGGCAGTCAAGCTCTGATACCAAAGCTGTCAGGACCCCGATTCTAGGTCACACCGATCTAGCCTGTAACACCTCATATCACTTTGCGGCCTCACGCACGGTATTCCCACAGGTGTCGCCTTACCATGGCCCGGGACCGTTTGCGACTTTTGGCTCACGTATATGATAGTGTCGCTAGCATCCATATGACAGAGAACCCGGGCCGACATGGCTAGTCGTGAACCCAAAGCGGCACTAACAGATGGGGACAGACATACATGAATCACACCGAGCATGTCCGATTGAGCGTGTGAATCCGGCTGTAGCACTGGCTAACAGGACTCACGGGAACCCGGGTCAGAAAGTGAGCTAGGCAGGACTCCGGATGTCACCGCTTGACATTTCCCGAAGGACAGACGAGAGCGAAGTGAAACACATGCAGACAGTCAAGTGTCCAAAGCAGTAGTCTTTGGGCTAGCGAGGACTCGGTGAACCGGGTCAGAAGCGGACTACTATCGCTCAGGAAGCACTAGACTACATTTCCCCATATGAGAGGCTGCCAATGATAAACAACTACATTGTCGGATCCCACACATACCAAGCATTTCAAACATACACACAATATGCTCAATATGTGTAGATACAACATGGCATCACAACATAACTCTACGACTCAAATATTTATTCATAGGCTCCGAGGAGCGAGATATCACAAACATGGGTCTCACGACCCAACATTCAGAGCATACAAGTCAAACACATGCAGAAGCTTAACATGTCTGAGTACAGACATCTACAAATGAAAAAGGCCGAGAAGCCCGACTATCTACCGAGATCCCGCCAAGGGCACAAGATCGTAGCTGAGGTATCAAGCTAAACGTCGAGGTCCACGCTGAACTACTAGCGAGACTGGCGTCTCTCTGCAAAAACATAAAATAGGCAAACGTGAGTACAAATGTACTCAGCAAGACTTACATCAGAACTATCTACATATGCATCGGTATCAATAAAGGGGTGGTGGAGTTTGACTGCAGCAAGCCAGCTTTGACTCGGTGGCTATCCTGAACTACGACTGCAAGTAACTCTTTTGAGGTGGCGCACACGAGTCCACATATTCACCATATCAATACACCACTATGGATTCGCCTCCCTCTACCTCACGAGAACGCCATCCATAGCACTCATGCTTATCTTGCGCATTTTAGAGTATCCACTTTCACTTGTCTATGAACTGTTATAGGAAACCCCTCAGTCATTCTCAGCGTACACGGCTATTCTAATAGATCATTTATAACCCTGCAGGTGTGTACTTCTTCACACACGCTCTAACCACGTATAGCCGTTTACACGACATGTACTCGGCAACCTTCAAGCGGAAGCCGGTGAGGGTGTCGGCCACGACCGACTAACCACACAAGTCTCTAGTCCAGGTTTATCGCCTATTCGGGTTCCATCCGCAAGGAGATCCGGCCGGGTGTCGCCACGGCCCCAAACGATGTGTGCAGGGTTCCCAAGCCCACCTCGACGGGTGGATCTACGCTTGGTACACCGTGCCATGGTGCCTAGTCTGTCCCAAGCCCACCTGCAGGTGCCACTTGGTAGACTACTAACACTACCTACAAACACCGAAACTAGTTGCAACTCCCCGGACAGAGATCAAGTTGATTAATAAATTGAGAGGGGCACTTACGCATTCCAATGTGTGGTAGTAGCTATTCATGGATCACAAACACAGAACTCAGTTCCTGAGGACGGTTTCAATGAGACAACCCACCATGTACTCCTACGTGGCCTCTCACCGCTACCTTTACCAAATCGTGTTCACACACTTAGCTCTCAACAGTAGGACATGTTCACACACCATCGATTCATCCTCGATGAATCGGACCGACACAACTCTAAGCAATAGCAGGCATGACAAACAAGCATGAATGAGTAGGCACAACAGGGCTCAAACAACTCCTACTCATGCTAGTGGGTTTCATCTATTTACTGTGGAATGACAGGTCATGCAAAGGATAAAGGGGTTCAGCTACCGCAGCAAGTAACAGATGAATCGATGTCCTAATGCAGTAAAAGAGAGCAGGAGCGAGAGATTGGGGTTGTATCGGAATGAACAAGGGGGTTTTGCTTGCCTGGCACTTCTGAAGATAATATAGTTCTTCATCTGTGTCATCGAACTCATCGTCGGGATACGCCTACCGAGAGGGAACAAGCACCGACAAACAAGGAAGAAACACAATCAATGGAATGCAGCAATATGATGCATGATCATGACATGGCAATATGCTGTGATTTGGGCTAATGCAACAGCAAGTCATTTTGATTGAAGTGGAATTCAAAACTATATCAAATCCCAACTCCAAAACTATTATCAAAGTTGCCCTATTCATGTTTCATCCTAAACAGTGAAGTTAACTTGATCAAACATGCATGAAAATGGTACAGATGGATAGATTGGATTTTTCTGATAATTTTTCATATATAAATTATTTCAATCTGAATTATGGGTGAATTTATATGAATTTTTGAAGTTTAGGACATTTTCTGGAATTTCCTGAATAAACTTAAATCCAGAAAATCAATTACTGCGATAGCGTTGTGTCATCGTGACGTCAGCAAGTCGACTGGCGGCCAGTCAAATCGACCTGTGGGCCCTGCGATGTCGATAGTTAGTTTAACTAACTAATATTAGTTAGTGTTAACCCAGTTTAGTTAGTGGCCGGGGCCCACACGTCAGTGAGTCAGGGGGGAAGTCAAACCCTGGTCAAGCGGGGTCAAACCCACTGGACCCGGTCAACAGCTCATCGCCGACGACGACAGAGACGGCGGAGGGCTGCGGGATTGCACCTCCGACGACCAAACCAACAGCGGAGGCCATCTACGTGACGAGCAGGCCCGGCCGCATCGACTGGTGCCATCGGTTCCGCCGGAGGTGGCCTGGAACAACGGCGGCGTCCACTCCCGCGGCGGCCGGAGTTCGGGCGAGGTTTAAAATGGTGCTGTGGGGCACGGCGGGCGACGGCTGGGTGCTACGGCTTCCTAGTACGCGTCTTGAAACGCGGTGACATGCTTCAGAATCAAGCCAACGTGGCTGTGGCCACGACGGCGACGTGCGGTGGCGGCGGCGAGCGCGGTCGAGCTCGGTGCAGTGCTGTGGTGCTTGAGAGCAGGAATGGAAAGGGGGAGGAGGAAGAGGAGCTCACGAGGAGTCGGTTGAAGCAGACGGCGAGCTCGGGGAAGGCCGGAGCTGAGCGGGGCGGTGAGGTCGATCTCCGGTGGCTGAGGAGGAAAAAGCATCGGTGGCGGCGTTGCAGTAGCGCGTCCGGGCCTCGTGGAGTCATCGAGGAGGTCGGGACGCCGAGACGGAGCTCGCAGACACGGCGAGGGGTCGAGGGGGAGGCAGTGGCCGCGGCTATGGCAAACGGCGGCGGCGGACCCGCTCGGGCATGAGGTGGAGAGGACGAGGGGGAGAGCAAAGGAGGGGAGAGTGGTGTCCAGGGGTCGGGGCGGTGCCGCAGAGGCGCTTCGAGGCGCCGTGCTGGCGCGGGCGACGGCAGGCAGGCCGGGTGGTGGCGTGACGAGCGCTGGCGGGCGTCGCTGGTGTCCCTCCTCCGCCATCTTGGCGGTAGGTGATGACTGGCACAGGCCAGATGGGCCGGGCCAGCCAGGTAAGTGGCCTCTGGCCTTTCTCTCTCTCTCTTACTAAATTGTTTTCTGTTTTCTAATTTTCCTCCAACTGTTGGGCTTTATTATAAATACTAAAACGATTCCAAAAATCCTGAGAATAATTGTGGGCTCTGTTGGGATTATTCACGACAACCCAAAACTAGTTTCAGAATTATTAGAGCATTTAAAAATATTTATAGGATTTAAATGCCCCAATTCAAATACAATATGAATTTATTCAATAATCCAAATGTCATGGAAAAATGTGCAATATCTCTGATTCTGTTTCGGCATTTCCCAAAAATGGTGAACATTTTGCAGGCCATTTGGGTTCATTGAAAATATTTTCTTAGTTGAACCTATTTGAATTGCTTTGGTGCTAGGGCTTGGTCATCCCCACTTCAAAATTCCTTTGAAATCAAACATGATGCGTGGATGCAGATGCCACTAACTACAAACAATTCTAGGGTTGTGACAGAAATGGAGGCTTTGTATCGACTTTACAGATGTCAATAAAGCTTGTCCCAAAGATCCATTTCCCTTGCCGCGCATCGACCAGATTGTTGACTCCACGGCCGGATGTGATTTGCTTTCATTTACGGATGCATATTCAGGATATCATCGAGATCTTCATGGCAGAAGAGGATGAGGAGAAGACCGCATTCATCACCCCATGTGGCACATCTTTGTTTTGTCTGAATGCCCTTCGGGTTAAAGAATGCTGGTTCAACGTTTGCAAGAGTAGTTCACGATGCTTTTGAGCATAAATGCACAGAAATGTGGAAGCCTACATGGATGACATAGTGGTCAAAAGCAAGGATAAGCGACCCTAGTTCAAGATTTAGATGAAACCTTTACAAATCTGCGCCAAGATCAACCTCAAGCTCAACCCCGAGAAGTGCGTGTTTGGAGTCCCTTCCGGCAAGCTTCTCAGGTTCTTCGTGTCTCAGCGGGGAATTGAAGCCAATCCCGACAAGATCAAGGCCATTGAGCAGATTGAAGCACCAAAACGTGTCAAGGAGGTACGAAGACTTGCCAGTTACGTAGCTGCTCTTGGCAGGTTTATCTCTAGGTCTGCTGAGCGCGCCCTGCCATTATTCAAAATCTTGAAAAATGCAGGTCCGATGGAATGGACTCCGGAAGCGGAGGCAGCGCTGCAGGACTTGAAGAGATACCTGTCCTCCACTCCAACACTTGTCGCACCTAAGCCACAAGAGAAGTTGCTGCTATATATAGCCGCGACCAATCAAGTGGTTAGTGTTGCGTTAGTAGCGGAGAGGGAGGCGGATGATAAGCTAGCAACCACAACAGACACATCCAGCGACAAGCAGGGGGCTTCGCCGGCAAGCTCTGGTCTCGACAAGGACGGATGTGCGCAGACGCATGAGCAGATGCAGAAAACGATGGTGCAGCGCCCAGTTTACTTTGTCAGTTCCCTTCTGCAGGGGCTAGGTCAAGGTACTCTGGTGTGCAGAAATTGCTTTTCGGCCTCCTCATGGCCTCGAGAAAGCTGCGCCATTACTTTCAGGCACATGAGATCACAGTTGTCACTCGCTTTCCGCTAAAGAGGATACTTCAAAATCCAAAGGCAACAGGCAGGATTGTCGAGTGGGCACTAGAACGGTCAAGCTTTGGCCTCAAGTTTGAGAGCACTTCAACTATTCAAAGCTGAGCATTGGCGGAGTTCATAGCAGAATGGACACCAACGCCAGATGAAGAAATTCGAAGCAGCGTCCCGTCAAGGAAACAAGCAAAGAGTGATCGATGTACTTTGATGGTGCCTTCTCGGCTGCAAAGGCGCGGTGCGGCGTGCTGCTTGTCGCACCCACGGAGAGCACCTCAAGTACGTAGTCGGATGCATTTTACCAAGGAGCAAGCAACAAACAATATAGCGAGTATGAAGGTTTGCTTGCGGTCTCGTGGATCATGATGGACCTTGGGATCAAGAAGCTCATTGTCGTGGGTGACTCACAACTTGTTATCCGCCAAGTGAACAAGAATTATCAGAGTCCGTTGATGCAAGCTTATGTTGATGAAGTGAGGAAGCTAGAAGAGCACTTTGACGGCCTGCAAATGGAATATATTCCGAGAGCTCAGAATGACGTTGCTGATGGCTTGTCAAAGTGCGCCGCACTTAAGTTACACAATGGAACCGAGGATTTTTGTGCTCAAGCTAACTCAACCGTCCGTAACACCACCAACAGGACAGAGCAAGAAGAGGAGGTTGATCTCTGGTGACTACTTTCCGGCAGAGCTTCCCGAAGCCGCCGCCACGAAGGTCCCCAAGATCGACACCAACAGTGCTGAGGGGCAGTCTGCTCCGACAAGCCCCAGGGTTTGTTTCGTTGAAGCAGACGCTCCCGACAAGTTTTGCTCCGACAAGCTTGCCGGGGAACGTCAAGCTCCGGCTGAGCCGCAGGTTCTTGCCGTGGAAGCCGATGTCCCGCAGCGGCGGAATGTGCCTTTAGTCCTTGTTGTCGAGCCGCAAGCTCCAAAGATGGGCGCAAAGAGATTTTCCATTTCCTTAAGACAAGAGAACTTCCCGAAGAGCAAGAAGAAGCGGAAAGAGTAGCCCGGCAGTCAAGTATGTACCAGTTTGTCGACAACACACTATACAAAAGAAGACTCAACGGTGTGAATTTGAAGTGTATTCATCGGGAAGACGGACAAAAGCTGTTGGCAGAGATACATGGAGGCATATGTGGTCACCACATTGGCGCCAGAGCACTTGCCGGCAAAGCATTAAAGCAAGGTTTCTTTTGGCCGACAGCCCTCCGGGATGCAACTGCACAAGTAACCAAGTGTGAAGCGTGCGGTTCCATTCCAAGCAGATACACCAGCCCGGCTCAAGCTCTCCAGACGATCCCTTTATCACGGCCATTTTCGGTGCAGGGGCTCGACATCCTCGGCCCCTTTCCCGAGCTGTCGGGGCTTTGAGTACTTATGCGTTGCAATCGACAAGTTCACAAAGTGGCGGAAGTGGAAGCGATGAGGAAGGTGACAGCCACGGTCGGCAGACAAGTTCTTGGTCGATTGTTTGCCGTTTGGAATCCCTAACAGGATCATCACCGACAACGGCGCAGTTCTAAGCCGCACCTTCGTGCAGTACGTCCAAGATCTTGGCACCAAGGTCTGCTTCGCTTATATTGCTCATCCAAGAAGCAACGGTCAAGCGGAGAGGGCAAATGCTGAAGTGCTGCGCGGGCTCAAGATCAGAACTTTCGACAGGCTGCACAAGTGCGGAAGAAACTGGATTGAGGAGCTGCCGGTGGTTCTTTGGTCGATCAGGACGACACCAAATCGAGCAACTTGGCCAGACACCTTTCGCTCTAATCTATGGAGCAGAGGCAGTTCTCCCCACGGAACTCGTATACGGATCGCCTCGAGTGCTCGCTTATGATGAGCTTGAGCAAGAGCAGCTGCGACAAGATGACGCGCTCCGTGAGGAGGATCGTCTTGAGTGCTTGTCACGAGCTGCTCGATACCAGCAAGCTTTGCGCCGCTACCATAGCCGAAAAGTTAATGCCAGAAGTCTCGAGGAAGGCGACCTTGTTCTTCGGCGCGTTCAGTCCGCCAAGAATTCCAACAAGTTGACGCCGAAGTGGGAAGGCCCTTATCGGTTGAAACGAGTCACTAGGCCTGGCGCAGTCCGCCTTGAGACCGAAGATGGCATTCCGGTGAGCAACTCCTGGAATGTTGAGCATCTTCGTAAGTTTTACCCGTAGGGCGCGGTTGCCGGAACTTGTTCCGGCAACCACCTTTTGTACAAGTCTTGCCGCTGATGCATGTAATCCTTTGTACAAAGCCGGGCGCAGACCCCGTGCATCAGTAAAGCTAGCGTGCTTCGCACACCTTGTCGATTTCATGCTTTTTCACTTCTATTTTGCATGCATCATCTGACACTTTGTGCAGCACCTACCCCTGGTAAGTAATAATGAGCCACAAGGCTCCATATCTTTATTTTCTCTTCTTTCTCTTTCTCAAAGAAAGGAAGGTTCCCCCGCACACAAGTTTGCCGGGGGGGGGGGGGGGAAGGAGAAGATAATGGTGTGTACCAAGCATCGCTCAAGGGAGTTTAACCTTACCGGGAAGCAAACGACAGAAAAGCTAAGTTGCCAAAATTTGAGCAATCAGTTTTAAAATTTTTAAGTTATTTTCCTTGAACGACCGAACTTTGTATGGAAAACCTGTGCGCAGAGGAACCAATTCGTAGCTAGTTGCGCCCTTACTTTGTTTCGAGTCCGCTCAACAACTTAAGTGAGCCGCGACTAGTTGCGACAAGGTTGCTTGTCGGAAGCGGCACCGCCGGCAGGCTGCTGACGTTCCGCACTCAGCGCTCGCGGCTCAGGTGCCCGCGCCGACAAGTCCCCTAAAAGCGTAAGGCAAAAACATACAAAGGAATGAATCAAGTAAAGGAAATAGCATAGCAATTGATATCCAAAATAAAGTTATATTACAAGATAGCTTGCCGGAGCTCTAATGGATTGTTCCTATGACATGACTAGCAGCGGCAAGAGCAAGAAAAAAACGGGCGGCCTAATCTACGCGGCCACCCTCAACCCTCTTGATTCTGCTCACCCTGTCCACAATGGGTGCGACAAGGGTCTTGAGCGCCTCCACATCAGCATCCAGCGGCAGAGACTTGAGGACGTTGGTGAAGTTGAGGCCCGGGTTGCGGAAGGCCACCTTCATCAGCACCTTTTGGAGGGCTCCCGTGCAGATCTGGCGCGACTCCTCGGCCAGCTGTTTTGGGACCTCTTCCCGGAGTCGCTGGAGGCCCGTCGCCACGCCCTTGAAGAATAAGCTAAGCTTGGCGCTGGGTTGGAGGTGCTCGTCGGAAGAATATCCAAGATCCACCATCCCCAGCTCCATCAGCTCGTTGTGGATGGCGGCAGCAGTATCCACAAGACCTTCGGTCCAGTGCTCTACACTCTCCCTCAAGGCGCTCTGGGTGGCAACAGCATTCGCCAGCAGCTCCTCGTCGGCCTTGATCTTCTCCTTCAAGGCCGCCTCCCGCTCCTTGGCGCCGTCCAGCGTCTGAGTCAAAGTAGTCAGCTTCAACTCGAGATCTGCATTGGAGTCTCGGCGGCGCTGAGCTCCTTGCTCCTCTCGGCGAGGCAGCCTGCAGCTCGCCAAGAGTGTAGGCGTCCTTCGGCGCTCGTGCTTGAGTGCGGCAAGCTCCTCGCCGCTCTTCTTGAGGCTGGCCTCCAATTGCGCCACCTTTGTCTCCAGCTCCTTCTTGGCGGCCTCGGCGGCCGCGGCAGCGTCCTTTGCCTCCTTGAGAGCCCCGCCAAATGTTTCCTCGCGCATGGCGAGATCCTCCTCGTGGCTGTCCAGGTTGACCTTCCGCTGCGCCAGCTTGCTTTCCTGCGCGGACAGCTTCTCGGCGGCAAGCCGCTGTTCCTCCTCTGCTGCGGCCTTCTCGAGGATGAAGGCCGTGCACTCCTCGGCGAGTTGCTCCCGCTCCTCCGCCAAAGACCGGAGAGCTTCCTGGTTGCGGCCCCGGAGCTCCTCCGCACGCTTCTCAATATCTGCTCCCGCCTTGGCAACAAGGGCCTCCCGGGATGCCAGTTTGGCTTGTCGGGCGCGGTAGAGCGACAGCAGCTTCCGCAACAGCTGCTCCTCCTTAGGCTCGCCGCTGCTGCTGCTTGGCGCGTCAACTAGCGTCAGCCCAGCGGAGGCGAGCAGCTCTTCATCGAAGGTTTCTCCTTCGGCCGGCGCCCTGGAGCTCGACTCCCATGGGAGCTTGATGAAGACGCCGTCGCCGGCCTTCAAGTAGGCGCCGGGCTGGGGCTCTTCGGAGCCTGACGCTGCGGCAGCGGCGGAGGGATCGGTGGTCGGTGTAGCGCCTGGCGCTCCTGCGGCCTCAGGGCCGTCAGTCACGATCGCGGACCCTCGCCCGGCTTCTGGCGGCAGCCTCGGTGGCCTCTTCGCCGGCAGGCTCGTCAGCGCCGGCTTCTTCTCCCACTGCGGCGGCTTCATTAGTGTTGCCGCGCGCGTCCTCCTCGCCGGCGACCTCGGTCTCCATCAGCTCTGTGGCGGACGGATGAAGAAAGTCAAGCAAATATCCAAAGATAGAATCAGAAGAAGAAAAAAACAAGGGAAGTACTCGGGCAAGAAGGTTACTGCACCGGGGCTGCGGTCATGGTCTCCGCCGCCAAGGGATCGCTGGTGCCGTCCCTTGCGGAGAGCTGCCCTGCGAAGAAGGCTCCCTTGCCGGAGAAGGCTCCCTCGCCGAAGAAGGTTCCCTTGCCGCAGAAGGCTCCCTTACCGGGGAGCGCTCCCTCGCCGGGGAATCCACCCTTGGCGGCGTAGTTGAAGCAGAAGGAGGCTGCTCTGCTTCTACACAAGTCAACAGTCAGATATCAGCTAAGGAAAAATCACCCATGCACGCCGAACAGCAAGAAATAGACCATATACTTACGCTGGGGCTGCGCTGGGGGCTGCTTTGAAGGAGAGTTGCCTCACCAGGCAAGGTTGTCTCGGACGCGCCTCCTGCCGCGCGGTGGGTTCGTCCTCGACGACAATCACCGGGGTCTTGGCCCTCTTCGACATCCTCTGGGCCAGCGTCCTAAAAAGGAATGGATTCAGAGTAAAGCAGATCAGATACAAGACAAGGCAACAAATCGAAGAATTACAAGTCCAACGAGGAATCTTACTCTTCCTCTTCCTCGTCGGAGCTGAGCGCGGAGAGATCGAATTCTGGCCCGCCTCCAAATGCACGAGCGGAGGTGGGCTCCCTTGGGCGCTTGGCGGGAGCGGGACGGTGGCCTGCGAGGCCCTGCCCCGATTACCCGCAGCGGTGTGAGAGTGCTCGCTGCAACAGTGCTTGCCGCGGTGGAGTGCATCCGCATGGCGGCGGCTGCTGGCCCGTCTGCCGCCTGGCTGCCTCCGGCCCTGCGAAGACGCCTTCTTGGTGGAGCCGGTGGCTCCGCCATGACAAGCTGCTTGGAGGTGGAGAGGATGCGCCCTCGGCGGGTTCGCCCGACTCGGCTTCAGGCTCGGCAAGCTCTTCCTCGTCGACGAACTCCTTTCGCTCGACAAGGCTTGCCACCTCGGCTGCCTCTGCCTCCTCCACAGTAAAGCCAAACTCGCCCGCGGCAGCGGCTGCTGCCGCCTCTTCTAGCCTGGTGGCGATGCGCTGCATCTCGTTGTCAGTGGTGTCGCGGGTGAGGCCCCTCTGCTCATTGGGGCGGACCGGCATCTCCACTAGATTGTCGAAGAACTGCCGCACGACGTCGTCGGACGGCTCTTGCCAAGTGGGGACAATTCCGTGGGAGTCGCTGCTTGGCATCATTGCACGGATGCGGTCGGCTGACGAGTTGTTGCACAACGAACGACACCCTCGGCAACCTAAACATCTCCGGATGATCAGGATCATGCTTGAACAGCTCTAAGAGCATTGCGTCAAGCTCCAAGACGGTGAAGTTGAAGTTGAGGCCTGGGCGCAACCTCATGATGTCTGCTGCGTTCTGGAATTCCCAGGTAGGTCTCCTCCTCTCCTGCAAGGGGGCGATGCGGCGGCGAAGAAAGTCTGCGCCAACAGTCCCTACAGTGAGTCCGGCAAGTCTGAGGCGGAGGATTCGGGTAACTGCGATCTTCAACCTAGCATCCTCCGGGGCCAGATTGCTCCAGTCATTGCCGCGTACTACTGGGGTTTGGCGCTGAGCGGTAAAAGGCTGCGGGTTCTCCTCACCGATCCAGCACCAATCTGCCCTCCACTCCTCCCATTTGCTACGGAGCTCTCCCTCCAGATAGGCCTCTATCTTGCCGACCCTGGAGACCCAAGCAATTCCTTCGGCAAGGGGCTCTCCTCTCTCGGCTCGGGGCAAAAAGAAGTGACGGAAAAGTGCTACATTTGGGTGGACTCCGACAAAGTTTTCGCAGAGATGTGCGAAAACCGCCATGGTCAGAACGGCGTTGGGGGTGAAATCAAGGAGGCGGAACCCGTAGGTGTTCATAATGTCGCAAAAGAACTCAGAGAAGGGCGGGCAGAGCCCGCGGTAGAAGAAGAGCGCGAAGAACGGATACCCTGTCGGGGCCAATTCTGCGGCAGAGGCGGGGAGTACCTTCGTGCGCGGATGCGCGCGTGTCTCCGTCGACCAGAAGAGGTAGTAGTTCTCCCTCAGCTCCCTCAAGGGCGTAGCCGAGGGGGGAAACGCCCGCTCCTTCCGCATCGCCAAGAAGTCAGCCTCAGCCGACTTCACAGTCTTCCCCTTGTCGGCTTTCGGGCCCATGGCGGAGGCGGTGGAGGAAATCGACGGCGTTGTTGGTGCTGGTGGCAATGGGGGGCGGAGCGCCGCTCTCTTTTCAGCCTTGAAGAGAAGAGGGGAGCAGCGGTGGTTTTTCAATGGGACAGCAACTGGCAAGGTAGGCGACGTGCCCCTGCTTCCCCTGCATATAAAGGGGAAGGGGGCGGACGTTCCGATTTCCGGAATAAAGAAACCCCCACGACCTCGCCCACGATCTCTCACACGACGCCACGTTCGGTGCGTGCCGTTCGTGGGGGACGTGGTGGGTCCGGGGTGAGTTATGGTGTGACCCGGGCCGCGTGTGCCCGTGCCCTGTTTTGGGCCTGGCCCAACAGCGCTCGGCACCGTGTGTGGCCCAGGCCCGGGGGCTCCTGTCGGTGTACTAGAGTAGGGGTACCCTAGTATCCCGAACTTGTGCACGGCAGTTGCAGCCCTCCGCGGCAAGGCTTACCGGGTGACCGCCAAGGCCCTCCGTGGTTCCTTTGGAGCCATTCAAGAACAAAGTATTTAAGCCAGGGAGACAAGACCCCGGCAAGAGGAGCTTGCCGGGAAGGTCACCCAAGGCGCTTAGAAGACAAGGCCCCGGCAAGAGGAGCTTGCCGGGAAGGCCCGGTGGACGACAAGCTTCCGGGCGCGACAAGACAGTAACCGCGGCAAGGCGCTTGCCGCGGCAGACCACCTCTCTGTACCTATGCTCCAACACATCCACTAACGTGTCACCCTGGGCCTTTCCAGGCGCGCGTGGTGAGAGGCTGTGAAGCCAGCGGTGCGAGGTGGCAAGCGGCGCTGACAAGTTTGCCATCGTGGCGGACGGTGGCGCCCCTGACGGTCCATGTTTGCACTGTTAGGGCGACAAGATGGGCATTTAATGCCTTTGTCCCCTGCCGTGAGAGTTAGGTATATTACACTGTACACTGTACAAGTAGGTGTACCCACCACTAGTTTTACATTTGTACCCCCGTCTACGTTGCCACCTGTCGGAGCCCCTTTGAGCATATAAAAGGAGGCCCATGCGCAACGTAGAAGGGGTTGGTCAGTCGAACACTCTCACGCTAGGTCTCGTTAGCAGCTGGAGTATACTGTAGCTCTCAGCGCTCCCTAGCAAGAACACAATACAAATCATACATGCAGCAGTAGGAGTGTTATCTCTCCGGAGAGCTCCGAAGCTGGGTAAAACCTCTCGCGTGCTTCGCCTCGATCTGCTCTTCGTGCGACCTCCGCTCCCCGCCGAACCGAAAGGGGCTCGGTCCACCGGCCCCATAGGTGTTCGTGGGCCAGATCAGCCTGCCCCGACAAAGCATTTGAACATTCAGGTGAAGAATTAGCAGATTCACATTCAATGCACTTTAAGCACGAAGGAACAAATTCTTCCTGAGAAGCGCTGATTTGTTGAGCAAGTAATGAATCGCGGTCCTTCTGAAGATCTTCATAACTCACTCTTAGCTTCTCAAGATCTTTCTTTCTTTGAAGAAATTCATAAGAAAGCTTCTCATGATCAGACAAGAGAGTGTTATGATGACCTTGAAGGCTATGAAACCTAGACTGAAGTCTCTGAAGATTTTCAGTCAGGGCTTTAGTGCGATCCATTTCTTCACCCAACATATCATCACTTTTGTCTAGCATGTTTTGGACCTTTTCCAATGTCGTTTGTTGTTTAGTGGCAATGCAAACAAGTTTGGTATAGCTAGGTCCAATATCATCATCAGATTCATCATCATCAGATTCATCATTACTAAAACCGGATGAGGAAGACTCGGTTACCTTGACACCGTTTGCAATGAGGCATTGCGTAAAAGATGATGATTCTGGTTCGAAAGTCATCGTTTTGAGAGAATGCTTGAAGTCCTCAAACCAAGGATCATGACGGGTTCGATGACCTTCATAGACATCAGAGATTCGGTCCCAGATAATCTTCGCATTGCAACGATGCATAATGCGCTTGAATTCATCTCTGGATAGGCAGGAACAGATGATATCCTTCACCATGATGTCAAGTCAAGTGTACTTGCGAATATCATCTCCGTTCGCCGTTTTGCATAGATCAGTAAGACCAATCTCAGTGACGATCCACAGCTCGCTGTTCATTGCCATGATGCGCTTCCTCATCATGGCCTTCCACTTGGGATAATCATGACCGTCAAAGATAGGGCATGTCACTTTCTTCATACCTGCGGTCGACATAACTAAAACTCGAGGTGGTTAAACCAAAATTACACAGAACAAGGGAGTACCTTGCTCTGATACCAATTGAAAGTGCGTTATATCGACTAGAGGGGGGTGAATAGGCGATTTTTATGAATTCTTCACTAAGGAATTTGCCGGTGAGGAAATTCCTTAGCGAAGAACTACTTGCAGCGGAATAAGTACTCAGAAGTAAGCATAACAGAATACATGCATGGTCATTGCCGGTGTCAAAACCGGCGGATCTCGGGTAGGGGGTCCCGAACTGTGCGTCTAGGCGGATGGTAACAGGAGACAAGGGACACGACGTTTTACCTAGGTTCGGGCCCTCTTGATGGAAGTAAAACCCTACGTCCTGCTAGATTAATATTGATGATGTGTGTTACAAGAGCGGATCTACCACAGGATCAAAGAGGCTAAACTCTAGAAGCTAGCCTATGGTATGATTGTTGTTAGATCCTCTGGACTAAAACCCTCCGGTTTATATAGACACGGATAGGGTTAGGGTTACACAGAGTCGGTTACAATGGTAGGAGATCTACATATCCGTATCGCCAAGCTTGCCTTCCACGCCAAGGAAAGTCCCATCCGGACACGGGACGAAGTCTTCAATCTTGTATCTTCATAGTCTTGGAGTCCGGCCGATGATGATAGTTCGGCTATCCGGACACCCCTAGTCCGGAACTCCCTCAGTAGCCCCCGAACCAGGCTTCAGCGACGACGAGTCCGGCGTGTATATTGTCTTCGGCATTGCAAGGCGGGTTCTTCCTCCGAATAATTTATAGAAGATTGTGAACACCAGGATAGTGTCCGGCTCTTCAAAAATGAATTCCACATACCACCGTAGAGAGAATAATATTACACAAGATTAATCTGCTGACATATTTTGTGGCGTGACGTCGCACCACTACCAAGCCTTTATTCAAATTGTTTTTACTGTTCCACCTCAGCGCGTTTAGCGGCGGTTTCCTTGGCACGTCTTGTCGAGGCAGAGATCGTGTTCCCCTTATTCCTGGATTCCCATCAATACGGACGTGGGTAACCCAACCGCGCCATTGATTGTGACGCTTGGGAGATAAGCGAGTTTTACCAGGCCGGTGGGGACACATGTTTTTGTCCGCCCATATAAGGGGATAAGGATCTACCCTTTCACCTACGCCTTCTTCCTCCTTTGCTCATCCATTCCCGTGCACTCGAGCTCTAGCGCCCAAGTCCGCACTTTCCTCCTCAACCTTCTCCAACCATGTCAGGAGCGGGAGGTAGATGGATGGCCTCCTCCGTCATGGAGGGGCACATCACAAGACTGCGGGAGGCCGGATACTTGTCCGGCGATATTGGGCACAGGCTGCCCGACATGGGGCAGCTTATTCCAACCCCCAGTCCCCATGAGAGGGTGGTATTTCTTCCCCACTTCCTCCGCGGACTAGGTTTTCCCCTTCACCCATTTGTCCGGGGGCTCATGTTCTACTACGGCCTGGACTTCCATGACCTGGCCCCGAATTTCATCCTCAACGTCTCGGTGTTTATCGTCGTGTGCGAGGCCTTCCTCTGCATCGAGCCCCACTTCGGCTTGTGGCGCAAGACCTTCAGTGTCAAGCCGAAGGTTGTGAAGGGCAGCCAAGCGGAGTGCGGAGGCGCCATGGTCAGCAAGATGGCCAAAGTCCTATGGCTCGAGGGCTCCTTTGTGGAGACAATAAAGGGGTGGCAATCGGGGTGGTTCTACATCACCGAGCCACGCGACCCTGAATGGGTGGCGGCCCCCGAATTCAGATCTGGATTCCCCACACGACTCTCGTCATGGAAAGAGACGGGCCTGAAGTGGGGGGATTCGGACGAGCTATCCGGACTCCAAACACGCGTCCGGAACCTGGTGGACAAGAATCACAGGCTTGTCGACGTAATCCAGGTGATGCTCATCCGCCGGATTCTCCCATGCCAACAACGGGACTTCAATTTGTGGCAGTTCGATCCCGAACCTTGAGCCGGGTCTTCGATACCACGTACGAAGATGCCTGGAAGGTGCTGTTCAAGGGCGCCGAAGCCCCCGCATCCGCTAACAAAGATCGCGGATACAGCTCGCGGCGTCAAGCCAGCGAGGTAAGTTATTTTACCCTTTACGGGGTTCTTTTTTCATAGGTTGACTCTACGTGGGATCTTAAAACTCCCTATTCTTCGACAGGTCTGGCTGAAGACGTCCGGACAGATTAACTGTCCGGCGTCTTTGCCAGAAGACCCAGCGGACGCCCGATTGACGGGGCTGCTGGCTCCGGCACCCCATGTAGTGCCGGAGAAGAAGGCCAAGAAGGAGGCTACGGGAACTCGAAGGAGCCTCCTGAAGACGAGGAGGAAGAAGAAGAAGCCTCTCCCCCAGCCTCTCCCCCAGCGGGGGAGGAGAGGAAAAGGAAGGCCGCCCCAACTGGGGAGGAAGGAGGGTCCAAGAAGGGAAGAACCCTTCCTCCGGACTTCCCCACCAACGTCGACGACGACGAGGGGGATTGGCCTACAAGGGCCAAGCTCCTGGCGAGATCGTAAGTGTCCGGATACCCATGGCGTTTTATTATTACAGAGTGTTCTCTAATGTCGAACAATCGTGTAGCCCGCCCAAAGGCGAGCTCGCCGATTCATCAAGCGGGTCCCTGGGCTCGTCGGAAATGGAGAGTACTTCGCTTCCGACCGCCTCCTCACCTCATGCTGCGGACAATGCCGCGGCGGGGCCCCAAAGGGGGCTTGGTCCCGAGGAGGTGGCACAGGAGGTGCCACAAGGCAACCCCCCGGACTCCAGGCGCATGGGGGGCAAGACCCCCAGGGGCTCTAAGGCCGACCCTTGTCCGGACTCAATGCCGGAACCTTCAGTGGTTCGAGTCCGCAAACGATCCCTTCGCAAGGAGGGTAAGACGCCGGTGTCTTTCGTCCAACCGGAGGCACCGGATAGCTTACTGGAGGCGCTCAATGGCGCCTCCATCGAGGAGGAGCACCGCACTGTTATGAGTGCGGTGATCCGGACAGTTCAGTCCGCCAAGAGCGGGCTGACCGAAGCCTGTACTAGCCTTCTATCAGGCTTTGAGGTAAGAAATTTTAATATATGTAAAATGGTAGCGCATAGATAGTAGCCCCTGATGCTTGGTTCGGTGTTCGGAAAGAAAAGCCGGACTGAGGATCTTTTGAAAGATAAACGCAGGAGTCATAAAAAATATGTCAATATGGGATTGCAGGTTGTGCTGCTGACCTCCGCCGCACTGACTGCGGAGGTCAATAATTTGAAGAAAAACCTCGAGCGGTCCGAGAACGAGCTCGGTCATGCCAGGAAGAAGCTCGAGGAAAAAGAAGGTCAGTAATACCTTATGAAAATTGTACCTTATAGAAAAGGATTTGGTTGCAAGAAACATGACAAGGATAACGTGGGTATTGTAGGGGCCACTAACGAGGTGGCGACCCTGAAGGAGGCGGTGGCCGCGGCCGAATGTAATGCGGCCGCGGAACGCACCGAGCGAGAGAAGCAGGAGGCGCAGGTGGCGGAGGTACAACAAGAGCTCCAGGATCTCGTGAAAAAACATGAGAACTTGGAGCATGACTCGAAGACTCGAGAGTCTAAGCTTGCAACGGCTCTTGAGAGTGCCAAAGCCGCTAAGGCCGAAGCCTACAAGGCCCTCCAGGAGATTGAGGCGGTGAAGAAAATAGCTGCGGGTAAGGCATTTTTCATGCAGAGTAAGCATGTGAGTGTTAATTACCTGTTGCTTACCCGAATTCGGAGCTCTCCAGGGGCGTTCGCAGATCTTCCTTGCAGCGTGTCCGATGCTGCCGCATTCTACCGGGCTGAGGAGGGGAGATCAACGGAGAAGGTCTTCCGGTCTCAGTATGCTGAGGCCGGACATCCGGTGCCCCTTAGCGATCAGCTGAAGCAGCTGGTCGAGCTCCACAAGGCGGCCGAACAGGCCATGAAGGGCCTCATAGTTCGGCTGTGGCCTAAGGAGGCCATGCCTGGGAGCTACTTGGGCCTGGTGCGGCGGCTGATGGATGCGTGCCCGTGGGTTGAAGTTATCAAGCATTCCGCTTGTATCGAGGGTGCCCGTCGGGCCCTTGCCCGCGCAAAGGTGTACTGGGGCAAGATGGATGCCCAGAAGCTTGTGACGGACCCGCCACCAAAGGGCAAGGAGCATCGCACGCCCGAGATGTATTATAAGAGTGTCTTTGAAGGCGCCCGCACTATTGCGTGGTGAGTGCTCCAAAGATGTAATATTTGAGTAGACTTCGCATTTTGTTATCCTGTGCGCTGAAAACTTAGTTCATATGCGCTAAGCAACGCTTGTTAATTTAAAATATTACCTTCGCAAGGCTGTTTATCGAATTTGAGAGATGGCAAGTCGTCGGCTTCAAACCCCCATGCCACGAAAGTGCTTTGGGGTGTTCGTGATAAACTTGAGCGCTCTTGTTCCCATTTTGGGTCCATCTAGGGAGGCGCTCAACACAGCGAACAAGGCAACCGGACATAATGCTTGAACACTCTCACTTAGCCATAGAATTCTATAATTTTAAATTTAGTGAAGCCCCTAGTCTTCGGAAGGCCGAATTTGGGGCGCTATCCACGCCTTGGCTGGACAGTATCCGGCTCCTCGCTCTAAGCGGCATAAGTCTTTAAGGACTCGCAAAAAACCTCTCGAACAGCGACCGGTCTCTCGCCTCATCATGACGGTAAGTTTTAGCTTTCTCCACTGAGGCGTTAACCCAACCGAACTGGGGCGGAATCGCAGTGGTTCTCCCGATGCTACCTTAGCCGATATAACGGAACGTAAGGTACCAAAACACGGGAGCCGGGCAAACCCAACTATTGACCCAAGACATGATTCGGAGCCGATGCATATAGTGCTATAAGTTCGGTATGCCACACTTGTGAAAGTGTTCGGACTCATCACACCATAACGCGGGAAACATAAGCCCCTGGTGCATATTAGCCGTACCATAGTGTACGGATGCAACATGTCATAAATGAACATATGTATGAAAAATAAATGCAATTATAAACAAAAAGGTGCTGCATTGTTTTGTTCAACAAGTGCTGGTACAAATGCAGAACGACACAAATAGTGCGATAAGCAAGGTATGAGGCTGTTAAACATGTCCCCCTCCAGGAGTAGTCTGTAGATTGGTGTATGAAAATGCTCGTAATGGAGACCACTGTACATTCGTTGTAGCCTTTAACCTTTCCTGGCTGTTGCATCGTGAGTTCGGCAGGTCTGCTGCCGGATAGGGCTTCTGACAAACGGAGTACTGTGGGTAAAAAGTAAAAGGTAAAAAGAAAAGAAAAAGGAACGACACACTTGAGAGCCCCTGGTGTGGTTGAGCCTTGATCTGGGTTTATCGTGGTCGTGCCCTCTCCCCATGCCCATGGTATCTTGAGCGTAATGGTGTACGCGAAGGACCTGCTGACGTTCGCAGGGCTGGGGTTGGGGCCGCACTGCTGGCGATGCTCTGAACGTGCCAGGTGGTCTTGTTGTAAGTTACTCCGGGCGCGCTTAGCTGTGTCTGGCCGCTTAACGGCCGGACTCGAGAATTGCCTTAAGAGGCTGCATTGCACTTCTGTCGCGAGAGCCGCTGTATGTTCCTCCGTGCGGAGAGACCGTTCAGTGTTTCCGTTGAACGTAATGACTCCTCGAGGGCCTGGCATCTTGAGCTTGAGGTATGCGTAGTGCGGCACCGCGTTGAACTTTGCAAACGCAGCGATGCGTCCGGAAAGCAAGGCATGATAGCCACTGCGGACGGGACTATGTCGAAGATTAACTCCTCGCTTCGGAAGTTATCCGGGGATCCGAAGACCACTTCCAGTGTAATTGAGCCTGTACAATTGGCTTCTACACCTGGTATGACGCCTTTAAAGGTCATTTTGGTAGGTTTAATCCTTGAGGGGTCTATGCCCATCTTGCGCACTGTATCCTGGTAAAGCAGGTTCAGGCTGCTGCCGCCGTCCATCAGGACTCTGGTTAGGTGAAATCCATCGACGATTGGGTCTAAGACCAGTGCGGCGAATCCGCCGTGGCAGATGCTGGTGGGGTGGTCCCTTCGGTCAAAAGTGATCGGGCAGGAGGACCATGGATTGAACTTCGGGGCAACTGGCTCCATCGCGTAGACATCCCTGAGTGCATGCTTCCGCTCCCTTTTGGGTATGTGCGTTGCGTATATCATGTTCACCGTCCGCACCTGTGGGGGGAAACCCTTCTGTCCTCTATTGTTCGGCGGTTGTGTCTCGTCCTCGTCATCGCTATGCAGCCCCATGTCATTGTTTTCGGCAATTAACTTGCCTGCCAGCTTGAATACCCAACCGTCCATGTTGTTGTGGTTAGCTGGCTTTTCGGGGGTGTCGTGTATCTGGCACAAGCGGTCGAGTATTCGGTCCAAACTGGACGGACCCGGAGTAGTTCGTTTGTATTGATTTTTTCGCTGACCGGGTTTAGAGCCTTTGAATCCGGCATTGACTGCCGTATCCTCAATATGGTCGCCGTTAACGCGGCGTTTTTTATTATGATGCGGCCTGCCATTTCGGTCCTTGAAGTCTGGATTGCCAGAATTTTTGCTGAGGTTGTTGCTGCGTGCTAGCCAGCTATCCTCACCCACGCAGAAGCGGGTCATGAGTGATGTGAGGGCTGCCCGGGATTTCGGCTTCTCCTGTCCTAGGTGCCGGGCAAGCCACTCGTCACGGATGTTATGCTTGATGGCCGCGAGGGCCTCCGCATCCGGACAGTCGACGATTTGGTTTTTCTTGGTTAAGAACCGTGTCCAGAATTGTCTGGCTGATTCGTCTGGCTGCTGAATTATGTGGCTTAGGTCATCGGCATTTGGTGGTCGCACATGAGTGCCCTGGAAGTTATCGAGGAATGCGGCTTCCAGGTCCTCCCAGCTCCCAATTGACTCTGCTGGCAAGCTGTTGAGCCAATGCCGGGCTGGTCCTTTAAGCTTGAGGGGGAAGTATTTGATGGCGTGAAGATCGTCGCCGCGGGCCATGTGGATGTGAAGGAGATAGTCTTCTATCCAAACCGCGGGGTATGTTGTGCCATCATAGGATTCAATATTGACGGGTTTAAACCCTTCGGGGATTTGATGATCCATTACTTCATCTGTGAAGCATAGTGGGTGTGTGGCGCCTGCATCTTTGGGCGATATCACGACGGAGCTCAAAAGAGCTTGATCTGCTTTTGTTCGCCCGCCAGACTTATCGTGTCCGCGCGACGGTTGTCGCCACGCATCGCGGCGCCCACGCGATCCATAGATCGATCTTGATTGTCTTTCCTTGTCCTCCAATATATCTCGTAGGTCCGGAGCGTTCCCCTTTGGCCAAGTGCTTTTTGAGCGATGCCGGGGTACGGTTTTAGTGAAGGGCCTAGAGGCCTCTATCCACGGCCACGGGTGGTCGGTCACCGTATTGTCTCCTGGTGATGCAGGTTCGTAAGCCTCCTCCTCTAATCGGGGGAGCAGCTTGCGTTTAGGGTAGCTTTTGGAGGGGCGTTCGAGCTCATGCTCTTCGGCCGTGAGGACTTCGGTCCATCTCTCGGCCAGCAGATCCTGATCAGCTCTAAGCTGTTGCTGCTTTTTCTTTAGGCTGTTCGCCGTGGCCATAAGCCTGCGTCTAAAACGCTCTTGTTCGGCCAGGATTCTCAGGCACGACGAATTCATTGTCGTCGAGGCTTGCTTCGTCTTCGGAGGGAGGCATATAATCCTCTACCTCTTCTTCTGCCGCTCTCTCTTGAGGGCTGGCGTCTTCATCCTCTGTGATGGATCTTGCCGGAGTGGATTGTCTTCGGCGTTGTCCGGTGTATTGTTATCTCCGGTGCCGGAATCTTCATTCTTGCTGTGGCGGGATTTAGAGCGCGGCGGCCTTGGCGCTTGGGCTGCTTCTTGGAGGGTCATCCTCCGTTGTTCCATCGTCGTTCCCATCTTTTGGGATGTCCACCATATATATGTCATATGACGAGGTGGCCTTCCGATTGCCACAGGCGCTGGGTCGTGGTCGTGTCCAGCATCGTCGTCCATACCGTCGATGTCTTCGGAGTCGTAGTCTAGCATGTCGGTTAGATCGTCGACAGTGGCTACCAAGTGGGTTGTGGGTGGGCGTTGAATTTCTTCGTCGTCCGCATCCCAACCTTCCTGAGCATAATCCGGCCAGGGCTCTCCGGATAAAGGGAGAGACTTTAGTGAATTCAGGATGTCGCCAAAGGGCGAGTGCTGAAAGATGTCCGCGGCCGTGAACTCCATAACGGGCGCCCAATCGGATTCGATCGGCAAGGGCGCGGAGGGAAGGAGTTCGGCGCCCTGGAGTCTTTGCAAAGGACAGGGAAGGAGTTCGACTCGATCGCCGTAGAGATTGTAGCCCCCGAGGCGGTGTCCAACCACTCGTCCTCGGTGGGGGAATCCGGCTCCGGATTAAGGGCCGGAGCGGATACTGGTGCGGCCTCCGAGCCTTTGTTCGGCTGCAGAGCTAGATCATGCCCATCGAGACAGTGCGGCACGCTTGGCTGCGGCTCGAATCCGTCGAAGATCAAGTCTCCGCGGATATCGGCCGTATAGTTTAGACTTCCAAATCCGACCTGGTGACCAGGGGCGTAGCTTTCGATCTGCTCCAGATGGCCAAGCGAATTGGCCCGCAGTGCAAAGCCGCCAAACACAAAGATCTGTCTGGGGAGAAAAGTCTCACCCTGGACCGCGTCGTTGTTGATGATCGGAGGAGCCATCGGGCCTATCGGCGACGACACAGAGGAACTCTCAATGAAAGCACCAATGTCGGTGTCAAAACCGGCGGTACTCGGGTAGGGGGTCCCGAACTGTGCATCTAGGCGGATGGTAACATGAGACAAGGGACACGACGTTTTACCCAAGTTCGGGCCCTCTTGATGGAGGTAAAACCCTACGTCCTGCTAGATTAATATTGATGATGTGTTTTACAAGAGCGGATCTACCACGAGATAAAAGAAGCTAAACCCTAGAAGCTAGCCTATGGTATGATTTTTGTTCGTCCTACGGACTGAAACCCTCCGGTTTCTATAGACACCGGATAGGGTTAGGGTTACACAGAGTCGGTTACAATGGTACGAGATCTACATATCCGTATCGCCAAGCTTGCCTTCCACGCCAAGGAAAGTCCCATCCGGACACGGGACGAAGTCTTCAATCTTGTATCTTCATAGTCTTGGAGTCCGGCCGATGATGATAGTTCGGCTATCCAGACACCCCCTAGTCCAGAACTCCCTCAGTCATCATGATGAAATGAAGACAATCACAGAGTACAGAAAGCGTAAACACAGGATAACACAAGATGAAGACAAACAGACTGAAGAAATTGAACTGAGGAAATAGAGAAAGTCTCCAGTCAAAGTCTTCAAACACAGATATGAACAAACACTCAACACAGTTATGAGGAAATGAAAGAGTTGAGGAAATAGAACAGTAAGTTTGGTGAAGACAATGATTTGGTAGACCAGTTCCAACTGCTATCTCAGTTGTACGTCTGGTTGGAGGGGCTGAGTATTTAAACTCGAGGACACACAGTCCCAGACACCAAGTCGCTGAGCACGCAGCTCAGGACACCAAGTCCTCACCGTATTCTCCTTGAACTAAGGTCACACAGACCTCGTCCAATCACTCGTGGTAAGTCTTCAGGAGAGTTCCAAACCTTCATAGACTTGGTCACTCGGCGATCCACAATTCCTTTTGGATGCTCTAGACCATGACGCCTAACCGTCTGGAAGAAGCACAGTCTTCAAAGGTAACAAGCGTCGGATCCACACAGGATCAATCTCTTCAGTGATACTCAGTCACTTTGGGTTTGTAGGGGTTTCATTTTTGGGTTTTTCCTCACTCGATGATTTTCGCTCAAAGTCCTCAGAGGATGGGTTTCTCTCAAATGACAAGTGTCAAGTTCTATCGGAGCATCCAACCAGCTAGTGGTTGTAGGGGGCGGCTATTTATAGCCTAGGGAGCAGCCCGACATGATAAGACATAAATGCCCTTCAATGATATGACCGTTAGGTAGATAAGATATTTTTGGGACAGCTGGCGCGCAGCACAGCAACGGTCGGAAATTTGACTCTCAAATTCCACAGGGCTATCATGTTCCTCACTTTGTGTAGGCAATACATGACCGGTGAATTCCTAACTCCTCGGTCGGAAAAAATTCCTCGATGACCCGGAAGAACTTTGTCTCTGTCACAGAAGAAATTGACTGAACTGTATGAGATTTCCAAAGGCTTCACTCGAAGGGATTGGTAGGTGTAGGATTTTGAGTTGAGCATCACATGGAAATTTTTCCTTAGTATTTCCTCGACCCCCTTTAACAGTACGGTGTTTCCTATGAATGAAGAAAGAGAAAACGAAACTACGAAAACAGAAGTCTTCACGCTTCATGTTCCTCAAATGAATACCAAGTCTTCAAGGTCACACCAATTTCTTCACTTTCAAAGTCTTCAGAAAGTCTTCAGAATACCAAAGTCTTCAGTCGAAGAACTTCATTTTTAGGGGTCGACTTTCTCTGTAAATATCAAACTCCTCATAGACTTGTAGACCTGTGTATGCTCACAAACGCATTAGTCCCTTAACCTATATGTCTTCAATACACCAAAATCACTAAGGGGCACTAGATGCACTTACAGAATTGTTGCAGCAGATGCAAATGCGCCGGCCATCATGATTCCAGGACCTGGAATCATACCAGCCGATGGGTGCTGGTTTATCGCTCGTTCAGCTGACGGCGGTCATTTGATGCTCATTCACACATACCAAATTGACCAAACCATTACATCAAACCACATGTAGTACAATGCGTGGGGCGTTCGTGACATTCATGGCTATGGCTGCTTCGTGTTCGAGAAAGATCCCAGCTCCGTTGGGCCAGACATATTCAACTGGAGGCGGTTTTACAGCCTCGGCAACCACTCCTTGTTCCTCGGGCTCAATTATCCGATCATCCAACCAATCATCGATCATATCACCGGCGGTGATTACTGTGCTATGCAACTTCCATTCGCGAGGGGGGGCTGTGTTTACACATCATACCATGGGTTTAATGAATCACCATATCCAGAGATTCGTCGACACAGCTTGTTGCCAGGTAATCTTCAGTGTGTGAAAGGCATCAAGCTTCCATGCGATGGATGGCTTTTGCAAACCTGACATGCGGCGGTGTGGTTCATGCCAACAGCAAATATGCATAACTTGATTCGTGCTGATATCTAGACTGAGCCATATATTCTACTGCTGTAGCACGACCCACTTTTGTTGGATATTATGTACTGTTGTTAGTTTGAAGCACTCCTCTGGTTTGAAGGATAGATACCTTCCTGGGATCAAGTGCATCCTAACTCACCTGCGTAGGATGTACTGATAATGATGATGGAGATGCTGTGCAGAAGCCATATATATCAGTTAGGCTTCAAGTGCGTACTTGTTAGTTAAACCTATGTATAAATTGTGACACTAAATACGACTAGTAAGTAGTACAGTAGCAGTACTAGTATACGTCGGTCAAATTATTCATCATGTCCACACATTGAATTGACGTGAAAACACGCTGCGCGTGAGGTGACACAAGAATCCCGGTGGCGTGTTCGGGTATTCCGGACTTCAGATTTGGAGTACCACTTATCTGTCGAAATCTTTTTTTTTGAAACGGAGGCAAAAGATTGCCTCATCCATTAAATAAGAGGAGAATAGAGTTTAGAGTTTTTACAAGCGCCCTTGCAAAACGGCATGGCAATTACTCTCGTACAACTGTCGAAGAAGCGTGAGTTTTTACTCTGTCGAAATCTTTCATCATTCACTTAAAACAGTCGATTGGTCATACATTGAGTACCATATAACTGGAATTACCGATGCAAGTCAAAGAAGGATTGGCCGGTGCTGCCGGCTGGCATCAAGTTCGATTCCACGGTGAGGCCAAAGTGAGTGTTGACAGCAGGAGATTTCAGTCTCTCATCGATTTTTTCATACCAACCATCGACAGCGAGCACGACATATGCTACACCCAACCTGAGAAACTTCCAGGTAAGACACCGATCGGCCGTCTACTTGCACAAACATATTCCATTGTTTATAGCTCTATTTTTCTTTTTAGATGCAGACCTGGTGAAACAATTACAACTTGACAGTTAATAAAAAGTGAAACAAGTGACTGCAACATGCCAAAGATGTTATGAAAATGCCAACTAGGTACACTAAAACATGTATTCCACAATACTGCAGGTATCACACTGAGTGGCCTAAGGAAGCATTTCTTCCAGTGCAATTTCAGGGCGTTAGAAAGGGGCACATGGACGCGTCGCAAGATACAGTCACGGCACACGCGCGATGTGGCACAAGACCGGCAATACCTTACTGTGATGGTCAACGGCGGCAGACGGGCAGCAAAACAGGTTACGGTGCTGCACACCAACAAGAACTTCGACCAGCGAGAGGACCAACTGGGTGATGCACCAGCATTACCACATTGGGGACTGGAGCAAGAGAAGGAGCGGGAGCTGGTCCTCTGCAAGATTTTCTACCAGACGAACACTAGGGCCAAGAGTAGTTTGGTATTGGTAGTTGTACTACCTTGTCGTCCGCAAGTTGGTATTGTTGTTAACGATCTTTTGGTATGAACTTGCATTTGCTTCCAACCATCATGCCGAGGGTCGATATGGATATAAAGTTGAATCATTTGTTTCGAAACAAATTCTCAGGCACCTGATTTTTATTTGACGGGTAGCATTAGCACCCGTTGTTTGAATTCCCAGTTCTGCAGTTTTTTCGAAACAAGTGCATGCACTTATTATCACGATAAAAAAACAATATCTGTACTCGTCGATTATCGATGCGTGCTTGCAGAATTCTCTCGTTTATTGAGCACGTATATTGTTTTTTCAGGTCGAGCAAGTTTCAACTGGGCTGTAGACTGACCAGGGTTGGTTTTGTTTTTAACAGGCCCAGCCCATGACGGCAACGGGGCACAAAGATCCAGCATGTATCTACTGGCCTCTGGCCCGCCAGCGTTATTTATATTTTGTCTTACAACATCCGCAGGCAGTTTTGTTACTGAATCAAACACACAACAAAGTTCTATTTTCCTCTTGAAATGCATGTCCTACATCCGTTTTCTAATCTCTACCTATAGTTTTACTAGTTCATATACACGTATCATTATATTGAAAACACATAAAATTCCCTTTTCATATTTACATCCTTATTTTTGTTGTTTTTTCCCACCCAGCTGTTTTTTTACCACTGGTTTTCCCTTAAACCAACTCAATTGTCCCACGTCTTATTTGCTTACAAAAACAAAACGATTTTTTTGGCAAATCAATAAGTTCTTTAAAAAATGTTTATCATTTCGGGATTACAACAGTTTGGATTCCACTGAAATATGCAAAATAAGGTTGAACTTTTTGACCGTGGTCCTGGGCAGAAAATGGGCTGTAATAAATTACTTAAGAATTAGCAAATGGGCTGCAAATTATAAAAAATAGCAAATGCGCTGCAAATTGTAAAAAAATAGCAAATGGGCTTTATGTTGTCTGCCACAGATTTGGTGGTTGACTTGTGGGCCTACTAAGTTCATGCGTACACAAGGTTTCTTAAAAAAGAAACTTGGTCAACAATCGAGTCTACAGCGTCAGACCGTTATATGTCAATCTAACAGCAATCGGGTTCTTCAGTCTCTGATCTTCCTGCCCAGCCGCCCAAACCAGCGCCGTCGGAACCGCCTGCTCCCGCCTCCCGTGGCCGGTAGTGCTGCCGGGCAGGCCTCACGGCCCCATCATACTCGCATCCCTGGCCTGTTTATCCCTCTACGCACCCACACCTCCTGTTATTTTCCGGCGATGGCAGCCGAAGCAGTCAACCCTCGTACTATCCACCACGTAGGCAGCCACTGCCGTGTCTTTGCCGGCTCCCTGTCGTTCCCTTCGTAGGCCTCGCCGTCGTCCACCGCCCTGGTGCTCTCGGCGCGGCGTGGTCAACGATGTCCATCCAACGGCCGTAGTGCTTCTTCAACCTCTGGTCTTCTTGCCCCAGCCGCCCAAAGCAGCGCCGGTCGTGCCGCATGCTCCTGCCTCCCGTGGCCGGCTGTGCTGCCGCGGAGGCCTCACCGTCCCCATACTACTCCCACCACTGGCCAGGCCATCCCTCCACTCACCCACTCCCCCTGTTATTCTGCAGTGATGGCAGCCTCACACCGCAGCCGAACCAGTGAACCCTCGTACTCCTCTCCGCATGGGCATCCACTGCCGCGTCTTCCCGGCTCCGCGTCGTCCCCTTCCTAGGCCTCGCCATCGTCCACCGCCCTGGTGCTCTTGGCGTGGCGTGGTCAATGTGGTCAACGACCGACTTCCATTGGAAGAGTACTGTACATGGAGAGGATGACAACTGGATCCACGGTAGCCGCAAGGAAGTGCCTCCTTTTTACGCGCAAAATAATTATTCTTCCACCTAACAGCTGTGACCCACCGGACGGGCCATCGTATTTCGTGAAAAAAAATATTTTCCCCTAACCGCTGGGACCCACCGGATGGACCACCTTATTTCGCGAAAAAAACGTTCCCCCAGCTGTCAGCTCGGACCCACCGAAAGTGCCTTCTTATTACTCGTAGAAAAATGAATACTCCCCCTGCTAGCTGGGACCCACCATGGTGGGAGGCTGACTTGTGGGCCTACTAAGTTGACGGGGACAGAGGGCTTGGTCAACTTAGTTAATATGAACGATTCTAGCTCCATTGACCGTACAATGTCCATCCAATGACTGTCGTGCTTCTTCAATCTCTGCTCTTCCTGCTCCAGCCGCTCAAACAAGCGCCGGCAGGACTGCCTACTCCCTCCTCCCCGTGGCCGGCTGTGCTACCGCGCAGGCCTCACTGCCCCACCGTACTCCCATCGCTGGCCTAGCCATCCCTCTACTCACCCACACGGCCACACCTGTTGTTATTCTCCAGCGAGGGCAGATGAACTAGAAAACCCTCGTACAGTCGTACTCCCCTCCGCGTGGGAAACAACTGACGAGTCTTCCCTGCCTCTGTGTCGTTCCCTTCCTAGGCCTCGCCGTCGTCCACCGCCCTAGTGCTCTCGGCGCGGCGTGGTCAACGTGGTCAAGGAACGGCTTCCATCGGACGTGGACTGTACGTGGAGAGGCTGACAGCTGGGTCCACGGCCGCAGCAAGGAAGTGCCTCGTTATTACGCGCAAAATAATTATTCCTCCACCTGACATCTGGGACCCACCGGAAGGGCCTCTGTATTTCGCGAAAAAACGTGCCCCTAGCTGACATGTCGGTCCCACCAGCTATTTTCGCACGCAAGGAAGTGCCTCCTTATTACGCACTAAAAAATGAATACTCCCCCTGCCAGCTGGAACCCAGCATAGTGGGAGGCTGACTTGTGGGCCTACCAAGTTGACAGGGACGGAGGGCTTTGTCAACTTAGTCAATATGAACGATTCTAGCTCCTGTTACCGTACGATGTTCATCCAACGGCCGTAGTGCTTCTTCAACCTCTGGTTTTCTTGCTCCAGCCGCCTAAACCAGCGCCCGTCGTGCCGCGTGCTCCTGCCTCCCGTGGCCGGGTGTGATGCCCGGAGGCCTCACTGCCCCCTACTACTCCCACCGCTGTCCAGGCCATCCCTCTACTCACCCACACCCCCCTGTTATTCTGCGGCGACAGCAGCCTCACACCGCAGCCGAACCAGTGAATCCTCGTACTCCTCTTCGCGTTGGCATCCACTGCTGCGTCTTCCCCGGCTCCGAGTCGTCCCCTTCCTAGGCCTCGTCGTCGTCCACCGCCGTGGTGCTCTCGGTGCGGCGTGCTCAACGTGGTCAAGGAATGACTCCCATTGGACGTGGGCTGTACGTGGAGAGCATGATAGCTGGGTCCACAGCTGCCGCAAGGAAGTGCCTCCTTATTACGTGCAAAATAATGATTCCTCCACCTGACAGCGGGGACCCACCGGACGGGCCACCATATTTTGCAAAAAAAAACGATTCGCCCCCCTGACTGCTGGGACCCACCAGCTACATCTTCGCACGCAAGGAAGTGCGTCCGGGTAAAAAAAACGATTCGCCCCCCTGACTGCTGGGACCCACCAGCTACATCTTCGCACGCAAGGAAGTGCCCGACAGTCGGGACCCACCTGGTGAAGCGTATGTAGCGTTGTCATTCTGGTCATGACGTTATGCGTACATACTAGTCGATGTAGAGGCGCCGCGTGTCGTGAAGCGTGAAAGCGCGCCGTAGCATGTACTGCGTCGTCACGCATGGCGAGGTGCAAGAAAGAAAATACGCCACGCGTCGTACATACGGGCAGGGTCTCTAACGCTGTCGGCGCATACGTACATGGCTGGGTCGGAACGGAGAAACAGCGTCGTCGTCGTGTTCATGGGAGCCAACCGCTGGAGTCGGAACGGAATGCGTGGTCGTGTTCATCGGGAGGGCTTGGGCGGAACAGGCGATGGAAGCGAGGCTGGCGTACCGCTGGCGGAGGAAACAGCCTTGTGTTCGACCAGTCACGTTCGAAACAGGGTCCTGTTGATCGGGAGGGGCTTGGCGTACCGCAAAACGGAGGAAACGGACCTCCTACGATCAAAACGGGGGTCCTGTTGATCGGGAGGGGTGTGGCGTACCGCAAAACGGACGACGAAACGGACTTGTGTTGGAGCGCTACAGTATAAACGGGGGTCTTTTTCATCGGGAGGGGTGTGGCGTACCGCAAAACGGACGAAACGGACTTGTGTTGGAGCGCTACGGTCGAAACGGGGGGAGGGTGTGGCGTCTGCAAAGCAGGACTCCACGGGATCTGTTCATCTCCACCGTCGACCTCCTCGAGCCTCCACGGGCTACCGTCGACCTCCTCAAGCCTCCACGGGCTCCTGTTCATCCAGCCTCCACCGCGCACTACTCCATCGGCTACTGTTCAACCACTCCTCCACGGGCACCCCTCCACCGTCTACTGTTCATCCAGCCCTCCACACCACGGGGTCCTGTTCAACCACCCCTCCACGGCCACCCCTCCACCTTCTACTGTTCATCCAGCCCTCCACACCACGGGTTCCTGTTCATCCAGAGGCAACGCCACCGCTCACCGTTCATCCAAATCCCCCCGCAACACTCGTTTCATCCAGAGGCAGCATCGATCGGTTTCAGTTAGCAGCAGTAGCGAAGGAATTGCTCCATCGGGTTCAGCTAACAGTCATCGATCGATCACTCGGGTTCAGTAACGTGTAGCCTGTAGTGCAATCGCTCAGGTTGAGTTAGAGCCCAATGCCTCACTCGGCTTCAGTTAGAGCCAACGCCTCGCACACACGCGCGTACGTACGAGAGAAACGCGCATCGCTCCGCCCCCGACCTCCCACCGTAACCGGCAACTCCCCGAAATTTTCCTCCCCCTCGCTTCTACCATGGTTTTTCCGTCATGGACGGCCCAAAGAATGTCATGCAACTGCGTCTCCGGCCCGCCCAGGACGAAAAGCCCATTTTCTGTCATGATTTTTTGGTCATAGAAGTAGGAGCCCACCACATCTATCATGATACCCGGTTTTGTCACAATTATCGTCATAGAAGTGTCATATGTGTGACAAAAAAAATTCGTTCGGCACAAAATGTCACCGATGTGTCTTTTTTTTATAGTGCTCGTGCGTGACCTCCTACTGGATTGATACCTTGGTTCTCAAAAACTGAGGGAAATAGTTACGCTGCTGTACTACATCACCCTTTCCTCTTCAAGGAAAAACCAACGCAGTGCTCAAGAGGTAGCAAGAAGGATTTCTGGCGCCGTTGCCGTGGAGTCTACGCAAAAGTTAACATACCAAGTACCCATCACAAACTCTTATCTCCCGCATTACATTATTTGCCATTGGCCTCTCGTTTTCCTCTCCCCCACTTCACCCTTGCCATTTTATTCGCCCTCTCTTTTCCGTTTTCCTTTTACTCACCAGATCTATTGTTTGCTTGTGTTACCATGTGCTTTCTATTTGCTTGCATCTTTGCTTGCTAAAAATCAATGATTTGGATCCACTTAAAGTGTTCTACTTGGATCATCTTCGATCCTTATGCGCTCGTGCTGAAACCCCAACTAGGCTAGTTGATGGGAAATCTTTAGATGAGCATGCTCATTTTGTGCTTCACCGTTTGTCTGAAAAAGGGAATCTCTTATGGAATCAAATAAACAAATTGTTGTGTTATGCTTGGAATCTTTGTGAAATTCATGATTTTACTTGTTGCTCTAAGAACCCTAAAAAACAACTTCCCTACCTATGTGCGTTAATGATAATGAAATTTTATCTTCTTGTGCAAAAGGTGTTTATAGTTACTATGATATTGAACAAATTGAAGAATTTGTTGCTTTTAAGGCTGCTTATGAAGTTGCTTCTCTGATTGAAAAGAATGATACTACTCTCTACGAATCTAAATTTTTTGACATACTTAAATATTGCTATGAAAACTATGCTCATAATGTCTATGTCAAAGAATTTATTGAGAGAATGACCATTGCTTTGGAAGAAAATAATGATATGCATGAATTTATAGATAATGGTGATTCCGATGATTTGATTGAAATATCCCTTGATGAACATGATGCTTGCTATTCTTGTGGCCATGATGCCAATATTTATGAAGATAAATCTGCTATAGTTCATTATGTTAAACATGAGATCATTGCTATTGCACCCATACTTGGCAGTTCCTTCGATGAAAAGCATGATTGCAATGATTTTACTACAAATTCTCTTGATTTGAATCGTGCTAATAATATGCAAAAACCTAAGCTTGGGGATGCTAGTTTTGCTAAGTCTACTACTTGTTGCAATGATCATGATTGGGGTGATTCTTCTTATGATTTTGAAAATTTATTTAAGCCCCATGATAAATATAAGATTGACAATAATGTTTGCAATAAAATTAAAATTGGGTTTGTAAGAGTGTCAACTTTAGATCCCACATATTTGGAGAATGTTCAATCTTATGGTATTTTTTATAAAAGTGGGTTTGGAGAGGTCATGACTTTAGTTAATGTTAATCCCACTATTTTGGAAGAGTGTCAACTTTGCATACATTTGGATCGTGTTAAGAATATGTTATGTGATAGCTATATTGTTGAATTTTCTTATGATCCCACATGTGATTATTATGAGAGAGGAAAATATGGTTGTAGAAATTTTTATGTTACTAAATTACCTCTAGTTATGTTGAGATTGCTATTGTTTCTTTCCGCTTCCTTGCATATGCTAGTTTTTTCTTGCCTTGATAATTTGTTTGCCTATAAGATGTCTATGCATAGGAATTATGTTAGACTTAGATTTGTTTGTCACATGTTTTATGATGCCCTCATTGTGTTTCAATTATTATCGTCCTTCTGAGCATCAATAAAAATTATGCCTAGCTAAGGGCGTCAAAGAATAGCGCTTGTTGAGAGGCAACCCAATTTTATTTTTATTTTTTGCTTTTTGCTTCTGTTTAGGAATAAATATTTGATCTATCCTCTGGTTAGATGTGTTTTTATGTTTTAGTTAGTGTTTGTGCCAAGTTTAACCTATAGGATCTTCTTGGATGATAGTTATTTGATCTTGCTAAAAATTCCATAAACTTTCTGTTCACTAAAACAATTGTTGAAAATCACCACAACGTCATAAAATATTGATTCCATTTGATTCTGATCAATGAATAAATTGTATAGGTCGTCCTATTTTGGCTGAATTTTTGGAGTTCCATAAGTTTGCGTTAGATACAGATTACTACAGACTGTTCTGTTTTTGACAGATTCTGTTTTTCGTGTGTTGTTCGCTTATTTTGATGAATCTATGGCTAATAAAATAGTTTATAAACCATATAGAAGTTTGAATACATTAGGTTTAACACCAATATAAATAAAGAATGAGTTCATTATAGTACCTTGAAGAGGTGTTTTGTTTCCTTTCGCTAACGGAGCTCACGAGATGTTTCTGTTAAGTTTTGTGTTGTGAAGTTTTCAAGTTTTGGGTGAAAGATTTGATGGATTATGGAACAAGAAGTGGCAAGAGCCTAAGCTTGGGGATGCCCATGGCACACCAAGATAATCTAAGGACACCTAAAACTCAAAGCATGGGGATGCCCCGGAAGGCATCCCCTCTTTCGTCTACTTCCATCTGTAACTTTACTTGGAGCTATATTTTTATTCACCACATGATATGTGTTTTGCTTGGAGCGCCTTGTATTATTTGAGTCTTTGTTTTTTATTTTACCACAATTATCCTAGCTGTACACACCTTTTGAGAGAGACAAACATGATTTGGAAATTGTTAGAATACTCTATGTGCTTCACTTATATCTTTTTAGTTATATAGTTTTGCTCTAGTGCTTCATGTATATATTTTAGAGCACAGTGGTGGACTTGTTTTATAGAAACTATTGATCTCTCATGCTTCACTTATACTATTTTGAGAGTCTTAAAACAACATGGCAATTTTCTTTAATTATAATATCATGAGAAATTTGATACTAGATAATGGTTTTGAGATATAAAGGTGGTAATATCATAGTTGTGCTAGTTGAGTAATTGTGGAATTGAAAAATACATGTGTTGGAGTTTGTGATTCCCGTAGCATGCACGTATGATGAACCGTTATGTAACGAATTCGGAGCATGAGGTATTTATTGATTGTCATCCTTTGTGTGGCGGTCGGGTTCGCGCGATGGTTAACTCCTACCAACCCTTCCGCTAGGAGCATGCGTAGTAGTACTTTGCTTTGAGGGCTAATAAATTTTTGCAATAAGTATATGAGTTTTTATGACTAATGTGAGTCCATGGATTATACGCACACTTACCTTTCCGCAATTTTCTAGCCTCTTCGGTACCGTGCATTGCCCTTTCTCACCTTGAGAGTTGGCGCAAACTTCGCCGGTGCATCAAAACCCCGTGATATGATACGCTAAATTACACATAAACAACCTTATATCTTCCTCAAAACAGCCACCATACCTACCTATTATGGCATTTCCATAGCCATTCCGAGATATATTGCCATGCAACTTTCCATCGTTTCGTTTATCATGACACGCTCCATCATTGTCATACTGCCTTGCATCATCATGTAGTTGACATTGTATTTGTGGCAAAGACGCCATTCATAATTCTTTCATACATGTCGCTCTTGATTCATTATCCCGGTACACCGCCGGAGGCATTCACATAGAGTCATATTTGGTTCTAAGTATTGAGTTGTAATTCATGAGTTGTAAGTATATAAAAGTGTGATGATCATAATTATTAGAGCATTGTCCCAAGTGAAGAAAGGATGATGGAGACTATGATTCCCCAACAAGTCGGGATGAGACTCCGGACTAAAAAAAATGGCCATAAAAAAAGAGAAAAGGCCCAAAAAAATGAGAGAAAAAGAGATAAAAGGACAATGTTACTATCCTTTTACCACACTTGTGCTTCCAAGTAGCACCGTGATCTTCATGATAGAGAGTCTCTCATTTTGTCGCTTTCATATACTAGTGGAAAATTTCATTATAGAACTTGGCTTGTATATTACAATGATGGGCTTCCTCAAAATGCCCGAGGTCTTCATGAGCAAGCAAGTTGGATGAACACCCACTTAGTTTCTTTTGTTTGAGCTTTCATACACTTATAGCTCGAGTGCATCCGTTGCATGGCAATCCCTACTCCTTGCATTGACATCAATTAATGGGCTTCTCCATAGCCCATTGATTAGCCTCGTTGATGTGAGACTTTCTCCTTTTTTGTCTTCCCACATAACCCCTACCATTATACCTTATTCCACCATGGTGCTATATCCATGGCTTGCGCTCATGTATTGCGTAAGAGTTGAAAAGGCTGAAGTGCGTTAAAAAGTATGAACCAATTGCTTGGCTAAAACCGGGGTTGTACATGATATGAATTTTTTGTGTGGATAAGATGGAGCATAGCCAGACTATATGATTTTGTAGGGATAACTTGCTTTGGCTATGTTATTTTGATAAGACATAATTGCTTGGTTAGCATGCTTGAAGTATTATTGTTTTTATGTCAACATTAAACTTTTATCTTGAATCATATTAAACCGGAACATTCGTGCCACAATAAGAAGAATTACATTAAGATTATGCTAAGTAGCATTCCACATAAAAAATTCTGTTTTTATCATTTACCTACTCGAGGACGAGCAGGAATTAAGCTTGGGGATGCTTGATACGTCTCCAATGTATCTATAATTTTTGATTGTTCCATGCTATATTATATTCTGTTTTGGACATTATTGGGCTTTATTATACACTTTTATATTATTTTTGGGACTAACCTATTAACTGGAGGCCCAACCCAGAATTGTTGTTTCTTGCCTATTTCAGAGTTTTGCAGAAAAAGAATATCAAACGGACTCCAAACGGAATGAAACCTTCGGGAACGTGATTTTTGGAACGAACGTGATCCATAGGACTTGGACCCTACCCAAGAAAGCAACTAGGAAGGCACGAGGTAGGGGGGCGCGCCTAACCCCCTAGGCGCGCCCTCCACCATCGTGGGGCCCATGTTGCTCCACCGACGTACTTCTTCCTCCTATATATACCTACGTACCCCCAAACTACCAGATACGGAGCCAAAAACCTAATTCCACCATCGCAACCTTCTGTACCCGTGAGATCCCATCTTGGGGCCTTTTCCGGAGCTCCGCCGGAGGGGGCATCGATCACGGAGGGCTTCTACATCAACACCATAGCCTCTCCGATGATATGTGAGTAGTTTACCTTAGACCTTTGGGTCCATAGTTATTAGCTAGATGGCTTCTTCTCTCTTTTTGGATCTCAATACAATGTTCTCCCCCTCTCTCATGGAGATCTATACGATGTAATCTTCTTTTGCGATGTGTTTGTTGAGACCGATGAATTGTGGGTTTATGATCAAGTTTATCTATGAACAATATTTGAATCTTCTCTGAATTCTTTTATGTATGATTGGTTATCTTTGCAGGTCTATTCGAATTATCAGTTTGGTTTGGCCTACTAGATTGATCTTTCTTGCAATGGGAGAAGTGCTTAGCTTTGCGTTCAATCTTGCGGTGTCCTTTCCCAGCGATAGTAGGGGCAGTAAGGCACGTACTGTATTGTTGCCAGCGAGGATAACATGATGGGGTTTATATCGTATTGCATGAGTTTATCCCTCTACATCATGTCATCTTACTTAAAGCGTTACTCTATTCTTTTGAACTTAATACTCTAGATGCATGCTGGATAGCGGTCGATGTGTGGAGTAATAGTAGTAGATGCAGGCAGGAGTCGGTCTACTTGTCTCGGGCGTGATTCCTATATACATGATCATACCTCGATATTCTCATAACTATGCTCAATTCTGTCAATTGCTCAACAGTAATTTGTTTGCCCGCCATAATAATTATGCTCTCGAGAGAAGTCACTAGTGAAACCTATGTCCCCCGTGTCTATTTTCTATCATATTAATCTTCCAACACTTAGTTATTTTTATTGCCTTCTATTTTACTTTGCATCTTTATCATAAAAATACCAAAACAATTATCTTATCATATCTATCAGATCTCACTTTCGTAAGTGACCGTGAAGGGATTGACAACCCCTTTATTGCGTTGGTTGCGAGGATTTTATTTGTTTGTGTAGGTGCAAGGGACTCGTGCGTGTCCACCTACTAGATTGATACCTTGGTTCTCAAAAACTGAGGGAAATACTTACGCTCCTTTACTACATCACCCTTTCCTCTTCAAAGGAAAACCAACGCAGTGCTCAAGAGGTAGCAAACGGCTCCGGTGACTGAACGGAGGAGGGAGCTGTTGCAAAGTCAGGTGAGGTATATATATTAATTGAGCCTGTGCTGACTAATTTATGCATTAATTGTTTTGGTATGTACATATATTAACGCTTGTTTCTTCTTTTATAGCCCGAAGAAAAGGTTGCGCCAGGATGAAAGGTTCATGACCATAGCACTCGCGGACGATGGCCTACCGAAAAAATAACCTTCTCCCCCCTTTTTTGCTATGGGATGGTGGTTCCTGTCTATCAACTAAGGTTAGAAATTGATGAACCCAAGCGGACCAAGGATGCATTTATTGCTCAGTCTGGAGCTACTGTTAGGGACCCCATCTCGATCAGCATCTAGAAATGCAATAATCCTAAGGACGACCCTGAAGTTTCTTATGTCAACGATAGACAGAAAGTTGATCTTTGGACCGCGCTGAAGGCAAATTTCACCCTACCGCCACAGGAGGATCCGAATAACCCAGTTATAGAGCCAAAGGTCAAGGTGTGTGCTCTTAATAGGATGGCAGATCTATTCAGGAGGTGGAAGAAAGAGTTGAACACAAAGTTTGTCGACAAAGGGAACACTCCAGAATTCTAAGGCCAATATGAGAAGACAAGAGATCACTGGCCCGCATTTGTGGCCTACAAGACATCGGATAAGGGCAGGAAAATGTCAGAGACAAAGAAGAAAAATGCTGCAAAGAAGTAGTATCACAATCACACGATGTCAGGTGGCTACCTCAAAGCCCGGCCGTTGTGGGACAAAGACGAGAATGACCTACTTGATAAAGGGGTCGAACCAGCGATATTGAACTGGCCAGACCGTTCAAGGACTTGGTTCTTTGGGGTTGGGGGAACTTTGGACCCTGAAACAGGGGAGTGTCGTTGGACGGACGAGAAACCTGCAATACCCATCAAGAAGCTTTAGGAGTAAATCACCGCAGCGCAGCAAGGGACGTTCATTCCTGACAGAGAGAAGGACGAGCCGATTGAGGCCCTCCGGATCCTGAGCACCCTAGATGAACATGAGGCACACCATGCTCCGTTCCGTGGGTGGTTGGGTTTCCCAGCGTAGGATGTTATAGAACCCGAGAGAGAAAGAGGACAGCAGAGCTGAGCGAAATGCAGAAGCTCAATGCAAGATTATTAAAGCTAGAGGAACTTGAGAGCCAGCGAGCTGCCGACCAACATCTCAGCGGCACGAAGCTACCCCGCCATCTCAGCGGAGAAGCAGCGTGGCTTCCACAGAGCTCGTTCAGCCTGACTTCACGGCTCCTCGCTACCCCGTGGATACTATCACGGAGGCTGTACATTGCCAGCTTATGACGAAATGGCAGAACATCACTTTGAAGGTGGGTGTCGGCTCTGTTGCATCTCCTCAACCTGACGAAACTTTTCACTGCCAACCGATTCCACATGGCTATGCTGTTGTGACGGTGGATGAAATAATGGAGGGATTTGAGGAGCTAGAGCTTGACCACCCTACAGGTGAAGGGGAGAATCTGCAGGTTAATGCTTTGATGAGTACATGTCTATGGAGGAACGAGTACATCAACTTTCCAAACTGGACACCTCCGCCTCCTCCTCCTCCTCCTCCTTCAGCGAGTCAGGGCACACTGCCTCCTTCTCCTCCATCGGCGAGTTATCAGGGCACTCGGCCTCCTTCTCCGGCTCCTCCGTCGTGTGAGGGCACTCCGCCTTCTCCTTTGCCTCCTCCGGCACGTCGGAGCACTCCGCCTCGTCAGCCATAGCGGAACAGAGACGTCGCCGCAACGGCTCCTCTGGCACGTCGGAGCACTCCGCCTCCTTCTCCGCCTCATCAGCAACGACGGAAGAGAGACGCCGCCGCTACGGCGGCTTGCAGTACAAGCAGAGGCGGGAGGCAATTCAGATACGGTCCATCTCTCAAGGCTCTGCAAAAGTTACAATATGAGATGACCGAGAAGGAAAACAAGGACATCTATCGTGCCCAAGTGTGGGACTTTTTTGCAAAGAAACCTCCACCTCTGAAGGAAACGGTAGATCCGGTGAAAGTGAAGCGCACTATCGATGCCCTGAAGCGACCACCACCGCCTCCACCGGATTCCAACTATTTTCACTGTCTTAAAAATAAATATCAAGATGTGCGGGACTCGAGAACTACTTCTAGTGATCCGAGGTTAGCACAACGAAGAAGTGGAAAAAATTCCCTAGCTCGTCGAATTGGCAAACCAATCATGCCTCCCGCTCAAGGTGTCTAGTGATATCGTCGCTAATCATCCAGGGATGGTGCCCGGTACCAATCCTGCTAATTACCTGAGCGATGATGTAGAGTTTGAAACAATGGAGGTGGACGAATTCAGTTACCAGTATGGGAAGCCTCTCGTCAAACCTGATCATCCTCCTCTAACAAAGATGATGCGAAGATTCCATGAATGGCACATGGAAACCTGCAGCGAGTCTGGGAAGGATACCTTGACCCTGAGAATTAAAGATGAGCACGACCTCGTTGGAACTGATCTGTTGTCTGTTGAATTTCATGAGTTATTCAAGTTATACAATCAAAAGGCCCTAGCCTAAACACTCGTGATTTGCTACTGTCTGTAAGTACTACTTCAGTAATTAAGTCTCTATATATAGCTCAGCTCTTTCATTGCATGTTTATATAATTATCCTCACTATATTATGAATATTGAAGATCGTCGAATGAAGAAAAGAACAAATGTACGACATTGGGTTCATTAACCCAAATATCATACATGAATGGATGATTCAAAAGAATGTCACCGAAAGCGAGGACAACTTGCTACAATCGTTGCTTAAAAATCAAAACAAAGATAAAATACTCTTTCCTTACAACTTCAAGTGAGTGTTACTGTCTTGTGCGTATTCGGTTCCCCTTATTACTGGAGGTTATAGTATTGTAATTGATGAGTTATGCATGCGTGCCCAGATTCCACTTTATTCTACTAGAGATAAGCTTGACCGGGGAGTAGTAGCCGTCTTAGACTAGAGATGAAAAGATCCCCACGAGTATGCGGACATGACTGAAATGCTCCAGAAGTAAGTTCAATCGATCATTATCGCACCATATCGGCAACTTTTCTCATTTCCTGATAGCAACTAATTATTTTCTTTTGTCTGGCAGGGTTGGGAAAGAGTTCACCGTAATTGTTCCGGGACTGCCGAGGGAGCTGTGATTTACACACCCGAAAGTAAGTACTACTACCTAGTTCCACGCATCTCCCATTGATTCAAGCTAGTTTCATCAGTACCATTTATCATGCTTGATTATCAGTTTGATTGAACTCTATTTCTCGTAAAGTGCTTGTGGCAGGAAGCCAGGTATGACTTTTGTGGATACTACGTTTGCGAGTTCATCCGCCATTCGTCCTGTGAGCGGGGCTTCTCAGATAAACAATATCAAGTACATAAACAATAATATTCACTGTTATTTTATTACCATCATTTTTGTTGAGTTTCATTCATATATATGTATTGACCCCCTTCTTTAAATTAGATCTGGCAGATGCGGGATGAACTGCTACCACATCATTGCACACGAGCAATTCAAGAGGAATTGGTGGGATTCTTTCTTGACCACGTCATACGGAAAGGTGGAGAATACCATGTGAAAATTGATATAGACATGAGATGTCAGGGATTGTAAGAGATCTTATATTGTATATATGTAGCTAGTAGCGCCGGACAGATATACGTAAACTTGTTGTCCGACCAATCTCTCGGAGAAAGAGAGCTCACTCCTCTATGTATATGTTCATTAAGATCTTGTGTAATTAATGGTTCCTTCATTTGCTTACTACCTAGCTTGTCGAGTTCTCTCTATATATGTATATAGTAGCTAGCGTCGACCAAGCACGGAGAAAGAGAGGACACTTCTCTCTATTAGCTACCTATAACACAATATATGAAACCCCTAAATTAACCCTCCAAAACCCCCAAAACCCCTCCCTCTTTCAAAACAAAAAACAAAAAACCCGGCTCCTGCCAGCTGCTGATGCATGGATGCCTTTTTGTCCCGGTTGGTGTTACCAACCGGGACTAAAGGTCCTTCTGCCTGGGCACCCCGCAGCAGCCATGTGGAGCCCCTTCTGTCCCAGTTCGTGAGCGAAACGACACTAAAGGTTTTGGGTGTCAAGAGAATAAGAAACTACCTCATTGTCATAGCAATCATGCATAAAGCGCTCAACAAGTGGTCGATGGTAGGCATAAGAATCATTCACAACACCAAATAAAATGAAAGTGTCTAAACATATGGGTCAAGTGCAAGACAAGACAAGCATAACGTGCATAGGGTGTAGTGAATATAAAGCGGCACTCAACACAATAGAAAGAGCAATTGTTCATCATCTGTGAGGCATTCAACGCAAGCATGTAGCAATCAATGGGACATGGCGAAAAGAAATGGCATTGTTGCAAGCAACCATATGAGAGTAGAAACTAATGCAAGAATTGGATGCAACACACAAGATATATATGTCATGCAACATGGAAATGTGAAAATGGCAGGCCCAAGAAAGATCTCTAACATGTGCTCGATCAAGTCTCATGGTGCAAGAAACACTAGTAGTATGATCTGGAATATCCATGCTCAAGAAAAATGTCACCTTGAAGGAGTGTCCTTGTGCATCCTTCACAAGGCCGAAGTGCAAGCAAATGCAGTGTAGAAGCAAGTCGTGGTAGAATGTATGAGGCTCGCTCTCAAGAGGTCGAATGGTCAACTCGTGGGAAGAGGAAATTGACACGAAGTGCAAGTATCCTACATATGCACAAAACAAAGCAAAGAACGTATGCACACATCATCCCTCATGATGGTTCTCATCTCTTGCGCATAACCATTAGAAGCAAAAGTGCATGAATAATATGATGCAATGGCTATATTCATGGCACCAGGCATATGGTGCAAATAAGGAAGACAAGCATGCTTCACACGAAATATGTCGAAATCTCCAAACATATGTGAGAATGCTGTGGAAGCGATCGCATTAGCAAGACTAAAATCATTGTTCCACTCAATACATAACAAATGATCTAGCATGATAGAGGCAACATCTGGAACTGATATGTTGTCTGTTGAATTTGACAAGTTATTCAAGTTATACAATCAAAAGGACCTAGCCTAAACAGTCGTGACATGCTACTGTCTGTAAGTACTACTTCAGTAATTAAGTCTCTATATATAGCTCAGCTCTTTCATTGCATGTGTATATAATTATCCTCACTATATTATGCAGATTGAAGATCGTCGAATGCAGAAAAGAACAAATGTACGACATTGGGTTCATTAACCCAAATACCATACATGATTGGACGATTCAAAAGAATGTCACCGAAAGCGAGGACAACTTGCTACAATCGTTGATTAAAAATCATAACAAAGATAAAATACTCATTCCTTACAACTTCAAGTGAGTGTTACTGTCTTGTGTGTATTCGGTTTCCCTTATTACTCGAGGTTATAGTATTGTAATTGATGAGTTATGCATGCGTGCCCAGGTTCCACTTTATTCTGCTAGATATTAAGCTTGACCGGGGAGTAGTAACCTTCTTAGATCGAGACGAAAAGATCCACAGGAGTATGCGGACATGACTAAAATGCTCCATAAGTAAGTTCAATCGATCATTATCGCACCATATCGGCAACTTTGCTCATTTCCTGATACCAACTAATTATTTTCTTTGTCTGGCAGGGTTTGGAAAGATTTCACTGTAATTGTTCCGGGAGTGCCGAGGGAGCTGCGATTTACACACCCGAAAGTAAGTACTACTACCTAGTTCCGCGCATCTCCCATTGATTCGAGCTAGTTTCATCAATACCATTTATCATGCTTGATTATCAGTTTGATTGAACTCTATTTCTCGTAAAGTGCTTGTGGCAGGAAGCCAGGGATGATTTTTGTGGATACTACGTTTGCGAGTTCATTCGCCACCCGTCCTCTGAGCGGGGCTACTCAGATAAACAATATCAAGTATATAAGTAATAATATTCACTGTTATTTTATTACCATCATTTTTGTTGAGTTTCATCCATATATATGTATTGACCCCCTTCGTTAAATTAGATCTGGCAGATGCGGGATGAACTGCTACCATATCATTGCACACGAGCAATTCAAGAGGAATTGGCAGGATTCTTTCTTGACCACGTCATACATAAAGGTGCAGAATACCATGTGAAAATTGATATAGACATGAGATGTCAGGGATTGTAAGAGAACTTATATTGTATATATGTAGCTAGTAGCGTCGGATAGATATACGAAAACTTGTTGTCCGACCAATCTCTCGGAGAAAGAGAGGTCACTCCTCTATGTATATGTTCATGAAGATCTTGTGTAATTAATGGTTCCTTCATTTGCTTACTAGGTAGCGTGTCGAGTTCTCTCTCTATATGTGTATATAGTAGCTAGCGTCGACCAAGCACGGAGAAAGAGAGGACACTTCTCTCTATTAGCAAGCTATAACACAATATATGAAACAACTAAATTAAACCTCCAAAACCCTCCAAAACCCCAACCCCCTTTCAAAACAAAAAACAAAAACCCCAGCTCCTGCCATGCTGACCCGTGGATGCCTTTTGGTCCCGGTTGGTGTTACCAACCGGGACTAAAGGTCCTTCTGCCTGGGCGCCCCGCAGCAGCCATGTGGAGCCCCTTCTGTCCCTGTTCGTAAGTGAACCGGGACTAAAGGTTTTGGGTGCCAAGAGAATAAGCAACTACCTCATTGTCATAGCAATCATGCATAAAGCGCCCGACAAATGGTCGATGGTTGGCATAAGAATCATTCACAACACCAAATAAAATGAAAGTGTCTAAACATATGGGTCAAGTGCAAGACAAGCCAAGCATAACGTGCATAGGGTGTAGGGAATATAAATTGGCACTCAACACAATAGAAAGAGCAATTGTTCATCATGTGTGAGGCAATCAACGCAAGCATGTAGCAATCAATGGGACATGGCATATGAGAAGAAATGACATTGTTGCAAGCAACCATATGAGAGTAGAAACTAATCCAAGAACTGGATGCAACACACAAGATATATATGTCATGTGGCATGGAAATGTGAAAATGGCAAGCCCAAGAAAGATATCTAACATGTGCTCGATCAAGTCTCATGGTGCAAGCAACACTAGTAGTATGATCTGGAATATCCTTGCTCAAGAAAAATGTCACCTTGAAGTAGTGTCCTTGTGCATCCTTCACAATGCCGAAGTGCAAGCAAATGCAGTGTAGAAGCAAGTCGTGGTTGAATGTATGAGGCTCGCTCCCAAAGGTCGAATGGTCAACTCATGGGAAGAGGAAGTTGACATGAAGTGCAAGTATCCTACACATGCACAAAACAAAGCAAAGAATGTATGCACACATCATGCCTCATAATGGTTCTCATCTCTTGCGCATAACCATTAGAAGCAAAAGTACATGAATAATATGATGCAATGGCTATATTCATGGCACCAGGCATGTTGGGGATACAACTACTGAGCGTGAACCGCCCCGAAGGGGCCGGTTTACGCTCGTCCATGATTCAGGACCACGGAGGAGGCCTGGAGCCCAGAGGCGAATTAAGGGCCATTTATGTAAACCGCCTTAGTATTGTAACTTGTGTTGTAAGTTAAGAAAGAAGAGACCGAGCCGGACGCTTGTATGAGCCGGATCGGGACTCTGTAGACCGGCCGGGCGTCAACCCGTGTATATAAGGGGACGACCCGGCGGCGAGTTGGGGATAGAGAATTCGAGGCTAAGGCAAAGCTATTGCTCCCTAGTTGCCGAAATCATATCAATCACATCACAACTGGACGTAGGCTTTTACCTTCATCGAAGGGCGAACGATATAATTCCCGTGTCTTGTGTCCGCTTCAACCCCTCTAGGTTAACCCGTATGATGGCCCTACGACTAAGTCCTTTCATGAGGACATCTGCCGTGACAATTCCACGACGGTTGGCGCCACCGTGGGGCTATCGGACGATGGTTTGATGATCTTAGAGGGCAAGTTCGAAGGACTCGAAGGTTATGCACGATGGGCGGATGACTAAGAGTCGTCGCGGCAAGCTCTACATCGACGATGCGGACTGGGGCCCGAGGCGGCTCGATTGAGTCTGGTACCGGGTCCCTTCGCGGCATACACGTGTTCATCGGCAAGATCGGCGAGCCAGGGCTGGGCGACGTCTGCAGACCGACCTCGTCGAGACGGCTCAGGCGAAGAAGAGTCCTGCCCTGGCTAAACCGGCGGTCGAGCATGTTTTTCGTGGGAGTCGTCCACGGGGGCTGCGAGGACGGATCAGCATCTGATGACGAAACTGTTGTCTACTCTGGCGACGAATCGTCGGCCGGAGAAACCGAGTCCCTATACCAGCTGCAAGATGGCCAGATCGGGGGCTCTTCCGACGGTGAGAGTATTCCGGACCCCTTCGATCTACCCAACCGGGTTGGGATCTTCATGGCGATGCGCAGCGGCGCTTCACTCTTCGACCGCAGCGCCCCTGGTCGCCGGTTCAACAACGGTGATGGCAGCCGGGGAAGGAGGCCCTGTGCGCCCGCCGGCTCAAGTTTTGTCAGAGCTTTTCGACGCGTTGGCTGTGCTCATGGCAGAGGCTAATCCGCTGGATCAGGACCTGCACAACGCGGAGATTGCAAAGGTGAGAGAACAGATCACTAAAGCTAAAGCGGACCTGGCAGCCGCGGACGTGAGGATGGCAGCGGAGCGGGCCGCTTTGGATGCACAGGCTTATAGGCTCATGCTGGATCAGAGCGCGTCACATGAAGTCATGAAAAGGAAGTACAGGTCCCGTTTACCTTCGGTTTTCGAGGGAAGAGAGCTTTTCAATACCCCAGGGGCAGGGACCAGTAACCCGCCGCGTGATAAACCGGCCGGAAGCACTGGGACGGCCGCACGGTTCAGCCCGTGTGATGGATCTACCTCTCCATCATACCGGTGCGCCCAGAACCGTCAGACGCCTCGGTCACTACTCCAACCCGATGGATAACCTCGTGGCGGCTGCGGCATGGTTGGAGGCGATTCCAATTGAAGGCGATTCACCGCAGCGGTAGAGACACGCCGGGTTAAGGAGCTCCTCGGGGCGGCCTGGCTCGGCAAGAAGCGTATTCATACGGTCGGGATCGGATCCTCCACCCCCGCCCAAGCTGGAGCTATAGCCGACGCGTCGACGAACCGGCCGTGTCAAGCAATGCGCGGCGTGGTCCGCCAGCGGCAACAATCCGGGCGGCTTTGAGGATTCCCAAGTGGTAGTGGACCGCGCCAGGGCACGTAGGGAGGCCGAGTTAGCAGCACAAGCAGAGGATCATCCGCTCGCGCCGGTTCGTCCGACCATCTTCGAACCAGGGATCACGTCTGGTTCTTTGGGGGTGCCTTGCCTCGTCCCGCTTTACGTAACGTCGCTTGCCCAAGGACTTCAAGGGGCGCGCAAGGTGCCCAATTATACCGCCGATTTGGCTCGAAGCATGGATAGAAAGCTAGGAGATGGCCATGGAGATGCTAGATGTGGATGAAGCCGCATGTGCGAAATACTTCACAATGATGTTGGAAGGAACGGCCCGGACTTGGTTGAAAAATTTGCCGCCCAACTCTATCGATTCGTGGGCCCGATTGCGAACCCGATTCATTCAAAATTTCAAAGACACCTGTAAGCAGCCCATATGCGTGGTGGATTTAGCAGCTTGTGTCCAAAGGCGGAGGGAGAATCCACAACCCATTGGGTGCGCGCGTTTGAAGTTTTACATTCTTCGGACCGGATCAACCACGATGCCGCGATCTTGACCTTGGAAGCCAATTGCGGTTCGAGCCATTGAAATTGAAGCTGGCGCATGAAGCGTTTTTGCCATGACATGGGCACTCTAATGGGCGTTTTGGTAAAGTACGCTGATTACGATAGTACCAAGGATCCCGAATCTGAGAATGATGAAGTGGGGAAGGGAAAACAGAACGGCAACTCAGGGCCAGCAGCATCATTCGGCGGGCAATGGAGGAACAAGCGTAAAGTTTAACGGCAACATGGGCTTTGTGGCCAACACCAACACGCAGGACAAGGGTCAGCGCGAGGGTAGGCAATCAAACCGGGCGGTCACAATCTGGATCGTTTGAATTTCATATTGAATCAACCTTGTCCGAAGCATGGGGCCGAAGGAGGCACCGACGAACCACCTTTGGAAGGATTGTTACATTATGCAGGAGTTCAAAACTCCAACTCTTTCCGGTATGATCAAGGGCCCAATGGCGGTTCAGGTCCGCCCGAAGTTCTGATGGAGGAAATTCCGGCCCAGGATTCGGGGGTAATCCGGGCGGGCAAGGCAATCAGAATAATCAAAGTAATCAGAACCAAGGGGGCTACAATCAACAACAACAGCAGTCGGGTTATCAAAGTAACCCAAAGTAGTTGAACGGTGGACAGTACCACGTCCTTACCACCAGCTTGGACAGACGAGACCGAAAACTTCAGAAGTGGGCGGTCAGCGTTGTTGAACCGGCTGCGCCGCATTACCTACGCTGGTCTGAGCAACCGATCGTGTGGAGCAGGGAGGACCATCCTCCCCGGGTTTACAATCCGGGTCAGCTAGCCCTGGTGGTGGCACCCCAGGTAGGAGGGTACAAGTTTACCAAGGTTATTTTGGATGGAGGAAGCTGCATCTACATTACGTACTACGAGACCTTCCGGCGTATGGGGTTGACGGATAGGCATCTTAGGCCATCCAAAGACAGTGTTTCACGGAGTGGTGCACGGCAAGTCGGGCGTGCCGGTCGGTAAGATAGCTCTGGAGGTAACCTTTGGGGACGAACATGACTCGGATCGTAAACATTGACATTTGAGGTGGTGAAAATTCAAAGCCCTTACCACGCCCTCTTTGGGCGGCCGGCTTATGCTAAATTTATGGCACGGCCTTGTTATGTTTACTTACAGCTGAAAATGCCGGGTCACAAAGGAACGATAACGGTTCATGGAGCCGCCGGATCGCTTTGGAGTGCGAGGAAGGTGATGCGGCTTACGCAGAGTCGGTTTGTGCCACTGAAGAGCTAAAATATTATAAAGACAATGTTGATCCGGCGGATATGACCCCTTTGAAGAAGCCAACTACGGAGCATGATCCGGACTTGAAGTTCAAATCGGCGGCTGAGACGAAGCTTGTTGATTTTGTGCGGCGATTCGTCCAAGCAGTTCACCATCGGTGCCAACTTGGATCCGAAATAGGAAAGCGCTCATCGAAGTTCATCCGTGAGAATCGGGACATTTTGCATGGAAGCCTTCGACATGCCGGGTGTACCGAGGGAACTTCGCTGAGCACACTCTTAATGTTGACCCAAAATACAAACCGGTAAAGCAGTTTCTTCACGGTTTAATGAGGAAAGGCGCAAGGCCATCGGAGAAGAAGTTGCTAGGCTCTTGGCAGCAAGGTTTATCGTCGAAGTCTTTCATCCAGTGGCTTGCCAATCCGGTGTTGGTTCTTAAGAAGAATGGCACTTGGCGCATGTGTGTGGATTACACAGATCTCAACAAGGCCTGTCCAGAGATCCTTTCGCCTCCCCGCATTGACCAGATTATTGATGCTACGGCGGGTTGTGAGCGTTTGAGCTTTTGGATGCGTACTCCGGTTATCATCGATTAAGATGGCAGTTAAGGACCAGGAGAAGACGACGCGTTTATCACCCCTTTGGAGCCTTACGCAATGTATCTATGCCTTTTGGACTCAAGAGTGCCCAAGCGACTTATCGGCTATGCGTTCAGAGTTGCTTGCACGAACAGATCGGCCGTAACGTGCATGCTTATGTGGATGATATCGTGGTTAAGTCAAGGAAGAAGGAAACCTTGATTGAGGATCTAAAGGAAACCTTTGACAACTTGCGGTGTACAAGATGATGCTCAACCCGCCAAGTGCGTCTTTGGTGTTCCGACAGTGCAAGTTATTGGGTTTTCGTGTCCAATGGGGATCGAAGCTAATCCGGAAAAATTACGGCTATCACCTCCTTGGCTAAGCCAAAGTGCATCAATGACGTCCAGCGTTTGGCAGGCCGGATTGCTGCGCTAAGCCGGTTTATCAGCCGTCTAGGCGAGAAAGCCATTCCTTTGTACCAGATGTTGAAGAAAACGGATCTGTTTGTCTAGAGTTCACGGCGATGAAGCATTGGAGGATTTGAAGCGGCGGTTGGCCAACCCACCGGTTCTAGCCGCCCCATTGACAAAGAGCCGCTGCTGTTATATGTTGTCGCTAATGCCGTGGCGATTAAGCGTGGCCATCGTGGTGGAGCGGAAGGAGGCGGGAAGGAGTATCCGGTTCAACGGCCGGTTTATTACATCAGCGAGGTCCTCATTGAGTCTAAGCAGAGATATCCGCATTGGCAGAAGCTGGTATACGGGTTTTTATGGAAGCCTGAATATAAATCAATATTTCCAAGGTCACCCCATCACGATTGGTCGATTCGGCTCCCTTGGCGATATCATATAGAACCGGGAAGCGGCGGCGGATTGCTAAGTGGGCTATAGAACTTGGGCATACGGTTTAAGGTATGTGCCTCGGACGGCTGTAAAATCTCAGGCACTTGTGGATTTCATTAATGATTGGACGGAGTTGCAAGCGCCTGAAGAGAAACCGGATCATACCTATTGGACCATCCACTTTGATGGGTCCGAGCAATTGAGGGCTCGGGGCTGGAGTCGTATTAACTTCCCAGCGAGGTGACAAGTTCTCACGTTCTCCGCCTAATGTTCCCTTGTACTAACAATGCAGCTGAGTATGAAGCTTTGCTCCATGGTCTCCGGATGGCTAAAGAAATGAATCTCAGCCGGGTTAAATGCTTTGGTGACTTGGACTTGGTGGCTCAGCAAGTATCAGGTACTTGGGATTCCAAAGATCCACTCATGGCTGCATATCGTCGGGAGGTGGATGTTGTTGCAGGACATTTTAAAGGATATCAGGTGGACCATGTGGATCGTCGGAAGAACGAAGCGGTGATGCTTTAAGCCGGTGGGCTCTCAACGTAAACCGTCCCGCCTAACGCCTTCCTTGATGTCTTGCACAATCCGTCGCTTAAGCTTCTGATGAAATTGATTTGGCTATCCCTGATCCGGAGGCTCAATTGGTGGCGGCCCTGCATGTCATTCCGGATTGACGCTCCTTATTTGGCATACATGAACCGGGCGAGTTACGAGAAGATGAGACGTTGGCCCGACAGATAGTTCGGCGGTCTAAGTCCATGACCATTGTTAATGGCGAAGTTGCACCATTGCGGTGTCGTATGCGTTTCAGCGTTAATGTGTCCCCTGAAGAGGGCTGTGAGATATTGCGAGAGATCCATGAAGGGGATTGTAGTCACCACGCCGGTTCAAAGTCCTTGGTGGCCAAAGCGTTCCGCCATGGTTTCTATTGGTTGTTGCCCATGCCGATGCGGAGGATCCGGTCGACGATGTGATGGTTGCCAAAAGTTCTCGAGCGTGCTCATGTGCGGTATAAGAATTGAGGATGATTCCAATTACTTGGCCGTTTGCGACTTGGGGGCTGGATATGGTTAGACCTTTCAAAAGGTCCAAGGACAAAAAGACCCACCTGTTGGTGGCGGTTGATAAATTTACCAAGTGGGTTGAAGCAGAGCCTGTTAGCAAGTGTGATGCGGCCACGGCGGTTCAGTTCATCAAAAAGGTGATTTTCCGGTTTGGGTTTCCACACAGTATCATCACGGACAATGGCACCAATTTGTCCAAAGGAGCTATGAAGGAATTTTGTGAACGAGAGCACATCCGTCTTGATGTTTCTTCCGTAGCCCACCGGCAATCCAATGGTCAAGCGGAACGAGCTAATCAGGAGATCTTGAAAGGTATCAAACCCGACTTATGGTCCCTTTAGAGAGGACGCCGGGTTGTTGGGTGGAAGAGCTACCATCGGTGATATGGAGTATAAATACTACCACCAACCGATCCACTGGATACACGCCGTTCTTTATGGTCTATGGAGCGGAGGCGGTCCTTCCCAGCGATATACGTCACGACTCGCCTCGAGTGGCAGCTTATGTTGAGGCAGATAGCGAGGCAGCATGGCAAGACGATTTGGATCGACTGGATGAAGAGCGCGATATGGCAGCTGCTCGTTCGGCGGTTTACCAGCAGGATCTTCGTCGGTATCACAGCCGGCGGGTTAAAACCAGAACCTTTCAGGAAGGAGACTTAGTGCTGCGGCTAATTCAAGACCAGAAAGTTATGCACAAGCTATCCCCACCTTGGGAGGGGCCTTTTGTGGTCAGCAAAAATTCATACAACGGGTCCTACTATCTGATTGATGTTCGAGAGCGAAAGGACTCACGCACGTCAGAGGAGGAGACCAACAGGCCGTGGAACATAGCTCATCTTCGGCCTTATTATACCTGAGCCATTGGCTCCACTTATGTACATATTAAGACAATGTATATATTATGAATAAAGGCAATAAACCGGATCCTCGGCTAAAGCGGTGTATCTGCATTACGTATCAAAGTCCGGTTTGGGTACATGGAGATCTTTGTCGCGAAGCGGCCTCCGGTTTAACCCTTGGCCTTGCTTTTGTGAAATTTTTGTCACTTGGGGGCTTGGTCGTGTCCGAACCAATGCAACACCTCTTGGCAGGTGAAAGCCACCAGATCATTTGGGGGCTTGGTCGTGTCCGAACCAATGCAACACCTCTTGACAGGCGAAAGCCACCAGATCACTTGGGGACATGGTCACGTCTGAACCAGTCACGCCTCTTGGTCGGCCTAAGGCCATAGAATCACTTGGGGGCTTGGTCGAACCTGTACCAATGCAATGCCACTTGATCGGCGTAATGCCACGATGTCGATTGGGGACTGGCTGACTTGAACCATCGCTACACCTTATAGGGAGCTTGGTCTGTCCGACCATGGTAACGCCTATCTGATCAGACTCAATAAAGCCTCTTCTTGCAAACAGTCTTTGTTATTGTTTTTTGCTTCCATGTGTTTTTATACATATAATTTGGCTTTTGTTTGTTGTCTTAAACCGACAAACCTTCTTTCAACCGGATTCAAGTTTTCAGAATTTGGTCCATTTTTTTCGGCGATTGATTGTTCCGGTTTGATTTTGCTGTTAACATCCCATTATGGAGTAACAGGGGGCTTATCATACCCGACACGATTTACACGATAAATCGATATTATACACACAGGGATTGTTCTCCTTTGACGGTGATGGTTTATAAACCCTCCGCTTCAGGATTGGCTAAAGCCAACTGTGTGCCCGACACTGGCAGGTATGTTTGTATCACAAAATTTTGGTCGTATACCTCGATATTTTCTCATATAAATATATTGGTATCACAATCCGGCTAGAGGCGCAAGCCACCATGGCGGTTTAAGAATTTGATAATGCAGTCAATATATGTTGCATGATTCACTACTTCAAAAACCAAAGTATCCGGCACCGCCATGCAAAAGTTTACAGACTGAGGTTGTAACGGCATTGTTCAACACAAAGTACTGACTATCCTATTACAAAGCCTTTTGCGGCCCGGCGTTTCATGTGGGGTTATGCCTTGAAGCTTCGGAGGCGTCACCCGGCATTTAATTACGCTGCTTCGGCCGGGTTGGCGTGAGGTAGAGGCGCTCGACGTCGGTTCAACTTCTTCTTCTTCCTCACCCAAAGCCGGAAGTCATTGGTAGACCACCAATCCGGGTTAAGGCACGAAAGACAGCTTCTTCACTTATCAGCTCAGCCGGATCAACGTCAGGGGCGTAAGTGTGCTTACGGATTGGGGGAACAAGGCTCTGCACTTCAGGGATGACAAAATCCACCCGCTTGTTGTTGGCGTCATAAAAGGAGCGGTGAACCGTCAGGTTAACCGTCTGCCCGATTGACTTCGCCAATGACGCATTTCCTTTGTGATCCGTTTGAGCGTCGTTATCAAAGGCTTCACCATTCTCTTGAGCACCGGGAAACCTTTGGCTATGTCACCGGATCAAGATCTCGCTATCCACGCCTTGGCGCGTCGAGCGATGAAGGTGCCAGCCCGAGCCGCGGATCGCTTCAACTCTTCAAGCTGCCCCGGAACCATGGACAGCCGGTCCAGTGTCTCTCTGATCAGGGACGGCGCCGTGTTGTCGTATGATGTAGCACATATGACTCATGGGCGCCGCCGGTATAACTGCTCAATCAGCGTATAAGCGGCCTTGAGCTTCTTCCAACATCGAGCCCATATGTGTAATACGCTTGCCGCACCGGTTTAAGACAACTCAGGATAAACCGGCGGAAATATCAAAATTAAGATAGTCGATGCATAGTTTCTTACCAAAGACGGCAGAGGTCATGGCATGCACTTGGCGCTTGAGTCCGGTAAGCTCTTCAGTCACCGGTTTAAGGGCTGCTTCGGCTTCTTCCGCCCGCTTTTTCAAACCGGCCTTCTCGGTGTCCCAGTTGGACCGTTCGGATTTATACCACTCCTTCAGCTGTTCCATAGTGGCCAAGGCCGTTCTCAATTGGCCTTGGCCTTAGTGGTTTCTGCTTTGAGTCTCCAGATTGGCTCGCAGGTCTTTGAGTTGCACGCTTTGCTGCTCTATTTCATTATGGTAACAAAGGAAGCATGTTAGGTGTCTCATTATCAAGTCCCAAGTTCAATATACATATTCACCTTGGCACTTGGGGGCTAATGGCTAATTGATCTCGATCGCCATTTGGGTATGCAGAAATTAAGTCCCGGTTTAACTACGCTTAAGTTGAACCGACCCTTGGGGCTACTATACAGCTAAAGTACAGGAAAGACATAATTCATTACCTCATAGCGGTCCTTCATCCGGTTTTACGAGACCAGCTTCAAGGTCACGGCTGGTATAGAGCGATTCGAGAAACCCGGAGTGCAGTTCTTGGGCAGAGAAGTTGTCGTAAGCTGACAGGTCTGTTTTTCCTTTATCTTTACTCCCGGCGGCCAACTCGCCCTTGGCACTATGTTTTGTTAAAGCGACCGGTTGGCTAGGAGCAGCGTAGCCAGTGCCTGTCACAATAACATCGTCATTTTCGGCGGTCTTCTTTGGGCTTGATGTTTGCTTACTCGCTCGGCGGTTCAATCATTACGACTCGCTCTATCGGCGGGTTTGGTGGAGCAGGCTGTGAAGTTTCCATTTGGACCTCCGGTTCAGCTTCTGGCGGATCAGCAGTATCGTCTTTGTACAACTCGCCAGAGCTATCTTTGGCGACTTCAGGATTTTCGTGGGTTTGTTCCGGGGTCTTTTCTGGATCAACATCCGCAGTAGGGTCAAGGGTTTTCGCTTTCTTACTCAAGCGAGCCTTGGTGCTGCAATATTCAGAATTGGATTAAGGCAAATCAACCAAGGCAGTTGTAAATCGAACTGATGGACAGCAGTTACATACCCTGCAGCAACTTTAAGCGGAGGCAGTTGCGTGGTTGATGAACCGCCAGAGGAGTTGGAAGAGGCCTGATAATTCGGGTCAGACGGATTGAGAGGACATCGGAAGAAACCTTTTAAGGGATAACGTTTTTCAGGAGAACAAGTCACCTCTGGACGGCGCTTCCGGGTTGGTGTATCTGGTAAATCGGAGGAGAGAATCTGTTGACCACTGTGCCGGGTTGTACGGCGCTCTTTAGCCTGCTGTGTCTTCAGATAAGCATAGGAATGAGATTTTTTCACTTTCCGAACGGCGCGACGAATTCTTTTAACCGGCACGAGGTCGGGGTCGGAAGAAAGAAGGATTACCTCAAAATGGTCGGCATGGCTGGCTTCGGCATCATCCTGGGAATTAAATTTGTCAGTGAAGGGAAGAATAAGAGGGATAAATCATAAGAAGAAACACAAGGAGGAAAGCCGGTTTACGGCGGCTCCCTCGTAAGGATATCAAGTTTTACCTCAGCTTCAGATTCTTCCTCTTCCGGCGGATCAGAAGACCCGGCGGTTTTCTTGCCAGCCTTTTTGGTAGCCTTGGACTTTATACGCGGAGCTCGGGCCGGTTTGGTCCGTCTCCAGAAGGAGCTGTCAGCCTGCGAGGTAGCAAGGATTAATGAATATCAACAAAATGTTAAAAGCCTGAAAAGCGGTGAGCCAGGTCTTACCGCAGGTGGCGGGTTGGCAACACAGAACGGAGCCAACCCGGTTAGGCTGCAGACGGAGATTGGTTCATCAAGCATCTTTTTTACAGCCTCTGTAACCTCAATTTCAGTTATTGGTAATTCGTGACGTCTTTGAGGGTCTTTAAGGCTGCCAGTATACTCGTGCATCAATCCGGGCCGGCGGCTTAAGGGCAAGATGCCCCAAGAAACCCAGCATCGCACAAGGTCCACACCAGTTAGTCCATTGGCCATTAGAGCCCGGAGTTTTATGATCTGAGGTGCAAAGTTCTTCCGTTCATGGCGGTTAAGCGTAAAGGCAGCGGATGGTTGTTCTTGAGCCGGTGAGGACGGTAACCCGGCAAGGGATTCTCGTTGGCAGGAGCGGTGTTCCGCAATAGAACCAGGTTTGGTTCCAATCCTTTGGATGGCTGTGGTGTTTGGCGTGAGGAAAGTCCGCTTCCTTCCTTTTCTGGATTGAAACGCCGCCTAGTTCTGTGTTGGGACCATCAGAAAACTCCGTACAGCGGTTCAAGTGAAAGAAATCCCGGAATAGCTCCACAGAGGGCTCTTCCTGAAGATAGACTTCACAGAAGACTTGAAAGTTGCATATGTTTGACACAGAGTTCGGGCCGATATCCTGCGGATGGAGTTGCAAGCTTGCAAGGACGCCCGAAATTTTTTGAACGGGCGGCGTAACCCCGGTCTAAATGCTGCATAAACACAATTATTTCTCCCTCTTGTGGCTCCGGAGGAAACTCACCATCCGGAACACGCCAGTGGAGGGCATTTTTTGGAGCCAAACCGCCAGTGGTGACATAGCCGTTAAGTTGCGTTTCAGTGATTTTTGACCGGACCCAATTGCAAGCTGACATTTGAGGAGCCATTCCGGAAAACTAAGCTGTGGAATAAAGGGAGAAACGGTTCAGGCATATTATGCATTGTTAAACCGGCGATTCAGCGGCCGGCCTCCCATTCCGGTTTAACTGAGGGCTAATGGAGTGACGGATTAGCTATCAAAAGTTAAACCGCCGAATAAGGCAGAATTGAAAAATCCGCTAAGTATGGATGTAAACAGTTTTCACATGCGAAGGGAAGTAATCAAGATCTACCAAGTTCCAAGAAGAAAAACCTTCACGACCTATGCAAACCTCGGAAAGAACAGGAGGGTTCGGGTATTCTAAACTCGAGGATCTACGGAAAAAGCCGATGCGTGAAAGGATAGATGGATGGCGGGCAGTCCTCGCAGGATATATGATGCGATGGATCGCATGGCCATGGCGGAGCAGGTGTGAAGAAACCGAGATGAACTGCAGGATGAACAGGGTCTCTGAGATGCGATCTAGGGGTTGAAAAAGGACCTTACGATGAGCGAAGCCGAGGAGGAGCGCCGGAAGCCTCCGAGCACGGTCAGGTTGATGCGCGGCCAGCGTTGACGCGTCGCTCGAAGGTCGGAGGCGACGGCGGATCTTCAAGACTGGAGCGGCGCGAGGAAGGAGAAGAAGAAGAGATGAGGCGGCCGGTCTATTTATAAGGAACCGGAGCAATCAACGGGCGCGAGATTCGAGGAGTCAAAAGCGGCGGACGGTGCGGGCCGCCTCGATTGGGATGGCATTAAATGCAGGGAATCTTACTGTTTGGATTTCTTTATTAAAATGACGTCAAGACACCACGACACGCGGATCGGAAGATGACATCACGGCGGTTCAAGCAGCTGGCGGTTTACAAAATGTGAAAAGAGATCAAGAGTTTCCTGAAGGTGTTGAAGATTAACATGAACCGGTTCAAGTCAATCCGGGGCCTAATGTTGGGGATACAACTACTGAGCGTGAACCGCCCCGAAGGGGCCGGTTTACGCTCGTCCATGATTTAGGCCCACGGAGGAGGCCTGGAGCCCAGAGGCGAATTAAGGTCCATTTATGTAAACCGCCTTAGTATTGTAACTTGTGTTGTAAGTTAAGAAAGAAGAGACCGAGCCGGACGCTTGTATGAGCCGGATCGGGACTTCAGAGACCGCCAAGGCGTCAACCTGTATATAAGGGGACGACCGGCGCGAAGTTGGGGACAGAGAATTCGAGGCTAAGGCAAAGCTATTGCTCCCTAGTCGCCAAATCATATCAATCACATCACAACTGGACGTAGGCTTTTACCTTCATCGAAGGGGCGAACCAAAGATAATTCCGTGTCTTGTGTCCGCTTTAACCCCTCTAGGTTAACCCGTACGATGGCCCTACGACTAAGTCCTTTCATGAGGACATCTGCCGTGACAATTCCACGACAAGGCATATGGTGCAAATAAGGAAGACAAGCATGCTTCACAAGAAATATGTCAAAATCTCCAAACATATGTGAGAATGCTATGGGAGCGATCGCATTAGCAAGACTAAAATCATTGTTCCACTCAATAGATAACAAATGATGTAGCATGATAGAGGCAACATATGGAACTGATATGTTGTCTGTTGAATTTGACGAGTTATTCCAGTTATACAATCAAAAGGCCCTAGCCTAAACAGTCGTGACTTGCTACTGTCTGTAAGTACTGCTTCAGTAATTAAGTCTCTATATATAGCTCAGCTCTTTCATTGCATGTGTATATAATTATCCTCACTATATTATGCAGATTGAAGATCGTCGAATGCAGAGAAGAACAAATGTACGACATTGTGTTCATTAACCCAAATACCATACACGAATGGATGTTTCAAAAGAATGTCACCGATAGCGAGGACAACTTGCTACAATCGTTGCTTAAAAAAAGATAAAATACTCTTTCCTTACAACTTCAAGTGAGTGTTACTGTCTTGTGCGTATTCGGTTTCCCTTATTACTCGAGGTTATAGTATTGTAATTTATGAGTTATGCAAGCGTGCCCAGGTTCCACTTTATTCTGCTAGAGATTAAGCTTGACCGGGGAGTAGTAACCTTCTTAGACTCGAGACGAAAAGATCCCCAGGAGTATGCGGACATGACTGAAATGCTCCAGAAGTAAGTTCAATCGATCATTATCGCACCATATCAGCAACTTTGCTCATTTCCTTATACCAACTAATTGATTTCTTTGTCTGGCAGGGTTTGGAAAGATTTCACCGTAATTGTTCCGGGACTGCCGAGGGAGCTGCGATTTACACACCGAAAGTAAGTACTACAACCTTGTTCCGCGCATCTCCCATTGATTCGACCTAGTTTCATCAATACCATTTATCATGCTTGATTATCAGTTTGATTGAACTCTATTTCTCGTAAAGTGCTTGTGGCAGGAAGCCAGGGATGATTTTTGTGGATACTACGCTTATGCAGTTCATCCGCCACCCGTCCTCTGAGCGGGGCTACTCAGATAAACAATATCAAGTACATAAATAATAATATTCACTGTTATTTTATTACCATCATTTTTGTTGAGTTTCATTCATATATATGTATTGACCCCCTTCTTTAAATTAGATCTGGCAGATGCGGGATGAACTGCTACCACATCATTGCACACGCGGAATTCAAGAGGAATTGGCAGGATTATTTCTTGACCACATCATACATAAAGGTGGAGAATACCATGTGAAAATTGATATAGACATGAGATGTGAGGGATTGTAAGAGATCTTATATTGTATATATGTAGCTAGTAGCGCTGGACAGATATACGAAAACTTGTTGCCCGACCAATCTCTCGGTGAAAGAGAGGTCACTCCTCTATGTATATGTTCATGAAGATCTTGTGTAATTAATGGTTCCCTCATTTGCTTACTAGGTAGCGTGTCGAGTTCTCTCTCTATATATGTATATATTATCTAGCGTCGACCAAGCACGGAGAAAGAGAGGACACTTCTCTCTATTAGCAAGCTATAACACAATATATGAAACCCCTAAATTAACCCTCCAAAACCCCCAAAACCCCTGCCCCTTTCAAAACAATAAACAAAAACCCCAGCTCCTGCCAGCTGCTGACGCGTGGATGCCTTTTGGTCCCGGTTGGTGTTAGCAACCGGGACAAAAGGTCCTTCTGCCTGGGCGCCCAGCAGCAGCCATGTGGAGACCCTTCTGTCCCGGTTCATAAGCGAACCGGGAATAAAGGTTTTGGGTGTCAAGAGAATAAGCAACTACCTCATTGTCATAGCAATCATGCATAAAGCGCTCGACAAATGGTCGATGGTAGGCATAAGAATCATTCACAACACCAAATAAAATGAAAGTGTCTAAACATATGGGTCAAGTGCAAGACAAGCCAAGCATAACGTGCATAGGGTGTAGTGAATATAAATTGGCACTCAACACAATAGAAGGAGCATTTGTTCATCATGTGTGAGGCAATCAACACAAGCATGTAGCAATCAATGGGACATGGCATATGTGAAGAAATGACATTGGAGCAAGCAACCATATGATAGTAGAAAGTAATCCAAGAATTGGATGCAACACACAAGATATATATGTCATGAGGCATGGAAATGTGAAAATGGCAAGCCCAAGAAAGATCTTTAACATGTGCTCGATCAAGTCTCATGGTGCAAGCAACAAAGTAGTATGATTCGGAATATCCATGCTCAAGAAAAATGTCACCTTGAAGGCGTGTCCTTGTGCAAGCAAATGCAGTGTAGAGGCAAGTCGTGGTAGAATGTATGAGGCTCTCTCTCAAGAGGTCGAATGGTGAACTCGTGGGAAGAGGAAGTTTACACTAAGTGCATGTATCCTACACATGCACAAAACAAAGCAAAGAATGTATGCACACATCATCCCTCATGATGGTTCTCATCTCTTGCGCATAACCATTAGAAGCAAAAGTGCATGAATAATTTGATGCAATGGCTATATTCATGGCACCAGGAATATGGTGCAAATAAGGAAGACAAGCATGCTTCACAAGAAATATGTCAAAATCTCCAAACATATGTGAGAATGCTGTGGGGGCGATCTCATTAGCAAGACTAAAATCATATTTCCACTCAATACATAACAAATGATCTAGCATGATAGAGGCAACATATGGAACTGATCTGTTGTCTGTTGAATTTGACGAGTTATTCCAGTTATACAATAAAAAGGCCCTAGCCTAAACAGTTGTGACTAGCTACTGTCTGTAAGTACTACTTCAGTAATTAAGTCTCTATATATAGCTCAGCTCTTTCATTGCATGTGTATATAATTATCCTCACTATATTATGTAAATTGAAGATCGTCGAATGAAGAAAAGAACAAATGTACGACATTGGGTTCATTAACCCAAATATCATAAATGAATGGACGATTCAAAAGAATGTCACCGAAAGCGAGGACAACTTTCTACAATCGTTGCTTAAAAATCAAAACAAAGATAAAATACTCTTTCCTTACGACTTCAAGTGAGTGTTAGTGTCTTGTGCGTATTTGGTTTCCCTTATTACTCGAGGTTACATTATTGTAATTGATGAGTTATGCATGCGTGCCAGGTTCCACTTTATTCTGCTAGAGATTAAGCTTGACTGGGGAGTAGTAACCGTCTTAGACTCGAGATGAAAAGATCCCCAGGAGTATGCGGACATGACTGAAATGCTCCATAAGTAAGTTCAAATGATCATTATCACACCATATCGGCAACTTTGCTCATTTCCGGATACCAAATAATTTTCTTTGTCTGCAGAGTTTGGAAAGTGTTCACCGTAATTGTTCCGGGACTGCCGAGAGAGCTGCGATTTACACACCCGAAAGTAAGTACTACTACCTAGTTCCATGCATCTCCCATTGATTTGAGCTAGTTTCATCAATACCATTTATCATGCTTGATTATCAGTTTGATTGAACTCTATTTCTCGAAAAGTGCTTCTGGCAGGAAGCCAGGGATGATTTTTGTGGATACTACGTTTGCGAGTTCATGCGCCACTCGTCCTGTGAGCGGGGCTACTCTGATAAACAATAATATTCAATGTTATTTTATTACCATCATTTTTGTTGAGTTTCATTCATATATATGTATTAACCCCGTTCTTTAAATAAGATCTGGCAGATGCGGGATGAACTGCTACCACATCATTGCACACGAGCAATTCAAGAGGAATTGGCGGGATTCTTTCTTGACCACGTCATACATAAAGGCGGAGAATACCATGTGAAAATTGATATAGACATGAGATGTCAGGGATTGTAAGAGATCTTATATTGTATATATGTAGCTATTAGCGCTGGACAGATATACGAAAACTTGTTGTCCGACCAATCTCTCGGAGAAAGAGAGGTCACTCCTCTATGTATATGTTCATGAAGATCTTGTGTAATTAATGGTTCCCTCATTTGCTTACTAGGTAGCGTGTCGAGTTCTCTCTCTATATATGTATATAGTAGCTAGCGTCGACCAAGCACGGAGAAAGAGAGGACACTTCTCTCTATTAGCTACCTATAACACAATATATGAAATCCCTAAATTAACCCTCCAAAACCCCCAAAACCCCTCCCCTTTCAAAACAAAAAAACAAAAACCCCAGCTCCTGCCAGCTGCTGACGCGTGGATTCCTTTTGGTCCCGGTTGTTGTTACCAACCGGGACTAAAGGTCCTTCTGCCTGGGCGCCTCGCAGCAGCCATGTGGAGCCCCTTCTATCCAGGTTTGTAAGCGAACCGGGACTAAAGGTTTTGGGTGTCAAGAGAATAAGGAACTACCTCATTGCCTTAGCAATCATGCATAAAGCGCTCGACAAATGGTCGATGGTAGGCATAAGAATCATTCACAACACCAAATAAAATGAAAGTGTCTAAACATATGGGTCAAGTGCAAGACAAGCCAAGCATAACATGCATAGGGTGTACTGAATATAAAGTGGCATTCAACACAATAGAAAGAGCAATTGTTCATCATGTGTCACTACTAGGGAAAACGCTATACACAGAGGTATAGCAGTAGCGTTGGTCAAAACGCGGCGCTAGCGCTACTTAGTAGTAGCGCTTGTTGCAAAACCACACTACAATCATTATTTTAGCAGCAGCGCGTCTTCACAGGAAATCGCTACTACTAAAATTCTCTCACTAGTGCCGGTAGGCTAGGAATAGTAGCAACGCTTCTCCCAGAAGCACGCTACTGCTGAAAACATTGTAGCAGCGCGTTTCTTCTTTACAGCGCTACTGCTATGTAAAAGAAAATAAATAGAAAAATAAGTAGAAAAGTAAATGAAAATGAAAGAAATAGAAAAAGGAGAAATGAAAAAAAGAAAATGTAAAGAAAACAAAAGAAAAAGAAAAATAAAACAGAAAGGGTTAGCTGCAACGCGTTTCTCTGGAACGCGCTATAGCTATCTTAGCTATAGCGCGTTTCAGCAAAACGCTATTTGCTAGTTTGACTCAAATCCCGGCCCTCGCTCTAAATTTCGCTAAGTCCTTTTCCCCCTCTCTACTCCCCTGTCCCCCAACTGCTCCATCGCCGCTGTTCCTGTCGCCGACCACACCGCCGCCCACGCCCGAGGCCGCCGCCGACCACATCGCCGCCCGAGGCCGCCTCGACCTCACAGCCGCCGCCCGAGGCCGTCGTCGACCTCACTGTCGCCTCCCTTGAGCTTGCCGCCGCCGCCCTCGACCTCACCGCCGCTGCCCGAGACAGAGCCTGCCCTCGCCGCCGACCATAAGGCTATGCCTCTCCTGTCCCTACTGAAAGTGCGTTATATCGACTAGAGGGGGGGGGGTGAATAGGCGATTTTTATGAATTCTTCACTGAGGAATTTGCCGGTGAGGAAATTCCTTTTATGAAGAACTACTTGCAGCGGAATAAGTACTCAGAGGTAAGCATAACAGATTACTAGCATAGTCATCATGATGAAATGAAGACAATCACAGAGTCTGAGAAAGCGTAATCACAGGATAACACAAGATGAAGACAAACAGATCAAGAAATTGAACTGAGGAAATTGAGAAAGTCTTCACCAAAGTCTTCAAACACAGATATGACAAACACTCAACACAGTTATGAGGAAATGAAAGGGTTGAGGAAATAGAACCGATTAGGTTGGTGAAGACAATGATTTGGTAGACCAGTTCCAAGCTGCTGTCTCGGTTATGCGTCTGGTTGGAGCGGGCTGAGTATTTAAACTCGAGGACACAGTCCCGGACACCCGATCCACTGAAAGCACGCAGCTCCGGACACCAAGTCCTCACCGTATTCTCCTTGAACTAAGGTCACACAGACCTCGTCCAATCACTCGTGGTAAGTCTTCAGGCGACTTCCAAACCTTCACAGACTTGGTCACTCGGCGATCCACAATTCCTCTTGGATGCTCTAGACCATGACACCTAACCGTCTGGAAGAAGCACAGTCTTCAAAGGTAACAAGCGTCGGATCCACGCAGGATCAATTTCTTGATGATGCTCAATCACTTTGGGTTTGTTGGGGTTTGGTTTTGGGTTTTCCTCACTTGGGTTTTTTCCTCACTTGGGTTTTTCCTCACTTGATGATTTTCTCTCAAAGTCTTCAGAGGATGGGTTGCTCTCAAATGACAAGTGTCAAGTTCTCTCGAGCAGCCAACCAGCTAGTGGTTGTAGGGGCGTGCTATTTATAGCCTAGGGAGCAGCCCGACATGATAAGACATAAATGCCCTTCAATATTATGACCGTTAGGTGGATAAGATATTTCGACAGGTAGCGGCAAGACAACAAATCGGAAATTTGACTCTCAAATTCCTCGGGGCTATCATGTTCCTCATCAGGTACGCAATTCAAGACTGGCGAATTCCTAACTCCTCGGTCGAACAAATTCTCGGCGACCGGAAGAGCTTCGTCTACATCAAGAAATTGTTGAACTGTATGAGATTTCCAAAAGCTTCACTCGAAGGGATTGGTAGGTGTAGGATTTTGAGTTGAGCATCAAATGGAAATTTTTCCTTAGTATTTCCTCGACCCCCTTTAACAGTACGGTGTTTCTTATGACTCAAGAAAGAGAAAATGAAACTACAAAAACAAAAGTATTCACGCTTCATGTTCCTCAAATGAATACCAAGTCTTCAAGGTCACACCAATTTCTTCACTTTCAAAGTCTTCAGAAAGTCTTCAGAATATCAAAGTCTTCAGATGAAGAACTTCATTTTTAGGGGTCGACTTTCCTTGTAAATATCAAACTCCTCATAGACTTATAGACCTGTGTACACTCACAAACGCATTAGTTACTTAACCTATAAGTCTTCAATACACCAAAACCACTAAGGGGCACTAGATGCACTTACAATCTCCCCCTTTTTGGTGATTGATGACAATATGGGTTAAGTTTTCAACGGTGATAAACATATGAATTGTAAACACTGATAATGAGGAATTTGATTGCAAAATATAGTAGAACTCCCCCTGAAGATGTGCATAGTGAGGAATTTGCTTTTGAGGCAATGCACACTTAAAGAATTGAATCATGGAGATCTCCCCCTATATCTTGTAATTCATACACGCATTTGACATATAATATGAAGAATTTGAAATGCATGATGAAATATGGTGCTTGATGAAATTCAGCATGAGGAATCATAGCACATAAAGTATCAGAGCACAAGTAGATTTGCTATGAAGCATAGTGCAAAATCATAATGCATCAAAAGTATCAAAGCACCATAGGGTTTAAGATTACAACTCGATCCAATAAAAAGTTTCAGAAGAACGAGAGTTGTAACTTAACAAAAAAAATACTGTATATAGGCAATAAACTAGACCCGCTTGAAGACTAACTCAAATTTCTCCCCCTTTGTCATCGAATGACCAAAAGGATCGAAACTGAGGACTAATGCTCTTTGAAGAATTTCAAGTTGAAGACGGAGCGCCAGCATTGTCGGGGTTGATTGTTGAAGTAGGACCAGCCGCGGTGTCTTCCAAGTCTTCATTTTCATCAGTGTCGCGAGATGAAGAATAGGAGCTGGCTACCAAGGAAGGAACTTTGACCTTCTTGAATTTCTTCGAAGGAGGTGCAGACCAGTCAAATTCTTCCTTGAGACCCATTGAAGTCAGTTCTTCTTCACTTTGAGACATGTGAAAGAACAGCCCAGTGCGCTTGAAGATTTCATGAAGGTAGAAGTGGTTTTTCTTCACCGCATTGTGTGTTGAGGTCATGTTGTGAAGAATTGAACCAAATTGACGCTTGACCCACTTATGATTCCGATCAACCTTGATGAAGGCGAGGAGTAACTCACGATCAGTCATCACCACAGGTGCGATAGCTTGAGGACTTTGCTTGATCGAGGTATTTCTTGGTTTGAGTCATATGTGGCGAGTCATCATTGGTGGAGTAGGATGCTTGCTTGCTTGAAACTGTCCATCCAATGGACGAATGCCTTCATCGATCACAGCAGTAGCCTTGCCCTTGTCATCATCTGAGGTAATTGTCCGTTTGAGGACTTCAATCGGGGGCAAGTAGCTGCAGTGGTTCAAAGTATCAGCTTTGTAATGGAGTGAAGACCTTGTCTGATGAATCTCATAATCCAAAGGCGCATAAGGCTTCAGCTCAAATGGTGACATAGCAATGTTTGCCGAGTCCTCATGAAGAAATCATGGAAGTTGACAGAACGCCATGGATGATGTTGAAAAGCATATTCTTCATGATGCCAACGACTTCTTCATCGTTCGAGTCGTGGCCTTTGATAGGACTCATAGTCTTCGTCAGAATCCGATAGACTGTCCAAGGCACATATAATAATTCCTTGACGAGGAATTTGGTTCTTGGGGCCTGCCTTGGCTTCAAAGGCTTCATCAGCACTTGCATATAGTGATTTGAAAGTTCTTTTTCTTCATAGATACGACGTGCACCATCAAGCGGAGGATCGAGTGGTAGCACGCGAAGCAATTCAATTGCAGGTGCCTTGTAGTGAGTATTTTCGGTCATCCAATCTAAGACCCATGAATTTATGTCTTCGGCGTCTCCGGTGATATGCGAGGTTGCATAGAACTGAAGAATTAGCTCTTCATTCGATCCACAAATATCGGTCAGAAGTTTAGAAGTCCTGCGTCGTAAAGAACACTGAGGACGGGCTCAAAGCCTGGCAGCGACTCCATATCCACATGAGGAATATGAGCATGATCGAAGATTTTATCCTTGTTGAAAAGCACTGAGGAATAGAAGTTGGCTTGGCTGGCAGTCCAGAAGCGCCTCTTCCTAATCCGAGCAGAATCATAAGGATTATATTCAGCGAAGAATACGTGCTCGGCAAAGAAATCTTCAGCCTTGAACTTTTGCTTGGATGAGAATGGATTCCTTTGCTTGGGCGGAGGGTGTCAGTGAGTTGCATCACCACCTCAGGAATCACAAGTTCAGTTTCTTCAGCCTGAGGAATTTCTTGCTCCTCAACTTGTGCAGTCTGAGGATTAGCAGCAGCAGTTTCATCAGCACTAGTGGCTGGAATTTCTTCATGCACAGAATCAGTGGGTTGATTTTCTTCAGAGTCTATTTGGACAGTTTGTGCAGGGGAGTGAGGAACTTGTTGAAGCGGGGTGAAGAGAGGAGTATTGGGATGCTGATTTTCCCAAAAGTCATCATTGATCACTGGTGTGGTGCATCCAATATCCACATCTTCATCTTCAATTTCCTCAGCTCCAGCCTGAGGAATTTCATAGTCTGATGAGGGAATAACTGGGGTTGAAGGGATGGCATCCACTTCAATTTCTTCATCAAGCTGCTCGACGTAGCAGACCGATGTTCTTCATCGAACCGACTGGGATCTCAGATTCTTCTCCAAAAGGAACAACTTCCTTTGATGGTATGGAGGAAATTGGGACAGCATCAATTGGTTTTTCGAATGAGCTGGTCATTGGCTTCATTTTCTTCACACCAAGAATCCGACGCGGTGATGCTTTCCTTTTCTTCACAGCAGCTCGTTCTGCAGCCTTGATTTTCTTCACATCAAAAGCAGATGGAAGAATTGGAGTTGGAGTTGGCGCAGGAGGAGCTGATGAATTTGGTTAAGTTTCTTCAGGAGCAACTGTTGCAGTTCCCCTGTCTTGAGCAATTTCTTCAGGCGCACCACTAGTGGGTGCCCTGGCAATTTCTTCAGCGGCTGGAATGGGATCATCAGCCCTGGAATCAACGTTTTCATCAGCAGGCTGAATGACATCAGCGGTGCTGGTATTTTCTTCAGTAGGCTGAGCTGAGGCTACAGCCTGAGGATTTTCATGTTGCATTGGGACAGCAACATTTGTGAGATTCTTCGTCAGGTTGACGAATCTGGCCTTGGCTCCTTGCCAATCAGCATTGAAAGAATCGAAGTTTTTGCTGAGTTTTTGAATTTCAGTCTGGACTTGGAGAAGTTCCTCAGGTGTCATCTTGACAACGTTTGTCTTCAGGAACTTCTCCTTCCTGTATTAAGCCTTTTTGATTTCCCTCGCCTTTTCATACTTCCATTTTTCTTCAGCTATGAAGTGAGTCAACATGTGACTTTGTCCAGGTGTCAAACGAAGGTCAGGCAGAGGGGTATTGGGATCATTGTGCCAGAGATCAATGAAGTCGAGGACTATCTTTGGGTCCAATAGTAGTGGCACAGATGTACCTTTGGCTCTAGCGGCCCTTGCTTGACGGTCTCTGATGATTTCTGCGAGTTCTTCATCAGATGCCTCATCATCAGATGGCACATGGAATGCAACCATTTTCTTCGTTGGGCTAGGCCGAGGACCTCGACCAGCTGTTGCTTTGGTCTTCAGCTGAGTCGGACCAGTTGAAGAAATGGGAGCTGCTGAGGAACTTGCAGAGATGCCTGAGGCAATTGAAAAGCCAGCAGTCCTTTGACATGTAGCTAGGTGCACAGGAACTGAAGGTTTTGACGGAGCTGTTGAGGACTTTGGTGGAGCAGCAGCAGTTTGAGGAATTTGCTTGGAAGGTGTCTTGAGGAACTTGGCCGTGAGGGCGCAGATGATGAAGCACTTGGCTTATGAGCAGGCTTCTTTTGCATTGATTTCCTCGGTTTGACCGAGACCTCTGTGGCGATAGCAATGGCAGAATCCTCATTGAATTTCTTCACTGCCTCCTTTGCTTGCTTTGCCAATTTTGCTTGGCGTTTAGCCCATTCCTCGTGAAAGTCCTCACCTCGTTTGATGCTTGTGGGATCAGCTATTTGGCTAGGTGCCAAAGGAGCTCTTGGGCATGGAGGATTAAGAGCAAATTTCTTCATGTACTTAGGAGTTACATATCTATATTCCTCCATTCCCGTGCCCATCTCCGTTCAATCTTACGAATACGCACCTTTGCGCCGATTTTTGCTTTCTTCATCTGGTGTGCGAGTCAGCATATATATCCTCAGGGATTTCAAACGCTGTCATAACCTCTGGTTTCTTTCCTCCCTTCTGTGGCTTCTTACCATCTGCCATTTTCTTCAGTTGAGGAAATTGAACAATTGAGTTCTCTGAAGAAGTGTGCAGTTTTTCTTCGAGGAACGCTGCAAATGAGTTAAGTTGATGAGAACCTAGGGATTCAAAGAATGGACATTTGTACCTGTGAACAGAGTATAGGTGCGAGGAATTTGGAGAGGTCATATGCGTTCTCGTAAGGTTTTTCAAAAGAACAAGTTTTAAGGATTTTGACCAGATGAACCTTGAAGAATTTCAATAAGCGTTCTTTGTCTTAGGTTCCAGAGTTGTATAGATCGAAGATCCACACAATTGAGGAATCTTGAAGAAAAACATAGCTTAGAGAAACGAGTCAAGAGATTTGAGGTGTTCATATGTGTGAAGATTTGAGGAATAAACACCTTTGAAGAATTTGAAGAAAATTTGAGAATCAAAGCGAGTAATAAAAGTAACTTTTAATTACCCGAAGTGAAGAACACGGCGAACTGAGAAGAACAGTTTGGAAGTTCGTCCGTTCAGATCTTCCACGCCCTAACTTGGCTGAGGAAGACAGCTACGGCGATGGCGGAGTGAAGATTTCATGTCGGCGCGAGTACGTCGGGCGACGAGGTCAAGGCGTTGAAGCTTTTCCTCACCGGCGACGATGGAGTAGCGGCGGCGCTTAGGGTTTGAGGAACTCGGCGGGAGAGCGAGGTCGAGCAGAGTAAAAGAGTGAGGAAGGGGAGAGGGATATTTATAGACGCGGTGAAAAACGGGTCGCCCGAAGATTTAGGACGAACATGCCCCTGACCATTTCCCTTCTCACAACATGTGTCACCCACGTACTGTGTAGTGGAGATCGTGTACGATCGTGGGTGAAAAAAAAGTAATGCATCGTGGGATGCAGAACGGTTTGAGCGGCAAAAACGAAGGTTTGGATAAGATTCGTTTTAAAGTTCCGTTCGCAATTTCTTCAGCTGTCAAGGACACAGTGAAGATTTTGAACGAGTTTCAAAGTAGAACGCACATGAAGAATTTGTGAATGGATTGGGTTGAGTATAGCATAGAGGGGGAAGGGTCCGATCACATTCACTTAGCATAAAAAGCGACTTGAAGAAATAGCCATAAGTGAATGCTGTAGAGGACATAAACCCATATATATATAGCCAATGAAGAAAGACGACGGAAATAGTGAAGATTTTGCAAAGTTGAAGAAATTGAAAAACTGAAGAATTTCAAAAACTGAGGAAAAACTCAAATTGAAGATTTCAACTTTGGTGGTGGCGTGACCCACCGTATAAGAATGATGATTTCAGACACTGCGTACAATTGTCGTAGGGTTACGAGAATCAATTTCTTCATTAATTTCTTCACACTTAGAGTGTTATTCTTCATTGATTGAAGAAAACGCGTTTCTTCATGTGTTGCACATCTAAGTCATCAATTTTGCATAAGTGTTAGGATGTGTGTCCTTTTCAAAGAACATTCAAGATTCTAAGATATTTAGCTCACACCGCAACTTGCTAAATTTCTTCTCATCCAAGGGCTTAGTGAAGATATCAGCTAGCTGTTCTTCAGTCTTCACGTGCTCGATGGAGATGTCGCCCTTCAACACATGATCACGAAGAAAATGATGACGAATTTGAATGTGCTTAGTCTTCGAGTGCTGAACTGGGTTGTGAGCAATCTTGATGGAACTCTCATTGTCACAATAGAGAGGCACATTCTTCACGTTGATGCCGTAGTCCTTGAGAGTTTGCTTCATCCACAGCAATTGAGCACAACACGAGCCAACAGCAATGTATTCAGCTTCCGCAGTAGACAGTGATACGCAGTTCTGTTTCTTCGAGGACCAACAGACCAAGGATCGTCCGAGGAAATGACAAGTACCAGATGTTGACTTGCGGTCCACACGATCACCAGCGTAGTCAGAGTCAGAATATCCAATGAGATCAAAAGTAGAGCCCTTGGGGTACCATAATCCTAGTGTTGGTGTGTGAGCTAGATATCGAAGAATATGCTTCACAGCCTTATGGTGTGATTCCTTCGGTGTAGCTTGAAATCGGGCACACATGCAAACACTAAGCATTATATCTAGCCTAGATGCACATAAGTACAATAAGGAACCAATCATGGAGCGGTATACCTTGTGATCGAAGTCAATACCATTTTAATCAGTGCATAGATGGCCATTTGTGGGCATAGGAATTTTGACACCTTTGCAGTCTTGCATGCCGAATTTCTTCAGGACATCTTTGAGGTATTTCTCCTGAGATATGAATATGCCATTGTGTTGTTGATTTAATTTGAAGACCTAAGAAGAATTTCAACTCTCCCATCATAGACATTTGATATTCTTCACTCATCATGTAGGCAAATTCATCACTATAGCGTTGGTCAGTACAGCCAAAGATAATATCATCAACATATATTTGGCACACAAAAAGTTCACCATCATTAGATTTAGTAAAGAGAATAGGATCGAGTGAACCAGGTGTGAAGCCATTCTTCACGAAGAATTCCTTCAATGTATCATACCACGCCCGAGGGGCTTGCTTGAGGCCATAGAGGGCCTTATTGAGTTTGAAAACTTTGTCAGGATTCTTTGGATCTTCAAAACCTGGGGGTTGAGCAACATATACTTCTTCCTCAAGCTTACCATTGAGGAATGCACTTTTCACATCCATTTGATATAAAGTGGTGATGGTTAGCATAGGCGAGTAATATGCGAATAGACTCAAGTCTAGCGACAGGTGCAAAAGTTTCATCGAAGTCAATTCCTTCAACCTGCGTGTAGCCTTAAGCTACTAGTTGTGCCTTATTCCTCACCACAAGACCATTTTCATCTTGCTTGTTGCGATAGATCCACTTTGTGCCAATGATATTATGCTTGCGAGGATCTGGACGTTTGACCAGTTCCTGACATTGTTGAGCTCGAATCGATGTAATTCTTCTTGCATGGCCTGAATCCACTCCGGCTCCAGAAATGCTTCATCTACCTTAGAGGGCTCTGTGATAGAGACAAAAGCATAGTGCCCAAAAAAGTTAGATAGATGTGAAGCTTTTGAGCGTGTGAGAGGACCTGGCGCTTTAAGGTCATCGATGATCTTGTCAACTTGCACTTCTTTTGCAACGCGAGGATGAGCTGGTTGTCGTCGAGGAATTTGATCATTTTCCTCAGCACCATTTTCTTCAAAGATTATCTTCAGTGCATCATTCGACGTTCTTCACATACGAGGAATGAATTCTTCAGCAGTTTCTTGATGGGAATGACATCCTCGGTTGCCTTGAACACGATAGAATCCTCGGTGCTTTGGTTCGTCTAACACAGAAGGTAGGTGCTCTCTTTGCGAGCCATTAGTTTCATCGAACCGCACATCTACAAAGTGTCAACAATCTTGTGAAGTGCGATGTTGAAGACTCAGTAGGTGTGCGAGTCCTTTCCGTAACCAAGCATAAAACCTTCATGTGCTTTCGGTGCAAATTTAGAGTTGTGGTGAGGATCTCTAATCCAGCATTTAGCAATCAAGACTTTGAAATAACTTACATTAGGTTTCTTGTCGGTGAGGAGTTCATAGGCAGTCTTCTTGAAGAATTTGTGAAGATATACTCTGTTGATGATGTGGCACGCATGTCAATTGCTTCAATCCGTAAAGCGACTAGGCGTTTTGTATTCATCAAGCATAGTGCGAGCCATCTCAACAAGAGTTCTGTTCTTGCGCTCCACGATGCCATTTCTTTGAGGAGTATAAGGAGCAGATAATTCATGAGTGATACCAAGTTCATCAAGATAGTCATCAAGACCGGAATTCTTGAACTCAGTTCCATTGTCACTCCTGATGTGCTTGATCTTTATGCCAAAGTTGGTTGAAGCCCTCGAGGAAAATCGTTTGAAGATTTCCTGCACTTGATTTTTGTAAGTAACAATGTGTACCCATGTGTAACGAGAGTAATCATCAACAATAACAAAGCCGTATAGTGATGCTTCATTAACGACAGCTGAATAATGATTGGGACCAAAGAGGTCCATGTGAAGCAATTCGAAAGGACGAGTAGTGGTCATGATAGTCTTCGCGGGATGCTTGGCCTTGGTCATTTTTCCAGCTTCACAGGCTCCGCATAGGTGATCCTTGAGGAATTTGACATTCTCAATGCCAATGACATGCTTCTTCTTCGCAAGCGCAGTAAATTCCTCATGCCTGCGTGACCAAGTCGTCGATGCCATAGCCAGCCTTCTCAAGCTTTTGCAAGTAGGCACACGGCTGGTTGTGGTCCCAGAGAGAAGTCAACAATATACAAGTCTCCTCTCCTAAAGCCTTGAAGACTTTGGAATTGTCAGCTTCCATAATCACAACACAACGATACTTGCCAAAGATAACAACCATATCAAGATCACAAAGCATTGAGATCGACATGAGGTTATATCCTAAGGACTCAACAAGCATGACTTTGTCCATGTGCATGTCCTTAGAGATAGCAACCTTACCAAGTCCCAATACCTGACTTTTGCCTTTGTCAAAGAAAGATGATATGCTTCAGATGTGACGGTGATAAGGTAGCATCCATCAATAGATTCTTGTCACCGGTCATGTGATTTGTACATCCACTATCGAGAACCCACTCAGTGGCTTTGGGTTGATCATCCTGCAGATGAATTAGTACAACTTACGATCTCATATACTTCATCAGTGAAGAATATGATATCAAGTTCATCAGATGAACTTCATCAGTCAGTATACAGATAAGCAGAAGGAGGACGTGTGAAATGAAAGTTCATTTCATCATGATTAGCCTGCGTCCTTTCAGGCAATTTGTCGTGCCCCAAAGCAAATTCTTCTGGGACGTTTAGGCACGCCCGGAGACCTCGACCTGCAGAAGAGATTAGTTCCTTTTCTTCACCACCCACATCTGAAGGGGTGGCAAAGAGTTCATCATTCTCATGAAAGCATCATACGAGAATGGTGGCATAGAGGCCAAACCATTTCGTTTCACATAAGAGGGGTTAGGGTAAGCATATGAATAAGCAGATAAATTCTTTGAGGATTTATGAACTTTTTGGTTTGAAGAATAATGCACATATTGATAGCCCTTAGCTCTACCCTGCGAAACAGAGTTGTTAGCACGATGATAATCATATGAGGACTTTGATCCTTTTGAGGAATTTGATCCACGTGAGGAATTTGGTCCGTATGAGGACTTGGATCCATATGAAGAATTTGGTCCATATGAAGAATTTGATCTGGGGTTCCTATTCTTCACTGGTGATGTCATGAGGACATTCACCTGAAGACTTTCAAGGCACTTATTGGGAACCCAGATTTTCTTCATAGGGGAACCATTCCTGCAGTTAGTGCCAACATATCTAGCAAATACTTCACCATTCTGATTTTTGAACAGTTTATAGTTGGAGTCAAACGACTCATCGCCAGAATGAGGAAATTCGCACGTAAAACCAGATAAGTTAGATGGATCAATCGAGGTCCCTTTGCAGCAACCCATGAGGTTTTGGGATACCGCTCAGGGCTTCCAAAGACGTTCCATCGACATTGAGTTTCCTCTCAAAGGCAATGCCCTCTTTCCTAGGGTTCCTATTGAGGATCTGCTTTTAAGCACATCACAAAGAGTCTGATGCCCTTTGAGGCTTTTTGTACATGCCTGTCATGTACAATTCCTTCGATCCTGCATCGTCGGTGATACTAGCAATGTCCTCGGATGAGGAATTAGTGATAGCAGAGGCAGGTGAAGAATTTGTAACAGTTGAAGCATTTGAACATTCAGGTGAAGAATTAGCAGTTTCACGCTCAATGCACTTTAAGCATGGAGGAACAAATTCTTCCTGAGAAGCGCTGATTTGTTGAGCAAATAATGAATCGCGCTCCTTCTGAAGATCTTCATAACTCACTCTTAGCTTCTCAAGATCTTGCTTTCTTTGAAGAAATTCATAAGAAAGTTTCTCATGATCAGATAAGAGAGTGTTATGATGACCTTGAAGGTTGTCAAGCCTAGACTGAAGTCTCTGAAGATTTTGAGCCAGGGCTTTAGTGCGATCCATTTCTTCACCTAACATATCATCACTCTTATCTAGCATGTTTTGAACCTTCTCAAAAGCCCTTTGTTGTTTTATAGCAATCTTAGCAAGTTTAGAGTAGCTGGGCTTGAGATCCTCATCAGATTCATTTTCACTAGATTCGGAGGAGGTGAAATTTAGTACCTTAGCACCTTTTGCCATGAAGCAATAGGTGGGAGCGTAGTCATCATCATCCTCATCAGGCTTGTCGGCAGAGTCAGTTTCTTCAGTGTTGAAGATGGACTTGCTAACAAAAGCAGTAGCACGAGCCAGACTAGCCACACCAGATTCGGATTCTTCAGACTCCTCCTCTTCCTCATTTTCCTCAGATTCAGCTTCAGAGTCCATTTCCTTGCCAATGAATGCCCGAGCCTTTTTGGAGCTGCTCTTCTTGTGAGAAGAAGGTTTTGAGGATTTTGATGATGAAGATTTTGATGATTTCTTTTCTTCTTCACGCCATCGTAACTGTAATCCTTGTGTTTCTTCTTTCTTAATTCCTTTTCCCACTGAGGACAATCTTGGATATATTGACCAGGTTTCTTGCATTTGTGACAAAGTCTTCTCTTATAGTCACTAGATGAGGAATCACTGCTTCTTGAGGATTTTCCAAAGCGACCACGTCTTGAGAATTTCTGGAATTTCTTCACGAGCAGTGCTAGCTCCTGGCCAAATTCTTCAGGATCTCCTAGGCTACTACCAGAGTCTTCACTCTCAGATTCGGACACAGCCTTGGCCTTCAGGGCACGTGTTTTCCCATAGCCAGAACCATAGAGATCTCTCTTTTCGGCAAGCTGGAACTCGTGAGTATTTAGCCTTTCGAGGATATCAGCAGTATCAAGAGACTTGTAGTCAGCTCATTCTTGTATCATCAGTGCCAGAGTATCAAATGAGGAATAAAGCAATCTTAGCAATTTCTTCACCACCTCATGGTCGGTGATGTCAGTGGCACCCAGTGCTTGAAGCTCATTTGAGATGTCAGTGAGGCGATCGAAGGTTTGTTGAACATTTTCGTTGTCGAGTCTTTTGAAGCGGTTGAAGAGATTTCGAAGAACATCAACTCGAGAGTCACGCTGAGTTGAAACACCTTCATTTACTTTGGACAGCCTGTCCCAGATGAGTTTGGCAGATTCCAAAGCACTCACTCTTCCATATTGACCTTTGCTCAGATGGCCACATATGATATTCTTCGCTTGAGAATCGAGTTGCTTGAATCTCTTCACATCAGCATCATTCAGAGAAGGTGTGACTGAGGAAACACCTTTTGTCACAACATACCAGAGATCGTTGTCAATTGCTTCAAGATGCATTCGCATTTTGTTCTTCGATGAGGGTAGTCCGTCCCATCAAAGGTAGGACACCCTGCTGAGACCTTGATCATACCTGCGGTCGACATAACTAAAACTCTAGGTGGTTAAACCAAAATCACACAGAACAAGGGAGTACCTTGCTCTGATACCAATTGAAAGTGCGTTATATCGACTAGAGGGGGGTGAATAGGCGATTTTTATGAATTCTTCACTGAGGAATTTGCCGTTGAGGAAATTCCTTTTATGAAGAACTACTTGCAGCGGAATAAGTACTCAGAGGTAAGCATAACAGATTACTAGCATAGTCATCATGATGAAATGAAGACAATCACAGAGTACAGAAAGCGTAATCACAGGATAACACAAGATGAAGACAAACAGACTGAAGAAATTGAACTGAGGAAATTGAGAAAGTCTTCAGTCAAAGTCTTCAAACACAGATATGACAAACACTCAACATAGTTATGAGGAAATGAAAGGGTTGAGGAAATAGAACCAGTTAGGTTGGTGAAGACAATGATTTGGTAGACCAGTTCCAACTGCTGTCTCAGTTGTACGTCCCAGTTGAGCGGTGAGTATTTAAACTCGAGGACACACAGTCCCGGACACCCAATCATCGAAAGCACGCAGCTCAGGACACCAAGTCCTCACCGTATTCTCCTTGAACTAAGGTCACACAGACCTCTTCCAATCACTCGTGGTAAGTCTTGAGCGACTTCCAAACCTTCACAGACTTGGTCACTCGGCGATCCACAATTCCTCTTGGATGCTCTAGACCATGACACCTAACCGTCTGGAAGAAGCACAGTCTTCAAAGGTAACAAGCGTCGGATCCACGCAGGATCAATTTCTTCAGTGATGCTCAATCACTTTGGGTTTGTTGGGGTTTGGTTTTTGGGTTTTTCCTCACTTGGGTTTGTCCTCACTTGATGATTTTCTCTCAAAGTCTTCAGAGGATGGGTTGCTCTCAAATGACAAGTGTCAAGTTCTCTCGGAGCAGCCAACCAGCTAGTGGTTGTAGGGGGCGGCTATTTATAGCTTAGGGAGCAGCCCGACATGATAAGACATAAATGCCCTTCAATGATATGACCGTTAGGTGGATAAGATATTTCGGACAGGTGGCGCCAAGAAGATAAAGAACGATCGGAAATTTGACTCTCAAATTCCTCGGGGCTATCATGTTCCTCCTTGTGTAGGCAATTCGCCTTTGGCGAATTCCTAACTCCTCGATCGAACAAATTCCTCGGTGACGGAAGAGCTTCGTCTACATCCTTTGAAGAAATTGACTGAACTGTATGAGATTTCCAAAAGCTTCACTCAAGGGATTGGTAGGTGTAGGATTTTGAGTTGAGCATCAAATGGAAATTTTTCCTTAGTATTTCCTCGACCCCCTTTAACAGTACGGTGTTTCTTATGACTCAAGAAAGAGAAAATGAAACTACGAAAACAAAAGTCTTCACGCTTCATGTTCCTCAAATGAATACCAAGTCTTCAAGGTCACACCAATTTCTTCACTTTCAAAGTCTTCAGAAAGTCTTGAATATCAAAGTCTTCGATGAAGAACTTCATTTTTAGGGGTCGACTTTCTCTGTAAATATCAGACTCCTCATAGACTTATAGACCTGTGTACACTCACAAACGCATTAGTTACTTAACCTATAAGTCTTCAATACACCAAAATCACTAAGGGGCACTAGATGCACTTACACCTACCCTCCTATTTCTCTCTGCTAGGGCAATTATATATATATATATATATATATGTGTGTTGATACTGTGTTGATGTTCATATGAACCATAGATTTTTTAGGGCAGTAGGCATTTTATAGCATTTAGGAAAAATGATTTGCAATTTTTTTAGGAAATTAGCTAGGGCAATGTTTATGAAAATTCCTAAACAGTAATTCCATTTAGCTTTAAACTAATAGAGGGTATATAAATAATAGTAGCATTTAGATTTAAATTAACAGATGGTATAAACAAAAAACACTTAGCTATAAAAAATATTTTGACTACGGACCTGAATTTGTTCCAAATTTCATTCAAATGAAATTTGAATTATTTGGACTATGGACCTGAATATTTTTGAAGAAATTGGGTGTAGGTACTAAGGTCTTGCTGTGGAAATTCTGGTGAGGTCAAAAGGGTTAGAGAAAATGTAGTTCCTAGACTTTTAGCTTTAGACAAAAAACAAAAGTATTTAGCTATAAATAAAAAACAGTAGCTATGGTATTTAGCTATAAACAAAAAACAGAATTGTTTTTCTTTTCAAAAACTTGGTCAAACAGAACAGTAGCTATAAATACTATTTATCTATAAATAAAAAACCGTAGCTATGGCATTTAGCTATAAACAAAAAACAGAATTGTTTTTCTTTTCAAAAACTTGGTCAAACAGAACAGTAGCTATATGTCATTGATGTTCATTTGCATATTCCATTATTGTTGATTATATATTTTCATTGAAGTGGCCATGTTATATGCAAATTCCTCAATAGTGTTTGCTCATGTTATATCTTTTCATTGAAGTTGTTCGATTGTGCAAGTGGCTTTGTTGTTTCCAGGGAATGATGCTGAGTGGCCTATGTTTTGCCGGAATGTTGATTCATTTCTGTTCCGGCAAATTTCAGGTTCTCGATTAGTCCACTTTTTACCAAAGGTCATGCCGAAATTTTCGGTGAATTTCGGCATGACTTGTGCTACTAAACTAGGACATATCGAGTGCCCGGATTTGCCGCACTGTGAAGGAGTCAACATTCCTGCAAAACAATAGTCCTTTTTTATGTCATTATTCATTTTATTAGGTCTAGAATTAATTGACTATATTTAATCATAGGAAACGTGGCTAGCAACGATGAAGGACAGCGTTCTGGTGATTGCGACGATGTCTACCTGGCGGCAGACGAATATTTTAGCCTTACTGACGATCAACCGAGGTTGTTGCTGGGCCCACCGGTGGCATCGAGGACTGAGACCAACACGCAGACCGGTGCTGAGACTGAGACCGGCGCTGAGACCGGTGCTGCCTCGGGGAGCGGAGCCGGTGTAGAACCGAAAGCAAAGAGGCAACGGGTTCCTAACAAACTCAGGACTACTAGACTGGTGGTCACAGAGGTGGACGACGGCAATTTTGAGCCAAAGGCGCCCGAGGAAGGCAGCGTGCTACGGCAATCAAATTGGCTGCATCGTACGGACAACCGCCACCATGAATGATGAGAAACTACAGAAGATAGAAAATATGAGGAGCTCCCTCCTAAAGAAGTTTCACCAGATATTCTTGTTCCCGGGCCGGAAAGAGAAGGATTATGAAGATCCATACAAGGACTCGGCAATGAAGAAGATAAACAAACACGCCATGACCAAGTTTAGCGACGCGTTGGCCGCCTGGAAAAATCGAGTGAAAGCAAAGATCAATGACGGGGAACCCTACTCCGAGATTGTAAAGGATAATCCGACTATCACGGAAGAGCAGTTTCAAATATTCAAGGAGGCTTGCGAGGCCGAAGTTGCCAAAAAAAAGTCTAAGTACATGAAGGGGCTTCAAAAGAGGAACATTGGGAGCCACCACCTCGGAAGTCGTGGTTACGGCGGAAAGAGGTCCAAATGGGCTAAGGAGGACGCGGAACCCCCGAATCTGGGCATCCTGCACCCTTGGCGGATTTCACCGTCCCGCGGGAGCGTGACGTCCTGAGGGCCCGGCACCGTTGGGACCCAGTGAAGAAGGTTTACGAGACAACACCGGTCATTACGGAGTTCATGAGACTACTGGTAATTTTAGTTTCTGATCAATTCGACTGCACACGTTAGTCATATTTGTAAACGATCCTTGTGCCTATTGTAGAGAGAGCAGCACCGGATTGCGGCTGAAAGCGACTCGCCGTCTAAGGCATTGGCGAGGCCCAAGTGGGACACTCCATTCAACCAGGCGTTGAACATATTGAAACAAAAACCGGTGGATACTCGACCATCGTATGGACGCTTGCACGGTGTCGGAGACGGCGCCACGTGGAAGAAGTACTACCGTGAGACCACAGAGGAGAGAAAGGAAAGACGGAGGTTAACTGAAGAAAACATCAACAAGAAGGTTGAGATTGCGGTTGAGAAGAAATCATCTGAGATAGTCGCAACAGCGGTAGCTGCCAAAAAAATGTGGTTGCAGATTTGTCTACTTCCTTGGTGACGGGCGTTATCACTTGGACAAGGAAAAATCCAGAAAAAAATGCAGAGGACTTTCCCCTTGCTGACTTCTTGGGAGCACCTGCTCCCGCACCGGCTCCCGCACCTGCTACCGCACCTGCTCCCGCACCGGCTCCCGCATTGGACGTGCTCGGCGGTGCTTCGTCTTTGGCTGAGCTCGACGCCCTCACGGTATCTGTCACACCGGCCCCCTTCAATATAAATGTATAATCTCCCGTTTTCATTGCCTTTCAGATGTCTCACGTCGCAGACTTTTCTTTGCAGGCCGACGAAACCCCGTGCACCATATTGTACACCATCGGCGACCAGAAGGTGGCCGTGGGAAGGCGACGATAATGATGCCGAAGGAACCATTGTTCCACAGCCGGCCGATCCCCCCGAACGTCTTAAAGGTTTCCATGGCGGTGTCGAAACCGGCCACGAGAATTTGCCTCCTCCAACACTACTGGCGGATGACGAGGAGACACCGCGGCGGCTTGGTGATTGTTGCAATGGGTGGGTCCTGTTGTGGCGAAAGAGTCTGCTTCGTCCGGAGGTGGCCGGGAGCACACCCACGAGCACGCAGCCTCAGCAAGGTATGAACATCAACACCCCACCCACCCAATTAGCGTCGGGTGTCGGGTTGGGTGATAGCGGACGGGGTAAGGAGGAGGCTCCATTAGTCGCTGATGACGTCACCATGGATGAGGATGAGGATGACGATGGCGCTGAACAGTATGTCTATACTGGCGCTTCCTCAGGGTTTGAGCATCATGAGTCGGTGCCTGAATTACCGTCTCAACGATATTGACGACCTTCCGGTAGTAAAGAAGTCTAGGAAGAGAGCGAGGAAAGGCAAAAAAGCTGATTCTATGATCCAGCCGCCTCAGCAGCCTCGGCTTCAGGACCGTATAGATATCCCCGATGCGGATAAATGTCGACGATCTAAGGAGACTTCATGACGATGTGCTGCGGGTAGAGAAATGCCTCATCGCCTCGAAAGATCCAGGATACCCACTCTACGTGGTTAACGTTCCGCGGCAAATGTCGTACGTCGACAGCTTCCTTGCGGATAAGTTCTTCCTCCGATTCGATTACATATTCGACATGTTTCACGTGAAGAAGCTGGATTTTACATTTGTCCGCCTTTATGCCTTGCACATGAACTACATCATTGGGGTTGAGCAGATACGTCATATCTGTGTCGCGGACCCATACTACATGCACGAGAGCTTCCTGGGAGTCTGTGCAGAGCAGCGTGAATACGCGAGGGATTACATCGTTAGTTTCATGCTCGCCAATAAGGACAAGGAGGCGATTCTCATGCCTTTTCATCCCGTGTAATTCATCCGCGCTACTATCCTTCCTTCGATTTCAATAATTCATTTGCACGGTGGAGGCTAAGCGCAGCGACGGGCGTGCCGTCCTCATCATCCTCTACCCCCGATTCTCCCACGCTCTTTACATGGACTCGTCGAAGAACATTCACAAAAAGGATTACACCCACATCAAAGATGTTCTCGACAGTGCTATGTTTTACTACCAAGCAAGGGGTGGATAGGTTAGGGACAAGAAGAGAAGGGGCGGCAGGGCCGCCATAAGACCGACTTCTGCTGCATCCAAAGAACCGAGCGATTCTCTTAATGATGGATTCTATGTCCTACACCACATCTTTGGAGTACAGACGGGATCACCAGAACCTTCAAATGTCACCTAGATCTGGCGATGCCCATATTCTGGAATGGGCAAAGGACATAGGAGATATCGAGGATCATCGACTTCGAGTTGAGTTCTATAACATCCAGCACGAACTTGCCCAAATCATCATGAAAGAGGTCGTCGGAAAAACAGGGATGGTCTACGGAGAAGGACAAGTGTTGCGGGAAGACGTCCGAACATGGATAGCCTCTCAGTGTCTCCACATGAAGCCTTTCACTAAGCTCGGGGACTATCTCCCTGACCTCGATGGATGGCATGGCATGTTGGAGTGACTGTCGATATATGACAATGTGTCTGTTTAGTCCATACTTTCCGTATGCCAAAACTTTGAGTTATGCGCAGTGAAACTTATTTGTGATGTAATTAAACCGTCTCCTCCTCGACTAGCGAAGATCACTCTAGTTAGGGCATTTTGGGTACGGTGAACTTTGTCATTTATGCTTATGATATGTTGTTTCTATTTTTGTCAAGTCTGTCTCTTTCTGTTGCTCAACTATATATGTTTCATATCATCGACTCATCACTACTAGAAAAACCCCTACTAATGGCGCACCTAGTATGGCTATTAATGGCGCATCTGTGGTGCGCCATTAATAGCAAGCCATTAGTAATTTTTACTAATGGCGCACCACCTGGTGCGCCATTAGTATCTGGTAACCATGTAGTGCGCCATTAGTATAGCCCACGGTGCGCCATTAGTATCTGGTATACTAATGGCGCACCATGTAGTGCGCCATTAGTATAGCCCACGGTGCGCCATTAGTATCTAGTATACTAATGGCGCACCACATAGAAGTGCGCCATTAGTAACATTTTTTCTTTCAAATTTTTTTTTCAAATTTTCCAATTTTTTTTTAATTTTTTCAATTTTTTTTTCAATTTTTTCTTAATCTCAGTTCACTATGGCTTAATCTCGGGTCAATATGCTTAATCTCAGGTCAAATCGCACTCCGTGGTCAAACTTCCCGAAAGGTCACCCATCCTCACACTACTCCAGCCCAAGCACGCTTAACTTCGAGTTCTATCCAACCCCGACAACAGCTCACTTCACGGGCACTTGTTGATATATCTAGCATATCAATCATGTTATACCTTATTGATGTCTAGGACTTTGTTCATGTTAATGACTATGATGAAATTTTGAAAAATATTTCAAACTTCTCGATCATATTACGTATCATTTTTGAAAAAAATCAAATTTTTTTGAAATTAGTAATTTTGAAATTAGTAATTTTTTCTGTTACTAGTGGCGCACCACATCCACGGTGCGCCACTAGTAAGTTTGAATTTTTTTGAATTTTTTGCCGCTAGATCTTGAAAGCCCCGTAACTTTTTTTCTGTTAGGTTTTTGGGGATTTTGAAAATGTTTAACGGGTTCCCCGGTTAAATTCGGATGTAACTTTTCGAGTAGATGATTTTCATATAAAAACTTTTTCATCCGAAAGTTAGTATGCAAAAGTTATGCCCATTTTTACAAATTCTAGAGATTTTGCAAATGAAGTCGAAATTCATATTTGCAAATTTTCCCAACAACTAGACCACATATCACATGGGAAACTTATTTCCTTTTATTTTTTGACATTTTCATCATTTTCTTTTATTTTTTTAAAACTGAAAAGGCGATCAACGGGGGGTGCATTCGGTGGAAGGTGGTTGTTACTAATGGCGCACCGTGGAGTGGTGCGCCATTAATAGTTGAACTAGTAATGGCGCACCACCCCACGGTGCACCATTAGTAACTTGGCCACCTTCCACCGACGACGAAAGTTACTAATGGCGCACTGGGGTGGTGCGCCATTACTAGTTCAACTACTAATGGCGCACTCCCACGGTGCGCCATTAGTAGTTTTGAAAAAAAAAATAAAAAAAATGATATTTTTTTGATTTTTTTTTAAAAACTTAGTAATGGCGCACCAGTGGAAAGTGCGCCATTACTAGTTAAAACTAGTAATGGCGCACCACTACAAGGTGCGCCATTAGTAACAAAATTTTTTTTATTTATTTTTTACATTTTTTTCAAAACTACTAATGGCGCACGACGGATGTGGTGCGCCATTACTATGTCAATTAGTAATGGCGCACTATGCACCGGTGCGCCATTAGTAACAAAATGTTTTTTATGTTTTTTCCAAACTACTAATGGCGCACCACACACCGTGCGCCATTAGTAATATATTACTAATGGCGCACGAGACATGGTGCGCCATTAGAATATAGTAATGGCGCACCACATCACAGGTGCGCCATTAGTAGCCATTCCATCTATAGCCCTTTTTGTAGTAGTGCTTGTGACGATGCAGGTGCATAGATCATCGATGGCGAAGAAGTGCTACGCCAGGAGTATATATACGATGAGTGGCCGGAGTGTCAGGCCCAGGTGTTGCCGGTTTCCGGTTTCCGAAGCGACAGGTAGTAGTTAGTTTAGGTTCACGCTAATGCGAGAGAGGATACGAACTCATGTACTCAAAGTGATAGCTCTTCTCGCGTATACCATTGTTTAGATGGATGACGATGTATTTGCAAGTAATCAAGGACTTGTATCGCTATTTTCGAGATGATGACGAGAGACCACTTTGTGTTGGATATGATTATGATGAGACTATTTGTATGTATATGCTATGATTATATTCGTGGTCTCACAGGGATTTGTATGTGCATCATGATGACATTTCTATGTGCTAAAGATTCTTCTATAATGCCTATTCAAATACAAAACAAATATGCCCAAAAAAACAAAAAACCTGTTAAATTAGCAGTAGCGAGTGTATAGAAGTTAGTAGCAGCGCCGCTATGGCAGTAGCGCGTTGCTGCAAAGGGCACTGGAGCTACTAGTAGTAGCGTGCTCCCAGTAACCGTGCTGCTGCTACACTTGTGTAGCAGTAGCGCCGGTGACCACGCGCTACTGCTATATGTTAGCTGTAGCGCCTTATTAGTGCGCCCCACCCTGCGCTACTGATATACCTAAAACCCACGCTGCTGCTAGCCTTTTCCCTAGTAGTGTGTGAGGCAATCAACGCAAGCATGTAGCAATCAATGGGACATGGCATATGTGAAGAAATGACATTGTTGCAAGCAACCATATTATAGTAGAAAGTAATCCAAGAATTGGATGCAACACACAAGATATATATGTCATGAGGCATGGAAATGTGAAAATAGCAAGCCCAAGAAAGATCTCTAACATGTGCTCAATCAAGTCTCATGGTGCAAGCAACAAAAGTAGTATGATCCGGAATATCCATGCTCAAGAAAAATGTCACCTTGAAGGCGTGTCCTTGTGCCTCCCGCACAATGCCGAAGTGCAAGCAAATGCAGTGTAGAAGCAAGTCGTGTTAGAATGTATGAGGCTCACTCTCAAGAGGTAGAATGGTCAACTCGTGGGAAGAGGAAGTTGAGAAGTGGAAGTATCCTACACATGCACAAAACAAAGCAAAGAACGTATGCACACATAATCCCTCATTATGGTTCTCATTCTTGCGCATAACCATTATTAGAAGCAAAAGTGCATGAATAATATGATGCAATGGCTATATTCATGGCACCAGGCATATGGTGCAAATAAGGAAGATAAGCTAGCATGCTTCACAACAAATATGTCGAAATCTCCAAACATATGTGAGAATGCTATGGGAGCGATCTCATTATCAAGACTAAAATCATTGTTCCACTCAATACATAACAAATGATCTAGCATGATAGAGGCAACATATGGAGATATATGACAAGAAGCAATGCTGCAATAGCAATCATGTGCAAAGCATGGCAATGGTTGTCATAAACTTCATGGAATGAGTAAGTATGAATCATGGGCGATGCAACACAAGCAAGCATATCCATCATGTCAGCAAACTAGTGGAGCGAAGATGCAACACACTAGAGGAAATCGTGGCAATCATCTCATGTGAGCAATTAGTAGGCATAGACAATACACATGACATATCGCAAGCACACACATCAAGCGTGATCGAAGTATCATCATAGGTATGGGTCACAAATGGAGCATGGCAATAACAAGCAATATCTCCACCCAGCTTGCAAATACACATACAAGTACTAGAATCAATCATCATGTGTGATCCAAAGCAAGGGTCACAAAAGCATGGTAAAGGCATAGGAATGAGCATATCATGCAAAGTGAACATGGCAAGATGGGCATAGAATTTGTAATGGACAATAACCCATAACCATGTTAGGGCCATGTGGAAGAAACGCGGGATGTCTTTGCATGAAGGGAGTGGTGGGAATGAAAATCCACGGGATCACAAGTCATCATTGCTCTCTACAGCTTGTTTCGTCAACTCATGGGATTGTGAGGTTGGAAAATATTCATGGGTACCTACACAAAAGAGATACAAAACAAAGAAATTGTGTGTGTGTGGCAAATTTACACGTCATCCATCATGATGTGTATGTGCACGTGTGAGTTAGCACAAGATAAGCATCGCTCAAAAAAATTTGATGCTTGGTATGGGGACATGTCATCCATCATGAAAGAATAGTTATTATGTATGACACGATGGGGTCACAAATTTAGCATGCAATTATTGCAAGTGTGTGGCACAAAAATATTATTTTTATTCATGGGATGCATATGGTGCACACAATCATGGGAATCATGCAATGGATGGGGTGGATAAAAATCTCCTAACATGTATGAGGAAGCTATGGGGTTCTCCTCGTGAGCAATATTGGAAACATCGTATGGAGAATATGGGAAACACCCGAAACAATGCATATTCGAAGCTATGTGGTCATGGCATGGCATATGAGAGGAACGATGCAAAGGGAGCATATCAATATCATCACAGGAAAAATAAATGCCAATAACCATGGGCTTGTCATCTATGTCACATGTGCAAATTGGGTTTAATTTAATGGCATATGCATAGTCACTATGATGATATTGCAAATATGACATATGGTTGATCTCATTCATAGCATATGACAAGTCAAGCACATTATCAAACATGATGTGACCAAGAGTATTATCACAAGAAATCCTATGTAACATGGCATCACAACTAATAGACTCCACATGACAATCATCAAACTCTTCATAAATAGGCAAATCATCGCATGTGGAAGTCGCACTAGCATGAAGCATGGTAATAGGTGTATCAACATCATGCAAGCAATCAATGTCAAGAATGTCTACTAGTGAGACTAGAGCATCACCTTCACCTATGTTACCTTTTCCATTCCACTCAAGTGTTGTAGGTGAGGTGGCAAATACCAAATGGTGGTCACCTTCATGTTGATGGAACCTTGTGGGGGTGCATCATATTCCACCATATGACCATTGTCTTGTCCAAAGGAAGGACGAAGTAGTCGAGGGTCGGTGCATCATCATATATGGGACCTAGCACCAAATGAGAAGACACAATAGAGGTAGTGGTTACGTCGTTAGATTTCAAAATGTCCTCACGTGGCCTATCAACTATCACAATCTCTCTGTGTGGTGGCTCACTCACTCCCTCAAAGTAGGTGCACTCAAACTCACATATGGTGTAGTCAGTCATCTCACTGATGTGGTGGGGATTGTGGCTCTCCTCATATGGGAATTGGGGCAGCTCATCATATATGGGGCTAGTAGTGAACCCACTCTCACTCTCAGTATGGTCGCACAACTCACTCAAGTCATCATACGTCGCCGTGGTCGAAGGGAAAATCCCATGCTCAACCCTCTCGTCACTGTCGCCATGGATGAAGGCCGAAGATGGCACATCATCACTCTCGCCTCCAAAGATGGAAGCATCGTCCTTGCTCTTCACCATGTAGCTCGCCTCCAAATCTTGTTCCTTGAGAGGCTCCGTAGTCGTAGTCATCGCCGCACCGTCTTTAAAAAGCGTCATGGTAGACTCGGCGTCATCAATGCCACAAAGAGGGATGGCGGTGAAGTCGAACTTGGGAGCATCATCTTGGAGCTTGTCGGGCTTGGACATCTTGGTGGTACTATCCTCATGCTCGTTTCCATGGAGCTTGGTCGTCGCGAAGTGTGCTTGGGTTGAAGCCTTGGCCTTCATGAATTATTTTTCTACCTTGATAGCACCAATGTAGTTTTCGTAGAGGGACGTGTAGTTCTCGCGGAAGGTAGTCTTGTGGATGTCGATGTTCAATCCCACCATGAAGTGGAACTTCATTGAAATGGGGTCGAACACGCCGGATCATCGCAAGGCTTTCTTCATCTCCTTGAAGTACTCGTTGACGGAATTGGATCCTTGGATGGTGTTCTCCAATTGGTGTTGAAGTTGTTCCGTGTAGGGGGAGGTAAAAACTCTCGCCGCAAAGCTTTCTTCCTCTTGGACCAACCCATGTCGAAGGTCTTCGAAGGTGTGTGAAGCCACCATGTCGACGCGTAGTCATGGAAGTTAATTGTGGCGCACCTCACTTGATCTTCGGAAGGGACTGGATGTAGCTTGAGGTAGTCGTCCATCTTGCGCTCCCACTGAGATACTCCTCGGGGTCTTGAGTCCCATAGATAGGAAGCTCGTGGTCGGCGTCGAGGTCGTAGTAACTCGTGAAAGTCGTGGAGTTGAGCTTGGGGAGCTTTGCTTGAGCGTAGTCTTGAGGTGCTTGTTATCGAAGATGCCATATTTCCAAACGCGAAGATGCCTTGGAGTCGCTTGGTGAAGATGCCAAGGTAGATGGTGAAGTCATAGAGTGGTGGTTGGTGTTGAGCTCTTGACCTTCACGTTCTCGTTGGTGATGGTCTCGATGCCGATGTGACCTTGCCGGAGACGGTAGCTTGGAAGCATGTGTAATTGAGCGTCTTCTCGAAGATGGTGAAGACCTCTTGTAGGAATTTAAGAGGGCTTTGATCTCCTCCATTTGAGCTTGCATCTTGGCGTCCGAGTGGCTTTTCATGGCACCACACTTGTCATTGTTGTTGTGTACCGAAGGAGGTGTACTTTGCCTATCCATCACAAGACTCGAGCAAATATGAGTGGAAGAAAGGAAAGAACTAGACCAAATGTGTATTATCCAATGTTGAAGATGGATTAATGCTTACTCAATAATGTATTATGGAAATAACACAATTGGTACCGGATCTTGTCAATTCTCACACGTACAAAAGTAAAGCTTTTGGTGGAGCTTGGTGAGGATAGTGGCACAAAAAATTTCATGCAAAATGTTAGAATGAGTCAATAATGTTGAAAGAGATTCACAAATTCGCAAGTGAAACAAGTAGAGCAATAGTAATGAATGGCACACGGAAACACACACACACGGATAAATAAATGGGGTTGTGCAACCAAGGAACGAGCTCAAAATGTGGAATCCACGAAAAATTCTTTTGTTGCACGACTCTAGAAGGATGCTAGCACGATTGCTCAATAGGCAGATGTCGGTGCAACAAACCCTGGGTCTGTTGCCCAACTATGCACAGGCACAAGATCAAGGTTGAAGCACCAGCTCAAGCCAGGGATTGAAGAACCAAGAGATTTGAAGGCCCAATATGTCGCTTAGAGAGATCAAGATCGAGCCAAAGGAACAAGATACCGGCAAGAGAAGGGCCTCCCTTGCTGGGCAGGCGAGCCCGACAAGGGGCGTGGCCACCACCCGAAGCAAGCAACCAAGACTCCCCGACAGAGCCTGCCGGGGCTCGTGGGGGCTGAACCGCCCCGCCAACCACTCAAGTACGACCCACGTCGTCAATCATGCGGTGCCAAGCCGCAAGATGATTAAGTGGCAGCCATTCGCCACATGCCAGCATCTCCTACAGAAGAAACTCACAGGTGACACCCATCCTGTGACGTGTCAGGAGACCAGATGAGGAGCTGGCGAGATAGCCCGGCAGGCCTTGCCGGGCAACCAGTGATGTGACACTAAGCGGTGCATTTAATGCGCCCTGTCAGCCCATAGAGTTAGGTATGATATGACTGTTCGCTATCATATCGGTGGATAAAGACCACTTTGCCACTTTGGTGACCCCTTTAATCTATAAAAGGAGGCCCATGGCACTCATAGGAGGGGTTAGAGGGTTGGAAGGTTGACAAAACCCAAGCCAACATACGCGCGTAGCCGCTGCATCCCCAATGGAACCCTTGCCGGGTAAGTGTACTACGCACCACGACGTCCATTCCATCATCAATCCACCAAAGCAGGAGTAGGGTCTTATACCTCGCGGCGGCCCGAACCTGGGTTATTTGCTCATGTGCCTTCTGTCGTGCTGCCGTGCGTTGATCTGCTCTTTGTGCAACACGATGTCCCCCCGTCGAACCAGCAAGGAGCCACCCGGTCCCATAGGTGGCCACGGATATCCTGCGACATCTTTGTCGTGCCAGGTTGGGGGATCGCTTGCGCGAACCTGAAAGAGTGCACAACACGTCATCTTCATATTCGACGATGCCATCGACCATGGCACCCAAGAAGAAGAGTCGGGCCCTTCGGCCCAGCCATTCACCTCGAAGGCTCTACCTCCCACAGCCTCTAACGCTACGGGAGATGCAGAAACGAGCGAGGACGTGAGCGCTGCTTGTGGTGTGGTTGGAGCAGGTGGCGCCATCACCACTCCCCCCGCGGCCGACACGGGGGTTGGAAGCATCGGAGGAGAACAGCACCAGCAGGGTCTCGATGACCACGCTCCGCAAGGCACGGACAAGAGGGTCACTCCGCCTTCACCCCCTCCTCCCTTCGGCGGGCGCAGCCACAGCAACGGTACTCGGTCCTGGGTGAGCCATCGCCCTCTTGCAACCCCTGCTACGGGAGGAGTCATGGTGCACGTGCCTTTTCCCGGACGAGCCGACCCGACCACCGTGCCCGATGGAGCCGCTAATCCTTGAGCACCATCACCGCGCGCCCCCGCTATCTAGGTGGTCATTCCATAGCAGCGCAGGCGCGCCACCGCTGCCGTTGCCGCCATAGGCACCGTCAGCATCCAGGCGATGGTGCGGTCGACGTCATCAACATCTATGCCGAGCACGGCCATGGAGGCTATGGTGCGAGCCCAGCTACTACTGAGGTTCCCGCCAGCAGCCGAGCAGATGGATGAGTGGCGTGCCACCATCCAGAGCCTGCTCGGTTTCGCCAAAGCTGGGGGCTCGTGATGAGCTGGCCCGCCACGACCTCCTCAAGCAGCAGTAACCGCCCGTACTGCTGGCCGAACGGAGGGGGCCGTCTCCACCGTGCAGTCCCAACCACGGCAGCCGACGCGGGTGATGACCCAAAATTATAGGGGATCTATCGTAGTACTTTCGATAAGTAAGAGTGTCGAACAAAACGAGGAGCAGAAGGAAATGATAAGCGGTTTTCATTAAGGTAATCTCTCCAAGTACTAAAATAAGTGGTAACAGATAGTTTTGTGATAAGGTAAATTGTAACAAGCAACAAGTAACAAGAGTAAATAAAAGTGCAGCAAGGTGGCCCAATCCTTTTTGTAGCAAAGGACAAGCCTGGACAACTTTTTATAATAGGAAAAACGCTCCCGAGGACACATGGGAATATCATCAAACTAGTTTTCATCACGTTCATATGATTCGCGTTCGGTACTTTGATAATTTGATATGTGGGTGGACCAGTGCTTGGGTGTTGTTCTTACTTGAACAAAAATCTCACTTATGATTAACATCTCTTGCAAGCATCCGCAACTACAACAAAAGTATTAAGGTAAACCTAACCATAGCATGAAACATATGGATCCAAATCAGCCCCTTACGAAGCAACGCATAATCTAGGGTTTAAGCTTCTGTCACTCTAGCAACCCATCATCTACTTATTACTTCCCAATGCCTTCCTCTAGGCCCAAATAATGATGAAGTGTTATGTAGTCAACGTTTACATAACACCACTAGAGGCTAGACAACATACATCTCATCAAAATATTGAACGAATACCAAATTCACACGACTACTAATAGCAAGACTTCTCCCTTATCCTCAGGAACAAACGTAACTACTCACAAAGCATATTCATGTTCATAATCAGAGGGGTAATAATATGCATAAAGGATCTGAACATATGATCTTCCACCAAATAAACCAACTAGCATCAACTACAAGGAGTAATCAACACTACTAGCAACCTACTAGCACCAATCCCAGACTTAGAGACAAGAATTGGATACAAGAGATGAACTAGGGTATGGAGATGAGATGGTGCTGGTGAAGATGTTGATGGAGATAGCCCTCTCCTGATGAGAGGAGCGTTGGTGATGATGATGACGATGATTTCCCCCTCCCGGAGGGAAGTGTCCCCGGCAGAACAGCTCCGCCAGAGCCCTAGATTGATTCCGCCAAGGTTCCGCCTCGTGGCAGCGGAGTTTCGTCCCGTAAGCTTGCCCACGATTTTGTCCAGGGTAAAAGTGATGATATAGCAGAAGATGGTCACCGGAGGCCCACCAGGGGGCCCTGGAGATAGGGGGCGCGATCTGTAGGGGGAGCCTGTCTCCTCGACAGCGTGTGGGCCCCGTGGCCTATTTCTTTTGCTCATAATTTCTTATAAATTCCAAAAAGTTGTTTTGTGGAGTTTCAGGACTTTTGGAGATGTGCAGAATAGGTTTCCAACGTTTGCTCCTTTTCCAGCCAGAATTCCAGCTGCCGACATTCGCCCTCTTCATGGTAAACCTTGTAAAATAAGGGAAAATAGCCATAAATATTGAGATATAATTTTTAATAACAGCCCATAATGCAATAAATATTGATATAAAAGCATCATGCAAAATGGACGTATCAACTCCCCCAAGCTTAGACCTCGCTTGTCCTCAAGCGGAAGCCGAAATCGCAAAATATGTCCACATGTTTAGAGATAGAGGTGTAGATAAAAATAAAATATGGACATGAGGCATCATGATCATTCTAATAACAGCAACATATATGGATTTTGTCATATAATTTCCCATGCTCAAGTAATAAGCAATTCACAATATCAAGTATGGTTCAAAAACTTCATTGGGAACTAAGAAACTATAATCTCAGTCATTGAAGCAATTGCAATTTATCGTAATATCGGAAAGAGTCAATAATAGAGCTTTTCAGCAAGCTCACATACTCAACTATCTTGTAGTCCCCTATAATTATTAACACTCACGCAATACTTGTGGTTATAGAGTCTCAGCCGGACACTGAGAAAGATAGGGGCTTATTGTGTTGCCTCCCAACCTATTCACCTTTAGGTGATGTCAACAATAATAGCATATATCAAATTACATCCAATTGGATATATGTATCATGATCTTTCAAACACGAGGAGCTTGCCAAAGGATAAATATAATAAGGGAAAGGTGAGCATCACCTTGACTCAATGCATAAAGTAAATCATAAAGTAAAAGATAGGCCCTTCGTAGAGGGAAGCAGAGGTTGTCATGCGCGTTTAGGGTTGATGCATAAAATCTTAGTGCAAAAGAACGTCACTTTATATTGCCCCTTGTATGTGGACCTTTATTATGCAATCCGTCGCTTTTATTACGTCCACTACAAGTTTGTACAAAGCTTATTTTCTCTGCACTAATAAGTCATACATATTTAGAGAGAAATTTTTATTGCTTGCACCGATGACAACTTACTTGAAGGATCTTATTCAATCCATAGGTAGGTATGGTGGACTCTCATGGCAAAACTGGGTTTAAGGATAATTGGAAGCACAAGTAGTATCTCTACTTGGTGCAAGGAATTTAGCTAGCATGAGGAAGAAAGGCAAGCTCAACATGTTTGGAAGGTCAATGACAATATATTTTAACTGAGATGTCGGAAAACATAAACCATTACGTTGTCTTCCTTGTCCAACATCAACTCTTTTAGCGTTTCATACTTAATGAGTGCTTCACAATTATAAAAGATGTCCAAGATAATATATTTGTATGTGAACCCCTCTTTACTTATCACTTCCTATTCACTGCAACGATGACCAAGGCTATGTTCATCAACTCTCAACAATTTTTACGCCTCATATTTTCTATATGTGAAGTTATCACTATCCATAGGATCAATATGAACTCTTTTATTCTTTCTACTTTCTCAAGATCATAGCATCATGGAAAAGCCCTTGACTCAACACTAATCTTTATTATAGATAGCACACAGACTCGCTTACATAAACAGATCACAAAGCAAAACTCAAAACTACTTGATATCAAAACTTCAATCTACTAGATCAAGATACTACTAAAAGGATCGAACTAAATAAAGTGGTAAAGATAAGGGTGTGATGGTGACACGATACCGGGGCACCTCCCCCAAGATTGGCAGTTGCCAAGGGGAGTGTCCATACCCATGTGCTTATTTCTTCGGAGGTGATGGAGGTGGTGATGATGACGGTGGATAATCATACATCGAGTGTAAAAGCTCCTCCAACTTGCGGATAATGCCCTTGAGCCCAACAATATGATCCTTCAACAAAATATTCTCCTGTGTGAGATACTTGTTCTGTATGCGGGCTAACTCAATCATCTTGAAAGCTTCAATCTCTGTTGGAGTGAAAAGGTTAGGTAAAGGTCGAGGGATGTCTTCTTCTTTCACCACGGATCTTGAACCTCTATGGCCTTCTTGATCCCTTCATCCTTGTTGATCTCTCGGTTCCTCTCTTTTCAACTCTATCTTCAATAGCCAAGCATCCTTGTCTTCGTTGTTGGAGGAGGGAGAAGTCATGGTGCTCTAAATATGCAACAGAGACAGCTCGAAACGAAAACAGAGGATATTTGCGTGATACGGTGGTCAAAACCTTCGGGAGTATATATAATGAATTTTTACCGACCAAAATATGTAACATATAAGAAAACGGAGTCCGGGAGGCACACGAGGTGCCCACGAGACAGGGGGCGCGCCCTGCAGAGGGGGGCGTGCCCTCCTCTCTCGTGAGAGCCTCGTGTCCCTTTCGGACTACTTCTTTCTTCCTAAAATTCTTAAATAATCCAAAACTGATAAAAATTGCCATTAGAGTTATTTTGGAGTCGGTTTACTTATCGTATCATGTACCTATGCCTTTTCGGAGTCTGGAACGTTCTGGAAAGTGTCTCTTATGTATTCCTCAGGGGTTATGGTTTCAATAATATTAGTTCCAACATTGATAGGATTACCTGAAATATAATGTTTAATTCTTTGACCGTTTACCACCCTCGGATTTGTGCCTTCGAAGTTGTTGATTTTTATAGCACGAGAATGATAGACCTCCTCGATAACGTAGGGACCTTCCCATTTTGAGAGAAATTTTCCTGCAAAAAATCTTAAACGAGAGTTGAACAATAACACATAATCTCCTACGTTAAACTCACGCTTTTGTATCCTCTTATCATGCCAGTGTTTGACCTTTTCGTTGAAAAGCTTAGCATTATCATATGCTTGGGTTCTCCATTCATCAAGTGAGCTAATATCAAACAACCTCTTCTCACCGGCAAGTTTGAAGTCATAATTGAGCTCTTTAATAGCCCAATATGCTTTATGTTCAAGTTCAAGAGGTAAATGACATGCTTTTCCATAAACCATCTTATATGGAGACATGCCCATAGGATTTTAGTACGTAGTTCTATAGGCCCATAATGCATCATCAAGTTTTTTGGACCAATTCTTTCTAGATCTATTAACAGTCTTTTGCAAAATTAATTTGAGCTCTCTATTGCTCAATTCTACTTGACCACTAGACTGCGGGTGATAAGGGGATGCGATTCTATGATTGACATCATACTTAGCAAGCATCTTACGAAAAGCACCGTGAATAAAGTGTGAACCACCATCAGTCATATGATATCTAGGGACTCCAAACCTTGGAAAAATAACTTCTTTAAGCATTTTAATAGAAGTGTTATGATCAGCGCTACTAGTTGGAATAGCTTCTACCCACTTAGTAACGTAATCAACAGCAACTAAAATATGTGTATAACCATTGGAGGCAGGAAAAGGTCCCATATAATCAAAGCCCCAAACATCAAACGGTTCAATAACAAGGGAATAATTCATAGGCATTTCTTGACGTCTACTAATGTTACCTATTCTTTGACATTCATCACAAGATAAGACAAACTTACGTGCATCTTTGAAAAGAGTAGTCCAATAAAAACCAGATTGAAGTACCTTGTGTGCAGTTCTATCTCCAGCGTGGTGTCCTCCATAGGATTCAGAGTGACACTTTCGTAGGATTTGTTCCTGTTCATGCTCAGGCACACAACGTCTAATAATACCATCTACTCCTTCTTTATAAAGGTGTGGGTCATCCCAGAAGTAATGTCTTAAATCATAAAAGAACTTTTTCTTTTGCTGGTATGTGAAACTAGGCGGTATATATTTAGCAACAATGTAATTAGCATAATCAGCATACCAAGGAGCAGTACGAGAAGCATTGACAACCGCTAATTTTTCATCAGGAAAACTATCATTAATAGGCAGTGGGTCATCAAGAACATTCTCTAACCTACATAAGTTGTCTGCAACGGGGTTCTCGGCTCCCTTCCTATCAATAATATGCAAATCAAATTCTTGGAGCAAGAGGACCCATCTAATGAGTGTAGGCTTAGCGTATTTCTTTTCCATAAGATAGTTAATAGGAACATGATCAGTGTGAATAGTAACTTTGGAATTAACAATATAAGGTCTAAACTTATCACATGCAAACACAACTGCTAAGAACTCTTTTTCAGTAGTAGCATAATTTCTCTGGGCAGTATCAAGAGTCTTACTAGCATACTGTATAACATTCAATTTCTTATCGACTCTTTGCCCTAAAACAGCACCTCTGACATAATCACTAGCATCACACATAATTTCAAAAGGTAAATTCCAATCAGGAGGCTGAACAATAGGTGCGATGATCAAAGCTTTCAAGTGTTTCAAATGCTTCTACACAATCATCATCAAAGACAAAAGGAATATCTTTTGCAATAAATTAGTCAGAGGCCTAGAGATTTTAGAAAAGTCCTTAATGAACCTCCTATAAAAGCCGGCATGACCAAGGAAACTTCTTATACCTTTTATGTCCTTGGCACATGGCATCTTTTCAATAGCATCAACTTTGGCTTTATCAACTTCAATACCTCTCTCGGAGACCTTATTCCCCAAGACAATGCCTTCATTAACCATAAAGTGACACTTTTCCCAATTCAGGACGAGACTAGGGTCTTCACATCTCTGCAAAACTCGATCAAGGTTGCTCAAACAATCATCAAAAGAGGATCCATAGACGGAGAAGTCATCCATGAATACCTCACAAATCTTTTCACAAAAATCAGAGAATATAGCCATCATGCATCTTTGAAAGGTAGCAGGTGGATTACATAAACCGAAAGGCATACGTCTATAAGCAAAAGTACCAAAAGCGCAAGTAAAAGTAGTTTTAGATTGATCCTTAGTTGACACAGGTATTTGAGAGAAGCCAGAATAACCATCTAGAAAGCAAAAATGTGTGTGTTTGGATAGCCTTTCTAGCATTTGATCAATAAAAGGTAAAGGGTAATGATCTTTCTTAGTAGCTTTATTTAACTTACGAAAATCAATTACCATCCTATAACCAGTAATAATTATTTGCGGGATCAATTCATCTTTATCATTAGGAACAACAGTAATACCTCCCTATTTGGGGACACAATGGACAGGGCTTACCCATTCACTATCATCAACAGGATAAATAATACATGCCTCAAGGAGCTTTAGAATCTCCTTTCTTACCACCTCCTTCATTTTGGGATTTAATCGTCTTTGAGGATCTCTAACTGGTTTGGCATCTTTCTCTACTGAAATTTTGTGTTGACATAATGTGGGACTAATGCCCTTAAGATCATCCAGGGTATATCCAATAGAAGCTCGGTGCTTCTCCAGAGTTCTCAATAATCTTTCTTCTTCTTTCTCTGAAAGGTTAGCACTAATAATAACATGATATATTTCTTTTTCATCAAGATAAGCATACTTAAGATTATCAAGTAAAGGTTTGAGTTCAAACACGGGATCACCCTTGGGTAGAGGGGGATCCCCAAGAATTTCAACGGGAAGGTTATGTTTCAGCACAGGTTCTTGTTTAAGGAACACTTCATCTATTTCTTCCCTTTCCTTCATAAACATATCGTTTTCATGGTCTAACAAATAATGTTCTAACGGATCAGTTGGAGGAACAGCAATGGAAGCAAGACCAATAATCTCTTCCTTACTAGGTGGTTCCCTTTCACGAGGTTGTCTACTGAACTTAGCAAAATTGAACTCATGAGACATACCATCTATGCCAACAGTGACTACCTTCCTTTTACAATTAATCTTAGCACTAGCAGTATTCAAGAAAGGTCTACCAAAAATAATGGGACAAAAATCATCTTGTGGGGAAGTAAGAACAAGAAAATCAGCAGGGTATTTAATCTTCCCACACAAGACTTCAACATCTCTAACAATCCCAATAGTTTTAATGGTGTCCCTATTAGCAACCTTAATAGTAACATCAATGTCTTCTAATTCAACATGTGCAATATCATGCATAATTTCTTTATAAAGATCATAAGGTATCACACTAGAACCCGCACTCATATCACATAAGCCATGATAACAATGATCTCTTATTTTAATAGAAATAACATGCATGCCTACAACAGGTCTACGTGTCTTAGTATCGGGTCTAGCAATACTAGCAGTCTCACCCAAGAAAGAAATAACATGCCCATCTAAGTCCTCCTCCAAGAGATCTTTAACCATAGCAATACTAGGTTCAACATTAATTTGCTCAGGAGGTGTATAAGTCCTAGTATTACTCTTAGGAACAACAGTCGAAGCATTAGCATGATCTTTTTTCCTAACAGGAAAAGGAGGTTTTTCAACATAAGCAGTAGGAACAATGGGATCACTATAGGTAATAGTCTTTTCTTCGACTGCAATAGGTGCAACTACTTTCACTTCAACAGGAGGATTATATTTAAAGCACTTCTCTTTAGGGAGATCAACATGAGTAGCAAAAGATTCACAAAAAGTAGCTGCTATCTCAGAGTCAAGTCCATACTTAGCCCTAAATCCACGGAAAGCATCGGTATCCATAAAAGATTTAACACAATCAAACTTAGGTGTCATACCTGACTCCTTACCATCGTCGGAACCCCAATCTTCAGAGTTGCATTTAATTCTTTCCGATAAGTCCCATTTGAAATAAATAGTCTTCAGCATATAAGAACCAGCACAGGAAGTATCGAGCAGGTTGCGATTATTAAGAGATAGCCGAGCATAAAAATTCTGAATAATCATTTCCCGAGAGAGCTCATGATTGGGGCATGAATATAACATTGACTTAAGCCTCCCCCAAGCTTGAGCGATGCTTTCTCCTTCGCGAGGCCAGAAATAATATATGTAATTATGATCACGATGAACAAGATGCATAGGATAGAACTTCTGGTGAAATTCCAGCTTCAATCGCTTATAATTCCAAGATCCCGTACATCACATAGCCTATACCATGTCAATGCATCTTACTTCAAAGATAAAGGGAAGAACTTCCTTTTGACAACATCATCGGGGATACCTGCAATCTTAAATAATCCACAAAATTCATCCACAAAGATAAGGTGTAAGTCGGGATGCAATGTTCCGTCTCCTGCAAAAGGATTAGCTAGCAGTTTTTCTATCATACCCGAAGGAATCTCAAAGTGAATATTTTCATAAAGTTGAGTAGGTTGAGGAGCATCTCTTTTCTCTTCTGGTTGGGGTGAAGATACCCCAAACAAGCCCCTCAAAGGATTAGTTTCCATAGTGACAAGTAAGAAAATTTCAGCACACTATATAAATGTTTCCTTACCAAGTTCCACTCACCAAAAGCGCTACACTCCCCGGCAACGGCGCCAGAAAAGAGTCTTGATGACCCACAATTATAGGGGATCTATCGTAGTCCTTTCGATAAGTAAGAGTGTCGAAGACAACGAGGAGCAGAAGGAAATGATAAGCGGTTTTCATCAAGGTAATCTCTACAAGTACTGAAATATGGTAACAGATAGTTTTGTGATAAGGTAAATTGTAACGAGCAACAAGTAACAAGAGTAAATAAAGTGCAGAAAGGTGGCCCAATCCTTTTTATAGCAAAGGACAAGCCTGGACAAATTCTTATAATAGGAAAAACGCTCCCAAGGACACATGAGAATATCATCAAGCTAGTTTTCATCATGTTCATATGATGCGTGTTCGGTAATTTGATAATTTGAATGTGGGTGGACCGGTGCTTGGGTGTTGTTCTTACTTGAACAAACATCCCACTTATGATTAACCTCTATTGCAAGCATCCGCAACTACAACAAAAGTATTAAGGTAAACCTAACCATAGCATGAAACATATGGATCCAAATCAGCCCCTTATGAAGCAACACATAAACTAGGGTTTAAGCTACTGTCACTCTAGCAAGCTAGTTTTCATCACGTTCATATGATTCGCGTTCGGTACTTTGATAATTTGATATGTGGGTGGACCAGTGCTTGGGTGATGTTCTTACTTAAACAAACATCCCACTTATGATTAACCTCTATTGCAAGCATCCGCAACTACAACAAAAGTATTAAGGTAAACCTAACCATAGCATGAAACATATGGATCCAAATCAGCCCCTTACGAAGCAACGCATAAACTAGGGTTTAAGCTTATGTCACTCTAGCAACCCATCATCTACTTACTACTTCACAAAGCCTTCCTCTAGTCCCAAATAATGGTGAAGTGTTATGTACTCAACGTTCACATAACACCACTAGATGCTAGACAACATACATCTCATAAAAATATCGAACGAATACCAAATTCACATGACTACTAATAGCAAGACTTCTCCCTTGTCCTCAGGAACAAACGTAACTACTCACAAAGCATATTCATGTTCATAATCAGAGGGGTAATAATATGCATAAAGGATCTGAACATATGATCTTCCACCAAATAAACCAACTAGCATCAACTACAAGGAGTAATCAACACTACTAGCAACCTACTAGCACCAATCCCGGACTTAGAGACAAGAATTGGATACAAGAGATGAACTAGGGTTTGGAGATGAGATGGTGCTTGTGAAGATGTTGATGGAGATTGCCCTCTCCCGATGAGAGGAGCGTTGGTGATGATGATGATGATGATGATTTCCCCCTCCCGGAGGGAGTGTCCCCGGCAGAACAGCTCCGCCAGAGCCCTAGATTGATCCCGCCAAGGTTCCACCTCGTGGCGGTGGAGTTTCGTCCCGTAAGCTTGCACACGATTTTTTCCAGGGTAAAAGTGATGATATAGCAAAAGATGGTCACCGGAGGCCCACCAAGGGGCCCAGGAGATAGAGGCGCCTGTAGGCGCCGCCTATCTCCTGGACAGGGTGTGGGCCCCCTGGCCTATTTCTTTTGCTCATAATTTCTTATAAATTCCAAAACGTTGTTTCGTGGAGTTTCAGGACTATTGGAGATGTGCATAATAGGTTTCCAACGTTTGCTCCTTTTCTAGCCGGAATTCCAGCTGCCGACATTGCCCCTCTTCATGGTAAACCTTGTAAAATAAGGGAGAATAGCCATAAGTATTGAGATATAATGTGTAATAACAGCCCATAATGCAATAAATATTGATATAAAATCATGATGCAAAATGGACGTATCAGCGGGCACCGCAGAATCAAGACCTCGACGATGTCTCAATGGCCTCTTCCGACCATCGAGCACGTCCAAGCCAATGCCGAGCCCCGGAGGATAGGCGGCGGGGAGATGCATGCGTCATCATGGATCGCCGCTGCGACAACCTCCGCCAAGCTGACGGGTGCGGCGGCCTCAATGTCGACGAGCCTGCGCTCGATGTTGGCGGGTGCCTGCCTTTTGAGGTTGGCTGCCCTCATTTTACGCGAGAGCTGCGACAAGTTCGTTGGCCGTCCGTTCGCACGTTCAAGCCACAGATTCCTGAGAAATACGACGGGAGGCAGAACCCGGCAGAGTTCCTGAGCATCTACACCATCACTATTCAGGCTGCCGGGGGGAAGAGATGAGAAGGTGTTTGCCAACTACATCCCTTTGGCCCTCAAGTCCAATGTGAAGTCTTGGATGATGCACCTGCCGGAGAACCCCATTTCGCCATGGGCAGATCTGTGCCACGAGTTTATCGGTGCCTTCACCGGTGGTCACCAAGAGCCCGACATGCCCAACGACCTGCAGCTTCTCCAGCGGAAGGAAGGAGAAACCCTCCATATGCATTCACAGATATTCGGTAAAGTTCATAGAAATATTCCAAATATCCATCTAGCAGCTGTTATAGCAGCCTTCCAGTCCAATGTGCGCAACTGTCGCATTCGTTCTAAGATGAATGTACGGTTGCCCAAGACAGTGAAGGAGCTATACACACTGGTGGATTAGTGCGCCCGGATGGAGGAAGGCAGGAAGTTGCCCAGAGAGGAGGATTGCATCAATGTTGATTCAGAGGATGAAGATGAATCAACCAGTCAGAGAAAGGGCAAGAATCGGAACAAGAAGCCAAGAGATACGGCAGTGATGAATGTGGAAGGTTTTGGCACACCTAGTACCGGCAAGAAGGCCAAGGCTGAAGCCCCTGGCAAGGAAGCTGCCACATGCACTGCCTGCCGGGAAGCTGTTGCCGCGGAAAAAAGTTGGGAAAGGTGATGGGCCATACTGCAAGATCCACCGGACCAAAGGCAATGACCTTCAAGAGTGTTACCATGTTGAGCAGCTCGTCAAGAGATAGAGGGCTAAGTATTATAAGCATGATATATGGAAAGGTCAAAGTGCTAATGGCGGTAAGGGCCGAGGCGGTGAAGCAAGTCGCCCCGGCAGACCCATTCGGAACCAAGGCAAACCCGCCAGAGGCAAAGAGAAGGAAGTCTGCGATGATATGAGGTATGAGGGGAATGAAGAGGAAACCAGTGTGCAGGAATTTCATAAGGCCATTGACGCCCTATGCATTGATGGGGGTGCATCTTTGCACACCTCTCATCGCCAACTCAAGCGATGGGCACGAGAAGTCAATGTGTGGAGCCAGCGCTGGAGGCCCGAAAGCCGCTCAAGTGGTCCCACACGCCCCATCATCTTTGATGACGAGGATCACCCTGGCCGCACCATAGCTGGAGGGTTTTTGCCATTGTTGGTCTCCCCAACAATTTCACAACCTCAAGGCCACAAAGATGTTAGTGGATGGTGGGGCCGGGTTGAATCTGATTTCCCCGACAGTCATCAACGAGCTTCAGATAGGAGAAGAGGAGCTAGAGGTTACCGACACGTTTCAAGGAGTCAATCCCAGCAGGAGCCGTCTTAAGGGAAAGATTACACCGTCGGTACTGTTTGGGGGAGAACTGAACTATCGGACTGAGAAGATTGTGTTTGATGTGGTTGGTCTCCCCCCAGTCGTACAATGGGATTCTGGGATGCCCGGACCTGGCCAAGTTCATGGCTGCATCCCACTATGCTTATAACACTTTGAAGATGCCTAGGCCACTGGGGGTCATTGAGGGAGTCCTGGATTAGGGGGTATCCGGACAGCCGGACTGCATACAACGTCCGGACTATTGGAGCGTGAAGATACAAGACTCAAGACTTCGGCCCGTGTCCGGATGGGACTCTCCTTTGCATGGAAGACAAGCTTGGTGATCCGGATATTGTGTTTCCTTTCTTTTAACCGACTCCATGTAAACCCTAGCCCTCTCTGGTGTCTATATAAACCGGAGAGGTTGGGCCTTAGAAGGCCGATCACAATTACAATCGTACCATCATAGGCTAGCTCTTAGGGTTTAGCCTCTACGATCTCGTGGTAGATCTACTCTTGTACTACCCATATCTTCAATATCAATCAAGCAGGAAGTAGGGTTTTACCTCCATCAAGAGGGCCCGAACATGGGTAAACATCCGTGTCCCTTGCTTCCTGTTACAATTAGCCTAGACGCACGGATCGGGATCCCCTACCCGAGATCCGCCGGTTTTGACACCGACATTGGTGCTTTCATTGAGAGTTCCTCTGTGTTGTCACTGCAGGGCTTGATGGCGCCTTCGATCATCAATGACCCGGTCCAGGGGGAGACTTTTCTCCCCGGATAGATCTTCGTGTTCGGCGGCTTCGCACTGCGGGCCAATTCGCATGGCCATCTGGAGCAGATCGATAGCTACGCTCCCGGACAGGAACTTGAACTACATGTCGGATATTCGCGGAGACTTGATCTTCGACGGATTTGGGCCTGCGCCAGGAGCACCGAACAGTCACGATGAGCACGGCTTAGACCTGCTGTCGGACGAAGCTTGGGATATCACCCCGGCAGAAGCCTTGGATCTAAATCCAGAGCAGGTTGCGTTGCCTAAGGGCGGAGAGCTGGACCCCGCTCCGCAGGTCGCACACTCATCAGCGATGGAGCCGAACACAGGTCTCACCTCTGTGGAAGCCTGTAACCCCGGGCCTCCGGACTCTTATCCGGCTGTTGGTCCCGGTCCGCACACCCTCGAGCCAGTCAAGCCTGGTTGGGCTCTGGTAATGGAGTTTACCGCTGCGGACATCTTCCAGCACTCGCCCTTGGGCGACATACTGAACTCATTAAAGTCTCTCTCTTTGTCAGGAGAATCTGGGCCGAACTATGTCCGACTTGAGTGGGAAGCAGGCGACGAAGGAATTCGCTGCCCACCCACAACCCACTTCATTGCCATGGTCGATGATTTAATCGACGTGCTCGACTATGACTCCGAAGACATCGACAGTATGGACGACGATGCAGCAGAATTACAGGAGCCACCGCTCATAGGGCGGTCGACGGCCACCTCCTCATACGATATATACATTGTGGACACTTCGAAGGAAACCAATGGCGACGAGGCAACGGAGGATAACCCCTCAGGGAGAAAAGCAAAGCATGGGCGTCGTTGGCGCCGCTCCAAGCCCCGCCACAGCAATACCGGCCCCGGAGATGGAGGCAATCCGGATGACGCCAAAGAAGAATACAACCCTGACCAGCCCGCCTTCGAGCAGGCCGAACAGGAAGATGAGTAGGTCAGCCCAGACGAACAGGCGACCGACGGATATACAGAGGAGGACAATTATATGCCCCCCTCCGAAGACGAGATTAGCCTCGGCGACGACGAGTCGGCGTGCCTGAGGATCCCGTGGAGCAGGAGCGCTTCAAGTGCCGGCTTATTGCTACTGCGAGGAGCCTAAAGAAGAAGAAGCAGCAACTCCAGGCTGATCAAGACCTGCTCACAGATAGATGGACTGAAGTCCTGGCAGCTGAGGAATACGGACTCGGGCGCCAAACGGCTGACCGGCCACCCTGTGGCCGGGATAAAACGGGATATCAGCCCGAATACCAGCCCGCACCCCCACGCCAATACACTACGGCCCGGGGCAATAGGCAAGACCTGCAAGATATTGTGGAAAACAAAGCAGGACAGCCAAGATCGATCTACGGATCGCGGGGGCGCACCCCAGTGCGCGACGATGACCGTCATGCCGGATACATTATCAACAAGTCCGGCCGGGCCGAACGCAGCAATCCAGACCAATTCGAACTGCGTAGCCACATAGCCCGGCACGGAGGCGCCGCACACCCCCTCTGCTTGTCTGACGAAGTGATGGATCATGAAGTCCCAGAAGGGTTCAAACCTGTAAACATCGAATCATACGATTGAACAACAGACCCCGCAGTATGGATGGAAGATTTCCTTCTCCACATTCACATGGCCCACGGAGACGATCTACACGCCATCAAGTACCTTCCCCTTAAGCTCAAAGGACCAGTCCGGCACTGGCTAAACAGCCTGCCAAAGAAATTCCATTGGCAGTTGGGAAAACCTGGAAGACGCATTCCTCGACAACTTCCAGGGCACATATGTGCGACCACCGGACGCTGATGACCGGAGCCACATTACTCAACAACCCGGAGAGTCAGCTAGGAAATTCTGGACACGGTTCCTAACTAAAAAGAACCAAATAGTCGACTGTCCGGACGCTGAAGCCCTGGCGTCTTTTAAGCATAATATCCGTGACGAGTGGCTTGCTCGACACCTTGGCCAGGAAAAACCCAAGTCCATGGCAGCTCTCACAACACTAATGACCCGCTTTTGCGCAGGCGAGGACAACTGGTTGGCTCGCAGCGGCACCACGTCACAGTCCGGCGACAACAACGGCAAGCCATGGCGCAACAGACATAAGCGACGGAACAACGGCGACAACACTGGAGACACGGCAGTAAACGCCGGATTCAGCGGATTCAAGTCCGGTCAGCGGAAGAAGCCATTCAAAAGAAACAATCAGGAACCGTCCAGTCTGGACCGTATACTGGAGCGCTCGTGCCAAATTCATGGCACCCCAGACAAGCCAGCCAACCACACCAATAGAGACTGCTGGGTATTCAAACAGGCCGACAAAATAAACGCCTAAAACAAGGAAAAGGGGCTGCACAACGACGATGACGAGGAGCCCCGGCGTCCGAACACAGGGCGACAGAAGAAATCCCCCCCACCCAAGTGAAAACGGTCAACATGATCTACGCCACTCACATCCCCAAGCGGGAACGGAAGCGGGCACTACGGGACGTCTACGCGATGGAGCCAGTCGCCCCCAAGTTCAACCCATGGCCAGCTTGTCCGATCACCTTTGATCATAGGGATCATCCTACTAGCATCCGTCATGGCGGCTCGGCCGCGTTGGTCTTAGACCCAATCATTGACGGATTTCACCTCACGCGAGTCCTTATGGACGGCGGCAGCAGCCTGAACCTGCTTTATCAGGACACAGTGCGCAAAATGGGCATTGACCCTTCAAGGATCAAGCCCACCAAAACCACCTTTAAAGGTGTAATCCCTGGAGTAGAGGCCCGCTGTACGGGCTCCATAACATTGGAAGTGGTCTTCGGATCTCCGGACAACTTCTGAAGCGAAGAGTTAATCTTTGATATCGTTCCGTTCTGCAGTGGCTACCACGCGCTGCTCGGACAAACCGCATTCGCTAGATTCAATGCGGTACCACACTATGCATACCTCAAGCTCAAGATGCCAGGACCGCGCGGGGTCATAATAGTGAACGGAAACATGGACCGCTCTTTCCGAACAAAGGAGCATACTGCAGCCCTTGCGGTGGAAGTACAATGCGGCCTACTCCGACAAACCAATCCGGCAACAACAAGTTCGAGCACCGTCAAGAGAGTCCGGAGCACCCCGCAACAGGATCATCAAGCACGCCAAGAGCGCGACTAGCAGTCCGGCCTCGGCTCAAGCCCCATCAAAGCAGAATTCGTGCCACACGTACACAATTACGCACTCAAGATTCCATGGGCGTAGGCGGAGGCGCAACAACGACTCAGTCAATAGTGCGGGTCACCGCTACATACCTTCATAATCTTTCCCTTTTACCTTTCAGGACATTGCTTTAGCGCAGCCTCTTCAGAAGAGCCGGATTGCCGGACTCACATAGAAGAAAAAACCAAGGAGGCAACAGGCGTTGCGCACAGAAGGAAATACCCAGGTGGAATCTATTTACGATCGTTATACCTGTTTTATCTATCTGTACGCGGCCTGCCCCTGGATAGGACATGTCAAATAGTCCTATTTATCACGCTTAATGCATCCATTGTAAACATACGCTTAAACGTATTATTCATCAATGGGAGATCATATACAGCGTCAGCTCGTTATTCTTATTTGAGTATTTTTCTCACAAATTTTTATTTGATATTGCATCCATACACCTTGGTACGTTCAGTTTGCCAGGGGCTTCTTATGGCGCCCCATAATACGGCAAGACAAGTCCGAACACTTTCAACAGTTCGGCACCCCGAACTTATAGCACGATATGCATCAGCTCTGAATCATGTCTTGGGTCTACAGTTGGGTTAGCCCGGCTCCCTTGTTTTGGTACCTTGCGTTCCGTTATATCGGCTAAGGTAGCGCAGGGAGAAGTACTGCGATTGTGTCCCGGTTCTTTCGGACGAGCACCTCAGTAGAGAAAGCCGAAAACTGACCGGCATGATGTGGCGAGAGCTGGTCGCTGTTCGAGAGGTCTTAAAATCCTTAAAGATTTTCCACTTTAGGCGATTAATCGGCTTCGTCCGATCTAGGCGTGTATAGCGCCCCAATTCGGCCTTCCGGATTCTAGGGGCTTCGCCGAAATTTAAAATTGTAGACTTCTATGGCTATGTGAAAGTTATAAAGCCACATAGTCCGATTGCCTTGTTTGCTGCGCCGGACACCTCCTTAAGGGACCAAACATTTGGATAAAGAGTGCCCGGGTTTCCACGAACACCCCAGTACTAGTTACGTGGGGGCGGAAGCCGATGACTGGCCTACTTTCAGAATTTTATAAACAGCCGCACAGAAGGTAATATTTTAAATAACAAAAGTGCTACATAGCACAAGTAACTTCGTATTTAAATTACAACAGCGGCAGAGGTACATTTAGTCAAAGATCTTGTTCTTCGTACACTCATTGGACACGATACGAGTTCCCTTCATAACGCCATCATAGTACTTCTCGGGATGGCGGTGCTCCTTGCCCTCTGGCGGACCGTCCTTCACCAGCTTCTCAGCATCCAGCTTCCCCCAGTGCACCTTCGGACGGGCAAAGGCCCGGAGGGCACCCTCAATGCAAACAGATCGCTTGATGACTTTGAGCCGCGAACAAGCATTCACCATCTGCTTGATCAGGCCGAAGTACCTAGTGGGCAGGGGCTCACCAGGCCACAGCCGGACTGTGAAATCTTTCATAGCCACTTCGGCCGCCCTGTGGAGTTTGACCAACTGCTTCAGTTGGTCACTCATATGCATTGGGTGTTCGGCCCAGACATCTTTGGGACAGAACAGCTTCTCTGTTGAGCTCCCCTCTTGGGCACGGTAGAACTCCGCGGCATCTGATACGCTGCGTGGCAGATCTAAGAATGCCCCTGGAGAGCTCCGAATTCGAGTAAGCAAAATAAACGCCTCCTCCACATGTTTGCTTTGCATAAAGAATTTCTTACCCGCCGCTATCTTTTTGGCCTCCTGGATTTCCTGCTGTGCCTTCTCGGCTTCAACCTTGGCGTCTTTCACAAGGGCCTTCGCAAGCTCGGCCTCTTTCATCTTTAGATCATGCTCCATGGACTCGTACTTCTTGCCGAGGTCCCGGAGCTCTTGCTGTACCTCACCTACTCTAGCACTTTGCTTTTCGCGCTCCTTGCATTCCAAGGCCGCCTTGTCTTCAGCCTCGGACAGCGCTTTCTTCAGGGACGCCACTTCGGCGGTGGCCCCTGTTGCACAGTAACGACGCTTTAGCGTTAGACCAACCAATTTTGTCTATCCTTAAATTCATATGAGCGGGGAATCACTTACCCTTGTTCTCTTCGAAGATCCTCTTCGTGAGGTCGAGCTCTCCCTGCGCCTGCTCCAGGCCCCGCTTTAGTTCGGCAACCTCGGCTGTGCGGGCAGCAGCGGCAAGCAGCACATCCTGCTTATTCACATGAATATTTATTATCAAGACTCCTGCGGATTAGAATTGACACTCTGTTTGGCTTTTCCTTCCGAACACCAAACAGAGTATCAGGGGCTACTACCTATCGGGTGGTAATCTCATACATTTTTATTATTTACCTCAAAGCCTGTCAGTAGGCTGGTGCAGGCTTCGGTTAACCCGCTCTTGGCGGACGAAACCTTCTGAATCACCACACTCATAAGAGTACGGTGCTCTTCATCCATGGAAGCGTCGTGAAGCACTTCCAGCAGACAATCCGGCGCCTCGGGTGCAACGGAAGTCCTCGACGCAGACGGCTCGCCCTCCCTAACGAGGGACTGCCCGCCTGAGTCCGGAACCTTTGACGGTTCCGGAATGGTATTCGACTGAGAGCCCAGCCTTTCGTGGCTCTCATCGACACGATCCACGGGGATCTTGAACCCCGCGTGTCCGACATCTGGAATCCCGCCTTGGGGCATCTCCAGAGTCACCTCCCCCTGCTCTGGGAGCCTTCGGGACAACACCTCCGTGTCATCCGCAGGCTGAGGAGTAGTGGCCCTCGGAAGCGAATTCATCTCCGAATCGCTCAGGGATCCGGAGGAAGAAACCTCGGGATGAATCCTGGCCGGACTGCATATATGTTCGGCATTATAAAAACAAAAACTATGAAGTAAAGTCATGATAGAGTGCGGATACTTACGATCGCACAGGGGGCTTCCCCCTGGGCAGCCACCCCTACTAGTTGAGAGCGGCCGTGGTGGAGTAGTCCGGAAGGGACACCTTTCCCTTCTTGGACTTCCCAGCCTCCCTTTCCCAGGCGGCTTTTCTCTTTTTCTCCTCCCCAGTGCGGGGAGGTAGAATTTCTTCTTGCTTCCCCCCGCCTCCAGAGGAGGAATCTGTCTCGTCGTCATTAGACGACGTGGGTATGACGGCCTTGCACCAAGGGCATTTTCCGGCCCCCTGGTCCACCTCCCCAGGCCCGTCATCCTTTCCGGATGGGGCGTCTTCTTCTTCTTCCTCCCCCCCTACGTGGGAGGAGTGCGCCTCGTCATCTTCGGACGAGGCTTCCAGCACAACCTTACGCAGGAGACCCTTTCGGATCCCCGGGGCCTTCTTATCGGCCTTCTTCTCCGGCACCTTGTACGGCGCCGGGACCAGCATCTCCGTCAGGAGAGCATCAGCTGGGCTTTCTGGCAGCGGAGCCGGACAGTCAACCTGCTCCGCTGTCTCCACATAATCCTGAACAAATATGCATAACTACTTAAGGCTCCCCCATGAATATATTGGGAAGGACTGAATCCGGTGGCGATAGCCTGAAAACTCACCTTACTGGGAGGCCGCGCGGCGTGGAGCCCATAGTCCTCAGATGTGGGAGGAGGTACTTCAGAGGCCTTGAACAACGCCTTCCACGCGTCTTTGTGCTTCATGCGTAGAGCCTCTGAAGCGTCTGGTGTTAGGCCGGGACGAACTCCCACAAATAGAATGCCCGCCTTTGGCACGGCAGAATCTGGCGAACGAGCATGACCTGGATCACGTTGACAAGCTTGATTTTCTTGTCCTTCATGCTCCTAATGCAGGTTTTGAGTCCGGTCAGCTCTATAGATTCGCCCCAGGTTAGGCCCTTCCTCTCCCAGGAGGTGAGCCGCATGGGGGTGTCAGATCGGAACTCGGGGGCCGCCGCCCAGTTGGCGTCGCGCGGCTCGGTGATGTTGAACCACCCCGATTGCCACCCTTTACGGTCTCCGCAAAGGAACCGTCCAACCAGGTGACATTGGGCATCTTGCCCACCATGGCCCCTCCACACTCCGCTTGCTGGCCGCTTACAATCTTCGGCTTCCCGCAGAAGATTTGCAGCCACAGGCCGAAATGAGGCATGATGCGGAGGAAGGCATCGAATACGAGGATGAACACCGAGATGTTGAGGACGAAATTCGGGGCTAGATCATGGAAATCTAGCCCGTAGTAGAACATGAGCCTGCGGACGAAGGGATGAAGTGGAAATCCCAGTCCACGGATGAAGTGGGCGATAAACACGACCCTCTCGTGGGGTCCTGCGGTTGGAATGACCTGCCTGGCGTCCGGTAGCTGGTGCGCTATGTCTGCGGCCAAGTATCCGGCCGCCCGAAGAATTGCAATATGCTTCTCCTTGACGGTGGAAGCCACCCACTTGCCTCCTGCTCTGGACATGTTTAGCTATGCGGAGAAGACTTGGGCTTGGGCGCTGGAGCTCGAGGGGGCAGGAGTGGGCAAAGGAGGAAGAAGGCGTGGGTAAAAATGGGGAAATCTTATCCCTTTATAGACGCCTCCCCACTTGCCCGTTGGGAATCGCTTGCTTCCGAAGCGCCACGATTGATGGCGTGGTGGGATTACCCATACCCGTATTGATGAGAATCCCGTGATAAGGGGACACGATCTCTACTTTGACAAGATGTGTCAAGGAAACCGCCTCACAATATGCGCTGTGGCTGGTTGTGGGAAAACGGTTCGAATAATGATCCGACCGTAATGACATGTCCCGTTGTCTAAATATTTCTCAGGAGATTGCATTTGTGAAATATCATTCTCTCCACAGCGGTATGTAAAAATCATCTTGTGGATCCGGACACGGTCTAAGTGTTCGACAATTATTTTGGAGTATTCGGAGAAGGAACCCGCCCTGCAATGCCGAAGACAAGACTGCACGCTGGACTCATCGTCATTGAAGCCTGTTTCAGGGGCTACTGAGGGAGTCCTGGATTAGGGGCTATCCGGACAGCCGGACTGCGTACAACGTCCGGACTATTGGAGCGTGAAGATACAAGACTCAAGACTTCGGCCCGTGTCCGGATGGGACTCTCCTTTGCGTGGAAGACAAGCTTGGTGATTCGGATATTGTGTTTCCTTTCTTGTAACCGACTCCATGTAAACCCTAGCCCTCTCCGGTGTCTATATAAACCGGAGAGGTTGGTCCTTAGAAGGCCGATCACAATTACAATCATACCATCATAGGCTAGCTCTTAGGGTTTAGCCTCTACAATCTCGTGGTAGATCTACTCTTGTACTACCCATATCTTCAATATCAATCAAGAAGGAAGTAGGGTTTTACCTCCATCAAGAGGGCCCGAACCTGGGTAAACATCTGTGTCCCTTGCTTCCTATTACCATCAGTCTAGACGCACGGATCGAGACACCCTACCCGAGATCCGCCAGTTTTGACACCGACAGTCATCACTATCCCTTCAGATGAGAAGGATGCAATTATATGCGTGGACAAGATGTACCGGGATGCAGTCATGGCAGAGGCTGCGGCAGGAGCAGCTCCCGCTAAGGAAAGCAAAGGAAAGACGAGGGATTGTAGGACCTCCGGCAAGGTGTCCGGGAAGCGTGCCCCCTCAGAGTGCACGGTGTCCGTCGACGACGTGTTAGAGTGTTCCAACAGCAAGAGATCCAAGTTTGCTGCACCCCGGGTGAAGAAGGTCCCGATAGGGCTGGCTGGCATTGATGGTACTTTCACTATCAGCGCCACCCTCGATGACAAATAGGAAACCATGCTCGTTGCCTTCCTGCGGGCAAATATCAATGTGTTTGCCTGGCAACCATCTGATATCCCCGGTGTTCCCAGGGAGGTAATCGAGAACCACCTTGCTGTGTGCCCACATGCCCGACCCATCAAGCAGAATGTTCGGAAGCAGGCCTTGGAATGGTAGCAGTTCATCACCGAGGAAATAAAGAAATTGGAGGCAACTGGTTTAGTCTTAGGAATGTTACACCCTACGTGGTTGGCAAACCCAGTGGTAGACCGGAAGACGAATGGGAAATGGATGCTTTGCATTGATTTCACAGATCTCAACAAGGCTTGCCCGAAGGACCCATTCCCCTTGCCGCGCATCGACCAGATCGTGGATTTCACTTCAGGTTGTGATCTTCTCTCCTTTTTGGATGCATACTCTGGATATCACCAGATCTTCATGTCCAAAGAGGATGAGGAGAAGACATCATTCATTACTCCATGTGGTACGTACTGTTTTGTCCGCATGCCTTTCGGATTAAAGAGTGTCGGGTCCAATTTTGCAAGAGTAGTCCAGATTGGTTTTGAGCCACAGTTGCACAGAAACATATAAGCTTATATGGATGACACTGTGGTCAAAACCAAGAATAAGGCCACCCTTATCCAGGATTTGGAGGAGACATTTGCTAATTTGCGCAAGATCAACTTGAAGCTTAACCAGGATAAGTGTGTGTTTGGTGTTCCCTCCAGCAAGCTACATGGATTATTTGTGTCCCATTGGGGGATCAAAGCCAACCCCGACAAGATCAAGGACATTGAGCAGATCCAAGTGTCAAGGATAATTAAGTATGTGAGGCGCCTAACGGGATGTGTTGTCGTGCTAAGAAGATTCAATTCCAAGTCTGCCAAGCGTCCCCTGCCGTTCTTCAATTTTTTTAAGGAAGCAGGGCCTATGATGTGGACCCCGAAAGTAGATGCGGCCTTGTAGGAGTTGAAGGCTTACCTATCATCTGTGCTTACCTTGGTTGCCCCCAGACCCCAAGAGCCATCATTGCTTTACTTGGCGGAAACTAACCAAGTGGTTAGTGCGACATGGTAGCACAGCAAGAAGTAGATGATGCAGAGAGTGGCCATATCACGACAGAGTCAGAAGAGGATCAGAACAGCATTAAGCACGACAACAAGAGCAACCCCAAGGACACGGCAATGAAGAAAGAGGTGCAGCGCCCAGTATACTTTGTTAGCTCCTTGTTACAAGGGGCTTGATCGAGGTACTCTGGTGTGCAAAAATTGATCTTTGGCCTCATCATAGCCTCAAGGAAACAACGCCACTACTTCCAAGCCCATGAGATTATGGTTGTCAATTGTTTTCCGTTGCAAGGGATACTCCGAAACCCTGAGGCCACCGGCAGAATAGTGGAGTGGGCTTTGGAGTTATCCAGCTTTGGTTTGAAGTTTGAGAGCACATCAACTATTCAGAGCAGGGCACTAGCAGAGTTTATCGTATAATGGATGCCAACCCCTGACGAGGAAGTGACAGAAACAACTCTCCCCAGCAAGGAATCACCCCAAGAATGGATTATGTATTTTGATGTTGCTTTTTCCCTACAAGGTGGCGGGGCTGGCATACTTCTTGTTGCCCCGTCTGGGTAGCACTTGAAGTACGTCTTCCAAATGCACTTTGCCCGGGAAGAAGCCACCAAAAATACAGCTGAGTATGGAGGGCTCCTTGCCGGGCTTAGGATTGCAGCAAAATTGGGAATCAAGAAGTTGATCATTCGAGGAGATTCACAACTTGTAGTGATACAAGTCAACAAGGATTTTCAAAGTCCATTGATGGAAACATACGTCGAGGAAGTGAGGAGATTAGAGGAACACTTTGATGGGTTGCAAACAGAGCACATACCTCGTGCGGAAAACAACATAGTTAATCGCCTGTCGAAGTGTGCTATATAGAAGCTTCCTGTGGAACCATGAACTTTTGTTGTCCATCTCTCTCAGCCCTCCGTATCACCATCCACAATGGCCCGAAAAAGGACAAAGTTGGACTATGATAAGCCTCTCCCGATCGAGCCATCCGCTCCCGGCAGAGACCCTGCCAGAAACAACTCTGCATAGCCTGCCGGACCACCCCCTCCAGCCGGGCCTATGGACCCCTCGAACGAGGCTGGTGCTCCCGCAACAGAGGAGGTGTCGTTGCTCCTCGTTGCCGAGCCTCATGCTCTAACTTGGGCAAGGCAGATCGTCCGCTTCCTCCAAACCGGAGAACTTCCCGGCGACCAAGATGAAGCTGAGAAAGTAGGCCGGAGGGCCAGTATGTATCAGTTTGTCGATGACACTCTGTACAGAAGGAGGCCCAATTATGTGAAATTGAAGTGTGTCTGCCTGGAAGATGGAAACGAACTGCTGGCTGGGATTCACAGAGGAATGTGAGGCTCACACATTGGATCAAGGGCATTAGTTGGGAAAGCATCCCGGCAAGGATTCTATTGGCCCACAGCCCTCCAAGATGTAATTGAGTTTGTCATGACATGTGAAGCCTGCCAGTCCCATTCCAAGAGAACACACCAGCCTGCCCAAGCTCTTCAGACAATCCCTTTATCATGGCCATTATTGGTCTGGGGGCTCGATATCCTCGCCCCTTCCCCCGAGCAATCGGGGCTTTGAATTCTTGTTTGTTGCCATCGACAAGTTTATAAAGTGGCCAGAAGTGACTGCCATGAGGAAGGTGACTACTCTGTCAGTTATCAAGTTCTTCAAAGAATTGGTGTGTCATTTCGGAGTTCCGGAAAGGATCATCACTGACAATGGCACCCAGTTCACGAGCCACGCCTTCATGCAATACGTTCATGCCCTCGGATGCAAGATATCATTCTCCTCTGTGCACACCCCCGGAGCAATGGACAAGCTGAGAGGGCGAACGCTGAAGTGCTTCATGGACTCATTACAAGAACTTTCGATACGCTACGGAAGCACGGCAGGCGATGGATCGAGGAGCTGCCGGTAGTTCTCTGGTCCCTCAGAACGACACCAAACCAAGCTACCGGGCATACTCCCTTCTCCCTGGTCTACGGGGGCAGAAGCAGTTATCCCCACTGAACTCATTTACGGGTCCTCTCGAGTGTTTGCCTACGATGAAGTAGCGCAAGATCAGCATCGGCGTGATGACGTTGTGCTACTCGAGGAGAACCGTCTCTGGTCTTCTACATGTGTTGCACGCTACCAGCAAGCCTTGCGTCTATCACAGCCGCAGGGTCCGTGCCTGGTGATTTGAGGAACGTGACCTTGTTCTTAGGCGCGTTCAGTCCGCCAAGGGTACACACAAGTTATCATCGAAGTGGGAAGGCCCTTACCGGGTAGTACGAGTGATCAGACCTGGCGCAGTCCCTCTGGAGACAAGAGATGGCACTCAGCTGCAAAACTCATGGAATACTGAGCATCTCCAAAAGATCTACCCGTAAGGCGCAGAGGCTGTCGGGCCCTGCCCGGCAGCCACCCATTGTACATGGCCTTGCCGAAGTTGCATGTAACCCCCTGTACAAGCCCGGGTGATGACCCCGTGCAAGAGAAAATAAAGAAGTGCTATAGGGGGGCCCAAGATTGCATGCATGCACAAGCACACCCAGATCACTGCATAGGAATTTCATGAGCATTTGCATATGCATATAGATAGGATTGCATCTTGCATTCATTCTCATCTACATGGAGTTTCAGTTTCCTTCCGTGAACTTGACTTCGACAAGGGACGAGAAGGTTGCACGACACAGCGATCCCCGGCAAAGCTAGATAAGTTTACCTCCTGTTCATTAGTGTTCTGTAAAGCTATAACTTTGCATGAGAAAACCCTGCCTCTCTCATTTGAAACTTAGGTGCTCCCATACATGACTCGAACGTTGCTTTGGTAAGGATGGTTGCAGTAGCCTTTGATAAAAAGGAGTTGGTGGAGGGCTAACCCCTTTGTCTGTTCACCGGCAGACGTAGTTCTCCGGCAGAAAAAGAGGCACTCCACCTTTGCATGGACCTATACATGCATGGGTTCCCGACAAGGTTCATCCTTTTCATTCATATGCAAATAAAAGTTCAAGCATTACAGAACACAAAGATGGACTCGAGGTTTACATTATTTGAATTAAAATTTGGCAATTGCCTACAAGTTTAAGATAGAAAAAGATAAAAATCCTATAACCCCTCTTTTCCTTTCTCTGCTCCTTTTCCCCATGATGCTCTAACCAGAGTGAAGGGAGAATAAAAGGAGCATTTGGGGGACGGCAACAACGAAGGGGACCGACAGAGCAGTCATCCGCCAAGGTCCACGGGTGACGTGCACCCAGGAGTTGCGCAAGGTGACGAGCAAGGCACGTCGCCCCTACCAGAATGAAAAGAGGAAAGGAGGAAGAGGGGGGATGGGTAGAGACGGTTGTCAGGACCCTGATTCCAAGTCACATCGATCTAGCCAGTAACGCCTCATATCACTTTGCGGCCTCACGCACGGTATTCCCACGGGTGTCGCCTTACCATGGCCCGGGACCGTTTGCGTCTTTTGGCTCACGTATATGATAGTGTCGCTAGCATCCATATGACAGAGAACCCGGGCCGACATGGCTAGTCGTGAACCCAAAGCAGCACTAACCCATGGGGACAGGCATCCATGAATCACATCGAGCATGTCGGTCATCAACATATGAATCCGGGCTGTAGCAATGGGCTAACAGGACTCCGGTAACCCGGGCTGTAGCAGGCTAGGCAGGACTCCGGATGTCACCGCGTGACATTTCCCGAAGGACGGAACATAGGAACGAAGTGAAACTAATGCCGGCCTGTCAAGTGTACAAAGCAGTAGTGCTGGGCTAACAGGACTCCGGTGAACCGGGCTGTAGCGGACTACTATCGCTAAGGAAGCACTAGACTACATTTCCCCATATGAGAGGCTGCCAAGGATAAACAACTAGATTGTCGGATCCCACACATACCAAGCATTTCAAACATACACACAATATGCTCAATATGTGTAAATACAACATGGCATCGCAACATAACTCTACGACTCAAATATTTATTCATTAGGCTCAGGAGAGAGATATTACAAACATGGGTCTCATGACCCAACACCCGAAACATACAAGTCAAAGCACAAGCGGAAGCTAAACATGTCCGAGGAGACAACTATAAATGAAAAAGGCTGAGAAGCCTGACTATCTACCACATCTGCCGAGGGCACAAGATCGTAGCTGAGGTAACAAGCTAAGCGTTGAAGTCCAAGCGGAACTACTAGCGAGGTAGCGTCTCTCTGCAAAACATAAAATAAGCAAACGTGAGTACAAATGTACTCGGCAAGACTTACATCAGAACTAACTACATATGCATCATTATCAACAAAGGGGGTGGTGGAGTTTGACTGCAGCAAACCAGCTTTGACTCGGTGGCTATCCTGAACTACGACTGCAAGTAACTCTTTTGAGGTGAAGCACACGAGTCCACATATTCACCATATCAATACACCACTATGGATCCGCTCCCGTCTCCCTACGAGAACGCCATCCATAGCACTCACGCTTATCTTGCGTATTTTTAGAGTATCCACTTTCACTTGTCTATGAACTGATATAGGCAACTCAGAAGTCCTTTTCCGCGGACACGGCTATTCGAATAGATCATTTATAACCCTGCAGGGGTGTACTTCTTCACACACGCTCTCACCACTTACCGCCGTTTACACGACATGTACTCGGCAACCTTCAAGTGGAAGCCCAACGTGGGTGTCGGCCACGGCCTACCTAAACACACGAGTCCCGAGTCCAGTTTTATCGCCTATTCGGGTTCCATCCGCAGGGAGTCCGGCCGAGGTATCCACTAACGGCCCCGAACGATGTGTGCAGGGTTCCCGAGACACCAAACGGGCAAATCGGAACACCGGGCCACGTGCCTACCGCAACACAACCCACCCCTATGGTCAGCGTTGCGTGCGGCCCCCAGCATGCTACAAACACCAGAAACTACTTGCAACTCCCGGACTGAGGACAAGAGTGGTTAAGAAGCCGAGAGGGTCCATTGGTTCCGGGCCCAATGCGTGGTAGTAAGCTGTTTCATGGATCACAAACACAGAACTCAGTTCACGAGGGCGGCTGCAATGAGACAACACACCATGTACTCCTACATGGCCTCTCACCGTTACCTTTACCAAATCGTGTTCACACACTTAGCTCACACAGTGGGACATGTTCACACACCTCCGATTCATCCCCGATGAATCAGGCTGACTCAACTCTAAGCGATAGCAGGCATGACAAACAAGCATGAATGAGTAGGCACAACATGGCTTAATCAACTCCTACTCATGCTAGTGGGTTTCATCTAATTCTTGTGGAATGACGGGTCATGCAGAGGATAAAGGGGTTCAGCTACCGCAGCAAGTAACACATGAATCGTTGTTGTCCTAATGCAGTAAAATAGAGCAGGAGCGAGAGAGTGGGATTATATCGGAATGAACAAGGGGGTTTTGCTTGCCTGGCACTTTTGAAGATAATATAGTTCTTCATCCGTGTCATCGAACTCATCGTCGGGACACGCCTACCGAGAGGTAACAAGCACCGACAAACAAGGAAAAAACACAAACAATGCAATGCAGTAATATGATGCATGATCATGACATGGCAATATGCTGGTGTTTTGAGCTAATGCAGCAGTAAGCCAATTTAATTGAAGTGGAATTCAAACAAGGTTAAACTCCAACTCCAAATGCTAGTTCATAAGTTGCCCTAATCATAATTCATCCTATTCAGTGAGGTTAACTTGTTCAAACATGCATGATCATGGCATAAACAGATTCTTCATATTTTTCTGATCATTTTTCATATATAACTTATTTCCATTGGAGTTACGGTTGAATTTCTATGAATTTTAGAAGTTTGGGGTATTTTCTGAAATTTCCTGAATTATAATAAATCCAGAAAATGGGTTATTGCGTCAGCATGATATCACTGTGACGTAAGCAAGTCAACTGGGCGCCCCAGGTCAAACCTGACCCGTGGGGTCCATTGGTCAGCGTCTCAGGCTGGTTTAGGTGGATGACATGTGGGACCAGTCAAAGCTGACTTGGCCAAGGTCAAACTGGCACGTGGGGTCCACATATATTAGTACTAAACTTAACAGAAATTTAGACTAACCTAATTAGGCTCAGGGTCCCACACGTCAGTGGCTCTAGAGGGGTGATTAGCGGGCTCATTAGCGACTAATGATGTCGCCACGTCGACCTCGCCGGAACACGGCGGTGGCGACTAAAACGACGGCGCTGGCTCGGATTTGAGCTTGAGGCGGTGGTTTGGCGCTTGGCCGCACTGGAGGAGCTCTTGCACTCGCGCATCTAATGGACCAGACGGGTGGTCAAGGGGCAGCGGAATCTCGCCATGACGAGGTTTGGCGGCCAGGAGTTAAGGCGGGGTCGGGTTTGGCCTTCTGATTGCACGGAGGAGGAGCTGAGTGGTGGCTACGAGCTCTGGTCTTGCTCGAGCACAAAAGTGAGGTTGGCTTGAGCCATTGTGGCTCTAGCCACGCCGGGCGACGAGGCCTGGCGGGCGGCGAAGCTTGGCCCATGTGGGAACGGTGGCTAGAGGAGGCTAGCAAGAGGGGGAGGTGAGGGGAAAAGCTCAGTAGCTCACCGCGAGCACGATGGGAAGGTCAGTGGGCGCGGGGGAGGTCCGGAGGCGACGAAATCACGGCGGCGATCTCGGTTGCCCGAGGAGGAAGACGACGACGTCGAGGGCGTTGCAGCGCTTCCCGGCTCATGTGGCTCGGTGGGGAGGAGGAGAGGGACTAGGCGGAGCTCGTGGACTGCTCGAGGGGACGAGGGGGAGGCGATGGCCGTGGTGGTGTTCGTCGGCGGCGGCGATAGTGCTCGGGTTCGGGAGAGAGAGGGAGAGAGACGAGCTCGGGGAGAGAGTGAGAGGCCTGGGGGGGTGCGTGGCCGTCTCCGTGGCGCTGGAAGGGCCGAGAGCCTCTCGGTGGCAAGCAGGAGGTGGCCACGGCGGCGCACGCGGCCGACAGGCAGCTGCCTGCCTGCTCTGGCGGGAGGTGGCCGATGACTGGCACTTGCCAGGTGGGCTGGGCCGGCAAGTGAGTTGTCACAGCCCTAGAGCAGTGCCAGGCCAGGTAAGTGGGCTGCCAGGTAACTCCCTCTCCTTTCTTAATTGCATTCGTTTTCTAATTTTCTGTAAACTGTTGGGCTTTATTAAAAATACTAAATCAATCCCAAAATTCATGCCACTGCTCATGACCACTGTTGGAAATATATCCTACAGTAAATATTTCAGTTTGGGATTGTTTGAGCATTTAAATTATTTATTAGCATTTAAATGCCCAAATGCAAATACTTTATGAATTAATCCAGTGACCAAATATGAGATGAAAAATGTGCAGCACCTCTGGTTCTGGTTTAAAGCATTTTTCCAGAAATGATGACCATTTTCTAAAGCCATTTGAAATCACTGAAAAATATTTTTGGTTGAGCCTATTTGAATTCCTTTAATATTAGGGTTTAGGCAATCCCCATTTCAAATTTCATGAAAATTAAACATGATGCATGGATGCAATGCCACTAGTTACAAGCAAGCTCTAGGGCTGTGACAACTCACCCCACTAAACAAGAATCTCGCCCGAGATTCAAGGCGTGAGGTAAGAGGAAAAGGGGAGTCACAGAACTATCACAATCTTCATGATCCATTTGCCCTTCTTGAAAATGTTGATTCATTCCATCATCTTGGTCTTGGCGTCTTTGCTTGAGATCTTCACTCGACACGACAACAGAAAGAAGGGGAAACCCTACCGGATTTAATCTTCTTGAAGATCGAGCAATTCAAGATCAGTTCATGGAGTGACGTAACAACAATTCTTGAGTTGAGACACCAAACACACATTAGGAATGATGGTAAAGATATGGATGACGAAGGTTCAAATTGGTAGGCAACCATTCCACGCTTAAGTAAAATGGTGCATGGTTTCAAAGTAACAAGTAGATGATTGCCATGATTCCATAACGGTAGACCTTAGGAAAGGTGACTCGTAGAATTATTCCCTTAAGTGGCAAGAAGAATTACTTTTGACACAACGACCATTGAAACTCTTTATACCAGCCTAAGGCAATCACAAACGATCGTTTGGTGGAGTGCAAAGGAGTGGCATACCCAGACTAGAATGGATGATGTGGACTACCTTGTTGAAGACAACGCAATGGATGATTTTTGCTTATCATCGGAGGTGGAGGGGACCCATGGTAAGTCCACTTTTGAGGATGATCCTAGACATCAACTCCTGAGAAGGGCAGCCCCTGGAAAATTGGCACGATGGGATGCAAGCTGGGAACAAAATGCAAATGTTGGGAAGGTTCCAACCATCATATCTGCACGAGATTCAGATCTGGTCGGTGTTAGGATATTCGGACTCATCGAGTCTAGAAAGGAAAATAAAAGTTTGCAACACAAATCGGCGAGAAGATGTTGCGAGATTCTCGGAATGAACTACGATAGCAAGCTCCAAAACATGAGCTGGTTACGCTACTAACATGTGAACACGATGTCCTGCATAATCAAGCCCACGTAGTAGTCTTATAATGAAACACTACCGAGTTCGGTGGGGAACCATCATCGAGGATATCAAGTCTTTACATGAAGTCCATGGATTAGCTCCCAAGCATAGACTTCTTTTCCTTGGACAAGTCAATCGGTGGCTTGGTATGCTAGGAATACATATAGAATGAAGGTTGCAAGTCTCAGGACTACAGAATACTTCGCACATATGCATGACTGACTTGGGATGATTCCAAGGGAACCAAAACAAACCTTTCTCAAATTCATGGCGGCAACTTGCACCTAATGCACGTGAATTAGAGGAAGTCACTACTTTCATCCAAACATATGCTTCATGAACGAAACATGAAGAAATGCTTACACAAGTTTCCAATACTAGGTTGATGTTCAACATGACTCATGGGGGAGACAAAATGTGGCTAATGGGCTCAACAGCAACTCATCGGAATTTCCGTATCACTGGACTTCCACCATCATGTGAACACGGTGATAGCATTGGTCTGACCAAAAGATGTAAATGTATATGCTCGAGGGATCAACCACGAGTAAGACAACATTATGAGCATCGTTGGTACTGATTTGATTTGACGATAGCCCACACTCAAATCAAAGGATTGATAAGACAATAGGTCCAGCAACTGATCACAGGGACCAATCGATGAAGATATCATCTTTATTCAACACACACTACACAAGAATATCCCTTTGGAACGAACTAAGTTAGGCAAGCTTTTATCTTCCAACTCTCCAAGTTGTTGTCTAGCTTAACCAACTAGCTCAGGGATATCCAACACAGGAAACCAACTTGATCACGAGCTCAACATAACGATCGGGGACAACCTGGTAATACTTCGAGAAGATATTAGGAAAATCATGAACCACCGGTATGTTACTAAGCTCGAGAACAATCTTGCTTTTCAGGCAAGACGATATGATCAAATGAGCAAGGGATTGATATAATCCTAACTCATTGATCGAAGGGTGCACCAGAAATAAGGACTAGGTAGCACGATCAATCTTAGTATGATGATTTAATAACCAACACGCTAAGAATGAAGATATTGTCCATTAACTACCAAGCAACGAGGTTGCTAGGAGTATCGATTTAACACATCACAATTCACTTGTCAGCATTCGGTTGCATCAACACGGGACCGAGGAATGAATAATGATAGCGAGAAGTATCAACTGCGTCAAGAATCCATAAGAGAAGGTGCAATTCTCAAGACGTTCCGGACATAAAGTGGGTAATACTTCAGGATAGAACAGAATCAAAAGCTTGATTGCATTTGATGTGCGGATTACAACTGCTTTGACCCAATCCTAGATACAGATGAGGCACTGGAGTTTGTTTCTCCTAGTCATTCCAAAATAGAATGGCTTGACGGACCACAAGAAAAATGGGCATCGATGAGGACGAGAGCACGACTACTCCTGACTATCAACTGATAGACGGGGATCAGAATACAACTAAGGAGGAAAAACTCGAGGAACATATAACTTTCTGAGTTGTGGATGCATAGATTAGTATGTCGAACCAAGTTCAATAGGTTTCTTCGGATAACCCATGCGAGAAAGGTAGATGTGGCAGAATAACAACATAGAATCGAGAACTCGTCAAGAGCACTCTGGTTGTGATCTTTCGGTTTAGCGAGGAACTTCTGCCGTAAACAGCTCATGGTACTTGGAAGAAGGTAATACCACGAACCTCGAGGACTAATGCAAGGTTACTAATGTCCTAAAGGGACTAGCAAATACTAACAACATGAAGTAGGGTGAATCTCGGGTTCAGAAACCCAGGAGTAGAATGCCTACTACTAAATGGCATCACGGGATGCTCTCAAGAATAATGGTCAGAATCATCACACTAGGGATACAAAAGCATTGCTAAATTGCTAGGTGACTTCCTAAACACCTAGGGTCATAATAATAACTCCAACATATATGTCGAGGCAATGGAGTACCTCGACTGACTGGTTAGTGTGCTTAATCCGGCCCAAAAGGACATCAGGAACGGGAGGAAGGAATTTGCAAATGCATCAGATAGTTTAGAAACCTGGGATGACTCAGACATCATAACGGCTGTAAATGCTCAAAATGATTTGATACATCCTGCAAAAATGATGGCATAACCACTCAACATCACAATATCAAGGTTCCGAGATCAACAAATATCATACAGAATAGTAGGAACTGAACTGGGGCTTAAATGCAACAATCTTAAAGGTCTATGGATTAGTAACACGTCATCCTGATAGATAGAAGCCTAGTTCTTAAACCCCGTAGAAGAGAAGAGGATGACTCGGATCAGAAGGCCATGAGGTATAAGGAGTAAAAAGAGCCTTACGTTCCCTTCCACAATCAATTCCCTTACATAACTAAAGCATTTCTAGACACAACTTTGACCAGTTTGGCTTGGTAATCCTACAGGCAGTCAGGCTCTGATACCAACACTGTCAGGACCCCGATTCCAAGTCACATCGATCTAGCCGGTAACACCTCATATCACTTTGCGGCCTCACGCACGGTATTCCCACGGGTGTCGCCTTACCATGGCCAGGGACCGTTTGCGTCTTTTGGCTCACGTATATGATAGTGTCGCTAGCATCCATATGACAGAGAACCCGGGCCGACATGGCTAGTCGTGAACCCAAAGCGGCACTAACCCATGGGGACAGGCATCCATGAATCGCATCGAGCATGTCGGTCATCAACGTATGAATCCGGGTTGTAGCACTGGGCTAACAGGACTCCGGTAACCCGGGCATGTAGCGAGCTAGGCAGGACTCGGATGTCACCGTGACATTTCCCGAATGGACGGAACATAGGAACGAAGTGAAACACATGCCGCCAGTCAAGTGTCCAAAGCAGTAGTCTTTGGGCTAACAGGACTCAGTGAACCGGTCATAGCGGACTACTATCGCTCGGGAAGCACTAGACTACATTTCCCCATATGAGAGGCTGCCAAGGATAAACAACTAGATTGTCGGATCCCACACATACCAAGCATTTCAAACATACACACAATATGCTCAATATGTGTAAATACAACATGGCATCACAACATAACTCTACGACTCAAATATTTATTCACTAGGCTCCGAGGAGCGAGATATTACAAACATGGGTCTCATGACCCAACACCCAGAGCATACAAGTCAAAGCACAAGCGGAAGCTAAACATGTCTGAGTACAGACAACTATAAATGAAAAAGGCTGAGAAGCCTGACTATCTACCACATCCTGCCGAGGGCACAAGATCGTAGCTGAGGTAACAAGCTAAACGTCGAAGTCCAAGCGGAACTACTAGCGAGACTGACGTCTCTCTGCAAAACATAAAATAAGCAAACGTGTGCACAATTGTACTCAGCAAGACTTACATCAGAACTAACTACATATGCATCATTATCAACAAAGGGGGTGGTGGAGTTTGACTGCAGCAAGCCAGCTTTGACTCGGTGGCTATCCTGAACTATAACTCTTTTGAGGTGGCGCACACGAGTCCACATATTCACCATATCAATACACCACTATGGATCCGCTCCCGTCTCCCTACGAGAACGCCATCCATAGCACTCACGCTTATCTTGCGTATTTTTAGAGTATCCACTTTCACTTGTCTATGAACTGATATAGGCAACCCAGAAGTCCTTTTCCGCGGACACGGCTATTAGAATAGATCATTTATAACCCTGCAGGGGTGTACTTCTTCACACACGCTCTCACCACTTACCGCCATTTACACGACATGTTCTCGGCAACCTTCAAGCGGAAGCCCAACGTCGGTGTCGGCCACGGCCTACCTAAACACACGAGTCCCGAGTCCACGGCCGAGGTTTCAACTAACGGCCCCGAACGATGTGTGCAGGGTTCCCGAGACACCAAACGGGCGAATCGGTACACCGGGCCACGTGCCTACCGCAACACAACCCACCCCTATGGTCAGCGTTGCGTGCGGCCCCCAGCATGCTACAAACACCAGAAACTACTTGCAACTCCCCGGAATGAGGACAAGAGTGGTTAAGAAGCCAAGAGGGTCCATTGGTTTCGGGCCCAATGCGTGGTAGTAACTGTTTCATGGATCACAAACACATAACTCAGTTCCTGAGGACGGCTGCAATGAGACAACCCACCATGTACTCCTACATGGCCTCTCACCGCTACCTTTACCAAATCGTGTTCACACACTTAGCTCACTCACAGTAGGACGTGTTCACTCAACTCTAAGCAGTAGCAGGCATGACAAACAAGCATGAATGAGTAGGCACAACATGGCTCAAGCAACTCCTACTCATGCTAGTGGGTTTCATCTAATTACTGTGGAATGACAGGTCATGCAGAGGATAAAGGGGTTCAGCTACCGCAGCAAGTAACACATGAATCGTTGTTGTCCTAATGCAATAAAATAGAGCAGGAGCGAGAGAGTGGGATTATATTGGAATGAACAAGGGGGTTTTCTTGCTCGGCACTTTTGAAGATAATATAGTTCTTCATCCTTGTCATCGAACTCATCGTCGGGACACGCCTACCGAGAGGAACAAGCACCGACAAACAAGGAAGAAACACAATCAATGCAATGCAGCAATATGATGCATGATCATGACATGGCAATATGCTGGTGTTTTGAGCTAATGCAGCAGTAAGCCAAGTTAATTGAAGTGGAATTCAAACAAGGTTAAACTCCAACTGGAAATGCTAGTTCATAAGTTGCCCTAATCATAATTCATCCTATTCAGTGAGGTCAACTTGTTCAAACATGCATGATCATGGCATAAACAGATTCTTCATATTTTTCTGATCATTTTTCATATATAACATATTTCCATTGGAGTTACGGTTGAATTTCTATGAATTTTAGAAGTTTGGGGTATTTTCAGAAATTTCCTGAATTATAATAAATCCAGAAAATGGGTTATTGCGTCAGCATGACATCACTGTGACGTAAGCAAGTCAACTGGGCGCCCCAGGTCAAACCTGACCCGTGGGGTCCATTGGTCAGCGTCTCAGGCTGGTTTAGGTGGATGACATGTGGGACCAGTCAAAGCTGACTTGGCCAAGGTCAAACCGGCACGTGGGGTCCACATATATTAGTACTAAACTTAACAGAAATTTAGACTAACCTAATTAGGCTCAGGGTCCCACACGTCAGTGGCTCTAGAGGGGTGATTAGCGGGCTCATTAGCGACTAATGATGTCGCCACATCGGCCTCGCCGGAACCTGGCCGGTGGCGACCAAAACGACGGCGGCGCGGCTCGGATTTGAGCTTCGGGCGGTGGTTTGGCGCGCTGAGCGCACCGGGGAGGAGCTCTTGCACTCGCGCATCTAATGGACCAGTCGGGTGGTCACGGGGCAGCCGGAATCTCGCCGGCGACAAGCTTTGGCGGTGACCGGAGTTCAAGCGGGTCGGGTTTGGCCTACGGTGCACGGGAGGAGGAGCGGGTGGTGGCTCTGAGCTCTCGGTGCTTGAGCACAAAAGTGAGGTTGGCCGAGCCACTGTGGCTCTAGCCACGCTGACGAGGCACGGGCGGCGAAGCCGGCAGTGGGAACGGCAGTGGCTAGAGGAGGCTAGCGAGAGGGAGGTGAGGAAAAGCTCGGTAGCTCACCGCGAGCACGATGGGAAGGTCGGTGGCGCTGGGAGGTCCGGAGGCGACGAAATCACGGCGGCGATCTCGGTTGCCCGAGGAGGAAGACGATGACGTCGAGGGCGTTGCAGCGCTTCCCGGCTCATGTGGCTCGGTGGGGAGGAGGAGAGGGACTAGGCAGAGCTCGTGGACTGATCGAGGGGACGAGGGGGAGGCGATGGCCGTGGTGGTGTTCGTCGTGGCGGCGATAGTGCTCGGGTTCGGAGAGAGAGAGGAGAGAGGCAGGCTCGGGAGAGAGTGAGAGGCCTTGGGGGGTGCGTGGCCGCCTCCGTGGCATTTGGAAGGGCCGAGAGCCTCTCGGTGGCAAGCAGGGAGGTGGCTACGCAAGACGCTGGCCGGCTGTGACAGCTGCCTGCCTGCTCTGGCGGGAGGTGGCCGATGACTGGCACTTGCCAGGTGGGCTGGGCCGGCACAGTGCCAGGCCAGGTAAGTGGGCTGCCAGGTAACTCCCTCTCCTTTCTTAATTGCATTTGTTTTGTAATTTTCTGTAAACTATTGGGCTTTATTAAAAATACTAAATCAATCCCAAAATTCATGCCACTGCTCATGACCACTGTTGGAAATATATCCTACAAGAACATTTCAGTTTTGGGATTATTTGAGCATCTAAATTATTTATTAGCATTTAAATGCCCAAATGCAAATACTTTATGAATTAATCCAGTGACCAAATATGACATGAAAAATGTGCATCACCTCACGGTTACGGTTTAAAGCAGTTTTCGAGAAATGATGAACATTTTCTAAAGCCATTTGAAATCAACTGAAAAATATTTTTGGTTGAGCCTATTTGAATTCCTTTAATGCTAGGGTTTAGGCAATCCCCATTTCAAATTTCATGAAAATTAAACATGATGCATGGATGCAATGCCACTAGTTACAAGCAAGCTCTAGGGCTGTGACAACGGTAGCGGCATCACCCACAACGGGTATATGCCGCTACAATCGCTCCAGCAAACCGGAAGGCGCGCCTCTTGTCGACAACTGCCCCAAGGCCTCTGAGAGGGGCAATGTTGGGATTATCAATGATTTCTAGCCCTGCCCCACAGCCGAGCCTCGAAGAGACCCAGGAGTTCACCACGCCAAGGACCAGGCTCACTCACCGAGTGTCAGCACCAATGTAGAGCAACAATTGCCCCAAGAAAAAGCCCGGGGGCTGGCCCCGAGCTCTTTTCTCCAGCATCACTAGCGGAAGCAGAAGACAAGAGGAGAAGAAGAGGAATGCAAAGATGGATGACTCCCCCTCCCCTCCTCAGCCCCTCCTTTTATACGCGGGATGAGGAGGGAGGCTGCTCCATGAATGGGCGACCACCGCCCTCCTTCGCCAATTCAAGACGGACGGACCCACTTCAAGATGTTCTCTTGCGCCAAGCGCCTCCGTTACCTACCCCGCGCGATGCATGCAGCAGACGTGGCTAAGGATAAGAGCGCACTGTAGGAAGAGTAAGTTTGCAATGTCTACCCCGTGTGTTAAAGTCATTCACGGGCCATCACTGCCGCGGCCCCACCACTATTGGCTTTACACCACACGCGGGGAATCCCGAAACCGCCCCGAAATCAGGACTAATGAAGAAGCATCGAAAAACCTCAAGGGGCCAACCCCTTCGGCAATCCTGGCTTTGCACTTATTAGGCCCTACACCGACGACGCTCAGCAGCGTGTTCGGGGCAGGCCCGGGGGCTCTGTCAGTGCAACAAACCCTGGGTCTGTTGCCCAACTGTGCACATGCACAAGATCAAGGTTGACACACCAGCTCAAGCCAGGGATTGAAGAACCAAGAGATTTGAAGGACCAACATGCCACTCAGAGATATCAAGATCGAGCCAAAGGAAAAAGATACTGGCAAGAGAAGGGCCTCCCTTGCTGGGTAGGCGAGCCCGGCAAGGGGCGAGGCAACCACCCGAAGCAAGCAACCAAGACTCCCCGGCAGAGCCTCCCGGGGTCGCAGGGGTTGAACCACCACGCCAACCACTCAAGTACGACCCACATCATCAGTCTGTGTGGTTCCAAGCCGCAAGATGATTAAGTGACCGAAACAGCCATTCGCCACATGGCAGCCATCTTCTACATAAGAAACTCACAGGTGACACCCGTCCTGCGACGTGTCAAGAAAACATATGCAGAGCTGGTGAGGGAGACCGGCAGGCCTTGCCGGGCAACCAATGATATGATAGCACTATTTGGTATCATATCAGTGGATAATGAAAACTTTGGCACTGTGGTGACCCCTTTAATCTATAAAAGGAGGCCCATGGCAGTCGCAGGAGGGGTTAGAGGGTTAGAAGGTTGACAAAACCCAAGCCACCATACGCGCGTAGCCGCTGCAACAACAAGGCAACCCTTGTCGGGCAAGTGTACTACACACCACCACGTCCATTCCATCATGAAACCACCAAAGCAAGAGTAGGGTCTTACGCGTCGCGGCGGCCCGAACCTATGTATATTGCTCGTGTGCCTTCTGTCGTGCGCTCATCTGCTCTTTGTGAAACGCGACGTCCCCCCTCTGAGCCATCAAGGGGCCACCCGGTCCCATAGGTGGCCGCGGATATCCCGCAACAGGGGATACGACACTTGTGCACAACCTATAAGAGACAAAAATGCATCGACTTCTATCCCAATTATCACTACAAAAAAAAAGACACATCCGTGACATTTTGAGCCGAACGAAAAAAAAATGTCATACTTATGACACTTCTATGACAATAATTGTGACAAAACCCGATATCATCATAGATGTGGTGGGTCCTACTTCTATGACAAAAAATGGGCTTTTCATCCTGGGCGGGCCGGAGACGTAGCTGCATGACATTCTTTGGGTCGTCCATGACGGAAAAAACCATTGTAGAAGCGAGGGCGAGGAAAATATTGGGGAGTTCCCGGTTACGGCGGGTGGTCTGGGGCCGAGCGATGCGCGTTTCAATCATACGTATGCGCGGGTGTGCGAGGCGTTGGGCTCTAACTGAACCCAACCGAGGCATTGGGCTCTAACTGAACCCGAGTGATTGCACTGCAGGCTACGTGTTACTGAACCCAAGCGATCTATCGATCCCTTGCTGTTAACTGAACCCGAGTGATTCCTTCGCTACTACTGCTAACTGAAGCCGATCGAACACTGCTGGCTCCTTCCCTTGATGAACAGTGAGCGTTGTTGAGGGGGTTTGGATGAACAGTTCCCGGTGGGGGATTGGATGAACAGGAACCCATGGTAGTAGAGGCCATTGCTGTTGGATGAACAGTCCCCTGATCAATCGAGCCAGTGGATGAACATGACCCCGTGGAGGGCTGGTTGAAAAGTAGCTGGTGGAGGGCTAGTTTAACAGTAGCCGATGGAGGGCTGGATGAACAGTAGACCGTGGAGGGTGGTTGAATAGGACCCCCGTGGAGGGGGCTGGTTGAACAGTAGCTGGTGGAGGAGCGCGCGGTGGAGGCTGGATGAACAGGAGCACGTGGATGAACAATCGCAGGTGGAGGCTGGAGGAGGTCGACGGTGGATGAACAGGAGCCCGTGGAGGCTGGAGGAGGTCGACGGTGGAGATGAACAGTATCCCTGGAGTCCCATTTTGCGGTACGCCACACCCCTCCCGATGAACAGGACCCCCATTTCGACGGTAGCACTCCAACACAAGTATGTTTCCTCCGTTTTGCGGTACGCCACACCCTTCCCGATCAACAGGATCCCGTTTCGACCGTAGGAGGTCCGTTTCCTCCGTTTTGCGGTACACTACACCCCTCCCGATGCACAGGATCCCGTTTCCACCGTGGCCGGTCGAACACAAGGTCGTTTCCTCCGTTCTGCGGTACGCCAGGCCTCGTTTCCATCGCCTGTTCCGTCCAAGCCGGTTGGCTCCCGATGAATAGCTTGCATTTAGTTGCCTCCCGATGAACACGACATATTTTGTTGCCTCCCCATGAACACGACGACGATGCATTTTCTCGGTTCAGACCGAGCCATAGCCATGTACACGAGCCATGGTCGTACGTATGCGCGAGTAGGCGTTCGAGTCCCCGCCCGTATGTACGTACGTGGTCGTATTTACTTTCTTGTACCCTGGTCACTGTACGTACGTGTACATGCAACGTGCGCGCCTCTACTACCACACGTGCACGCCTCTACATGGACCAGTATGTACGTACACGTTCACGAACAGAATGACATCACAACGTACGCTTCAACCAGGTGGGTCCCGACTGTTAGGCACTTCCTTGCGTGCGAAGATGTAGCTGGTGGGTCTCAGCAGTCAGGGGGAAACGTAGTTTTCGCAAAATATGGTGGCCCGTCCGGTGGGTCCCTGCTGTCAGGTGGAGGAATAATTATTTTCCATGTAAAAAGGAGGCACTTCCTTGCTGCGGCCATGGACCCAGCTGTCAGTCTCTCCACATACAGTACTCTTCCGATGGAAGTCGGTCGTTGACCACATTGACCACGCGCGCCGAGAGCACCAAGGCGATGGACGATGGCGAGGCCTAGGAAGGGGACGACACGGAGCCGGGGAAGACGCGGCAGTGGATGCCCACGCGGAGAGGAGTACGAGGGTTCACTGGTTCGGCTGCGGTGTGAGGATGCCATCGCTGCAGGGCCTGGCCCGCGGTGGGAGTGGTACGGGGAGGTGAGGCCTCCGCGGCAGCACAGCCGGCCACGGGAGGCAGTAGCAGGCGGCACGACCGGCGCTTCTTTGGCCGGCTAGAGCAAGAAGACCAGAGGGTGAAGAATCACAACGGCCGTTGGATGGACATCGTATGGTCACTGCAGCTAGAGTCGTTTATGTTGACTAAGTTGAGAAAGCCCTTGGTACGCGTCAACTTAGTAGGCCCACAGGTCAGCCTCCAAAACGGTGCGCCGCAGATGTCAGGGGGAGGAATCATTTTTTGGGCGGCTGAAGCTAGAATATCCGAGATTGAAGAGGAAGCACGACATCCGTTGATTGGACATCCAACGGACACTGCTGCTAGAACTGTGTGTTGACTATAATTGACTAAGCCTTGCATACGCGTCAAGTTAGTAGGCCCACAAGTGTGTGGCAGAGAACTTATAGCGCATTTGCGATTTGTAAGAATGTACAACCCATTTTTGAATCCTAATGGAATTTACTACAGCCCATTTACAGTTTGTTAAAAGAACAACCCATTTTCTAGCTAGGACAACGATTAATAATTTCAACCGACCATTCAAAACATAATTCAATAAAATTTCCCACATTTTGATGGGATCCGAAATATTTTTATCCCGAAATTGCTAGTTAGATTAAATATAATTTCAATATAAATTTTTATTACGTAAAAATCCAAAGAAATATTGTAGGCGCAAAAATTAATAATGAAATTAAAATTTTCAAAATTCAGAATTATAAAGTAATTACGTGTTTGGTGTATTTTTTTAGTTACTGCCCAGTTTTTATAATTACATCCCATTTATTATTTCTTAAAGCCCATTTTCTTGTTAAGCCTAATGCTTCCCTCCTAGTAAAGATTTGCAGCCAAGTGGGGCGGAGAATAACAAGTTGACCTTTCCGGGGTTTTCCTAAAAAAAGTATAGCTGGGCTAGCCATTTTCAGCTTGAGAAAATTAATATCTGGGCTGGATATCCGGTCTAGGCTAGACGGGCCACAGCCCACCCAGTTAATACCCTGCTCAAATCTGAACAACAATGAAAACATCGCTCCAGAAAAACTCTGAAGTGCTCAAACCTCAAAAAGAAAAATACTGCTCGAGCTGCTTGGTCCCAGCTGTCGATCGCTCCTTGTGCGATTCTCTTGTTTATTGACTACATAGGTTGACAATGGTGTGGGACCATGATATCAGGAAACCAGGAGGAAGAAAAAAATATTACAGTTGTATATAATAAGGAGGCACTTGCGTACATGCGGCTATGGCCCTAGTGGGTCCCCACTATCATCCTCTCCAAGTAAATTCATCTCCTCATTCCTCATGTCGTTGACCATGTTGACAATGCGAGATGGCGGTGCCACGGCGAGTGCAACAACTCGAAGGACGATGGAGAGGGCCTTGCTTGCCCTAGGGATGGTCTGATACAGCGCCCGCTGCTCATTCGGGAAGCCATGATCATAGGGCCACATCTCCACGATGGCTTTGTCGTTCGCTTTTTCACCGGTGCTCGTTGAGGAGACGGAGGTTGCAGCACATGTCCTCCTGTGCTGGTAGCTCTTCCGCCATTAGGGCGTCGAAGTGGGCCGCACCTGCTCTATGGTGAACACGACATGAACCGGCTTGGACAGTTGCGCCGGCTCCTGGTCGGAAGCTACGTCCACCGTCTGATTGTCGTCGCTCAGCTCGGCAAGCTCGCTGGCGAGCCATCATGTCCCAGCTGCTGGACCGACCTGCTGCCAAGCATGAGGCTGACTGCCCTGGCCCACCCAGACCGCCTCCCTCGCCCAGCCTTTCCGCCAAACGCAGTTAGCGTCCGCCCGCTTCCGGTGCAGGCGATTGCTCCGCCTTCAAACGACGCAAGTTTCGTCCGTCCGACCGTCTGCCACCCACATTAATGATACGCGGTTGCCGAGGTGGCTACTCCGGCACCACACGTTCGTCCTTCTGCCACCCACCATTGCTATATAAACTGTTGTGCCAGCCATAGCCGCAGTCATGCGCCTCGGTTCCCTTTCTCCTATCCACACCACTACTGTCTACTCCCACCATGGCTTCCTGGCGCTCCAGCGCTCTTCGGGACGAGCGAACAATGGACCACAAGGAGATGGCAGCCATTGCTGCCGACTGGCTGGCCGGCAGGCAGCCAGAGGACGGCGACGTCCTAATGAAGAACATGGTAGTCAACGATCCAGCGCCAACCCCCTCCTGCGTGCCATCCTCGCCGGTGCATTGCACCATGACCATCGACGAGGCCCGTACCCAGTACATGGACACGGTGAGGCAGAAGCGTCAGGAGAAGTTCCAGGAGGCGCAGGCCGCCGCCGCCTACAACCACCATCTCCTCCAGGAGCACCTGCAGGCAGAGGAGCAGATCGTCGCGGAGCGGGCGGAGCGCGAGGCGCTGCTCGACTCGTACCGCTCCGCCCGCGAGGGCCGCCGCCTCGAGCGCAGGCGGTACCGCATGCGGGTGGCGGAGGCTGCGGCCGCCTACAAAGAGGGTGACGAAGTAGGCGAGGCGCTGTTTGGCGAGACTGAGGACGAGGCAGAGGACAACGCCGGCTCTGAGTCCCCGCTCCGCTGGCGTCGACGTGGCCCTGCTCCGCCGAGGCCCCGCATGTCAGGACCCCGATACTAAGTCACACCGACCAAGCATGTAACACATCATATCACTTTGCGGCCTCACGCACGGTATTCCCACGGGTGCCACCTTACCTGGCCCAGGACAGTTTGTGCCTTTTGGCTCACATATATGATAGTGTCGCTAGCATCCATGTGACAGAGAACCCGGGCCGACATGACTATTCGTAAACCCAAAGTGGCACTAAGTTACAGGGACAGGCATACATGACCCAACAACGAACGTGTCGGTCATCAACGTATGAACCCAAGTCGTAGCAAGCTACAAGGACTTAAAGGAACAACGCGTGACATTTCCCTGAAGGGACAGACACAGGAACGAAGGACACAGGCTGGCTAGCCTAAGTGTTCCGGAGCAGTAGCAAGCTACCATGGCTCAATGGAAGCACTAGGAGGCATTTCCCAATAAGAGAGGCTACCAAGAATAAACAACTAGGTTGTCGGATCCCACACATACCAAGCATTTCAAAATCATACACACAATATGCTCGATATCTTCAAATACAACATGGCATCACAACAAAACTCTACGACTCAAAGTATTTATTCATTAGGCTCCATGAGCCAGATATTACAATCATGGGTCTGATGACCCAGCATTCAAGTCATACAAGCAATAAGCACATGCGGAAGCTTACCTTGTCTGAGTACATGCAACTACAAATGAAAAAGGCTAAGAAGCCTGACTATCTGCAAGACCATGTCGAGGGCACAAGATCGTAGCTGAGGTAACAAGCTAAACTTCGAAGTCCACGCGGAACTACTAGTGAGACTGAAGTCTCTCTACAAAAACATAAATTAAGAAAACGTGAGTACAAATGTACCCAGTAAGACTTACATTAGAACTAGCTACATATGCATAAGTATCAATAAAGGGATGGTGGGGTTTAACTGCAGCAGGCCAACTTTGACTCAGTAGCTATCCTGAACTACGTCTGCAAGTAACTCTTTTGAGGTGGCACACACGAGTCCACATATTCACCAATCAATACACCACTATGAATCTGCTCCCGTCTCCCTACGAGAAGGCCATCCACAGCACTCACGCTTATCTTGCGCATTTTAGAGTATCCACACTCACTTGTCTATGAACTATATAGGCAACCCAGAAATCCTTTACCATGGACGCGGCTATTCGAATAGATCATGTTAATCCTGCAGGCGTGTACCTCTTCACACACGCTCTCGCCACTTACCGCCACGTACACGTCATGTATCTCAGCAAACTTCAAGCAGAAGCCTGGCGAGGGTGTCGGCCACGACCTGACTAACCACACAAGTCCCTAGTCCAGGTTTATTGCCTTTTCAGGTTCCATCCGCACGGAGTCCAGCCGAGGTTTCCGCATACGACCCCGAATGATGTGTGCAGGGTTCCCGAGGCACCAAACGGGCGTCCCGGTACACCGTGCCACGTGCCTACTGCATCACAGCCCACCCCTCGGGTTAGTGTTGGGCACGGCTTCTAGAATACTACAAACACCAGAAACTACTTGCAACTCCTGGACAAAGGACAGGGGCGGTTAATAAGTCGAGAGGGGCACTTAAGCATTCCAATGCGTGGTGGTAGCTGTTGATGGATCACAAACACAATACTTAGTTCCTGAGGAAGGTTTCGATGAGACAACCCACCTTGTACTCCTTAACGGCCTCTCACCACTACCTTTACCAGATCGTGTTCACACACTTAGCTCACACACGGTAGGATATGTTCATCACCATTCCAATTAATCCCCGATGAATCAGACCTGACTCAACTCTAAGCAGCAATAGGCATGACAAACAAGGATGAATGAGTAGGCACATCAGGTCTCAAACTTCTCCTACTCATGCTAGTGGGTTTCATCTATTTACTGTGGCAAAGACAGGTCATGCAGAGGAAAGGGGTTCAACTACCGCAACAGGTAACAGTTGAAGCGTTGTTGTCCTAATGTAGTAAAAGAGAGCAGGGGCGAGAGATTGGGATTGTACCGGAATGAACAAGGGGTTTTTGCTTGCCTGGCACTTCTGAAGGTAGTATACTTCTTCATTGGTGTCATCGATCTCATCGTCGGAACCATGTCTACTAAGAGGGGGCACATACCGGCAATAGAGAAGGAACACAATCAATGCAATGCAACAATATGATGCATGACCATGACATGGCAACATGTTATGGTTTGAGATAATGCAACTAGAAACAATTTAAATAAAGTTGGCTTGAATCCAAGATTCAAATTCAAACTCCATATGTGGATATGCAAATGCCATTTATTTGATTTGTCCTACACAGAAGACATAAGTTATTATGATATGCATGAAAATGGTACAGATGGATAGATTGGATTTTTCTGATCATTTTTCATATATAAATTATTTCATTTGGAGTTACGGTTTAATTTATATGATTTTTTAAAGTTTAGGTTATTTTCCGAAAATAAATAAATCATTTAGATTTATTTATAATCCAAAAAACATTACCGCATAAGCAATGCATCACGATGATGTCAGCAGGTCAACAGGGCGGTCCAGGTCAAACCTACCGGGACCCACATGTCAGTCTCACAACTAATTAACAAAGTTAAACAGTGGTGAGTTAAAGACTAACCTGAGTTAATTAGGGCCTGGGCCCGCATGTCGGTGAGTTAGTGGATTAACCAAGAGTTAATTAGCACTAAGCTAAAATTAGCAGGGCTCTGGGCCAACCTGTCAGTGACATAGGGGAGGCCAAACCCCAGGTCAAACGGGTCAAACATGCCGGCGTTTAACCGCCAGCGGGGTCAGACGCGGCGAAGAGCGTCGGAAACGCTGCTCCGACCACGGTTCGATGCACGGGTGGGTGCTACGGGAAGCTTACGATGTGGTGAGTCCAACGGTGGCCTTGGACAGAGCTGGGGTGGGCAGAAACGGCAGCGGCGACAACCTAGCCAGGCGGCGGCCGGAGTTCGAGCAGGACTGGCTACTCGCTATGGAGCAAGTGAAGGTTAGCTAGAAGGTGCGTTTGTCTCCTAGGAGCAGCACGAGCATGATGACATGCTCAGGGGCAAGCTGAGCTTGCTTTAGACGCGATGACGACTTCGCCGGCGGCGTGAAGCTCATGGGCACGATGGAGAAAGATGCTACGACGAGCTATAGGACACGAGGATAGGGGAGACTATGAAGGAGCTCACTCGAAAGTCGAAGGGTAGCTCCGTGGGCTCTGGGAGGCGCTTGGGGCGGCGAATCAACGATGACGATCTTCGATGGCCAACGAGGGAAACGGCGATGCTGGCGGCATCCAGGGGCTTCCGGTGTCGTACAGCTCGGTGGAGAGGACGAGGAAGACGCGGTGGTGCTTCTGCGATCAGCGGCAGGGCGAGGGGAGTGCGATAGTCGTGGCGGCAGTGAATGGAGGCAACAGTGGTGCTCGGCTGCGGGAGAGAGAGCAAGACAGAGAAGGGGGTAAGGGCAAGGGAGAGTGAGAGAGGGTCGAGGGGGTCTGCGTGGCACTCATGGAGGCGTCCAGGCCCTCAGCGGCAAGCAGGAGCTGGCAAGGCGCGTGCTCGCGAGCGGCGGCCACGCGCGCTGCCTTCTTCTGGCGCGAGGTTAGTGGTGACTGGCAGGTGCCAATGGGCTGGGCTGGTACACTGCCAGGCCAGGTGGGTTTCTCTCCTTTATTCCGTTTCAGTTTTCTATTTTATTCTATTTTGTTTCGAGTTAGTAAAAATACTAAACCATTTTTAAAACTCCTAAAAATATTTGTGGGCAATGTTGAAATTATTCCCAACAACCCTCAACTAGTTTCCGAGTTATTAGAGCATTTAAAATATTTATAGGATTTAAATTCCCCAATTCAAATACAATGTGAGTTAATTCAAAAATCTAGAATGTCCTAGAAATATGTTCATAATTTTGTGCAAAGGTTTTGACCTTCATCGAAAATCATGAACTTTTCTGGAGGCACTTTGGGTTCATTGAAAAGATTTCAAATTGAGCCTGGTTGAATTCCATTTGGTGCTAGGGTTTGAACATCACCATTTCAAGTTTAACAAATTTTAAACCTGATGCATGGACGCTTGTGCAACTATTTGCAGTCAAATTCTAGGGCTGTGACAACTCACCCCCACTAAACAAGAATCCCGTCCCGAGATTCAAGACGTGAAGTAAGAAAACAGAGGGGACACAAAACTACACAATCTTCTCGATCCAAATTCCCTTCTCGAAGATGTTGATTCACTACATCATCTTGATCTTGATACCTTTGCTTTCGAGACATTCATGCCAACACTATGGCGACGAAAAGGAAACTCTACAGTGTCGATGTACAAAAAGAGGGGCGCACTTTTGTACCCCTTTACATGTGCACAAGCAGTCTGAGCCGCGCCCGCGGTCCCACCAAGCAGAGCAGGGGAGGTGAGCCAAAAGTAAGACCGAAGCCGAAGACAATCAGAGCAACGCCAAGGTCAAGACCACAAAGAGCAGAGGGACGAAGCTGGTTCCCCCGGCAAGACCCTTCCCGGGGAAGCCTCAGCAGCCCCGGCAAGACCCTTGCGGGGGCAGCCTCAGCAACCCCGGCAAGACCCTTGCCGGGGCAGCCTCAGCAGCCCCGGCAAGACCCTTGCCGGGGCAGCTCACCTCACACCACCAGAAGCGAGCCACCCTTGAGCCCACGGTCCCCAACGAAATCATCCACGTGGGGCCAGGGCTCGGGAAGGCACCTATGTGGTGGCATGCAGATCTTTGTGAAGACATATTCAAGATCAGATGAGGATTAGAAGACGACGATCCTCGGCAAGATCCTTGCTGAGGAAGGCCACCAGACCCCGGCAAGGCCCTTGCCGGGGACGACAGCACGCCATGGAAAGACCCTTGCCGGGCCACCCGGCAAGGCCCTCACCAAGGACTCCAGCAGGGCCACCGCCAGGTCCACGCCAACCAAGCTTCCACCACCGTTCAACATGCAGCTGCCAGCCCAACCAGCTGCACAGGCACCTGCGTAGCAACATGCAGCTCCCAGGCCAACTCATCGAGCGCCTGCGTGGCGGCATGCAGATCTTCGTGAAGGCTCCACCACCACGCCACCTCAGCTGCCCTGTCTGCCTACATGGCGCCGCGCGCATCGCTGGCCAGGGCATGTGTCGAAGCGAGAAGGAGCGGCGATAAGTTCAGGGCACTGTACGCCTTTCCACCTCCTGTGTGCCACTGTGGCAGCCCCTTTCACCTATAAAAGGAGGCCAATGGCATACTAGAGAAGGACTCGGCTCTTTCGAACCATGCACCGACCACAGCTAGTTTGAGAGCTCAAGAACCCTCTAAAATACACCCACCAAAGCAGGACTAGGGTTTTGCGCATCCTTGCGGCCCGAACCTGGGTAAACGATTCTTGCGCTGTCTACTAGCCCTGCTCTCCTTGCAATCCTGCGCCTCGGCAACCGTATTAGGGATTCTTGTGTTCCCATAGGTGTCGTCCCGCAGCGACATCTCTGGTGCGCCAGGTAGGCGGCGTAATTGTGAGGATCTGGTCTAGTAGTTAGCTAGCATTTCTTCATCATCATGGCTCCCAAGAAGAAGAGGGCCACGGCGATCGGCTTGTTGGGAGCCGAACGGCCCGTGCCGGTGCGCACGAGCAGTGGACCGGTCGCGGACAGGACCCGAGCCATGGTCCGCGAGTACCAGCATCGCCCTCGCAGTCCGAGCCTGGAGAGCGGCATCGTTCGTGCCCCAGATGACCGGCCGCACGTCACCAGATCTAAAGACGGAGCTGGGCCCCCCGTAGGCGGCGCGGGGCCCTCCATGGGTGTCGTTGTGCCGCCTCCGGGCGGCGCACCGACCTCCAAGATGCACACGCCGGTGACCATTGTGCTCTTCCCATGGTGTGCGCGCCGAGCAGCGTTAGCACGCCGGTGACTCTGGGCACCGCCGTGGGAAGAGCCCTGTGCGTCATCCGCGGGATGAAGAGGATCAGCATGCCCGCTGAAGCGCTGGCGAAAATGGCACGCAGCCGCTGGGTCGTAACGGAGCTCCTTCTAACATAGTTAGAAGTTGAACCGCACGGCGATCCATGAAGCTGTGGCCGCCAACCACGCCAGCAGAAGCTTTGGCGCGCGCGCAACTGCTCCTCGACTTCCCTCCTGCTGGAGAGAAGCTCGACGAGTGGAGGGCGACCATCTGGAGCCTCGTCGCCATCGCCAACAAAGACGAACCACAGCCAGCAGGCCCCTCGGGTCGGTGCTCCACCGAGCAACCACGTGCTGGCGCTGGGAGGACCGGGGGAGCTGTAGCCACGGTGCACTCTCCTCCTCCTCGCAAGCCGCCACGGGCGTCTACCCGTCATGACGATGCTTGTGATAGCATCTCTATAGCGTCGTCTGATCCGCGGACCCACCACGACCAGCGCCAAGTTCTTCGAGAACGAGCTCAAGAAGACGCTTGAACTACCATCATGCGCCGGCGTGATACACACCACCAGTCGGACAAACGGGCGGGACCCACTATGGACCACCCATCACCGGGGTGCTCCGGCGGCCTACCTTACGAGGTGGGCTGCCCGGCCTTCACCCGTCAGCTGCCGCAGATCTAGTGGCCGTATCACCGCACGTTCAAGCCCGACGTCGGCGAGAAGTACACTGGCAAGACCCATCCGTTCTAGTTTCTCAGCAACTACACCATCGCGATGCAGGCTGCTGGAGCTCGCGATGACAAGGTGCTCACCAACTATTTCCCGCTGGCGCTGAAGCCCAATGTTATGTCCTGGTTGATGCACTTGCCGGAAGATTCCATTTCTTCTTGGTCAGACCTATGCCATGAGTTCATTGGCGCCTTCACAGGAGGCCACCAAGCTCATGGCCAGGCCAGTGATCTGCATATCATTCCGCAGATCGAAGGGGAGACCCTGCGCAAGTACATCCAGAGATTCAGCCGGGTGTAGTACAACATCCTCGACGTTCACCCCGTCGCTGTGATTAGCGTGTTCCACACGAACGTGCGCAATTGCAAGATGCGCGAGGAGCTGGCAATGACCAAGGTTAAGGATGTAGCCGAGCTCTACTTCTGGCCGATACGTGCGCCCGGGCTGAAGAGGGAAGGAAGTACCCCGGTGAAGACGCCGGTGTGGAAACCGACTCTACTGATGAGGACGATGCTACCCCGACGAAGAAGGGCCGGCGTCGCAACAGGAAACGCAAAGGCAAGGTCTTGCTTGCCGTTGAAGGATCTAATGACACCAGCGCTGCCAAGAAGGTCAAGGCAGATGCCCCCGGCAAGGAGGTTGCTGGGTGCGCCGCCTGCCGGGCCTTGGCGGCTACCGACAAGCCAGGAAGCTCCGGCGAGCAATATTGCAAGATCCACCGCACCAAGGGCCACGACCTCCAGAACTGCCAACAAGTCGAGCTGCTTGCCGAGAAGCAAAAAGCCGAGTCTCAGAGGCGGGACAAGGAGAAGTACCTAGATGGTGCCGAGGGATCCGGCAAGAAGCGTGGCGGCGAAGAAGGCTGCCGCGGCAAGGACAACCAGCAAGAGAGGCCTGCCCGGGGCTGCGACAAGAAACAAGAAGACGATGATCACGACGAGGAAGACGAGTTTGGTGAGCAAGGGTTCTAGAAGGCTACGGAGGCCATGTGCGTCGATGGCGGCACCTCGCTGCATATCTCTCACCGCCAACTCAAGCAGTGGGCGCGTGAGATTACAGCAACAGAGCCGTTGTTCGACGCTCAAAAGCCGCTGAAGTGGTCCAGCACGCCCCTCATCTTTGACGCCGATGACCACGCTGGCCGCACTACCGCGTTCAGTGTTTGCCATTGTTGGTCTCACCAACAATACACAACCTCAGGGTGAACAAGATGTTGGTTGACAGCGGGGCCGGCGTGAACCTGATCTCGCCTGTCGTGATCAAAAGGTTGCAAATCCCTGTTGGAGACCTCGAAGAAATTGGCACGTTTCAAGGGGTCAATCCAGGGAGGAGCCAGCCGAAGGGAAAGATCACACTGCCCGTGACATTTGGAGGAGAGTTGAACCAGAGGACGGAGAGGATCGTCTTCGACATGGCCGAGATCCCCTTGCCCTACAACGGGATCCTCGGCCGCCCGACACTAGCCAAGTTCATGGCGGCGTCACACTACGCCTACAACATGTTGAAGATGCCCAGGCCGTTGACCATCATCTCCGTCCCCTCTGACAAGAAGGATGCGCTGATTTGCGCCGAACAACTCTACCGGTAAGCAGTCGCAGCAGCTGCCGTCAAGGCACCTACCGCTGCCGCTGAAAGCCCGGAAGGGAATATGAAGCCCAACAAGACCTCTCGCAACTCCGGCAAGCGCACCTCCACAGAGTGTTGTGCTACCGTCGAGGACGTGCCAGAGAGCTCTACCGACAAGAGCAAGAGATCCAGAGTCGAGCCGCCACCGACCAAGAAGGTGCACGTCAGGGAGGATGGCATGGGAGGGGCCTTCATCATAGGCTCCACCCTCGACAGCAAATAGGAAGGCGCGCTTGTCACCTTCCTGCGGGCGAATGTTGACGTGTTTGCGTGGCAAGCATCCGACACCCCCGGTGTTCCTAGGGAGGTGATTGAGCACCACCTAGCGGTCTGCCCCCATGCGCAGCCCGTCAAGCAGAAGGTCAGAAAGCGGGCTCTGGAGAGGCAGGAGTTCATCACAGAGGAGATCAGGAAGTTGGAAGCGGCAGGGTTGGTGAGAGGAGTGCTCCATCCGACGTGGTTGGCCAATCCGGTATTGGTGCGCAAAGCGAATGGGAAGTGGAGGCTGTGTATTGATTACACATATATCAATAAGGCTTGTCCTAAGGACCCCTTCCCCTTGCCGCACATCAACTAGATTGTTGACTCCACAGCCGGGTGTGATCTGTTATCATCCCTCGACGCCTACTCAGGCTACCACCAGATCTTCATGACAAGGGAAGATGAAGAGAAGACAACATTCATCACCCCATGTGGTACGTATTGCTTTTTACAAATTCCTTTCGGGTTTAAGAGTGCTGGCTCAACGTTCGCAAGAGCAGTCCAAATTGGTTTTGAGCCCCAGCTCCATAGAAATATCGAGGCATACATGGATGACATAGTGGTCAAAACCAAGGACGGGCCAACTCTTGTGCAAGATCTGGAAGAGACATTTGCCAACCCGCACAAGATCAACCTCAAGTTGAACCCTGAGAAGTGTTTCTTTGGCGTTCCATCCGGCAAGCTTCTCGGGTTCTTCGCGTCGCAGCGCGGGATCGAGGCAAACCCATACAAGATCAAGGCTATTGAACAGATTGAGGCGCCCAAGCGGATCAAGGATGTGCATCGGCTCACCGGCTGCGTTGCCGCCATGAGCCGATTCATCTCCAAGTCCACCGAGCGCGCCCTTCCTTTATTCAAAATCTTGAAGAAGGCGGGCCCAATGGAGTGGACCCCGGAAGCCGAGGCAACATTGCAGGATCTGAAGAAATACCTTTCCTCCACGCCAATACTGGTTGCGCCCAAACCACAAGAGTCGTTGCTACTATATTTGGCGGCAACGAATCAAGTGGTCAGCGCTGCACTAGCGGCACAGAGGGAGGTCGATGAGGAGGCAGTGACGGTAGCAGAACCAGCAGATGGCAAGCCAAAGGTTCCCCCGGCAGGGCCTGGTGCCGGCAAGGCACGGCCCCCGGCGAAGTCTGATGCCACCAAGGCAGTGCCCGCACAGTCAAGTGAGGTGGTGCAGAAGAAGAAGATGATGCAGCACACGGTTTACTTTGTCAGCTCCCTCTTGCATGGGGGCTAGGTCAAGGTATTCCGGTGTGCAGAAATTGCTCTTCGGCGTCCTTATGGCCTCGAGGAAGCTGCGTCATTACTTCCAAGCCCACGAGGTCACCGTCGTCACCCGCCTCCCGTTGCAACGGATACTGCATAAACGAGATGCTACTGGAAGGATTGTGGAATGGGCCTTGGAGTTGTCAAGCTTTTTTTTATAGTTCGAAAGTACCTCGACAATCCAGAGCAGAGTCTTGGTGGAGTTCATCGCAGAATGGACCTCAACGCCAGAAGAAGAAATCCAAGAGACCACTCTCCCCGGCAAGGAAGCAGACCGCCACTAGATCATGTACTTTGATGGGGCTTTCTCGCTGCAAGCCGCCGGTGCCGTTGTGCTTCTCGTCGCGCCCACCAGAGAGCACCTCAAGTACGTGATCCAGATGCACTTCCCCAGGGAGATGTCCACCAACAACACTGCTTAGTACGAGGGATTGCTTGCCGGTCTCAGGATCGCGGCTGACCTCGGGGTTAAGAAGCTCATCGTCAGGGGTGACTCGCAACTCGTTGTCAGACAGGTCAACAAGGATTATCAGAGCCCATTGACGGAAGCTTACGTAGATGAGGTGAGGAAGCTGGAGGAACGCTTTGACGGTATCAAAGCGGAGCACGTCCCCTGAATGGAGAACGACATCGCCGATTACCTGTCAAAGCGTGCTGCATTCAAGCTACCTGTGGAACCAGGTACCTTTTTGCTCCAGTTAACTCAACCATCCGTCGAGCCATAAACGGGGCAGAACAAGCGGAGGAAGTTATGTCCTAGCAAGTACTTTCCTACCAAGCCCCCTGGGGCTGCCGACAAGGGTGCTGCCGCGGACGCTGAGCCTGCCCAAGAGCAGCTGCCTCCGGCAGGGCGTCAAGCCCTAGCCGTAGAGACAGCCGCTCCCATGGCGGAAGAAATGCCTTTGGTCCTTGCCGTCGAGCCCCAGGCTCCGGCGTGGGCGCAGCATACCGTCCGATTCCTCCAAACAGGGGAGCTTCCTGAGGAGCAGGAAGAGGCGGAAAGAGTAGCCCGTCGGTCCACCATGTACCAGTTCGTCGATGACGTCCTGTACAAGAGAAGTCCAAACAATGTGAAATTGAAGTGCATCCCCCGGGAGGAAGGACTGGAGCTGTTGGCAGAGGTACATGGAGGCATATGTGGCTCCCACATAGGGTCAAGGGCCCTTGCAGGGAAGGAGTTCCGGCAAGGTTTCTTCTGGCCCACCGCCCTCCAGGAAGCGACGACACTAGTAACCAAGTGTGAAGCGTGTCAGTTCCATTCAAAGAAGCTTCATCAACTAGCTCAAGCCCTTCAAACAATCCCTCTCTCCTGGCCATTCTCGGTCTCGGGGCTCGACATACTGGGCCCTTCCCCCGCGCTGTCAGGGGCTTTGAGTACTTGTACGTTGCAATTGACAAGTTCACAAAGTGGTCGGAGGTGGAGGCAGTGAGAAAGGTGACGACTACTCAGTCAGCTGTAAAGTTTTTCAAAGGACTAGTTTGTCGTTTTGGTGTGCCAAACAGAGTCATCACCAACAACTGCGCGCAGTTCACGAGCCACACCTTCATGCAATATATTCAAGACCTCGGCTGCAAGTTCTGTTTTGCTTTCGTGGCACACCCACGGAGCAATGGCCAAGCGGAGAGGGCGAATGCTGAAGTGTTGCGAGGCCTAAGGACAAAGACTTTTGACAAGCTGCGCAAGAGCGGAAGGCGCTGGATTGATGAATCGCCGGCGGTTCTTTGGTCGATCAGGACGATGCCAAATTGAGCCACCGGCCAGACACCTTATGCCTGTTCTATGGGGCAGAAGCAGTTCTCCCCACGGAACTCATATACGGGTCACCTCGAGTGCTCTCTTATGATGAGCTTGAGCAAGAGCAGTTGCGCCAAGATGGTGCGGCGCTCCTTGAGTAAGATCGTCTTCGGGCGGCTGTGAGAGCATCGCACTACCAGCAAGCCTTGCGTCGCTACCATAGCCGCAAGGTTCATGCCCGAAGCTTTGAGGAACGCGACCTTGTTCTTCGGCACGTTCAGTCGGCCAAGAATACCAACAAGTTCAGGCCGAAGTGGGAAGGCCCTTATTAGGTAATACAAGTCACCAGGCCCGGCACAGTCCGCCTGGAGACCGAAGATGCCGTCCCAGTGAGCAACTCCTGGACCATCGAGCATCGTCACAAGTTTTACCCATAAGGCGCAGCTTGCCAGGCCTCCCGGCAAGCCACCTTTTGTACAATATTTGCCGGCAAGGCATGTGACCCTTTGTACAAAGCCAGGCGCAGACCCTGAGCATAAATAAATGAAGCGCTGGCGCCCTAAGTTATAGCATGCATGCTAGGTCGAGTCTCTTCCTTGGTTAGGGTTGATAGTGCTCAGCAGCGACCAACCCCTAGCTTAGAGGTCGAGTGCGCGTCTATCTGTTTCTCTTCTGTCCTCTTTTGGTTCGCAGGGCACATGAGCACTTCTGTTGAGCTAGTTGGAAGAAATAAAATAGACCGGTGTCCCGACCCCGGCAAACCAGAGTTGCCGGGGGCAGCAAGCACAAGGATCCAACCACGGCAAGATGAGATTGACGGGGGGCTTCAGGTCTAGATAAGTCTTTTATCCTCTGTCATGCATTTCGGAGCGGAACTGGGGCATGTGAAACCTCATTTTTATCTCTAGGCTGTCGTGCTCCCCTTTTTCGTATGCCTAAGGATTATTTCATGGGTCCGGATTTGGTTGTAGCCTCGGCGGCAAGGAGGTAGAACTAGGAGCCTAAAGCCAATTTCATCCCTGCCTCCGCCAAGAGTGCGAAAACAGTCGAGTGAAGTGGGGGGACGGCAACGCCTGTTGCCGGGCGAAAAAAGTTTATCTTAAACAATAACAAGGATTCACTCCTTGTCGCGGGATTTACCCACGAATGTAAAACCCGGCAAGCATCCCTTTTTCATTAAAAACATCCCATACAGGTACAGTTCCTACGAGATGTAAAACATGAGGAAGGGGATTACAAGTTCTAATTTTAACGAAGGCCCGCAGGCGTACCAACTAAAAAAAGAGATAAGATGCCCGTAATCCCTTTCTTGTCCCTCTCCTTAGGAGGCAGGTCAAGGAGGTGAAAGGGCAGAAGGGTCGCCTAGGCGAGTTATGAGCAGCAAGAAGCACCAAGAGAACACCTCGGTGGCCACCAACGGGTGGGCCGGTGATGACGGTGTCGGGAAAGGAGCTGGAAGACGAGGCGGCAGCACCGGCAATACGCGGTTAAGGCGTCGGTGCCTGCGTACTCCGAGTTGACGGCCTTGCCGCCTGCCCTCTGCCTCTTCCGCGGCCTCCCGACGCCAGCCGCCCAAGGAGACGGCCCCAAGAAGTTCAAGGAGCTGGCCATGCCCCCGGACTTGTCCTCGTCATCTGCCCCGCTGTCCTCCTCATCGCTCTCGCTCGAGGAAGAGCTTCCATCGTCGGAATCTCCATTGGAGGAGATCTCCACGCAGCACTTCAGGCGAGTTCCAAACGCCCTGAAGACCTTGACGGAGAGCAAGCCATCCTCCATTAATTTGAAGTAGAGGACGAGCCCCGCCGTCAAGCTGTGGATGCGAGCGAACGTTTTCCATCCTCGGCGGAGGTACATAACCCGAGGAGCCGGGAAGTCGACGTCGACCCGCGTCCCGCCGTTCCCGCAGCCCCTCATGTGCAACCTGAGGGTCTGGGGCGGGTTACGCTCGATCACCCGAGCAAACGGGGCGGTGAGACGAAGATGACGATGCGGAGGCCACCGCAGCCTGATGAAGAACTTGCAGGGCTGGTCTTCAGCGTCGCCCTCTGTCGGGAAAGGCATCATTGGCAGGGGCGAAGCTGGCGCGCCGCCCCGTCCTCCTCTTCCCCAAGCACTGCGACCTCTGCCCCGGCCTCGCCCACGGCCTCACCCCCTCCCGCTTCCCCTTGCAGCCGGCTCCACCACCGCGGGCTGAGGAGGAGGAGGTGCGCGATGTCGAGCGGCGACCCTCGCCGCCACCATCGAAGGACCAGGATTCCCTTTCTCCATGGCGAGTGAAAGGAAGCAGCAGAAGCGAGAGGAGATGGATGACAGAAGAGTGCGGGACGCCATCTCCCCTTCCCCCTCCTTATAAGGGAGCAGCGTCGGAACTCGGCCGCCCCGCTCGGCCAATCCAGCCACCAGAGGCACAGCGAATCGGGACCGACCTGCTGCCTCAACCAGCGACGGCCCGATTTCCCGCCTCCACCGCTTGCCACCCCAAGTGCATGAAGGACGCATGGCAAACGTGCAGAATCGAGGGGACGGGTGAGGCGACCTCTTCCCGCCGCGTGATTATGGGGAGTGGACGCCTTCAAGACCGCGACCTGGCCCCACGGGGTAAATGAGCCGCACCTCCACGCCTCCCTACTATTATGGGAAAGGCGCGGGCCGCCTCTTTACTACGATATGACGCATGCATGTGGGAACGGCCCCACGCATGCCGCCCACGGCACGCACACCCCTCCACGCAGCGCCACGCACGTGGGTCTTGGGAAGCGCCGCGCGCGCGAAAAGTCTTACTGCGGTAAAAACCGGCCCGCCTTCCCGTGCACTGTTTCGGGCCTGGCCCAACAACATGTCGTGCTTATGTGTGGCCCGGGCCCGGGGGCTCCTGTCGGTGTACAAAAAGGGGGGTGCACTTTTGTACCCCTTTACATGTGCACGAGCAGTCGGAGCCGCGCCCGCTGTCGCACCAAGCAGAGCAGGGGAGGTGAACCAAAGTAAGACCGAAGCCCAAGACAATCAGAGCAACGCCAAGGCCAAGGCCACAAAGAGCAGACGGACGAAGCAGGTTCCCCCGGCAATACCCTTGCCGGGGCCGTCTCTGTAGCCCCGGCAAGACCGTTGCCGGGGCAGCTCGCGCCACACCAACATAAGCGAGCCACCCTTGAGCCCACGGTCCCCAACGCCATCATCCACGTGGGGCCAGGGCTTGGGAAGGCACCTCTGTGGTGGCATGCAGATCTTTGTGAAGACATATTCAAGATCAGATGAGGATTAGAAGACGACGATCCTCGGCAAGATCCTTGTCGAGGAAGGCCACCAGACCCCCGGCAAGGCCCTTGCCGGGGACGACAGCATGCCATGGCAAGACCCTTGTCGGGCCACCCGGCAAGGCCCTTGCCAAGGATGTTAGCAGGGCACCGCCAGGTCCACGCCAACAAAGCTTCCACCGCCGTTCAACATGCAGTTGCCAGCCCAACCAGCTGGACGGGCACCTAAGCTATGCATTTAATGTGTCTTGTCCTGTAATACGAGCGATAAGCTCAGGGCAGTGTACGCCTTTCCACCTACTGCGTGCCACTATGGCAGCCCCTTTCGCCTATAAAATGAGGCCCATGGCATACTGGAGAAGGATTCGGCTCTTCCGAACCACGCACTGACCACAGCTAGTTTGAGAGCTCAAGAACTCCCTGAAATACACCCACCAAAGCAGGACTAGGGTTTTACGCATCCTCGCGGCCCGAACCTGGGTAAATGATCCTTGCGCTGTCTACTAGCCCTGCTCTCCTCGCAACCCTGCGCCCCGGCAACCATAGTAGAGATTCTTGTTATCCCATAATTTTCGTTCCGTACCGACATACAGGAATCGATCTTCTTGGAGATCGAGCAACTCACGATCAACTCATGGAAAGAGGCATAATAACATCTCTTGAGATGAGACACAAAACACACATCAGGGGTGATGGAAAAGCAGATGACGAAGGTTCGAGTTGGTAGTCAATAACTCCACGCTTGAGTAAGATGGTTCCATAACAAGGCACCTTAAGGAAGGTGGCTCGTAGAAATATTCCCTTAAGTGGCAAAAATAATTACTTTTGATCCATAGATCAATGGAACTCTTCGTACCAGCCTGAGGCATTTCACAATTGATCGTTTGAAGGAATTCAAAATAATGGCATACTCGGTTTGGAAAGGGAGCTAGAGTTATAAGACAATTCAGCAAACGGAAGGCACATTCCAATTGATACCGAGGATATAACCTAGTGTCTGAGCGTGCTCTCAAGAACTTGAACATTTCCATATTCATCAAGGTCTTACCAGCATCCGTAGCGAGGATCTTGGCAACACATCATACTACCATGATGGATAGTGATGGATGATGCAGATGCAAAGGAAGACAACACTCTTTCAGATTTCACCTTAGCAATGCCAAGGAAACGAAATATGGATTATCGACCGAGAGGCATTTAGCACTCCACTTCTAATGTTCTCCTTGATGTACCAGGTTAACCCAATACCGTTCAGTATTTGGAACATCAAGTAAAGGTCTGCCTTCGGGAGATCAAAGAATCCATAAGGAACAACCTCTAAAATAAGTCGCACAACATCCTCATGGAGAAGATGGTCAAATTGATCAGTCAACACTACTAGAAAAACCCCTACTAATGGCGCACCTAATATGGCTATTAATGGCGCATCTGTGGTGCGCCATTAATTGCACGCCATTAGTAATTTTTACTAATGGCGCACCATGTAGTGCGCCATTAGTATAGCCCAAGGTGCGCCATTAGTATCTAGTATACTAATGGCGCACTACATAGAGGTGCGCCATTAGTATCTGGTATACTAATGGCGCACCACATAGAAGTGCGCCATTAGTAACATTTTTTTTTCAAATTTTTTTTTAAAATTTTTTCAAATATTTTTTTAATTTTATTCAAATTTTTTTTTCAATTTTTTCTTAATCTCAGTTCACTATGGCTTAATCTCAGGTCAATATGCTTAATCTCAGGTCAAATCGCACTCCGTGGTCAAACTTCCCGAAAGGTCACCCATCCTCAAACTACTCCAGCCCAAGCACGCTTAACTTCAGAGTTCTATCCAACCCCAAAGACTCACTTCACAGGCACTTGTTGATATATCTAGCATATCAATCCTGTTATACCTTATTGATGTCTAGGACTTTGTTCATGTTAATGACTATGATGAAATTTTGAAAAATATTTCAAACTTCTCGATCATATTACGTATCATTTTTTGAAAAAAAATTCAAATTTTTTTTTTGAAATTAGTAATTTTTTTTCTGTTACTAGTGGCGCACCACATCCACGGTGCGCCACTAGTAAGTTTGAAATTTTTTGAATTTTTTGCCGCCCGGATCTTAAAAGCCCCGTAACTTTTTTTCTGTTAGGTTTTTGGGGATTTTGAAAATGTTTAACGGGGTTCCCCCGGTTAAATTCGGATGTAACTTTCGAGTAGATGATTTTTCATATAAAAAACTTTTTCATCCGAGTTAGTATGCAAAAGTTATGCCCATTTTTACAAATTCTCGAGAGATTTTGCAAATGAAGTCGAAATTCATATTTGCAAATTTTCCCAACAACTAGACCACATATCACATGGGAAACTTATTTTCTTTTATTTTTTGACATTTTCATCATTTTCTTTTATTTTTTTAAAAGCTGAAAAGGCGATCCAGGGTGCATTCGGTGGAAGGTGACCAAGTTACTATTGGCGCACCGTGGGGGTGGTGCGCCATTAGTAGTTGAACTACTAATGGCGCACCACGCCCACGGTGCGCCATTAGTAACTTGGCCACCTTCCACCGACGTAAGTTACTAATGGCGCACCGTGCGAAAGTGGTGCGCCATTAGTAGACTACTAATGGCGCACCACTCGCACGGTGCGCCTTTAGTAGTTTTGAAAAAAAAATTAAAAAAAAATGATATTTTTTTTATTTTTTATTTTTTAAAAACTTAGTAATGGCGCACCAGTGGAAAGTGCGCCATTACTAGTTAAAACTAGTAATGGCGCACCACTACAAGGTGCGCCATGAGTAACAAATTTTTTTTTATTTATTTTTTACATTTTTTTCAAAACTACTAATGGCGCCTGACGGATGTGGTGCGCCATTACTATCAATTAGTAATGGCGCACTATGCACCGTGCGCCATTAGTAACAAAAATGTTTTTTATGTTTTTTTCCAAACTACTAATGGCGCACCACACACCAGGTGCGCCATTAGTAATATATTACTAATAGCGCACCGAGACATGGTGCGCCATTAGAATATAGTAATGGCGCACCACATCACAGGTGCGCCATTAGTAGCCATTCCATCTATAGCCCTTTTTGTAGTAGTGCAAGATGCTACAATAATAGATCTTCCAGCTTGGTGTGTCGGCCAAAACATCAACCTTGCTAGAGCCTACACTAGTAGAAAACAGGGCTTTCGTCCAGGCCAGTTTAGCCCATTAGTCCCGGTTCAATCCAGAACCGGGACCAATGGAGCTATTTGCCCCGGTTCGTGAGCCCAGGGGGCCGGCCGGGCCACGTGGAACATTGGTCCCGGTACGTCCGGCGAACCGGGACCAATAGTCCTGGCTCCTGGCCCACCACTATTGGTCCCGGTTGGTGGCATGAACCGGGACCAAAGGCTTCCCTTTAGTCCCGGTTCAAGCCACCAACCGGGCTAATGGTGCTACCTATATATAGCCCCTCGGCGCAATAGCGAGCACGCTGCTCTGTTTTTTCCGGCCGAGGAGAGAGGGCTTGGTGGTGCTCTAGCTCACCTCCTATGCACACAAGGTGTTCGATGGAATGCCCGAGCCACACTACTTAAGGTTTCTCCTCTCCAAGCTCGATCGCCAAGCTCCATTTTCCTCAATATTTATCTAGGTTTAGCGGTCCGTCACGCCCCGTCCCCGTCTTCATCCCCGTCGATCACTCGCGCCGATCTCATCGCCGGCACCACCGTGGTGAGCCTCTTGTTCTTATCTTCTTTCTCAAAGGAAAAATATTATTACTTGTTTGTTTAGATAGATACTTGTATTATTTTCTTACTTTTATTATTGCATCTTATATAGTGCGATGGTTTTGGTATCCGCCTGGCCGGCCCTCGTCCCCATCTATGATTCGGATGTGGTATATATTATCTTTTCATAACTATTGGTTCATTTATTGTTTATGAAAATTATGCCGACCAATGTGACATAGATTTTATTTATCTAGGAGGTTGTTGAACCGGAAATTCCAACCGACCCTATTGTCGAGAGGTTAAATTTAGTTGAAGAAGAAAACAATTTCTTGAAGGAAAAAATAAAAAAACTTGAGGAGGAGAAGATGATATTGGAGTTGCATGTTGCGGATGTCGTCGATGATCACAAGATCAAGATGGATGCAATGTGCTTGAAGATGAGAAATATTAGAAAATATGCCATTCATACCGAGGCTTGGTATCATTATGCCGTTGGATTAGTTGTTACCTTGGTTGCGATTATGATCGTATTTGTTTTCGCATTGAAATGTTTTACATAGTTTCAATGTATGGTTTAATTAATTTAGATGCTCTGCAGAGCTTTATGTTGTTAGATGAGAACTATGTATGTACTTTGGTTTTTATGTGATGATGAACTTCTATTAATTTGGTCACTTAATTATCTATTCATGATGTTATGTAATGATTTTTGACACACTTAATTATATATAATGCACGCAGATGAACCGACAATGGATGTACGGTGACAGACACACCTCCGAGTACATTAAGGGCGTGCATGATTTTCTCGAAGTGGCTGAGGCAAACAAGCAGAATTGTTTTATGTGTTGTCCATGCCCTATATGTGGGAATACGAAGTCTTACTCTGACCGGAAAATCCTTCACAGCCACCTGCTTTACAACGGTTTCATGCCACACTATAATGTTTGGACGAGGCACGGAGAAATAGGGGTTATGATGGAAGACGGCGAGGAGGAAGAGTACGATGACAACTATGTGCCCCCTGAATATGGTGATGCTATCGAACATCAAGATGCACTGACGATGTGCACGATGGTGCTGGAACGGGCGAAGCTGCTGAAGATCAAGAGGAACCAGACGATGTGCCCGATGATGATGATCTCCGCCGGGTCATTGTCGATGCAAGGACACAATGCGAAAGTCAAAAGGAGAAGCTGAAGTTCGATCGCATGTTAGAGGATCACAAAAAAAGGGTTGTACCCCAATTGCAAAGATGGCAACACAAAGCTCGGTACCGTACTCGAATTGCTGCAGTGGAAGGCAGAGAATGTTGTGCCTGATAAAGGATTTGAGAAGCTAGTGAAAATAATGAAGAAGAAGCTTCCAAAGGATAACGAATTGCCCGACAGTACATACGCAGCAAGATACATGCATGCCCTAATGACTGCATCCTCTACCGTGGTGCCTACAAGGATCTGAACGCATGCCCGGTATGCGGTGCATTGCGGTATAAGATCAGACGAGATGACCCTGGTGATGTTGACGGCGAGCCTCCCGGAAGAGGGTTCCTCGCGAAGGTGATGTGGTATGCTCCTATAATACCACGGTTGAAACGTCTGTTGAAGCGGAGAGCATGCCAAGTTGATGCGATGGCACGTTGAGGACCGTAAGAAAGGCGGGAAGTTGAGAGCACCCGTGACGGGTCGTGATGGAGAAAAATCGAGAGAAAGTCTTTGGGATGAGTTTGCAAAGGACCCAAGGAACGTATGGTTTGCTTTAAGCGCGGATGGCATTAATCCTTTCGGGAGCAGAGCAGCAATCACAGCACTCGCCCGTGACTCTATGTATGTATAACCTTCCTCCTTGGATGTGCATGAAGCGGAAGTTCATTATGATGCCAGTTCTCATCCAAGGCCCTAAGCAACCCGGCAACTACATTGATGTGTACCTAAGGCCATTAGTTGAAGAACTTTTACAGCTATGGAATGGAAACGGTGTACGTCCGTCGGATGAGCACAAAAAGGAGGAATTTGACCTAAAGGCGTTGCTGTTCGTGACCATCAACAATTGGCCCGCTCTCAGTAACCTTTCAGGACAGACAAACAAGGGATACCACGCATGCACGCACTGTTTACTTGACACCGATAGTATATACCGGGAAGCTGCGGAAGAATGTGTACTGGGCCATCGTCCATTTCTTCCGACCAACCATCAATGTCGAAAAGAAAAGGCAAGCATTTCAAAGCGAGGCAGATCACCGGAAGAAGCCCGCCATGCGCATCGGTGATCACGCATTTGCTATGGTCAATGATTTACACGTAATCTTTGGAAAGAGTCGGCGGACTAGCTGTTCCGAATGACGCCGAGAATCACGCACCCATGTGGAAGAACAAATCTATATTTTGGGACCTACCCTACTGGAAAGACCTAGATGTCCGCTTTTCGATCGACATGATGCACGTGACGAAGAACCTCTGCGTGAACCTGCTAGGCTTCTTGGGCGTGTATGGGAAGACAAAAGATACACCTGAGGCACGAGAGGACCTGCAACGCTTGCACGAAAAAGAGGGCATGCCTCCGAAGCGATATGAAGGTCCCGCCAGCCACGCTCTTACGAAGAAGAGAAAGAAATATTCTTTCAATGCCTGCTCGATATGAAGGTCCCGACTGGCTTCTCGTCGAATATAAAGGGAATAATAATTATGCGGAGAAAAAGTTCCAGAACCTAAAGTCTCATGACTGCCACGTGATTATGACGCAATCGCTTCCGGTTGCATTGAGGGGCTTCTACCGAAAACGTCGATTAGCCATTGTGAAGCTATGTGCATTCCTCAATGCAATATCTCGAGAAGGTGATCGATCCAGAAATCGTACCAACGCTAAGGAGTGATGTGGCGCAATGTCTTGTCAGTTTCTAGCTGGTGTTCCCACCATCCTTCTTCAATATCATGACGCATGTCCTAGTTCATCTAGTCGACGAGATTGTCATTCTGGTGACGGTATTTCTACACAATTTGTACCCCTTTGATAGGTTTATGGGAGTCCTAAAGAAATATGTTCAGAATCGTGCTAGGCCAGAAGGAAGCATCTCCATGGGCCATCAAGCAGAGGATGTCATCGGGTTTTGTGTTGACTTCATTCCTGGCCTTAAGAAGATAGGTCTCCGAAATCGCGGTATGAGGGGAGATCGACCGGAAAAAGGCACGCTTGGAAGAGACTCAATAATATGCAGGGACGGATATTCTTGGTCTCAAGCACACTACACAGTTCTCTGAGAACTCTACCTTGGTGACCCGTATGTCGATGAACACAAGAACAGTCTGCGCTCCAAACACCCGGAGCAAAGGCGACTGGATTACATGTGAACACATCGGGACTTTCAGCAGTTGGTTGGAAACATGTCTCAGAGGTGACAAGACTGTTTGTGATGAGCTGTACTTGTTGTCCAGGGACCATCTTCGACTGTAATGATTTTGAAAGGATCTGAGATAAATGGGAATACATTTTACACGATTGACCAAGATGAAAAGAGCACCAACCAAAACAGCGGTTGTCCGCTTTGATGCAGCAACCGACAAGGAAATGACACATATTATGGTTACATAGTAGACATATGGGAACTTGACTACGGAGTAGATTTTAAGGTCCCTTTGTTTATGTGCAAGTGGGTCAATCATCGGGGAGGCGAAGTGCAGGTAGACCCACGATGCGGAATGACAACAGTGGATCTGAAAAATCTTGGGTACACCGACGAACCGTTCGTCCTAGCCAATGATGTGGCACAGGTTATCTATGTGAAGGACATGTCTACCAGACCGAGGAAAAGAAAAGATAAGGAAGCGAATACATCATACAATGAGCCAAAGCGCCACATAGTTCTTTCAGGAAAAAGGGACATCCTGGGAGTGGAGTGCAAGACAGACATGTCTGAAGAGTATGAAAAGTTTCATGAAATTCCCCCCTTCAAACTCAAGGCTGACCCAAGCATCCTGATAAAGGATGAAGATTATCCATGGTTACGGCGCAATAAGCAAACGACACAAGCGAAGAGAAAGTGAAGACTTTCTCCATAACTATTATGATGATACCATGCCAACTTTGTAACATACGAGTATGATACCATTGTCCGTTTGTACATGCACATGCTATGCCAACTTTTTCAGAGTTCATTTGAAAACTATGAATTTGAAAACCTTGCCAACCGAAGGGCGCTCACACCGGTTTATAAGCCCGTCCCTCTACACACCGTTTTGTTGTAAGCAGGAACAAAATAAAATAAATAAAGCAACAAAGAAAACAAAAAAAGTGTTTTCAAATTTGAAAACCAATGGCACTAACAGAAAGTTTATAATTTTTCTAAAACTAAAAGCAAAAAGAATTAAAAATAAAGCAAAAAACAACAAAAACTAAATAATGCAGAAAAGCAGAACAAAAACTGAATAAAAATAAAAATAGCAACAATAAGTATTTTGTTGTAAGTAGAAACAAAATAAAATAAATAAAGCAACAAAGAAAACAAAAAGAGTTTTCAAATTTGAAAACTAATGGCACTAACAGAAAGTTTATAATTTTTCTAAAACTAAAAGCAAAAGAATTAAAAATAAAGCAAAAGACCAAAAGAAAAATAAACCAAAACCAAAATAAACTAAATAAAGCAACAAATAGAACAAAAAACAAAAAAAGTGCCACCTCTTTGGGCAACCACGGCCTGAATACGACTAGAAACCCCACCATGGGCCAGATTCAGGCCTGGAGGCCCAAGAGGGCCCACAGTGCACATATTGCACGCTTAGGCCCGAAGCCTGCTTTAGAGAGGAGCGCGAGAGGGAAGGCGCACCGCACCTTATAAATAGGTGCGGCTCCCTCTCAACTAGCGAGGTGGGACTAAACATTTTGGCGCGGGGCAGCACAAGGCCTTTGGTCCCGGTTGGTGGCACCAACCGGGACTAAAGCGGGGCATTGGTCCCGGTTCGTGGCACAAACCGGGACCAATGCCCCCTTTAGTCCTGGTTCGTGCCACCAACCGGACCAAAGGCCGCCGCTTCCCGCCTCTTTGGGCTCTTGAAAATTAGCCTTTGGTCCCGGTTGGGGGCACCACCCGGGACTAAAGGGGGGCATTAGTCCTGGTTCGTGCCACGAACCGGGACCAAAGCCTTCTCTATATAAGCAAAGACTTGGCGTTTTTTCAGATTTCATCGCCAGTTTCCCGCCCCGACGACGCCGGGCTGCAGAGCTTCGCCCGAGCCCGTCGAGCTGCCCGTGCTTCGCCGTCGCCGTCGCCCGCGCCCTGCCCGTGCTCGCCATCGCCCGTCGCCCGCGCCCGCCATGTGCTCGTCGCCCTGCCCTGCCCGTCCGCCCCCGCCCAGCCGGCGCCTCGCCGCCCGCCGTCGCCTCGAGCTCCCCTTCTACGGGCTCGCCGTCGCCGCCGCTCCTCGTCGCCCGTCGCCCTGCCCCCTGCCCGTCCGCCCAGCTCTCGCCTGCCCACAGCCGCCCTTGGCTCTTTTTTATTTCTTTAATTTTTTCATATATATATATATGTAATGTTTAAGCTCTTTTTTATTTTTATGCTCTGTTTTTTATGTTTTAATTTTTTGTTCATATGTGATGTATATGTGTATGTGGCTATAATGTATATGTGTATGTGAACAATGCAAAAGATAGTTTTTTAGAAAAAATAGGATTTTTTTCTGTTCATAGATTTTTTTGGTGATATTAATTATTCTAAATATGCAAATGTTTGTATGTTCATATGAACAATGAATTAGGCAATCCTACTTCATGTATTTTTAAGAAGGAAGAAGAAGAAAAAGAATGAGAGGAAAAAGGAAATAAGAAGAGGAAGAAAGGAGAAGAAGAGGGGAGAGGAAGAAGAGGAGAAATAAATAAGAAGAAGAAAAAAGAATAAAATGAAGAGGAGAAGAAGAAAGGAAACGAGGAGAAGAAGAAAAATTATAAAAAAAATTCTATTTTTCTTCTTCTCCTATATTCTTTTCTTCTTCTCCTCGTTTTTTTTCTTCTTCTTTTTCTTCTTCTTCTTCCTTCTTCCTTCTTCCTCTTTTCTTCCTTTTCCTTATTTTCCTTTCTCGAGGGATAAGAGGAAAAAGAAGAGGAGAAGAAGAAAGAAAGGAATAGAGGAGAAAGAAGAAACTTTGACACGAGGTGGGGGGGGTACCGATACCCCCTCCCCGATAACATTATTTTCCCATGTATATGTATGTTGCGTCCTTGTCGATATAACGAGGGTGTCGAGGATCGCCGAGGGGTCGAGGTTTGGGAACTAGGGTAGAGGGTCGAGGGTCATTAAGGGGTCAAGGGTCGAAGGTTTCAGGGTCGAGGGTTCCTATAGTGTCAAACTATTGAAGAAATCCATGGCTTCGTCATTAGCCGGAAGTAACCATGGCATGATGGTACGAAGTCCTCCAAAGTTATTCTAGAATGGAGTCCCGGATAGGATAATTTGCCTTTTTGTACGAATCTCAGCAAAGGCCTTTCAAATAACGATATTCGGAAGGTTCTTGCTGAACTTTGTACCAGAAAGTGAATTACCCTATCTGCGACTCCGTTCCAAAATAACTTTGGAGAGCTTCGTACCATCATGCACCTGTTACTTTCGCCTAATGATGAAGACATGGTTTTGTTGAATCCTTTGACACTAGGCAACCTCCCGACCCCTCGGCGATCCTCCACCCCTTGACCCTCGACCGCTTGGCGATCCACGACCCTCTACCTACCACGGGCGTCGATGCCCACGTCACTTGTGGGACATAGATGTAGTGTTCAACGCCGACCCCCTCCCGATAGCTTCAACACGTGGGGGGGGGCGATATTACCCCCTCCTAGCTTGAAGCGTTCTCGAGGCCACCCCTAACCCTTGAAGCGTTGTCGAGGCCACCCCAAACCCTAGAGAAGCAGCGTCGAGGCCACTAATATGATTCCTTATTGTGATTAGCTAGCTAGTTCTACGTTTGCCACTAATATCTCCATATCTGTCATGTTTGAATAATAATTGCCATGTTGTAAATATTTGTAGAAACTATGGACACCCCACGAGACGAAGCACAAGAAGCGTTGTTGAGGGACATAATCGCACAAGGAAGTGATGCCGTCTCCTCGTTGATATTTCTCAACGACAACAATGGTCTGGAAGGAGAGGGTGAAGAAGCAGCTGGCTATGATTTACATGGCTCCGATGACCCAATGTTGGTGCAAGAAGGAGAGGGTGAAGAAGTAGACCGTGAGGACGGCTCCGGTGATCACCAAACCGAGTCCGGCCAGGTATATATATTAGTTAAGCCTGTGCTGACTAGCTCTCGTCCTTGTTTTGGTATGTACACATATTAATTAACTCTCGTCTTTGTTATTTTTTCTAGCCCTCCGGATCGAGCACAACTTCGGTAAAGAGACGAGGCCCGAAGAAAAAGTTTAGCTCGGATGAAAAGTTTGAGATCATACAAATTATGACGGCCAACCGATTGAACCCTACCGGACAAAGAAGGCATTTGCAGCTCAGTGCGGGGTTCTGGTTAGGGACAAGATCCCGATCAGCATCCACCAATGGTATAAGCCTAAGAACGAAGACCCTGAGGTTTCTTGTGTCAATGATATGGGGAAAAATGATCTTTGAACTGAGCTGAAGTCAAATTTTACCCTACCGCTAGAGGATGATCCGGAGAAGCCAGTAATAGAGCCATTAATCAAGTCTTTTGCTCTTAAGAAGATGGCAGAACTATTCAGGAATTGGAAGAAAGAACTCAATACGTATGTCGAAAAAAATGAGACACCAGAATTCAAGGGCAAATATGAGAAGATCAGAGATGACTGGCCCACATTTGTGGCCTACAAGACATCGGAAAAGAGTAAAAAGATGTCGGCGACAAACAAGAGAAATGCTGCAAAGAAGAAGCTTCACCATCGCGACGGGGTCGGTGGCTACCTCGTAGTCTGCCTAAGTGGGCCAAGGCTGAGAATGATCTGCTTCATAAAGGGAACGAACCAGAGACAATGAATCGGCGGACCGTTGTCGGACTTGGTTCTTCGGGCCGGCGGATCCTTGGACCCTATAACAGGGAAGTGCATTTGGACGGACGAACAATTGGACATACCAGTCAAGAGGCTTAAGCATTATATCAAGCAGCGCAACAAGGGAAGTTCGTTCTGCACGGGAGAAGGACGAGCTCACAATGGCCCTTTGGGAATCTGAGCACCCTGGACGGACACGAGGCACGCCAGTTCCGTTTCGTGGAAGGCTGGATTTCCGGACGCAGGGGTTACAAAACCCATGAGAGGAGGAAGAAACTGGAGCAGAGCCTAATGCAGGCGCTGCGAAAGGGTAATGGGGCTAGAGGAACAAGAATAGGAGCGAAGCAGCAGATCACAACAAACGACTGCGAAGCTTCCCCGGTTACCCCGCCATCTCAGCGGAGAAGCAGCGTGGCTTCCACCGAGCTGCTTCAGCCAGAGCAGCATGCCTTGACAGCTCCTGCCAGCTATCCCGTGGATGCTATCACGGATGCTGAAAATTGACACCTTATGGCGCAATGGAGCAATTTGAAGGTCAAGGTGGTTGTTGGCTCTGTTTATCCTACTAAACCCGACTCAAGTTTTCACTGCCGGCCGATTCCAGAAGGATATGCTAAGGTGATGGTCGATGAAATAACGGAGGGATTTGAGGACCTCCGGCTTGACCACCCTACCGGTGAAGGGGAGTATCGGCTGGGTTACGCTCAAGACTCCATGCGTATGGCGGAAGGATCTCATCAACCTTCCGAACTGGACGCCTCCGCCTCCTCCTCCTCCTCCGGTGAGTCAGGGCACTCCGCCTCCTCCACCGCCTCCTCCTCCGGCGAGTGACGATCAGGGCACTCGGCCGGCTCCCTCTCCGGCGCGTGGCGGCGCTCCGCCTCCTTCTCCGCCTGCACCGGCGCGCCCGAGCAGCCAGCCTCCTCCTTCTCCGCCTCGTCAGCAAGGGCGGAAGAGACCCGCCGCCGCTCCGGCTGCTCCGGCGCATCGTAGTCCTTCTCCTCCGCCTCGTAAGCGAGGAAAGAAGACATCCGCTCCGTCTGCTCTGCCGGCGTCTAGCAAGACAGCCAAAGGCGGGAGGAGATACAGATCCGGTCCTTCTGAAGACTCGGAGAAGTTACCGTCTGAGAGGAGCGAGGAGGAAAGCGAAGATCGCATGCATCAAGTGGATGACTGGTTTCAAGGGTTGAAAGCAAAGAGACATCCACCTCCGGAGGATAAGGTAGATCCGGTCAAAGCGAAGCGCATTTCGCTGCCCCGACAAAACCACCCAAGTCTCCGCCGAAAGGCAACTATGAGCGCATTATTGGAAAGGCATTTGCGAAGCGGAGAGGTCGGGAAATCTTGTCCGATGCTCAAAGGATGAAAGAACGACGAGCTGGGAAACAAATTGCCCAGCTCGGCGAACAAGCCAAAGCAATCGTGCCCCCGCTCAAGGTGCACCGCTAGCGACATCGTCGATCCGAGGATGGTGCCCGGTTATGGAAATCCTGCAGATTACCTGCTGACGATGTACATTATGATTTCTTGGAGGTGCAGATACAAAGATACGAGTACGGGAAGCCTCTCGTCAAAGATGAAAGCTCTCTATCAACGATGATGCGAAGATTGCATGATTGGTACATGAAAACCTGCAAAGAGTCCGAGGGGAGGAGTACTTTGTTTGTGAGAGTTAATATGGAGCATGACCTCCTTGGAATTGAACTGTTGCCTATTCCATTTGAGGAGTTCTATCAGTTTTTCAATCAATTGGCCCTCAATAAAGCAACGGTCACCTGCTACTGTCTGTAAGTAGTACTACTTCTGTCATTAAGTATCTCTATATAACTCAGCTCTTTCATTGCATGTATTTGTAAATATCCTCACTATATTATGCAGATTGAAGATCGCCGAAATGAAGAAAAGACAAGCGGGTGATATTGGGTTCATTAACACATATCTCATAGATGCAAATGAGGTTAAATATCGTGCCGACGAAACCGAGGCCAACTTGCTACGATCGTTGGAAATAAATGAACACAAAAATATAATAATCTTTCCTTACAACAACAAGTGAGTGTTACTGTATTGTGGCATATTCGGTTTCCATTATTAGTCCAGGTTATAGTAATGTAATATTGATGAGTTATGCATGTGTGCGCACGTACCACTATATTCTCCTAGAGATTAAGCTTGAGCAGGGAGTAGTAACTGTCTTAGACTCGAGACGAAAAGATCCCAAGGAGTATGCGGACAAGACTGAAATGCTCGAGAAGTAAGTTAAATCGATCATTATCCACCATATCAGCAACTTTGTTCATTTCTGATATCAAGTAATTGTTTTCTTTGTATGGCAGGGCTTGGGGAAAATTCACCAAAAAAGCTCCGGGACTACCCGAAAGTAAGTACTATATAGTAGCATATTCCACGCGCATCTCCTAGTGATTCAAGCGCTAGTTTCATCAATACCATTTAGAATGCTTGCTAATTATCAGTTTGATTGACCTCTGTTTCTTGTAAAGTGGTTGTGGCAGGAACAACGGAATGATTTCTGTGGATACTACGCTTATGCAGTCCATCCGCCACACGACCTGTGAGAGGGGCTACTCCGACAAACAATATGAAGTGCGTAAATAAAAATATTCACAATTTTATTTTATTACCATCATTTGTGTTGAGTTTCATTCATTCATATATATATGTATTGACCCCTTCTTAAAATTAGATGTTTCGGATGCGGGATGAACTACTAGCACCAGATCGCTGCGAAAGCAATTCAAGAGGAATTGGCGGCATTCTTTCTTAACCACGTGATCGCTGAAGACGGAGAATACTATGTGGACCAAGCGTCCGTATTGAAAAAGATAAATAGTGTATATATGTAGCCTGTAGTATCGGATAGATATACGAGAACTTGTTGTTCGACCAATCTCTCGGAGAAGGAGAGTTGGTCGATATCACTTCTCTCTGTATGCATATATGTTCATGACGATCTTCTGTTTGCTTAATTACTAGCTAGCTAGCGTGTCTAGCTAGTACTCTCTATACGTATGTATAGTACGTAGCGTCGACCAAGCACGGACATATGAGATGACATTTTTATCTATTAATTAGATTGCTATAGCACAATATTTGAAACACCTTAATTAACCACCAAACCCCCACCCCCTTTTAAAAAAACAAAAACCACAGCCATAGAAATCTTGTGGCGTGGATGCCTATTGGTCCCGGTTGGTGCCACCAACCGGGACCAAAGGCCCTCTTACTGGGCTCAATGGACAGGCCACGCGGAGGCCCATCAGTCCCGGTTCTGGATTGAACCGGGACTAAAGGGCCAGGGTATTAGTACCGACCCTTTAGTCCCGATTCATGAACCGGGACTAAAGGCCCTCACCAACCGGGTCAATAGGCCCCTTTTCTACTAGTGCTACCTCGTAGATCTTGGAAAAGTTCCAACCATCATATCTGCCTGAGATTCAGATCTGGTTGGTAAAAGGATATTCCAGACTCATCAATTCTGGGGGATGAACTACGATAGTAAGCTCCAAAACATGAGCTAGTTGTGCTACACACATGTGAACATGCTGTCCTAGACAAGCATGACCACATAGTAGTCTTATAATAAAACACTACCAAGTTCTGGAGGGGAACCTTCAACGAGGATATCGAAGTCCTTGTATACTTATCGGTGAACTTATTATCCTTGAACAGATCAATCAATGGCTTGGTGTGCTAGGGATACATATGGAATGAAGGTAGCGAGCCTATCAGACCATTTAATACTTCACACATGCATGACTGACTTGGGACGATTCCAAAGGAAGCAAAAACAATCTTTCTCGAACTCACGGCGCCAACTTGCACCAAATGCACGTGAATAAGAGAAAGTCACTTCTTTCATCCAACATATGCTTCATGAACGGGACATGAAGATAATGCTTTTAGAAGTTTCCAACACTAGCTGGATGTTCAACACGAATCATGGAGGAGATAAAAATGTTGCTAATGGGCTCAACAACAAGTCATCAAGATTCCCATGAAGATGGAATTCCACAACTATGTGAACAAGGCGATAGCATTGGTCAGAACAAAATATATAACGGAGTATGCTCGAGGAAAAACCACGAGTAAGCCAAATTACAAACATCATTGGTACTAATTTTATTTGAGGATAGCCCACACTCAAGTCAAAGTTTTGATAAGACAATAGGTCCAACAACTGATCACAGGGACCAATCGAGGAAGACATCATCTTTCTTCAACACACACAAATATATCCCTTGAAATGAACTAAGCTATGCAAGCTTTTATCTTCCAACTCTCCAAGTTGTTGTTTCTCTTAACCAACTAGCTCAGGGGTATCCAACACGGATTCTTGGAGAAGGGGTGGTTTACAAGAAACCAACTTGATCACGAGCTCAACATAACAGTATGGGGACAACCTGGTGATACTTCTGAGAAGATAATTAGAAAATCACGAACCACCGATATGTTATGGAGCTCGAGAACAATCTTGCTCTTTAGGGCAAAATCATATGATCAAAAGAGATAGGGATTGACACAATCCTAACTCATTGATCGAAGAGTGCACCAGAAATAAGGACTAGGTAGCACGATTAATCTTGGAATAGTAATTCAATAACCAACACACCAAGAATGAGATTATTGCCCATTAACTACCAAACAATAGAGTTGCCAGGAGTATTGATTTCACACATCACGATTCACTTGTCGGTATTCCAGTTACAATAACACGGAGATCGAGAAATGAACAATAATGATGTCGAGAAGTATCACTGCATCAAGAATTCATAAGAGGTTGTACAATTCCCATGATATTCCTGACATAAAGAAGGTAATACTCTAGGGTAGAACAAAACAAAAGCTAGATTGGCATTTTGATCTGTGAAATACAATTGCTTAGACCCAATCCAAGAAATGGATGAGGTGCTGGAGTTTGTTTCTCCTAGTCATTCCGAAATAGAATGACTTGACGGATCACAGGAATAATAGGCATTGACAACACGAGTGCACAACTACTCTTGACCAACAATTGACACACAAAGGCCAGATAACAACTAAAGAGGGACAACTCAGTGGGACATATATATTTCTGAGTTGTGGATGCATAGATTAGTATGTCGAGCAAAGCTCAACATTTCTTCCGGATAACCCATGCAAAAAAGTTAGAACTGGCAGATTCGTAATGTAGAATGAAGAACTCATCAAGAGCACTCTGGTTGTGATCTTTTGGATCAAAAGAACTTCCGCCATAAGCAGTTCATGGTATCTGTATGAAGGGAATACCATAGACCTCGAGGACTATCACAAAGGTTACTAATATCCTAAAGGAACGAGCAAACCTATCAACACAAGGTAAGTAGAGTGAATCTTGGGTTCATGAACCCAGAAATAGAGTGCCTACTAACTAAATGGCATCATGGGATACTTTCGAGAATAATGGCCAGAATCATCACATGTAACACCCCAAAAATTTAGCCAAATTTTAAATATTAAAATTTTGCCAGGAGTTTTAAAATTTTTGTTTCTGTTGATTTCAGAACTCTTCTTTTAATATTAAGGTGTCTTTTCCATGTGGAGCTTTCCAAAACATATTGGACTTCTATGATCTCTGTATAACATTTTCTTAATCAGTAGATTTAATTATTAAATTATTTCACCCTGAGCTTTATTCATTAAAATGTATTGTTTTAAATTTTGGAGCTCTTTTTGAACTACAACCATTTGATAGATTCACTTAAAATTTCAACCAAAATTTGGAGATGTCATGTGATGTCTCTAAATCACTTGTGTGTAATAATATAATTATTTCATTGCATATTTTGAGTTTTACACCTGTTTTTCAAATCTGGTCCAGTGGACACTTTTGCACTATAGCCTAATTAAATATTTCCCTAGAGCCTCCACCAAAATTATGGGATGTCAGTGGTAGCATGCCATCCAACTTTATGCAAAAACCTAGTGTTGTTCTTTGGAAAAATTGAGTGAATCATCCTCATCTTCATTCTGGTGCCATTTGGTGATTTGTACTGCAACCATCTCCTAACTTGCTTCTTTATCCATAATTCCTTTTCCTATTTATAGTCCTCCTTGCCAAACTCTTAAGTCCAGAAGAGTGGACCCTTTGAAAGATTTTTGGTTCATGAAACAGTGCCATTCACTTTCTGCCCAGAACTGAAGTTTTGCATAACTTGCACTAACAAGTTTCTGCTTTTGTCAAACTAACTTCACGACCCCCTTATCCATCCAAAGAGACACTGATCTGGAAAATTTGGCCACTCCAAGAAATGCCTAAGTGCCCTTGGCATTTTGTCAAACACCTTTTGGGCATGATCAGTTTTGACATGAGTCTTTGTTTGCACTGTGGCCTTGATCCCCTGGCCAAACCAGCATGTCAAATAGTTTTGCCTTAGACTATAACCCCACCCTGCTAACTCTCTTGTGGTTTGGAGCCCCCTATCATGCCATGGAATTTCGTCGAGCACGTTCCGTGCGTGCCCTGGGCGCGAGCAGAGCAAGCGTATTGCACGTGCCGCGCCCGAGCGGACGCGTCGTGCCCCTGGTTCGCCACCGCCCTGCAGAGCCACACCACTCACTTGGCTTCTCGCCGCGTCACGCCAAGAGCCCCGACCGCCTCCTCGCCCCCCCTGCAGCGTAGCCAGCAAGCCGCTTGGCGTCACGCCCGCGGCCGCATCCGCCACCGCCATGGGCTGCACCGTCCAAACGACCACAGTGCGCCAGCTCGCCTACTTCGATAGTGTAGTAGTCGCCGTTAGCCCTTGGAACTAGCCAGCCACCGCCACGTCACCCTGCAGCACAGAGAGGCGGTTCGCCGCCGTTCTTATCTCCGGCCACCTCGGACCGACCTAGCCACGCTATATAAGGAAGCCCCGAGCGTCTCCGAGCCCTCGGGAAGCCTCACGCCATCTCACTAGCGCGCCCATCGCCGCCAATTGAAGGGGAGCAGGTCATCTTCAACCTCTTCGGTCAGTTCGGCCACCGCCGTCTCCCAGCTCCGTTCGGCGCAACCAGGGCCTCCCCCTCTCCACTCTCTTCACCAGAATCCCTCTCTTCCTCCCGTGAACTCCTCCCCCTGCTCAGTTTGGATCGGGAACCACCGCGGCCCCAAAACCACTTCGCACTCGAAGCTTTCTTTCGCCGCGGAGCTCGCCGCCGGCGATTTCCTCCACCTCCGACGACCCTGCGACCACCGGGAGGACCTCCTAGGAGCGGCGGATCTATCCCTGCATTCGGATGCCTGCGAAGAACCGCCGTTCGCCGGCGACGATCGCCGGACATCTCGCCTCTGCTCGGGCAGAGAAGAGGAGGGAGTGGGGACTAGTCAAACCTGACTAGTGGGCCCCCTGGACCCACTGTCAGTGACACCCCGCGCGTCCACTCTGGATAAGTGGAGGCGTAATTTCAAAATACGCCTTCGACGTGGATTTTTGAAGATTTCAAGATGTTTTGGAATGCACCCTGCTTTCCCATGACCTGAAGGCAAGCATTCTGAACCCTGGTGTAATTTTTGTGTGTGTTGCTTGGCATGGTGACAAGACCACCCCGACACGAGCATACATCATTTTATGTGAGGATGTGTTCCTACTCATGAGTGCATATTAACGAATTTCATTCAAATGGAGTTTATATGATTGTGATAGGAATCACCGTCATATGCCTTTCATGCAAACCGGGAGGAAAGCCCGGAAGGCCTCTGTCTTGGGTAGACACGGTCTTGTCCCTAGTCCTCCGTCGAGACGAACGTGTCCGGTATGGCATGAGGGGGTATGTCGCGTGGTGTTTCTATCTGTTGTTTGAAGTATATGCATTGTTATACTAATCTTGCAGGGAACATTACAACCTCTGAGTCGTAGTAGATCGAGTCTTGTGCCAGTAACCCCCATACTTGCTTCGTACTACCACTCATCTCTACAACAAGTAGGGTACGGTTTAGTAAGTTGTCAACCCCTTTCCTAGCACACACCGTACAGAGAGGCCATGGTGGAAGATACCGGAGTCCTCCGGTAGTCATACCATCGGGTCCGGGAGCATGGGTGTTTCGATTGTATCCGAAGGGGGTAGCTCCCCGACTGCGGCATTTCATTTAACGCCCTTTATGTGGTGTCGCTAAGACGCCCGACTGTGGCATGCTTGTTATTTATTTCATAATTTTAATACTACTCTTGTTATTTATTTCATAATTTTAATACTACTATGTTATTGCATATTCATAAATAACATGCTTGCACGCATCAGAGTTTTTATTTATCTTTTGTGACTGACGTCATGAGCATAAAATATTTTTAGCACATCATTGTTAATTTATGCCTGTGTTCATAATGTTTGCAAGTACATTCAAAGTAATCACTGGCTTGTCCGTGGCTATTGTCTTGGCCAGATTTCCTTGCGCGGAGAGGAGCGACCGTGGCGACAGTCCCAGAACCTAAGCAAAGGCGATAGCAGCCTCGCGAAGATATGAGTTAACCTGGTCAGCTGTTCCTGTGGGAATTGGAGTCCCATAGACACTGATGATCCATAAACCGCTTCCGCCATCAACCATTAGAAACCAATTGTTGTACTCACAGGCCAGAATGGTCTTGTACTACATATTTTGTATTTAGCTTGGAATTTCTGTATCAAGTTGGTGCCTCATCAGCTAACAGTTATCCTGGGGCTGGTGAGCACAAGGGCCATTTTCTGGAAATTAACACCCGGAGATTCGGTGCACACATCACACTGGGGATACAAAGCATTGCTAGATTACTGAGAGGTTCTCTAAGACATCTAGGGTCACAACAATAGCTCCAACATATATGTCGAGGCAATAGAGTACCTCAACGCACTAGTTAGTGTGGTTACTCTGACCCAAAGGAACATCGGGAACATGGAGGAATGATTTGCAAGTGCATCAAACTATTTAGAAACCTAGAATGACTCGGACAGCATAACGGTTGTAAATGCTCAAAATGATTTGAGACAACCTGCAAAATAGTGGCATGACCACTCAACATCACAATATCAAGGTTTTGAGATCAACTGTCAACACACGGAGGTAGTAGAAACTGAACTGAGACTTGAATCCATCAATCTTGTAAGTCTATGGATTAGTAACACGTGATCCTAATAGAAAGAAGAGAAAGCCTAGTTCCTTAACCCCGTAGGAAAGATAAGATGACTCGGATCAGAAGGGCATAAGGTAAAGGAGTAAAAAGAGCCTTACGTACCCTTCCACAATCAATTCCCTTATATAACTACAACATTTGTAGACTCTACTTCGACCAGTTTGGTTTGGTAATCCTACAGGTAGCCAGGCTCTGATACCAAAGCTGTCACGACCCCGATCCTAAGTCACACCGACCTAGCATGTAACACATCATATCACTTTGCGTCCTCACGCACGGTATTCCCACGGGTGCCACCTTACCTGGCCCGAGACCGTTTGCGCCTTTTGGCTCGCGTATATGATAGTGTCGCTAGCATCCCTATGACAGAGAACCCAGGACGACATGACTAGTCGTAAACCCAAAGTGGCACTAACTTACAGGGACAGGCACACATGACCCAGCAACGAACGTGTCGGTAATAACGTATGAACCCAAGTCGTAGCAAGCTACAAGGAATTAAAGGAACAACGTGTGACATTTCCCTGAAGGGACAGACACAGGAACGAAGAAGGACACATGCCGGCCAGCCTAAGTGTTCCAGAGCAGTAGCAACCTACAATGGCTCAGTGGCAGCGCTAGGAGACATTTCCCCATAAGAGAGGCTACCAAGAATAAACAACTAGGTTGTCGGATCACACACATACCAAGCATTTCAAAATCATACACACAATATGCTCGATACATGCGAATACAACATCGTATCACAACAAAACTCTAGGACTCAAAGTATTTATTCATTAGGCTCCGAGGAGCCAGATATTACAATCATGGGTCTGATGACCCAGCATTCAAGTCATACAAGCAATAAGCACATGCGGAAGATTAACTTGTTTGAGTAAGCCTGACTATCTACAAGACCCTGTCGAGGGCACAAGATCGTAGCTGAGGTAACAAGCTAAACGTTGAAGTCCACGTGGAACTACTAGTGAGACTAAGTCTCTCTACAGAAACATAAATTAAGAAAACGTGAGTACAAATGTACCCAGCAAGACTTACATCAGAACTAGCTACATGTGCATCAGTATCAACAAAGGGATGGTGGGGTTTAACTGCAGCAAGCTAGCTTTGACTCAGTGGCTATCCTGAACTACGTCTGCAAGTATCTCTTTTGAGGTGGCGCACACGTGTCCACATATTCACCAATCAATACACCACTATGGATCCGCTCCCGTCTCCCTACGAGAGAGCCATCCACAACACTCATGCTTATCTTGCGCATTTTAGGGCAACCCACAAGTCCTTTATCGTGGACGCGGATATTCGAATAGATCATGTTAATCCTGTAGGGGTGTACCTCTTCACACACGCTCTGGCCACTTACCGCCATGTACACATCATGTATTTTTGCAACCTTCAAGCGGAAGCCTGGCGAGGGTGTCGGCCATGACCTAACTAACCACATAAGTCCTTATTCCAAGTTTATCGCCCATTCAGGTTCCATTCGCCGGGAGTCCCGCCTAGGTTTCCAGATACGGCCCCGAACGATGTGTGCAGGGTTCCCGAGGCACCAAACAGGTGTCCCGGTACACCGTGCCATGTTCCTACCGCATCACAGCCCACCCCTCGGGTCAGCGCTGCGCACGGCCTCTAGCATACTACAAACACCAGAAACTACTTGCAACTCCCGGACAGAGGACATGGGCGGTTAATAAGTCGAGAGGGGCACTTAAGCATTCCAATGTGTGGTAGTAGCTGTTCATGGATCACAAACACAGAAGTCAGTTCCTGAGGACGGTTTCAATGAGACAACCCACCATGTACTCCTACATGGCCTGTCACCGCTACCTTTACCAGATCGTGTTCACACACTTACCTCATACACGGTAGGACATGTTCATCATAATTCCAATTCATCCCCGATGAATCAGACCTGACTCAACTCTAAGCAGTAGCAGGCATGACAAACAAGCATGAATGAGTAGGCACATCAGGGCTCAAACAACTCCTACTCATGCTAGTGGGTTCCATCTATTTACTGTGGCAATGACAAGTCATGCAGAGGAAAGGGGTTCAATTACCGGACCAGATAACAGTTGAAGCGTTGTTGTCCTAATGCAGTAAAAGAGAGCAGGGGCGAGAGATTGGGATTGTATCGGAATGAACAAGGGGTTTTGCTTGCCTGGCGCTTCTGAAGATAGTATAGTTCTTCATTAGTGTCATCGATCTCATCATCGGAACCACGTCTACTGAGAGGGGACAAATACCGGCAACAGATAAGGAACACAATCAATGCAATGCAACAATATGATGCATGATCATGACATGGCAACATGCTGTGGTTTAAGCTAATGCAACTAGCAACAATTTAAATGAAGTTGGTTTGAATCCAAGATTGAAATTCAAACTCCATATGCGGATATGCAAATGCCATTTATTTGATTTGTCTTTAACAGAAGCCATAAGTTGTTCTAATGTGCATGAAAATAGTACATATGGATAGATTTGATTTTTCTGATCATTTTTAATATATAAATTATTTCATTTTGAGTTACGGTTTGATTTCTATGATTTTTCAAAGTTTAGGTTATTTTTTGAAAATCAATAAATCATTTAGATTTACTTAAAATCCAGAAAATATTACTGCGTCGGCAATGCGTCAAGGTGATCTCAGCAGGTCAACAGAGCGGTCCAGGTCAAACCTGACGACTGGGACCCACATGCTAGTGTCACAACTAATTAACAGAGTTAAACCGTGATGAGTTAAATACTAACCTGAGTTAATTAGGGCCTGGGCCCGCATGTCGGTGACTTAGTGGGTTAACCAAGAGTTAATTGGCACTAAGCTAAAATTAGCAGGGCTCTGGGCCCACTTGTCAGTTGTCGGATTTCGGGTTCCGGCAGACCCTTGAGGTTCGAACTCTGGGGTGCGCGTGGAGATCCAACCCTCCACCGTCTCGTACCTCGCCGAATCACATGGACCTAAACTACTGGCAAGAACAGCACAAGAGATGCAAGATTTATACTAGGTCGGGCCACCGTTGTGGTGTAATACCCTACTCTAGTTTGTGGTGTGGTGGATTGCCTCTTGGGCTGATGAAGAACACTACAGGGAAGAACAGCCTCGCGAGGGTCTGTTCTTGGTGGGTGCGATGAACTGCTAAGTGTTGTCCCGTCGCTCTAGCTTGAGGATCGGGTCTCTATCTCTCTCTGGATTCTCAATGCCGGATCCTTCTCCCTTTTACTATGGTGGCTAGCTCTACTTATATAGACGAAGGCCCTGGGCCTCTTCCCAAATATTGAGCGGGAAGGGCGCCAACAATTGGCCATTTTGAAGGGGAACAGCGGGTACACTTATCCTGACTAAAGTTGGTCCTCGCCTACCAAAGGCTCTGGTGATGACGCCTTCTTGGGCTCCACGATGACTCCCTTCCAGCCGTTGGGGCTGGTCTTCGTCTTGTTGCACCAAAACGGATGCCTTTGCTTGATGCTCTCGCCTGCGCTTGCTCCCTTTGCACCAAAGAGGAAAGGAGGACGCTGGGCCGGGCGCCTCGATCGTCGCCCTTGGTCGTCATGGCTTGCGTCATGGGCACCTTGCGAGGTACTCCGCCTTGAGCTCTTGAAAGTGCGTTATATCGACTAGAGGGGGGGTGAATAGGCGATTTTTATGAATTTTACAAATTCTTCACTGAGGAATTTGCCGGTGAGGAAATTCCTTAGCGAAGAAATACATGCAGCGGAATAAGTACTCGAAGTAAGCATAACAGATTACAAGCATAGTCATCATGATGAAATGAAGACAATCACAGAGCAGAAAGCGTAATCACAGGATAACACAAGATGAAGACAAACAGTGAAGAAATTGAACTGAGGAAATTGAGAAAGTCTTCACCAAAGTCTTCAAACACAGATATGACAAACACTCAACACAAAGAATGAGGAAATGAAAGGGTTGAGGAAATAGAACCAGTTAGGTTGGTGAAGACAATGATTTGGTAGACCAGTTCCAACTGCTGTCTCGGTTATGCGTCTGGTTGGAGCGGCTGAGTATTTAAACTCGAGGACACACGATCCGGACACCCGATCACTTGAGCACGCAGCTCAGGACACCAAGTCCTCACCGTATTCTCCTTGAACTAAGGTCACACAGACCTCGTCCAATCACTCGTGTGGTGAGTCTTGAGCGACTTCCAAACCTTCACATACTTGGTCACCCGGCAATCCACAATTCCTCTTGGATGCTCTAGACCGTGACGCCTAACCGTCTGGAAGAAGCACAGTCTTCAAAGGTAAAAAGCGTCGGATCCACGCAGGATCAATTTCTTCAGTGATGCTCAATCACTTTGGGTTTGTTGGGGTTTGGTTTTTGGGTTTTTCCTCACTTTTGGGTTTTTCCTCACTTTTGGGTTTTTCCTCACTTTTGGGTTTTTCGCTCAAAGTCCTCAAAGGATGGGTTGCTCTCAAATGACAAGTGTCAAGTTCTCTCGGAGCAGCCAACCAACTAGTGGTTGTAGGGGGCGGCTATTTATAGCCTAGGGAGCAGCCCGACATGATAAGACATAAATGCCCTTCGTGATATGACCGTTAGGTGGAGATATTTTGGGGACGGTGGCCAAGAAGACAAAGAACGGTCGGAATTTGGAATATCAAATTCTTGAGGCTATCATGTTCCTCATTGTGTAGGCAATTCGCCTTTGGCGAATTCCTAACTCCTCGGTCGAGAACAAATTCCTCAAAGTGACTGTAAGAGCTTCATCTCATCACATCAAGAAATTGTTGAACTGTATGAGATTTCAAAGGCTTCACTCGAAGGGATTGGTAGGTGAGGATTTTGAGTTGAGCATCAAATGGAAATTTTTCCTTAGTATTTCCTCGACCCCTTTAACAAAGACGGTGTTTCCTATGACTCAAGAAAGAGAAAATGAAACTACGAAAACAAAAGTCTTCACGCTTCATATTCCTCAAGCGAATACCAAGTCTTGAGAATCACACCAATTTCTTCACTTTCAAAGTCTTGAATATCAAATTCTTGATTGAAGAAATTCATTTTAGAAATTCGACTTTCTCTGTAAATATCAAACTCCTCATAGACTTATAGACCTGTGTACACTTACAAGCGCGCCAGTTACTTAACCTATAAGTCTTCAATACACCAAAATCACTAAGGGGCACTAGATGCACTTACAATCTCCCCCTTTTTGGTGATTGATGACAACATAGGTTAAGTTTTCAAACGGAGATAAATATATGAGGTGTAAACACTGATAATGAGGATTTTGATTGCAAGATATAGAAGAACTCCCCCTGAGATCATTGAGATCATTGAGATCACATTTGAAGATTTGAATCATTGAGATCTCCCCCTATATCTTGTAATTCATACATGCATAAATATGAGGAATTTGAAATGCATGATGGAATATGGTGCTTGATGATATGCAGAGCATGCAAGATAATGCATATGAGTATCAGAGCCCAATGCGTATGAGGAATTTGAAACTCTTCATCGAGCTCATGAGGATCAGAGCATAACAAGGATCAAAGCATATCAATACCACTGTAATCAGAGCACAAGTAGATTTGCTATGAAGCATAGTGTAAAAACATAATGCATCAAAAGTATCAAAGCACCATAGGGATTAAGATTACAACTCGATCCAATAAAAGTTTCAGAAGAACGAGAGTTGTAACTTAATAAAATATTGTATATAGCCAAAAACGAGACCCGCTTGAAGACTAACTCAAATTTCTCCCCCTTTGTCATCGAATGACCAAAAGGATCGAAACTGAGGACTAACGCTCTTGAGGAACATCAAGTTGAAGGCGGAGCGCCAAAGATTGTCGGGGTTGTTCGTTGAAGTAGGACCAGCAGCAGTTGTCTTCCAAATCTTCATTTTCATCGATTGTCGCGAGATGAAGAATAGGAGCTGGCCACCAAGGAAGGAACTTTGGCCTTCTTGAATTTCTTCGAGGAGGTGCAGACCAGTCAAATTCTTCCTTGAGTCCCATTGATTTCAGTTCTTCTTCATTGTAGACATGTGATGTAACAGCCCAGAGCGCTTGAAGGTTTCATGAAGATAGTAGTGGTTTTTCTTCCTGCATTGTGAGTTGAGGTCATGTTGTAAAGAAGAGTGCCAAAGCGACGTTTTGACCCACTTGTGATTGCGATCAACCTTCCGATGAAGACCGAGGAGTAATTCACGATCAGTCATCACCACAGGTGCAGTTCCTTGAGGATTTTGCTTTCTTGAGGTATTTCTTGCCGAGTCATGTGTAGCGAGTCATCATTGGTGGAATAAGATCTTGCTATAAACTGTCCATCCAATGGACGAATACCTTCATCTATCACAGCAGTAGCCTTGCCCTTTTCATCAGCTGAGGCAATTGGCCGTTTGAGGACTTCAATCGGGGGCAGGTAGCTGCAGTGGTTCAAAGTATCAGCTTTGTAATTCAGTGAAGATCTTGTCCTGATGAATCTCATAATCCAAGGCGCATAAGGCTTCAGCTCAAATGGTGACATGGCAATGTTAGCGAGTCCTCATGAAGAAATCATGAAAATTGACAGAACGCCATGGATGATGTTGAAAAGCATATTCTTCATGATGCCAACGACTTCTTCATCGCTCGAAGTCGTGGCCTTTGATAGGACTCATAGTCTTCGTCAAGATTCGATAGACGGTCCGAGGCACATATAATAATTCCTTGACGAGGAATTTGGTTCTTGGTGCCTGCCTTGGCTTCAATGGCTTCATCAGCACTTGCATATAGTGATTTGAAAGTTCCTTTTCTTCATAGATGCGACGAGCTCCATCAATCGGAGGATCGAGAGGAAGGGCACGAAGCAATTCAATTGCAGGAGCCTTGTAGTGAGTGTTTTCGGTCATCCAATCTAAGACCCATGAATTGATATCTTGACATCTCCGGTGATATGCAGGGTTGCATAGAACTGAAGAATTAGCTCTTCGTTCCGATCCACAAATATCGGTCTGAAGCTTAGAAGTCCCGCATCGTGAAGAACACAGAGGACTGGCTCAAAGCTCCGGCAAAGGTTCCATATCCACATGAGGAATATGAGCATGATCGAAGATTTTATCCTTGTTGAAAAGCACCGAGGAATAGAAGTTGGCTTGACCGGCAGTCGAAGCGCCTCTTCCTAATTCGAGCGTAATCATAAGGATTATATTCGATGAAGAACACGTGCTCGCAAAGAAATCTTGACCACGAACTTTTGCTTGGTTGAGAACGGGTTCTTCCGCTGGGCGAGGGGTGTCAGTGATTTGCATCACCACCTCAGGAATCACAAGTTCAGTTTCTTCAGCCCGAGGAATTACTTGCTCCTCAACTTGTGCAGTCTGAGGAATAGCAGCAGCAGCAGTTTCATCAGCACTAGTGGCTGGAATTTCTTCATGCACAGAATCAGTTGGTTGCTTTTCTTCAGAGTCTGCTTGGACAGTTTGAGCAGGAGAGAGAGGAACTTGTTGGAGCGGAGTGAAGAGAGGAGTATCGGGATGCTGATTTTCCCAAAAATCATCATTGAACACAGGAGTGGTGCATCCAATATCCACATCTTCATCTTCAATTTCCTCAGCACCAGCCTGAGGAATTTCATAGTCTGATGAGGGAATAACAGGGGTTGAAGGGATGGCATCCACTTCAATTTCTTCATCCATTTTCTCAGACAGAGCAGGAGATTGATGTTCTTCATCAGATCCGGTTGGCACTTCATATTCTTCTCCAAAAGGAACCACTTCCTTTGAAGGTATGGAGGAAATTGGAATAGCATCAATCGGGTTTTCAACAGAGCTGGTCATTGGCTTCATTTTCTTCGCAGCCGAAGAATCTGGCCTTGGTGATGCTTTTCTTTTCTTCACAGCAGCTCGCTCGCAGCCTTGGTTTTCTTCACTTCAAAAGCAGATGGAAGAATTGGAGTTGGAGTTGGTGCAGGAGGAGCTGAGGAATTTGGTTCATTTTCTTGAGGAGCAACCGATGCAGTTCCTCTGTCTTGAGCAATTTCTTCAGCGCACCACTAGTGGGTGCCTGCGCTTTCTTCAAATTTGGAATTTCTTTATCAGCCCTGGAATCAGCATTTTCTTTAGCAGGCTGAGCTCCAGCGTTGCTGGCATTTTCTTCATTAGGCTGAGCAGATGCTTCAGCCTGAGGATTTTCACGTTGCACAGGTGCAGCAACACTTGTGAGATTCTTCGCCGATTGACGAATCTGTCCTTGGCTCCTTGCCAATCAGCATTGAAAGAATCGAAGTTTTCTTTGAGGTTTTGGATTTCAGTCCGGACTTGGAGAAGCTCCTCGGTGTCATCTTGACAATGTTTTTCTTCAGAACTTCTCCTTCTGTATTGAGCCTTTTGATTTCCCTCGCCTTTTCATACTTCCATTTTTCTTGAGCTATGAAGTGAGTCAACATATGACTTTGACCAGGTGTCAAGTGAAGATCAGCAGAGGGGTATTGGGATCATCGTGCGAGAGATCAATAAAGTCGAGGACTATCTTCGGTCCAATAGCGATTAGCACAGATGTACCTTTGGCTCTAGCGGCCCTTGCTTGTCGGTCTCGATGATTTCTGCGAGTTCTTCATCGATGCCTCATCCTCAGATGGCACATGGAATGCAACCAATTTCTTCGTCGGGCTAGGCCGAGGACCTCGACCAGCTGTTGCTTTGGTCTTCAGCTGAGTCGGACCAGTTGAAGAAATGGGAGCTGCTGAGGAACTTGCAGAGATGCCTGAGGCAATTGAAAATCCAGCAGTCCGTTGACATGTAGCTAGGTGCACAGGAACTGAAGGTTTTGACGGAGCTGTTGAGGACTTTGATGGAGCAGCAGCAGTTTGAGGAATTTGCTTGGAAGGTGCTGCTGAGGAACTTGGCCGTGAGGGCGCAGATGATGAAGCACTTGGCTTATAAGCAGGCTTCTTTTGCATTGATTTCCTCGGTTTGACCGAGACCTCTGTAGCGATGGCAATGGCCGAGAATCCTCATTGAATTTCTTCAACGCTTCCTTTGCTTGCTTTGCCAATTTTGCTTGGCGTTTAGCCCATTCCTTAGGAAAGTCCTCACCGCGTTTGACGCTAGTGGGATCAGCTATTTGGCCAGTGCCAAAGGAGCTCTTGGGCATGGAGGATTTAAAGCGAATTTCTTCATGTACTTAGGAGTTACATATCTATATTCCTCCATTCCCGTGCCCATCTCCGTTCAATCTTACGAATACGCACCTTGCGTTGATTTTACTTTCTTCATCTGGTGTGCGATGAGTCGGCATATATATCCTCGGGGATTTCAAACGCTGTCATAACCTCTGGTTTCTTTCCTCCTTCTGCGGCTTCTTACCATCTGCCATTTTCTTGAGTTGAGGAAATTGAACAAATGAGTTCTCTCAAGAAGTGTGCAGTTTTTCTTCGAGGAACGCTGCAAATGAGTTAAGTTGATGAGAACCTAGGGATTCAAAGCGGACATTTGTACTGTGAGCATGAGTATAGGTGCGAGGAATTTGGAGAGGTCATATGCGTTCTCGTAAGGTTTTTCAAAAGAACAAGTTTGAGGATTTTGACCAGATGAGCTTTGAAGAATTTCAATAAGCGTTCTTTATCTTAGGTTCGAGTTGTATAGATCGAAGATCCACACAATTGAGGAATCTTGAAGAAAATCATTGCTTAGAGAAATGAGTCAAGAGATTTGAGATGTTCATATGTGTGAAGAATTTGAAATAAACACCTTTGAAGATTTTGAAGAAAATTTGAGAATCAAAGCGAGTAAATAAAAGTAACTTTTAATTTACCGAAGTGAAGAACACGATTTAACTGAGATGAACAGTTTAGAAGTTCGTCCGTTCAGATCTTCTCCACCCTAACTTGGCAGAGGAAATCAGCTACGGCGACGGCGGAGTGAAGAAATTCCACGGTCGGCGCGAGTACGTCGGCGAAGAGGTCAAGGCAGTGAAGCTTTTCCTCACCGGCGACGATGGAATAGCGGCGGCGCTAGGGTTTCGAGGAGCTCGAGCGGGAGAGAGGAGTCGAGCGAAGTAAAAGAGTGAGAAAGGGAGAGAGGGGTATTTATAGCCACGGTGAAAAACGGATCGTCCGAAGATTTAGGACGAACATGCCCCTGACCACTTCCCTTCTCTCGACATGTGTCACCCACGTACTGTGTAGTGGAGATCGTGTACGATCGTGGATGAATATAATAATGCATCGTGGGATGCAGAACGGTTTGAGCGGTAAAAGCGAAGATTTGAAAAAGATTCGTTTTAAAGTTCCGTTCGCAATTTCTTCAGCTGTCAAGGACACAGTGAAGATTTTGAACGAGTTTCAAAGTAGAACGCACATGAAGAATTTGTGAATGGATTGGGTTGAGTATAGCATAGAGAGAAGGGTCCGATCACATTCACTTAGCAGAAAACGCGATTTGAAGAAATAGCCATAAGTGAATGCTGTAGAGGACATAAATCCATATAGCCAATGAAGAAAAATGACGGAAATAGTGAAGAATTTGCAAAGTTGAAGAATTTGAAAAACTGAAGAATTTCAAAATTTGAGGAAAAACTCAAATTGAAGATTTTCAACTTTGGTGGTGGCGTGACCCACCGTATAAGAATGATGATTTCAGACACCGCGTACAATTGTCGTAGGGTTATGAGAATCAAATTCTTCATTAATTTCTTCACACTTAGAGTGTTATTCTTCATTGATTGAAGAAAACGTTTCTTCATGTGTTGCACATCTAAGTCATCAAATTTGCATAAATGTTAGGATGTGTGTCCTTTTCAAAGAACATTCGAAGATTCTAAGATATTTAGCTCACACCGCAACTTGCTAAATCTCTTCTCATCCAAGGGCTTAGTGAAGATATCAGCTAGCTGTTCTTCAGTCTTCACGTGCTCGATGGAGATATCGCCCTTCAACACATGATCGCGAAGAAAATGATGACGAATTTGAATGTGCTTTGTCTTCGAATGCTGAACTGGGTTGTGAGCAATCTTGATGGCACTCTCATTGTCACAGTAGAGAGGCACATTCTTCACGTTGATGCCATAGTCCTTGAGGGTTTGCTTCATCCATAACAATTGAGCACAACACGAGCCAGCAGCAATGTATTCAGCTCGCGATGGATGGTGATACGCAGATTCTGCTTTCTTCGAGGACCAACGGACCAAAGATCGTCCGAGGAAATGACAAGTACCAGATGTTGACTTGCGGTCCACACGATCACCAGCATAGTCGAGTCAGAATATCCAATGAGATCAAAAGTAGAGCCCTTGGGGTACCATAATCCTAGTGTTGGTGTGTGAGCTAGATATCGAAGAATATGCTTCACAGCCTTTATGGTGTGATTCCTTGGTGTAGCTTGAAATCGGGCACACATGCAAACACTAAGCATTATATCTGGCCTAGATGCACATAAGTACAATAAGGAACCAATCATGGAGCGGTATACCTTGTGATCAAGTCAATACCATTTTCATCGATTGCATAGATGGCCATTTGTGGGCATAGGAATTTTGACACCTTTGCAATCTTGCATGCGAATTTCTTCAGGACATCTTTGAGGTATTTCTCACGAGATATGAATATGCCATTGTGTTGTTGATTTAATTTGAAGACCTAAGAAGAATTTCAACTCTCCCATCATAGACGTTTGATATTCTTCACTCATCATATAGGCAAATTCATCACTATAACGTTGGTTAGTACAGCCAAAGATAATATCATCAACATATATTTGGCACACAAAAAGTTCACCATCATAAGATTTAGTAAAGAGAGTAGGATCGAGTGAACCAGGTGTGAAGCCATTCTTCACGAAGAATTCCTTCAATGTATCATACCACGCCCGAGGGGCTTGCTTGAGGCCATAGAGAGCCTTATTTAGTCTGAAGACTTTGTCAGGATTCTTTGGATCTTCAAAACCTGCGTGTAGCCTTGAGCTACTAGTCGTGCCTTATTCCTCACCACAAGACCATTTTCATCTTGCTTGTTGCGATAGATCCACTTTGTGCCAATGATATTAAGCTTGCGAGGATCACGGACGTTTGACCAGTTCCAGACGTTGTTGAGCTCGAATCGATGTAATTCTTCTTGCATGGCCTGAATCCACTCCGGCTCAGAATGCTTCATCTACCTTAGTGGGCTCTGTGATAGAGACAAAAGCATAGTGCCCACAAAAGTTAGATAAGTGTGAAGCTTTAGAGCGAGTGAGAGGACCTGGCGCTTCAATGTCATCGATGATCTTGTCAACTTGCACTTGTTTTGCAACGCGAGGATGAGCTGGTTGTCTTCGAGGAATTTGATCATTTTCCTCAGCACCATTTTCTTCAGCATTTTCTTCAGGTGCATCAGCTCGACGTTCTTCGCGTCTGAGGAATGAATTCTTGGCAGTTTCTTGATGGGAATAATATCCTCGGTTGCTTTGAACCTGATTGAATCCTCAGTGCAGGTTCGTCTAACACTGAAGGTAGGTGCTCTCTTTGCGAGCCATTAGTTTCATCGAACCGCACATCTACAGTTTCAACAACCTTGTGAAGGCGATGTTGAAGACTTTGTAGGTGTGCGAGTCCTTTCCGTAACCAAGCATAAAACCTTCATGTGCTTTCGGTGCAAATTTAGAGGTGTGGTGAGGATCTCTAATCCAGCATTTAGCACCGAAGACTTTGAAATAACTTACATTGGGTTTCTTGTCTGTGTGAGGAGTTCATAGGCAGTCTTTTGAAGAATTTGTGAAGATATACTGTTGATGATGTGGCACGCAGTGTCAATTGCTTCAATCCGAAGCGACTAGGCGTTTTGTATTCATCAAGCATAGTGCGAGCCATCTCAACAAGAGTTCTGTTCTTGCGCTCCACGACGCCATTTCTTTGAGGAGTATAGGGAGCAGATAACTCATGAGTAATACCAAGTTCATCAAGATAGTCATCAAGACCGGAATTCTTGAACTCAGTTCCATTGTCACTCCCGATGTGCTTGATCTTCACACCAAAGTTGGTTGAAGTCCTCGAGGAAAATCGTTTGAAGATTTCCTGCACTTGATTTTGTAAGTAACAATGTGTACCCAAGTGTAACGAGAGTAATCATCAACAATAACAAAGCCATAAAGGGATGCATCATTAGTGACGGTGAGTAATGATTGGGACCAAAGAGGTCCATGTGAAGCAATTCAAGGACGAGTAGTGGTCATGATAGTCTTCGCTGGATGCTTGGCCTTGGTCATTTTTCCAGCTTCACGGGCTCCGCATAAGTGATCCTTGAGGAATTTGACATTCTCAATGCCAATGACATGCTTCTTCTTCGCATGGCGTGTGCAAATTCCTCATGCCTGCGTGACCAAGTCGTCGATGCCATAGCCAGCCTACGAAGCTTTTGCAAGTAGACACCACGGCTGGTTGTGGTCCTGTGGAAAAATCAACAATATACAAGTCTCCTCTCCTAAAGCCTTCAAGACTTTGGATTTGTCAACTTCCATAATCACAACACACCGATACTTGCCAAAGATAACAACCATATCAAGATCACAAAGCATTGAGACCGACATGAGGTTATATCCTAAAGACTCAACAAGCATGACTTTGTCCATGTGCATGTCCTTAGAGATAGCAACCTTACGAGTCCCAATACCTGACTTTTGCCTTTGTCAAAGAAAGATGATATGCTTCAGATGTGACGGTGTTAAGGGAGCATCCATCAATAGATTCTTGTCACCAGTCATGTGATTTGTACATCCACTATCGAGAACCCACTCAGTGGCTTTGGGTTGATCATCCTGCGGATGAATTAGTACAACTTACGATCTCATATACTTCATCAATGAAGAATATGATATCAATTTCATCGAGATGAATTTCATCGATCGAATTCAGATAAACAGTATGAGGACGTGTGAAATGAAAGTTCATTTCATCATGATTAGCTGCGTCCTTTCGAGCAATTTGTCGTGCCCCCAAAGAAATTCTTCAGACGTTGAGGCACGCCCGGAGACCTGACCCTGCAGAAGAGATTAGTTCTTTTTCTTCACCACCCACATCTGAAGGGGTGGCAAAGAGTTCATCATTCTGCATGAGCACCATATGAGAATGGTGGCATAGAGGCCAAACCATTTCGTTTCACATAAGAGGGGTTAGGGTAAGCATATGAATAAGCAGAGAAATTCTTCGAGGACTTATGAACATATTGGTTTGAAGAATAGTGCATATATTCATAGCCCTTAGCTCTACCCTGCGAAACAGAGTTGTTAGCACGATGATAATCATATGAGGACTTTGATCCTTTTGAGGAATTTGATCCACGTGAGGAATTTGGTCCGTATGAGGACTTGGATCCATATGAAGAATTTTGTCCATATGAAGAATTTGATCTGGGGTTCCTTTTCTTCACTGGTGGTGTCATGAGGACATTCACTGAAGATTTTCAAGGTCTTGCTTGGGAACCCAGATTTTCTTCATAGGGGAACCGTTCCTGCAGTTAGTGCCAACATATCTAGCGAATACTTCACCATTCTGATTTTTGAACAGTTTATAGTTTGAGTCAAATGACTCATCATCAGAATGAGGAAATTCACATGTAAAGCCAGATAAGGTAGATGGATCAACTAGAGGTCCCTTTGCAGTAACCCATGAAGTTTTGGGGTACTGCTCAGGCTTCCAGTATGTTCCATCGGCATTTAATTTCCTCTCAAATGCGATACCCTCTTTCCTAGGGTTTCTGTTGAGGATCTGCTTTTTAAGCACATCACAAAGAGTCTGATGCCCTTTGAGGCTTTTGTACATGCCTCATGTACAATTCCTTCAGTCCTGCATCGTCAGTGATACTAGCAATGTCCTCAGGTGAGGAATTAGTGATAGCCGAGGCAGGTGAAGAATTTGTAACAGTTGAAGCATTTGAACATTCGGGTGAAGAATTAGCAGATTCACGTTCAATGCACTTTAAGCATGGAGGAACAAATTCTTCTTGTGAAGCGCTGATTTGTTGAGCAAGTAATGAATCGCGCTCCGACTGAAGATCTTCATAACTAGCTCTTATCTACTCAACATCTTGCTTTCTTTGAAGAAATTCATAAGAAAGTTTCTCATGATCGAGATAAGAGAGTGTTATGATGACCTTGAAAGGTTATCAAGCTTAGATCAAGTCTCTGAAGATTTTCGATCGGGGCTTGAGTGCGATCCATTTCTTCACCTAACATATCATCACTCTTATCTAGCATGTTTTGAACCTTTTCAAAAGCCCTTTGTTGTTTTATAGCAATCTTAGCAAGTTTAGAGTAGCTGGGCTTGAGATCCTCATCAGATTCATTTTCACTAGATTCAGAGGAGGTGTAATTGAGTACCTTGGCACCTTTTGCCATGAAGCAATAGGTGGGAGCGTAGTCATCATTTTCCTCATCAGGTTTGTCGGTGGAGTCAGTTTCTTGATGTTGAAGATGGATTTGCTAACATAAGCGTGAGCAAGAGCGGACTAGCCACACCAGATTCGGATTCTTGAGACTCCTCCTCTTCATTTTCCTCAGATTCAGCTTGAGTCCATTTCCTTGCCAATGAATGCCCGAGCCCTTTTGGAGCTGCTCTTCTTGTGAGAAGAAGGTTTTGAGGATTTTGATGACGAAGATTTTGATGATGAAGATTTTGATGATTTCTTCTTTTCTTCACGTCATCGTAACTGTAATCCTTGTGTTTCTTCTTTCTTAATTCCTTTTCCCACCGAGGACAATCTTGGATATAGTGACCAGGTTTCTTGCATTTGTGGCAAAGTCTTCGCTTATAGTCACTAGATGAGGAATCACCGCTTCTTGAGGATTTTCCAAAGCGACCACGTCTTGAGAATTTCTGGAATTTCTTCACGGCGATGCTAGCTCTGGCCAAATTCTTCAGGATCTCCAAGGCTACTACCAGATTCTTCACTCTCGATTCGGTTTCAGCCTTGGCCTTGAGGCACGTGTTCTTCCATAGCCGTAACCATAGAGATCTCTCTTTTCAAAAGCTGGAACTCGTGAGTATTTAGCCTTTCGAGGATATCGGCAGGATCAAGAGACTTGTAGTCAGCTCGTTCTTGTATCATCGGTGCGGAGTGTCAAATGAGGAATCAAGCGATCTTAGCAATTTCTTCACCACCTCATGGTCGGTGATGTCGGTGGCACCAGTGCTTGAAGCTCATTTGAGATGTCGGAGAGGCGATCGAAGGTTTGTTGAACATTTTCGTTGTCGAGTCTTTTGAAGCGGTTGAAGAGATTTGAAGAACATCAACTCGAGAGTCACGCTGAGTTGAAACACCTTCATTTACTTTGGACAGCCTGTCCTGCATTTAGTTTGGCAGATTCCAAAGCACTCACTCTTCCATATTGACCTTTGCTCGAGATGGCCACATATGATATTCTTCGCTTGAGAATCGAGTTGCTTGAATCTCTTCACATCAGCATCATTCGGAGAAAGTGTGACCGAGGAAACACCTTTTGTCACAACATACCGTAGATCGTTGTCAATTGCTTCAAGATGCATTCGCATTTTGTTCTTCGATGAGGGGTAGTCCGTCCCATCGAAGGTAGGACACCCTGCTGAGACCTTGATCATACCTGCGGTCGACATAACTAAAACTCGGTGGTTAAACCAAAATCACACGTAACAAGGAGTACCTTGCTCGATACCAATTGAAAGTGCGTTATATCGACTAGAGGGGGGTGAATAGGCGATTTTATGAATTTTACAAATTCTTCAGCGAGGAATTTGCGGTGAGGAAATTCCTTAGCGAAGAAATACATGCAGCGGAATAAGTACTCGAAGTAAGCATAACAGATTACAAGCATAGTCATCATGATGAAATGAAGACAATCACAGAGTACGAAAGCATAATCACGAGGATAACACAAGATGAAGACAAACGGTGAAGAAATTGAACCGAGGAAATTGAGAAAGTCTTGATCAAAGTCTTCAAACACAGATATGACAAACACTCAACACTAATGAGGAAATGAAAGGGTTGAGGAAATAGAACCGATTAGGTTGGTGAAGACAATGATTTGGTAGACCAGTTCCAACTGCTGTCTCGGTTGTACGTCTGTTGGAGCGGCCGAGTATTTAAACTCGAGGACACAGTCCGGACACCCGATCATCGAGCACGCAGCTCGGGACACCAAGTCCTCACCGTATTCTCCTTGAACTAAGGTCACACAGGACCTCGTCCAATCACTCGTGGTGAGTCTTGAGCGACTTCCAATCCTTCACTTACTTGTTCACCCGGCAATCCACAATTCCTCTTGGATGCTCTAGTCCGTGACGCCTAAACGTCTGGAAGAAGCACAGTATTCAAAGGTAAATAGCGTCGGATCCACGCAGGATCAATTTCTTCAGTGATGCTCAATCACTTTGGGTTTGTTGGGGTTTGGTTTTTGGGTTTTTCCTCACTTTTGGGTTTTTCCTCACTTTTGGGTTTTTCCTCACTTTTGGGTTTTTCGCTCAAAGTCCTCAAAGGATGGGTTGCTCTCAAATGACAAGTGTCAAGTTCTCTCGGAGCAGCCAACCAACTAGTGGTTGTAGGGGGCGGCTATTTATAGCCTAGGGAGCAGCCCGACATGATAAGACATAAATGCCCTTGATGATATGACCGTTAGGTGGAGATATTTTGGGGACACGGTGGCCAAGAAGACAAAGAACGGGTCGGAATTTGGAATATCAAATTCTTGAGGGCTATCATGTTACTCCTTTGTGTAGGCAATTCAAGACTGGCGAATTCCTAACTCCTCGCCGAACAAATTCCTCGGTGACGGAAGAGCTTCGTCTCTCACATCAAGAAATTGACTGAACTGTATGAGATTTCAAAGGCTTCACTTTCGAAGGGATTGGTAGGTGAGGATTTTGAGTTGAGCATCAAATGGAAATTTTTCCTTAGTATTTCCTCGACCCCTTTAACAAAGACGGTGTTTCCTATGACTCAAGAAAGAGAAAATGAAACTACGAAAACAAAAGTCTTCACGCTTCATATTCCTCAAGCGAATACCAAGTCTTGAGAATCACACCAATTTCTTCACTTTCAAAGTCTTGAGAATATCAAATTCTTGATTGAAGAAATTCATTTTAGGGGTCGACTTTCTCTGTAAATATCAAACTCCTCATAGACTTATAGACCTGTGTACACTTACAAACGCATCAGTTACTTAACCTATAAGTCTTCAATACACCAAAATCACTAAGGGGCACTAGATGCACTTACAGCTCTCCGCCTCCTCATGAGCCAGCCTGACGAGGCCGTGCCTGAGGAAGCTCCTTGTCGTCCGCCCCGCGAGGCTTGGCCCCTCGCAAGGGTCTCGAGCTTGTGTTGACGAAGATAAGCCATCCTGGGCCTCCTTTGTGCCACACCGTAGGCCGCAGGCAGGCAAGTCTAGGGACCCCCGTTCCCAGAACGCCGACAGAAGCCCCCGGGCCCATGACGCGCCCGAACTTGGCCGGCGAGAGAAGCGAAAGGGCAAGTGCGGCGTCCACGGGCCCTAACAGCCTGACCTTGGGCAACGCGTGGCGGTTGATTGACGTGGGCGACCTTTGTTCCCCACGCCTCCTTATTTCATGCCTTGCTAGGCGGACACGCTGCTGCACACATCTGTTCCCCTCTCTGCTGCTTGTGCGCTCCAGTCCTTCCCCCTCTCGAACCCCAGCTTCCATTTCCAATCCAATCCCGAATCCCCCCCCTTTCGATCGCCATGGCTCCAACGAAGAAGGGGAAAGGGAAGAAACCTGTGCCTCCGCCTCGCTCGCCGCCACCGGCGGCCTCCGCTGTCGACCCGTCAATCATACTCAATCTAGAGGGCTTGGGGAAGGTCAGTTCGGCTCTGACTACCTCCTTCAACGAATGCGGGAGGACGACGGCTTGGCCCGCGTCCCACATCTCTATCGACAGGATAGTCACTGAGGTCCGGTATTTCACGACGCATACGTGGGCGGGCTGGTTCCCCCTTCTGATTTCTTCAATGCCGTGCTTTCCCACTATCAGATCCACATGATGCATCTGGGTCCTGAGTCCATTACTCTCCTCTCGGTCTTCGCCTTCGTTTGTGAGGCAATGATGGGCATCCTTCCCTCGGTTGCCTTGTTGCACCACTTCTTCTCTCTGCGCCTTGTCGAACCCACTCAATGCTCGGCGTGTGTGAGCTTCGTTGCCACGCCCGAGACAGCGGCCTCAGGGATTGACTTCAGCTTGCCTCCGCCCGCGGCTGAGTTCCGCGAGAGGTGGCTGTACGTGGATGTGGTGGTGCCCAGCCCCCTGCTATCGGAGCCAACCTCGCCTGCTGTCCCCAATTCAGGCTGGGGCCAGGAGACGCTTTCAAGCCCTCGGCTCATCTTCGTCTGGCGTCGCCGCCCGCGTTCCTCGTGTCGCTGTGTGAGTGCCCAAGGTGGTGAAGGAGTTCCTGATGCGCCGCGTTGCTCCTCTCCAACGCCATTCCCACCGGACGTGGGCCTTCAGCGGGCCTGGTGACCGTATGAGGCTCCAGGAAGAAGACCTGACGCCTCAAGCGCTAAGGAAAGTGCTCCTGGTCTTGACTAGCGACCCTAACCCCGGTGGCATCCTGCATGAAGGGGCCTTGTTGTACCTCTGCCCGAATAGGGGTGATTTGGTGAACCAGATGCCTATCTTCGATGAATGGGGGTTGCGCCCCGCTGGTCTCCAGGGGCCTCGTGAGAACCCAGTGGTGGTGACAGCCTTTCCAGTCGGCCAAGGCGGCTCCTCCTCAAGTGGCGGAGCAGGGAGGCCTGAGCCGCCAGAGGTGAAGGACCCCGCGGGTTGGCAGTGCCGGGTAATGCTCGTGAGGGGGCAGGTCACGAGGCTCATGCCGCTGCTGGTGAGGCGGCATGCCGCCCTTGGCCGCGCCATGGATGGAGCCCCCGAGGTCCCTGCTGCTTCTCTTGGTGAGGCGACTAGCAGCGCGCGCCAGGCAGACGCCCCTGACGCAAGCCGACTTGATGCTTCTCCCTCGCCGCAGGCTGATCCCTGCGCTCGAATCTTGGGTCGTTTCCGCATGAACTTCGAGGCCCTCCGGAAGAGAAGGGAGGCCCTGGGCGATGATTAGCCTTGTCGCCTGCTGAAGCGTAGGAAGTACTTCGCCACTGACGAGTAAGCCTTCCCCTTCTCCAGCTCCTGATTCTTCTGCTGCTCATGCTGATCCTTGCCCTGCACACCCCTTCCTGCCGAGCTCTTGGAGACGGGTGAGGAGCCGTCCTCCCCGGCTTTGCCCCCTCCCTAGTCCTCGAGTGCTCCAATCAGTGGAGCTCTTGTGGTGAGGGCGACCGGGGAGGTGAGCCGTCCCGAGGCGCGTCGTGGCCCTGCGCGCCTCGCGATCCTTCCTCGCGAGCCTTCCCGAGGCATAGCTAGCCTGTCGTGGGCTTCTCGCCTGGTCGTGGACGGCGATTGGCTGAGGCGCTTCCTGTGCCCCTCGTCTGGGGATGGGCTGGCTCCAAGCCGGGCTTCTGGCGCGGCGCGCCCGGCCGTCGCGACGGTGCCATCCCCCAGCCCCCTGCTCGGAGGGGGAGTGTTGATGTTGATTCGCGGCTCCCGGCGCCCGTCTGGGGCGGTCGATGGTGTGGAGGACGTGCGCGAGCGCGCCCGGGAGCGTCGCGCCCTTCGCCAAGGATTTCTTCGAATGGCGGCCAACGTGGTGAGCCTTCTTGGTGAAGAGCTTGCTGACGAAGACGCGCGCCTTGAGGCTTAGGGCCTGCGCCTGGCCGCAGAGAGGCACGAGCTGGAGGGCGCTGCCGCCCTTGCGCGTCGCCAGCGCGATCTTGATGATGAAGAGGCCAGGGCGTCGCTGGCAGCCTCTCGGGAGGCCTGTTCTCGGGCCGTCGAGGAGGCCCAGGCAGCTAACAGACGGCAAGAGGCGGCAGAGGAGCGGGCACGGGAACTCCTGGCCCGGTGTCACTCGTTGGAGGAGCAAGTGGAGTTGCGCGAGGCAGCCCTTGCGTCGATGAAGGTGGCCTCCGGCGACTCGGCGGAGCTCCAGAAGCGTGAGGAGGCGCTAACGCTTGAAGTCGCCGAACGAGCGTGCGGGTACGAGCGCCTGGAGACGAGGGAGCGCTTGGCGACGCGGGCAGAGGATGAGGTCGCAGCACGGGAAGCCCGCGTCCTGGAGGAGGTCGGACGCCGAGCGGCGGCGGCGCGCTCGAGCCTCGAGCGCGAGTTTGAGGTGCGGCTGGGGTTGATCAAAGCCGAGGCTGAGGGCAGGACTGCTGCCTTGAGGGCCAAGCTGGAGGAGGCGACGCAGCGGGCCGATGCTCTTCGGGCCGCCCTTGAGGTGGCGCAGAGGGAGTCCACTACTTCTCAGGCCGAGGCGCTCCTTCTTCGCCAACGGGTGGAGGAGGCCGAGGCCGTCGCGCGCCAGAACACGGACGAGATGCGTCAGCGGCGAATCCTGGACCATGAGCATGGTCCCATGCTCGCCACGCTCCGGGAAAGAGCTAACGCATCCTTGGATAATATCTGCGAGGTGGCAGTAGGCGCGCCGCACGCGGGTAACTACGCCGACAACCTTGATTCTTCATCGACGTGGTGGCGCGGTGAGGCCTTGATCGGTCAGGGCCGACAGGTTGGTGGAAGAGAGGAGCCGCGCGCTGCTCGGGCGTGCCTTCTCTCGTGTCTTCAGCCATCTTCGGGACATGGACCCTCACTTCGATATCGACACAGCCATCGCCCCTATTCCCCAGGCCGTCCGGGGCGACCTGGCGCACTGGGTGGAAGACAACGTGGATGCCCTCGTCCGGGCCTTCGCTTCGGACGACGACGGCGTGGTCGTGGCCGCCGATGAGGGCGGCATGGTGAACGGCCCAGACGCCGCCGACGATCACACAGACAGCGACGGCGAGGCCAGCGACGCCAGCAACGGCTCGGGAGGTGCTCCTGAGGATGCATTGGGGGATTTATCCGACTGATCATGCATTGTCTCTGTTCCATTACCATGCATGAATAGAACTCAGGTTTTGGCCTGATGGAGGTGAGAGCATTTTGGGAGGGGGAGCCCCTCATGTAAAACTTGTATTCTCTGTATTAGCAGGTGTTACCTTGCCCATACGCCCGCGCCAAGTGGTTGGCTAAGCGACGTGCTGGTAGGATGGTTTACCTTTGTTTCATATGAGCCCCGAGATAGCCTGTGGGAGGCTGAGGCGATCTGAGTGTCTACTGATCGAATCCGCAGGACCTGCAGTAAAAAACCCTCCGGAGAGGACGCGGCGGCGACAGGCTGGGTTTCGCGCAAGCTTGGCCTGGCCCGGCTCGCGAGGGGATCGCGAGGGGAGGCAGGTGAGGCGGAGTTGTAACCGCAACGCGAGAGATTTGCTCGAACGAGACTAAGCACCCCTTCCCCGAACACACGCAAATCTTTGAGCTCAAATCCAACTTAAATCCAACAGGGGAAAACGACAGCCAGAGGGAAAACCAATGAAAGCAGAAAAAGGCCGCGCCGGCACCTAGTCTAGTCTTGGACGTCTTCTCACCAGCGCGGAGTTAAGTGCTGCTACTGGGCGTAGGAGGGAGCCCCAGGGTCTAAGGCCGGCACCCCTGAGACTCCGGGGCATGTACAGCCCCACTCATTATTATGTGAGAGTGTCACGGGGCGGCGAGCTTCATAGGCACTGGGCCTTCTTCACATGTACCGTCCTTGCTTCATATCGCCAGACGAGGGCCCCGCCTTGCGCCACACTCTAGTGCCACCAACGACGACAGGAAACCAGGACGCCGCCGGTGGGGTAGAGCGGTCGCCAACGGTTCCCCCGACGACCACGGGTCCTCCGCCTGGGGCAGGCCCTGAGGCACCTCCCCAGCAGAGGGCCTACCTCCTGAGAACGCCTTGCTCCTAACGACGCGGTGGTGATGTCGGATCTCTACCCCTCTCCAGCAGCCCCCTGCGCCCCCCTCCCGATGGGTAGGAGACTGCGGGAGCGGGGCAGCCGCTCGTCGTGGCGACCTGTACCTCCTGCGACCTATGGTTAGCGTATGTTTGCTCTTGAGGAAGTAGCGGTACCCGATAGTCGTCGCCCCCGGCGTGACCGGTGGGACCGTCTCGAGGCTCCTTGAAGAGCGCGGCTTCTGGCGCCTCATCCCCCCAGCTTGGGCTGAGGAGCGAGTCTTGTTCTCCCTCATGCGGGTGCCCTTGGTCCATCATGTGGGGCACGTATTCTTCCGGCGCCGCCATCCCGAAGGCCACGTCGTAGTGCTGAGCGTGCCTTGCTGCTCTGCTTCACGCGCCCACCGTGGGGTGGTGGCGCGGCGGTCCGTCGGGACCGTGAGTTACGTCGAGTCCTTCTTCTCCGCGGGCCGGGGGCGGGGGAAACCCCGCCACCGGCCCGGCGCCGACAGCTTCGCCGGTGTTGGAGTAGCCTTGGGTGCAGAAGGGGTGAGCCCCCGAGGCAGCGAAGCCCAGGAGCTCCGCCACTCGCTCCAGCAGCACGTCGCGGCCGCTCTCCAGCAGCCTGCACTGCAGTAGCTCTCGGCCCACTGTGAGCGCGGCCCTCGAATTCGCCTGCTCCCGGTGGGTGTACGGTGATGTGGTTGCGGCGTGGTTGGAGGCCCTTGCTGCCGACCGCGCCTGCCGCGGTGTGAGAGCCGTCGAAGCCTGTCCGCGTCACCGCATGACCTGCGGCGCCCTAACGGACCGCGAGCTGCACAGGGCGCAGGGGTTGCCCGAGGCGGCGGCTCAAGTGGGCGGGCCACGCCGCCCAAGGATCTGGGTTGCCCGCTTGGTCGCCGGACATTGTGATGACGATGCGACGGGACACGAGGTTGCAGAAGGCGGATTCCGGCGCACCCCTACCTGGCACGCCAAATGTCGGATTTCGGGTTCCCGTAGATCCTTGAGGTTCGAACTCTGGGGTGCGCGCGGAGATCCAACCCTCCACCGTCTCGTACCTCGCCGAATCGCAGGGACCTAAACTACTAGCAAGAACAGCACAAGATTCGCAAGATTTATACTAGTTCGGGCCACAGTTGTGGTGTAATACCCTACTCTAGTTTGTGGTGTGGTGGATTGCCTCTTGGGCTGATGAAGAACAGTACAGGGAAGAACAGCCTCGCGAGGGCCTGTTCTTGGTTGGTGCGATGAACTGCTAAGTGGTGTCCCGTCGCTCTAGCTTGAGGATCGGGTCTCTATCTCTCTCTGGATTCCCAATGCCGGATCCTTCTCCCTTTTACTATGGTGGCTAGCTCTACTTATATAGACGAAGGCCCTGGGCCTCTTCCCAAATATTAAGCGGGAAGGGCGCCAACAATTGGCCATTTTGAAGGGGAACAGCGGGTACACTTATCCTGACTAAAGTTGGTCCTCGCCTGCCAAAGGCTCTGGTGATGACGCCTGCTTGGGCTCCATGATGACTCCCTTCCAGCCGTTGGGGCTGGGCTTGGTCTTGTTGCACCGAAACGGATGCCTTTGCTTGATGCTCTCGCCTGCACTTGCTCCCTTTGCACCAAAGAGGAAAGGAGGACGTTATGCTGCCGGGCGCTCGACCGGGCGCCCTTGGTCGTCATGGCTTGCGTCATGGGCACCTTGCGAGGTACTCCGCCTTGAACTCTCCGCCTCCTCATGAGCCAGCCTTACGAGGCCGTGCCTGAGGAAGCTCCTTGTCGTCCGCCCCGCGAGGCTTGGCCCCTCGCGAGGGTCTCGAGCTTGTGTTGATGAAGATGGTCCGTCCTGGGCCTCCTTTGTGCCACGCCGCAGGCCGCAGGCAAGCAAGTCTGGGGACCCCCGTTCCCAGAACGCCGACATCAGTGACACAGGGGAGGCCAAACCCCAGGTCAAACGGGTCAAACCCGCCAGCGTTTAACCGCCGGCGGGGTCAAATGCGGCGAAGAGCGTCGAAAACGCTGCTCCGGCCACGGTTCGTTGCTCGGGTGGGTGCTACGGGAAGCTGACGGTGTGGTGCGTCCAACGATGGCCTTGGATGGAGCTGGAGTGGCCGGAAACGGCAGCGGCGACCACTTGGGCGGCGGCAGAAGTTCGAGCAGGACCGTCTACTCGCTATGGTGCACGTGAAGGTGAGCTAGAAGGTGTGTTCGTCTCGTGGGAGCAGCACGAGCACGATGACATGCTCAGGGGCAAGCTGAGCTTGCTCTAGCCACGATGACGACTTCGCCGGAGGCATGAAGTTCATGGGCACGGCGGAGAAAGATGCTATGGCGAGCTATAGGACACGGGGATAGGGGGAGACTGTGAAGGAGCTCACTGGGAGGTCGAAGAGCAGCTCTGTGGGCTCGGGCAGGCGTTTGGGGCGGCGAATCGACGACGATGATCTTCGGTGGCCAACGAGGGAAACGGCAATGCTGGCAGCGTCCAGGGGCTTCCGGCATCGTACAACTCGGTGGAGAGGACGAGGAAGATGCGTCGGTGCTTCTGGGATCAACGGGACAGCGAGGGGAGTACGGTAGCCGTGGTGGCAGCGAACGGCGGCGACGGTGGTGCTCGGCTGCAGGAGAGAGAGAGCGAGATAGAGAAGTGGGTGAGGGCGAAGGAGAGTGAGAGAGGGTCGAGGGGGTCTACGTGGCACTCGTGGAGGTACCCAGGCCCTCGGCGGCAAGGAGGAGCTGGTGAGGCGCGTGCTCGCAAGCGGCGGCCACGCGTGCTGCGTCCTTCTAGCGCGAAGTTAGTGGTGACTGGCAGTCGCCTGTGGGCTGGGCCGGTACAGTGCCAGGCCAGGTGGGTTTCTCTCTCTCCTTTATTCGGTTTCAGTTTTCTATTTTATTCTGTTTTGTTAGGATTTAGTAAAAATACTAAACCATTTTTAAAACTCCTCAAAATATTTCTGGGCATTGTTGCAATTATTCCCAACAGCCCTCAACTAGTTTCAGAATTATTAGAGCATTTAAAATATTTATAGGGTTTAAATGCCTCAATTCAAATAAAATATGAGTTAACTAAAAAATCCAGAATGTCCTAGAAATTTTTTATCATTTTTGCCAGATGTTTTCACCTTCATCGAAAATCATGAACTTTTCTGGAGGCACTTTGGGTTCATTGAACAGATTTCAAATTGAGCCTGGTTGAATTCTATTTGGTGCTAGGGCTTGAACATCCCCATTTCAAGTTTAACAAAATTTAAACATGAAGCATGGATACATGTGCAACTATTTGCAATCAAGTTCTAGGGTTGTGACACCGCGGCACCAACAACAACGCAGAGGACACCGCCAGCTCCGCTCAGGCCCCGCCCCGCCAACAACAAGGCAGAGGACATCACTGGATCAGCCAAGGCCCCAACCTATCGGCAATGAGGGGTAGCATTTCTGCTCCGCCCGGCGCCGCCCACAGCGAAGACGAGAGGACATCGCTGCTCCGCCGAGGCCCCGCCACGCCAACAAGGCCGCGCCACACAGAAAACGAGGAAGAGTAGAACACGGTAGGTCACCACCACTCGGGTCAAAGTAAGGCCACCGCTGCTACCCTCCGTTGAAGCCAAGCTAGGCGGGTTGACCATTAACGGCCGTTTAGCTTCTTGGCGGCGACGTGGAGTTGGAGAGCTATGTTGGAGAAGGACGCTGCTTCAGTTACTTAACTACAGGTGCAGTTGGGTCACTGGCATGTGGGCCCAAGAGGCATCTGACCCTCATGTAAGTGACACTACTGCACCTACAGTTATGTCACTGAAGCTCAGTCCACTTGAGAAGAAGCTTCTGTTCGGCTCAGCCGGACACGGGTGCTACGGTCAATTAATTATACCACCAGCGCACCCCTTTTTAGTTGAAGAATGTATAAAATGTAATGAAATCCGGCATGTTTATATGAAATCCGGTAGTGTATGAATGAATTTTATTCGATTTGTTTGAATTCTTATATCACCGGCATTGGATGAACATGCAAAACAATACGTACTAGCATTATTCCCAGGGTGATCACCTCGTTTGCAGCAGTTTCACATGTACTCCCTCCGGTCCTTTTTAGTCTGCATATCAGTTTTGTCTGAACTCAAAGTATCTCTACTTTGACCATTCTTACAGAAAAAAGTATCAACATTCATAATGTAAAATCAACTGACTTGCAAGAAATCTAATATGCAAAGTAAAAAGGAACCGAGGGAGTACAAAATTTAGCGTTCCTGTACATTGTAATCAACACACAGGCCTGGCAATTCATAGAGACATTCAAAAAAATCGATGATTATGCATCTCAGTGATTCACATGTTAGAGCCAATATTTACTTCGCAACTAAAGAATAAAGAAAAATCGATAGATGCTGCTAACAGCAAAGGGTGTCCCATTCAAAAATATCAAACGCATGTCTTCTTGCTAACATCAATGAGCTGAATTTGACAAGGTTGTCCCATTCCAAAATGTCAAATGCGTGTTGTTTTGCGTACATCAATGAGCAAACTTTGACAAGATTTTCCCATTCCAAAATATCAAATGCCTACAACTGTGGAATGGGCATGGTTTGCCATCAATTTGGACAATGACATGGCACCTCGTGCTTAATAAAACAGTCGTTCTTTTTGTGCAGTTCCACCAAAATCAACCAAATTCATGCGTAGCTTCTATGATTTCGCCTTTATATGTTGCAACGCCTCGAACATATAGGCATCTCCTTTCTTGTGGTGGAAATGAATGATTTGAGAATATTCGACGTATTCGTGAACATTTTATGTAGTTCCCATTGAAATCAAGCTGAGCACCCCTGTTTGCATAAATACAAAAAAAGTGTTTGGTATAAAGCAAACTATACTATGAATTGATAGTTTAAACAGTCAACCTACATGATCGATGCATAGCACACATTTAAAAAAATGGAACTCACTGGAAGAAATCCTAAAACAACATTGTACTGGCCATCACAGCAACAAAGATGTAGATCCGTGAGTCCTTCTGAGCTGAAGTTAGTTTGTTCTTGTGGGCAATAATGTAACCATCATTCAATTGCTCCCTTATTAAGAAGAGAGGATGGCTTCTTTATCCTGGCATAATCGGAACTAGGCACTTCACGTACTCCATATTCTTCTTCAGAGGAGGATGATCCTGTTGTGCAAAGACAAGAGGGCAACTAATTAAATGCTAGCATCCGTGTTTGCTCGAAAAAAAGGAAAGAAAATATTTAAAACAACACAGATGAAGCACTTCTCAAGGACAATACCACTTTCTCATGACAGTATCTAAACAGTAGCACAACACCAACAGAGATGACAATGCTCAATCATATGGATGAAATCCGTGGGCGAGTACCAACCTTTGTCAGGAGGCTTATTGTGTAGAGCATATAGATCAAGCACTTCTCCGGAAGCATCTATTGTTATTTACTGTGGTTGCCATGCTTACTATATACTCTTTGATTAGTTTAATGTTTCCAACAACTTCTTGTGCAGTTCCACAAAAATATATGGTATCTTCAAAGAAGATCCCTGTTTGCACAAGTAGAGATAATTACATATTACATTAAGAGTGGCATCAAATCAGTGGGAAAACAATTGCTCGTTCCAGCCATAGCAATAAATTAATATGCAAAACTATATCATTACTTGTGTCATCACAGTTCCAGTGCTTCATTACAACACCGGGAGTTGATTTTTTTTCTTCCGCTTGTTCTTCCCCTTCATCACTTGGTTCAATAAGGACATGCTTCGCCTTCAATGTAAGATTTGGCATATCAATTAGGGAGCACAAGTATAGCACTAAACAACGACGTTAATTTTCAGATGAAAGTGGCAAAATACAGGCCAACAGTTGTGAAATATCCTTATCTTACCTCAATGGGATATTACAGTGCATATACAGATTGGAAGTCTTGTCTCCATTTGTGCAGTTCCCTAAAATCAAGCAACATTAGCGTACAAGTAGCACAACATATGAAAGCACACTGCACAATCATGTGAAAGAAGGCTAGTACTGACCTCTCATGACGTGGAATTCAAACAACTCACAAGAAGAAGATCCGAACGAAATTTGCCAACACGGATAGGAAGTAAGATCTCCTCTTGTGCAGTTCCACTAAGATCAAGCAATCAAGCAACGTTGTCGGTGTGACATTTTGGTTGAACTGCACAAAACACTCTTAAAACAAAAGTGTTTTGTGCAGTGCAACAAATGGTCACAATAGCAACGAGGTGAAGTAGATAACCATGTTTACACAGAGGTGCAAAGGAAATAACTAGTGGTCAATAATGGTGGATGACACAGAAGCCAACAAAAAGAAGCATCTAACTTATCTATATGGGAATGAAAGCAAGACAGTAGCATTTCTCAAACGGTGGCATTGATTAATATTAATAGAGAGATTATATTGACAATAAAATTTGTTAAACATGTAATTTGCTTTTAACTGTGGCATTGAATCAATTTTCTAGTGGCATTATTAGAGGCCGTTTGGTTACAGTGACATCTTGGTGTAGGGATTAAAAAAAGCCCGTGTCAGTCCCATCTAAACCAAACAGGAGGGGCTTTTAGCGACTAAAGAAAGAAGACCCTGAGGGAGAGTCTTTTTGGGACATTTTCCAACAGTTGCCCCTACCCACATCGCAGCTTGTCCCGATTAGTTCATTACTAGGGGTAACATGGTCTTTTAGCATGTCATTTAATAACCTCTAGTCCATGTTTAGTCCCTGGAACCAAGAAGGTAGGGACTAGGGAGTTTTTAACCAAACAAGGCCTTAGATTAACAACAGCTAAAGAGTTTCACGGGAAAATGGACGCACCAGCACCATGTGCATCTACTGATGTATGTAATGGTGATGCACAGTCTGTTGCACAAAGAACAAAAACAACCAAGGAGCATATTTGTGTTGGTCCCAGTTTTGTTATCTTTAGACACCTTTCCCTATGTGAGCGCAGCAAATCTAGTCCCGCTCAAACTCTACAGCCTTGTCCCCCAAAACAAAAGATCAGTTCATTACAGATGTCCATACTGCGTTTGTCATTGTTTCCCCTTTCCGACCAACGTGGGTGTTGGATAGCCAGTCTATACTAGTACTTCCCCCCTTCCTTTCCTCTTTGAACCACGTCCTAGATTCATGCTATACATCTTTCCCAACTACTTTCATGTTTGATCCAACACCTAGATTTGAGTGCAGAAGTAGAAAAAGCCCACATGCAGCTAGAGCAATGCATGTGGAATAAGTAAATTATACCTTAAGGTTCTAGAGGTGGGGTTCGGTGGGCGACCGGAGGCCGTTCGGCCCACACTATGTACGGCGGCGAGGAAGAAGGGGTCGGAGGCCCTCCCGGGCCGCTGCTGGGTGCAAGAGAACAGCTGCGCCGGTAGTGGATTCCCTTCCTCACCGACGGTGACAGCATTAAGCCTCCTTCCCTTCCCGGCGGACGGATCCTGCCGGCTCTTTGACCAGCGGTGAGGGGAGAGAGAGAGACAGGCCAATGAAGTCTTGTTTAGATCTGGAGAGGGTGAGAGAGTGTGAAGAGAGCAACTACAAGCGTTGAGGCTCCAGCGTGTATATATATATATATATATATATATATATATATATATATATATATATATATATATACTAGAGAGAGAGACAGTGTGTGAAGTGTGCAAACCCTAGAAAACAAGCGTCGAGGCTGCAGCGTATACGTGATGAGGTGATTATACGGTCACTACAAGAACGTATAGCTCCGTATCCATCCATTTTGACCAGTCAGAGAATCCTCCTGGCACCGCCCCAGATCACTTACTCTCTCTGTTATGCAGGGCCTACCTGTAATTGGGTGGAAGAAAGAAGTCGAACAAAAAAAAAATTATGTTCAAGTGTAGTTACCGAACCCGAGACCTCAAGTTTGATGAGCGAACAGGCTAACCAGCTACACCACCCCCATGTTATGTTTAACGAGAGGAAAATAACCTTTAATACGTTCCTGCATTCGTGTGACAAGCATGCCGTGTTTTTTTTTTGCGTGGGAGTCATTGGGATTTAAATCATAATCGTGTCATGTGGTTTTGGTGGTAAGGTCTTTTGGGATTTAAAGCAGTGTTGGTAGTATAGAAATAATGCAGCCTTAGTCACCTTACTTTTCTCCATGTAGTACGTTGGGTCCCACGAGTCATAGGGTGAAACAAACAAATTAATAAGAAAAAATAAAAATGCCAGCGGTGTATCTTACCTCACACATCTCGCTACTGCTCGTGAACACTGTCCAATTGATCCCTTTGTTCGCTTACGTACTATTTTATGTGAATCTGTATTATAACATGCACACAATTTTGGGCACTTGTATTCGACCTAAGTCAGTGTGCCACCGTATCTCGTACCACTCCCTCTGTCTAGGTGTAATAAGTCACGTTAGAAGGTGCAGTGGGACCAAGGTGCAAGCAGATTTTTTTAGAAACGAGGTGCAAGCAGATTGGAGAAGGAGAAACTTGACCGGTCCTTCCTCCAATCAAAGCCCTGATTTCTGTCTCTAAACGCAACAATGCATCAACGCGTAGTTGCGCATGCATTGGTTTTCCGGGGAGGTAACAAGGCAGAGTAACTTGGACAAGTAACAAGGAGCGTTTGGTTACATTGCTAGGCTGGTCATAGTGGTGAGTAACTTGGACTAGTAACATGCATACATTACCAGTCTATGTTACTACTTTCATAGTAGGTAGTAACATATGGACGGTAACATGCAAGTCTTCATTAATTGAGATATAGACTCATTTTATCTCGGCGTGTGTGTGTGTGTGTGTGTGTGTGTGTGTGTTTAACAGCATGTGAGATTGACACATCGACCTACTCCTACAGAAAGATGATGTGTAGTGTACGATTTAGCCGCGAGAGTCGGTGCATCCTCTCGTTTCCGGGCGTCCGCTCGGGATAGCCGGGACAGCTGCCACGCCCGCTCCTGACCAGCCTGGCCCACCCAAAGCCCCTCCATCACCCGCGCGCGCTTCCCGCCCGAAACGGTCAGCTCCGCTCCAAAGAATCGGTGCCGCATTCATACCCGGGCAGAGCGGACGCGACCTCTAACTGGTTCCTGCGTTGAAGGGAGAAGCGGATTCAAGAGTGATGGTTGCTTCGTCCGTCCAACTTACTGCTGGGTCTATGTGATTTGATGGATGATTGGTCATTATTACTGAGGTGGTAGGACTGCTCGATGTCCCATGCTTTCGGCGAAAGGAGGTACTACTAGATTACAATTTTCTCCATTCTCAATGTAGGAATGCGAGAGCAGTGAAAACACGCAGGCTCAGTGATTATATGGCCCACCTCACACTATCACCATATTTTCTGGACACCGTGCGACACCTAACTCTTTACATAGTACTAGTATAGTACGTACTGTAATTTATCAGCGAGATAAATTTGTAAAATGCTATGAACTCTTTACATAGTACTAGTATAGTACGTACTGTAATTTATCAGCGAGATAAATTTGTACAATGCTATGAAGCTTCCAGCTTCTGTTTCAAGTATCTTGCGTCCAAGGTTCCCCGTTGCAACATTTCATCAAATACAAAGGAGACTAACATGCATGCTATTGCATCTCAATGATTGACAGATCATAGCCAATATGTACTCCCTCCATTCCAAAATAAGTGTCTCAAATTTATGCAAACTTTAGTACAAAGTTGTACTACTACTAAAGTTGACACTTATTTTGGAACAGAGACAACTAAAGAAAAAAAAGATCCATGCAATCCCTAGCCCTTGAACCGTAAACCCTAACCAGACTTTAATTTGCTGGCAATGTTGGAGCTTCCGAAGAAATGAAGTTTGCAACCCTTTGACCATCGGATCATTTTGTGCAGTTTCACCAAAATCAAGATGAGCATCCCTGTGGCAAAGAAATTGAAGAAGCGTGATTAGAATAAGATTACTAGGACTAGTTGATGAGACATAAACTCATCACAAATATAGTACGTAGAAGCGGTAGAGGTATAAAAGGGCAAAGAAGTAGAAATATCCACATGGTGTGATGTGGGCAGCTGGAGCAGTGGTGCAAGCCGGCTGTAAAGGGAGTTGTACCTGAGGGATGTCGGGACGTTGCTCAACCTAGAGGAGGGAGGCGGGAGGAGCCAACTACCCATGTTGCGATAGTGAGCAATGGACGGAGGCAACCTCACCGGCTTTGTGAGAGAGAACGGCGGGGACCCCTGATTAGGACATGCCATAAGTGGCTTGTCGCCGTCGGCGATGGTGACCGCATCTACACTAAGCATCCACACCTTGTTGGGGAACGTAGTAATTTCAAAAAAATTCCTACGCACACGCAAGATCATGGTGATGCATAGCAACGACAGGGGAGAGTGTTGTCTACGTACCCTCGTAGACCGAAGCGGAAGCGATCACAACGTAGAGGAAGTAGTCGTATGTTCTCCTCGCGATCCAACCGATCCAGCGCCAAGCATTACTCCGGCGCCTCGAAGTTCTTGGCACACGTTCAGCTCGGTGACGCTCCTCAGCTCCGATCCAGCAAAGCTCCGGGAGAGAGAGTTCCACAAGACGACGTGGCAGTGACGATCTTGATGTTTTACCGACGCAGGGCTTCGCCTAAGCACCGCCACGATATGACCGAGGTGGAATATGGTGGAGGGGCACCGCACACGGCTAAGGAACGATCTCAAGGATCAACTTGTGTGTCCTAGGGTGCCCCCTGCCCCGTGATAAAAAGGAGCAAGGGGGAGGGCCGGCCGGCCCTCGGAGGCGCGCCACGGGCGGGGGGAGTCCTCCTCCTAGTGGGAGTAGGACTCCCCTTTCCTAGTCCAACTAGGAAGGAGGAAGGGGGAAGGAAAGAGAGGGAGAGGAAGAGGGAAAGGGGGCCGCGCCCCCCCTCCTTGTCCAATTCGGACTCCCCATGGGGGGGGGCGCCACCTCCTGGTGCGGCCCTCTCTCTCCCCCTTTGGCCCAATAAGGCCCATTACTTCCCCGGGGGGTTCCGGTAACCCCTCCGGCACTCCGGTTTTCTCCGAAAACTTCCGGAACCTTTCCGGTGTCCGAATATAGCCGTCCAATATATCAATCTTTATGTCTCGATCATTTCGAGACTCCTCGTCATGTCCGTGATCACATCCGGGACTCCGAACTCCTTCGGTACATCAAAATACACAAAACTCATAAAATAACCGTCATCGAAACCTTAAGCGTGCGGACCCTACGGTTCGAGAACAATGTAGACATGACCGAGACACGTCTCCGGTCAATAACCAATAGCGGGACCTGGATGCCCATATTGGCTCCTACATATTCTCTGAAGATCTTTATCGGTCGAGACCGCATAACAACATACGTTGTTCCCTTTGCCATCGGTATGTTACTTGCCCGAGATTCGATCGTGGGTATCCAATACCTAGTTCAATCTCGTTCTTGGCAAGTCTCTTTACTCGTTCCGTAATACATCATCTCACAGCTAACTCATTAGTTGTAATGCTTGCAAGGCTTAGTGATGTGTATTACCGAGAGGGCCAGAGATACCTCTCCGACAATCGGAGTGACAAATCCTAATCTCGAAATCGCCAACCCAACATCTGCCTTTGGAGACACCTGTAGTACTCCTTTATAATCACCCGATTACGTTGTGGCGTTTGGTAGTACCCAAAGTGTTCCTCCGGTAGACGGAGTTGCATATTCTCATAGTTATAGGAACATGCATAAGTCATGGATAAAAGCAATAGCAACATACTAAGCGATCGGGTGCTAAGCTAATGGAATGGGTCATGTCAATCAGATCATTCAACCAATGATGTGACCTTGTTAATCAAATGACAACTCCTTTGTCTATGGTTAGGAAACATAACCATCTTTGATTAACAAGCTAGTCTAGTAGAGGCATACTAGTGACACTCTGTTTGTCTATGTATTCACACATGTATTATGTTTCCGGTTAATACAATTCTAGCATGAACAATAAACATTTATCATGAAATAAGGAAATAAATAATAACTTTATTATTGCCTCTAGGGCATATTTCCTTGATCTCCCACTTGCACTAGAGTCAATAATCTAGTTTACATAGTATTGATTCTATCACGCTTGGAGTCTTTGTGCTGATCATGTTTTGCTCGTGGAAGAGGCTTAGTCTACGGGTGTGCTACATTCAGATCAGTATGTATCTTGCAAATCTCTATGTCTCCCACGGACTAAGTCCCGGATGGAATTGAAGCGTCTCTTGATGTGTTTGGTTCTCTTGTGAAATCTGGATTTTTTGCTAAAGCAATTGCTCGATATTGTCACAAAAGATTTTCATTGGACCCGATGCACTAGGTATGACACCTAGATCGGATATGAACTCCTTCATCCAGACTCCTTCATTAGCTGCTTCCGAAGCTGCTATGTATTCTCGCTTCACATGTAGATCCCTTCTGACGCTTTGTTTAGAACTGCACCAACAGCGGCTCCTCCGTTTAGTGTAAACACGTATCCGGTTTGCGATTTAGAATCGTCCGGATCAGTGTCAAAGCTTGTATCGACGTAACCATTTACGACGAGCTCTTTGTCACCTCCATAAACGAGAAACATATCCTTAGTCCTTTTTAGGTATTTCAGGATGTTTGACCGCTGTCCAGTGGTCCACTTCTGGATTACTTTGGTACCTTCCTGCTAAGCTAATATCAAGGCACACATCAGGTCTGGTACACAGCATTGCATACATGATAGAGCCTATGGCTGAGGCATAGGGAACATCTTTCATTTTCTCTCTATTTTCTGCGGTGGTCGGGCATTGAGTCTTACTCAACTTCACACCTTGTAACACAGGCAAGAACCCTTTCTTTGCTTGATCCATTTTGAACTTCTTCAAAATTTTGTCAAGGTATGTGCTTTGTGAAAGTCCAATTAAGCGTCTTGATCTATCTCTATAGATTTTGATGCCCAATATGTAAGCAGCTTCACCGAGGTCCTTCATCGAAAAACTCTTATTCAAGTATCCCTTTATGCTATCCAGAAATTCTATATCATTTCCGATTAGTAATATGTCATCTACATATAATATCACAAATGCTCTGAGCTCCCACTCACTTTCTTGTAAATACAGGCTTCTCCAAAAGATCTGTATAAACCCAAATGCTTTGATCACACTATCAAAGCGTTTATTCCAACTCGAGATGCTTGCACCAGTCCATAAATGGATCGCTGGAGCTTGCACACTTTGTTAGCTCCCTTTGGATCGATAAAACCTTCGGTTGCATCATATACAACTCTTCTTCCGAAATCCATTCAGGAATGCAGTCTTTACATCCATTTGCCAAATTTCATAATCATAAAATGCGGCAATTGCTAACATGATTCGGACAGACTTAAGCATCGCTACGGGTGAGAAGGTCTCATCGTAGTCAATCCCTTGAACTTGTCGAAAACCCTTTGCGACATAAGTCGAGCTTTAATAAACGATAATATTACCGGCGTCGGTCTTCTTCTTGAAGATCCACTTGTTTTCTATTGCTTGCCGACCCTCGGGCAAGTCAACCAAAGTCTACACTTTGTTTTCATACATGGATCCTATCTCAGATTTCATGGCCTCAAGCCATTTTGCGGAATCTGGGCTCACCATCGCTTCTTCATAGTTCGTAGGTTCATCATGATCTAGTAGCATGACTTCGAACAGGATTACCGTACCACTCAGTGCGGATCTTACTCTGGTTGATCCACGAGGTTACAGTAGTAACTTGATCTGAAGTTTCATGATCAACATCATCAACTTCCTCACTATTTGGTGTAGATGTCGCAGAAAAGCGGTTTACGTGATAAACTACTTTCAAATAAGGGAGAAGGTACAATTACCTCATCAAGTTCTACTTTCCTCCCACTCACTTCTTTCGAGAGAAACTCCTTCTCTAGAAAGGATCCATTCTTAGCAACAAATGTCTTGCCTTCGGATCTGTGATAGAAGGTGTACCCAACTGTCTCCTTTGGGTATCCTATGAAGACACATTTCTCCGATTTAGGTTCGAGCTTATCAGGTTGAAGCTTTTTCACATAAGCATCGCATCCCCAAACTTTAAGAAAGCGACAACTTTGGTTTCTTGCTAAACCATAGTTCATAAGGTGTCGTCTCAACGGATTTTGACGGTGTTCTATTCAGCGTGAATGCGGCCGTCTCAAGAGCATAACCCCAAAACGATAGCGGTAAATCTGTAAGAGACATCATAGATCGCACCATATCTAGTAAAGTGCGACTACGACGTTCGGACACACCATTGCGCTGTGGTGTTCCGGGTGGCGTGATTCTTGAAACTATTCCGCATTGTTTCAAATGTAGACCAAACTTCGTAACTCAAATATTCGCCTCCACGATCAGATCGTAGAAACTTTATTTTCTTATTACGATGATTTTCAACTTCACTCTGAAATTCTTTGAACTTTTCAAATGTTTCAGACTTATGTTTCATTAAGTAGATATACCCATATCTCGCTTAAATCATCTGTGAAGGTGAGAAAATAACGATATCCGCCACGAGCCTCAACATTCATTGGACCACATACATCTGTATGTATGATTTCCAACAAATCTGTTGCTCTCTCCATAGTACCGGAGAACGGGGTTTTAGTCATCTTGCCCATGAGGCACGGTTCGTAAGTGGCAAGTGATTCATAATCAAGTGACTCCAAAAGTCCATCAGTATGGAGTTTCTTCATGCACTTTATACCGATATGACCTAAACGGCAGTGCCACAAATAAGTTGCACTATCATTATCAACTCTGCATCTTTTGGTTTCAACATTATGAATATGTGTATCACTACTATCGAGATTCATTAAAAATAGACCACTCTTCAAGGGTGCATGACCATAAAAGATATTATTCATATAAATAGAACAACCATTATTCTCTGATTTAAATGAATAACCGTCTCGCATCAAACAAGATCCAGATATAATGTTCATGCTCAACGCCGGCACCAAATAACAATTATTTAGGTCTAAAACTAATCCGAAGGTAGATGTAGAGGTAGCGTGCCGACCGCGATCACATCGACTTTGGAACCATTTCCCAGCGCGCATCGTTACCTCGTCCTTTGCCGGTGTTTGCTTAATCCGTAGTCCCCTGTTTCGATTTGCAAATATTAGCAACAGAACCAGTATCAAATACCCAGGTGCTACTGCGACCTCTAGTAAGGTACACATCAATAACATGTATATCACATATACCTTTGTTCACCTTGCCATCCTTCTTATCCGCCAAATACTTGGGGCATTTCCGCTTCCAGTGACTAGTCTGCTTGCAGTAGAAGCACTCGATTTCAGGTTTAGGTCCAGACTTGGGTTTCTTCTCCCGAGCAAAGCAACTTGTTTGCTGTTCTTCTTGAAGTTCCTTCTTCTTCCCTTTGCCTTTCTTCTTGAAACTAGTGGTCTTATTGACCATCAACACTTGATGCTCCTTCTTGATTTCTACCTCCGCAGCCTTTAGCATTGCGAAGAGCTCGAGCATAGTCTTTACTAACCCTTGCATATTATAGTTCATCACGAAGCCTTTGTAGCTTGGTGGCGGTGATTGAAGAATTACATCAATGACACAATCATCCAGGAAGATCAACTCCAGTTGAGTCAAGTGATTGTAATACCCGGACATTACGAGTATGTGCTCACCGACAGACCCATTCTCCTCCATCTTGCAGCTATAGAACTTATTGGAGACTTCATATCTCTCAATCCGGGCATTACATTGAAATATCAACTTCAACTCCTAGAACATCTCATATGCTCCATGACGTTCAAAAGCGTCGTTGAAGACCAGTTCTAAGCCGTAAAGCATGTCACACTAAACTATAGAGTAGTCATCGGCTTTGCTCGCCAGACGTTCTTAACGTCGTCGGTTACATCAGCGGCAGGCCTGGCACCTAGCGGTGCATCCAGACGTAACTCTTACGTGCAGCAATGAGGATAATCCTCGATTACGGACCCGATCCGTGTAATTGCTACCATCATCTTTCAACTTTGCTTTCTCAAGGAACGCATTAAAATTCAACGGAACAATAGCACAAGCCATCTATCTATAAACAAACATAGACAAGCAAGATACTATCAGGTACTAAGTTCATGATAAATTTAAGTTCAATTAATCATATTACTTAAGAACTCCCACTTAGACAGACATCTCTCTAGTCATCTAAGTGATCACGTGATCCAAATCAACTAAACCATAACCGATCATCACGTGAGATGGAGTAGTTTTCAATGGTGAACATCTTATGTTGATCATATCTACTATATGATTCACGCTTTCGACCTTTCGGTCTCCGTGTTCCGAGGCCATATCTCGCATATGCTAGGCTCGTCAAGTATAACTTTGAGTATTCTGCGTGTGCAAAACTGGCTTGCACCCGTTGTAGATGGACATAGAGCTTATCACACCCGATCATCACGCGTGGTGTCTCAAGACGATTTAACTTTGGCAACGGTGCATACTCGGAGAACACTACTTGATAATTTTAGTGAGAGATCATCCTAAAATGCTACCGTCAATCAAAGCAAAATAAGATGCATAAAGGATAAACATCACATGCAATCAATATAAGTGATATGATATGGCCATCATCATCTTGTGCTTGTGATCTCCATCTCAAGCACCGTCGTGATCACCATCGTCACCGGTAGCGACACCTTGATCTCCATCGTAGCATCGTTGTCGTTACGCCATCTATTGCTTCTACGACTATCGCTACCGCTTAGTGATAAAGTAAAGCAATTACAGGCGTTGCATTTCATACAATAAAGCGACAACCATATGGCTCCAGCCGATTGCCGATAACTTCGGTCAAAAAACATGATCATCTCATACAATAAAATATAGCATCACGTCTTGACCATATCACATCACAACATGCCCTGCAAAAACAAGTTAGACGTCCTCTACTTTGTTGTTGCAAATTTTACGTGGCTGCTATGGGCTTAAGTAAGAACCAATCTCACCTACGCATGAAGACCACAACGATACTTCGTCAATTAGACTCCGTTTTAACCTTCTCAAGGACCGGGCGTATGCACTTTTCAGTTCAACTAAAGTGAGAGAGACAGACACCCGCCAGCCACCTTTAAGCACGAGTGCTCGTAACGGTGAAACCAGTCTTGCGTAAGCGTCTGGCGTAATGTCGATGCAGGGCCGCTTCATCTCACAATACCGCTGAACCAAAGTATGACATGCTGGTAGGCAGTATGACTTGTATCGCCCACAACTCACTTGTGTTCTACTCATGCAAAACATCAAACCATAAAAACCTAGGCTCGGATGCCACTGTTGGGGAACGTAGTAATTTCAAAAAATTTCCTACGCACACGCAAGATCATGGTGATGCATAGCAACGAGAGGGGTGAGTGTTGTCTACGTACCCTCGTAGACCGAAGCGGAAGCGATCACAACGTAGAGGAAGTAGTCGTATGTTCTCCTCGCGATCCAACCGATCCCAGCGCCGTTACTCCGGCGCCTCCGAGTTCTTGGCACACGTTCAGCTCGGTGACGCTCCTCAGGCTCCGATCCAGCAAAGCTCCGGGGAGAGAGAGTTCCATCAGCACGACGGCGTGGTGATGATCTTGATGTTTTACCGACGCAGGGCTTCGCCTAAGCACCGCTACGATATGACCGAGGTGGAATATGGTGGAGGGGGGCACCGCACACGTCTAAGGAACGATCTCAAGGATCAACTTGTGTGTCCTAGGGTGCCCCCCTGCCCTCGTATATAAAGGAGAAAGGGGGAGGGCCGGCCGGCCCTAGGAGGCGCCAAGGGAGGGGGAGTCCTCCTCCTGGTGGGAGTAGGACTCCCTTTCCTAGTCCAACTAGGAAGGAGGAAGGGGAAGGAAGAGAGGGAGAGGGAGAGGGAAAGGGGCGCGCCCCCCCTCCTTGTCCAATTCGGACTCCCCATGGGGGGGGGCGCCACCTCCTGGTGCGGCCCTCTCTCTCCCCCTTTGGCCCAATAAGGCCCATTACTTCCCCGGGGGTTTCCGGTAACCCCTCCGGCACTCCGGTTTTCTCCGGAAACTTCCGGAACCTTTCCGGTGTCCGAATATAGCCGTCCAATATATCAATCTTTATGTCTCGATCATTTCCGTGATCACATCCGGGACTCCGAACTCCTTCGGTACATCAAAATACACAAAACTCATAATATAACCGTCATGGAAACCTTAAGCGTGCGGACCCTACGGTTCGAGAACAATGTAGACATGACCGAGACAAGTCTCCGGTCAATAACAAATAGCGGGACCTGGATGCCCATATTGGCTCCTACATATTCTACGAAGATCTTTATCGGTCAGACCGCATAACAACATACGTTGTTCCCTTTGTCATCGGTATGTTACTTGCCCGAGATTCGATCGTCGGTATCCAATATCTAGTTCAATCTAGATTCTTGGCAAGTCTCTTTACTCGCTCCGTAATACATCATCTCGCAGCTAACTCATTAGTTGTAATGCTTGCAAGGCTTAGTGATGTGTATTACCGAGAGGGCCCGAAGATACCTCTCGACAATCGGAGTGACAAATCCTAATCTCGAAATACGCCAACCCAACATCCGCCTTTGGAGACACCTGTAGTACTCCTTTATAATCACCCGATTCACGTTGTGACGTTTGGTAGTACCAAAGTGTTCCTCCGTAAACGGAGTTGCATATTCTCATAGTTATAGGAACATGCATAAGTCATGGATAAAAGCAATAGCAACATACTAAGCGATCGGGTGCTAAGCTAATGGAATGGGTCATGTCAATCAGATCATTCAACCAATGATGTGACCTTGTTAATCAAATGACAACTCCTTTGTCTATGGTTAGGAAACATAACCATCTTTGATTAACAAGCTAGTCTAGTAGAGGCATACTAGTGACACTCTGTTTGTCTATGTATTCACACATGTATTATGTTTCCGGTTAATACAATTCTAGCATGAACAATAAACATTTATCATGAAATAAGGAAATAAATAATAACTTTATTATTGCCTCTAGGGAATATTTCCTTCACACCTTCCCCCAGCGGACGTGATCCGCCAGTATGTTAGAGATGTGGCCACGGTCATTTTGTGCAAGAGAGTGTGAAGACTGAAGAGAGCAACCCCAACAAGCAACTGTGTAGGCTCATCCTGCCTATGTATATAGTGGAGCGGTTTCCTTTTCTCTCCATATGAACCTATTTATATTGCGTACGTTCCACTGAAGAAAAAAACTTTATTTATAAAGGATGCGGCACCTACTACTCGTTATCCTATAAACCTTGCGCTTGGCATCTCCAAAATATTAACCTTGCGATTGGCTCTTCGCCTCTTCGGGAAGTCGAGCAATAATGGTACTGCAGTATATATCGTTCTGGAAATATGAAACCAAATGAATTGTTGCACGTCCAGCATGTGGGCGAGGGTCGAGGGGCAAGGGAGAGTGCGTACTATTACGTCTATTTCAATATGGACTACATATAGAGCAAAATGAGTGAATCTACACTCTAAAATACGTCTATATACAACAGTGTTTGGAGTATGTACTAGTAGTTCGTATTGAAATCTACTAAAGGACAAATATTCCAAACAATATGACAATCTCTCTAACCAAGGTAGGGACGAGGAGTAAACGGAGGGAGTAGTAAAATTTTCTCCTCGTCCTGCGAGCCACCGCGCGTGTGGGCGAGGCAGCGGGCTTAAGGCATACTGGTAAGTATTAGTAAGAAAGCTTCACCTCATCCTGTGAGCCACCGCGCCCGTGGGCGGGGGAGATGGCGTACTAAGCAAGCTTCTCCTTGTTCTGCGAGTTGACGGGACACATCAAAAGTACTCCAGTGTATAGAGCCTTGCCTCTAAGGTAGGCCCCACATGGTTTGCCTCTTTTTTTAACATAACGCGTCAAGTCACAATTTGTTTGTTCACGCATGGTAGACGATCCTCCATCAAGTGGACAACCAGTACACATGTCAAATTACCACGTGGGCTGCCTTTTTGTACAGAAATGATCTCCACCGTGTACTCGCGCGGGTGTGGTTGGGAAAGAGACGGGAGTACGTGCGCCATGCGTGGACCACTTCTCTTCGTGCACGTCGCCCACCTACATGGGTGTGTGTAAGAGAGATACAAGCCTAGACAGATGGCGTGTGCGTTCTTGAGTGTTTTTTGGGGGGTGATTTCGTGAATGCATTTGAAGGAATATGTGTCGATGACATCTCAAACAAAATTTTGCATGCAATGTGTGTGAAATAGAGGCATGTCCATATCATATAGAGAGGGCTAGAGGGGCGATCCACGAAAAGAGAGGGAGGGGTCATAGATATAGATAGAGTCAAAGAGAGGATCAAGTGGGTGGGTGCGAGATGGATGAAGAGAGCCATCGAAATTGTGTGTGTGCAAGTCAAAGATGTAGGGCGACTGACCTACTAGAACGTCCGAGGGCACAGGGCAAGTTAGTGTTGGCAGGGAGACATGACTAGAGCGCTCGATGTATCGGTGTGTGTGTGGGGGGTGGGGGAGGGGGGAGGCAGAGGCCTAACTAAAGAGGTAGAACGACTCGTATATGTGTTGAGAAGGAAAGACCCAGCTATGTCTTGAGGGAGATGGGTCGACATCCATACATAACTGAAGGACGGGAAATAGGTTGGGACAGAGAGAGAGAGAGAGAGAGAGAGAGAGAGGGAGGGAGAGGGGTAGAGTGCTGGATGGGTGATGGAGTTGCTTCTCGAAGATGGTGGGAGAGGCCTACTAGACAAACTGAGGGTAGAACTGCAATATTATCAATAAGAGTGGGGATGTGTTTCAATATTAAGGACCTAGCTAGCTATATGTATAGCGGGAGACCGGTCGGTGTACATCCATTTCTTAGAGGCAAATAAGGACCTGCGAGACGGATAAACAGAGAGAATGGAGCTAGGAGGTGGTGCGAGAGGCCGAGCTACTAGCTAGATAGGGGGAGGAGTGTGCGGTTGTGAGATCAATGAAAATAGGGGAGAGAGTAGACACGTGTGTGGGACCGTATAAGAGACACGAGGCATGGACACAGAAAGGAGGAGATGGAAGGTGTGTGTGTACGTATGTTGTAGGCAGACGCTGGAGATGTTTATCGATCGGTGTGTGTCGGAAAGGAGTTGTGGAGACTATGGGAGAACGACCTAAAGAAAAAAATGAATGTGCCGATGGATAGAATGATGAGGGAGGGGGCGGGCGTGTGCATGCACGAGAGAAAGTTAGTGCTAGCTACAAAGGTTAGAAGATTATGTCGTTGTAAGAGACTAACAAAGATCTTAATTTGATATGAAAGTGGATTCATATATTTGAATAGGAGATCATAGTGTTATAAACATATGCATGCATGAATTTAGCGGTGATACGCGTGCTGTGGTTTTGCACATGTTATACCATAATGTGATAATGCATGACGTTTGCAACTTACAGCTAAATGTCGAAAAATCTAAACCATACTATATATCAAACAATCTAACATTTTATTTGAATTTTTGATAACGTGTGGAGTTTGCAGCTTACAACTAAATATTGAACAATCTAAATAATACTATATATCGAAAAATCTCACATTTTAATTGAATTTGTGGTAATGTGTGGTGTTTGCAACTCACATCTAGATACTTGTAGGCGTAGGGGGCGGGGCACCATACATTATGCGATAAACACATTATACATATGAGACATGGTTTAGATTATGAAGATCTAGCTAGACCTTGAAATGTACTGTGATTTGAAATCAACATAAAGTGGATTCAAAAAATCGAGTTCGAGTTCATATAGTACACATAGTTCATATCTAAGTCGACAGTAATCATGTGTTGTGCTGTGAAGATAATACACAAACGATGGTTTAACTTGACAATAATGATGATTGTAGATATTATTAAAATAGAGAAACAAATTCAAATGGTTTTACTTGATCACAACAATCATCATTGTACATCTTATTCAAATAGAGAAACGAATTCAAATTTAGTTCATATCGAAGCGGTAGTATATACGTTTGGAATGCACTAAAACGTCCATCTGAGTAGCATGTTGCATGCATTATACACGTAGCGAAATATTTTAATTGAACATAACATGAATTCAAAGTTTTGAATGACATTTGTAGTGCGAATTGATTTGGTACAGTACACGGGACAATACTCTCTTGTGTGTTGTGAATTGATTTCTTTTTATTTTTTCGTTGACGGAAGTGCGAATTGATTTGGTACAGTAGACGTTGGGCTTGTCCGGAAATTTCAACCCGTGCCTTGTTACCCCGAAATATTTAAGATATATCTTTGTCTCGTTGTGCTCCGACAACTCCCTCCATCTCAACACGCGCCTTGGTATTCCAAAATTACAACGCGCGTGAAAACTCCCACCTCCTATGAAATCCTGACACGCGAAATGCCTGTGATACCCCTTAACCGAAAGAACCACCTAGCTCCAATCGGTGGGGGTAATTTCATAACTTACCCCACATTTCAGGATGGTTCCCCGCTCCCATCCCATCCGCCCACCCATTCGTATACCGAGGCCGCGAAAACCTGCGAAGCCCCACACCCTCCTCCGTCCGCCACCCAGCCGGAGCCTCTTCCCCGTCGACGTCGTCGATAGCAACACCTCGACGTCCCTCATCCACCGTACCGGATGAGGATCCGTCCTCGATCTTGTCGTCCCGCCGGTTCAGCCACCCCCTCCTCCACCTACAAAGAGCTGCCCCGACATTCCCCTCGTCTTTCGTGAAACCTCCATTCCCACACCGCCGTCTTCACCTGCACCATCGGAAGAGCATTATCATCACCGTTTCCTCGGATGAAGCTGAGGCCTAATCGGCGCCACCAAACAGGTTGTACAATAATCACCGCATTTTCTTCTTGATTCGATCTCACGGTGCTGCCGGCGCTCGGTCCCGAGCCGGCATGACGCGGCTCCATCCACGACGGCGTCGCCGGCCACTTCCTCCATGGTGTCACTCCCTCGGTGGCGACGTCCACATCAGTAGGAGCTGCTACTGCTTTAGCTCTCGCTCGCGCTACTGCTCTACTCTTGCTCTTGGTCCCCTGCTTGGTCTTCTCTTGCTATTGCTCTTGCTCTTGCTCGTGCTGCCACGCTCGCTCTTGCTCTTGCTTGCGATGCTGGTCCAATTTACCTACACTTCAGTCGACTGAATCGACTTTCGGGTCAGTAGATTTTCAGGGGGTGGGGGGGGGTCTCACCGGAGTTAAGGAAGAACCAGCTGCAGCGGGGAGGGGGACACATCCGAGAGGTACCCCAGTATCTTTCTTAGGGTTCAGGGTGGGGGCGGTGGTTTCCGGCGGTGGTGGAGCGGTGGTGTGGGGAACGCCGGAGAAAAATCTCGGCACGGGGGGTGGGGGGGCATATAGGGATGGCCGGGGCGGTGGTGGACCGGTGCTGGGCGGCGGTTTGATTGGTGGTGGCTGGCGGCTCAGGGGGGTGGAGGTTGAAGTTGAACTGCAGGCCCTTGATTTCGTATCCAACGGCTGGAAAATCGACTTACCAGAGATGAAAAATTCAGTCGACCGGCTCTCGCATGCGCTGCTGCTGCAGTTACTACTTTTCTGCTATTAGCTAGTGCATTCAGTTTCGATAGTAAAATTCAGTTTCGACAGTAAAATTTAGTTTCTTCAGCAAAATTTAGTTTCAACAGTTAAATTCAGTTTCGACAGTTAAATTCAGTTTCGAAAGTTAAGTTCAGAGATGAGCAGCTGATGTATTTTACATCTAGCACTTTGTGGTTATGTATTTTTTGTCCTCTATTGGAGATGCTATGAGAATTCCACTCAGGTTAACGTTGTCTCTCCTGTCCTGCTTCAGCCTCGGCGTCGTACAACTCACCGGAGCTGCTCCAACGACGAAACCCACCATCACAATGGAGCAGTACCCCGGGCACCATCTCAAGATGCCTAAGATCTTCTTCCCCTCCTCCAACAGCCAAATCAGTCGGATCATCCTCACCGACCAACCCAATCACGCTGAGATCGACATGGCTTCGCCAAAGAGGTTTTACACTTGTTGCATCTCTTTTTTACTCTACATGTTATATATATTGTCCACTAAGCACACGAAGCAACGTGAAATACGATTAGTTTCTCCTACTATATGACAAGCAGTGAGGTACCAGGCAACTTAGCTATCCGTGATGGACTCTCTTGAATGCCATCATTATTTATCTCTACGTGTTTGAGCTATGCATTTGTCGATGGGCCTGGGAGTTGAGCTAGTACAACAGTGGCCTGGGTCCAAAGTAGTAGAAGTAGGCAAGTAGCACCAAAACATTTTTTGAGTGTAGCTTTTCCTTGCTCAAGCCTGCCTACTAGAATCGACAGTGCTTCAAAGAAAATGTCACAGCCCCAGATCAGCCCTAGAGCTTGCTGGTAACTAATGGCATTGCATCCATGCATCATGTTTAAATTTTAAGAAATTTGAAATGGGGATTGCCTAAACCCTAGCATTAAAGGAATTCAAATAGGCTCAACCAAAAAAATATTTTTCAGTGAACCCAAATGGCCTTCAAAAATGTTCACCATTTTTGGAAAAATCTTGAAACTTGATAACTTGAGATGTTGCACATTTTTCCATGACATTATGATCTTTGAATTAAATCATAAGTATTTGAATTTGGACATCTAAATTCTATAAAATATTTTAAATGTCCAAATATTCCTAAACTGAAATGTTCCATGTTGGATATATTCTATACAGTGGACATGTGCAGTTTAGTGAATTTTGAAAGGGTCTAGGTATTTTTAGAAAAGCCCTTAAGATTACAGAAAAATAGAAAAAGTGAAACAAATAAAAGAGAGAGAGAGAATGACTACCTGGCCACCTACCTGTAGCCGGCCCAGCTGGCCAGCCCAGCCCATCTGGGCCCCCTCCTCTGTCGCCTTCCTCCCCGACAGGAGGACGGGCGCGTGCCCGACGCGCGCACCGCCGCGCCACCTCCTCCTCCCTCCTGCTGTGTCCTCCCCTCGTCATGTTGGATGACCCGGGCGTCGCCACGCGCCGCCCGACCGCTCTCCTCTCTCCCGTTCCTCTCCCTCCTCCCCTCGCTCCCTCTCTCGCGGCCGAAATCGCCGTCGCCGCCGTCCACAGCCACCGTGGCCTCGGCCACTGCCACACCTCCCTGACACGCTCCCCAGCTCCGCCGCGAGCCCCTCTACCTCCTCGTCGAGCCACGCACCCCCGGACGACCTCCATCGTCGTCACCATCGTCTCTTCACCGCCGGCCGCCGTGGAACCCCATCGCCGCCCGTCGACCACAGCGCGTCCCGAGGCTCGCCGTCGACGCCATCGAGTCCGCCGTGAGCCGCTGCATCCATTCCCCCTTCTCCCCTGCCTCCCCGCGCTCTGTAGCCGCACGCCCGCTCGAGCCCGAGCTCCGGCCGCTGCCACGAGCTCCGCTCCGGCGAGCCCCGGGCCCCCCAGCTCCTCCTACCTGCCCCACCAGATGCGCGAGAGCCCGGGCTACGCCCCGGTGCTCTCAGACGCCGCCCGTGGCTGTGGCGCGGACTCCGCCCGCGTCAAGGTCGCCCGGCGAGCCCCGCCGCCTGAGCCCTGCCACGTGGGCCCGGCCGTCAGGTGATTAGCTTAGTGCTAATCACCGCCTTTTAACCCCCCTGACACTGACAGTGGGCCCCCAACGCCACTAATCTAGTTAGATTAGAAATAAACCCCCTGTTAACTAAGCGAGAGACAACGGCGTGTGGCCCCACACGTCGGGTTTGACAGTCAACCACGGTTGACTTCGCTGACGTCATGCCTCTGTAATCTTGGCGCAATTATTTGATTTTCTCGGATTTAATTTAATTCAGGAAATTTCAGAAAATACCCCAAACTTCAAATATTCATAACTTTTAATCTGTAACTCCAAATTAAATAATTTATATATGAAAATGATCAGAAAATATGAAGAATCTGTTTATGGCACTTTCATGCATGATTAAACAAGTTAACCTCACTGAATAGGATGAATCATGATTAGGGCAATTTATGAAATAACATTTGGAGTTGGAGTTTAACCTTGTTTGAATTCCACTTCAATTAACTTTGGCTAGACATTGCATTAGGTGAATTCAGTACCTTAACATGACATGTCATTCATGTGAATGTGCATTGCATTGATTGTGTTCTCCCTTGTTTGCGGTAATTGTCCCCTCTCGATGACGACGTCTGCAAGCGATGAATTCGATGACACCGATGAAGAACTATATTATCTTCAGAAGTGCCAGGCAAGCAAAACCCCTTTGTCCATTCCGATATAATCCCACTCTCTCGCTCCTGCTCTATTTTATTGCATTAGGACAACAACGACTCATGTGTTACTTGCTGCGGTAGCTGAACCCCTTTATCCTCTGCATGACTGTCATTCCACAAGAATTAGATGAAACCCACTAGCATGAGTAGGAGTTGTTTGAGCCATGTTGTGCCTACTCATTCATGCTTGTTGTCATGCCTGCTACTGCTTAGAGTTGAGTCGGGTCTGATTCATCGGGGATGAATCGGAGGTGTGTGAACATGTCCTACTGCGTGTGTGAGCTAAGTGTGTGAACACGATTTGGTAAAGGTAGCGGTGAGAGGCCATGTAGGAGTACATGGTGGGTTGTCTCATTGCAGCCGTCCTCGTGAACTGAGTTACTGTTTGTGATCCATGAAACGGTTACTACCACGCATTGGGCCCGAAACCAATGGACCCTCTCGGCTTCTTAACCACCCTTGTCCTCGGTCAAGGGAGTTGCAAGTAGTTTCTGGTGTTTGTAGTATGCTGGGGGCCGCACGCAGCGCTGACCGTAGGGGTGGGTTGTGTTGCGGTAGGCACCGTGGCCCGGTGTACCGATTCGCCCGTTTGGTGTCTCGGGAACCCTGCACACATCGTTCGGGGTTGTATGGGAAACCTCGGCCGGACTCCCTGCGGATGGAACCCGAATAGGCGATAAACCTGGACTAGGGACTTGAGTGTTTAGGTAGGTCGTGGCCGACACCCACGTTGGGCTTCCGCTTGAAGGTTGCCGAGTACATGTCGTGTAAACGGCGGTAAGTGGTGAGAGCGTGTGTGAAGAAGTACACCCCTGCAGGGTTAATATGATCTTTTCGAATAGCTGTGTCCGCGGAAAAGGACTTCCGGGTTGCCTATATCAGTTCATAGACAAGTGAAAGTGGATACTCTAAAATGCGCAAGATAAGCGTGAGTGCTATGGATGGTGTTTTCGTAGGGAGACGGAGGCGGGTCCATAGTGGTGTATTGATATGGTGACTATGTGGACTCGTGTCGCCACCTCAAAAGAGTTACTTGCAGTCGTAGTTCAGGATAGCTCTTGAGTCAAAGCTGGCTTGCTGCAGTCAAACTCCACCACCCCTTTTGATAATGATGCATATGTAGCTAGTTGCGATGTAAGTCTTGCCGAGTACGTTTGTACTCACGTTTGCTTATTTTATGTTTTGCGAGAGAGACGTCGGTCTCGCTAGTAGTTCCGCTTGGACTTGACGTTTAGCTTGTTACCTCAGCTACGATCTTGTGCCTCGGCGGGATCTGGTAGATAGTCGAGCTTCTCGGCCTTCTTCATTTATAGTTATACGTACTAGGACATGTTTAGTTTCCGCTTGTGCTTTGACTTGTATGTTTCGAGTGTTGGGTCGTGAGACCCATGTTTGTAATATCTCGCTCCTCGGAGCCTAATGAATAAATATTTGAGTCGTAGAGTTATGTTGTGATGCCATGTTGTGTCTACACATATTGAGCATATTGTGTGTATGTTTGAAATGCTTGGTATGTGTGGGATCCGACAAACTAGTTGTTTATCCTTTGCAGCCTCTCATATGGGGAAATGTAGTCTCGTGCTTCTGAGCGATAGTAGTCCGCTACAGCCCGGTTCACCGGAGTCCTGCTAGCCCAGCACTACTGCTTGGACACTTGACTGGCCGGCATGTGTTTCACTTCGTTCCTATATCTGTCCCTTCCGGAAATGTCGCATGGTGTTATTCGGAGTCCCGCCTATCCTGCTACAGCCGGTTCACCGGAGTCTGTTAGCCAGTGCTACAGCCCGAATCTATACGTTGATGACCGACATGCTCGATGTGATTCATGTATGCCTGTCCCCATAGGTTAGCGCCGCTTTGGGTTCACGACTAGCCATGTCGGCCCGGTTCTTTATCATATGGATGCTAGCGACACTTTGTCATATACGTGAGCCAAAAGACGCAAACGGTCCCGGGCCATGGTAAGGCGACACCCGTGGGAATACCGTGCGTGAGGCCGCAAAGTGATATGAGGCGTTACCGGCTAGGTCGATGTGATTTGGAATCGGGGTCCTGACAGAAAAATTGAAGGAAAAACATAGGAATTGGAAAGTTTCCTATGGTACTACTATTCATGCATTTGATTCAAAGGAATGGAGCAAAGGAAAACTGTAGGATTTGTTCCTTTAGTGTCTCCTTGAAAGAAAAACCATACGGATTTTAATTTCCACTTGTCTTCCTTTTCAAATTCCTATTCATGAAGGACAAGACTAAGAGATAGTAGCATAATAGCATTATAACCGTACATTTTCTTATGGTTTGACTTAATCTCACCATGCTTCTTTGCATCCTGTGAGCTTCCAATTCTTGTGAACCAAACACCCAGATTGGCAGAAATCCCGTGTTTTTAAATTCTCTGTTTTGCACGTGCATTCCTATCCTATTACTGTGTATTTCCTATCCCTGCGTTGTTAGAATCCTCCAATTCAAACAAGCCCTTACAGAATTACTTCTCTTACAGATAGTTGTCAAATAAAACCTTGTGTGGTTTGTCCCGCTCCTGCTGCGCCGTCGTCCACCCAAGCTTAGCCGCTCCAACAACAGATGGGTCCAGCAAAGCAGGGATCCGGCCTCCAGACTGTCTTTCGCCGCCTCAGATCTTCTTCCCCGCCGCCGGCAGCCATGACAACTGCATTAACATCATCAACCGAGCAGATGACCTCGAGGACTACACGGGTCCGCAAGAGAGGTCGCACTCTTTCGTGTCTTCTTACGTTATGCATCGCTTACGCTACTTTATCATCATGTTCACTCATTAGACTCAGATCCAAACTAATGGTCGAACTTGAGTTTTTAAATGGTTGTGGGGTACATATCGGGGCCGCAGTCAATAGTATATATCTACTATCTGCTTAATCTCTGGTGTCTACTATGAGTTTCATGTTGGGTGGGAAACAAATAGTAAAGAAGCCATTATCTGTATTTTTTAACTGAAGCCATTATCTGCCTGCTATCATTGCTTTTGGGTCTATCCACAGCTTGCTACCATCACTCTGGATTTCTTCATGCACTCCTTACATAATCTCACTATGTTTTATTCCTATGCATGTCAGTTATTGTACACAATGGAACTGAACATGTAGAGCAAAAGAGACGAGCCTTGCGTGGCAATAAAATTTCATGCAGACATCGCTCCATGGTAGGCGCAAAGGCAGCACCCCTCCACCCATTTCGGATTGTAATCGAGAGGAAGATATCTGTTCTGAGTGGGATTCAGAAGGAGAAGACTATTCCTATTTACCCCCTGAGGTCTTCTCTCTAACTTGGCATGCTGATGTTGGTTATATCATGCATATGGTGCCTTGCATTGCTTACTTTATACATCAAATATGTCAACTTCTTAGTTTAGACATGCTTTGTGTGAAGCCATATGTTTAGTTTATTCATCGTTTATGTGAATTATACAATGCCATCTTCTTTAGCCAGGCACCATATATGTGAATTTTGCAATGCCATCCTGCTTAGCCAGTCATCTTATATGTGAATTGTATCAGGCCATCCTTTTATATCGTTATGTATTACATTTGTCAACAATGTTAGTACATTCAACTACTCTTCGTGTGCATCAGCCATTTCACACGGTGATGGAAAATTCTGGAGTGAAAACAAGGTCTTCAGAGCAGACTATGCTATCTGACGAAGCGCATATCTCGCTGGTTACGGATAGCTCCTAAGAGGAGGATTCAGAGACAGATAACCAGTCCTATTCCCCCCCCCCCGAGGTGTACGCTCTAACTTGGCAGGGTTATGTTGCTCATATCGTGTGTATGGTGTCTTGCATTGTGCGAATGCCACCTGTTTAGTGTCTAATTACCATATATGTGAATTATGCATTGCCATCTTTTTGCAAGACATTATATATGTGAATTATTCAATGCTATCTTGTTGCAAAGGCATTATATATGTGAATTATGCAATGCCATGCTATTGAGTCAATCATCATGTATGTGAATTATATCATGCTATCATTTTTTTTGTATTACATGTTCCATTTGTCGACAATGTTTGTATATTCTACTCTCATCCTATGCATCAGCCATTTGAAGCGGTGATGGAAGTATCTGGAGTGAAAACAAGGTATTCGGAGCAGACAATGCTACCTGCTGAAGCAGACATCTAGCTGGAAACAGAGAGCTCCTCAGAGGAGGATTCAGAGACTGATGACCAGTCCTATTTCCCCCGTGAGGTCTATACTCAAACTTGGCAGGTTTATATTACCCATGTCATGCATGTTGTCTTGCATTGCTTCGTTTTTACATCATATATGGATTGCCATATGCTTACTTGCTTACTATATAAATCATATATTTGATTTACATCATGCTATCATGTTTACATACACAGCATCTATCTGAATTATGGCATGGCAACCCATTTAATAAAGACATCATATAGTTATATCATCTCATCCTGTTTAGTGTTTACAGTCATCATATTTTTAATTATGTCATTCTATCCGGGAATAATATCATGCTATCTTGTTTCCATAGGCGGCATGTATGTGAATTATGGCATGCCAACCTATTTAATAAACACATTATATAGTTATATCATGTCATCCTGTTTACATAGTCATCATATTGTGAACTATGTCTTTCCATCTTTTTTTAGTTAGCCATCATAATGTGAAATTGTGTCATCCTATCATGTTTACTTAGCAATCATATATGTGAAATTGTGTCATGCTATCCTGTTTGGTTTGGCAACATAAATGTGAATTATTTCATGCCCTCTTTTATTCGCCACTATCCATTGCACCTGTCTATCATACAATGTCTGTATATTCAATTACTTATCTTTTTTATAAGCCATTTGAATTGGAGAGGGTGATGGCAGTATCTAAGGGAGTAACAACACGGTCTTCAGAAAAGATAGTGCTACCAGTTGATGAAGATAAAACCACGGTTGTACTTGCCCAAGAACGAGCCCCACCAGACATAACCCAGACTCTCGGAGACTGTACCCCTACCTAGTTGGACAGAGAACCAGCTACACCCCTTCTAACCCCAACCCCAGCAGATAGTAACCCGATTCCAGTTGACACAAAGACCGTCTCCACCACAGAGCACCCAAACACGAGCAGTTAGTAAGGGAACTGCAGTGCCCAAAGCACGTGGGCCACCACTCCGAATCCCAAGTCAACGCTTAAAGGAGAAGAAGAATTGTTCTCAGGTCTGGTTCTATAGCTATAGTTCAAATTCCTTTGCTCTTGCATCACTGTATTTACTCAGACCAACTATTTTCAAATTTGAAGGATGGAATTGAAACTAAAATGGCGCAACTGGTATGTTTTAAACGTATTTCTTTAAATGGTTTGCTGTTGTAACTTGCTCTATGTTTATTTCACTTTCAATTGAATAAACAGTTATGTTCTCATGTCATGCACATGACAAGTGTTGCTATTGCTCAATAGTTTCCACACTTATATTCTGTCTATTCTGCTTTGTCTTGAACAAATATTATTTGAACTATGTCTCTATCTTGATATGGCAACAAAAACTAGAATGATATAGACCATAAAGTGACCATGGTACATAGATATATGTTTGTTTCATGTTGTTATCCTATGCACTTTACTACTGAACTGATTTACCAAAATGAGTTTCATATACAACATGGTAAACCTGTGAATGCGGACAACATATTGGAGAACAGTACCCCGTTATGCAATGGTAAAGGAAGTAATCACTAGTAGAAAAAGGGGCTATCGTTGAGGCCTGTTTTGCCCATTAGTCCCGGTTCAATCCAGAACCGGGACTAATGCGAGCATTTATCCCGGTTCGTGAGCCCAGGGGGCCGGCCGGGCCACGTGGGCCATTGGTCCCGGTTCGTCCGGACCTTTTGGTCCCGGTTGGTGGGACGAACCGGGACCAATGGTCCTGGCTCTGGCCCACCACTATTGGTCGGTTGGTGGCATGAACCGGGACCAAAGGCTGCCCTTTAGTCCCGGTTCATGCCACCAACCGGGGCTAATGGTGCTGCCTATATATAGCCCCTCGTGCAAGAGCAGAGCACACTGCTCTGTTTTTTCTGGCCGAGTGGGAGGGGGCTTGTGGTGCTCTAGCTCACCTCCTATGCACACAAGGTGTTCGATGGAATGCCCAAGCCACTCTACTTAAGCTTTCTCCTCTCCAAGCTCGACCTCTAACCTCCATTTTCCTCAATATTTGTCTAGGTTTAGCGGTCCGTCACGTCCCGTCCCCGTCTTCACCGTCGTCGATCACCCGCGGCGATCTCATCGCCATGACACCACCGTGGTGAGCCTCTTGTTCTTATCTTCTTTACGAAAGGAAAAATATTCTTACTTGTATTATTTTCTTACTTTTATTATTGCATCTTATATAGTGCGATGGTTTTGGTATCCGCCCCGTCGGCCCTCGTCATCTATGATTCGGATGTGGTATATATTATCTTTTCATAACTATTGGTTCATTTATTGTTTATGAAAATTAAGCCGACCAACGTGACATAGATTTTATTTATCTAGGAGGTTGTTGAACCGGAAATTCCAACCGACCCTATTGTCGAGAGGTTAAATTTAGTTGAAGAAGAAAACAATTTCTTGAAGGAAAAATAAAAAACTTGAGGAGGAGAAGATGATATTGGAGTTGCATGTTGCGGATGTCGTCGATGATCACAAGATCAAGATGGATGCAATGCGCTTGAAGATGAGAAAGATTAGAAAATATGCCATTCATACCGAGGCTTGGTATCATTATGCCGTTGGATCAGTTGTTACCTTGGTTGCGATTATGATCGTATTTGTTTTCACATTGAAATGTTTTACATAGTTTCAATGTATGGTTTAATTAATTTAGATGCTCTGCAGAGCTTTATGTTGTTAGATGAGAACTATGTATGTACTTTGGTTTTATGTGATGATGAACTTCTATTAATTTGGTCATTTAATTATCTATTCATGATGTTCTGTAATGATTTTGACACACTTAATTATATATAATGCACGCAGATGAACCGGCAATGGATGTGCGGTGATAGACACACCTCCGAGTACATTAAGGCGTGCATGCTTTTCTCAAGTGGCTGAGGCAAACAAGCAGAATGGTTTTATGTGTTGTCCATGCCCTATATGTGGGAATACGAAGTCTTACTCTGACCGGAAAATCCTTCACACCCACCTGCTTTACAAGGGTTTCATGCCACACTATAATGTTTGGACGAGGCACGGAGAAATATGGGTTATGATGGAAGACGGCGTGCATGATGGTGCTGCAACGGGCGAAGCTGCTGAAGATCAAGATGAACCAGACGATGTGCCCCATGATGATGATCTCCGCCGGGTCATTGTCGATGCAAGGACACAATGCGAAAGTCAAAAGGAGAAGCTGAAGTTCGATCGCATGTTAGAGGATCACAAAAAAGGGTTGTACCCCAATTGCGAAGATGGCAACACAAAGCTCGGTACCGTACTGGAATTGCTGCAGTGGAAGGCAGAGAATGCTGTGCCTGTTAAAGGATTTGAGAAGCTACTGAAAATAATGAAGAAGAAGCTTCCAAAGGATAACGAATTTCCCGACAGTACATACGCAGCAAAGAAGGTGGTATGCCCTCTAGGATTGGAGGTGGAGAAGATACATGCATGCCCTAATGACTGCATCCTCTACCGTGGTGCCTACAAGGATCTGAACGCATGCCCGGTATGCGGTGCATTGCGGTATAAGATCGAGACGAGATGACCACAGTGATGTTGACGGCCGAGCCTCCGGGAAGAGGGTTCTGCGAAGGTGATGTGGTATGCTCCTATAATACCACGGTTGAAACGTCTGTTGAAGCGGAGAGCATGCCAAGTTGATGCGATGGCACAGTGAGGACCGTAAGAAAGGCGGGAAGTTGAGAGCACCGGCCGACGGGTCGCATGATGGAGAAAAATCGAGAGAAAGTACTGGGATGAGTTTGCAAAGGACCCAAGGAACGTGTGGTTTGCTTTAAGCGCGGATGGCATTAATCCTTTCGGGGAGCAGAGCAGCAATCACAGCACCTGGCCCGTGACTCTATGTATGTATAACCTTCCTCCTTGGATGTGCATGAAGCGGAAGTTCATAATGATGCCAGTTCTCATCCAAGGCCCTAAGCAACCCAACAGCGACATTGATGTGTACCTAAGGCCATTAGTTGAGGAACTTTTACAGCTGTGGAATGGAAACGGTGTACGTCGTGGGATGAGCACAAAAGGAGGAATTTGACACGAAAGGCGTTGCTGTTCGTGACAATCAACGATTGGCCCGCTCTCGATAACCTTTCGGAGACAGACAAACAAGGGATACCACGCATGCACGCACTGTTTACTTGACACCGATAGTATATACCTGGGAAGCTGCAGAAAGAATGTGTACAGGCCGCCGTCGATTTCTTCCGACCAACCATCAATGTCGAAAGAAAGGCAAGCATTTCAAAAGCGAGGCAGATCACGGAAGAAGCCCGCCATGCGTGCATCGGTGATCACGCATTTGCTATGGTCAATGATTTACACGTAATCTTTGGAAAGGGTCGGCCGGACTAGCTGTTCCGAATGACGCCGAGAATCACGCACCCATGTGGAAGAAGAAATCTATATTTTGGGACCTACCCTCTGGAAAGACCTAGAGGTCCGCTCTTGACCGACGTGATGCACGTGACGAAGAACCTGCGTGAACCTGCTAGGCTTCTTGGGCGTGTATGGGAAGACAAAAGATACACACGAGGCACGAGAGGACCTGCAACGCTTGCACGAAAAAGAGGGCATGCCTCCGAAAGCGGTATGAAGGTCCTGCCAGCTACGCTCTTACGAAAGAAGAGAAAGAAATATTCTTTCAATGCCTGCTCGATATGAAGGTCCCGGTGGCTTCTCGTCGAATATAAAGGGAATAATAAATATGTCGGAGAAAAAGTTCCGAACCTAAAGTCTCATGACTGCCACGTGATTATGGCGCAACTACTTCCGGTTGCATTGAGAGGGCTTCTACCGGAAAAGCGTCCGATTAGCCATTGTGAAGCTATGTGCATTCCTCAATGCAATATCTCGAAGGTGATCGATCCAGAAATCGTAGCAACGCTAAGGAGTGATGTGGTGCAATGTCTTGTCGATTTCGAGCTGGTGTTCCCACCATCCTTCTTCAATATCATGACGCACGTCCTAGTTCATCTAGTCGACGAGATTGTCATTACGGGGCCCGTATTTCTACACAATATGTACCCCTTTGAGAGGTTCATGGAGTCCTAAAGAAATATGTTCAGAATCGTGCTAGGCGAAGGAATCATCTCCATTGTCCATCAATCAGTGGTTTTAATCGGGTTTTGTTTTGACTTCATTCCTGGCCTTAATAAGATAGGTCTCCCTAAATCGCGGTATGAGGGGAGACCGACCGAAAAGGCACGCTTGGAAGAAACTCAATAATATGCAGGGACGGATATTCTTGGTCTCAAGCACACTACAGTTCTATGAACTCTACCTTGGTGACCCGTATGTCGATGAACACAAGAACGATCTGCGCTCCAAACACCGGAGCAAAGGCGACGATTGGATTACATGTGAACACATCGGGACTTTCAGTGATTGGTTGGAAACACGTCTCGGAGGTGACAAAGACTGTTTGTGATGAGTTGTACTTGTTGTCTAGGGGACCATCTTCGATTGTAATGATTTGGAAAGGATACGAGATAAATGGGAATACATTTTACACGATTGACCAAGATGAAAAGAGCACCAACCAAAACAGCGGTGTCCGCTTAGATGCAGCAACCGACAAGGGAAATGCACATATTATGGTTACATAGTAGACATATGGGAACTTGACTACCGAGTAGATTTTAAGGTCCCTTTGTTTAAGTGCAAGTGGGTCAATCTGTCAGGAGGCGGGGTAGTGTAGACCCACAGACGGAATGACAACAGTGGATCTGAAAAATCTTGGGTACACTGACGAACCGTTCGTCCTAGCCAATGATGTGGCACAGGTTATCTATGTCAAGGACATGTCTACCAGACCGAGGAAAAGAAAAGATAAGGAAGTGAATACATCATACAATGAGCCAAAGCGCCACATAGTTCTTTTCAGAAAAAGGGACATCCCGGGAGTGGAGTGCAAGATGACATGTCTCAAGAGTATGAAAAGTTTCATGAAATTCCCCTTCAAAGTCAAGGCTGACCCAAGCATCCTGATAAATGATGAAGATTATCCATGGTTACGGCGCAATAAGCAAAGCGACACAAGCGAAGAAAAAGTGAAGACTTTCTCCGCAACTATTATGATGATACCATGCCAACTTTGTAACACACGAGTATGATACCATTGTCCGTTTTGTTCATGAACATACTATGCCAACTTTGAGAACCTCGCCAACGAAGGGCGCTCGAGACGGTTTATAAGCCCGTCCCTCTACGCCTTGTTGAGCTCACAAACTTGTGATTCACACAAATTTCAAAGAATTCAAATTTTATAAAACTAATGGCACAAACAGAAAGTTTATAATTGTTCTAAAACAAATGGCACTAACAGAAAGTTTATAATTTTAATGACCTAAAAGCAAAAAGAATTAAAAATAAAGCAAAAAACCAAAAGAAAATAAATAATGCAGAAAACAAAACAAAAAAACTTGAAAAATAAAGCAAAGAATTTTTTTTCTATTTTTTCTTCTTCTCCTCTATTCTTTTCTTCTTCTCCTCTTTTTTTTCTTCTTTTTTTTCTTCTTCTTCTTCCTTCTTCCTTCTTCGTCTTTTCTTCCTTTTCCTTATTTTCCTTTCTCGAGGGATAAGAAGAAAAAGAAGAGGAGAAGAAGAAAGAAAGGAATAGAGGAGAAAGTAGAAACTTTGACACAAGGGGGGTACCGATACCCCTCCCCGATAACATTATTTTCCCATGTATATGTATGTTGCGTCGTTGTCGATATAACGAGTGTGTCGAGGATCGCCGAGGGTCGAGGGTCGGGAACTAGGATAGAGGGTCGAGGGTCGTTAAGGGGTCAAGGGTCGAAGGTTTCAGGTCGAGGGTTCGATAGTGTCAAAGTATTGAAGAAATCCATGGCTTCATCATTAGCGGAAGTAACCATGGCATGATGGTGCGAAGTCCTCCAAAGTTGTTACGGAATGTAGTCCCGGATAGGATAATTTGCCTTTTGCTGAACTTTGTACCAAAAAGCGAATTATCCTATCTGAACTCCGCTCAAAACAACTTTGGAGAGCTTCATACCATCATGCACCTGTTACTAGCCTAATGATGAAGACATGGTTTTGTTGAATCCTTTGACACTAGGCAACCTCCCGACCCTCGGCGATCTTCGACCCTTGACCTCGACCGCTTCGGCGATCCACGACCCTCTACCCTACTTGTGGGACATAGATGTACTGTTCAACGACCCCTCCCGATAGCTTCAACACGTGGGGGGGCGATATTACCCCCTCCTAGCTTGAAGCGTTCTCAAGGCCACCCCTAACCCTTGAAGCGTTGTCGAGGCCACCCCAAACCCTAGAGAAGCAGCGTCGAGGCCACTAATATGATTCCTTATTGTGATTAGCTAGCTAGTTCTCGTTGGCACTAATATATCCATATCTTTCATGTTTGAATAATAATTGCCATGTTGTAAATATTTGTAGAAACTATGGACACCCCCCGAGACGAAGCACAAGAAGCGTTGTTGAGGGACATAATCGCACACGGAAGTGATGTCGTCTCCTCGATGATGTTTCTCAGCATCGATAACATTGGTCTACAAGGAGAGGGTGAAGAAGCAGCTGGCTATGATTTACATGGCTCCGATGACCCAATGCCGGTGCAAGAAGTAGACCATGAGGACGGCTCCGGTGATCACCAAACCGAGTCCGGCCAGGTATATATATTAGTTAAGCCTGTCTTGACTAGCTCTCGTCTTTGTTTTGGTATATATATATGTACACATATTAATTAACTCTCGTCTTTGTTCTTTTTCTAGCCCTCCGGATCGAGCACAACTTCGGTAAAGAGATGAGGCCCAAGAAAAAGTTGAGCTCGGATGAAAAGTTTGAGATCATAGAAATCGCTGACGGCCAACCGATTGAACCCTACGGACAAAGAAGGCATTTGTTGCTCGGTGCGGGGGTTCTGGTTAGGGACAAGATCCCGATCAGCATCCACCAATGGTATAAGCCTAAGAACGAAGACCACGAGGTGTCTTATGTCAATGATATGCAGAAAAATGATCTTTGGGTGAGCTGAAGTCAAATTTTACCCTACCGCCAGAGGATGATCCGGAGAAGCCAGTAATAGAGCCATTAATCAAGTCTTTTGCTCTTAAGAAGATGGCAGAACTATTCAGGAATTGGAAGAAAGACCTCAATACGTATGTCGAAAAAAATGAGACACCAGAATTCACGGCAAATATGAGAAGATCGAGATGATCGGCCCGCATTTGTGGCCTACAAGACATCGGAAAAGAGTAAAAAGATGTCGGCGACAAACAAGAGAAATGCTTTGCGAAGAAGAAGCTTCATCATCGCACGGGGTCGTGGCTACCTCATAGCCCGCCTAAGTGGTCCAAGGCTGAGAATGATCTCGCTTGATAAAGGGATCGAACCCGAGACAATGAATCGCTGCACCGTTGCGGACTTGGTTCTTGAGGGCGGCGGATCCTTGGACCCTATAACGGGAAGTGCATTTGGGCAGACGAACCATTGGACATACCAGTCAAGAGGCTTAAGCATTATATCGAAGCAGCGCAGCAAGGGAAGTTCGTTCTGCAGGGAGAAGGACGAGCTCACAATGGCCCTCGGGAATCTGAGCACCTGGACGGACACGAGGCATGCCAGGCTCCCTTCGTGGAAGGCTGGATTTCGGACGCAGGGGTTACAAAACCCATGAGAGGAGGAAGAAACTGGAGCAGAGCCTAATGCAAAGGCGCTGCACGAAAGGGTAATGGGGCTAGAGGAACGAGAAGAGGAACGAGAAGCAGCCGATCACAACAAGCGACCTGCGAAGCTTCCCCGAAGCTACCCCGCCATCTCGGCGGAGAAGCAGCGTGGCTTCCATCGAGCTGCTTCAGAGAGCAGCATGCCTTGACGGCTCCTGCCAGCTATCCCGTGGATGCTATCACGGATGCTGAAAGTTGCCACCTTATGGCGCAATGGAGCAATTTAACGGTCAAGGCGGCTGTTGGCTCTGTTTATCCCACTAAATCCGACTCAACTTTTCACTGCCGGCCGATTCCAGAAGGATATGCTAAGGTGATGGTCGATGAAATAACGGAGGGATTTGAGGAGCTCCGGCTTGACCACCCTACCGGTGAAGGGGAGTATCGGCTGGGTTACGCCTCAAGACTCCATGCCTATGGCAGAAGGATCTCATCAACCTTCCGAACTGGGCGCCTCCGCCTCCTCCTCCTCCTCCCGTGAGTCAGGCACTCCGCCTCCTCCACCGCTGCCTCCTCCTCCTCCGTGAGTCAGGGGCACTCCGCCTCCTCCACCGCCTCCTCCTCCGGCGAGTGATGATCATGGCACTCGGCCGGCTCCTTCTCCGGCGTGGCGGCACTCCGTCTCCTTCTCCGCTGCCGCGCGTCCGGCAGCCAGCCTCCTCCTTCTCCGCCTCGTCGGCAAGGGCGGAAGAGACCCGTCCGTGGCGTCGTAGTCCTTCTCCTCCGCCTCGTAAGCAAGGAAAGAAGACATCCGCTCCGTCTGCTTCCGGCGTCTAGCAAGATCGCCAAAGGCGGGAGGAGATCTGATTCGGTCCTTCTCACGAAGACTCGGAGAAGTTACCGTGACGAGACAGCGAGGAGGAAAACGCGAAGATCGCGTGAGACCGAAGTGGATGACTGGTTTCAAGGGTTGAAAGCAAAGAGACATCCACCTCCGGAGGAGAAGGTAGATCCGGTCAAAGCGAAGCGCACTCTGGCTGCCCTGACAAAACCACCCAAGTCTCCGCCGAAAGGCAACTATGAGCGCATTATTGGAAAGGAATTTGCCGAGGCGGAGAGATCGGGAAGTACTGTCAGTGATCAAAGGATGAAAGAACGACGAGCTAGGAAACAAATTGCCCAGCTCGGCGAACAAGCGAAGGAATCATGCCCCCCGCTCAAGGTGCGTGCTAGCGACATCGTCGATCCGAGGATGGTGCCCGGTTATGGCAATCCTGAAGATTACTTGCCCGACGATGTACAATTTGATTTCTTGGAGGTGCAGATACAAAGATACGAGTACGGAAGCCTCTCGTCAAAGATGAAAGCTCTCTAACAACGATGATGCGAAGATTGCATGATTGGTACATGAAAACCTGCAAAGAGTCTCGACGGGAGGAATACTTTGTATTTGAGAGTTAAAAGGAGCATGACCTCCTTGGAATTGAACTATTGCCTATTCCATTTGAGGAGTTCTATCAGTTTTTCAATCAATTGGCCCTCGATAAAGCAACGGTCACCTACTACATGTCTGTAAGTAGTACTACTTACATCATTAAGTATCTCTATATAACTCAGCTCTTTCATTGCATGTATTTATAAATATCCTCACTATATTATGCAGATTGAAGATCGTAGAAATGAAGAAAAAACAAGTGGGTGATATTGGGTTCATTAACACATATCTCATCGATGCAAATGAGGTTAAATATCGTGCCAAGGAAACCGAGGCCAACTTGCTACGATCGTTGGAAATAAATGAACACAAAAATACAATACTCTTTCCTTACAACTACACGTGAGTGTTACTGTCTTGTGGCATATTCGGTTTCCCTTATTTAGTCCAGGTTATAGAAATGTAATATTGATGAGTTATGCATGCGTGCGCAGGTTCCACTATATTCTCCTAGAGATTAAGCTTGAGAAGGGAGTAGTAACTGTCTTAGACTCCAGGCGAAAAGATCCCAAGGAGTATGCGGACATGACTGAAATGCTCGAGAAGTAAGTTAAATCGATCATTATCCACCATATCAGCAACTTTGTTCATTTCTGATATCAAGTAATTGTTTTCTTTGTATGGCAGGGCTTGGGGAAAATTCACCAAAAAGCTGGGACTACCGAAGAAGCTGCAATTTAGACACCAAAGTAAGTACTATATAGTAGCGTATTCCACGCGCATCTCCTAGTGATTCAAGCGCTAGTTTCATCAATACCATTTAGCATGTGCTTGCTAATTATCAGTTTGATTGACCTCTGTTTCTTGTAAAGTGGTTGTGGCAGGAACAAGGGAATGATTTACTGTGGATACTACGCTTTGCAGTCCATCCGCCACACGACACTGTGAGAGGGGCTACTCCGACAAACAATTTGAAGTGCGTAAATAAAAATATTCACAATTTTATTTTATTACAATCATTTGTGTTGAGTTTCATTCATTCATATATATATATATATATATATATATATATATATATATATATATATATATGTATTGACCCCTTTCTTAAAATTAGATGTTTCGGCAGCGGGATGAACTCCTAGCACCAATTCAAGAGGAATTGGCGGCATTCTTTCTTGACTATGTGATCGCTGAAGACGGGGAATACCATGTGGACCACGCATCCGTATTGTAAAATATAATTATTGTATATATGTAGCCGGTAGTGTCGGATAGATATACGAGAACTTGTTGTTCGACCAATCTCTCGGAGAAGGAGAGGTGGTCGATATCACTTCTCTCTGTATGCATATATATGTTCATGACGATCTTACATTTGCTTAATTACTAGCTAGCTAGCATGTCTAGTTAGTCCTCTCTATACGTATGTATAGTACGTAGCGTCGACCAACCACGGACAAAAGAAATGACACTTTTCTCTATTAATTAGCTAGCTATAGCACAATATATGAAACAACTAAATTAACCCCCCAAAACCCCCCACACCCCCCCCCCTCTTTTTAAAAAAAAACAAAAACCAGAGCAAAAGAAATGCTGACGTGGATGTTTATTGGTCCCGGTTGGTGCCACCAACCGGGACCAAAGGCCCTCAGCTGGGCTCGTGGATAGGCCACGTGGAGGCCCATCTGTCCCGGTTCGGATAGAACCGGGACTAAAGGGTGAGGGTATTAGTACCGACCCTTTAGTCCCGGTTCATGAACCGGGACTAAAGGCCCTTATGAACCGGGACTATAGGCCCTTTTTCTACTAGTGAATGTAGATAAGGTTCAAGATAGTGAGACATCCCTGTTTGTCTCCAAGAAAGCTGATAAAAACTACCTTGACGACAGTGAGAGAACCCAAAAGTCCTGTGTTGATTTAGTGTTCGAAAGTTCTGGCCACTATCAGGCACAAGCTCTTCGAACTCGCTGCCTGAATCAGTTCGTCTTCTTGAGTCTCAGCTTCAAGTTGAAAGACATCGATCATATGTGCTGCGACAGGAAGCTGAAGGACTGAGGAAGTCCCTGCAGAATTCAGATGCATACTTTCTGGTGCAAAAGCAAGCGCTTGAGGATTTAAGGGGCAGACAAGAGAAAGTTAATAAGCTTGCTAAGCATCTTGCCAGCATTATGGGTACCCAGGATATTGTTTCTTGAGATCTTCTGAAGTGGTTTCAGTTCTGGACTTGTTTTGCTGCGGCGTTTATTTGCACTGGTCGCCAACTTTGACAACCAGTGTATATGATATGCTGCTTTGTTCCCTATATTTGCACTGGTGGCGAACTTTGATGCCCAGTGGATGTAATATGTGTAATAGTCGTGATAGCCTCACGTAAGTTGCTTGCTTATTTATTTCCTTGTTGTCTTGTTTATTTGTTTGCTTGTAGTCGGCGCTGTTCTTTTTCCGCGGTTTGCTAGTGGCCGCAATAACCTATTTTTTAAAACTAGGCCACAATAACCATGGGCTACATATTTACTGTAGTTACCATGGGCCTCTTACGGGCCGTAGAAACAATGGGCCTTCTACGGGCCAAAGAAAGAATGGGCCTTCTACGGGCCATAGCATCAATGGGCCTTCTACAGGCCGTACTATCAATGGGCCTTCTATGGGCCGTATGATCGATAGGCCAAACACGGGCCAATAACAGACCGCATTATGGGCCGTAAATAGGCTAGATTTGGAATCGTCCATTCATGGGCCGACAATAACAGGTCTTCGTTATTTTTTTGAGAATCTAACATGCCATCGGCCATAATTGATGACGTTATGACAACGGCCCAATGGAGTAACGGGCCGCAAACTGATAGAAAAGGCTAATGACGGGACATAAGTAACCGAATGCCGGAAATGAGCCCAAGAATAAATGGGCCCCGAGAAGGCCGAAAGATAACACGGGTTGGAAACAGCCCAATGGAATAATGGGTCGTTAATGGGTATAAAGGGGTACACTATTCATTGTTGGCCATATTCACCATGGGTCGTTAATGGGCCAAGAGCTACAAATGATCGCGTATGGGCCGAAATACATCATGGGCCATACATGGGCCGGAAGTTACAACGGGCTGGAATCATATTGGAAGGCCCAGATGAAGCAACTAGGCTTAATTCGGATAGGCCGTAACGGGCCGTGAATTAGCGGGCCGTAAATGGCTATATACGAACATGCCGTTAACAAGCTTTCCGCGGGCCGGCCCGTTACCTTTTGACAAAGTCAAATGGCCGGCCTTTTCACAAGAATGGGCCTCTGTTGGGCCGTGCCACGTGTCGACGTATCATAGGCGCCTCCCGTCCAATGAATGGATGATATCTGTCCCAATGGTGAGTCAACACGTGTTTCCTGTGGCCAATGAGAATTTTACACGTGGAAAATCCAGATTGGTTCAGGCAGTTAGTGGGTTATCGGATCCAAAACCGGACCCGATAGCTTAACAGCGTTCCGTTACGGTGGATGCCACGTGTCGGTCACCCTTGACGAAAGCACTTCCATGATGCATGATTTATCGTCATGGAAGTGGACACTTCCGTGATGATAATTTTCGTAATGTCATGGAACACTTCTACGACAGCACAAGTATGACTATCTTGATTCTGTCATAAATTTTTCATGGATGTACATGCATGATAGAAAACGTGACCTACTGTGACGAACACGTATCATCACTTAAGTGCATTTTTTGTAGTGTATGTTATGTATATATGATTCCCGGTGTTCCTCTCAAGATGATCCAAGATGATCGGATATGAGAATCTTATATGCAATGTGGTATGATGCTATTACTCTTGCTTACAAGCTCTTTGTTTTCTCTATGCTTTAAAGCTTATTCTTTTTTTAATGGCCAGTATGCAAAATGCACAAACCAAGATAACAATTGTGTATATGCGGGAACAATCTTGTGACACAATAGATGATATGATGATACCAAGATGATATGCTATGTACGCAATGGAAGGGCGGATCGATGATCACTAAAGTGCAAAGGTAACATTGCCAGCAATACTCAATGGCTAGTCTCGATAGGCAAGTCACGCAAAATGGGCTAGGGGTTAACAATCGAATATCAAGAACGAATGTACAATGATGGGATACCACGATACCAAGATGATATAGAGGTTACCGTTCTTGCTTACGGCTAGGGTGTCAAAATGGTGAAGGTGGTCGTTGTCGAAACCTTGGCGAAGCTGAGCGGCGGTGTTGTCGTTGTCGAAACCTTGGCGAAGCTGAGCGGCAGTGTTGTCGATGTCGAACCATTCCTAGTTAGCTGAGACACCCTAGGAAAAGTAAAAACCACAAACTCAAAATCTCCAAAGGCAAATGTCAAATGGAGCCCACGCCAACAGAATACCGCCTCTTATGCCGTCGGCCGGAAGATAGTTGAATTTATTGAATTTATTACCCAAATAGTGAGCTACAGTGCCTGTCATCACTACCTCTAACTTGGTTTCTTGAATGCATACAATGCTCGGATTTGCCGCGGTAACAACTTGAAAAACCACATTCCTTTGTGCCGGCGCATTAAGCCCGCACATATTCCACACCCGCGTTTTGATAGGTTGTGTAGCCATGGGGAGGGCCGACAAACCGCCAACAACAAGGCACTTGAGAGGTGCCCGCCACCATGGTCGGCAGCTCTACCGAATAAGGTAACGCCGAGCGCTCCATCCAAACAGGGCTAGGATAGCAGCTATGTGGTCATCAGATAATGGTGACTTGAATAGTTGCATGTACATTTGACGCCCCTCCTTCCCGTTTGTATTCCCCTTGTTGGCGAGACAAAGCTTGCAGATTATGATCTGCTATAGTTTCGTAGACGAAGATGGCTATCTTTTCTTGGTGATTCTCACACTCCTCCTTGGTGAGCCAATCGGCTGATATTTCTTTCTTGGTTGGCGTCCATTGGATGCCACCATGATTTCCACCAGCACAGGAAGCAGTGGAGCCAACCTCGTCTGCATGTCCTCGTAAAAAACCGCCGCCAGCTCCTGGGGTGAGGTGGACGAGCCTCTTTGGACATGGTCACGTCCCTCCCTCGCATGGCTCTTATTATGGAGCATGGGGAAGCCCATGCCTACTAACGGTTTCATGGACTAGGGGGTACTCACCATGTCTTTCGACCATCTGGATCGGGCCGAGGACCCCCATGGTGATTCATTCATGGGCCACTTCGGGCAGCCTAGGCCGCATACAAGGAGGTTTCCACAATACTTGGCGCCCAAGCCAAGGACTCTCCTAAACCTTAGGCCTCTAGTGTTTTATATAAACCGAGGCCAGACTAGTCAATTGATCATCTGATATTCATAAGAACAATCTTGTGGTAGATACATGTACTCTGTACTACACCCATATGAATACAATCAAAAGCAGGATGTTGGGTATTATCTCTTTGAGAGAGCCCGAACCTGGTTAAAACCCTGTGTCCATGTTACCATCACTCCAGGACGCCTAGCTTAGGACGCCTACTATGAGATACGCCGGATATAGAACCGACATTGGTGCTTTCATTAAGAGCCTACTGGCAGTCGCCACGATGCGATGGGAATTCAGATCGTCTCCAGCGCGATCTATGCATCAGAACCGGGCTTTATTGTCGATGTCCGCACCTTCGTTGCTGGCTCGATTAGTCACCTTGGCTCGACCGAGGATTGCACTTTGTCTCAGATCAATGTGTTCGAACGAGGGCCTCATTATCATCTTCGATGTCTATCAAGATCATGGAGGAATCATCGATGGAGCTCGGGGGCTCAACGTCAACATTTCCCTCGGGCGACTGTACTATTTTTCTGGACAGCAAACCTGTGTCCGCCGCCACCGCCTCCTCGAGCGTCGCTTTGATGATTGTTTCAGCGGAATTGTGTGGAATTGAGTATACAACAACCCTGTAAAATTTCGTCGCGTTCTGATGGAGGAATCTTCGGCGATCTATGATATACTGGAGGCCTGTCGAGTCTGGACGGGAATCTGGACAAGTTTAGGGTGTGGTCTCCAGAGCCTAGCTCGGAAGTTATTTGGAAGATCCAACCGTTCATCGTTTGTGCAATTTCCATATCTACCACCTCTCATAATATCATCTCGATCTGACTGTTCAAACTCCAGGAACCTTCCAATTAGTGCATCACTTTTCTGAATTGTTTTCTGTGTGAATACGAATCCGACTTGAGTTCATCCTTCTGCATGAATGGGATATTGGACAACCCTCTTGGAAGAATCTCTTTCTAGGGTATTTTTTTGTTTCCGAACACATGCCCACAAATTTTGCTCCGTTTAGGAGGTAATCCTGACCATCACGCCGGTGTCAAACCAGCCCTTGCTCCACGCACTACAAATAAAAATACACTTCCGTGATGATACATGTTTGTCATAGTAGGTCACGTTTTTTGTCATGCATGTACATCCATGACAAATTTATGATAGAATCAAGATAGTCATACCTGTGCTGTCGTAAATGTGTTCCATGACATTACCAAAATTATCATCACGGAAGTGTCCACTTCCATGACGATAAATCGCGCATCACAGAAGTGCTTTCGTCAAGGGTCATCCACCGTAACGAAATGCCATTAAGCTATCAGGTCAGATTTTGAATACAATAACCCGTTAACAGCCCCGACCAATGGGAAATTTCTACGTGTAAAATTCTGATTGGCCGAAGGGAACACCTGTCAGCTCGTTAGTGGGCCAGATGTCGCCCGTCCATTGGAGGAGACATGCCTATCATACGTAGACACGTGGCTGGGCCCAACAAAGGGCCATATAGGTTAAAAAGGCTTGCCCAGTCAAAGGCACGTAGAACTTCATCAGGTACTAGTGGGCCAGCCCAATAACGACCTGCTTAATAAAGGCCCATTTACGTCCCGAAGCCAGATCTGGCCCGTTAATTGTTCGCCAAATATTTGGGCCATCTACGGCCCGAAGCCAGATCTGGCCCGTTAATTGTTCGCCCAATATTTGGGCCCATTTGCGGCCCGAAGCCAGATCTGGCCCGTTAATTGTTCGCCGAATATTTGGGCCCAACTACAGCCCAGTGACTTTCGGCCTGTTAGAGGCCTGATGTAGACATGGGCCCATTTCAGCCCGGTGTGATATTCGGCCTGGGAATGGCCCGTGCTGCCCATGGGCCATATATTGTCCGACGGGACATCGGGCCCACTAACGGCCCGTGCTAAAGGTGGCAACAGTTAAGCCCAACGTGACTTTGGGCCTGTTAAAGGCCTGTCGCGTATTTCGTCCCGTTAATGCCTGTACTAAGCTTTCGGCCTCTTAAAGGCCCATGATGTCAGTGGGCCAACTAAGGCCCAAGATATGTTTCGGCCTGGTAACGGCCCGTGAGCTAACTGGGCCCAAAACGGCCCGGTCTACATTTCGGCCTGCTGAAGGCCCGTCGACGACTAGTGAAAATTGAGGCCCAACATGCATTTTGGCCTGCTAAAGGCCCGTGGTTTCATCTCGGTCGTAACAGGCCAGTACAATATTCAGCCTGTTAATGGCCCAACGCTAACTGGGCCAAACTAAGCGATGGGTGGACAAAAGGCCCAACTAAAATATAGGCCGGTGTAAGTTTGGGCCTGGCGCAATGTGTGAAGGCCCCAATCATTCGGGCCCAAGAAAGAGGCAGGCCGGCCCAATTGTGGCCCGCTAAAAACCTGGCCCGTTAGAGTCGAATGTTTCGGCCCGGGCGACTACATCTGATATTTTTTCAGATAGCGAATGATGGCAGTAACTAGTAGTAATTAAGAACAAATACAATAAAGAAATTACGGCATAGTAACTAAGAAAAAACCTACACTATACAATAAAGGATTTATGGTATATTACATCCACTGGGCATGAAGTTCGCCACCAGTGATCATAACGCGCAACGAAGAAGCAGATTACAAAAACTGGGCACCGCTGTAGCGTAACAAAATAATACTGAACCGAGACCACTTCCAAGACAGTTCAAGAAATGTTAGCCTTGGAGGAATCGCAAGCTGCGCACAAGGCTGTGAGACCGACCTAGCATGTCGGTCATAGCTTCCTGTGTGTAGCTGTTTAGCGATGAGGTTCTCATTGGTGTTCTCCGCAATCTTTCTTAGAGATAGGACATCAAGTCGAAGTTGAGTTGCAGAATGCCTTTCTACTAGAACTTGGGACTGAAGAAGTCGAACTAATTTAGACAACGAATTCTGTGAGCTTGTCTGATTGTTAGTCTCAAGTAACTTGAACACTGCATCAAGACAAGACTTTGGGGTTGTCTCGCTATCTTCAAGATGTTTTGCCTTCTTTGCTGCAATATATGTTGGGTTTGTCTCACAGCCTTCAAAGAGACTTGTGCATGCCATCAGGCATATCACCTCAAAACAAAGCAGAGATGACAGGTTTTGCACATGTATAAACAAAGATGATAATTGTTACATCAATTCTATCCAATTTCAAATTAGAAAATAAAGAGTAAGTTCAAAATATCAATAGCATAATTTGGCATTGTTCATAATGCGGGGAGCTTCACCACACTACTGGATTACCATGTCAACATAACAAGTATAGATGAAGGGAAAAGGAAATCATTGTATCTATTTTGGATAATGTGCATGGCATGTTGTTCATATCATCAGCCACATCTGTATGATAAAACAGGAGAAGACAAGGTGCAAACGTGGGCTGCTTCACCACACACTGGATTATAGATCCACAAAACCAAGCATACATATAGGGAGTATTAAGTAATGTGTATGGTATGAATAAGGAATTTGGTTTTACAAGTAAAACTTAGAACTTACTGTTCTTACGAACATGCATTTTGGTAGAAACGGCAAAGTAAACAACAGTAAATGATAGGGAGTATGAGCAAATTAAACAGCAGTTGAGGATAAAGGCTTCAGAAGGACTGACTTACATTAACAGTTAACACCAGCTTTATAATGCCCTTCTCCATGTCAAGGGAAGGATAACTCAAGAATTTCAGCACATAATCTTCTTCATAAGCATTGCATGTACTCTACATTTTGTAGAGAGTAATTATAGATACGATAATACTGGAAGGGATAGAGGATAATGAAGATAAGATGCAGATTGATGTTACATAATCGACTACCAATCCCTGGAAGTACAAGCGTTACAGGAAAAAATTTACTGACAAGAGCAATGGGCTACACTTCTGCACTGGCATTGTCTGTGTATTCTACTTGTTGGTAAGATTAAAAATAGATCTGATCTTTTTCAGTAAATGGTGGGCGAGGGAGATAAGATGCAGAATGCTACAAAATGAACCAATCCCTATTCCCATAATACAAGAGTGTTTTGAACATTGGTGTAATGTACAAAACGTTCTTGTATTATGGGACGGAGGGAGTAGCTGTTAATGTATCTACAGTGATAGACCACGTTCAGTCCTTACAAGAGGACTGCAGAGCTAAACCTCTTCAAAAGCATTGGGTTGATTCTAAATTTGTGTAAGAGTCCATACGGATCTTATAATGTCCACCAAATGGATGATTACGATGCTAACATGTGCAGTGATGCTACATAATCAAACAACTGTGAAAGTAAGTATGGTCATACAGGGCAAGAGGTACTCACAAGAGCAATGCAGTGTGCAGTATAGTTGCGAGATTCTGTGGTCCCTTGAGAACGAGTGTTCTTCTGCTAACAGTTTTCGTACAAGTGAGACATTAAAGCAAATGCAGAAATGTAGTTCAAATTGTGATGTGATATCATAGACAATACCTTACGCTGCAGCCGATACTAATGTGTAACAAGATTATTCCAGTCACCGTCGGATAAATGTAGCACCGGAGACTTTACAGAAATTTCGTTCAGAGGCTTGCCATCGAAGTGTGCTTGCCTCAGGTAGGAACGAAACTTCATCAACGAGTGCTTGAAAAGCGCAACCAACCCTTGCTCGTCATCACAATCCAGTTTGCTCCTCGCCTATTTAAGAGAATGAAATCTTGTGTCTTCTGTCAGCAGAAACATATGCACTAATGACCATGAATAACATTAGTACATTACTTACGCGTAAGTTGCGGAGGAAGACTGGAAATTGTTCTGTATCTACGGTATAATCTTTCCATGAAGGAAAGATGCGCACAAAGTTCCCCGACAACAACATAAGCTTCGTCTTCTAAACTGGGAAGAAATGGAACAGGGGTCCTATTTGCTGCAATTGGGGCTCTCCGTGGTTCGAAAAGGGATTTGGCAACTGGATTTGGTGTACTCTTTGCTGGAATGGGGGTTTTGCGACGTACAGCTGGTGCTATGTCAACTGATATAATCATATTGTTTGCTGTAGTTGGGGTCTGCTGAGTTGGGGCATCAGAAATGACTAGTGTAGTAGGGCTAGAGTCTGCTAGAGTTGGGGTATTTTGTGGGTCAGGTGATATTGCAACTACACCTAATGGGCTATTTGATTTATCAGGCGCCACTACCTTTTCCGAATACTTTGCTTGTGCTCCTCCATGATCAGCAATCGCCCTCTTCGTTTTGAACGTCTAATACACAAGAACAGCATTTGAATGGAAAAATATGGTATGATAAAGTTGGAATATGTACTGAAAATGGATAGGCAGGGCGTATTCACATACACGATGTGTAAACTAAGCTAATGGTAGTTCAACAAAGTAGAAGCAATGCAAAGCATCAGTTGCAAGATATGTGCGAGCAATGTAACCTTGGGAAGTTAGAGCAAGTACCTTGATGGGTGAATAAGATAGGGCATCTTCCTCTGACTCCTCCACTAGGGAGCTACATTGACTTAGGTCTCCCTCTAGCTCAGAATCACTGTTCGGATCATATTCTGAGCATGAATCTGTAGGTGGAGAGCATTTGCATTGCATTGCATCCTGACTTGATTTCAGTCCCTTAATGCCAAGTTTGACAGCCATGGCATTGTTCTGCTTTATTCTTTTCATGCGCGCAAGATCATAATCATTATGATGCTGTTCAGAATCTGAGATTCATGAAAACATCAAAAGTAGTCAGATTATCTATGGAATGCATTGCCGATTCAACTCGGAGAGTGTCTCCCTATAAACCCCTGCATATGCAAAGTTCACATCCCCAACAAAGGTCTTGACCACACACGTAAATACAAACCCCTTATGTCTCTATAATGTGCAAAGCACATTTCAAAACTGAACTTGGAACATTAGAATCGTATGAAATTCAGATTTGAACAAATAAATTAAGCAATTATGAGTGGCGTAATGTTTAGCTTCAAGGGTGGAGTGTTGGTAGTGCGACACAAAGCAAGTATGCAGATTGTATTCCATGTAAAAGATCGAAACCTATGTAAAAGCTGGAAATGACAGTTTCTTTCCATACAATGCAGTGTTTGTTACGTACACATGATGGAAGAGATCACATAGAGAAATACTATTCACTCATGTCTACGGTTCCAGTATTTAGAAACAGGGTGGTCCACCCTAAAAGAATATTGACAAAAAATATGACAAGGCAAGCATAGATGTAGTGAATCAATCATTTACTTGTGAGCTTATTAGGAAAAGTATACAGAATTGTAACTTCAGTAAGAAACCATCCAAAATCTGAATGAAGAAGTTTGTCTAGCACTTATTATTTGCAACTAATCGACGTGAATGATTGGATATTATATCGAATGAGTAAGAAAGACAATTAAAACTGTGAACCAACCTGGCTTGCAGTAGTAATCTGGGTCAATGTCACTATGACCAACAATCCAAAATGACTAGTTTCTGTTCCGAGGGCCAGAATTTTGAAAACCCTGTGAACTTTAGAGGTACTAAAGATTACCGAAATACATCTGAACCATCAAGTGTAGGTAGCACTGAGCACACAACAAACCCTAATGACAGTCCTGCCTAATGAGTAATGAATCAATTAGGAAATGGGTGATGAGGAGTGGCTGCTGAGTGTTCAAGACGTATCTCAGGATAAATCGGGTTGGCTTGGTGGGCGTTGCACGCCTGAGCCCTGAACGGACTAGCAAGGTAGGCACGGCGGCGCGCCCGGGCAGCGGTGACGCTATTGGGCGAGCAGCTCCTAGCCTCCTGTTAGTCCGGCGTCTCCACCTAGAGTCATGCCGTCCGGGGACGGCAAGTCGCCGGTGAGGAAAGCGGCTAGGGGCGAGTAGAGGTCGGAAGCGCGCAGCAGAATAGAGGGGAATCGGGGCCTGGGACGACCCAAAATCCCAGGGTGGGCTGGCCCACCGTGGGCACCCTGTAGTGATACACACCCGAGCGGCGAACATGCATTTTCGAAAATAATTTAGGAACATTTAGCTGACCAATTAAACAACTCTATTTTAATAATATCAGATTCGTATTTGGACATCTAAGCTTGTTTAGCTTGATGGGTGGAGCAGTTTTATTATGACGCGAAGCACATATTCTGATCGTATAGTGATCATAAAAGGGGGAAACTCTAAGCATATTTTTTTTAGCAAAAGAGGGTTTCCTCTCCGATTTCTATTAAAGAAACCACCACGGAACCAACATGATCAATTAAACCCTAAGCATGATCAATTAAACCGTATTATGGCTGTGCCATGGCAGATTTGAAGTTGCAAACCGGAGAAATGATATTTAGCATCCATTGTTTGCTTGGAACTAAGAACTAAATTCTAAGAGCTAAAAAGAAAGTAGAGTAACCAAATTAAGATCTATTTTCTGGTTGAGATCAAAAAGTTGAGGAGATATGAAGTACCACCTCTCTTGCGGCGCCGTGTAGGCATCGGGGGTGCGATGGCTGTCGGTGGCGTTGAAGCAGATCTGCGATGGTAGACGGGTGCATCGGGGGATAAGTCCCGTTGCGGTTGAAGAGAAGGTCGCGTGAGCGGCACCGGCAGAGAGGACGACGGCGCCAATGAAGCGAGAGGACGCGATGCAAGGCTATTGGTCCATCGCCGTGGATGAGAAACGTCCATCTCTAGCATGGTGGAGGACGGCGGCGATGGATGTGGTGGAGGACGGCGGCGATGGATGGGGTGGCGTACGGAGGCTGGTGTGGGGATGGGGTGTTCTAGCGCGGACGGTGTATGAATGGGAAATAGAGGGAGATGTACGGGGAACCATGTTTTTGGGACGCGCCTGTCGAAAATATGGGAAAGTTATGAACTTAGCCCCCGTTTAAAATTTGGACGTCTCGTCGGTTGGGATAGGACGGTAATCTCGCATCTCGCCAATATTTGCCCAGAGTGATTTCGGGCGAGGAGAGAGTGGTTGGCGCCCATGGTTGGCGCCCACGGTTTATGAACGGGGTTGACAGGTAGGGCGGTTGTGTCACGTCTGAGTGAAGTTACAAACCTGCCCCTATTGAAAATATTTGCCTACATCAATTTCGGCCGAGTCGAGTTTATTTTGCCGCCCACCGTGTATGAATGGGGAATGGAGGGAGAAACAGAGGTCTTTCGGACGAGCTTGAATCAATGTGTTTTGCCGCCCATGTTTGACGCCCACCGTGTCGGAATGGGCTCAGAGGCGGTCGTGTCACGTCTAATTGAAGTTACTAACCTACCCCTATTTAGAGAAGTGGAAATCGGGCCGATGGAATGTCCGTGTAATTGGTAGACAGTAATTTCCATCTCCCAAACACTTGGCTTCGGGCAGCCGACGTGGGAGTGGACATTTTGCTGCTTCTTTCGAATTTTGGGACAATAAGCATCCACGTTTACCCTGGCAACTAAATTCGAATCCATTTTGTATTCCTATATGAATCTTTATAAATCATTATATGTGTTTTTATATATCTTCAAAAGGACGACAAAGATGTATTCCACTTTCATATATGAATATGGTTTACAAATGCCGATACTCAAATTCAGAAACTAGAATCCATTTTAAGGTGAATTCGAATATTTGGAACACTTCATGTCCAACTCAAATGTCACACACAGCATAATGTGTACTCCCATTTAGATATGTACACACGCGATGTATCAAGATTCAAATACCGAGTCAATCAACCAAGAATGTACAGATCACTAACAGACATATAAACACTTATAGAGTATATGGATTAATAATATCAACTAACATACATAAGCCAGGCCGCTGTACTTTTTTTGGCTACAACAGCATCCTTTTTTTAGCCAGCATCTTGGCCCTTTCCGATGCGTGCCACTTATGGTCCATCTATACTACTACTACTATTGCTGAATGCACATTCAGCCCGATTGGCATATTTGTAGGTCTGGCATAGCAATCCAAATGAAATTTCTCCGAGTCTTATCAATTAATACAGACTTGTGCTCAAATAAAATTACAAACCCAAAAACAAAAAAAACAATTATTACAAGATCTCTAAAACAAATGGTTTGATTGATTACATGAACAAACAAAACAAAGGTTATTCAACTATGGGAAGAACATTTCATCTATGATTTACCAAGTAGGAATTTAATTTCCTTTTTTCCTTGAGGACCTTAACAATCTGGTCAGTCTTAGCTTGCTTCGTTTTGAAATCCAACAAATATTTAATGGTTGTCTTGAGTACTGCTTGTGATTGTGCTATTTGCTTCCTCAACAAGTCAACTTCATCTGTAAGTGCAGAAGCAGAATCTCTTTCTACCACTAGTTTAGCCTCTAGAGCATCAGTAGTTGGCAATTCATAATGCACGATTGGGCCGGTGCCACTACTGTGGGATGATGCAACGTCCATGGGGACCTCGCTCTTTGATCTTGGGCTAACCTGTTTTGCCATTAAAGTTCTGATTGGATTCAGAAAAGTTGAAGTTAGCAAAACATCTCAATTGGGAGTTATAACAGCAAACCAGTTAAACAAACAAGGAATTAAAGAGTTTCAATTGGATGCTGAAAAGTAGTAATTAACATCATTGTAACCCGCTGTTGTAGTAGCAATGCAGTTAAACAAACGAGTAGATATTTAAGTTAAGGCAAATAGGTAATTCTTAACAATAAGTATCAAACACATAGATAGGCACAGTCTACAATATGATTAACAGCTGTGCCATTATGTAATCAGTAGCAAACTAAATTAAGCCAAGCAACGTAATTAAACAATTTTGCAATAAGTGGCTAACTAAAATTCCGAGAAGCAGGTAACTGAACTTACGCTAGTTCTTTGTACATGCACACTGCAACTTCTTTTTTGCTTACAAGGTTGTACGAAGGAGTCCATGGCATCAATTGCTAGGATACGCAATCCCAATACTTCTTTCTTCCCACACTGAATGGGTAAGTCCAATGGTTAATCTGGTAAGATGGTGCGTCCTTGATATGCTATATCAGGACGTGTAGTCAGACTAGTTGTAGCCAAACACCTCATAGTGGCTTTTACTGTATATTTCATGCGATTACTTTTGCCAATTTCCAGTCCCATGGATGTTCAGTCCATACGATTTGTCACGACCTTTGGACTGTCCTGCTTGTGGGAGTAGGCGGGGCCCCTACATGCCACGCGTAGTTGGACGATCAATCTTCTGTTTAGTACTTCAACATAGTGATTTCCTGGTAAGGATTCACTCGTGTCACATCAAGTTGTAACATCCCAAATTTTCAATTTGGAATGTTATACATTAAGTCATCATGCATTTCATATTTTCTTGCATTTTGCCGATCCTAGAAATTTCACGCAACTCAAGGACCCTCGGAGAGAGTTGGAGGTTTCGAAATTTCATATTTGAGTTTTCCCAAATTTGAAAATAGGATCATTTGGATTTATTTATTTTATCTTCAATTATTTTTCCAATATCAAAAAAATAAGAGAGGGAATAATATGACTTTCCCAAAATTTTGAAAAAATGCAAACTTAATAAATAAATCAAATTTTGGATTTTTCGGAGTTTATTTGCTTTAGGGAAAAATTTCATATTTTTAAAAATTGCATTTTGGCCCCGAGTAAAAGTTCATTTTGTTCGACTCATTTTTATGAGTCAGGGAAAATTAACTTTGTAAAAATTGGAGTTCGTTTAGATTTTATTTTATTCGTTTTTCTGCGCGAGTTTTTAATTTAAAAAATGCGCGTCACTTTGGGCCAAGGGCCCGGCCTGCCAACCGCTCCTCCTCACACACATACAGCACCGCCCATAGCCGCCGCCGCCCGGTGCCCGCCGCCTAGTCGCCGACCCGCCGGAGCCCGTCCGCCCGCCCGGCGACCTCGCCGGAGGTAGCCGCGCGCCACCCTCCCGGTTCGGTTTTGTTTTAAAAATCGCCCGGTTTTCTTTTCCGTTGTTCGGTTTTTTTAAAAAACCCTAGATCGGTTTATTTTTTTTTTGGTTTAGCTAATTAGTGAACGGTCACCGATCCGTTCGTTTTAACGAACGTGTTCACCGGTTAGTTTCTGTTAACGAACGTCCGTTCGTTTAACCGTTCGTCTTTTTTCTTTTAATCGGAATTAATCCGTTAATTTCCAATCTCGATTTCAGATCCAATCTTCGTTCTAGTTTATTTTCTCGCTCGTTTATCGGAATCAGGTGATTCAAGCGCCTGGAGTTTCGTTTGAAACCGCCGCCCGACTAATCAACTTAAACAAAGTTTTGCTACTGTAAAATTTGACCTAGTTTCAAATTGCTAGAACTGAGCTGTTTTCTTTCGCCGGATGTTTTCCGTTGTTTTGTTTGATTCGTTTTCTTTTGCAACCAGGGTTCTTAAGTTGAACAATCTGGTTAGATCTTTTATTCGAGATTTACCCGTGCATTATATGAGTACTTATTGTATGCTTGTTGTTTGTCTGCGATTAGATCACCCGGAGTGCGCCGCTTGTTACTTCGAGTCTCTAGGTTTCGCGGATCGTCAGCAAGGCAAGTAACACTTGATCATACCTTCTCTACTACCCAGTTTTATGCATTAGATCTATTCCTCAAACACTTGCATGATTAGGATCTAATTAAATTGTGGGATGGGAAGTAGATTGAGGTAGTACCTATCACCTGTTTTACTTATGAAACCTTGGGAGTTACTTCTACGTTTGCTTATTACGCCATGCTATGCTAGTAGACGTGGATTGGGTGAGTGATATCCATGACAGATGTGAGATTGTTAAATTAATGGTTTATTTAAGGTGGCAACTTAAACACACATCTGGGTGGATTGAGGCACCTGGTTTCTATCAGGACTTGCGTGTTTTCTTCGGACCGCCACCCAGGCTCAAAGGGATCATAAAATCATTCATGCTAGAAACTTCCGTGTGCAGCCACAAGCCATTATGGGCTCTGGCATAGTTGAGTAAGTCGTGCGAACTCTTATAGTGCTGGACTAGCAGATGTAGGGGATGTAGGTGTAATGGTCCACCCATCGTAAGGTGCTAAGCGCTCGAAAGACTGTGTCTCGGTCATCCGTCTCTCAAACACCATGTAGTCACGAGAAACCAAACGGAGGCGATCGAGTCTTGTGGGGAAAAGTGCGCAAACCTCTGCAGAGTGTATAAACTAATCATGATTAGCCGTGTCCCGGTTATGGACAACTTGAGTATCTAGTACTTGAATATCATGTGAATCTCAACATGTTACTTTAATGAATGTTATTGGGTTTTAATGAGTACTTTTAATTGGGATTGAGGATGCTGTCAACCATTCTCAATGTTTAACAACCACCATGATAGTTAAACAAATTTATTCCTTTGCAGTAGGGAAAAACTAGCTTTATGCAAAATCAGAATCAGAGAGCTTTCACACCAGCCATATATGCATGTAGTATAGGCTTATTCTTTCATTTCTCTCTATGTGTTACATTGCCAGCATATTCCATGTGCTGACCCGTTTTCGGGCTGCAACTTTCATGTTGCAGACTTTTCGCATTTACAGTAAGGTGTTTAGGTCGTGGTTCTATACTCAGTGATGCCGATGGAGTTGATGGACTCACTTATCTTCCAAGTCTTCCGCTGTTATCATTATTAGATGGCCTTAAGCCATGTTTATTGTAATAATTCCTCTTTTGGACAACGCTGTAATAAGTGTGTGATTGCTACTCTGTTATAAATCCTTCAAATCGTGTGGTGTCGACATGCGATCCGGGGATGACGCCTGAGCACAGAGACTTGATCCACTCGGGTCGGGTTGCTACACAAGTAGATCTTATTGATTTACTGTCTAAATCTTATTGATTTAATGTCATGTTTTCTTTCTTTTCCTGCAATTTTACGATGCAGGTTTTGCCATGTGACATTCATCACAGAATAAACCGTTTGGTTTGCACTACGATGGCTATTTTTGCAGGTTTCACTTCTTATGTCGTGTCAGTAACGAAGGGACTGTCCATCACATATATTACTGGAAAAAATTGGATCAGTCTGTTGTCTGAGTACAAGCTGAATCCCTATGATGAACTGCAGTTTGGTTTAACAAAAACGCCACAATATGTCCTTCTCACGTTTAAAAGAAATGAAGAAAAAAAACTGGATCATGATCACGGATCATAGTCAAGTTAGAAAGCTGATCATAGCTGACCAGATACGATCGCCGCTGTCTCGCACAGATCGAGCACCAGCAGTTGCTCTAGCACCGGCGGCAACACTTTCGGTCGATCCATTGAGGATTGGGCACCGATCGCGTCGAATCGGTCCCGATCTCATCGGAGGATAGGGCATCGACACCGGCACCTGCTCCGACACCAGCACCAGCTCTACAAGGAGCACCATCTCCGGCAGCAGCAGCAGCTTCGACACCTGCACCAACACTTGCACTTGCATCTGGTTCGGCCCGTGCAGTTGCACCGGCAACAGACTGGGCTGCAGTTCGCACTTCATATACCAAAGTCCTTACAAAAACCGACATGTCCACCTTCTTGGTAAGCATTGGCCGCCCAAGTGCTTCGTTCTTTTTTCTTTCCATGTTGTTTCACATGATTCACTATGTTGATCTAACTGTTTGGGTATGTCTTGTTTGCAAATAGAGAATTCCTAGAGCAACGAGGGAGTCGTTCAACAATCGGGGCGACTGCGGCCAAGTTTCTCTTAGCATGCGCAACCTTGGTGTGAATGAACCTGCTCAATATACCGTAAGTACAAAGGATGGTCGCATGATGATTGATGCTAAAGGATGGTCAAGGTTCAAATCTAAATCATATCTTGCGGTAGGGGATGTCAAAATCGAACTTTCTCGGCAAGGAGAGCTGGTCCAAATCAACTTTGAAATTCTTCAAGAGCGACGCATAACGCCGAACTGATCTATCCTCCGAGATTTTGATGTAATAATCTGGCATGGTGAAACAAGTGTCCTGTGTATAACTAGTACGACAGTATTATTTATCACAGGAATATCGTTGATAGAATTGCAACTCGATCGCTGGTTAGGAGTCATTGCTCGATTTCATTCCAACAGCTGTCATGCTTTATTCAGTTTTGTGTATTAAGCCTTGCGACGACATCTAAAACTAGCGCCTGCATCGATCGCTTGCAATATGAAAAGCGCTGAGGTAGAACACATGGGCCCCCAAACATGCATGGTCGGCCTGCGGCCCAAAGTCTAGAACTGTGAGCCTATCTGAGTATTATATTCTCAGCTGAACCCCCATAAAAAAAGTTGAACCCCCATAATGCCCGTGCGTTGTAGAGGGAGTATATTTCTCGGCAAGGTGAGCCTGTGATATAAAAGATTTGTATATTTCTTTACAGAGGGAGTATGTCTCTATCAAAATATATATTTATGTGTAACTAGTTACTCCTGTCTTTCTACTTCCTTTCGCTGATATGTGGGACAACCGGCAAGGGGGTCCATGTGCCATATGCACAAATTAGAGTGCACAACTTCACGGTAGACACACCCCGGTCAGAAGGCCTTGATAATGCCCAATGAGCCATCAAATCACAACTCCCCCCTCCAGCTTTAGTAGTAAGCTGGACGAACGAAGCGGCAATATTTCACTGGGCCTGAATCCCTTTCTCCCTCTGCTTGTTCAGAGAAAACCCCCACTCGGTGATTGCATAGGGTTTTCTCATGGAGAACCAGGTACGAATTCTTCATCCATCCCCGATAAATCCAAGTCCCTTGGTCGCAGGTAATCCTAGGATGGCAGCCGCCGCCGTTGATGCATTTTTCTTCTTACTGAATCAGTGTGTTTCAGTTGCAGTGCCCAAAGTGCGAGTACCCTACGGATTTCTGTGCCCTCGGTGAGACGCCACACTTGTTCCTTCTCATCCTAACAAAGCATTTTGAAACACGCACAGTATGTTCCTAGAATCCTCTTTTCTATCCGGGAGGGTGTGGTTTTTTTGAACATGTTGTATTCTCATATTATTTTTCCTGTAGTGTATTATTTGCTCTGCTAGAACACATGTACTCAAGATGCTCGGCCTTGCCATAACTGAATACACTAGTTTAATGGTCACAGTGAAGACAAACCAAGGATATTAATTCCGAGTTGGGTTCATGATCCAAGAAGATCGCTGCTTTTTTTATGGCCGAACTTGGATAATCTTTCTCAAATGTTACAGACTGAAAGTTGGCGCACGAATGTTGATGGAAATAGCAGAACCTTGTCTCATCTTCACTGCGATCATCCACCCCGACGTCGGTCCAATTGTTCATCCATGTTAGTTTTTTATTTGGTTCTTGCTTGTTGCCTCGATCACTTCTTAATCCACCTATTCTGTCTAACTAATCACAATTTAACTTTACAAGTAGCAAAGAATCTCTCACGAAGATGCTACTTCTAACTAATATTTTCTTATAATTGGTGGCACGTGTAGGTTTTTTCAGAGTTAAGCAGTCTGCTCGTTTGTTACTATGTAATAACTCGGCTATTACTAATGGCACTGAAGTTGACTAGATCGACATCCACAAGTTCCTACACTTTATTGATCGTCTTGAGGTCCTTGTGGGGTCTTTCAATGGTGGAAGGCCACATGGGATATGTGTGCCACTGCTGCACTCGTTGAACAGGTCCAACTGTTTCAAGAAACTTATGGTACGATCTGTTTTCTGTTATATATGTTGTTCATAAACTATTGCTTATACACATGTTTACAGCTGTGATCTTCTTGAAACAGGAACTGCCGAGTTCTATTGTTCCTATACAGATGCCTGACCATGGTCAGGTCAGACTTGCGCTTGGTCACAACAAGATGTTTATGTCGACCTACTCAATTCCCCTTGGAGGTGAAAAGATACTTATTCATGGGTGGTCTCAAATAATGAAGGCCCATCCATCTTGGAGAATAGGACAGAACATTATGTTCATGCTTTTCCATGGCTCTAAAGCGAATATCCTATTTATTGACCATGTTGCGAGATGAAGCCGCTTTCAGAAGGTTGTGGATGCGCGGGGTGGCGCATGGGCCTTGTCCCGGGGGTTGGCGGCCTCACCCTTGGTTAACTGTAGGCAAAGTAGCAATGTTCGAGGCGTGCTTTGTACGGTTGAACCTGTATAAGTACTCATACTGCTTTCATCTTTGGTTGTTAAGTGCCCCTGCTGGTTTCAGTTAAGGTTGTTAAGTACTCCTGCAGCTTTTACAGTCTGACGTGTTTCTTCAGTCCTGTCTTCCTCCAGCCGCCAAAACCAAACCAGCGCCGGTGGGGCCGCCTGCTTCCGCCTCCAACTGCTGGCTGCGCCTCAGCCCACGCATCACCGCCCCACCGTCTCCTAAATCTTTAACGCCGACATCCTCCGCGCGCTTTGGTGCGCTCGCCGCGGCTCCGCCCTCTCGCGTTGTCAACATGGTCAACAAACAACAGGAATCGGCAGAAGTACGTGGAGAGGATGACAGTAGGGGCCCACCACGTCAGCGTATGGAAAAATGAAATGCTTCCTCCTAGTGTTTTCTCGACATCCGGGACCCACGACATTGTGAGCGTATATAGTCAATAGACAAGAGAACAGCACAAGATCGGTGACACACAGGGACGTAGCTACTCGAGCAGTATTTTTTTGTTTGGTATTGTTGAGACGGAGCAGGGGTTTGAACTGGCTGTGGCTCGTCTAGCCTGTGCTTATATTTTATGTTCACCATGTGACCAGCCCAGCTATTTTTTCTTTGTGAAAATGAGCCCAGTTTATTTTTTCTCAAGAATACCCAATCCAGGCCTACTTATTTTCTACGCCTCGATGGGCTGCAACTCTTTCAAGGCGCCTGCAAATCTTGAAACTAATATGAAATGGGTTGTAAATATAAAAACAGATGACAAATTGGCAATTACTTTATAATTTCTGATTTTTTCACATTTTCAGATTCCTATTTCACTGGGCATTAACCTAGTTTAAATATATCTTCAAAGTACTTTAAATCTGGCTCGACATTTCGGTATTAAAAATAGTTTGGAACCCACAGAAATATGCGAAGTTGGCCCCGCCAACCAAAAACGATCGCAATAAATTGCATAAGAAGTTGCCATAAGCTATATATAAATTATTAAAAAAAAGAGGGAGTGGTCTGACTTGTGGGCCTGTTTAGTTGACGCTTATGCAAGATTTTTTTAGTTATTATATACTACGTCAACAAACGATTCTAGCAGACGTAACCGTTGGATGTCAATCCAACGGCCGTCGTGTTTCTTCAATCTCTCATCTTCCCTCTCCATCCACCAAAGAAGCGCCGGCGGGACCGCCTGCTGCCGCCTCCCGTGGCCGGCTGTGCTGCCACGCAGGCCTCAGCGCCCCCTACTACTCCCACCACTGGCCAGGGCATCCCTCTACTCACCCACACCCCCTATTATTCTGCGGCGACGGCAACCTCACACCGCAGCCGAACCGGTGAACCCTCGTACTCCTCTGCGCGCGGGCTTCCACTGCCGCGTCATCCCCGGCTCCGCGTCGTCCCCTTCCTAGGCCTCGCCTTCGTCCACCGCCATGGTGCTCTCGGCGCGGCGTGGTAAATGTGGTCAATGACTGATTTCCATCGGAAGAGTACAGTACATGGAGAGGCTGACAGCTGGGTCCACGGCAGCCGCAAGGAAGTGCCTTCTTATTACGCGGAAAATAATTATTCCTCCACCTGACAGCAGGGGGCCACCGGACGGGCCGCCAGTATTTCGCGAAAAAAACGTTTCCCCCTGACTGTTGGGACCCATAGGACGGGCCACCGTATTTCGTGAAAAAAACGTTCCCCTCGCTGTCAGCTCGGACCCACCGGAAGTGCCTCCTTATTACGCACAAAAAATGAATACCCCCTGCTAGCTGGGACCAACATTGGTGGGAGGCTTACTTGTGGGCCTACTAAGTTGACTGGGACGGAGGCCTTTATCAACTTTAGTCAATATATGAACGATTCTAGCTCCAGTGACCGTACGATGTCCATCCAACGGTTGTGGTGCTTCTTGAACCTCCGGTCTTCTTGCTCCAGCCGCCCAAAGCAACGCCGGTCGTGCCGCCTGCTCCTGTCCCCCGTGGCTGGCTGTGATGCCATGGAGGCCTCACCGCCCCCTACTACTCCCACCGCTGGCCAGGCCATCCCTCTATGCACCCACACCCCCTGTTATTCCGCGGCGACGGCAGCCTCACTCCGCAGCCGAACGAGTGAACCCTCAGACACCTCCACGCGTGGGCATCCACTGCCGCGTCTTCCCCGGCTCCGCGTCGTCCCCTTCCTAGGCCTCATCGTCGTGCACCGCCCTGGTGCTCTCGGTGCGCCGTGGTCAACATGGTCAAGGAATGGCTTCCATCGGTCGTGGAATGTACGTGGAGAGGCTGATAGCTGGGTCCATGGCCGCAGGAAGGAAGTGCCTCCTTATTACGTGCAGAATAATTATTCCTCCACCTGGCAGTGGGGACCCACCAGACAGGCCACCGTATTTCATGAAAAAATGTTTCCCCGTGTCTGTTGGGACCTACCAGCTACATCTTCGCACGCAAGAAAGTGCGTTCCAAAAAAAATGATTCGCCCCCCTGACTGCTGGGACCCACCAGCTACATCTTCGCACGCAAGGAAGTGCCTGACAGTCGGGACCCACCTGGTCGAAGCGTACGTAGCGTTGTCATTCTGGTCGCGAACGTGTCGTAGTAGAGGCGCGCACGTGTCGTAGTAGAGGCGCGCACGTAGCATGTACACGTACGTACAGCGGCCAGGGTGCAAGAAAGAAAATACGGCCACGTATGTGTACGTACGGCAAGGGCTCGTGTACAAAGCTGGTTCGGAACAGAGAAACATCGTCGTTGTCGCGTTCATCGGGAGGCAACGGAATGCGTCGTGTTCATCGGGAGGCAACGGAACACGTGGGAGCCAACCGGCTGGGTCGGAACGAAATGTGTGGTCATGTTCATCGGGAGGGCTAGAACGGAACAAGCGATGGAAATGAGGCCTGGCGTACCGCAGAATGGAGGAAACGGACAACAGGTCTGAACCATTGTTCCAACAGGTCCAAACCATTTTTGGATTTTATTTCATTTATTATTTCCCAAAAACAATTCTGTCATATATTCTAAGCCTAGATGATTTACAAAGGAAGTACCTGATTTATTTTGAGTTTTGATCTCAAACCAACTTCCCTCGATAGTCCTTAGCACCCCGAACCTAGATCCATCAAGATCCACTTTTCCTCTTTTCAAAATTTTCAAGTTTCAACCTCTGCAAATTTGGACCAGATTCATCATTTTTGGTGAAATTCATATTTTTCTTTCTCCAAAAATTCCACCAAAATTCAGGCAGCCCCCGGGTGCTTTGAGAGACCACCACACCAAAGATCAGCCCCAGATATATTTTTCTCATGCTTGAATCATTTCATCAAACACTAGGCCGGCACTGTTCCTGTACACTTTTAGCAAAATTTAGAGTTTCAGAGTGTTGACAGTGTCGTTTTTCGTCAGTGCCTTGTCAACGATCACCCGTGCACCCTGGCGCATTGCGCACGGCCTCTCCTCCTTGACCAGAGCACTGCACGCTCCCTTGGACGGGCGCAGGTGTCGGTGGCGGCGAGCATCGCCGACGCCGGCAGCTTCTGCAGTGGCAGAGCCACCCGTGGCGGCCAACGGAGCCAGCGCCAGCTCGGTACGCCGTTCTGCGCCGCCCAACGCTCCCTAGCCCTCCGCGTGGCCTCATGCATGCCAGCACACACCGCAACACCGTCACCGTGGCCCGGCAAGCACAGGGCGCGCCCTCTGCCGCCGACGGGCCCGCGCCGCCCCGTTCTATCGAAACCACCCAGCACGCCTATTCCAGCCAAGGTTAGCTGCTAAATGGAGACCGTGGACCTCCACGTTGATGCCCAACACCCTAAACTCCCCGACCAAGCACTGCGCCGCCGTAACCATCGCCGGAGATCCCCGTTCGCGGCCACTGCCTCAGATCGCCTATAAAAAGAGGCCCCGAGCTCGTTCTCGAGCACGCACAACCACTGCACCCCACCAGAACCCCGCCAAGCCACTAGGAGGACCTCGAGGAGGTCTCCTGCCCCAACTCCGGCCGCCCCGATCCGCCTCCGCCACCAGCTCAATCCACTCCGGTGAGGCCATCCCCGCCGCCCAAACCTCGTCGGTAGTCTCCTCGAGCACCAAGTGATCTAACCCAGGCTTTAATTTGACCTCCGCAGCCCTCCCCGACGAGATCCAACTCCACCCGAGCCGTCGTCCGCCGGAGCAAGGACCGCCGTCGACGTGGTGCTCGCCGACGACCACCACCACCACCCACCGATGCGGAAAGACACACTGAGCACATAGGTACTCTCCAATCCTCCCAACTCGCCGTGGACCGCCGCCGGCGACCACCGCAGCTCTCGGGCGCCGACGAGCTATGTTTCTCCCCCGTTTGAAATTTCAAACCTGACGGGTGGGACCCCCTCGTCAGTATTTTCTTTTTTTCGAACCGTTTTATGAAAACGCCTTCGAGCAGAGTGCGTTTTCCTTTGCAGTTGACGGCTTTTAGCCGAAGCGTTTTCTGTTTTTATCAGTTGGCCCCTGGAAACTTTCTGTTTCATTAGAGATGAGTCCCTGGATTAAAACCTTTATAACTTTTAAACAGAAACTGATTTTTGATTGATTCTTTTTCTGTCATCTCTATTTCTTTGTCTAGTTTTTTTTCATAATTATTTAAAAAATATTTGGAATACTTTTTTGTGCACTCACGGTATTTACATTAGTACGTATTTTCTCATACCGTAGATACCGGAGGAGGTGACGGAACCGCGAACTTCGCCAAGCTAGACTCCGACTACTCCAAACCAGGCAAGCATGTTCAAACTTTTGATATGATGAGTGTTCATTGCATGTTTGCATTAAGTAGTTACACGGCATGTTTATGAGCATTTCCATAAGTGTTATATTACATGCAATGTTGAGGTAAGTGAGTTCGAAAATCCATATTTTGTTGGATATGAGTTTGCATGGCCATGTGATGGCATGAGAATGGGTAAGATGGCAGTGTTGTAGCATGCCAGTCTTATGCCAGGCTATTTGACTCTAGTGTCAGCGTGAATCAAGTCACGTTTCCATCCGTTTCCCTTCCTGTACTACCACATGTTTCCTGCAAGGGATATGGCATAGTAAGTTGCAAACCGCTTTCCTGGTACACATCAAATAGAGAGGCTGTGATGAGGGTTCCATGGCCCTGGATTAAAGCCAGTCATCCGGTCAGGGGGCATGGGTGTTTCCGGTTGGGACCGAGAGGGGGGCACCCCTTAGAGCGCGCGTATATAAATTTGATCCCATGCTATTCGAGGTTGTGATCTCCCCGTCTCAAAGTTTTTCTTGTACGTTGTCTAGGGTGATTCCTGGCATCGTGAGGTGGGATGGGTGTGTACTGGTTAGATGTGTTTCTACCGAAATACCGTAAACGGAACTAGTCCTCGTGACTACGGAAATCCTTTGGCTGTGGATAATTAGTACAAACTCTGCAGAGTCAAAATCCTTTGAATCATCTTATCCATGTCCGAGTACTATGTTCAACTTATCTTGTCAAGATCCCCTCGATGGATTTAAAACTCCGGGAACCACATGAGTGTTAAGTCCGGTTATGTGTTTATTCCTGTGGATGGACTAACCCGTTTATTATTATGTGTTGAATATTTCCTATGAGTAATATATCTTTGTGAATTTATCAGATATGAATAATGAAATTTAAGCCCTTTCTGCGATGTCGTCCAGACGTCCGACTGTGGCACTCTTGTTATTTACTTTTGATATAAGCCCTTTCTGCGATGTCGCTCAGACGTCCGACTGTGGCACTCTTGTTATTTACTTTCGATATAAGCCCTTTCTGCGATGTCGCTCAGACGTCCGACTGTGGCACGCATGTTATTTACTTTCAATGTGAGCCCTTTCTGCGATGTCGCTCCGACGTCCGACTGTCATTTACTTTTCAATATAAGTCCTTTATGTGGTGTCGCTTAGACGCCCGACTGCGGCATGATTATTTATTCGTTTACCCTTCCAGGCCGATCCAGACACCCGATTGGTTTTTTTGTTATTTTGTTGGGATTTCGGGAGGACTACCGCCCGACTTCCTTTTTACATATCATGTTGTGCAATATTTATTATTAGAATGTGCATTGTTATTTGCTCATGACACATTCATGCATGCATTTATTATATCTTATGTACGAACTTTCTTGCGAGTACTTTCAAAGTACTCACATGGCTTGTTGATTTGGCCAGATGTTGACGTAGGCGATCTCATGGATGAAGAGTTCGATAGCCAGTCCTACGCCTAGAGGAGTCCCAGTCAGTCCCGTGCGATCCTGGATTTGGTCACTGTATTATATCTGCTTCCGCTACCCGAATAAACTCATCGAGCCTCACCTCGACGCTCGATGAGCTGCAAGTTTAGGAGTCATGTTATCCACTCCACTGTGATATATCCACCACCACTTTTATCTCGAGTCAGTAGTATGGCACCACACCCCTGTATCTTAACCGCCCTTATGTACAATATTGGCGTGTTTGTAATAGTTGTTGAGCAGCCTCAGCTCAACACTATAATATATTTAATGCTACTGGCCTTCTGTATCAAGTAATTGTCTAATAGTAAGGATAATTCTTCCTATACTGGAATCAAGAGATCGATTTCTCAATAAGTATTTTATGGAAAAACCGGTCATGACAAACTTGGTACCAGAGCCAGGCTGACTGTAGGAAGCCACTAGGTGCGATCGCTAAATGGTTATTAGCATAATAGAGTTAACTTATTATTTTTGCAAATGTAGTCAATTTCTGACAGTCAGCATAAATTTATGATCTGACCATTCAGAATTTTTGCCTACTTTTGTAGATGGCTGGCAACGACTGTGAGTCACAGGTGTTCGCCAACGTGCCTGAGGGGTTCGTCAAGCTCCTCTCATTCATCGTCCAGGTCGCGATGGGGCCATCAGTGCGCCCAGTCTTCACACTCTACCAGCACATGATCAACGAAAGTCTGACCATGCACCAGGCAGCGGTGCAATTAAAGGGAGGGCATGTTGAGTTACCCGCTTCCGGTTCTTGGGGAGAGCCATGCCTACGGAGAGGCATGCTATGTAGATGGCTGCCCGTGAGGCGATAGCTCGTCTCCGGGATGTTCTTCCTTCAATGAAGACTCGTCGCTACCGCTACCTTCCATGCCACGTGCCATACACCTGTCACTACTCATTCGCTTGCCCCAGAGGAGAGCGAGACGAGGCTATTGAGATACTTGTCGAGTACCTCCGGGCTCTGGAGGCAGCCTTCGACAACCTGGTGGACAACCCTATGGCTGCCCGCATGGACTCAGTCCATGGCTGTGCCGCCAACAGGAGGGAGCTCCTGCACACCGCACCACCGCTGACTTTCGTCTCGTCCTCGACATCTTATTCTCCTATAATTCTCGCCACTGCTCGTTGCCTTCCTACCACTTAGGAGTTCAACCAAGTCATTGCACCCACTTCAGTTTGTTCTGCACCACCTATTGTGCCCACTCCAGTCCGTGTTGCTCCGCCTATGGCGCCCGCTCCATCAACTCAGCGCAGCACTTCACATCTGGAGCCTATTAGCGAGGAGGAGGTTGAGTCCCCAGCATCACTAGGCCTCACCCTCGGCAGGCCAAGGGAGATCCTTACCATCTCCGACTGAGTATGCTTAGCCCCCATGCGATGTACCGACTTGTACGATATGTTTATATGTACATAGGTTGTGAGAAGTAGCTTGTTTGCGCATCATGTAGGAACTGGGAGAAGTGCACTAGCCTAAATAACATGTCAAGAATATGTACGCATATCCTGAGTGATGTATTTTATAATTACTGCTTGCGTGTAAGATATGTAATAGTCCTTCTCCGTGCGCAATCATTTATTCTCTTGAAAAATCTTGGTGCATTTAAAATTTCCCGTATTTATGAACTTATTGATTTTCGCGACTCAATTTCTTTTCTTATGAGTTTTACAAAATATATCCCCAGAGTGAAAAATGTCTCGTCCTTGGACACGCTCCATGCCAAATCCGCCAGAGGAAAATTATGGCACACCACCAAACAAAAATTTCACACAGGGGCAGTCAAGTCAACAGGGCAGTGAAACAACATTTAACCAAGTATGCCGCCTTTATGAACAGAGTCAGCAACAACATCAGGTAATGATGAAACAAGTCATCAATATGGGAAATCACCGTGGACAGTATCAGCAGCAATCCAAGTTGTCTGAACTACAGAAGACGCGTCCCCCAACATTTTCTCATACTGACAAACCTCTTGAGGCCGACGACTGGCTTCGGGACATGGAAAGAAAATTAATTATTGCATAGTGTTCAGACCGTGAGAAAGTACTATATGCACCGCACTATCAAAGTGGAGCAGTTGCATCATGGTGGGAAAATTTCCTACACATGCACCCCAACGAAAATGATATAACCTCGGAGGAGTTCAAAGAAGGTTTTCGTGGGGCGCACATTCCTAAAAGTGTTATGAAGATCTAGAAGAGAGTGTTTGATGACCTCAAACAAAGGACCATGATGGTGTCAGAATACAACAGTCAGTTTACTCTGTTGTCTCGCTACGCCAACGAAGAGCGTATGACTGAAAGCAAGAAGATGGAAAAATTCCTGGACGGTCTGGCACCCGCGCTTAAATGCCAGCTGGTTGTGCACACCTTCCCAGATTTCAAAACGCTGGTGGATAAGGCTATTACCTTGGAAAATGAGCGATTTAGCTTGGAGGATTTCCGCAAGCGAAAAAGGGACCAGACTACTCTTGCTCGCAACCACCGAAGCAATACGGCATTTCAGAAAGGTGGGACACACAAACCCACGACGAATATTTCACACCCAATCAAGAATTTCCATGCAAGGGACAAGGAGTTCACATATCGCCCCGGCGTTACTTGCTACGCTTGTGGAGAAGAAGGGCACCATCCAAGCAGTGCCCCAAGCCAAGGAACTCGACCCCAAAGCCGAACAACGGTGGCAATAATTCAGCGCCCAAGCAAAACAATTTCAACCCCAATAACAAGCAGAGGAAGGGTCATCTGAACCACGTGACCAGAGAGGAAGCACAAAACGCCCTCACTACGTTCCCTGTCAACACAATACCTGCCATGGTTTTGTTTTATTCTGGAGCTTCTCACTCGTTCATTTCGAAGAGATTTGCTTTGCAAAATTATTTTTCGATGCTTCCCTTGGAAAAATCCATGATCATCAAGTCCCCCGGGATTAAGCAAGTTACTCAGAGTTACTGCCAAGGTGTGGTTATTGAGTTTGAAGGATTGAAGTTTCACGTCAACCTTATTGTATTGGAAAATAAAGGACTGGATGTCATCCTAGGGATGGATTGGTTAACCACCAACAAAGGTTTTATTGACTGCTTCAACCGGACCGTAATTCTCAACCACCATCACGGGAAGACAATAAAAGTTTCAGCCAAAGAGAGACGGATATCTCGGCAACCGAGGTTGAACAAGGTGGACGTTTCTGAGTTAAGCAAAGTTCCAGTAGTGTGTGAGTTTCCAGACGTATTTCCCAAAGAACTACCAGGCATGCCACCAGACCGAGAGATAGAATTCAGCATTGAGCTAGCAACCGGAACCGCCCCCATATACAACAAACCATACAGAATGGCACCATCCGAGTTGGTAGAATTGAAGAAGCGAATAAAAGAATTACTGGACAAAGGATATATACGAGCCAGGTCCTCACCTTGGGGTTCACCAATTTTATTTGCCAAGAAAAAGGATGGGACACTGAGATTGTGTATAGACTATCGAGCATTTAACATGGTCACAATCAAGAAATACCCAATGCCACGGATAAATGATTTATTTGATAAGCTCGCTCAGGCCAAGGTCTTCTAAAAATTGACTTAAGGTCGGGATACCATCAATTAAAAGTACGAACAGGGGATATCCCCAAGACAGCCTTCACCTCCAGATACAGACTGTATGAGTTCACAGTAATGCCGTTTGGACTAACAAACACCCCCGCATATTTTGTTCACCTCATGAACAAAGTATTTATGAAGTTTATGGACAAGTTTGTTGTGGTATTCATCGACGATATTCTGATATACACCAAGACACCAGAAGAGCACGCTGAACATCTCCGAATCGTACTAGGAGAACTAAGGAAACATCAATTGTACGCCAAGTTCACCAAGTGTGAATTTTGGCTAAGACAGGTAGGTTTTCTGGGCCACGTACTGACCCAGGAAGGTATTGCCGTAGACCCGGAAAAGGTCAAGGCCGTACTTGGCTGGAAACCACCAGCCAGCGTAACGGACGTACGAAGTTTCTTGGGAATGGCAGGATACTACCGAAGATTTATTGAAGGATTCTCCACCATAGCAAAGCCAATGACGCAGTTACTCAAGAAGGACAAGAAGTTTGAATGGACTGAAGCTTGCGAGAAAAGTTTCCAAGAGCTAAAAAGGAAATTGACGACAACACCAGTATTAATTGTGCCAGACATACACAAGAATTTTGAGGTGTATTGTGACGCATCCCGGAAGGGCCTCGGATGCGTATTGATGCAAGAAGGCAAGGTAGTCACAGATGTTTCCAAACAACTTCTCAAGCATGAAGAAAATTATCCTACTCATGACTTGGAGTTGGCAGCAGTCATCCATGCACTCAAAGAGTGGAGACACTTCCTACTTGGAAATCGTTGTGAAATATACACAAACCATAAGAGCCTCAAGTATATTTTTACACAACCGGAACTAAATTTACGGCAACGACGCTGGTTTAAATTAGTAAAGGATTATGATGTTGGAATCCACTACCATCCAGGAAAAGCAAATGTAGTGGCAGATGCTCTAAGTCGGAACCCTAGCTCGGACAACGACAACCTACCAAACCTGAGACCTGAATTTCGGCAGGAGTTTGCTAAACTCAACTTAATGGTGGTCACCGAAGGCAGTGTGTCGAATTTGGAAATACAGCCTACCCTGATAGAAGGGATTAAGGAAGCTGAGCATGGGTACCCCAGCATTGAAGGCATAAAACGGAAGGTGAGTTTGGGCAAGGCCTCAGAATTCATCATAGACCAACATGGAATATTGTGGTACGGAGATAGGCTTTGCGTACCAAATATCGAGGACCTTAAACAGCAAATTTTAGCTGAATGCCACACCGCCCCTTATTCAATCCATCCTTGAGGAACAAAAATTTACAATGATCTTCAGGAGACATTTGGTTTCACGGTATAAAAATAGACATAGCCACGTTCATTGCATGTTGTGACTCTTGTCAACGCATCAAGGCCGAGCACCAGAAACCGGCCGGACTTTTACAACCAAATAAGATACCCGAGTGGAAATGGGACGAAATTGGAATGGATTTTTATTGTGGGACTACCTCGGTCATGACACGGGAATGATGCCATATGCGTCATCACAGATAGACTGACTAAGGTGGCACACTTCATCCCCGTGAAGACAACCCACACCACTCAGAAGCTTGCCAGGCTTTATCTTTCCCGTATCATCTACTTACATGGAGTTCCAAAGACTATAATATCGGACAGAGGCACTCAATTCGTCTCCAGATTTTGGGATCAATTACAACAAGCTCTAGGAACTCAACTGGCGTTTAGCACCGCATACCACCCCCAGACTGATGGGCAAACCGAACGCGTGAACCAAATTCTAGAAGACATGCTAAGGGCATGTGTCCTCACCTATGGAACCAGTTGGGAAGAAAGCTTGCCATACGCAGAGTTCGCATACAACAACAGTTACCAAGCCAGCCTGCAAATGGCACCATTTGAGGCTCTGTACGGGCGAAGATGTCGTACCCCGCTAAATTGGTCAGAAACCGGAGACAACCATATCTTCGCCCCAAACATGCTCAAGGAGGCTGAAGATAAAGTTAAGATAATTAGGGATCGACTCAAGACAGCCCAAAGTCGACAGAAGAGTTATTACGATCAAAAACATCGGGGAGTCAGTTTTGAACCCGGTGAGTTTGTGTACCTACGAGTATCTCCTATGAGGGGCCTGCAATGATTCAAGGTTAAGGGAAAGCTAGCACCAAGATTCATCGGACCCTTCTGTATAGTGGCACGAAGAGGCATGGTAGCCTACCAGCTAGACTTACCCGGAGAATTATCCGATGTCCACGACGTGTTCCATGTCTGGCAATTGAGGAAGTGCGTGAGCAACCTAGAGAAGCAAGTATCCCATGAAGACATTGACGTGCAACCAGACCTCACTTATCGGGAACGTCCAATAAAAATATTGGCGGAGTCTGAGAGGAGGACCCGACAGAAAACCATCAAGTTTTTCAGAGTTCAGTGGAGCAATCACACCGAGAATGAAGCGACTTGGGAAAGAGAGGATTTTCTTCGGACAGAGCACCCACACTTATTTGAGGATCAGCTGAAATATCGGGGACGAGATTTTTCCTAAGGGGATAGGTGTTGTGACACTCCAAAATTTCTTATTTAATTTTCAACAAAAACCATGCTTGATTTGAAGAAGGTCATTTAAATCCTTCTTAAAACCTCTCTGTGTCAAAACTTTTCCCCATGGCAAGGATTTGATTTTTTGTATCTTCTTCAACCCTGGTGTTTGGTTATTAAAAACCTTTCTTCTGATTTTTCCCATCTCAAATATCTTTTTGGAATTTATTTTCTTTTAAAAAGAAATCCTATGGGTTTTGGAGCTACTCTTTTGTTTGAAACCATCCTTTGTTTTACCATGCCTCATGTGGTAAATTCTCCCAAAAACCCCTCCCTCCACTTTGGGGCAACCCAAACATTCTGTTCCAACAGGTCCGAACCATTTTTGGATTTTATTTCATTTATTATTTCCCAAAAAACAATTCTGTCATTTATTCTAAGCCTAGATGATTTACAAAGGAAGTACCTGATTTCTTTTGAGTTTTGATCTCAAACCAACTTCCCTAGATACTCCTTAGCACCCCCAACCTAGATCCATCAAGATCCACACTTCCTCTTTTAAAAAAATTCAAGTTTCAACCTCTGCAAATTTGGACCAGATTCACCATTTTTGGTGAAATTCATATTTTTCTTTCTCCAAAAATTCCACCAAAATTCAGGCAGCCCCCAGGTGCTTTGAGAGACCACCACACCAAAGATCAGCCCCAGATATATTTTTCCCATGCTTGAATCATTTCATCAAACACTTGGCCGGCACTATTCCTGTACAATTTCAGCAAAATTCAGAGTTTCAGAGTGTTGACAGTGTCGTTTTTCGTCAGTGCCTTGTCATCGATCACCCGTGCACCCTGGCGCATTGCGCGTGGCCTCTCCTCCTTGACCAGAGCACCACACGCGCCCTTGGACGGGCGCAGGTGTCGGTGGCGGCGAGCATCGCCGACGCCGGCAGCTTCTGCGGTGGTACAGCCACCCGTGGCGGCCAACGGAGCCAGCGCCAGCTCGGTATGTCGTTCTGCGCCACCCAACGCTCCCTAGTCCTCCGCGTGGCCTCACTCATGCCAGCACACACCGCAGCACCGCCGCCGTGGCCCGGCAAGCAGTGGCGCGCCTTCCGCCACCGACGGGCCCCGCCACCCTGCTCGCCGAAACCACCCAAAGACGCCTAATCCAGCCAAGGTTAGCTGCCAAACGGAGCCCGTGGACCTCCACGTTGATGCCCAACACCCTAAACTCCCCGACCAAGCACTGCGCCGCCGTAACCATCGCCGGAGATCCCCGTTCGTGGCCACCGCCTCGGATCGCCTATAAGAAGAGGTCCCGAGCTCGTTCTCGAGCATGCACCACCAGGAGGACCTCGAGGAGGTCTCCTCCCCCAACTCCGGCCGCCCCGATCCGCCTCGGCCACCAGCTCTGTCCACTCCGGTGAGGCCATACCCGCCGCCCAAACCTCATCGGTAGTCCCCTCGAGCACCCAATGATCTAACCCAGTTTTTAATTTGACCTCTGCCGCAGCCCTCCCCGACGAGATCCAACTCCACCCGAGCCGCTGTCCGCCGGAGCAAGGACCGCCGTCGACGTGGTGCTCGCCGACGACCACCACCACCACCCACCGACGCGGAAGGACACACTGAGCAAGTAGGTACTCTCTGATCCTCCCAACTCGCCGTGGACCGCCGCCGGCGACCACCGCAGCTCTCGGGCGCCGACGAGCTCTGTTTCTCCCCCGTTTGAAATTTGAAACATGGCGGGTGGGACCCCCCTCGTCAGTATTTTCTTATTTTCGAACCGTTTTCTGAAAATGCCTTCGGGCAGAGTATGTTTTCCTTTGCAGTTGACGGCTTCCGAAGCGTTTTCTGTTTTTATAAGTTGGCCCCTGGAAACTTTCTGTTTCATTACAAATGAGTCCCTAGATTAAAACCTTTATAACTTTTAAACAAAAACTGATTTTTGATTGATTCTTTTTCTGTCATCTTTATTTCTTTGTGTAGTTTTTTGTCATAATTATTTGAAAAATATTTGGAATACTTTTTTTGTGCACTCATGGTATTTACGTTAGTACGTATTTTCTCATACCGTAGATACTGGAGGAGGTGACGGAACCGCGAACTTCGCCAAGATAGACTCCGACTACTCCGAACCAGGCAAGCATGTTTGAACTTTTGATATGATGAGTGTTTGTTGCATGTTTGCATTAAGTAGTTACACGGCATGTTTATGAGCATTTCGGTAAGTGTTATATTACATGCAAAGTTGAGGCAAGTGAGTTGGAAAATCCATATTTTGTTGGATATGAGTTTGCATGGCCATGTGATGGCATGAGAATAGGTAAGATGGCAGTGTTGTAGCATGCCAGTCTTATGCCAGGCTATTTGACTCCAGTGTCAGCGTGAATCAAGTCACGTTTCCATCCGTTTCCCTTCCTGTACTACCACATGTTTTCCGCAAGGGATATGGCATAGTAAGTTGCAAACCGCTTTCCTGGTACACATCAAATAGAGAGGCCGTGATGAGGGTTCCATGGCCCTGGATCAAAGCCAGTCATCTGGTCAGGGGGCATGGGTGTTTCCGGCTGGGACCGAGAGGGGGGCACCCCTTAGAGCGCGCGTATATAAATTTGATCCCATGCTATTCGAGGTTGTGATCTCCCTGTCTCAAAGTTTTTCTTGTACATTGTCTAGGGTGATTCCTGGCATCGTGAGGTGGGAAGGTTGTGGATAATTAGTACAAACTCTGCAGAGTCAAAATCCTTTGAGTCATCTTATCCATGTCCGAGTACTATGTTCAACTTATCTTGTGAGTATCAGTCTCAGTGACAAAAACTCCAGTGAACCACATGAGTGTTAAGTCCGGTTAAGTGTTTATTCCTGTGGATGGACTAACCTGTTTATTATTATGTGTTGAATATTTCCTACGAGTGATATATCTTTGTGAATTTATCAGATATGAATAATGAAATTTAAGCCCTTTGTGCGATGTCACCCAGACGTCCGACTGTGGCACTCTTGTTATTTACTTTTGGTATGAGCCCTTTCTGCGATGTCGCTCAGACGTCCGACTGTGGCACTCTTGTTATTTACTTTCGATATAAGCCCTTTCTGCGATGTCGCTCAGACGTCCGACTGTGGCACGCATGTTATTTACTTTCAATGTAAGCCCTTTCTGCGATGTCGCTCCGACGTCCGACTGTGGCACGCTTGTCATTTACTTTTCAATATAAGCCCTTTATGTGGTGTCGCTTAGACGCCCGACTGCGGCATGATTATTTATACGTTTACCCTTCGAGGCGTCGCTCCATACACCCGATTGGTTTTCTGTTATTTTGTTGGGATTTCGGGAGGACTACCGCCCGACTTCCTTTTTACATATCATGTTGTGCAATATTTATTATTTGAATGTGCATTGTTATTTGCTCATGAAACATTCGTGCATGCATTTGTTATATCTTATGTCCGAACTGTCTTGTGAGTACTTTCAAAGTACTCACCTGGCTTGTTGATTTGGCCAGATGTTGACGAAGGCGATCTCATGGATGAAGAGTTCGATAGCGAGTCCGACGCCTAGAGGAGTCCCAGTCAGTCCCGTGCGATCCTGGATTTGGTCACTGTATTATATCCGCTTCCGCTACCCGAATAAATTCATCGAGCCTCACCTCGACGCTCGATGAGCTGCCAGTTTAGGAGTCATGTTATCCACTCCACTGTGATATATCCACCACCACTTTTATCTCGAGTCAGTAGTATGCCACCACACCCCTGTATCATAACCGCCCTTATGTACAATATTGGCGTGTTTCTAATAGTTGTTGAGCAGCCTCAGCTCAACCATGTAATATATTTAATGCTACTGGCCTTCTGTATCAAGTATTTATCTAACAGTAAGGATAATTCTTCCTATACTGGAATCAAGAGATCGATTTCTCAATAAGTATTTTATTGAAAAACCGGTCGTGACGGCATGCTACGGAACCAAGTCCTGCCTTGTAGACGCAAAGTCCAGCGTACCTTATTTATAAGGCCACAGCCGATTGGAAAAGCCAAAAACAATCGATCTATCAATACAAACTACTTTTTCACGTACATCTATTTTCTGTCGTACACAATCGAGCCCTAGCAGCCCTAGGGTTTGGCGATCTTTGTCGTTTTGCGCTGGAAAGCGGCCGGTTCTCCTCCACGAAAGCGAGGAAATCTTTGTTGCTTTGCTCGTAAAGCAATCGTTCGTCGTCACGAAAGCACGACAAATATCTTGGTGTTGCGCGGCGATTTCGCGTGCCAACATCGCCTTCGGGATAGGAGGTTGAAGTCGTAGGCTGACCCGATTGAAGTCTTGAGATCGGATGTGTCATATTAATGCACGACAGAAGCACAAAAATTTTAAGAACAATTTTCGGATTGGCACCAAATGACTTGATTTAGGTCAGACATCAAGCTTTTACATAACTTTTTTGGCTTTTCGAGCTTATGGCATTTCTAACCTATTTGTGTGTCTCCAGCATAAGTCTTGCAGTACAGTGCCGGACACCTTTAAAGCTTCGGCAATATCAAAGAGGGGCTGCGGCTAGAGCCAAACCCACCAAAAGCCAAGGTATCCCATGGATTCCTCAGCAAAACATTCTCGGATACTGCTTTATATGCATCGGTTTCGAATTGTGTCTCTGGTCAATAGTTGGGTTGCCCGGCTCCTATGCTTGCCTCCTACGTTCCTCTTTGTTCGCCTAGGTGTGTTAAGGGAGAACCACTGCGATTGTGCTTTCAGGTCGCATGGTTAAAGCGCCTCAATAGAGAAAGCGAAAAACTGACTGTCACACTAAGTGCAAACTGGTCAGTGATCCGATGACTGTGTCAAACTATAGATCGATAGAGGTCACCCCAGGTGAGACGATGGGCCTTTCATACAACTGGCCGAAGTGTTAATGGCTTGTCCTCGGCTGATGCCGAACACTGACCGGGGGCTTGTAACTAGCCTCCCAGTTTAAAGCTCATGTGACTAAGTGAAAGTTCTAAAGCCCGCATATCTGATTGCCTCGTTTCCGCAAACATAACCGCCTTCGGGCACCGAGACGTCGGCTAAGGATTGTTTTGTTATTGCGGAAACACGCTGCGTAGTATCCACAAAGGGGTGGAAGCCGATGATGGGCCACTTTCAACTGATAAACGGTCGCAACAGAGTCAAAATAAATATATCATTAGCATTTGCTTTCAGTATACAAGCGCTGCCTTCCATAATCATCGTTATAAAGCCATAAATATGCCTCAAATTTGACTAAAGATTTTGGCCAAGCTGGGTTGCCTGGCTCCTGTGTTTAACCCTACGTTCCTGATTGTTCGGTTAGGGGGTAAAGGGAGCATCTCTGTGATAGTTACTACCTGGTCATCCGGGTTAGTACCTCAGACTGGGTGAAGCCTAAAGCTAGCTATCTTAAGAATATAATTGGTTGTCAACGAGGAAGTGAAAATTTAGTTTCGCTAAAGATCACATAGTTCGGGAACTTTCCCCAAACTAAATCCTCAATATTTTTCTCCTGCATTAATCATAGGTGAGGTTTCATGATCATGGTCGGCATGAGAACTCAAAGAAAAGAACCGATAGCGGGATTATTTTCTTTGGAAGATGTTTCTTACGTTAAATAGTAAATATAACATTGTCTCTGCATACCATTGTTTATAAAACCGTATGATCGTATTGCCTTGTTTGTCGTAATTCTTTGCCCTCATAAAGGCTTTATAAAGTAGGACAAACACTCCCCGGCTACTGGCCGAGGAGGTTGAAGCCGATGGTCGGTCAGCAAAGTTTTGTACAGTGCGGAACCGATCATTAATGATGTAGAGTACTTGAATACATAGAATCACTACACATAATTTGTGATTTTACTCCAGATGTCGATCCTTAATTCGGCCACTCATGCCCACATTAAGGCTCGGGGGCTAATGGGCTTCTGGCTTAGCATTTACTAATTCTAGATGATACCCCGAGCGTTGCTGCAGGAATTTAAAGTATCGTATAGAAGAGGATTATGAAGTTAAAAGTAATAAATAAAGAAAAGAAATATAAATATATTTATTTGAACCATTGATGGTATGATATAAATATGCATCGCCTTTTTGCAGAGAAATATAAATACATCGCTAACATGAAAACTTGAAGCATGAAGTTTGATGGGAATTCCATTAAACATGCCCAAGCTCGGCCAGAATACTAATATTTCAGAAAAAATGAAGAGTAATCTAGGACCAATCCAAAAGCCCGAAGCCTAGCTCAAAACCCCGCAAAAACTACTAACATGAAAAAAAGGAAACATCCACGATAGAGTATTCTGAAAAAAAAAGAAACAGCCACGATAGAGCATGCCGTGCAGCGGACACGTTTTTTCAGTACGTCGGCACGTTTCCTGGTGCGCGCGCACGGTTGAGGCAGATAAAACCGGTGGTTCCTGCGTTTTGCACCGCGCATTTCAATAGTTCGCATCACATTTATCATCTTCCTAATTAACTCCCACTCTGATTGATTTCCTGTAAATCTCTCCATCTTCTAAACAGGTGCCTTTTCTTCTTCTCCAGCGACTAAACTAGAGTACTAATACAGATATGTTCTAGGCCACAGCCAGTAGCGGTTCTGCACGAGAGGCTGACTGGATTGATCACATATTCAGGTTTAGCCCTAGAAAATTGGTCTACGACTACGAATTTGAAGCCCCCATGTTCGATTCCATCACCTGATGTTACACGTCTCGAAGAGGAGACGGAGGTTGGTGGCTTCTAGAACCAGCTAACTATCCGTGGGAGAAGATGCCTCCGCGGTGTAGTAGCCGTCTGCGGTGTTACCCTCTTCTCGGTCGTGTTTGCCAACTCCCTGCTCCTTCGTTCTTGTGTACGCCATCACGGTGTTCATCACATGGTAGGCTTTCGCCTCACCCAGGATCCGAGCTCTCTATCATGGCGTTTGTCTGTTCGTAGGTACAATTGGACCTGTGGGATGCGAAGTAGATGCTGGGGTTCGCTCGGATTTCGGCATCATTTTCGTCCAACTTCGCCATGCACGCCGAGCCAGTCAGCCTACAGGAATGGTTCAGCATAACTTCTCCTCTGTGGTTAGCGCTAGTTCTCTCTTGATTGTTCTATCTGTTGAAAATATTGGATCTTTTCATATTGGATCGTTGGTCTGATGAGTAGTACCCTTTTTGATAAATTTTATAAACGTACATAGATTAGTTCTTTTCTTCAGTAGTAAATTTTAAGTGGAGATTGGAGTTTTAGTAGGGACCAAATAATGGTACATCTTCGTTCAGTGATTGGTTATAAGTATTGTACACGTGAGAAGAAATTGCGAGGACCTTACAACATTCTGAAACCTTTGATTACAGAGGATAATGGACGTGGTTGGGGCCATGGTGTAGCCATGGTGGTGATACTTTTTGACTATCAAAATGTGTTGGTCTGATAAGTGATGCGCTGTTATAGTGAAAGTCAGCTCGCTGCTCATGTCTTGCCCGAGGACACAATTACTAGATTTTTGGTGTGATTTACCATTACTATCTTATGGCAATGGTTAATCCTTAGAGCATCTCCAATAGATGGTCTAAATGTAAAAATAACTAAATTTTGGACCGTCTGGGGCAAAAAACGTTGCTCCAACAGACGGTCCATATGTAAAAAAAATAGACCGCGGACTCTCTATGATGTAAAATGCAACACCTCGCAATGCAAATATACATCACAAGATGCATCTGGTCCAAAACTAGCCGCCGCCTGCGAATGCCCAACCGCAACTTCATTTCCGTTCCCGCCCGCGCCTGTCCGCCCGCCTGCGACACAGCCGGCCGGAATCCGCCGCCACGACCGCCCGAAACCTCGTCGTCGGCGCCGCCACCACCCCACATCCCCCCGCCGCCTTCGCCGCCGCCGCCCTCCGCCCCTGTCACCCCCGTCGCCTCCCCGCCGCCGCCCGTCTGCCGCCGAATCGAGTGGTAGCCGGCGCGGGATTCGGCCCCTCCGGCAGTCCGGCTGCGGCGGTAGGGCTCCGTCGGTTCTTGTAGGCTGCCGCCGACCTCCTCCCGTCGGCCGTGATCCTGTCCACGGCCGTTGCGCCGGCCGCACGACCGCCTCCCCACCGTCCTCTGCCCGGCTGCCGAACTAGTTTTCGCTGCCCGCAATCCCAATTTGCTATTGTGCGAGGACCATCTAGATTTTGGGATCAAAAGATCCTTTGGTACATCATGACCGCCTGCGTGATCATGCATAACATGATAATTGAGAACGAGCGCGGAAACAATTTAGATTACAACTTTTATCACTTGATGGGCATTCCTGTTATCCCCATGCGAAAAGAACAGCGCATCAGACGTTTCATGAAGGTGTACAACGAGATTAGAGACAACGATGTGCATGACCAACTTCAGAAAGATTTGATGGAAGAGCATTGGAAATGGTATGGCGAAAGATCCGCATAGATTCATTATTTGTTTGTTCAAAACCATGTTGTATTTGTGCAAAACTATGTTGTATTTGTGTTGCATTGCATCTCCTGGATCTGAAGAACTATGTAATAATTTGATATTGTGGACATGATTTTTTTTATGTTATTTTCAAATATTTGCGGATGTACAGTGGCTGGACAGCGGCTGAACAGCAGTCGGGCGGCTGTTGGCCGGTTTTGGACCATATATTTGAACCATCTATTGGAGTTGCTCTTTTGGACCATGAATTTGGACCATCTGTTGGAGTTGGCCTTTTTTCGGAGCTACAAAATGCACTTTTTGACGGTCCAAAATTTACATGTCCGGTTTTGGACCGTCAAAATTTGGATCATCTATTGGAGATGCTCTTACTGTGTCCATCTATTTTTTTTTCGAGTGGTATGTACTTGGCGACTTGAATTGAACATTTGTCTACAGGTGAACAAATGCAAGTCACTATAGGCCAACAGCGTACTAAATTAATTCAATGATCTTACAAGCAAACCTAACTATTTAGGAGATGAATCCATGAACTTTAGGGATAAAGCTTAATATATTTTGGGTTGAAATGTATTTGTTCCAACATTTGAAATTTAAATACCAATATTTCATCAAATCCCTAACATCAAATTTCAAATGTAAATGTATCTGTCCAATTTCAAGCCATATTTCCTGTTCATTCATCCAATATATGCTATTCATCTATACTACTCATCAAAGTAAGAAAGTCCCGCAGCAACGCGCGGGTATCATCTAGTTAACTAAATGGTACGCCCTGGTCGTCGGGAGTTGCGCCACCACTGGCCACTGATCCAAGGATAGAGCGCGCACAACATCCCTGGAGGTGTAACTCCCTTTTCTCCTCACCTTTTCTTTCAAGCTGCAGGCGCGGTTCCTAGCAAATAGGGAGTACATCCATACATCTGAATATATATATGACCGCCAGCAAGATATCATTCCCTATAAAATGGAAAAAGAACATGCATATACAACAATACACATCAGGCACGCACAGCACATATGCATCTCTTTCATAAAAATAAGCACACATGCATGCCTTCAGAGGAACAACGACATAGAGCGTGAAGATATGGACAACTAAACAGTTGGAGAGTCCTCATCCTCCTGCTCTCGGCGTCCGTATGGCTCCATCAGCGTTGCCAACATACATCGGGGCCGGTGCCCTCGCCCTTCTCAGCTACTCTGATTCATAATCCAAGCTTCCACCGGAACTAACTAAAAAAGGTTCAGATTAGAGGAGATAAAAGGAAAAAGAGCACCCAACCTCTGGCGGATGAGTTGTTTTAGGAGGATGCCGACCGTGGCCCGCATGGTTCACCAAGAGCTTGGGTCAATGTTCAAGCGTATAACTTGGGCCAACAAAGCCCCCACTGGCAGCAGTCAAGAGGCTCCACACCGGCGTTTAGCATGCAGGTCTCTGGTGGCGTCAGCCTACGAAGGCTTGGCCAGCCATGGCGCAATATGGAGAGTGGCAGAAATAAATAGACGGGGAGAAGAAGCAGGAAGATCAAGCTGAATATTTATTAATGGAAGGGATATGAGCAGACCATCCAACGAAGAAGCAATAAAATGAAGGGGCCGCAAAGATTCATTGGATGGTTCGCATGGAAAGGTTAAATTGATGATAAGAAATGATGCATGTAAGAGCAAGAATTAATAAGGAGGAGCAGAATCATCTCTTATTACTCTTCGCCCCGAAGTTTTATTACCTCTGTTACCCCTTCATCTTATCTTAGCCATGAAAACAAAATGATGATGTGGCATCATGCATGTGTAAAATTGCTGACTTGTCTAGTTGATGAGGTGGATAGCTTGCATGTCAAGAGAAATAGGATAGTGGGTATGAACTATTTAAGTATATAGATTAAAGGGACACATCGATCCCCTGATCTAGTGTTGCCATCTGACCAGTGTCTCAGGTGCTACTGCATTGCCTATTCAATGTAGAAAATTCAAAGTGCTTAGTGTTCGGCTTGACCGAACTATGGGGAAACGCGTCTTCGGACAACAATAGACCATCTGGGAATTATCCGGCATCAAGCTAATATATTACGGTGACTTCTCAAAACCCTCTCTTAAGCACTACGGGAAACAGCTAGTTTGCCGTCAGGAGGCGTCCTTGCCGTCAGCTTTTCGTCGGGCAGACGACAAAGAGATGGTTTGCCGTCATCTGCAGACGGCAAAGAAAAACTAACGGCAAAATATACTTTGCCGTCTGCGAAAAAAAACACAAACGGCAAAAAGATTACTTTGCCGTCTACAAGGACAAATACAGACGACAAAGTATCTTTGCCGTCTGTGTTTTCAATTATATACGGCAAAGACATTTCATCGGTGTGTGTAATTGAAAACGCAGACAACAAAAATACTTTGCCAAACAGTCAACGCATACAACAAAGGAAAGAAACACATCTCACGGATCCATCTCCCACGCCCCCACGTCCTCTCTCTCCCCACGCACGTTCTCTGCAAGTTAGAAAGTTGATCATAGCAGACCAGACACGATCAATACAGAACATGCTCCCTGCCGCCGACGGGTCCGCGCCGATGCGTTCCGTCGAGCATACCCAAAGCAACCAAATCACGGCTCGTTCAGCACCTAAACGGAATCAGTTGACCTCCGCGATGGCACTCAACACTAAAACCACCCCGACCAATGCCCTGCGCCGTCGTAACACTCGCCGGACTTATCCGTTCACGACAACCGCCTCGGGCCATCTGTATATAGCACCCCCCGAGCTTGCTCTCGCCCTCGCACAACTTCACCACCTCACCAGACCCCGCCTAGCCACTGGAGGAGCCTCGAGGGGCCCTTCTTCCTCGACTCCGGCCAACTCCGTCCGCCTCGGGCTCCGGCAACGTTACCTTCGGTGAGAACTCCTCCACCGCCCTACTCTTGCCCGTAGCCTCGTGGCACCACTAGGAGGCTAACCCCCACCTCAATTTAACCTCCACAGCACTCTCTGGCGCGGCCCACGACCACCCGAACCGCCGTCCGCCGGAGCAAGAGCCACCGTCGACGTGGTGCTCGCCGGCGACCACCACCACCACCCACCGACGCGGAATGGCGCCCTGAGCACGGAGGTACCTTCCGATCTCCCTACCTCACCGTGGATCGCCGCCGGCGACCACCGCGGCTCTCGGGCACCGTCGTGCTCTGCCGCCTCTTTCAAATATTCAAACCTGACGGGTGGGACCCGCCCGTCAGCCTCTCTGTTTTTTTTTTTGAACCGTTTTCTGAAAGCGTACTCTGGCAAATACGCTTTCTACTCTGAACCGTTTTTCTGCACTTTTCTGCTTAAGCCCCTGAGGGATTTCTGTTTCATTACAGATTGGTCCTCGGACCAAAACTCTTATAACTTTTTAAAAGAAAGGAATTTGTGAGTGATTCTTTTTCTGTCCTCTTCGAAATTTTGTCTAGTTTTTTATCATATTTATTTGAAAAATATTTGGATTTCTTTTCTGTACCCCATGGTATTTACGTTAGCGCGTGTGTTTTATGTACCGTAGATACCGAAGGAGGTGACGGAATCGCGAACTTCACCGAGCTAGACCCCGACTACTCCGAACCAGAGAAGCATGTTTGAACTTTTGATATGATGAGTGTTTGGGCATGTTTGCATTATTTTTGTATCATGGCACGTTCATGAGCATCTCGATGAAAGTTTATCTCGTAAGAGTTGAGGCAAGTGAGTTTCGGAAAAATCCATGAGTTGTTGGAAACATGTTGCATGGCCATAAGTTGGCATGAGTATGGGTAAGATGGCAGTGTTGTAGCATGACAGGCTTATGCCAGACCGTTGACCCAGTGTCAACATAAATCAGTCAAATTCTCGGCCGTCTCCGCTTTCGTACTACCACCTGTTTCCCGCAAGGGATACGGCTTAGTAAGCTGCAAACCACTTCCTGGTACACACCAAATCGAGAGGCCGGGATGAGGGTTCCATGGCCCTGGATTAAAGCCTTTCATCCGGTCAGGGGGCATGGGTGTTTCGGTTGGGACCGAGAGGGGCACCCCTTAGAGCTGCGTAAATAAATTTGATCCCATGCTATTCGAGATTGTGATCTCCCGTCTCAAAGTTTTTCTTGAACGCTGTCTAGGGTGATTCCTGGCAACGTGAGGTATGATGGGTGTGTACTGGTTAGCTGTGTTTCCGCCAAAATACCGTAAATGGAACTAGTCCTTCGCGACTACGGAAATCCGTTGGCTGTGGACAAACTTTGGTACAAACTATGTAGAGTCAAAAATCTTGAATTTCATCTTATCCATGTCCGAGTATTGTGTTCACCTTATCTTGTCAAGTGTCAGTCTCGGTGACAGAAACTCCTGAGAACCATATGAGTGTTAAATATTTATTCCCTGTGAATGGACTAACCCGCTTATTGCCTTGTGAGGAATATTTTCCGTGAGCACCATTTCTTGTCAGTTATGAAAAATGAATTATAAGCCCTTTCTGCGATGTCGCTCAGACGTCCGACTGCGGCATTGTTATTATTTACTATTATTATAAGCCCTTTCTGCGATGTCGCTCAGACGTCCGACGGCGGCATTGTTATTATTTACTTTTATCATAAGCCCTTTCTGCGATGTCACTCAGACGTCCGACTGCGGCATTGTTATTATTTACTTTTATTATAAGCCCTTTCTGCAATGTCGCTCAGACGTCCGACTGCGGCATTGTTATTATTTACTTTTATTATAAGCCCTTTCTGCGATGTCGCTCAGACGTCCGACTGCGGCATTGTTATTATTTACTTTTATTATAAGCCCTTTCTGCGATGTCGCTCAGACGTCCGACTGCGGCATTATTATTATTTAATTTTGTTATAAGCCCTTTCTGTGATGTCGCTCCGACGTCCGACTGTGGCACGCATGTCTTTTCTTTCAATATGAGCCCATTATGAGGTGTCGCTTAGACGCCTGACTGTGGCTTGTTTTACTTAATTGTTCACCCTTCGAGGCGTCGCTTCAGACACCCGATCGGTTTTGAGTTATCTTCTTTGGGTTTTCGAGCGGACTACCGCCGATTCCCTTTTTACTTACTTGTGATGCTGATTTGATAGCACATTATTATAAATCAATCATGTCGCATTCATGCATACATTTGTTATATCTTTTGTCCGAATTGTCTTGCGAGTACTTTCAAAGTACTCACCTGGCTTGTTGATTTGGCGGAATCTTGTGAAGGCGATCTCATGGATGAAGAGTTCGATAGCGAGTCCGGCGCTGGAGGAATCGGTCGATCTCGTGCGACCCCTGGATTAGTCACTGTGATATATCCGCTTCCGCTACCCAAATAAATTCATCGAGCCTCACCTCGACACTCGATGAGCCGCTAGTGTAGTAGTCTTATTATCCACCCCCACTGTGTTATTCCACCAATCACTCATATCTCGAGTCAATAGTATTGCCACTCCACACCATTGTGTCATATCCGCCATTATGTATAATTATTGGCGTGTTTGTAATAATTGGTTGGGTATCTTCAGCTCGACCCTGTAATATTTTAATGCCACTGGCTTATTGTATCAATGTTTTGTCTACCGGTATGGAGGATTTTCCTCATACTGGATTTCATAGGTCGGTTGCTCAATAAATATTTTTATTGAAAAACCGGTCGTGACAAGCTTGGTACCAGAGCCAGGCTGACTGTAGGAAGCCACTAGGTGCGATCGCTAATCGGTTATTAGCAGCATAGAGCTGTTTATTATGTTTACAAATGTAGTCAATTTCTGACAGTCAGCATAAATTTATGATTTGACTACTCAGGATTTTTGCCAACTTTTGTAGATGGCTGGCAACGACTGCGAGTTGCAGATGTTCGCCAACATGCCCGATGGGTTCGTCAAGCTTCTCTCCTTCATCGTCCAAGTCGCGATGGGGCCAGCTATGCGCCCAATCTTCTCACTCTCTCAGCACAAGTTCAATGACCGTCTAACCATGCACCAAGCCGCGGTGCAATTCAAGGGAGGGCGTATTGAGTTATGCCGCTTCCGGTTCTTGGGGAGAGCCATGCCCACGGAGAAGCATGCACTGCAGATGGCAGCCCGTGAGGCGATAGCTCATCTCAGGGACATCCTTCCTTCAATGAAGACTCGTCACTACCGCTACCTGTCATGTCACGTGCCATATACCTGCCACTACACGTTCTCTTGCCCCAAAGGAGAACGGGACGAAGCTTTTGAGATGCTCATCGAGTATCTCCGGGCTTTGGAGGCACCCTTCGACAACCTGGTGGACGACTTTGTAGCTGCCCGCATGGACTCAGTCCATGGCTGTGCCGCCAACAGGAGGGAGCTCCTGCGCGCTGCACCGCCACTGACTTTCATCTCGTCATCAGCATCGTTTGCTCCTACTGCTCTCACCACTACTCGTGGGGCACATATTCCTAAGAGTCTTATGAGGATCAAAAAGAGAGAATTTGATGACCTCACGCAAAGGACAATGACGGTGTCAGAATACAATAGTCAGTTTACTCTGCTGCCTCGCTACGCCAACGAGGAGCGTATGTCGGAAAACAAAAAGATGGAGAAATTCCTAGACGGTCTGACACCCGCGCTTAAATGCCAATTGGTCGTACACACCTTTCCAGATTTTAAGACGCTGGTGGATAAGGCCATTACCTTGGAAAATGAGAGACGCAGCTTAGAAGATTTCCGCAAGCGGAAGAGGGACCAGACCAGTCACGCCCGGAACCACCGCAGCAAGACAGATGTTCAGAAAAACTGGACACCCAAACCCACGACAAGCGTCTCACGCCCAATCAAGAGTTTTCATGCAAGGGACAAGGAGTTCACATACCGCCCAGGCGTTACCTGTTACGCTTGTGGAGAAGAAGGGCACTATGCCAAGCAGTGCCCCAAGCCAAGGAACTTCGACCCCAAAGCCGAACAACGGAGGCAATAATTGGCGCCAAAGCGCAACAATTTCAACCCAAATAACAACCACAGGAAGGGTCATCTGAACCACGTGACCAAAGAGGAAGCCCAAAATGCCCCGGATATCGTGACTCGATGCGTTTCACATCAACACAGTACCTGCCATGGTTTTGTTTGATTCTGGAGCTTCTCACTCATTCGTTTTGAAAAGTTTCGCCTTGCGAAATAATTTTTCGATGATTCCCTTGGAAAAATCTATGGTCGTCAAGTCCCCTGGAATTAAGCAAGTTACCCAGAACTATTGCCAGGGTGTGGTTATCGAGTTTGAAGGGTTGAAGTTTCACGCAAATCTTATCGTGTTGGAAAATAAAGGACTGGATGTCATTTTAGGGATGGATTGGTTAACCACCAACAAAGGTTTTATTGACTTCTTCAACAGGACCGTAATTCTCACCCATCACCACGGGAAGACCATAAAAGTTTCAGGCAAGGAAAGAAAAATATCGCGGCAACCGAGATTGAACAAAGTGGATATTTCTGAATTGAGCAAGGTTCCTGTAGTGTGTGAATTTCCAGATGTATTCCCCGAAGAGCTACCAGGCATGCCACCAGACCGAGAGATAGAATTCAGCATTGAGCTAGCACCCGGAACCGCTCCCGTATACAAGAAACCATACAGAATGGCACCATCCGAATTGGTAGAACTGAAGAAGCAAATAAAAGAATTACTGGACAAGGGTTATATACGAGCCAGCTCCTCACCACAGGGTTCACCAATTTTATTTGCCAAAAAGAAGGATGGAACACTGAGATTGTGCATAGACTATCGAGCGCTAAACATGGTCACAATCAAGAACAAATATCCGATGCCACGAATAAATGATTTATTCGATCAACTCGCTCAAGCCAAGGTGTTCTGAAAGATTGACTTGAGGTCGGGATACCATCAACTGAAAGTGCGAACCGAAGATATTCCCAGGACAGCTTTCACCTCCAGATACGGATTGTATGAGTTCACCGTAATGCCATTCGGACAAACAAACGCCCCCGCATATTTTGTTCACCTCATGAACAAAGTATTCATGAAGTTTATGGACAAGTTTGTTGTGGTATTTATCGATGATATTCTGGTATACTCCAAAACACCAGAAGAGCACGCTGAACATCTCCGAATTGTACTAGGGGAACTCAGGAAACATCAATTGTACGCTAAATTCAGCAAGTGTGAATTTTGGCTAAAGCAAGTAGGTTTTACGGGCCACGCGTCTTGACCCAAGAAGGTATCGCCAGAGACCCGAAAAGGTCAAGGCCGTACTTGGCTGGAAACCACCAGCCAGCGTGACGGATGTACGAAGTTTCTTGGGAATGGCAGGATACTACCGAAGATTTATTGAAGGATTCTCCACCATAGCAAAGCCAATGACGCAACTACTCAAGAAAGACAGGAAGTTTGAATGGACGGAAACTTGCGAGAAAAGTTTCCAAGAACTGAAGAGGAAACTGACGACAGCACCAGTATTAATTGTGCCATACATACACAAGAACTTTGAGGTATATTGTGACGCATCTCGAAAGGGCCTCTGGTGCGTATTAATGCAAGAAGGCAAGGTTGTCGCATATGTTTCCAAACAACTTCGCAAGCATGAGGAAAATTATCCTACTCATGACCTGGAATTAGCAGCAGTTATTCATGCACTCAAGGAATGGAAACACTTCTTACTTGGAAATCGTTGTGAAATATACACGGACCACAAAAGCCTCAAGTATATTTTCACACAACCAGAACTCAATTTACGGCAACGACGCTGGTTGGAATTAGTAAAGGATTATGATCTTGGAATCGACTACCACCCAGGCAAAGCAAATGTTGTAGCAGATGCTCTGAGTCGGAACCCCAGTCCGAACAACGACAGCATGCCAAACTTGAGACCTGAATTCCAGCAGGAATTTGCTAAGCTCAAACTGATGGTGGTCACCGAAGGCAGGGTGTCGAACTTAGAGTTACAGCCTACCCTGATAGAGAAGGTTAAAGAGGCTCAACATGGACACCCCAGCATTGAAGGCATAAAACGGAAGATGAATTTGGGCAAGGCCTCAGAATTCGTTATCGATGAGCAAGGAATATTGTGGTACGGGAATAGACTTTGCGTACCAAATATCCATGACCTTAAACAGCAAATCTTGGCTGAAGGCCACACCGCTCCGTATTCAATCCATCCTGGAGGAACAAAAATGTACAAAGATCTTCAGGAAATTTTTTGGTGGCATGGTATAAAAAGAGACATAGCCACGTTTATTGCATGTTGTGACTAATGTCAACGCATCAAGGCCGAGCACCAGAAACCGGCCGGACTGTTGCAACCAAATAAGATACCCCAGTGGAAATGGGACGAGATTGGAATGGATTTTATTGTTGGGCTACCTCGGTCACGACACGGACATGATGCCATATGGGTCATCACTGATTGACTGACTAAAGTAGCACACTTCATCCCCTGCGGAAGACAACCCACACCAATCGGAAGATTGCTAGGCTCTACCTTTCCCGTATAAATGCGCTTACATGGAGTCCCAAAGAAAATAATCTCGGACAGAGGCACTCAATTCGTCTCCCGATTTTGGGATCACTTACAACAAGCTCTGGGAACTCAGCTGGCATTCAGTACCGCATACCATCCCCAGACAGATGGGCAGACTGAGCGAGTAAACCAGATCCTAGAAGATATGCTGAGAGCATGTGTCCTCACCTATGGGACCAGTTGGGAAGAGAGCTTACCATACGCAGAATTCGCATATAACAACAGTTATCAGGCCAGCCTGCAAATGGCACCATTTGAAGCTCTGTACGGGCGAAGATGTCGTACCCTGCTAAATTGGTCGGAAACCGGAGACAGCCATATCTTCGGCCCAGACATGCTCAAGGAGGCTGAAGATAAGGTCAAGGTGATTAAGGACAGACTTAAGACAGCCCAAAGTCAACAGAAGAGTTATTACGATCAGAAACATCGGGGAATCAGCTTTGAACCCAGTGAATTTGTGTACCTACGAGTATCCCCTATGAGAGGCCTGCATCGATTCAAGATTAAAGGGAAGCTAGCCCCAAGATTCATCGGACCATTCTGCATTGTGGCACGGAAAGGCACGGTAGCCTACCAGCTAGACTTACAGAAGATTTATCCGACATCCACGACGTGTTCCACGTCTCACAATTGAGGAAGTGCGTGAGCAACCCAGAAACAAGTACCCCATGAAAACATTGGCGTGCAGCCAGACCTTACATATCGGGAGCATCCAATAAAAATCTTGGAAGAGTCTGAAAGGAGAACCCGACAGAAAACCATCAAGTTCTTCAAAGTTCAGTGGAGCAACCACACCGAAAGTGAAGCCACTTGGGAAAGAGAGGATTTCCTTCAGACAGAGCACCCACATTTATTTGAGGATCAGCTGGAATCTCGGGGACGAGATTTTTCCTAAGGGGGTAGGTGTTGTGACACTCCAAAAATGTTCTTTAGGTTTTCTTCAAAAACTTTGTTGGATTTGAAGAAGGTCTTTTAAACCCTTCCAAAATCTCTCTCTCAAAATCTTTTTCCCTTTAGCAAGGATTTTATTTTGGCATCTCCTTCAACTCTGGTGTTTGGTTTCTAAACTTTTCTTCTGATTGCCCTCTTCTCAAAATTTCAAAATTTTTGGATTCTATTTTCTTTTAAAAAGAAAACCCTAGGAGTTTTGCATCTTCTCCAATATTGAAACCACTCATGATTTTACCATGCACCACAAGGTAAAATCTTCCCAAAAATCTCTCCTTCCACTTTTGGGCAATCCAAACATTCTGTCTCAACAAGTTTAATCCATTTCTGAGTTTTATTTCATTTATTTCTCTTCCCAAATCTTTTTTGTCCATTATTTTGAGCCTAGGTGATTTGCAAAGCAAGTACCTAAATGCAATTGAGCTTTGACCTCAAACCAACTACCCTGGATAGTCCTTGGTACCCACAACCTAGAACAATCAAGATCCACTCTTCTTCTTTTAAAAATTTCAAATTTCAGTCTCTGCAAGTTTGGACCAGATTTGTCAAATTTGGTGAAATTCATATCCTCACTGCTCCAAAAATTCCACAAAAATTCAGGCAGCCTCCAGATGCAATGAGAGGCCACTCCACCAAAAATCAGCTCAAGGAGAAACTCCCACATGCCAAAATCATTCTGTCGAACACCTGGCCGGCACTGTTTCTTTGCATTTTCAGAAAAGTTCAGAGTTTCAGAGTTCAGTGTCGTTTCCCTTCGTCAGAGTTCAGTCACGCGTCGACAGTGCACTTGGCACGTTGCTCACAGCCCCTCCTCCCAGTCTAGAGCACCACACGAGCGCTTGGCTCGTTCCTGGCGTCGGTGGCGCCCTGGCCCAACCTCGTCGGCGTCTTCTGCGGCGTCGGGACCTCACATGGCGGTCGACAGAAGGCACCACCCCAGCACAACGCCGTTCTGCGCCGCCCAGCTCTCCCTCGCGCTCCGCGTGGCTCATGCATGCCAACGCACGCCCGCGGCACCGTCGCCGTGGCCCGGCAAGCACAGAACGTGCTCCCTGCCGCCAACGGGTCCGCGCTGCTCCATTCCGTCGAGCATACCCAAAGCAACCAAATCCCGGCTTGTTCAGCACCTAAACGGAATCAGTTGACCTCCGCGATGGCACTCAACACTAAAACCACCCCGACCAATGCCCTGCGCCGCCGTAACACTCGCCGGACTTATCCATTCATGGCAACCGCCTCGGGCCATCTATATATAGCACCCCCCGAGCTTGCTCTCGCCCTCGCACAACTTCACCACCTCACCAGACCCCACCTAGCCACTGGAGGAGCCTCAAGGGGCCCTTCTTCCTCGACTCCGGCCAACTCCGTCCGCCTCGGGCTCCGGCAATGTTCTCTTCGGTGAGAACTCCTCCACCGCCCTACTCTTGCCCGTAGCCTCGTGGCACCACTAGGAGGCTAACCCCCACCTCAATTTAACCTCCACAGCACTCTCCGGCGAGGCCCACGACCACCCGAACCGCCGTCCGCCGGAGCAAGAGCCACCGTCGACGTGGTGCTCACCGGCGACCACCACCACCACCCACCGACGCGGAATGGCGCCCTGAGCATGGAGGTACCTTCCGATCTCCCTACCTCGCCGTGGATCGCTGGCCCGGCGACCCATGACTCTCGGGCACCGTCGTGCTCTGCCGCCTCTTTCAAATATTCAAACCTGACGGGTGGGACCCGCTCGTCAGCCTCTCTGTTGTTTTTTCTTGAACCGTTTTCTGAAAGCGTACTCTGGCAAATACGCTTTCTACTCTGAACCGTTTTTCTGCACTTTTCTGCTTAGGCCCCTGAGGGTTTTCTGTTTCATTATAGATGGGTCCTTGGACCAAAACTCTTATAACTTTTTAAAAGAAAGGAATTTTTGAGTGATTCTTTTTCTATCCTCTTCAAAATTTTCTCTAGTTGTTTATCATATTTATTTGAAAAATATTTGGATTTCTTTTCTGTACCCCATGGTATTTACGTTAGCGCGTGTGTTTTGTGTACCGTAGATACCGAAGGAGGTGACGGAACCGCGAACTTCATCGAGCTAGACCCCGACTACTCCGAACCAGGCAAGTAATGTTTGAACCTTTGATATGATGAGTGTTTGGGCATGTTTGCATTATTTTTGTATCATGGCAAGTTCATGAGCATCTCGATGAAAGTTCATCTCGTAAGAGTTGAGGCAAGTGAGTTTCGGAAAAATCCATGAGTTGTTGGAAACATGTTGCATGGCCATGAGTTGGCATGAGTATGGGTAAGATGGCAGTGTTGTAGCATGCCAGGCTTATGCCAGATCGTTGACCAGTGTCAACATAAATCGATCAAATTCCGTCCGTCTCCCCTTTCGTACTACCACCTGTTTCCCGCAAGGGATACGGCTTAGTAAGCTGCAAACCACTTCCTGGTACACACCAAATCGAGAGGCCGGGAAGAGGGTTCCATGGCCCTGGATTAAAGCCTTTCATCCGGTCAGGGGGCATGGGTGTTTCCGGTAGGGACCGAGAGGGGGGCACCCCTTAGAGCGCGCGTAAATAAATTTGATCCCATACTATTCGAGATTGTGATCTCCCCATCTCAAAGTTTTTCTTGAACGCTGTCTAGGGTGATTCCTGGCAACGTGAGGTATGATGGGTGTGTACTGGTTAGCTGTGTTTCATCAGAAATATCGTAAATGGAACTAGTCCTTCGAGCCTACGGAAATCCGTTGGCTGTGGACAAACTTTGGTACAAACTCTGCAGAGTCAAAATTCTTGAATTTCATCTTATCCATGTCTGAGTACCGTGTTCACCTTATCTTGTCAAGTGTCAGTCTCGGTGACAGAAACTCCTGAGAACCATATGAGTGTTAAATATTTATTCCCTGTGAATGGACTAACCCGCTTATTGCCTTGTGAGGAATATTTTCCATGAGCACCATTTCTTGTCAGTTATGAAAAATGAATTATAAGCCCTTTCTGCGATGTCGCTCAGACGTCCGACTGCGGCATTGTTATCATTTACTTTTATTATAAGCCCTTTCTGCGATGTCGCTCAAACGCCCTTTCTGCAATGTCGCTCAGATGTCAAGTAAGGTGTGTCCATTGTTAAGGATTACAGTCTGGGATGGGTCAAGTGTCGTTCTTAGTGTCGGTCTTCGGAGGTGAAACTGTTAAACTAGAACTGAAATCACAACTTGTGACTTGTGATAATTATGATTATTATTATTATTATTATTATTGTTGTCTAACCCGTGATATTATTGGTATTATCGAATATCCCTCGGATGGTTCTACCTCCTGGATATTTACTGTGTCTTCTTTTAAAGCCCTTTATGTGGTGTCGCTAAGACGCCCGACTGTGGCATTTCTTTTAAAGCCCTTTATGTGGTGTCGCTAAGACGGCCGACTGCGGCATTTCTTTTAAAGCCCTTTATGTGGTGTCGCTAAGACGCCCGACTGTGGCATGCTTGTTATTTATTTCATAATTTTAATACTATTCTTGTTATTTATTTCATAATTTTAATACTACTATGTTATTGCATATTCATAAATAACATGCTTGCACGCATCAGAGTTTTTATTTATCTTTTGTGACTGACGTCATGAGCATAAAATATTTTTAGCACATCATTGTTAAATTATGCCTGTGTTCATAATGTTTGCGAGTACATTCAAAGTACTCACTGGCTTGTCCCTGGCTATTGTCTTGGCCAGATTTCCTTGCGCGGAGAGGAGCGACCGTGGCGACAGTCCCAGAACCTAAGCAACGGCGATAGCAGCCTCGCGAAGATAGGAGTTAACCTGGTCAGCTGTTCCTGTGGGAATTGGAGTCCCATAGACACTGATGATCCATAAACCGCTTCCGCCATCAACCATTAGAAACCAATTGTTGTACTCACAGGCCAGAATGGTCTTGTACTACATATTTTGTATTTTGCCTGGAATTTCTATATCAAGTTGGTGCCTCATCAATACTTGATTATCTTGGGGCTGGTGAGCACAAGGGCCATTTTCTGAAATTAACACCCGGAGATTCGGTCCCCACAAACTTGGTACGAGCCAAGCTGACCATCGGCTAATCCTATTTTAGCCAGGTCAATAAACTTAGGCAAACCAACCCACCAAGCCATAAGAAAACCTCAGCCAAGCTTCTCGCACAAGATAGCCACACAGTGACCCGACGCTTTTGGCAGTCGGTGCCCAACCTATCAACCTAGCCCGTCTATCACACACCAGTGACCAGCACCAAAGGTGTCTCATTCGCAAGCGTGCGAAGGAAGACTCCGTCCCCTTTTTCTATAAAAAGGACACGCTCGCCTCAACCCAGCCCAGCACAGCCGCTACCCCAAAACCGAGCCACAATGCCTGGTCCCGTAGTGCACCATGAGACTATAGCAACCAACCTTGGAGATTTTGTGACCATACACGCGAACCCTGACCATACTCGCGAAGATAGGAGTTAACCAGGTCAGCTGTTCCTGTGGGAATTGGAGTCCCATAGACACTGATGATCCATAAACCGCTTCCGCCATCAACCATTAGAAACCAATTGTTGTACTCACATGCCAGAATGGTCTTGTACTACATATTTTGTATTTTGCCTGGAATTTCTATATCAAGTTGGTGCCTCATCAGCTAACAGTTATCTTGGGGCTGGTGAGCACAAGGGCCATTTTCTGGAAATTAACACCCGGAGATTCGGTCCCCACAAACTTGGTACCAGAGCCAAGCTGACCATCGGCTAATCCTATTTTAGCCAGGTCAATAAACTTAGGCAAACCAACCCACCAAGCCATAAGAAAACCTCAGCCAAGCTTCTCGCACAAGATAGCCACACAGTGACCCGACGCTTTTGGCAGTCGGTGCCCAACCTATCAACCTAGCCCGTCTATCACACACCAGTGACCAGCACCAAAGGTGTCTCATTCGCAAGCGTGCGAAGGAAGACTCCGTCCCCTTTTTCTATAAAAAGGACACGCTCGCCTCTACCCAGCCCAGCACAGCCGCTACCCCAAAACCGAGCCACAATGCCTGGTCCCGTAGTGCACCATGAGACTATAGCAACCAACCTTGGAGATTTTGTGACCATACTCGCGAACCCTGACCATACTCGCGAAGATAGGAGTTAACCTGGTCAGCTGTTCCTGTGGGAATTGGAGTCCCATAGACACTGATGATCCATAAACCGCTTCCGCCATCAACCATTAGAAACCAATTGTTGTACTCACATGCCAGAATGGTCTTGTACTACATATTTTGTATTTTGCCTGGAATTTCTATATCAAGTTGGTGCCTCATCAGCTAACAGTTATCTTGGGGCTTGTGAGCACAAGGGCCATTTTCTGGAAATTAACACCCGGAGATTCGGTCCCCACAAACTTGGTACCAGAGCCAAGCTGACCATCGGCTAATCCTATTTTAGCCAGGTCAATAAACTTAGGCAAACCAACCCACCAAGCCATAAGAAAACCTCAGCCAAGCTTCTCGCACAAGATAGCCACACAGTGACCCGACGCTTTTGGCAGTCGGTGCCCAACCTATCAACCTAGCCCGTCTATCACACACCAGTGACCAGCATCAAAGGTGTCTCATTCGCAAGCGTGCGAAGGAAGACTCCGTCCCCTTTTTCTATAAAAAGGACACGCTCGCCTCAACCCAGCCCAGCACAGCCGCTACCCCAAAACCGAGCCACAATGCCTGGTCCCGTAGTGCACCATGAGACTATAGCAACCAACCTTGGAGATTTTGTGACCATATTCGCAAACCTTACCCGTCGTGCCTATGCGTTAGAAGAGCCACCCGAATATGTTGTGTACCAAGGACCCATAAGTGGTGAGAGCCGTCAATTCTGGGCCACTGTACATATCTACGGTAGGGGTCTAGCACCAGCGCCTACTGAGTTCACCGGAAGGACAACTTCCTTTGAGCCACAAGCCATCCAACTAGCTGATCGAGAGGCTATAGTCCATCTCAGGCACCTGTCGCCCAGAGTTAACTGTCACTCGTTCCACTACTACCCCAGGTGTGAAGGGTATGATAGACCACCCCAAGTTGCCAACGGAGATCGCGAGACGGATCCTGCATTGCTGCACCTAGTGCGCTATGTAAGTGCACTGGAGGAACTGTTCGATCAAATCACCATTGATCTCATCGCAGCTCGTGGAGAGCTGGTTCGTCGAGCCCCGGCGAGAGAAGAGAACGAGCCCAACGCCGACAACCCAGTCGTGCTGTTCGGACACCCGATCGAGACCCTGAGGTCAGCCCCAGCCGTTAGCCAAGGTGCTTTGATGACCCCAGAAGTGCTTCGTCGCCTCCTGGGAGCACACTCCAACGGGGTTGTGGTCAACAATCCCCGCGATGGTCATCATCACTACCCCGAGCCTGCAGCCCCTCAGCCCTCTCCAGCAATTTCCGGCCGGTGAGAACCGTGGAGAAGCCTCGACATCCACAAGGGACGGCGCTTGGATGTAAACGAAGTAGACTAAGTCACTCGAGTAGTGGCGAGTCCCAGTGTATCCTCGCTTTGTAATCATGTGATCCCTTAAATTAACGCAGCCTGTCATCGTGCCTCTGTTTTATATAGTAGTCTTGCATGGATATATTAGCATGCAGTGTGATTTCTCTATCCTTAGCGCAGTTACCCCAAAACCGCCCGACAACCCCCACAGTGATACGTCACTTTAGTAAGATGTGTGTATCTGTGGTTGACCCCGAGCTGAGCCGGCCAATTCTTTACTTTTTACCACGGTAAATGACCCAGCCCGGTGCTATAAAAAGGCCACCGCGTGACCTTGCCAAGCACCCCTCGCCTTCCTTGTGCACCGTCTTCACAACCATTCCTTGCCATGCCGAGCCCTAGTATTTATCTGAGGACTCCAGATGCAACACCGGGTAGTTTTGTCAAGATATTGTGGGATTTTACCCACAGTACCATGGGCGCTACCCAGCCACCCCAGTACGAGCTGTTCAAATCGAGAATCACTCCTTCCACCTCAAGATATTGGGCAGCCGTGCACATCCCTCCCGTAATCCCAAACCAAGATCCAACGGAGGTCTCCTTCGTAGGGAAATCTATGCCAACCCCACATGTGGACGTAGAAGCTACGGCGTACGAAGCGCTCGCTCGCCTTCGATTCACGGTACCCTATGCCAGTGAACGAGGGTATTATTACTTTCCGAGCCGTGCAGCACCCGGAGGAGTAACATCTTTTCCCGGTGGACGAATTGAGAGAGACCCGGTACTGGCCAACCTTGTCCAGTACGTCATCGCTCAAGAACGTTTAACCCAACGTGTGATGGGTTATCTCCAGAGCCTCGCGGATTTAAATCCTCAGATCGCCATCGGCAGATCACTGAGGCCCGACCAGGAGAAACACATTCATCGACTGCTCAATCCACTTTCTCCGGTAGAAGAAGAGTGTATCCCAGTACCGGAAACGTTTTCTCGGGACCCCGTCCAGTTACCGTTTTCAATTTAGATGCACCGCTGTTTTTATTACCGCAACTCTTATTTATGTGTTGTAACTTATGCATAGTACCCCGAGTTTCGCGGCGAGTAAATCATTAAGGCGAGTAGCTCTGCTGCGGATTAACTCTAATGTATTACTGTTTTCTCTCGCGAGAAATCCTGGAGTGAGATTTCTTTTCCCTGGGTTGCCGCATCGTATTTTTTTCTCACGACATAGATTATTTATTTCACGCAGCACCACGGCACCAGACTCACAACCACAATTACTCGAAACACATACACTGCTTGCAAAATTTTGCAACTGTGTTGCGTCTAACTAAGAACTTCCCGACAACAGTTAACACCCGACACACCCCACCTACTCCTCATGGCCACCACCGCCACGGAGAGCCAGCAACCGGGTAGCGGCATCGCGACGATCATCGAGGATCATCACACACAGGAGCACGGAGAGCCCCAGCACCGCTGCCAGCCCTCCGCACAGCATGATCACGAACCAGTCCGGCACCACCTCCGCCATTAGAGCCCCGTCTCGAGCTCCGGCCAACGGAAACAGAGGAGAAGGAGGGAAGAGGAATGAGGCCAGGTGAGAGGAAGAAGAGGAGAACGTCGCGGTCATTTTATAGCTCGAGCTCGGTGTACGGTGGGCGAGGTCCACCAGCGCCGCTCGTCACCCGACCGCCGGTGTTCAGAGGCGAATCCGCGAGCAGTGCCGACAGCGCACTGGCCCGCGAGGTGAGTGCACGCTGCACCGGTAGCTAGCACGCCGCGCACTACAGCGGTACGGCCTACGTGCCCTACGCGCTAGGCGTCGCCGGTGGAAAAAGCGCGGGAAAGCGGGCGGGAGAGAGGAAAAAGAGAGAACCGGAGGAAGAGGAAGAGGCTGACCGTGGGCCCAGGTCCACCAGTCAGCCAGAGAGAGCACTGTGCTCTCGGGTGCGACCAGCGTAATTTAAGATTTATAATTTATTCTAAATCTATATACGGTGTGGAAATCTCTCTTTTTGCTCCTAAACATAAATTTTTCCACGTAGCGCCAGTATCCCACACTGTAGTTACTCACCACTTATTGCCCTCTCACTGTAGCCATTTTTTACCGCTTGAGTAAAATAATCTTTTGAGCAGGTAAAAGTATTTTGTTTACAACCCTTAGCAAATCTCGAGGACAAGATTTTTCTTTAGGGGGGTAGTAATTGTAACACCCCAAAAAATTAGCCAAATTTTAAATATTAAAATTTTCCAGGAGTTTTAAAATTTTTGTTTCTGTTGATTTCAGAACTCTTCTTTTAATATTAAGGTGTCTTTTCCATGTGGAGCTTTCCAAAACATATTGGACTTCTATGCTCTCTGTATAACATTTTCTTAATCAGTAGATTTATTTATTAAATTATTTCACCCTGAGCTTTATTCATTAAAATGTATTGTTTTAAATTTTGGAGCTCTTTTTGAACTACAACCATTTGATAGATTCACTTAAAATTCCAACCAAAATTTGGAGATGTCATGTGATGTCTCTAAATCACTTGTGTGTAATAATATAATTATTTCATTGCATATTTTGAGTTTTACACCTGTTTTTCAAATCTGGTCCAGTGGACACTTTTGCACTGTAGCCTAATTAAATATTTCCCTAGAGCCTCCACCAAAATTATGGGATGTCAGTGGTAGCATGCCATCCAACTTTATGCAAAAACCTAGTGTTCTTCTTTGGAAAAATTGAGTGAATCACCCTCATCTTCATTCTGGTGCCATGTGGTGATTTGTACTGCAACCATCTCCTAACTTGCTTCTTTATCCATAATTCCTTTTCCTACTTATATTCCTCCTTGCCAAACTCTTAAGTCCAGAAGAGTGGACCCTTGGAAGATTTTTGGTTCATGAAACAGTGCCATTCACCTTCTGCCCAGAACTGAAGTTTTGCATAACTTGCACTAACAAGTTTCTGCTTTTGTCAAACTAACTTCACCACCCCCTTATCCATCCAAAGAGACACTGATCTGGAAAATTTGGCCACTCCAAGAAATGCGTAAGTGCCCTTGGCATTTTGTCAAACACCTTTTGGGCATGATCAGTTTGGACATGAGTCTTTGTTTGCACTGTGGACTTGATCCCCTGGCCAAACCAGCATGTCAAGTAGTTTCGCCTTAGACTATAACCCCACCCTGCTAACTCTCTTGTGGTTTGGAGCCCCCTATCATGCCATGGCATTTCGTCGAGCACGTTCTGTGCGTGCTCTGGGCGCGAGCAGAGCATGCGTATTGCACGTGCCGCGCCCGAGGCGACCCGTCGCGCCACTGGTTCGCCACCGCCCTGCAGAGCCACGCCACTTGCTTGTGTCATAGCCCTAGAGCTTGCTTGTAACTAGTGGCCTTCCATCCATGCATCATATTTAATTTTCATGAAATTTGAAATGGGGGAAGACAGAAACCTCAGAACCCCTCTTAATTCAACTAGGGTTTATTAAAAATTATTTCAATGAACCTGAAATGCCCTTCAAAAATGCTCATCATCTTTGCTTTGGTTCAGAGCCTCTGCCAAAAGTGGTGCACCATTTTCTAGGTCATCCAAAGGTCTTTGAATTAAATCATAAGTATTTGAGTTTGAGCATTTCAAATTATATAAATTATTTCAAATGCCCAAATATTGCCAAACCAAAATGTTTCATGTTAGAAATATTCTAACAATGGACCAGGAGCAGTTTGGTGATTTTTGAAACTGTTTTGGTATTTTTAAAAACTCCACAAAGTTGCAGAATAATAGAAAAAGAAAAACAGTTTAGGAACTTACCTGGCGCCACCTACCCGGCCCACCTGCCGGCCCAGCACAGTAGCCGCGCCAGCGAGCTGCTTGGCTTGGCCAGGCAGGCAGCCAGGTGCTCGGCGGCGAGCACCGCATGGGTGCCACGCACCTGGTCGCTGCCTTGCCGCTCCCCTCGCCCAGCTGCCGACGTGGTTCGCTCTCCCTCTCTCCCCCAAACCCCTCGGACACCTCCTCTCCCCCCCGGCTCCTCTCTCTCGCGCTCCCCCCGCCCTGGCCGACGCCCCCGCCGCCAAGACCATCGCCAGAATCCGCGCTCCCCGCCGTCCGCACCCCTCCTCGCCGTGTCTAGGATCTCCGCCACCCTCCTCTCCCCCGAGCTAGCCGAGACCCGCATGCTCAAGTGAACCGAGGCCACCGCACCAACCTCACCCGAGTTCGCCGTCGCCGGAGATCCCTTTCAACGCCGTCGTCGCTCCGGTCCGTCCCCGGCCGCACCAAGTGTTCCGTCGAGTTCCCTGTGAGCTTAACCATCTCCCCTTCCCTTCCTCTCGCGCTCTCGAGCTGTGTAGCAACCACATGAAGATCACCCGCACCCGCCGCCGCGGAGCTCGTCGCCGACGTGCTCCCGGTCACCCTCCGGCCACCATTTGGTGTCTAACGCACTCACCGCACTGCGCAGCACCTAACCACCTACTCCACGCACCTCACCGACCCCCCTAGCCTCGAGTTCGCCTTCGGCCGAACTCCGGCGGCCGCCTAGGTCGTCGCCGGCGCCGATTCCGGCCGCCCCGACCCCAACCGACTCCACCAGAAGCTGCGGCATGTCCCCAGCTACCCATAGCCACCCTCTGCGGCTCGTTTGGTTGCCGGAATGGCCAAACTCACTTCCGCCGCCGCGTCGGGCTCGCCGGCGGCTAGACGCCGGTGCAGCCGACGTGGACTTTGACCACGGTGGGCCCTGGTAGACTCTGATGAGTCAATGACAGGTGAGGCCCAGCCCTGTTAATTAAATAGGTTTAGTTTTAATTAAATTTTAGTTAAACTAATTACCCTGACAACCTGGACACACAGTCAGGTTTGACCTGGACGTCTCTGTTGACTATGACGTCATTCTGACGCAGTAAATTAATTACTGGATTTATTCTAATATAGGAAATTCTAGAATATAGTACAAACTTCAAATATTCATAACTTTTAATATGTAACTCCAAATTAAATAATTTATATATGAAAAATGATCAGAAAAATATGAAGAATATGTTTACGGCACTTTCATGCATGATTGAACAAGTTAACCTCACTGAATAGGATGAATCATGATTAGGGCAACTTATGAACGAGCATTTGGAGTTGGAGTTTAACCTTGTTTGAATTCCACTTCAATTAACTTGGCTAGATATTGCATTAGGTGAATTCAGTACCTTAACATGACATGTCATTCATGTGAATGTGCATTGCATTGATTGTGTTCTTTCTCAGTTGCCGGTGTCTGTCCCCTCTCGATAGACGTGGTTCCGACGATTGTTCGATGACACCGATGAAGAACTATATTATCTTCAGAAGTGCCAGGCAAGCAAAACCCCCTTGTTCATTCCGATATAATCCCAGTCTCTCGCTCCTGCTCTATTTTACTGCTTTAGGACAACAACGACTCATGTGTTACTTGCTGCGGTAGCTGAACCCCTTTATCCTCTGCATGACTGTCATTCCACAAGAATTAGATGAAACCCACTAGCATGAGTAGGAGTTGTTTGAGCCCTGTTGTGCCTACTCATTCATACTTGTTGTCGTGCACGCCATCGCTTAGAGTTGAGTCAGTCCGATTCATCGGGAATGAATTGGAATGGTTGTGTGAACATGTCCCATCGTGTGTGTGAGCTAAGTGTGTGAACACGATTTGGTAAAGGTAGCTGTGAGAGGCCATGTAGGAGTACATGTTGGGTTGTCTCATTGCAGCCGCCCCTCGAACTGAGTTCTGTGTTTGTGATCCATGAAACAGTTACTACCACGCATTGGGCCCGAAACCAATGGACCCTCTCGGCTTCTTAACCATCCTTGTCCTCAGTCCGGGAGTTGCAAGTAGTTTCTGGTGTTTGTAGTATGCTGGGGGCCGCACGCAACGCTGACCTTAGGGGTGGGTTGTGTTGCGGTAGGCACCATGGCCCGGTGTACCGATTCGCCCGTTTGGTGTCTCGGGAACCCTGCACACATCGTTCGGGGCTGTATGGGAAACCTCGGCCGGACTCCCTGCAGATGGAACCCGAATAGGCGATAAACCCGGACTAGGGACTTGAGTGTTTAGGTAGGTCGTGGCCAACACCCACGTTGGGCTTCGCTTGGAGGTTGCCGAGTACATGTCGTGTAAACGCGGTAAGTGGTGAGAGCGTGTGTGAAGAAGTACACCCTGCAGGGTTAATATGATCTATTCGAATAGCCGTGTCCATGGAGAAGGACTTCGGGTTGCCTATACCAGTTCATAGACAAGTGAAAGTGGATATTCTAAAATGCGCAGGATAAGCGTGAGTGCTATGGATGGCGTTCTCGTAGGGAGACGGGAGCGGGTCCATAGTGGTGTATTGATATGGTGAATATGTGGACTCGTGTGCGCCACCTCAAAAGAGTTACTTGCAGTCGTAGTTTAGGATAGACCACGAGTCAAAGCTGGCTTGCTGCGGTCAAACTCCACCACCCCTTTGTTGATAATGATGCATATGTAGTTAGTTTTGATGTAAGTCTTGCCGAGTACGTTTGTACTCACGTTTGCTTATTTTATGTTTTGCGAGAGACGTCGGTCCTCGCTTAGTAGTTCCGCTTGGACTTCGACATTTAGCTTGTTACCTCAGCTACGATCTTGTGCCCTCGGCAGGATCTGGTAGATAGTCAGGCTTCGCAGCCTTTTTCATTTTTTAGATGTCTGTACTCAGACATGTTAAGCTTCCGCTTGTGCCTTGACTTGTATGCTCTGAATGTTGGGTCATGAGACCCATGTTTGTAATATCTCGCTCCTCGGAGCCTAATGAATAAATATTTGAGTCGTAGAGTTATGTTGTGATGCCATGTTGTATCTACACCTATTGAGCATATTGTGTGTATGTTTGAAATGCTTGGTATGTGTGGGATCCGACAAACTAGTTGTTTATCCTTGGCAGCCTCTCATATGGGGAAATGTAGTCTCGTGCTTCGAGCGATAGTAGTCCGCTACAGCCCGGTTCACCGGAGTCTCGCTAGCCTGCACTACTGCTTGGACATTTGACTGGCCGGCATGTGTTTCACCGTTCCTATATGTCCATCCCTTCGGGAAATGTCACGCGGTGTTATTCGGAGTCCTGCCTAGCCTGCTACGGCCGGGATACCGGAGTCCTGTTAGCCCAAAGGTTACAGCCCGAATTTATACGTTGATGACCGACATGCTCGATGTGATTCATTTATGCTTGTTCCCATAGGTTAGCGCCGCTTTGGGTTCACGACTAGCCATGTCGGCCCGGGTTCTTTGTCATGTGGATGCTAGCGACACTGTCATATAGTGAGCCAAAAGGCGCAAACGGTCCCGGGACATGGTAAGGCGACACCCGTGGGAATACCGTGCGTGAGGCCGCAAAGTGATATGAGGTGTTATCGGCTAGGTCGATGTGATTTAGAATCGGGGTCCTGACAGCGTTGGTATCAGAGCCTGACTGCCTGTAGGATTACCAAGCCAAACTGGTCGAAGTTGTGTCTAGAAATGCTTTAGTTATGTAAGGGAATTGATTTTGGGAGGGAACCTAAGGATTTTTTTACTCCTTATACCTCATGGCCTTCTGATCTGAGTCATCCTCTTCTCTTCTACGGGGTTTAAGAACTAGGCTTCTCATCTATCTATCAGGATGACGTGTTACTAATCCATAGACCTTTAAGATTGTTGGTTTTAAGCCTCAGTTCAGTTCCTACTATTTCTGTATGATAATTGTTGATCTCGGAACCTTGGTATTGTGATGTTGAGTGGTTATGCCACCATTTTTGCAGGATGTCTCAAATCATTTTGAGCATTTACAGCCGTTATGTTGTCCGAGTCATCCCAGGTCTCTGAATAGTCCGATGCATTTGCAAATCCTTTCCTTCCGTTCCCGATGTCCTTTTTGGTCAGAATAAGCACACTAATCGGTAAGTTGAGGTATTTTGTTGCCTCGACGTAGATGTTGGAACTATTATTATGACCCTAGGTGTTAGGAAGTCGCCTAGCAATTTAGCAATGCTTTTGTATCCCCAGTGCAATGATTCTGGCCATTATTCTTGAAAGCATCCCGTGATGTGATTAGTTAGTAGGCAATCTATTCCTGGGTTCTCGAACCCGAGATTCACCCTACTTACCTAATGTTGATAGTGTTGCTCGTACCTTTAGGATATTAGTAACTTTGTGATAGTCCTCGAGGTCCGTGGTATTTCCTTCTTCCAAATACCATGAGCCGCTTATGGCAGAAGTTCCTCGCTGAACCGAAGGATCACAATCAGAGTACTCTTGAGGAGTTCTCCATTTATAATTGTGACTCTGCCAGTTCTACCTTCTCTGCATGGGTTATCCGGGAGAAATGTTGAGCTTTGCTCGACATACTAATCTATGCATCCACAACTCAGAAAATTATATGTTCCTTTGAGTTGCTCTCTTTAGTTGTATCCCGACCATCCTCTATCAGTTGATAACCAAGAGTATGTGTGCATTCATTTATCGATGTCTTTTATCCTTGTGATCTGTCAAGCCATTCTGTTCTGGAATGACTAGGAGAAACAAACTCCAGTACCTCATCTATTTCTAGGATTGGGTCAAAGCAGTTGTATTCCGCAGATCAAAATGCCAATCCAGCTTTGATTCTGCTCTACCTTGGAGTGTTACCATCTTTATGTCAGGAACATCATGAGAATTGCACCTTCTCTTATGAATTCTTGTCGTAGTGATACTTCTCTCCATCATTGTTCATTCCTCGGTCCCGTGGTGATGCAACCGGAATGCCGACAAGTGAATTGTGATGTGTGAAATCGATACTCCTAGCAACCTCGTTGCTTGGTAGTTAATGGACAATATTTTCATTCTTAGCGTGTTGGTTATTAAATCATCATACTAAGATTGATCGTGCTACCTAGTCCTTATTTCTGGTGCACCCTTCGATCAATGAGTTAGGATTATTCAATCCTTGCTTATTTGATCATATCGTCTTGCCCTGAAAAGCAAGATTGTTCTCGAGCTTAGTAACATACCGGTGGTTCGTGACTTTCCAAATATCTTCTTGGAAGTGTTAGGGTTGTTTTCTGATTGTTATGTTGAGCTCGTGATCAAGTTGGTTTCTTGTGAACCACCCTTTCTCCAAGAATCTGTATTGGATATCCCTGAGCTAGTTGGTTAAGCTAGACAACAACTTGGAGAGTTGGAAGATAAAAGTTTGCCTAACTTAGTTCGTTCCAAAGGGATATTCTTGTGTAGTGTGTGTTGAAGAAAGATGATATCTTCATCGATTGGTCCCTGTGATCAGTTGCTGGACCTATTGTCTTATCAATCCTTTGATTTGAGTATGGGCTATCGTCAAATCAAATCAGAACCAACGATGTTCGTAATGTTGTCTTACTCGTGGTTGATCCCTCGAGCATACCCCGTTACATCTTCTGGTCTGACCAATACTATCACCGTGTTCACATGATGGTGGAAGTCCAGTGATATGGAAATTCCGATGAGTTGCTGTTGAGCCCATTAGCAGCATTTTGTCTCCCCCATGAGTCATGTTGAACATCAACCTAGTATTGGAAACTTGTGTAAGCATTTCTTCATGTTTCGTTCATGAAGCATATGTTTGGACGAAAGTAGTGACTTCCTCTAATTCACGTGCATTAGGTGCAAGTTGCCGCCATGAATTTGAGAAAGGTTTGTTTTGTTTCCCTTGGAATCATCCCAAGTCAGTCATGCATATGTGCGAAGTATTCTGTGTGCTGGAGACTTGCAACCTTCATTCTATATGTATTCCTAGCATACCAAGCCACTATTGATTTGTTCAAGGAGAAGAAGTTCCTTCCTAAGAGCTAATCCGGACTTATGTAAGGACTTCGTTATCCCCGATGATGGTTCCCCCACCTGAACTCGGTAGTGTTTTATGATAAGACTACTATGTGGTCATTCTTGTCTTGGACAATATGTTCACATGTTAGTAGCAGAACCAGCTCATGTTTTGGAGCTTGCTATCGTAGTTCATTCGAGAATCTCGCAACATCTTCTCGTCGATTTGTGTTGCAAACTTTCATTTTTCTTCTAGACTTCGATGAGTCCGGAATATCCTAACACCAACCAGATCTGAATCTCAGGCAGATATGATGGTTGGAACATTCCAACAGTTGCATTTCGTTCCCAGCTTGCACCGTCCTTATGCCATTTAACTATGGGCTGCCTTCTTAGTAATTTCTGTTCAAGATCATCCTCAAAACTGGTCCTACCATTGGTTCCCTCCACCTCCGATGATAAGCAAAAATCATCCATTGCGTTGTCTTCAACAAGGTAGTCCACATCATCCATTCTAGTCTGGGTATGCCACTCTTTTGCACTCCACCAAATGATCGTTTGTGATTGCCTTAGGCTGGTATAAAGAGTTTCAATGATCTTGTATCAAAAGTAATTCTTTTTGCCACCTAAGGGAATAGTTCTTTGCGTCACCTTTCCTAAGGTGTCACGTTATGGAATCATGGCAATCATCTCCTTGTTACTTTGAAACATGCAACATTTTACCTAAGCATGGAATGGTTGCCTACCAATTTGAACCTTCGTCATCCATTTCTTGTCCATCATTCCTAATGTGTGTTTGGTGTCTCAACTCAAGAGTTTTTCTTACGTCTCTCCATGAACTGATCTTGAGTTGCTCGATCTTCAAGAAGATTAAATCCTGTAGGGTTTCCCCCTTCTTTCTGTTGTCGTGTCGAGTGAAGATCTCGAAAGCAAAGACGTCAAGACCAAGATGATGGAATGAATCAACATCTTCGAGAAGGGCAAATGGATCATGAAGATTGTGATAGCTTTGTGACCTCCCTTTTCCTCTTACCTCACGTCTTGAATCTCGGGGCGAGATTCTTGTTTAGTGGGGGTGAGTTGTCATAGCCCTAGAGCTTGCTTGTAACTAGTGGCCTTGCATCCATGCATCATATTTAATTTTCATGAAATTTGAAATGGGGGAAGACAGAAACCCCAGAACCCCTCTTAATTCAACTAGGGTGTATTAAAAATTATTTCAATGAACCTGAAATGCCCTTCAAAAATGCTCATCATCTTTGCTTTGGTTCAGAGCCTCTACCAAAAGTGGTGCACCATTTTCTAGGTCATCCAAAGGTCTTTGAATTAAATCATAAGTATTTGAGTTTGAGCATTTCAAATTATATAAAATATTTCAAATGCCCAAATATTGCCAAACCAAAATGTTTCATGTTGGAAATATTCCAACAATGGACCAGGAGCAGTTTGGTGATTTTTGAAACTGTTTTGGTATTTTTAAAAACTCCACAAAGTTGCAGAATAATAGAAAAAGAAAAACAGTTTAGGAACTTACCTGGCGCCACCTACCCGGCCCACCTGCCGGCCCAGCCCAGTAGCCGCGCCAGCGAGCTGCTTGGCTCGGCCAGGCAGGCAGCCAGGTGCTCGGCGGCGAGCACCGCATGGGTGCCACGCACCTGGTCACCGCCTCGCCGCTCCCCTCGCCCAGCTGCCGACGTGGTTCGCTCTCCCTCTCTCCCCCGAACCCCTCGGACACCTCCTCTCCTCCCCGGCTCCTCTCTCGCGCTCCCCCCGCCATGGCCGACGCCACCGCCACCGCACCATCGACGTAACCGCGCTCCCCGCCGTCCGCACCCCTCCTCGCCGTGTCTAGGATCTCCGCCACCCTCCTCTACCCCGAGCTAGCCGAGCCCCGCATGCTCAAGTGAACCGAGGCCACCGCACCAACCTCGCCCGAGTTCGCCGTCGCCGGAGATCCCTTTCAACGCCGTCGTCGCTCCGGTCCGTCCCGGCCGCACCAAGTGTTCCGTCGAGTTCCCTGTGAGCTTAACCATCTCCCCTTCCCTTCCTCTCGCGCTCTCGAGCTGTGTAGCAACCACATGAAGATCACCCGCACCCGCCGCCGCGGAGCTCGTCGCCGACGTGCTGCCGGTCACCCTCCGGCCACCATTTGGTGTCTAACGCACTCACCGCACAGCGCAGCACCTAACCACCTACTCCACGCACCTCACCGACCCCCCTAGCCTCGAGTTCGCCTTCGGCCGAACTCCGGCGGCCGCCTAGGTCGTCACTGGCGCCGATTCCGGCCGCCCCGACCCCAACCGACTCCACGAAGCTGCGGCATGTCCCCGACTACCCATAGCCACCCTCTGCGGCTCGTTTGGTTGCCGGAATGGCCAAACTCACTTCCGCCCGCGTGGCTCGCCGGCGGACTGAACACCGGTGCAGCCGGCGTGGACTTTGACCACGGTGGGCCTGGTTGACTCGATGAGTCAATGATAGGTGGGGCCCAGCCCTGTTAATTAAATAGGTTTAGTTTTAATTAAATTTTAGTTAAACTAATTACCCTGAGAACCTGGACCCACAGTCAGGTTTGACTTGGACGTCTCTGTTGACTATGACGTCATTCTGACGCATGGCTGACACAGTAAATTAATTACTGGATTTATTCTAATATAGGAAATTCCAGAATATAGTTCAAACTTCAAATATTCATAACTTTTAATCTGTAACTCCAAATTAAATAATTTATATATGAAAAATGATCAGAAAAATATGAAGAATCTGTTTATGGAAATGTCATGCATGATTGAAAAAGTTAACCTCAATGAATAGGATGAACCATGATTAGGGCAACTTATGAACTAGCATTTGGAGTTGGAGTTTAACCTTGTTTGAATTCCACTTCAATTAACTTGGCTAGATATTGCATTAGGTGAATTCAGTACCTTAACATGACATGTCATTCATGTGAATGTGCATTGCATTGATTGTGTTCTTTCTCAGTTGCCGGTGGTTGTCCCCTCTCGATAGACGTGGTTCCGACGATTGTTCGATGACACCGATGAAGAACTATATTATCTTCAGAAGTGCCAGGCAAGCAAAACCCCCTTGTTCATTCCGATATAATCCCACTCTCTCGCTCCTGCTCTATTTTACTGCATTAGGACAACAACGACTCATGTGTTACTTGCTGCGGTAGCTGAACCCCTTTATCCTCTGCATGACCTGTCATTCCGCAGTAATTAGATGAAACCCACTAGCATGAGTAGGAGTTGTTTGAGCCCTGTTGTGCCTACTCATTCATACTTGTTGTCGTGCCTGCTACTGCTTAGAGTTGAGTCAGGTCTGATTCATCGGGAATGAATTGGAATGCTTGTGTGAACATGTCCTACCGTGTGTGAGCTAAGTGTGTGAACACGATTTGGTAAAGGTAGCGGTGAGAGGCCATGTAGGAGTACATGCACTACTAGAAATACCACTACTAATGGCGCACCTAATATGGCCATTAATGGCGCATCAGAGGTGCGCCATTGACAGCACGCCATTAGTAATTTTTACTAATGGCGCGCAATGTGGTGCGCCATTAGTATATCAGATACTAATGGCGCACCACTGGTGCGCCATTAGTATATGCAAGGGTGCGCCATTAGTATGCCTCAGGGGGCATGTATACCAGTGCTTTGGCATACTAATGGCGCACCACCTCGGATGCGCCATTAGTAACGCAGCATACTAATGGCGCACTTCCCGGTGATGCGCCATTAGTATGCCTTTGTCATACTAATGGCGCCTTTATCATGTGATGCGCCATTAGTATGAATATTAGGTTTTTTATTTTTTTATTTTCTGTTTTTTGCACAGGTTACAAAATGTATAATTTGACAAAATATAGACAGCACACATCAACAATAGATTCACCAAATACAATAGAAGATTAGTCCTTGAATACAATTCATCATATTAGTCTCCGAATACAATTCATCATATTAGTCTCCGAATTGAAAAGACCGAACAAAGATAGAACATTATATTACAAGTCTCGAGACCGCGAGTAGCGAGTTTATCTTCGCATTACAAGTCGATATCGATCATCTAAACTACCATCACATAGAAGAGAGCTACGGTCATCACGATGAGCATCATCACGATGAAACTTCGTCTTCATCCGGTTCCTCCAACGCTCCCTCCCTCTCCCGCTAGATAGCGGGCGTATCTAGATTCGGCCTCGGCCCTAGTGGTGTACCCTTTGTAACTGCTATTACCGCTGAATCGGTGAACCTGTCTCCGACACTCCTTCCAGTCATCGTAGACTCCGGGAACCTTACCATTGTACACGACATAAGTCGGCATCGCTATGCACTAGCCAATCGAAACGTTAGTACCAATTCACATACAATACATAATCAATATTTAAGTATGCAGCGAGCGATCGGAAGAGAAAAGCAAGACATTAATAGCATCGATTATATCTAAGTTGAACGACTCTCGAAACCAAAGAGACATACTACAAGTTCATTAAAGTTTAATTACAACATGACCCAATCGATGTTTGAGAACTAGACAACTCGACTCAAGGGATCGGGCGTGGATGAAGCCGCCGTCTCATCGTGGGAGTCATGAAAGAGCAGGCGTTGTCATCCTGCATTTGTAGCATTGTGTCGATGTCACCGTTGGACGGTTGATTTACGAGGTAGAACTGCCCGAGTGCGAAGGACATCTTGATGGATGATTTCCGCAAACTCCATTGGATGCGAAAGAATTCTTGTCGGAGGTCCGCGTCTGGATTGCCGACACGCCGCGGCCCAATCTTGGAGTTTACTCGGTAGCGAAGTTGATGATGGTCCGCACGATCGCCCGCATGTGATGGATGGCGTAGTAGGCACCCTTCCGACCGCCAGCGGCTGCTTGACGCAGCAGAGCGTCAGATTGTGGGAGAACACGTGCTTGCCGTGCTACGAATAGGCCTGGTGAAGGTGCCTCCAGATTTGGCGTGGCGGGGAGAACATCATCAAGAACCTTCTTGACATTTGTTTAGTAAACGTTCGATATACCGTCCGGGACGAAATACGTGGCCATGGAATATTTAGGGCTTAGGAGGATGAGCGTGCAACGTGTGTCACTGCAGAAAACACGGACTGTTAAAAGAAAGCGATCGAAATGTAAGAATTCATATGTTACGGGCGGTTGAGGGGAGGACTTACTCGGGAAAGTAAGGCACGAGGAAGTTATCCTTTTCTTGGTTTGCGTAATGACGCCTTCGAGGTAAGAACTCGCGACTTGCGGTCCCAGCGCTGCCCAAGATCTTGTACGCATGTAGAAGGGTCGACTATCATGATGTCCGGGGTCTTGTCGCGAATGATCCGCATCTCCATACTCAGCGAAAATAGCCGAGCGAAGGTGTAGTGCAGCGGATGAAGGTTCAACATAGCGTGGATGTCATCAAAGCGTAGGGACGATCGTCGCCCGATGGAGTTATCCACAAAGCCCTTGCCCTCTCGGCACCTTGGCCGCGAAAACCGGGTATGCCACATCCTTCTCCACGAGACGCCGCTTCTCCAAAGAAAGAACAACATCATGCAGACTCCGCATAGCACCGGTTGCAGCATTGAGCATATTTGTCGGTAGCATCGCCCTACCCGCCACATGCACCCTCCTCGAGATATCATGCGGTGAAGGTGGCCCGTCCTGAGCACGGATCGTACTCGGTGCCGGCTGGCTCGCACCCTTCTTAGTCTTTCTTTTGCGTGCCTTCTTCTTCTCCTGTAATGGGACCGAGTTTTGCTCACAGACCGCCTTCTTGAGTGTGTTGGGGCTGATAATATTTTGCACCTCGCCTATCTGAGGCTCGGTGAAGTCGGCAGTGGAGGCGTCTCACGAGAGCTGAACGCCAGACGGCGCTGTTGCAACTTGGCTTCTCCATGATGCGAGCTAGATCGCACGTCTTTTGTTGGGTTTGGTTCTTGAGAAGGAGGCCCCATGAAGTCGCCATCGTACCCATGCTCGGCAAAATCTTGATCGACGTTGCCAAATGTATCATAGTCGTCGTCGTCGTCATTACGATCCTGTGCCATATGCATGTTTGGATCGATGGCATAGGGATGTCCGGCACCGTTCTGGCGTTCTTGCCATGGGGCCGACTTGGCGCCAGACGACTGGCGGTGTTGTCTTTGGGGTGGTGTCCCCGCCCCAAACGAATCTGGCTCTTCGGCCAGCGAGGGGCCAGCTCAGGCGGCCGAGGGTCATCACGTCATCATCGTCGGCCCCGACGGGTCGATTCGGAGGTAACAAGTCGTCGCAGCCTGGCAGCACCGAACCAGTTGAACCCTAAACAAGTTGGGTGGCATCTGGGTACCGTGGAACAAGGGTTGCCCGGTTGAACGATTTTGCCCTTGGCGACATCGACCAACTCATTGTTCACGAAGTGGAGGAGAGTGCAGGAACGTCGGCGGCGCCCTGCGAAAACATGTAGGGCGTCGGGGATGCCCGATCAAAGGCAAGGAGATGAAGTCCTCGGCGAGAGGCTTAATTAGTTACCGTGATGATGGCGTCGAGCTCGGCTAATGTAGAGGCACCGCCAACGGCGGGCGTCACGATGACGGAGGGGCCGCTTGCTGCAGAAGGTGCCGGCGGCGTACACCCGGTGCATTAAGCTCCCGTGCGGCGTCGGAGACACCAATGCCGCCTCCGCTGGAGGCACCAATGGCCCCGCCATCGCATTATGCGAGTTGCTGGCCGTGAAGCTAGGAATCGGGCGGCCCTGTTGGCCGCCATAATCCACGCATTCAACCCCGAGATCAAGGTAGGCACAAGGGCGGTGATCGTCGCTCCAGTCGTTGTTCCACTTGCTCTTGGACAATCTCCGAATCCGCGCCACTGTGCCTTGAGTTCTTGAACCTCTCGCGCTGGCTTTCCGAGCTGGTCTTTTTCTCCTTCCGCACACCAGCGGTATAGTATGACCCCATTTTGTCGACAAGCCTTTGCCGGCCACACAACCAGGTGACGTCGACTTCTTGAGCTTATCCTTGTTCTTCATTACATTCAACCCCTATTTAGAGTGGTGTCCCAAGGGTTGCTCGAGTCGACCCAGCGCTCTGCTTTCGATCGCTGCGGAAGGAATGTGAACCATTTAGAAATTCGGCTTCATTAATTAGAATGCAACCATATGGAGCTAATTACGGCGGGGTGTATTCCTTACGAGAACAAGCTCAAGCTGCCTGGTCTTCGGATCCGTGGTAAGCTCCTTTGTTTCGGGTCCTTCTTGTACCGGGCCACGACAAAGTTCCTGGTGCCTTGTCACCGCCGTATGTATCGAAGAGGCGGTAGGCCTTGCTCGCACGGTCCGCCTCCTCCTTGTCCCATATAGGCTCCGCCACTCTGTAACCGCCGGGACCGAGTGTGTGTTCCCCTATGTTCAGCTCCGCATTTGTTTCCCCACTCACTTGATTGGGAGCTTGCGGTGCTCGAGCAATTGATCTTGAAGTCGTTGTAGTCATCTTCGGTGATCGAAGGATTTTTCTCATTGATCTTCTCATAACTCTCACCTTTCTCGATCATTCTCTTCACATTGCTTTTCCAAGTAGACAGGGCCTTGCTCATCTTCGTGAGGGCAGCATTGTTCACTTTATTCCCTTTGAGGCTTGTGTTTTCAAATTCAGCGGGGAACTTGTATCGTTCGTGCAACCTTCGCGTGAAGAGGAGGTTGCGCCAAATTCCCTCGGTCGGGATGCCTCGGGTTCTCGGTGTTGATCGAGACGGTGCTCCGGACAATGCACCCGAGTTGAAGCGAGTACCCCTTGACTATTCGTTCGGGCGCCGTTGGATTCCGTTGGAGTCCACTTGATAACTTCCTCCTTGAGGGTGCGAACCTGATCGGCGCCCGGTCCTTCCGTTGCCTCTTCGGTGGCTGCCATCGTCGTCTTGCGCCGCCATCATCGATGGTGGCATCCTCGGCGGCACCATCGGTGGTGGCATCGATGTGGTCATCCTCGGCGGCACCATCCGTGGTCTCGTGGATCGGTGGGGAAGGCGGCGGCCTCATACAAGTGAGGTTGTTCCTCCATCTCCGGGACAGCTCGAGAATGCCTTGCCGCTTGAACCCCGGCCTCATCGTTGTGGGCCATGTTTCTCTCTAAATAGAAACAAAGTTTGGTCAAAAGTTGGTTATTGTCAAGGAACAAGATCATGGTCTCATCATTTAGGGTTTGTCGACACCGAGGCATCCTAAAATCTAAGCTTTTATCATTGAGGGGTTTTTCGGCGCCAAGGCACCCTAAAAGCCTAACTTTTCATCATTTCGGTTTTTATCGACACCGAGGCACCCTAAAGCCATCCATTAGTCACAAGTACGCGGGGCACTTGATCCTACTTAATTAACTACTAAGATACGGCCCATGCATTAGTCACAAGTACCCCATATGTCCTATTTTTAGCAAAGTCATGCTAAAATTCACGGAAAATTTCAGCATGACCTTTGCTGAAAATAGGACATATGGAGTACCCGAATTTGCCGAACGGAAGTTAATCGACATTAGCAAACTCAAGGGCCTCTCGGTACCTGCAATATCATCACGACACGATGGTCGGAGACAAAACCCAGCAAACTAGCAAAATCATCACAAATTGTTTTCTGTTAAAGATGATCATCATCTTTACAAGTCTTTCCCAATGTGATCACAAGTAATTCAGAGGCATCACAAGTAATTCAGAGCATCACAAGGCATTAGTAGTTCAGTACATGAACAAGTTTTAAAAGCACATCAATATGTATTGTATTTCATTGTGGAGTTATATACAGTATGTTACAACAAAGAAACAGCTTAATCCATGCCTCGACTTATCAACAGTCATTACTTGTCAACATGGAAGAAGGAACAATTTACTTGTGACATAGTTACAAATGATGACAGAATAAAGCAACACCCTACACTAGCCTAAAAACAAGTGAAGTTTCACCCATATAAGAACAAGTGAATTCTAGTCCCATTGACACTCTGGTTTTCTACAAACACCAAGTACTAGGGCACACAAAAGTTCTGAAATTTGTGTGCCTAACTGAATTTACTGAATTTTCAAGAACCGAATAAACTGAATTTTCAAAACTGCAAGAAGCCAATTAAAAAATCCTCTCATCTCATATGAGGATTGTTAGCTGCTGCCAAACAGGCCTGGGACAGACCCATGTTCATGTAGGTGTGTCTTGTAGCTGTTTGGTACTTGTGAAAGAAACGAAACAAAATGTTTGGCTCTCTAGATTTAATCATGATTTTGCCATTGTTGAGATATAGGGAGGAAGTCTGAGCTTGAGGATTTCATAAGCTCCCTAGTGCAACAAATTACCTAAAAACCTTGTACTAGTATCTTATCTTTTGGTTAGGGTCAAAGACCCTATACCTTATACATACCATGTATCTTTAATTTTGTTTTATTAATACAAGACTGTAGGAGCCTCTCCTCATCCTTCCTTCTGATTCAAAAATGAATAGACAATGCAGCTTTCCGTAACTGAGTAACCAAGAAAAAAGATGTACAAAAAGATAAATTTACCTAAGTTTTTCGACCAAGATAGCACGTTAGCAGATCTTGTGTGATCGTGATTCGATCCACTCCTTTCCACCCAACTCCCACGACTAGAAGCAAAAGAAGCACAAAACCAAATGAAAATACAGAGAAGTTGAGTCAACGAAGAAGGCATATGTGCAAACCACAATGTAATCATGTAGAGTATGGGAAACTGGCTTTTGTGGCAAGGATAGTAAATGAAGCCACGTCTATTGCCAGGTCCAGAAAAATAAATGCCGGGACTTATGCAGGTGAGCTTGTACGAGTTATTGTACAAGTATATACTGATCTGCTGGCTGCAATGTATCGAGAACGAAAAAAGATAGTGGTAGCTGGCTGCAATAATAAAAAATAAAATATTTATTCATAACTTATTCTCTCTCTTAGGGCTAGTATTTGTTTCTTTGTTAGTAGTGATCGGCGTGGATATGATGTTTGTTGCTTATGATCTCAATTGCATGACTAGTTTCAACAATCTGTTGCATCATCGATTATTCTCTCTATCATGTTGATCAAACATAATTCAGATGCAGCTTCTTGGGTACAAGAAAAGAACATAAACAAAATCGAAGGTGCACTAAAACACACTGAAGGAGGGGAAATGCTTGTCCAAACAACCTATCAAGGGCCTACATTTTGTGCGACCAAGACTGAGCGAATATGTTGGGCCATGCAATGCACGACTAGTATTAGTTCTCTCGACCATTCAGAAGTCGTGGAACAAGAACTTAATTATATATCGGCATCCGGAGGAAGCGAAAGAATTCCGCATCTAACTAGCTTTATGCGAGAAAGAAAGAGAGGACATGACTAGGCTAGATGCTTTGGAAAACCTATGCTCAAATTCTTTGGTGGACTCCACACTTTGCAAAACATTTAAACTAAACCATATCTGGGTTTTGGACAAGGGTTTTGCAGTTCAGGATTTACAAAATTCATGGAAAATCAGGGTTTAGGAACATTGTGAAATTTAACCTACAGTAAATTCCTCAAAAATATGACTATTAATTTGTGATCTACTACTCGAATATTGGTGTCACATTGGCAAGCAATAAATCAGATATGTTCTTGACACGGCACAATCTATTTAATATTGTTTTTAGAAAAAATCTTTTAAATATTAATTTGTGGTTTTGTGCTCCTGCTAAAGAAAAATAAAGCACAATATCACATCGAGTACTCACTGAGAACAAATGAAAACTAAGAGATAGGCAGAGCTAGATGTGTTCCGATGGTGAAGTTGTATTTCCTAAGACAATGGAGTGATCATCGGTGTCGAGGGAGGCGGGTCGAGGGAGGCGGGTCGACGGTGGTGAAGTAAGTACCTTGGGCGGGTCGAGGGAGGCGGGTCGACGGTGGTGTGGACGGGGCGGGTCGAGGTGGGGCAGCGGCATCGGGCGGGTCAAGGCGGCGTCGGGCGCGGGCGGGTCCGGGCGGCGCGGCGGCGTGGGCGGCGTCCCCGGGCGGCGGGTCGGGCGGCGTCTGGGCGGCGCCCGGGCGGGCGGGCGGCGTCGGCGGCGGCCCGGGCGGCGGGCGGGTCGAGGCGGCGCTGGCGCGGGCGTGGCGGGCGCCCGGCGTAGGAGAGCGGCGGAGGGAGAGGGCGAGGGCGAGGCGAGGGCGAGGCGGGCGGGGCGGCGGTGGGGCGAGAGGGAGAACGCGAGGGGATCTGGCGAAGGGGATCGGTCGCCGCCCAACCGCGACTAAAGGGTTTTTGGCGGGTTTTTATGTTCCCGCTGCCTTTTAGTCGCGGTTGGCGAGACCCGCGACTAAAGGTACCCTTTAGTCGTGGGTCGCCTCGCCCAACCGCGACTAAAGGGTTGTTGGCGGGTTTTTGCGTTCAGCGCCCACCTTTTAGTCGCGGTTGGTTCGGCCAACCGCGACTAAAACCGCCATGAGTTTAGGGTTTTAGCCCCCCCCCCCAAACCTGGTTGCGGTTTAATTTGTAGTGTTTTCTTTTTAATTTGTTGTGTTTTCTGTTTAAGTTGTATTGGTTTATTTCTTTTGTGCTTTATTTTAATTTTGTAGGAGTTTCACATATTCTACGGTACTACATACATGCATATGAATGTACAATTTCAAACAAATTTGAAATTAGAACCAAAAAGAATTCAAGAGGAATATACAATACTAAGAGGGAGAGAACTGGCGAGGGGATCGGGCGAAGGGGATCGGGCGAAGGGGATCGAGGCGAAGGGGCCACAATACTAATGGCGCACCTCACTGCGGTGCGCCATTAGCATGTTCACACTAATGGCGCACCTCACCGTGGTGCGCCATTAGTATTTTTTTATTTCCACAAAAGCCAAAAGGTTATCTACTACTGTAACTATCCATGTCAAGCCCACTCTACTAGCTCGACTGGTCAGCCTCCAGTTCTCACACCGGGAGGTCTGGGTTCGACTCGTGCTCCACAAATTTTTTTAGCATTTAAAAAGCTATTTGATACTTATTTATGTTTAAATATGTTCAAACTTGTTTAAATAATAACAGTAATATTTTTTATAAGACAGTAGCATTTAAAAAGCTGTTTGATACTTATTTTTTATAAGACGGTCTTGTGAGGTGCAGGGGTCGTGGCGGTTGAGTAGGGGAATCGAGGGTGCGGGGTTTGGCGGCGGCCGGTGGACTGGGGGGTGCTTTCGGCGAGGGGGTCCGGATCTGGCGAGGTGGGACAGCGATCGAGATGGAGGGGATCGAGGTGGGCTCCACAAAATTTTTTGAGCATTTAAAAAGCTGTTTGATACTTATTTGTGTTTAAAAATGTTCAAACTTGTTTAAATAATAACAGTAATATTTTTATAAGACAGTAGCATTTAAAAAGCTGTTTGATACTTATTTTTATAAGACAGTAGCATTTTTTTATAAGACAGTAGCATTTTTTTATAAGACAGTAGCATTTAAAAGCCATTTTAAAAGATGGAGGGAATCGAGGGTGCGGGGGTCGGCGCCGGTGGACTGGGGGTGCTCGGCGTAGGGGGCCGGATCTGGCGAGGTGGGATAGCGATCGAGATGGAGGATCGAGATCGAGTGTCCATGAAATTTAAAAATATTCATGATAGTTCAAAAAGTACCCATGAAATACAATCGAGAAATGAAGGCTACGATTTAAATACAATCGATCTTAGCTAGCTATCTGTTCACAATCTTCTTGCCCTTCTTTTTCGCAAATGGAGTTCTTACGTGGAACGGACGTCCTTACGTAGGGTGGTACTGCTTCTTCTTGTGGTGTATGCTGCTACTTCATCATCGTCGTCATGTTCGATCCTCAGGTCGCCGTACTTGTCGAAGTCTTGCTCATTGGCAACTCCATCCATTCAGATGATCTTCCTTTTGCCTCTCCTCACGACAACACGACTGGGCTTTGGCAGGTCGGAAAAGAAGAAGCATGGGTCCACTTGGGAAGCCAGTACCCAAGGCTCATTTTTGATGTGACGTTTGCGCCCATGATCTTGATTTGGCCGGGTATAACCATAGTGGTGAAATACCGGTCTTCTTTTATGACGTTCTTGGCCCATCGACACGGAACATCGGGACCTTCTCTCCAGCGTAGCTCAGCTCCCAGATCTCCTCGATCCTTCCGTAGTATCTGTCCTTGTCGTTACGGTGTAGGATTCCATCGTTACCCGGAGTTCGATAACCATCGCTCTTCATGTCCTTGGCCTCTGTAGAATGTGTAGCCGTTGATATCGTCGCCTCATAGGTCATCGAGGTTGTGCTCGGCGCCCTGTGACAAGGCGAATATGAGTTGTTCTTCCGCGGAAGAATCCTCATGTAAAGGGTAAGACGAAGCTTCGCTTGAACCAACGCGTGAAACATGAGTTGTGCTCTTTGAGTGTATCTCCGTCCGTCCTCTGTTGGCCTCGGTCATTGTACGTCTTTTTAATAAAGGTTTTGTGCTCACTACTAGGAAAAGGGCTATAGATGCAAATGACACTAATGGCGCACCGGAAAGATGATGCGCCACTAGTATATACTAATGGCGCACCTCCATACGATGCGCCATTAGTGTCTAAACTACTAATGGCGCACCATGCCTTGGGTGCGCCATTAGTACCAATTTTTTTTAACTAGTGCGCCTGTCCAAACATACTAATGGCGCATCCTGCCCGAGTGCGCCATTAGTAGTTGTAACTACTAATGGCGCACCAGTGTGAGGGTGCGCCATTAGTACCAAATTTTTTTTTAAACTAGTGCGCCTGTCCAAACATACTAATGGCGCACCCACACCCCGGTGCGCCTTTATTTGTTTTAACTACTAATGGCGCACCAGTGTGTGGGTGCGCCATTAGTATAGAAACTTTTTTTTGAACTAGTGCGCCTGTCCAAACATACTAATGGCGCATCCTTCCCGAGTGCGCCATTAGTAGTTGTAACTACTAATGGCGCACCAGGTGTTGGTGCGCCATTAGTACCAAATTTTTAAACTAGTGCGCTTTGTCCAAACATACTAATGGCGCACCCACATTCTGCAGTGCGCCATTAGTAGTTGTAACTACTAATGGCGCACCTTTTGTGTGTGCGCCATTAGTATAGAAACTTTTTTTGAACTGTCCAAACATACTAATGGCGCATCCTGCTTAGGTGCGCCATTAGTAGTGGTAACAACTAATGGCGCACCATGCAAGAGGTGCGCCATTAGTAAGTGGGCAACAACAAGATATTTGGGACAGCCTCTCCTACCCACACACTCACTTTCTCCCCACTTCATTCTCTCCACCTCCTCCTTGTCTCGGGTGCCTCCTCTTTTTCACCTCATTTCCACCATAGATTCATTCAAATTAAGTGGTTAAATTACCTTGTTTTAATAGGTAAGTAAGGGGAAGCTATATTTAGGTTGTTCTCCTTACAACAATGTGCACATGCACTTTTTACGGCCTAGCTAGATCTATGTATGTTCGTGGTGTTGCATATGTTTGTGGTGTTTGCATATGTGTTTGTGTTTGGAGGTGTACCGGTATTTGAAATGCACGATAGTTGCCAATATTTTGCCGGAATGTTGATTCATTTCCGTTTGGCGCGAGAATTTTGGCATTAAGCATCCTTTTGGTCCTATTTTTAGGGAAAGTCATGCCAAATTTTTCTTGGTTCTAAAATATCGCTTTTGCTCTACCTCATGACGACCATGGTCCTTACGATGACCGAAGGCATCGTGAATAGGTTTTTGAGGTCATGAAGGCCGAGATGCTTCAAAAGAACGAGACGGAGATAAGATGTCCGTGTCGAAGATGCAAGTGAAGAGCCTTATTGCGGACCCGGATTCCGGCAGGTGCGGGACCACCTTTGTTGCGTGGTTTCATGGATGGCTATCGGTGGCAAGGTGATGAAGATGACTACGAAGTCGTCCATGCGGGCCGGGCAAGAAATGAGGAAGGGCAGCAAGACAACCACCGCGGCTCGGGCGGGCGAGAAGACGAAGAATCCCCAGGCGATGATCACGACTGTGATGCTTTGTACAGTCATCATGTAGAATATGCAGGACATGATGATGAGGAAGATGCCGGAGCAGGCGGCGGGCATGATCATGAAGATGATGATGCGGCGGAGCGACGACGCTGGACCATCGATGGGCTGGGTGCAGGACCCTCATATTCAAGAGCTGCTTCTCAAGCGGACGGATAACGCAAGAGCTGCCGCCGAGAGAAAGCCAAGATGGATCAACTTGAGTTAGACGCGGTTACTCCATTGTATGAAGGATGCAGGCCCGAGGATACCCGCTGAAAGTAACGCTCATGGCCACGGAGATGAAGGTAAAACACAAAATGACCGGCGCATGCTTCGGCGAGAACATGTCATTCGCACGAACGTCTTCCCAAAGGGGAACAAGTGCCCGACCAGTTTGGAGGAGGCGAAGAAAATCGTGTGTCCTCTGGATTTACCGCACGTGAAATACCATGTGTGCATGAACAATTGCATCATTTATCGGGACGAGCACGCGGAGTCTACCATATGTCCGGTGTGCGGCGCCACTCGATACAAGAAGAGGAAGAAAGCTCCTCGAAAAGTGGTGTGGTACTTTCCGATCACTCCTCGTCTGCGGTGCTATTTCGCGTAACCTAAGGTAGCAAAGCTCCTTCGTTGTAAAGCGGATAGGGAGGAGAAGAAGCGGGAAGATGACGCAAATGATCCGGAGATAGATAAAAAAGACAAGATGCTGAGTCACCCTAAGGATGCGAGCCAGTGGCAAGCGTTGAACTTCGAAGACTCGGAATTTGGGACCGATCCAAGGACCATCGTCTTTGGCGCGAGCACCGATGGAGTCAATCCGTTTGGCAGCAGAGAAGCACACATAGCACCTGGCCTGTGTTTGTGTGGATGTACAACCTTCCCCCTGGTTGTGCATGAAGAGGAAGTACATTCACATGAGTATGCTAATTGAAGGGCGAAACAACCAGGAACGACATCAATGCGTATCTAGGGCTGCTGAAAGAGGAGCTTGACACGCTGTGGAAAACGCCAGCCAATACGTGGGGACGCCGCGGTGAAAGAATATTTCCCTATGAGAGCCGCACTGCTCCGCGACGGTGCACGACTATCTCGATTCTGGATATGTCGCGGGGCAGGTAGTCCACGGATTTTATGGATGCGTAAGGTGCATGGATGACACAATGTATCGCCAGCTAGATAGAGATCCCGGGTCTTCGAAAACCGTGTTCATGGGACATCGAAGGTGGCTTCAGCGGACGATGACTCGTGGAGGAAACGCAAGGATCTGTTCGATGGTGAAACCGAACCCAAAACGCCTGTACGAGGAGCGGCGAGGAAATAGACAAGCTGTTGGAAAATTGGAAAGACTGCCCACTGCTGGTAAAGAAGCAAAAGGCGCCAGAGCCGGGAAAGAAGCGAAAGGCGCTAGAGCCGCTACTGAAGGTATGGAAAACGAGGTCTGTTTTCTGGGACTTGCCGTACTATAAGATCCACCGTGTGCCTCACAGCCTTGATGTCATGCATATCACGAAGAACGTGTGCGAGAGTCTGCTTGGTACCCTGCTCAACATGCCAGAGAGGACCAAAGATGGGCTGAAAGCAAGGGCAGACTTGAAATCAATGGGCATCGTGCAGGAGCTTCACGCTATATATGATGATGATGATGATGATGATGATGATGATGATGATGATGATGATGAGGTGAAGCAGGACCACAGAAAAGTCGTCGCAAAGGCAAAAAGGCCAAGAAGACCGAAATGACTACCCTCCCGTGCTTCACTCTAAGTCGGGAGGAGATCGAGCAGTTTTTCACCTGCCTCCTAGGAGTAAAACTTCCTTACGGTTCTGTGGGGAAGATAAGCAGATACCTAGACCCAAATGAAGCGAAGTTCAGCGGATGAAGCAGACGCGTTCTGCACAGCATGATGCCGTTCGAAAAGGATGAATGGTGTCATCAAAGGATACGTTCGCAACATGTCACGCCCGAAGGAAGCATAGCCAGGGGCTACGACCAAAGAGTGCATCTCCTCATCGCACGAATTATCTAGGCATCGAGAACCCGTTGGTCTGCCCGTCAACAGGCACCTCGGCAGGCTCATTGGATGGGGTCACCGTGAGGGTCGCCGCGAAATGCATGTCGACTTCGAGGGTCGACTCGCCGACTTTGAAAGAGCAAACCTAGTCGCGCTACAACACATAGACGTGGTCGATCCTTGGGTGGTAGAGCCACTACTAGAAATACCACTACTAATGGCGCACCTAATATGGCCATTAATGGCGCATCAGAGGTGCGCCATTGACAGCACGCCATTAGTAATTTTTACTAATGGCGCACAATGGTGCGCCATTAGTATATCAGATACTAATGGCGCACCACCTGGTGCGCCATTAGTATCTGGTATACTAATCGCGAACCAGCACGTGCACCAGTAGTATCTGGTATACTAATGGCGCACCACCGGTGCGCCATTAGTATATGCAAAGTCGCGCCATTAGTATGCCTCCCGGGGCATGTATACCAGTGCTTTGGCATACTAATGGCGCACCACCTCCGGATGCGCCATTAGTAATCGCAGCATACTAATGGCGCACTTCCTGGTGATGCGCCATTAGTATGCCTTGTCATACTAATGGCGCCTTTATCATGTGATCGCCATTAGTATGAATATTAGGTTTTTTATTTTTTATTTTCTGTTTTTTGCACAGGTTACAAAATGTATAATTTGACAAAATATAGACAGCACACATCAACAATAGATTCATCAAATACAATAGAAGATTAGTCCTTGAATACAATTCATCATATTAGTCTCCGAATACAATTCATCATATTAGTCTCCGAATTGAAAAAGACCGAACAAAGATAGAACATTATATTACAAGTCTCGAGACCGCGAGTAGCGAAGTTTATCTTCGCATTACAAGTCGATATCGATCATCTAAACTACCATCACATAGAAGAGAGCTGCGGTCATCACGATGAGCATCATCACGATGAAACTCGTCTTCATCCGGTTCCTCCAACGCTCCCTCCCTCTCCCGCTAGATAGCGGGCGTATCTAGATTCGGCCTCGGCCCTAGTGGTGTACCCTTTGTAACTGTTATCGCTGAATCGGGGAACCTGTCTCCGACACTTCGCCGATCATCGAGAACTCCGGGAACCTTACCCTTGTACACGACATACGTCGGCATCGCTATGCACTAGCCAAACGAAAGCGTTAGTACCAATTCACAGACAATACATAAGCAATATATAAGTATGCAACAGAATGATCGGAAGAGAAAAGCAAGACATTAATAGCATCGATTACATCTAAGTTGAACGACTCTCGAAACCAAAGAGACATACTACAAGTTCATTAAAGTTTAATTACAGAACTAGACAACTCGACTCAAGGGACCGAAGCGTGGATGAAGCCGCCGTCTATCGTGGGAGTCATGAAAGAACGGGCGTTGTCATCCTGCATTTGTAGCATTGTGTCGATGTCACTGTTGGACGGTTGATTTACGAGGTAGAACCGCCCGAGGTAAAGGACATCTTGATGGATGATTTCCGCAAACTCCATTTGGATGCGAAAGAATTCTTGTCGGAGGTCCGCGTCCTGGATTGCCGACACGCTCGCGGCCCAATCTTGGAGTTTACTCGGTAGCAGAAGTTGATGATGGTCCCGTACGATCGCCCGCATGTGATGGATGGTGTAGTAGACAAGCTGTTGGAAAATTGGAAAGACTGCCCACTGCCGGGAAAGAAGCAAAAGGCGCCAGAGCCGGGAAAGAAGCGAAAGGCGCCAGAGCCGCTGCTGAAGGTATGGAAAACGAGGTCTGTTTTCTGGGACTTGCCGTACTGGAAGATCCACCGTGTGCCTCACAGCCTTGATGTCATGCATATATTGAAGAACGTGTGCGAGAGTCTGCTTGGTACCCTGCTCAACATGCCAGAGAGGACCAAAGATGGGCCGAAAGCAATGGCAGACTTGAAATCAATGGGCATCAGGCAGGAGCTTCACGCTATATATGATGATGATGATGATGATGATGATGATGATGATGATGATGATGATGATGAGGAGAAGCAGGACACAGAAAGTCGTCGCAAAGGCAAAAAGGCCAAGAAGACCGGAAAACACAAACCACCCGCGTGCTTCACTCTAAGTCAGGAGGAGATCGAGCAGTTTTTCACCTGCCTCCTAGGAGTAAAACTTCCTTACGGTTACGCGGGGAAGATAAGCAGATACCTAGACCCAGCGAAGCAGAAGTTCAGCGGGATGAAGCAGACGTTCCTGCACAGCATGATGCCGTTCGAAAGGATGAATGGTGTCATCAAAGGATACGTTCGCAACATGTCACGTCCAGAAGGAAGCATAGCCAGGGGCTTTCTGACCAAAGAGTGCATCTCCTACTGCACGAATTATCTAGGCATCGATGACCCCGTTGGTCTGCCCGTCAACAGGCACCTCGGCAGGCTCGTTGGATGGGGTCACCGTGAGGGTCGCCGCGAAATGCATGTCGACTTCGAGGGTCGACTCGCCGACTTTGAAAGAGCAAACCTAGTCGCGCTACAACACATAGACGTGGTCGATCCTTGGGTGGTAGAGCCACTACTAGAAATACCACTACTAATGGCGCACCTAATATGGCCATTAATGGCGCATCGAAGGTGCGCCATTGACAGCACGCCATTAGTAATTTATTAATGGCGCAAAGGTGGTGCGCCATTAGTATATCAGATACTAATGGCGCACCACCTGGTGCGCCATTAGTATCTAATATACTAATGGCGCACCAGCTGGTGCGCCATTAGTATCTGATACTAATGGCGCACCACTGGTGCGCCATTAGTATATGCAAATGCGCCATTAGTATGCCTCCCGAGGGCATGTATACCAGTGCTTTGGCATACTAATGGCGCACCACCTCCGGAATCGCCATTAGTAACGCAGCATACTAATGGCGCACTTCCCGGTGATGCGCCATTAGTATGCCTTGTCATACTAATGGCGCCTTTATCATGTGATGCGCCATTAGTATGAATATTAGGTTTTTTATTTTTTATTTTCTGTTTTTGCACAGGTTACAAAATGTATAATTTGACAAAATATAGACAGCACACATCAACAATAGATTCATCAAATACAATAGAAGATTAGTCCTTGAATACAATTCATCATATTAGTCTCCGAATACAATTCATCATATTAGTCTCCGAATTGAAAAGACCGAACAAAGATAGAACATTATATTACAAGTCTCGAGACCGCGAGTAGCGAGTTTATCTTCGCATTACAAGTCGATATCGATCATCTAAACTACCATCACATAGAAGAGAGCTGCGGTCATCACGATGAGCATCATCACAATGAAACTCGTCTTCATCCGGTTCCTCCAACGCTCCCTCCCCTCTCCCGCTAGATAGCGGGCGTATCTAGATTCGGCCTCGGCCCTAGTGGTGTACCCTTTGTAACTGTTACCGCTGAATCGGTGAACCTGTCTCCGACTCTTCTGCCAGTCATCGTAGACTCCGGGAACCTTACCCTTGTACACGACATACGTCGGCATCGCTATGCACTAGCCAAACGAAACGTTAGTACCAATTCACAGACAATACATAAGCAATATATAAGTATGCAACAGAACGATCGAAGAGAAAAGCAAGACATTAATAGCATCGATTACATCTAAGTTGAACGACTCTCGAAACCAAAGAGACATACTACAAGTTCATTAAAGTTTAATTACAACATGACCCAATCGATGTTTCAGAACTAGACAACTCGACTCAAGGGACGGAGCGTGGATGAAGCCGCCGTCTCATCGTGGGAGTCATGAAAGAACGGGCGTTGTCATCCTGCATTTGTAGCATTGTGTCGATGTCACTGTTGGACGGTTGATTTCTGAGGTAGAACTGCCCGAGTGCGAAGGACATCTTGATGGATGATTTCCGCAAACTCCATTTGGATGCGAAAGAATTCTTGTCGGAGGTCCGCGTCTGGATTGCCGACAACGCTTTCGCGGCCCAATCTTGGAGTTTACTCGGTAGCAGAAGTTGATGATGGTCCCGCACGATCGCCCGCATGTGATGGATGGTGTAGTAGACAAGCTGTTGGAAAATTGGAAAGACGCCTTTGCCGGAAAGAAGCAAAAGGCGCCAGAGCCGGAAAGAAGCGAAGGCGCCAGAGCCGCTGCTGAAGGTATGGAAAAGCGAGGTCTGTTTTACGGGACTTGCCGTCTTGGAAGATCCACCGTGTGCCTCACAGCCTTGATGTCATGCATATCCACGAAGAACGTGTGCGAGAGTCTGCTTGGTACCCTGCTCAACATGCCGAGAGGACCAAAGATGGGCGAAAGCAAGGCAGACTTGAAATCAATGGGCATCGTGCAGAGCTTCACGCTATATATGATGATGATGATGATGATGATGATGATGATGATGATGATGATGAGGCGAAGCAGGACACGAAAGTCGTCGCCAAAGGCAAAAAGGCCAAGAAGACCGGAAATGACTACCCTCCCGCGTGCTTCACTCTAAGTCGGGAGGAGATCGGCAGTTTTTCACCTGCCTCCTAGGAGTAAAACTTCCTTCGTTACGCTGGGAAGATAAGCAGATACCTAGACCCAGTGAAGCGAAGTTCAGCGGGATGAAGTCTCACGGTATCACGTCGCTGATGACGCAGATACTTCCGGTTGCAATCCGTGGGATCATGGACGCGCACGTCCGTGAAACGCTATTTGGCCTATGCAACTTCTTCGACGTCATCTCGGAAGTCGATTGGTGTGAGGCAACTCGAAGGCTACAGGAAGAGATCGTGGTGATACTATGCGAGCTTGAGATGTACTTTCCGCCCGCATTCTTCGACGTTATGGTGCATCTGCTGGTCCATATAGTGGAGGATATCATCCAACTCGGGCCGACGTTCCTGCACAGCATGATGCCGTTCGAAAGGATGAATGGTGTCATCAAAGGATACGTTCGCAACATGTCACGTCCAGAAGGAAGCATAGCGAGGGCTTCGACCGAAGAGTGCATCTCCCATCGCATCGAATTATCTAGGCATCGAGAACCCGTTGGTCCGCCCGTCAGCAGGCACCTCGGCGGGCTCGTTGGATGGGGTCACCGTGAGGGTCGCCATGAAATGCATGTCGACTTCGAGGGTCGACTTCGCCGACTTTGAAAGAGCAAACCTAGTCGCGCTACAACACATAGACGTGGTCGATCCTTGGGTGGTAGAGCACAAAACCTTTATTAAAAAGATGTACAATGACCGAGGCCAACAGAGGGCGGACGGAGATACACTCAAAGAGCACAACTCATGTTTCACGCGTTGGTTCAAGCAGAAGCTTCATCTTACCCTTTACATGAGGATTCTTCCGCGGAAGAACAACTCATATTCGCCTTGTCACGGCGCCGAGCACAACCTGATGACCTATGAGGCGTACGATATCAACGGCTACACATTCTACACCGAGGCCAAGGACATGAAGAGCGATGGTTATCAGAACTCCGGGGTAACGATGGAATCCTACACCGGTAACGACAAGGATAGATACTACGGAAGGATCGAGGAGATCTGGGAGCTGAGCTACGCTGGAGAGAAGGTCCCGATGTTCCGTGTCAGATGGGCCAAGAACGTCATAAAAGAAGACCGGTATTTCACCACCATGGTTATACCCGGTAGGATGGCTTCCCAAGTGGACCAATGCTTCTTCATTACCGACCCGCCAAAGCCCAGTCGTGTTGTCGTGAGGAGAGGCAAAAGGAAGATCATCAGAATGGATGGAGTAGCCAATGAGCAAGACTTCGACAAGTACGGCGACCCGAGGATCGAACATGACGACGATGATGAAGTAGCAGCATACACCACAAGAAGAAGCAGGACCACCCTACCTAAAGGACGTCCGTTCCACAGAAGAACTCCATTGGCGAAAAAGAAGGGCAAGAAGATTGTGAACAGATAGCTAGCTAAGATCGATTGTATTTAAATCGTAGCCTTCATTTCTCGATTGTATTTCATGGGTACTTTTTGAACTATCATGAATATTTTTAAATTTCATGGACACTCGATCTCGATCCCCCTCCATCTCGATCGCTATCCCACCTCGCCAGATCCGGGCGCCCGCGAGCACCCCCAGTCCACCGGCCCCCTTCGCCTCGATCCCCTTCGCCCGATCCCCTTCGCCTCGATCCCCCTACTTGGTTCTCTCCCTCTTAGTATTGTATATTCCTCTTGAATTCTTTTTGGTTCTAATTTCAAATTTGTTTGAAATTGTACATCATATGCATGTATGTAGTACCGTAGAATATGTGAAACTCCTTCAAAATTAAAATAAAGCACAAAAGAAATAAAACAATACAAATTAAACAGAAAACAATACAAATTAAAAGAAAACAATACAAATTAAACAGAAAACAGGTTTGGGGGGCTAAAACCCTAAACCTGCATGGCCTTTAGTCGCGGTTGGCCGAACCAACATGACTACAGTGAGAAGCGAGGCATAAAAAACCGCCAAAAACCCTTTAGTCGCGGTTGGGCGAGGCGACCATGACTAAAATAGCAACAATAAGTATTTTGTTGTAAGTAGAAACAAAATAAAATAAATAAAGCAACAAAGAAAACAAAAAAGTGTTTTCAAATTTGAAAACTAATGGCACTAACAGAAAGTTTATAATTTTTCTAAAACTAAAAGCAAAAGAATTAAAAAATAAAGCAAAAAACAACAAAAATAAATAATAATGCAGAAAACAAAACAAAAAAGCTGGAAAAAAAATAGTGCCGCCCTCTTGGACCCCCACGGCCTGAATACGACTAGAAACCCTACATGGGCGAGATTCAGCCCAGGGAGGCCAAGTAGGCCACAGGCACATAGCTAGTGACAGATTAGGCCGAAAGCCTGCAGGTTGAGAGGAGCTCGAGAGGGTGGGCGCAGGCGCTTATAAACCACTCTCGAGGCTCTCTCAACTAGCGAGGTGGGACTAAACTTTTAGGCGCGGGCAGCACAAGGCCTTTGGTCGCCAAAAACCCTTTAGTCGCGGTTGGGCAGGCGACCGCGACTAAAGGTACCTTTAATCATGGGTCCGTCGCCAACCGCGACTAAAGAGAGAAGCGGAACGCATAAAAAACCCGCCAAAAAACCCTTTAGTCGCGGTTGGGCAGGCGACCCGATCCCCTTCGCCGATCCCCCTCGCCAGTTCTCTCCCTCTCGCCCCCGCCGCCCGCCGCTGCCTCGCCCTCGCCCTCGCCCTCGCCCTCTCCCTCTATCGCCCTCTCCTCGCGCCCGGGGCCGCCGCCCGGGCCTTGGCCCGACGCCGCCTCGACCCGCCCGACCCCGCCGCCCGGGCGCCGCCCGGACGCCGCCCGACCCGCCGCCGGGCGCCCGCCCAGACGCCGCCCGACCCGCCGCCCGGGCGCCGCCCAGGACGCCGCCCGACCCGCCGCCCGGACCCCGCCCGCCGCCCAGCGCCGCCTCGACCCGCCTTGGCCCGCTGCCCCACCTCGACCCCGCCCCGTCCCTGGCTAGGTTGTTTGGACAAGCATTTCCCCTCCTTCAGTGTGTTTCAGTGCACCTTCGATTTTGTTTATGTTCTTTTCTTGTTCCCAAGAAGCGGCATATGAATTATGTTTGATCAACATGATAGAGAAAAACTGACACATGCAACAGATTGTTGAAACTAGTCATGCAATTGAGATCATAAGCAACAAACTTGGCTTCATTTACTATCCTTGCCACAAATTGAGATCAGTGTATATACTTGTACAATAACTGGTACAAGCTCACTGTACAAGTCCCAGCATTTATTTTTCTGGACACGGCAATAGGCGTGGCTTCATTTACTATCCTTGCCACAAAGCCAGTTTCCCATACTCTACATGATTACATTGTGGTTTGCACATATGCCTTCTTCGTTGACTCAACTTCTCTTTATTTTCATTTGGTTCTGTAGCTTCTTTTGCTTCTAGTCGGGGAGTAGGGTGGAAAGGAGTGGATCGGAACTGCGATCACACAAGACACCGCTAACGTGCTATCTTGGTCGAAAAACTTAGGTAAATTTATCTTTTGTACATCTTTTTTCTTGGTTACTCAGTTTACGGAAGCTGCATTGTCTATTCATTTTTGAAGCTGTGAAGGACAGTAGGAGAGGCTCCTACAGTCTTGTATTAATAAAACAAAATTAAAGATACATGGTATGTATAAGGTATAGGGTCTTTGACCCTAACCAAAAGATAAGATACTAGTACAAGGTTTTTAGGTAATTTGTTGCACTAGGGAGCTTATGAAATCCTCAAGCTCAGACTTCCTCCCTATATCTCAACAATGGCAAAATCATGATTAAATCTAGAGAGCCAAACATTTTGTTTCGTTCTTTCCACAAGTACCAAACAGCTACTGTACACACCTACATGAACATGGAGTCTGTCCCGAGCCTGTTTGGCAGCGATTAACAATCCTCATATGAGATGAGAGAATTTTTTAATTGGCTTCTTGCAGTTTGAAAATTCAGTTTATTCGGTTCTTGAAAATTCAGTAAATTCAGTTAGGCACACAAATTTCAGAACTTTTGTGTGCCCTAGTACTAGTGTTTGTAGAAAACCGGGAGTGTCAATGGGACTAGAATTCACTTGTTCTTATATGGGTGAAACTTCACTTGTTTTTAGGCTAGTGTAGGGTGTTGCTTTATTCTGTCATCATTTGTAACTATGTCACAAGTAAATTGTTCCTTCTTCTGTATTTGACAAGTAATGATTGTTGATAAGCTGAGGCATGGATTAAAATTTGTTTCTTTGTTGTAACATCTTGTATATAACTCCACAATGAAATACAATACATATTGATGTGCTTTTAAAACTTGTTCATGTCTTGAACTACTAATGCCTTGTGATGCTCTGAATTACTTGTGATGCCTCTGAATTACTTGTGATCACATTGAGAAAGACTTGTAAAGATGATGATCATCTTTAACGAGAAAACAATTTGTGATGATTTTGCTAGTTTGCTGGGTTTTGTCTCCGACCATCGTGTCGTGATGATATTGCAGGTACCCGAGAGGCCCTTGAGTTTGCGGAATGTCGATTAACTTCCGTTCCGGCAAATTCGGGTACTCCATATGTCCTATTTTCAGCAAAGGTCATGCTGAAATTTTCCGTGAATTTTAGCATGACTTTGCTAAAAATAGGACATATGGGGTACTTGTGACTAATGCATGGGCCGGGGTATCTTAGTAGTTAATTAAGTATGATCAAGTGCCCCGGCGTACTTGTGACTAATGCATGGCTTTTAGGGTGCCTCGGTGTCGATAAAAACCGAAATGATGAAAAGTTAGGCTTTTAGGGTGCCTTGGCGTCGAAAAACCCTCAATGATAAAAGCTTAGATTTTAGGATGCCTCGGTGTCGACAAACCCTAAATGATGAGACCATGATCTTGTTCCTTGACAATAACCAACTTTTTTACCAAACTTTGTTTCTATTTAGAGAGAAACATGGCCCTAACGATGAAGCCGGGGTTGGGCGGCAAGGCATTACAGGAGCTGTCCCGGAGATGGAGGAACAACCTCACTTGTATGAGGCCGCCGCCTTTCCCCACGATCCCGAGACCACGGATGGTGCCGCCGAGGATGACCACACACCGATGCCACCACCGGATGGTGCCGCCGAGGATGCCACCAGCGATGATGGCGGCGCCGCACAGATGGCAGCCAGTGAAGAGGCAACGGAAGGACGGCGCCGATCGTGCTCCGCACCCTCAAGGAGGAAGTTACTGAAGTGGACTCCAACGGGAATCCAGCGCCCGACGAATAGTCAAGGGGTACTCGCTTCAGCTCGGGTGCATTGTCCGGAGCACCGTCTCGATCAACACCGAGAACACGAGGCATCTGACCGAGGGAATTTGCGCAACCTCCTCTTCACGAAGCTGCACGAACGATACAAGTTCCCCGTTGAATTTGAAAACACAAGCCTCAAAAGGAATAAAGTGAACAATGCTGCCCTCACGAAGATGAGCAAGGCCCTGTCTACTTGGAAAAGCAATGTGAAGAGAATGATCGAGAAAGGTGAGAGTTATGAGAAGATCAAGGAGAAAAATCCTTCGATCACCGAAGATGACTACTAGCGACTTCAAGATCAATTGCTCGAGCACCGCAAGCTCCCAATCAAGTGAGTGGGGAAACAAATGCGGGAGCTGAACATAGGGGAACACACACTCGGTCCCGTGGTTCTGAGTGGCGGAGCCTATATGGGACAAGGAGGAGGCGGACCGTGCGAGCAAGGCCTACCGCCCCTCTACGATACATCTGGCGGTGACAAGCAGACCAGGAACTTTGTCGGGGCCGGTAAAGAAGGACCGAAAACAAAGGAGCTTACCACGGATCCGAAGACCAGGCAGCTTGAGCTTGTTGCAGTAAGGAATACACCCCGCGTAATTAGCTCCATATGGTTGCATTCTAATTAATGAAGCGAATTTCTAAATGGTTCACATTCCTTCCGCAGCGATTTGAAAAGCGATGGCCGGGGTCAACTCGAGCAACCCTTGGGACCCCACTCTAAATAGGGGGTTGAATGTAATGAAGAACAAGGATAAGCTCGGTAAGCCCGGCGTCGGCTGGTCGTGTGGCGGCAAAGGCTTGTCGACAAAATGGGGTCATACTATACGGCTGGTGTGCGGAAGGAGAAAAAGACCAGCTCGGAAAGCTAAGCGCGAGAGGTTCAAGAACTCAAAGGCACGGTGGCGCGGATTAGGAGATTGTCCAAGAGCAAGTGGAACAACGACTTCGGGCGGCGATCATCGCCCTTGTGCCTACCTTGATCTCGGGTTGAGTCTGCGTGGATTGCGGGCGGCGAGGGCCGCCCGATTCCTAGCTTCACGGCCAGCAACCTTCGCATAATGCGATGGCGGGGCCATTGGTGCCTCCAGCGGAGGCGGCATTGGTGTCTCCGACGCCCGGCGCAGGGAGCTTAATGCACCCGGGTGTCGCCCGGCCGGCACCTCTGCAGCAAGCGGCCCCTCCGTCACGTGCCACGCCCGCCGTTGGCGGTGCCTCTACATTAGCCGAGCTCGACGCCATCATCACGGTAACTAATTAAGCCTCTCTCGGCCGAGGACTTCATCTCCTTGCCTTTGTTGGGCATCCACGACGCCCTACATGTTTTCGCGAGGCGCCGCCGACGTTCCGTGCACTCTCCTCCGCCGTGAACAACGAGTTGGTCAATGTCGCCAAGGGCAAAATCATTCAACCGGGCAACCCCTTGTTCCACGGTACCCAGATGCCACCCAACTTGTTTAGGGTTCAACTGGTTCGGTGCTGCCAGAGCTGCGACGAGTTGTTACCTCCGAATCGACCCGTCGGGGCCGACAATGAAGACGTGATGACCCTCAGCGCCTGCCTGAGCTGGCCCATGCTTTGGCCGAAGAGCCAGATTCGTTTGATGGCGGGGGACACCACCCCAAAGACAACACCGCCAGTCGTGCCGGCGCCAAGTCAGCCCATGGCAAGACCGCCCGTAACGGTCTTGCGGACATCCCTATGCCACTGGATCCAAACATGCATATGGCACGGGATCAGAATGACGGCAGCGATGATTATGATACATTTGGCAGCGTCGATCAGTACTTTGCCAAGCATGGAGTGCGATGGCGACTTCATGGGGCCTCCTTCTCAAGAACCAAACCCAACAAAAGGCGTTATGCGATCTAGCTCGTGCAGCGGAGAAGCCAAGTTGCAACAGCGCCGTCTGGCGTTCAGCTCTCGAGGAGGCGCCTCCGGCTGCCGACTTCACCGAGCCTCGAGATAGGCGAGGTGCAAAATATTATCAGCCCCAACACACTCAAGAAGGCGGTCTACGTGAGCAAAACTCGGTCCCATTACAGGAGAAGAAGAAGGCACGCAAAAGAAAGACTAAGAAGGGTGCGAGCCAGCCGGCACCGAGTACGATCCGTGCTCGGGGCGGGCCACCTTCACCGCAGGATATCTCGAGGAGGGTGCATGTGGCGGGTAGAGGCGATGCTACCGACAAATATGCTCAATGCTGCAACCGGTGCTATCGCGGAGTCTGCATGGCGGTGTTCTTTCTTTGGAGAAGCGGCGTCTCGGGGAGAAGGATGTGGCATACCGGTTTCGCGGCCAAGGTGCGGAGAGGGCAAGGGCTTTGTGGATAACTCCATTGGGCGTCTGATCGTCCTGCGTTTTGATGACATCCACGCTATGTTGAACCTTCATCCGCTGCACTACACCTTCGTTCGGCTATTTTCGCTGAGTATGGAGATGCGGATCATTCGCGACAAGACCGGACATCGTGATAGTCGACCCCTTCTACATGCGTGCCAAGATCTTGGGCAGCGCTGGGGACCCGGCAAGTCGCGAGTTCTTACCTCGAAGGCGTCATTCTGGCAAACCAAGAAAAGGATAACTTCCTCGTGCCTTACTTTCCCGAGTAAGTCCTCCCTCAACCGGCCCGTAACATATGAATTCTTACATTTCGATCGTTTTTCTTTTAACATTCCGTGTTTTCTGCAGTGACACACGTTGCACGCTCATCCTCCTAAGCCCTAAATATTCCATGGCCACGTATTTCGACCGGACCGTCGATTGAGCGTAGACTACACAAATGTCAAAAAGGCTCTTGATGATGTTCTCCCGGCTCGCCAAATCTGGAGGCACCTTCACCAGGCCTATTCGTAAGTACGGCAAGCACGTGTTCTCCCTGTCTGACGTTACGCTGCGTCAAGCAACCGCTTTGCGGTCGAGAAGGGTGCCTACTACGCCATCCATCACATGCGAGGCGATAAATGCGGGACCATCATCAACTTCGCTACCGAGTAAACTCCAAGATTGGGCCGCGGCGTGTCGGCAATCCGGGCGCGGACCTCCGACAAGAATTCTTTCGCATCGATCCGGAGTTTGCGGAAATCATCCATCAAGATGTCCTTCGTACCTCGGGGCAGTTCTACCTCGAAATCAACCGTCCAACGGTGACATCGACACAATGCTACAAATGCAGGATGACAACGCCCGTTCTTTCATGACTCCCACGATGAGCGGCGGCTTCATCCACGCTCGATCCCTTGAGTCGAGTTGTCTAGTTCTGAAACATCGATTGGGTGATGTTGTAATTAAACTTTAATGAACTTGTAGTATGTCTCTTTGGTTTGAGAGTCGTTCAACTTAGATGTAATCGATGCTATTAATGTCTTGCTTTTCTCTTCCGATCGTTACATTGCATACTTATATATTTCTTATGTATTATGCGTGAATTGGTACTAACGTTTACGTTTGGCTAGTGCATAGCGATGCCGGCGTATGTCGGTATTACAAGGGTAAGGTTCGGAGTCTCGATGGTGGCAGGAGTGTCGGAGACAGGTTCACCGATTCAGCGATAACAGATTACAAAGGGTACACCACTAGGGCCGAGGCGAATCTAGATACGCCCGCTATCTAGCGGGAGAGGGAGGAGCGTTGGAGGAACCGGATGAAGGCGAGTTTCATCGTGATGATGCTCATCGTAATGACCGCAGCTCTCTTCTATGTGATGGTAGTTTAGATGATCGATATCGACTTGTAATGCGAAGATAAACTTCGCTACTCGCGGTCTCGAGACTTGTAATATAATGTTCTATCTTTGTTCGGTCTTTTCAATTCGGAGACTAATATGATGAATTGTATTAGGAGACTAATATGATGAATTGTATTCAAGGACTAATCTTCTATTGTATTTGATGAATCTATTGTTGATGTGTGCTGTCTATATTTTGTCAAATTATACATTTTGTAACCTGTGCAAAAACAGAAAATAAAAAATAAAAAAACCTAATATTCATACTAATGGCGCATCACATGACAGTCGCCATTAGTATGACAAAGGTATACTAATGGCGCATCACCGGGAAGTGCGCCATTAGTATGCCAAGCACTGGTATACATGCTTACAGGAGGTATATACTAATGGCGCACCCTTGCATATACTAATGGCGCACCAGGTGGTGCGCCATTAGAATACCGAATACTAATGGCGCACCGGCTGGTGCGCCATTATGCTACCGAATACTAATGGCGCACCACGTGGTGCGCCATTAGTATCTGATATACTAATGGCGCACCACACAGTGCGCCATTAGTAAAATTACTAATGGCGTGCTGTCAATGGCGCACCTCTGATGCGCCATTAATGGCCATATTAGGTGCGCCATTAGTAGTGGTATTTCTAGTAGTGGCTCTACCACCCAAGGATCGACCACGTCTATGTGTTGTAGCGCGACTAGGTTTGCTCTTTCAAAGTCGGCGAGTCGACCCTCGAAATCGACATGCATTTGCGGCGACCCTCACGGTGACCCCATCCGGCGAGCTTTGGCGAGGTGCTGTTGACGGGCAGACCAGCGGGGTTCTCGATGCCTAGATAATTCGATGCGATGGGAGATGCACTCTTGATTGAAAGCCCCTGGCTATGCTTCCTTACGGGCGTGACATGTTGCGAGCGTATCCTTTGATGACACCATTCATCCTTTCGAGCGGCATCATCTTTGTGCAGAACGTCGGCCCGAGTTGGATGATATCCTCCACTATATGGACCAGCAGATGCACCATAACGTCGAAGAATGCGGGCGGGAAGTACATCTCAAGCTCGCATAGTATCACCACGATCTCTTCCTGTAGCCTTATGAGTTGCCTCACGCCAATCGACTTCCGAGAGATGGCGTCGAAGAAGTTGCATAGGCCAAATAGCGTTTCACGGACGTGCGCGTCCATGATCCCAATGGATTACTGGCCCGGAAGTATCTGCGTCATCAGACGTGGCGGATCGTGAGACTTCATCCCGCTGAACTTCTGCTTTGGGTCTAGGTATCTGCTTATCTTCCCAGCGTAACCGTAAGGAAGTTTTACTCCTAGGAGGCAGGTGAAAAACTGCTCGATCTCCTCCTGACTTAGAGTGAAGCACGCGGGAGGGTAGTCATTTCCGGTCTTCTTGGCCTTTTTGCCTTTGCGACGACTTTCTGTGTCCTGCTCCGCCTCATCATCATCATCATCATCATCATCATCATCATCATCATCATCATCATCATATATAGCGTGAAGCTCCTGCCTGTTGCCCATTGATTTCAAGTCTGCCCTTGCTTTCGGCCCATCTTTGGTCCTCTCTGGCATGTTGAGCAGGGTACCAAGCAGACTCTACGCACGTTCTTCGTGATATGCATGACATCAAGGCTGTGAGGCACACGGTGGATCTTCTAGCACGGCAAGTCCCGAGAAAAGCAGACCTCGTTTTCCATACCTTCAAGCGGCTCTGGCGCCTTCGCTTCTTTCACGGCTCTGGCGCCTTTTGCTTCTTTCGGCGGTGGGCAGTCTTTCCAATTTTCCAACAGCTTGTCTATTTCCTCGCCGCTCCTCGTACCATTGCGGGCGTTTTGAGTTCGGTTTCACCATCGAACAGATCCTTGCGTTTCCTCCACGGGTCATCGTCGCGAAGCCACCTTCGATGTCCCATGAACACGGTTTTCAAAGACCGGGATCTCTATCTAGCTGGGGATACGTTGTGTCATCCATGCACCTTACGCATCCGGAAAATCCGTGGACTACACCGCCGCATGACATATCCGTAACCGAGATAGTCGTGCACCGTCGTGAGCGGTGCGGCTCTCATAGGGAAATATTCTTTCTGCGGCGTCCCATGTATTGGCTGGCGTTTTCCACAGCGTGTCAAGCTCCTCTTTCAGCAGCCCTAGATACAAATTGATGTCGTTCCTGGTTGTTTCGGCCCTTCAATTAGCATACTCATGTGAATGTACTTCCTCTTCATGCACAACCAGGGGGAAGGTTGTACATCCACACAAACACAGGCCAGGTGCTATGTGTGCTTCTCACGGCTGCCAAAAGGATTGACTCCATCGGTGCTCGCGCCCAGCATGATGTTCCTTGGATCGTTCCCAAATTCCGAGTCTTGAAGTTCAACGCTTGCCTTGGCTCGCATCCTTAGGGTGACTCGACATCTTGTCTTTTTATCTATCTCCGGATCATTTGCGTCATCTTCCGCTTCTTCTCCTCCCTATCCGGCGTGCCAGCGCAGGAGCTTTGCTACCTTAGGGTCCGCGAAATAAGCGCTGCGAGGAGTGATCGGAAAGTACCACACCACTTTTCGAGGAGCTTTCTTCCTCTTCTTGTATCGAGTGGCGCCGCACACGGACATATGGTAGACTCCGCGTGCTCGTCCCGATAAATGATGCAATTGTTCATGCACACATGGTATTTCACGTGCGGTAAATCCAGAGGACACGATTTTCTTCGCCTCCTCCAAACTGGTCGGGCACTTGTTCCCCTTGGGAAGGCGTTCGTGCGAATGACATGTTCTCGTCGAAGCATCGTCGGTCATTTTGTGTTTTACCTTCATCTCCGGGGCCATGAGCGTTACTTTCGGCGGGTATCCTCGGGCCTGCATCCTTCATACAATGGAGTAACCGCGTCTAACTCAAGTTGATCCATCTTGGCTTTCTCTCGGGCGGCAGCTCTTGCGTTATCCGTGCGCTTGAGAAGCAGCTCTTGAATATGAGGGTCCTGCACCCAGCCCATCGATGGTCCAGCGATAAATGCGCTCCGCCCGGCATCATCATCTTCATGATCATGCCGTCGCCTGCTCCGGCATCTTCCTCATCATCATGTCCTGCATATTCTACATGATGACTGTGTATGCAACATCACGCGATCGTGATCATCGCTGAGGATTCTTCGTCTTCTCGCCCGCCCGAGCCGCGGTGGTTGTCTTGCTGCCCTTCCTCATTTCTTGCCGGCCCGCATGGGCGACTTCGTAGTCATCTTCATCACCTTGCCACCGATAGCCATCCATGAAACCACGCAACAGCGGTGGTCCCGCACCTGCCGGAATCCGGGTCCGCAATAAGGCTCTTCAGCTTGCATCTTCGACACGGACATCTTATCTCCGTCTCGTTCTTTTGAAGCATCTCGGCCTTCGCGGACCTCAAAAACCTATTCACGATGCCTTCGGTCATCGATGCGGACCATAATTAGCTGCTGCGGGTAGAGCAAAAGCGATATTTTAGAACCAAGAAAAAATTTGGCATGACTTTCCCTAAAATAGGACCAAAAAGGATGCTTAATGCCAAAATTCTCGCAAAGCGGAAATGAATCAACATTCCGCAAAATATTGGCAACTATCGCATTTCAAATACGGTATCCTCCAAACACAAACACATATGCAAACACCACAAACATATGCAACACCACGAACATACATAGATCTAGCTAGGCGTAAAAAGTGCATGTGCACATTGTTGTAAGGAGAACAACCTAAATATAGCTTCCCCTTACTTACCTATTAAAACAAGGTAATTTAACCACTTAATTTGAATGAATCTATGGTGGAAATGAGGTGAAAAGAGGAGGCACCGAGACAAGGAGGAGGTGGAGAGAATGAAGTGGGGAGAAAGTGAGTGTGTGGGTAGGAGAGGCTGTCCCAAATATCTTGTTGCTGCCCACTTACTAATGGCGCACCTCTTGCATGGTGCGCCATTAGTTGTTACCACTACTAATGGCGCACCTAAGCAGGATGCGCCATTAGTATGTTTGAACAGTTCAAAAAAAGTTTCTATACTAATGGCGCACCCACACACAGTGCGCCATTAGTAGTTACAACTACTAATGGCGCACAGAGTGTGGGTGCGCCATTAGTATGTTTGAACAGGCGCTAGTTAAAAAAAATTTTGGTACTAATGGCGCACCCACACCACGGTGCGCCATTAGTAGTTACAACTACTAATGGCGCACTCGGGAAGGATGCGCCATTAGTATGTTTGAACAGGCGTGCTAGTTCAAAAAAAAGTTTCTATACTAATGGCGCACCCACACACCGGTGCGCCATTAGTAGTTACAACTACTAATGGCGCTTTGGTGTGGGTGCGCCATTAGTATGTTTGGAACAGCGCACTAGTTTAAAAAAAAAAATTGGTACTAATGGCGCACCCGCACCTTTGGTGCGCCATTAGTAGTTACAACTACTAATGGCGCTTTCGGGCAGGATGCGCCATTAGTATGTTTGGACAGGCGCACTAGTTAAAAAAATTTGGTACTAATGGCGCACCCAAGGCATGGTGCGCCATTAGTAGTTTAGACACTAATGGCGCATCGTATGGCGGTGCGCCATTAGTATATACTAATGGCGCACCATATTTCCGGTGCGCCATTAGTGTCATTTCCATCTATAGCCCTTTTCCTAGTAGTGATGGTGGGTTGTCTCATTGCAGCCGTCCTCAGGAACTGAGTTCTGTGTTTGTGATCCATGAAACAGTTACTACCACGCATTGGGCCCGAAACCAATGGACCCTCTCGGCTTCTTAACCACCCTTGTTCTCTGTCCAGGAGTTGCAAGTAGTTTCTGGTGTTTGTAGTATGCTGGGGGCCGCACGCAACGCTGACCTTAGGGGTGGGTTGTGTTGCGGTAGGCACCGTGGCCCGGTGTACCGATTCGCCCGTTTGGTGTCTCGGGAACCCTGCACACATCGTTCGGCGCTGTATGGGAAACCTCGGCCGTACTCCCTGTGGATGGAACCCGAATAGGCGATAAACCTGGACTAGGGACTTGAGTTTTAGGTAGGTCGTGGCCGACACCCACGTTGGGCTTCCGCTTGAAGGTTGCCGAGTACATGTCGTGTAAACGACGGTAAGTGGTGAGAGCGTGTGTGAAGAAGTACACCCCTGCAGGGTTAATATGATCTATTGAATAGCCGTGTCCGCGGAGAAGGACTTCGGGTTGCCTATACCAGTTCATAGACAAGTGAAAGTGGATACTCTAAAATGTGCGGGATAAGCGTGAGTGCTATGGATGGCGTTCTCGTGGGGAGGCGGGGCGGGTCCATAGTGGTGTATTGATATGGTGAATATGTGGACTCGTGTGCGCCACCTCAAAAGAGTTACTTGCAAATCGTAGTTTAGGATAGCCTACTGAGTCAAAGCTGGCTTGCTGCGATCAAACTCCACCACCCCCTTTGTTGATAATGATGCATATGTAGTTAGTTTTGATGTAAGTCTTGCTGAGTACGTTTGTACTCACGTTTTCTTATTTTATGTTTTGCAGAGAGACGTCAGTCTCGCTAGTAGTTCCGCTTGGACTTCGACATTTAGCTTGTTACCTCAGCTACGATCTTGTGCCCTCGGCAGGATCTGGTAGATAGTCAGGATTTGTAGCCTTTTTCATTTTTTAGATGTCTGTACTCAGACATGTTAAGCTTCCGCTTGTGCCTTGACTTGTATGCTCTGAGTGTTGGGTCATGAGACCCATGTTTGTAATATCTCGCTCCTCGGAGCCTAATGAATAAATATTTGAGTCGTAGAGTTATGTTGTGATGCCATGTTGTATCTACACCTATTGAGCATATTGTGTGTATGTTTGAAATGCTTGGTATGTGTGGGATCCGACAAACTAGTTGTTTATCCTTGGCAGCCTCTCATATGGGGAAATGTAGTCTTGTGCTTCTGAGCGATAGTAGTCCGCTACAGCCCGGTTCACCGGAGTCCTGCTAGCCCAGCACTACTGCTTGGACACTTGACTGGCCGGCATGTGTTTCACTTCGTTCCTATGTCTGTCCCTTCGGGGAAATGTCACGCGGTGTTATTCAGAGTCCTGCCTAGCCTGTAACAGCCCGGGATACCGGAGTCCTGTTAGCCCAGTGCTACAGCCCGAATTTATACGTTGATGACCGACATGCTCGATGTGATTCATGTATGCATGTTCCCATAGGTTAGCGCCGCTTTGGGTTCACGACTAGCCATGTCGGCCCGGGTTCTTTGTCATGTGGATGCTAGCAACACTGTCATATACGTGAGCCAAAAGGCGCAAATGGTCCCGGGTCTTGGTAAGGCGACACCCGTGGGAATACCGTGCGTGAGGCCGCAAAGTGATATGAGGTGTTACCTGCTAGGTCGATGTGACTTAGAATCGGGGTCCTGACAGCTTGTCTTCTCGCCGCGTCGCGCCAAGAGCCCTGACCGCCTCCTCGCCCCCCTGCAGCGTAGCCAGCAAGCCGCTTGGCGGCACGCCTGCGGCCGCATCCGCCACCGCCATGGGCAACACCGTCCAAACCACCACAGCGCGCCAGCTTGCCTCTTTCGATTGTGTAGTAGTCGTCGTTAGCCCCTGGAACTAGCCAGCCACCGCCACGTCACCCTGCAGCACAGAGAGGCGGTTCGCCGCCGTTCTTATCTCCGGCCACCTCGGACCGACCTAGCCACACTATGTAAGGAAGCCCCGAGCGTCTCCGAGCCCTCAGGAAGCCTCACACCGTCTCACTAGCGCCCCCATCGCCGGGGGAGCAGGTCATCTTTAACCTCTCCGGTCAGTTCGGCCACCGCCGTCTCCCGGGTCCGTTCGGCGCAACCAGGGCATCCCCCTCTCCACTCTCTTCACCAGAAGCCCTCTCTTCCTCCGTGAACTCCTCCCCTGCTCGGTTTGGATCGGGGAACCAGCGGCCCCAAAACCACTTCCCCGAAGCTTTCCTCCGCCATGAGCTTCGCGCGGCGATTTCCTCCACCTCCGACGACCATGCGACCACCGGGAGGACCTCCTAGGAGCGGCAGATCTATCCCTGCATTCGGATGCCCGCGAAGAACCGCCGTTCGCCAGCGACGATCGCCGGACATCCCGCCTCTGCTCGGGCAGAGAAGAGGAGGGAGTGGGGACTAGTCAAACCTGACTAGTGGGCCCCTGGACCTTGTCGGTGACACCTTGGCGTCCACTCTGGATAAGTGGAGGCGTAATGTCAAAATACACCTTCGACGTGGTCAGTAATCGAATCGTTTTTCTGTTTTCTGTTTTAATTTAAAATCAGATTTTGACCAGAACTTTGACTACCTATTACTTTTTAAATACAACTCCAAATGAATTGATTCTTTTTCCTACCTCTCTCAAATATGGTCTAGTTTATTATAAGATTTATTTGAAAAAATTCAGACAATTTTTTGTGCTGTTTTGATTTTATGTAGTAATTCAATTATATTCTTTTAAATAGGATTTTTGAAGATTTCAAGATGTTTTGGAATGCACCCTGCTTTCCCATGACCTGAAGGCAAGCATTCTGAACCCTGGTGTAATTTTTTTGTGTGTTGCTTGGCACGGTGACAACACCACCCCGACACGAGCATACGTCATTTTATGTGAGGATGTGTTCCTAATCATGAGTGCATATTAACGAATTTCATGCAAATGGAGTTGATATGATTGTGATAGGAATCACCGTCATATGCCTTTCATGCATACCGGGAGGAAAGCCGGGAAGGCCTCTGTCTTGGGTAGACACGGTCTTGTCCATAGTCCTCCGTCGAGACGGACTTGTCCGGTATGGCATGAGGGGGTATGTCGCGTGGTGTTTCTATCTGTTGTTTGAAGTATATGCATTGTTATACTAATCTTGTAGGGAATATTACGACCTCCTGCGTCGACCATAGATCGAGTCTTGTGCCAGTAACCCCCATACTTGCTTCGTACTACCACTCGTCTCTACAACAAGTAGGGTACGGTTTAGTAAGTTGTCAACCCCTTTCCTAGCACATACCGTATAGAGAGGCCATGGTGGAAGATACCGGAGGCCTCCGATAGTCATACCATCGGGTCCGGGTGCATGGGTGTTTCGGTTGTAGCCGAAGGGGGTAGCTCCCAGTTCTTGTGCATGTATAAATTTTGTGATCCCATGTTACGTCGAGGTTGTAGCCTCCCCACTTAGAGTTTTGCTTGACAGGTGTCGTGGGTGATTCCAGATACATGTGAGTTAAGCTGGTGTGTGCAAGTTAGGTGTGTTTTCAACAAAAAGACCGTAGACGGAATTAGTCTCGATGGACTAAAGGAATCCGTTACTCGTGGGTAAAGAGTACACCCTCTGCAGAGATTAAACCTATTCGAATAGCTGTGTCCATGGTTAAGGATTACAGTCTGGGATGGGTCAAGTGTCGGTCTTAGTGTTGGTCTTCGGAGGTGAAACTGTTAAACCAGAACTGAAATCACAACTTGTGACTTCTGATAATTATGATTATTATTATTATTGTTGACTAACCCGTGATCTTATTGGTATTATCGAATATCCCTGGGATGGTTCTACCTCCTGGATATTTACCTTGTCTTCTTTTAAAGCCCTTTATGTGGTGTCACTAAGATGCCCGACTGTGGCATTTCTTTTAAAGCCCTTTATGTGGTGTCGCTAAGACGCCAGGCTGCGGCATTTCTTTTAAAGCCCTTTATGTGGTGTCGCTAAGACGCCCGACTGTGGCATGCTTGTTATTTATTTCATATTTTAATACTACTCTTGTTATTTATTTCATAATTTTAATACTACTATGTTATTGCATATTCATAAATAACATGCTTGCACGCATCAGAGTTTTTATTTATCTTTTGTGGTAGCGTCATGAGCATAAAATATTTTAGCACATCATTGTTAAATTATGCCTGTGTTCATAATGTTTGCGGTAAATTCAAAGTACTCACTGGCTTGTCCACAGCTATTGTCTTGGCCAGATTTCCTTCTTGTGGAGAGGAGCGACCGTGGCGACAGTCCCTGAACCTAAGAAAAGGCGATAGCAGCCTCGCGAAGATAGGAGTTAACCTGTTCAGCTGTTCCTGTGGGAATTGGAGTCCCATAGACACTGATGATCCATAAACCGCTTCCGCCATAAACCATTAAAAACCAATTGTTGTACTCACAGGCTAGAATGGTCTTGTACTACATATTTTGTATTTTGCTTGGAATTTCTATATCAAGTTGGTGCCTCATCAGCTAACAGTTATCCTGGGGCTGGTGAGCACAAGGGCCATTTTCTGGAAATTAACACCCGGAGATTCGGTCCCCACAGGTGAGCCTGTGATATAAAAGATTTGTATATTTCTTTACAGAGGGAGTATCTCTTTGTCAAAATATATATTTATGTGTAACTAGTTAATCCTGTCTTTCTACTTCCTTCCGCTGATATGTGGGGCAACCGGCAACGGGGTCCACGTGCCATATGAACAAATTAGATTGCACAACTTCACGGTAGACACACCCCGGTCGTAGTCGCAGTAATGCCCAATGAGCCATCAAATCACAACCCCCCCCCATTTCCAGCTTTAGCAGTAAGCTGGACGGATGAAGCGACAATATTTCACTAGGCCTGAATCCCCTTCTCCCTCGTCTGCTTGTTTAGAGAAAAAACCCCGCTCGGCGATTGCATAGGGTTTTCTCATGGAGAACCAGGTACGAATTCTTCATCCATCCCCGATAAATCCAAGTCCCTTGGTCGCAGGTAATCCTAGGATGGCAGCCGCCGCCGTTGATGCATTTTTCTTTGTACTGAATCAGTGTGTTTCAGTTGCAATGCCCAAAGTGCGAGTACCCTACAGATTTATGTGCCCTCAGCGAGATGCCACACTTGTTCCTTCTCATCCTAACAAACCATTTTGATACGCGCATAGTATGTTCCTAGAATCCTCTTTTCTATCCGGGAGGGTGGGGTTTTTTGAACATGCTGTATTCTCATATTATTTTTCCTGCAGTGTATTATTTGCTCTGCGAGAACACATGTACTCAAGATGCTTGGCCTTGACATAACTGAATACACTAGTTTAATGGTCACAGTGAAGACAAGCCATGGATATTACTTCTGAGTTGGGTTCATGAACCAAGAAGATCGCTGCTTTTTTATGGCCGAACTTGAATAATCTTTGTCAAGTGTTACAGACTGAAAGTTGGCGCGCGAATGTTGATGGAAATAGCAGAACTTGGTCTCATCTTCACTGCGATCTTCCACCCCGACGTCGTTCCAATTGTTCAGCCATGTTAGTTTTGTATCTGGTTCTTGCTTGTTGCCTCGATTACTTCTTAATCCACCTATTCTGTCTAACTAATCACAATTTAACTTTAGAAGTAGCAAAGAATCTCTCATGGAAATGCTACTTCTAACTAATATTTTCTTATAATTGGTGGCACGTGTAGGTTTTTTCAGAGTTAAGCAGTCTGCTCGTTTGTTACTATGTAATAACTCGGCTGTTACTAATGGCACTGAAGTTGACTGGATCGACATCCAAAAGTTCCTACACTTTGTTGATCGTCTTGAGGTCCTTGTGGGGCGTTTCAATGGTGGAAGGCCACGTGGGATATGTGTGCCACTCCTGCACTTGTTGAACAGGTCCAACTGTGTCGAGAAACTTATTGTACGAGCTGTTTTCTGTTATATATGTTCTTCATAAACTATTGCTTATACACAGTTTTATAGCTGTGATCTTCTTGAAACAGGAACTGCCGAGTTCTATTGTTCCTATACAGATGCATGACCATGGTCGGGTCAGACTTGCGCTTGGTCACAAAAAGATGTTTATGTCGACCTACTCAATTCCCCTTGGAGGTGAAAAGATACTTATTCATGGGTTGCCTCAAATAATGAAGGCCCGTCCATCTTGGAGAATAGGACAGAAGATTATGTTCATGCTTTTCCATGGCTCTAAAGCGAATATCCTGTTTATTGACCACGTTGCGAGATGAAGCCGCTTTCAGAAGGTTGTGGATGCGCGGGGTGGCGCCTGGGCCTTGTCCTGGGGCTTGGCGGCCTCACCCTTGGTTAACTGTAGGCGAAGTAGCAATGTTCGAGGCGTGCTTTGTACGGTTGAACCTGTATAAGTACTCATACTGCTTTCAGCTTTGGTTGTTAAGTGCCCCTGCTAGTTTCAGGTAAGGTTGTTAAGTACTCCTGCTGCTTTTACAGTCTGTCGTGTTTCTTCAGTCCTGTCTACCTCCAGCCGCCAAAACCAAACCAGCGCCGGCGGGGCCGCCTGCTTCCGCCTCCCATGGCTGGCTGCGCCTCAGCGCACGCATCGCCGCCCACCGTCTCCTAAATCGTTAATGCCGACGTCCTCCAGCGTGCTTTGGTGCGCTTCGCCCGGCGTCGCCTCTCGCGTTGTCAACATGGTCAACAAACATCGTGAATCGGCGGAAATCGTGGAGAGGATGCCAAGAGGGGCCCACCACGCCAACAGATGGAAAAATAAAATGCTTCCTCCTAGTGTTTTCCTGACATCTGGGACCCACGACATTGTGAGCGTATATAGTCAATAGACAAGAGAACAGCTCAAGATCGGCTGACACTTGGGACGTAGCTACTCGAGCAGTATTTTTTTTGTTTGGTATTGTTGAGACGGAGCAGGGTTTGAATTGGGATGTAGCCCGTCTAGCCCAGGCTTATATTTTATGTTCACCATGTGACCAGCCCAGTTATTTTTTCTTTGTGAAAATGAGCACAGTTTATTTTTTTTCTGAAGAACACCCAATCCAGGCCTACTTATTTTTCATACGATGATGGCTGCAACTCTTTCAAGACGCCTGCAAATCTTGAAAGTAATATGAAATGGGTTGTAAATATAAAAACAGATGACAAATTGGCAACTACTTAATAATTTCTGATTTTTTCACATTTTCAGATTCCTATTTCACTGGGCATTAACCTAATTTTAATATATCTTCAAAGTACTTTAAATCTGGCTTGACATTTTGGTATTAAAAATAGTTTGGAACCCACAGAAATATGCGAAATTGGCCCTGGCCAACCAAAAAAATGACTGCAATAAATTGCATAAAAAGTTGCCATGTTTAGTTGACGGGTATGCAAGATTCTTTTAGTTATTATATACTACGTCAACAAACGATTCTAGCAGACGTAACCGTTGGATGTCAATCCAACGGCCGTCGTGTTTCTTCAATCTCTGATCTTCCCTCTGCAGCCACCAAAGCAGCGCCGGCGGGACCGGACCGCTTCCCTCCGCCTCCCGTGGCCGGCTGTCTTTGCCACAGCCTCGGCGCCACTACTACTCCCACCGCTGGCCAGGGCATCCCTCTACTCACCCACACCCCGTATTATTCTGCGGTGACGGCAGCCTCACACCGCAGCCGAACCGGTGAACCCTCGTACTCCTCTCCGCGCGGCTTCCACTGCCGCGTCTTCCCCGGCTCCGCGTGGTCCCCTTCCTAGGCCTCGCCATCGTCCACCGCCGTGGTGCTCTCGGCGTGGCGTGGTCAATGTGGTCAACAATCGATTTCCATCGGAAGAGTACTGTATGTGGAGAGGCTGACAGCTGGGTCCACGGCAGCCGCAAGGAAGTGCCTCCTTATTACGAGGAAAATAATTATTCCTCCACGTGACAGCAGGGACCAACCGGACGAGCCACCAGTATTTCGCGAAAAAACGTTTCCCCCTGACTGCTGGGACCCACAGGACGGGCCACCGTATTTCGTGAAAAAAACGTTCCCCCCGCTGTTAGCTCGGACCCATCGGAAGTGCCTCCTTATTACGCACAAAAAAATGAATACCCCCTGCTAGCTGGGACCAACCTTGGTGGGAGGCTGACTTGTGGGCCTACTAAGTTGACTGGGACGGAGGCCTATGTCAACTTTAGTCAATATATGAACGATTCTAGCTCCAGTGACCATACGATGTCCATCCAACGGCCGTGGTGCTTCTTCAACCTCTGGTCTTCTTGCTCCAGCCGCCCAAAGCAGCGCCGGTCGTGCCGCCTGCTCCTGCCGCCCGTCGCCGGCTGTGATGCCGTGGAGGCCTCTCCGCCCCCTACTACTCCCACCGCTGGCCAGGCCATACCTCTACGCACCCACACCCCATGTTATTCTGCGGCGACGGCACCTCATACCGCAGCCGAACGAGTGAACCCTCATACACCTCTAAGCGTGGGCATCCACTGCCGCATTCTCCCCGGCTCCGCGTCGTCCCCTTCCTAGGCCTCGCCGTCGTCCACCGCCCTGGTGCTCTCGACGCGGCGTGGTCAACGTGGTCAAGGAATGGCTTCCATCGGACGTGGACTATACGTGGAGAGGCTGACAGCTGGGTCCATGGCCGTAGCAAGGAAGTGCCTCCTTGTTACGCGCAAAATAATTAGTCCTCCACCTGGCAGCGGGGACCCACTGGACAGGCCACCGTATTTCACGAAGAAAACATTTCCCCCTGTCTGCTGGGACCTACCTGCTACATCTTCGCACGGAAGGAATTGCGTTCGAAAAAAAACGATTCACCCCCCTGACTGCTGGGACCCACCAGCTACATCTTCGCACGCAAGGAAGTGCGTCCGGGCAAAAAAACGATTCACCCCCTGACTGCTGGGACCCACCAGCTACATCTTCGCACGCAAGGAAGTGCCTGACAGTCGGGACCCACCTGGTCGAAGAGTACGTAGCGTTGTCATTCTGGTCGAGAACGTCTACGTACATATATACTGGTCGATGTAGAGGCGCGCACGTGTCGTAGTAGAGGCGTGTACATGTCGTAGTAGAGGCGCGCACGTAGCATGTACACGCACGTCTGGCGGCCGGTGCAAGAAAGAAAATACGGCCACGTATGTGTACGTACGGCAAGGGCTCGTGTACATGGCTGGGTCGGAACAAAGAAATAGCGTCGTCGTCGCGTTCATCGGGAGGCAACGAAATGCGTGGGAGCCAACCGGCTGGGTCGGAACGGAATGTGTGGTCGTGTTCATCGGGAGGGCTCGGACGGAACAGGCAATGGAAATGAGGCCTGACGTACCGCACAACGGAGGAAACGGACCTCCTACGTTCGGAACAGGGTCCTGTTGATTGGGAGGGGTGTGGCGTACCAACGGGGGTCCTGTTGATCGGGAAGGGTGTGGCGTAGCGCAAAACGGACGAAACGGACCTCCTATGGTCGAAACGGGGGTCCTGTTGATCAGGACGGGTGTGGCGTACCGCAAAACAGAGGAAACAGACTTGTGTTGGAGCGCTACTGTCGAAATGGGGGTCCTGTTCATCGGGAGGGGTGTGGCGTACCACAAAACGGGACTCCACGGGATACTATTCATCTCCACCGTCGACCTCCTCCAGCCTCCACGGGCTATCGTCGACCTCCTCCAGCCTCCATGGGCTCCTGTTCATCCAGCCTCCACCACGCGCTACTCCACCGGCTACTGTTCAACCACCCCTCCACGGGCACCCCTCCACCGTCTACTATTCATCCAGCCCTCCACGCCACAGGGACCTGTTCAACCACCCCTCCACGGCCACCCCTCCAACGTCTACTGTTCATCCAGCCCTCCACACTACGGGGTCATGTTCATCGAGAGGCAACGCCACCGCCATCGCTCATCCAACCCCCGCCCCCAACGCCACTTGTTCATCCAATCGATCGGCTTGATTAGCAGCAGATGGCGAAGAATCGCTTGATCGGGTTCGATTAACAGCCATCGATCGATCGCTCGGGTTTAATGTCGTAGCCTGCGATTGCAATCGCTTTCGGGTTGATTAGAGCCAACGCCTACGCACAGCAGCAGCGTACCTTTACGAGAGAAACGTGCATCGCTCGGCCCTCAACCTCCCAGCGTAACCGGCAACTCCCCGAAATTTTACTCCCCCTCGCTTCTACCATGGTTTTTTCCGTCATGGACGGCCCAAAGAATATCATGCAGTTGCGTCTCCGGCCCGCCCAGGACGAAAAGCCCATTTTCTGTGATGATTTTTTGTCATAGAAGTAGGATCCCACCACATCTATGATGATACCGGGTTTTGTCACAATTATCGTCATAGAAGTGTTATATGTATGACAGAAAAAATTGTTCAGCCCAAAATGTCACGGATGTGTCTTTTTTTTGTACTGACGTCTGCCGACCTGCGCTAGACAGATCATCGTTTCATCGAGCCGAGCCCAACCGTATCGGATCATCAGCTCGGCTAGCCGAACAAGAGTTCGGCATCGCGAAGGCTAAATTATTACCAAAACCATCGCCCCACGCATTGCACAGGTCAGGCGCGCCGACATCTCCGCTCGGTCACTTCATCAATCCGGCATTTACCGTGTCACAAGTTACGACCAGCGTCGGCATGTTAAAACCGATGTCTGCCACACTGAGCCGCTTCAACACCTCGGCTGGCAAGGTGGCTGCAACATCACCTTACTAACCTGCTCCGTCACCTCATCTGGACCGGGGGCTTTGTCATCTCTTCATCAACCTACTCCGGACACTTCGGCGTCACCAGCCGACCAGCTTCATCATGTTAGTTGGACGGGGGGCTCTGCCTCGGTGAGCCAACCTTTGCCAGCATCGCCATGCCGTCGCTTATTCGCCCATCAAGCAATGGGTGTGCGGATCGAGTCCCAATTTTGGTAGTAACCTTTGTTCATATTGCTACAACAAATAAACCAGGTGCTATAAATCCTAATAATTTTTTCTTGATTGGGTTTATTTTTTTCGAGGAATTATTACTCTGCTTTGTTCCATCATCTGTACACAGGTCTGTCAAATGATGGCCACATTAACGATGGTTGCGTGATGATTCAGTCAGTTTTCCGTCCGTAGTTTGGCGAACGCCTCATCGGGGACTCGGACCGCCCTGTGAATACACGCTTTGTCACGTCGGCGCCCTGCACTAATATTGGCTTCGGTGCCAGGCCACATCTCTTTAGAAAAATTATTTTGCGTAAAATAATTATGCGAGGTTTTTTTTCTATATTTATATTATTATTTTTTGGACTGCACTAATTCACATGTGTAGGTAATCGACTTCGACTGCATCACGCGATCACTTTGGCGTAAATCGGCTTGCGTGATCACCCTGTTGGTTGAATTGCCATAACAACATGTTCTGTTGCCTCGGGGACTTTGGCGTCGCTGAGAGAGCTCTACCTCATCGAGTGTTCGACACACGGGCTATATTTCTTCTATTGCTCACTTTGCATAATTTTTTTATTATGCTACGACTTGTTTTAATTTATTATCCGGGTTGGGCAGCGCTATCACCTCGGCGTACCGACATACCACATCACCTCGGCTGGACCAGGGGCTTCGCCATCACTTCATTAACCCACGCCGGGAACTTCGACGTCATACTGCCAGCCTGCTCCATCGCCTTAGATGAACTGGAGGTTCCACCTTGCCACATTGGTCGTGCTATGTCGCCACTTCGGAGTGCCTAGCTCTTCGCTCTGGCACCTCGGGACCGCCTTGGGGCCTAGTACCTCGTCCTGTCGTAAGCTCAGGCCGCGCATTGACACCGAGCACATTAACCAGCTAGGTCGCTTCCATGCTTAGTTTTTTTAACTCTTGTTCGGTTCGACCAAACATTATATTTGTGTTAAAACCATAGTTTGTCAACAAATGTTGTTTGTTAAAAATACTTCCTTTACCCAAGTTGACTGGGGGCTCTTAAATTTCTACGGACCGCTCTATAATAATTGTTTTCTTCCTAGTCGTTGGAAAGTCTTTTCCTATCACTCCTTTTTCGACGCGAGTGTGTGATCAATAGCCAAGGATCCTACTTTCTCTCTTAAAGCCACTCGAGTTTAGTTCGCTAAACTAGCCTAACGAGCAGTACTTCGCCTTCGGGATAGGAGGTTGAAGCCGCTGGCTGACCCGCTTGAAGTCTTGAGATCGGATGTGTCATATTAATGCACGACACAAGCACAAAAAATTTAAGAACAATTTTCGGATTGGCACCAAATGACTTGATTTAGTTCGGACATCAAGCTTTTACATATGTTTTTTGGATTTTCGAGCTTATGGCATTTCTAACCTATTTGTGTGTCTCCAGCATAAGTCTCGCAGTACAGCGCCGGACACCTTTAAAGCTTCGGCAATATCAAAGAGGGGCCGCGACTAGAGCCGAACCCACCAAAAGCCAAGGTATCCCATGGATTCCCCGGCAAAACATTCTCGCATACTGGTTTATATGCATCGGTTTCGAATTGTGTCTTCGGTCAATAGTTGGGTTGCCCGGCTCCTATGCTTGCCTCCTACGTTCCTCTTTGTTCGCCTAGTTGTGTTAAGGGAGAACCACTGCGATTGTGCTTCCAGCTTGCATGGTTAAAGCGCCTCAGTGGAGAAAGCCGAAAACTGACTGTCACAATAAGTGCAAACTGGTCAATGATCCGATGACGGTGTCAAACTATAGATCGATAGAGGTCACGCCATGTTAGACGATGGGCCATTCATACAACAGGCCGAAGTGTTAACGGCTTGTCCTCGGCTGATGCCGAACACTGACCGGGGGCTTGTAACTAGCCTCCCCAGTTTAAAGCTCATGTGACTAAGTGAAAGTCATAAAGCCCGCATATCTGATTGCCTCGTTTCTGCAAACACAACCGCCTTCGGGCACCGAGACGTCGGCTAAGGGTTGTTTTGTTATTGCGGAAACACGCTGCGTAGTATCCACAAAGGGGTGGAAGCCGATGATGGGCCACTTTCAACTGATAAACAGTCGCAACGGAGTCAAAATAAATATATAATTAGCATTTGCTTTCATTATACAAGCGCTACCTTCCATAATCATCGTTATAAAGCCATAAATATGCATGAAATTTGACTAAAGATTTTGGCCAAGCTGGGTTGCCTGGCTCCTGTGTTTAACCCTACGTTCCTGATTGTTCGGTTAGGGGGTAAAGGGAGCATCTCTGTGATTGTTACTACCTGGTCATCCGGGTTAGTAGCTCAGACTGGGTGAAGACTAAAGCTAGCTATCTTAAGAATATAATTGGTCGTCAACAACGAAAGTGAAAATTTAGTTTCGCTAAAGACCACATAGTTCGGGAACTTTCCCCAAACTAAATCCTCAATATGTTTCTCCCGCATTGATCAGAGGTGAGGTTTCATGATCATGGTCGGCATGAGAACTCAAAGAAAAGAACCGATAGCGGGACTATTTTCTTTAGAAGATGTTTCTTACGTTAAATAGTAAATATAACATTCTCTCCGCATACCTTTGTTTATAAAACCGTATGGCCGTTTTGCCTTGTTTGTCGTAATTCTTTGCCCTCATAAAGGCTTTATAAAGTAGGACAAACACTCCCCGGCTACTGGCCGAGCAGGTTGAAGCCGATGATCGGTCAACAAAGTTTTGTACAGTACGGAACCGATCATTAATGATGTAGAGTATTTGGATACACAGAATCATTACACATAATTTGTGATTTTACTCCAGATATCGATCCTTAATTCGGCCACTCGTGCCCACATTAAGGCTCGGGGGCTAATGGGCTTCTGGCTTATTATTTACTAATACTAGATGATACCCCGCGCGTTGCTGCAGGAATTTAAAGTATCGTATAGAAGAGGATTATGAAGTTAAAAATAATAAATAAAGAAAAGAAATATAAATATATTTATTTGAACCATTGATGGTATGATATAAAAATATGCATCGCCTTTTTGCAGAGAAATATAAATACATCGCTAACATGAAAACTTGAAGCATGAAGTTTGATGGGAATTCCATTAAACATGCCCAAGCTCGGCCAGAATACTAATATTTCAGAAAAAATAAAGAGTAATCTAGGACCAATCCAAAAGCCCGAAGCCTACCTCAAAACCCCGCAAAAGCTACTAACATGAAAAAAAAAGAAACAGCCACGATAGAGCATTCTGAAAAAAAATAGAAACAGCCACGATAGAGCATGCCGTGCAGCGGATACGTTTTTTCAAAGACGTCAAGACGTTTCCTAGTGCGGGCGCACGATTGAGGCAATAAAACCGGTGGTTGCTGCGTTTTGCACGCTAGCTTCGCATTTCAATTGTTTGCATCACATTTATCATCTTCCTAATTAACTCCCACTCTGATCGATTTCCCGTAAATCTCTCCATCTTCTAAACAGTGCCTTTTCTTCTTCTCCAAAGGACTAAACTAGAGTACTAATACAGATATGTTCTAGGCCACAGCCAAGAGCGGTTCCGCACGAGAGGCCGACTGGATTGATCACATATTCAGGTTTAGCCCTAGAAAATTGGTCTACGACTATGAATTTGAAGCCCCCATGTTCGATTCCATCACCTGATGTTACAGGTCTCGAAGAAGAGACGGAGGTTGGTGGCTTCTAGAACTAGCTAACTATCCGTGGAGGAAGATGCCTCCGCGGTGTAGTAGCCGTCTGCGGCGTTACCCTCTTCTACCGAAAAAGGATTTTTCCCCCCGCTTTGTATACAAAGCAATCAACCGAAACATCCAATGATAGGTGCTGGGGCGGAAGCAGCACAGTCACGCCCAAAAAAAAAGAAAGAGAAAATACAAGAGAAACAAACACCGACAACGGCGGATCGACAAAGAAACGAAGAAGCCTCGTGGCCGCTGCACCCACCGGAGATCTCCCACCAGACTCCGAGCCTCCGAAGCACCGGTACCAATCAACACCTCCAAGAAGGGACGCGACGAAGACGACGCTGCTGCCAAGGGTTTCCACCGGTACACGGTGAGGAGAGAGGAAGGGTAGCCCCGACGTCCTCCAGGAAGGTCTGGCGGCACCAACAAGCGCCACCGCGTCGATGTCGGCCAAGCCAACAGAGATTTCTCCCGATCCCAACCTCCAACTCAGGCACTCCGAAGCTCGCCGCCAAACAGACCCTCACCCTGCGCCACCCGGACACGAAGCGTTCAACGCTGTCTCACCACGGCACCGTGAAGCATGGTCGGCACGATGAAGAAGAGGAGCCGGGACAAGGCTGCAGCACCGTCGGCACGCGGGAGGGCCCCACCTCCACCGCCGAAGACGGTAGCTGACCGGACGCAATGGCAGGAACACACCAGGCCCGTGGCCTCACAGGCCCGGCCGGGAACGCAGGCCCATAAAGTTCCCGCCACAGCCTTTGCAGCCGGCACGCCGTCGGCACCGCCGCCCCTGTCCAAGCCGCTCCCCTTCCTCCCCACACCGAAAGCCGCCAAGGGAGGCACCACCAACACGCGCACCGCCGGCCACCATCACCAGGTCGCCGGACCGCCACCGGCCGAGCCGCACCACCGCCAAGACGCACACGACGGAGAGGAACCACCGCAGCCGCCAAAGAGTCTGAAGTCAGACCTCACCGCCGCCCACGGTGCCATGCCCCCGCCGCCACCGGCGGAACTGCCGCCGCGGGCGTAGGCGCGCTCCACCACGCAGCCGCCAAGCCGCACCACGCCGCCGCCAGAGGGCAAGGCACACACAAGGTGCCACGAGCCCGCACCACGCCCGCTGAAGGAGGGACCAGCGTCGCCCTAACGCGGAGGAGGAAGAGCAGGGCCCCGCCGCCGCCGGCACCGGTCAGGCCAAGCCCGGCCGCGCCCCCTGGCGGCGGCGAGGGAGGAGGGAGGAGGATGGGAGACCGGCGGCAGAGGGATCTAGGCGCCCGCCCCGGCCGCCTCGCGGGTGGCCGCGCGGGGGGGAGGGGGAAGGTATTGGATTCAAAAGTCCGTTACCCTCTTCTCGGTCGTGTTTGCCAACTCCCTGCTCCTTCGTTCTTGTGTACGCCATCACGGTTTCATCACATGGTAGGCTTTCGCCTCACCCAGGATCCGAGCTCTCTATCATGGCGTTTATGCATTCGTAGGTACAATTGGACCTGTGGGATGCGAAGTAGATGCTTTGGGGTTCGCCGATTTCGGCATCATTTTCGTCCAACCGCCATGCACGCCGGGCACGTCGTCCTCCAGGAATGGTTCAGCATAACTTCTCCAGTGGTTAGCGTTGGTTCTCTCTTGATTGTTCTATCTGTTGAAAATATTGGATCTTTTCATATTGGATCGCTGGTTTGATGAGTAGTACCCTTTTTGCTAAATTTTATAAACGTACATATATTAGTTCTTTTCTTCAGTAGTAAATTTTAAGTGGAGATTGAAGTTTTAGTAGGGACCAAATAATGGTACATCTTCGTTCAGTGATTGGTTATAAGTATTGTACATGTGAGAAGAAATTGCGAGGACCTTACAACATTCTGATACCTTTGATTACAGAGGATAATGGACGTGGTTGGGGCCATGGTGTAGCCATGGTGGTGATACTTTTTGACTATCAAAATGTGTTGGTCTGATAAGTGATGCGCTGTTATAGTGAAAGTCAGCTCACTGCTCATGTCTTGCCCGAGGACACAATTACTAGATTTTTGGTGTGATTTACCATTACTATCTTAATGCAATTGTTAATCCTTAGAGCATCTCTAATAGATGGTCTAAATGTAAAAATAACTAACTTTTGGACCCTCTGGGGCAAAAAAAGCTGCTCCAACAGACGGTCCATATGTAAAAACAAATTAGATCGCGGGCTCCTCGTGATGTAAATTGCAACACCTCGCAATGCAAATATACATCACAAGATGCATCTGGTCCAAAACTAGCCGCCGCCCGCGAACGCCAAACCGCCACTTCACTTCCGTTCCCGCTCGGGCCTGTCCGCCCGCCCGCGACACAGCCGGCCGGAATCCGCCGTCGCGACTGCCCAAAACCTCGCCGTCGGCGCCGCCACCACCCCATATCCCCCCTGCCGCCCTCCGCCCCCATCACCCCCATCGCCTCCCCGCTGCCGCCCGTCCGCCGCCGAATTGAGTGGTAGCCGGCGCGGGATTCGGCCCCTCCGGCGGTCCGGCTGCCGCGGTAGGCCTCCGCCGGGTCTTGTAGGCTGCCGTCGACCTCCTCCCGTCGGCCGTGAGCATGTTCACGGCCGTTGCGCCGGCCGCACGACCGCCTCCCCGCCGCCCTCCGCCCGACTGCCGAACTAGTCTTCGCTGCCTGCAATCCCAATTTGTTATTGTGCGAGGACCATCTAGATTTTGGGATTAAAAGATCCTGTGGTACATCATGACCGCTTCCGTGATCATGCATAACATGATAATTGAGAACGAGAATGGAAAAGATTTAGATTACAACTTTTATCACTTGATGGGCATTCCTGTTAACCCCATGCGAAAAGAACATCGCATCAAACGTTTCATGAAGGCGTACGACGAGATTAGAGACAGCGATGTGCATGAACAACTCCAGAAAGATTTGATGGAAGAGCATTGGAAATGGTATGGTGAAAGATCCGCATAGATTCATCATTTGTTTGTTCAAAACTATGTTGTATTTGTGCAAAACTATGTTGTATTTGTGTTGCATTGCATCTCCTGGATCTGAAGAACTATGTAATAATTTGATATTGTGGACATGATTTTTTTATGTTATTTTCAAATATTTGCGGTTGTACAAAGGCTGGACAATGGTGAACAGCAAAGCAAGGCGTTCTTGGCCGGTTTTGGACCATGTATTTGAACCATCTATTAGAGTGCTCTTTTGGACCATGAATTTGGACCATCTGTTGGAGTTGGCTTTTTTTCGGAGCTCCAAAATGCACTTTTTGACGGTCCAAAATTTACATGTCCGGTTTTGGACCATCTATTGGAGATGCTCTTATTGTGTCCATCTATTTTTTGTTTCGAGTGGTATGTACTTGGCGACACGAATTGAACATTTGTCTACAGGTGAACAAATGCAAGTCACTATAGGCCAACAACGTACTAAATTAATTCAATGATCTTACAAGCAAACCTAACTATTTAGGAGATGAATCCATGAACTTTAGGGATAAAGCTTGGTATATTTTGGGTTGAAATGCATTTGTTCCAACATTTGAAATTTGAATACCAATATTTCATCAAATCCCTAATGTTGTGGAATTGTCACGGCAAATGTCCTTAGTGTCAGGACTTAGTCGCGAGGCCAACGCATCTATGTGGTAGCTTGAGAGGGGTTGAGCGGAATCGAGAGACGCAACACAAGATAGGGATTTAGATAGCTTCGGGCCCCAGGAAACATCATCCGGTAAAAACCCTACATGCTGTTTGAGGCTAGGTCTCATTATCATCACGAGGGAGTCGCCGTAAACCGGCTCTCCTCTTTGTGTCTAGCCCTACAATTGTTTCTTCTTGCTTGTAGCTTGTCCCTCTTTGGGGAGCCTTACCTCTCCTTATATATGCTGAAGAGGCGGGTTACATGTAGAGTCCAACTCGGACTTTAACTTAAACTATTTTGACTTCCTTTCCTGGGCTTCTTAACGTCTGCCGGTTTAACAGTCTGCCGGTTTAACACTGTCTGTCGGTTTAACATTGTCTGCCGGTTTAACATTGTCTGCCGGTTTAACACTGTCTGCCGGTTTAACATTGTCTGCCGGTTTAATATTGTCTACCGGTTTAATACTGTCTGCCGGTTTACCACCAGCCAGTTTACCGTCTGTCTGAGCCATCTGTCTTGACTGTCCGCCGGTTTAACATCCGCCGGTTTATCAAGTCCCGGCCGGTTTACGACTCCGGCCGGGTCATTCCGCGGGGTATATCCCCGACATTAGCCCCCAGTTTAATTTGGATTTATCCATGTTAAACTGATCCTGATCATCCTTAAGTCCTTGTGACTTCCTTCTTCTAGAAAATCCGGTTTAATAGGCCAGCTTCATAATCAATTTGTTGACATTGGTTTGTCACAGAGAAATATTGTGAAGAATAACTTCCTTGACTCAGCTCCCAATGCTTAACAAAATATTGGTCTTTGAAATACTCATCCGATCTTCACCAGCTTTAAGAATGTAGAACTTTCTTTGGTTTACAAATATTGATGGCACCGGATCATAACTGTTTGTTAACATCAGCTTTTGAAAATATACCTCTTATATGCCTATCACTTGTAGCCCTCAACTCTTAAGAAGGTAACGTAGTAACAACTTAAGATTTGCTTTAATATGAATGTCACAAGCTTGAAGAAATCCAGGTTGTTCATCTCAATCACTAGTCAGAATTGAGTATTCCACATATGTAGCCCCCAAGTGCCGGGTTGTCATGCTTGCAAAAGAACTCCGGGACTTGTAATTTCCTGATGCTCATAAAAACTTCAACCAGTGTAGCCCCCAAGGGCCGGGTCATTATGCACATAATGAACAGGGACTTTATATATACTTCATTGAGAATAACATTATGGGGCTTGAACCCACGTTCACAAGGTTGAGAGCTTTGTGCTTTACCAACTGAGCAGTGGACCCTTCAATATAATGGATAAAAAGCATTGTACCTTGAATAGTTGACAGGAGCAATTGGTAGCCCCCAAGGGCCGGCTCATTATAGTATGATGAGTCGGGTCTTCAATAAGGTGAGCAAACAATGAATTTGCATTAGCCCCCAAGTGTCATGGTGCATGCTTACAGCGACATGAGACTTGCATATTTGATGTAATCTCAACTTGAATAATGTAGCCCCCAAGTGCCGGGTCGTAAGCCTGCAGCAACTTGCGACTATTCCTTCAATTATAAAATAAATCATATCCATTGATAATATAATAGCCATTGCGCTAAAGCGACTTTGAAAACCTTAATCATAGTAATCGTTATCGATAACCATAATAAAATCCAGCCATGTTGGCTATTTGAAGATTTGAATAATATAGTCCAATGATTTATGAGCGCATGATTCCAATGGCGCAATCCAAATATATACTGGCGACTTATAGTCGAAACCAAACCGGGCTGATAGTCTCCAGATTATGATTTAATCGTGTTCCGTCAATCTGTAATTGACAGTTGGACCGGATTAAATAATGTTGGGTGAAAACACAACATAAAAAATATTTTATCAAAAGAAAAACAGAAGCAAAGGAAAAGATAAAACCATTTGCAAAAAGAGGCTTTACTGAGCCGATCAGATGGTGTTACCATGGTCGGACACGACCAAGCTCCCAATAAGGCGTAGCTATGATTCAAGTCAGCCAGGTCCCCAACTGAAACCGTGGCATTATGCCGATCAAGTGGCGTGGCAATGATTCGGGTTCGACCAAGCCCCCAAGTGACTCTATGGCCTTAGGCCAATCAAGAGGCGTGACTGGTTCAGACTTGACCATGTCCCAAGTGATCTGGTGGCTTTCGCCTATCAAAAGGTGTTGCATTGGTCCGGACACGACCAAGCCCCCAAGTGATACCGTGGCATTGCGTCGATCAAGAGGTGTGACTATGGTTCAGACATGACCAAGCCCCCAAGTGATCAATAATATGATAAGCCAATAAGGCATGATACCCATGTCTGAACCGCGCATCATGGCAGTAGGTCCTCTTTGGCACCCTTTAACTTTTTGCAAGAGATAAATCCTTCTTGAACCAGGATTTTGAACCGGATTTGAGAGCTTCAAAGCTTTGTGGGAGATATCTTCCCCTTGAGCCGGATTTTAAACCGGAATCTCTCTTTTTAAGCCGGAAATTTTCTGACGGCCTTTAAATTTGCATCAATATGGCGGTTTAGGGTCCTGCATTAGATAACTTTGCAAGCCGGAGTAATTGCTCTTTTAAAGAAAGCAATATATAATATAAAAATATATTGGATGGATTTCACATGATATGCCAGGCTAGTGGTTATCCACCGCAGAGTTTATGATCACCATGGTGAAGCCGTTCAACAACAAGCAGGTGCGGACGGCGACGCATGATGACGCTTACCGCATACTTCATTGGCACCGCATGGCACCATCTTTATAATAAATTATTGTCCTGCACATAAAAAATATACAAATCAAAAGTAATTGTTCTGTTTATAAAAACCATATTTGCTGATAAAATATACTTAGATGAATATCACCTGGCATTTTTTGTCGAATGATACTGATGGTGCAAACCAAATTTAGATAACCGGGTCCGCCAGATAACCCGCTTTTCCGTTTTGTCTCTATGATCTTTCTTCGGACGGACTATTCCATCACACACGCTCGCACACATGTGCGCTTACTGAATTTTTCCTTGCACATATACATGTGCTCTTTGCTGCTCAATTGATTTCTTGACGCGTGAATATCAAAGACAAACCAACAAAAGCAGGGCCCTAGCCTGATGTAGTAACGCAGTAATCCAGCCAAACGGGGGTGACTCAGAAGCACAGCGCGTGGCACTGCTGAACTTCTGATTTAGCGGAAGCAAGTGGGTCTTAGCTCGCGGCGAAACGAAGCGGCGGCAAGAAAACCGGCGGTGAGAGTGATTTGAAACGGAGGCGGTTTTAGCAATGCCAGTGAGGGGAGACTGCAGCGGTCGGGCAGCATCGGCCAAGGCGCAGCTCCCAGCAGAGAGCAGTTCTCATAGGTGTAGCATAGAGGCGGAGTCGCGGTTGCGGCGGCTCGAGGCGGCATGCCGTTTCACTGCAGGTAAGGCGATTTGAGGTCGTAGGTGATCCGGAGTGCGGCCCGGACGTGGAGGTGGAACAACTCTGCAGCGAAGGCCGGAGTGGCGCGCGAAGGGAGTAATGAGAGGAGGCGCGGCCACGTCGGGTCTGAGGAAGCGGAGATGCAGCCTGGTTGGAGAAGGAGGTAGCGAGGCCGGTTCGACACAGCACGACTCCAGCTTCGGTAGTGGTGGCGACGTGGTGGCCGGGTCAACTTGACCCGGCGGCGGTTCAACACTGGGACGGCAGCGAGGCGGAGCGATAGCTCGCGGCAGCCCCGATGGAGGTTCTCGATGACGGCTCTTTGGCAGAAGCATGCGGGTCGCGGCACTCGGCGGTTTGAGACAGCGGAGGGGAAGGCCGCGGCAAGTCACGGCGGTTTGACGCAGCGGAGGCGAAGGCCGCATGGCTGGGGCGGCTCAACGCGCCGGCAAATCAACTTGGTGGCAACGACTTGTGGCGGCCGAACCAGCTTCAACCGGCCGCATAGCTTGGGGAACAAGGACGACTCGGCGCAGCAACTAAACGGAGGCGGTGTGAGAGTGCGGGGCACAGTGGGCACAAACCGGCCCCCGGATTCAAGGTGGAGGTGTGGGAGCGGCGATCCGGCAGAGTTCGGAGAAGTACTGTGTGCTGGCGGTGTGGAGGGGTGGCACAGGCCAGGGCAAGGCAGATTGTGGCGCACCGAGCGGAGCTGGCTAGGTGCTGCGCGGCGAGTTGCAGAGAGTCCCGGCGACTCGCGACAACGAAGACGGCGACTGCAAGGTGGCATCGAGGCTGACTTGGAAACGAAGCGGGATCGCCCACGATCTGGATCCAGACCCATGGTCACCCTTTCGCCGAACGAGCCGGTGGTGCCGCTGATGCAAAGTTGCCAGCCGGTTCAGCGCGGCCACATGGAAGAGGACCCACAAGGCAAGGCGGGCCGAAGCGACGTGCCAGCACGCTGGCAAGGGCGACTCCAGTCGCGACGGCTAGTGTCAAACGGTCATCGCCGCCGGCGTGACAGGGTAAGCGGCCTGTTCCAAAGGCGCGGCCTGGCCGGTTCAGCGCGAGCGCATAGAGCAATAGGAGTTCTGCGAAAAAAGCTGTGAGGCAGCGGTTTGAGGACATGGTGGCGGAACGGCGCATCGGCCATGGCAGAAACGCGATAGTAGAGGAGTGGCCGGCTGACCGAGGCGGCGGCTTAAAAAAATCCGGTTCAAGGACGGCGCGCGCCGGCAGCGGCTCAAGGCGGAGCAAGTCACAGCTTCGTGTCTCCGGCGCAGCCGGCGGAGCGGCCATGGCAGAGTGCTGGAGCAAGGCACGGTAATCCGGCGGCACGGCAAGCCAGCGAGTCCGTGTTTGCTCGAAAACAATATGTTTCGGAGACGGTTTGACGTAGAAAACACTCACGAGCAGGAGGTGAGGGCGGGTTAACACGGGATGCGGCCGGTTCGAGTAGTAGTGACAACTCACGACGGCGGAGGCGAGAGCCCGCGGTGCGGCGCGGAGCACCAGCGACTGACGCGGCAGCGCAGGAGGCAACCGGGGCCGCGGTCACGGAGCAGGCAGCTCAAGGCGGCAACCGGGGCCACAGTCGTGCAAGCGTGCGGTGATGCAGGTCACGAAAGAAACACGCGGGCGGCCTGAGCGGCGAAAATGGCGAGCACTGTTGCGGCTGGCGGTTCGAAGGCGGCCAAGATTGGGCCGCAGCAACCGCGGCGAGCCACGGCGGAGGGACGGATCGGCGAGGTGGAGTCGCACAGACAAAGAAAACGATAGAGACTTCCGGGTATAGGGTGACGACCTTAATGAATCAAGTATTCAGGTGGCAGAGTTTTGAGCTACATAAGGGCTCAAATTCCGAAATACTTATTGCCCAAAAAATATGAGCGGCCATGGCAGCTCGACAACATCAGAGGCGGCGCGTAAGGCCGGGCTGGCTTGACGCGGGGGCTGCTGCAGGCGGCTCCTCGGCGACGCAGGGCCGACGACGCGGTGAGCCATGGCAGCGGCGAGACGATCCAACAACGGCTCATGAGAGCGAGCGCAGCACCGGCGTGCTAAGGTAGACCGGTCCGCGGGGGCAGCGGCTTGCACCCGTCTGTCAGGCGACTCAAGCAGCGGTTTGACCGCCATGGGCGACTCATCAATAGAGAAGAAATCTGGGTCGTGGTCTCTAGTGATCCGACTTGTACTAGCCACAATTGTTTAGTTGATAATTCAGTATAGGCATACGGATGGTTTGAAGACCCTGATGAATTTGATGTGTGCGTTGTAGCAGCGTTGCTTCTCACTATCCAGCAGCCATCACTTCAGACGGGTCCGTGGCTCAGAGGACGGTTGACTCGTCTCGCGGCAACAACTGCAGCAAAGGCCCGGGCTAGGGCCGCCGAGGCAGCGGCGGTTGAGGTCCGGTTCGAGGCCGGCTCAGCCGCGACTGGTTTGACGAGGCGGCGGCGGCTGACTTGAAGAGTGACTGCAATGGCAGTACTAGGTTGATGCACAAGGCGATTTAGAGGCAAAGCAAAGGCGCCCCGGTCTCTCGGCGGATCGATATCGACTCAAAGCCATGACGGCAGAGACGTGCAGTGGAGGTAAGCTCGTGGATATGATTTGACTCCGTTTTTTTTGATAAGTAGTACTAGTAGCAGCGATGTACAATATAGTCTCCTCGGGACTTGATCCTTCATGTGGATAACACGACGTCGAGAATAGCAGCACCAAACCGACGGTGTACTTCTGGATTTAAACAAACTATAGCAACAGCGGTTGTACCCTCGTAGTTCAATAGCCGAATCCGACGCTTTTTCGGCAACTGTGATCTTGATGACTCGGCGGCAGATTCCTGCCCGGTTTCGGTTTCGCCGGATCATGATAGCGCGTACAGCGGCTGTACCAATCTCATACACATCGCTCAATCTCAATCACATACCCACCACTCTAACCGTTCGCGATGACGTAAATCCATGCGGGCTGACTAACCCGGCTGGTGAATTCAATATTGATGGAGATCTTTCTGAGCCGGCGCTTTTTACCCGGAAAATCACTAACTTCTCAATTCATTAAAGAAATCCCTTCAAGAATTCAACACCACCGTGCACAGGCCCCACGGTGGGCGCCAACTGTCGTGGAATTGTCACGGCAGATGTCCTTAGTTTCAGGACTTAGTCGCGAGGCCAACGCATCTATGTGGTAGCTTGAGAGGGGTTGAGCGGAATCGAGAGACGCAACACAAGACAGGGATTTAGACAGCTTCGGGCCCCGGGAAACATCATCCGGTAAAAACCTACATGCTGTTTGAGGCTAGGTCTCATAATCATCACGAGGGAGTCGCCGTAAACCGGCTCTCCTCTCTGTGTCTAGCCGTAGGATTGTTTCTTCTTGCTTGTAGCTTGTCCCTCTTTGGGGTGCCCTACCTCTCCTATATATGCTGAAGAGGCGGGTTACATGTAGAGTCCAACTCGGACTTTAACTTAAACTATTTTGACTTCTTTTCCTGGGCTTCTTAACGTCTGCCGGTTTAACATTGTCTGCCGGTTTAACACTGTCTGCCGGTTTAACATTGTCTGCCGGTTTAACATTGTCTGCCGGTTTAACACTTTCTACAGATTTAACATTGTCTGCCGGTTTAATATTGTCTGCCGGTTTAACACTGCTCGCGGTTTACCACCAGCCGGTTTACCGTCTGTCTGAGCCATCTGTCTTGACTGACCGCCGGTTTAACATCCGCCGGTTTATCAAGTCCCGGCCGGTTTACGACTCCGGCCGGGTCATTCCGCGGGGTATATCCCCGACACCTAACATCAAATTTCAAATGTAAATGTATCTGTCCAATTTCAAGCTATTCATCTAAACTACTCATCAAAGTAAGAATGTCCCGTAGCAACGCGCGGGTATCATCTAGTTAACTAAATGGTACGCCCTGGTAGTCGCGAGTTGCGCCACCATCGCCATCGATCCAAGGATAGAGCGCGCACAACATCCCCGGAGGTGTAACTCCATTTTCTCCTCACCTTTTCTTTCAAGCTGCGGCGCAGTTCCTAGCAAATAGGAGTACATCCATACATCTGAATATATATATGACCGCCAAAGAAGATATCATTCCCTATAAAATGGAAAAAGAACATGCATATACAACAATACACATCAGCACGCACAGCACATATGCATCTCTTTCATAAAAATAAGCACACATGCATGCCTTGAGGGAACAACGACATAGAGCGTGAAGATCTGGACAACTAAATAAATGGAGAGACCTCATCCTCCTACTCTCGGCGTCCGTATGGCTCCATCAAGCGTTATAGCGTACATCGGGCGGCGCCTCGCCCTTCTCAGCTACTCTGATTCATAATCAAAGCTTCCACCGGAACTAACTAAAAAAGGTTCAGATTAGAGGAGATAAAAGGAAAAGGAGCACCCAACCTCTGGCGGATGAGTTGTTTTAGGAGGATGCCGACCGTGGCCCGCATGGTTCGCCAAGAGCTTGGGTCGACGTTGAAGCGTATTGCTTGGGCCAACAAAGCCCCCACTAGCAGCAGTCAAGAGGCTCCACACCGGCGTTTAGCATGCAGGTCTCTGGTGGCGTCAGCCTACGAAGGCTTGGCCGGCCATGGCGCAGTATGGAGAGTGGCAGAAATAAATAGGCGGGGAGAAGAAGCAGGAAGATCAAGCTGAAGATTTATTGATGGAAGGGAGACGAGCAGACCATCCAATGAAGAAGCAATAAAATGAAGGGGCCGCAGAGATTCATTGGATGGTTCGAATGAAAAGGTTAATTTGATGATAAGAAATGATGCATGTAAGAGCGAAAATTAATAAGGAGGAGCAGAATCATCTCTTATTACACTTCGCCCCGAAGTGTTATTACCTCTGTTGCCCCTTCGTCTTATCTCAGCCATGAAAACAAAATGATGATGTGGCATCATGCATGTTTAAAATTGCTGATTTGTCTAGTTGATGAGGTGGATAGCTTGCATGTCAAGAGAAATAGGATAGTGGGGATGAACTATTTAAGTATTATAGATTAAAGGGACACATCGATCCCCTGATCTAGTGTTGCCATCTGACCAGTGTCTCAGGGGCTACTGCATTGCCTATTCAATGTAGAAAATTCAAAGTGCTTAGTGTTCGGCTTGATCGAACTATGGGGAAACGCGTCTTCGGACAACAATAGACCATCTGGGAATTATCCGGCATCAAGCTAATATATTACGGTGACTTCTCAAAACCCTCTCTTAAGGGCCCGTCCGCCGATCACTATCTCCTCTAATGTGCATCTCGGATTTTTGGCCGACACGCACCTTGAGGGCTATTGGCTATACACCTCATCAGCAAATAAATTGCACCAATCAGAAATAAAATCCGCAAATAATCAGCCCACGGTCGAGGTAGGGCACCACCGCGGAAGCTGTTCGACGTTGGAGCTTGGATACAGTCCGGCTTTGGAGCTCAGATACAGTCCGGCGTTGGAGCTTGGATGCAGTCCAGCCTTGGAGCTCGGATGCAAGAGGACACCGCCGCACGGGAATAACTTCAAACCTGAGGTGTGGCATAAAAAATAACAAGGCATTGATAAAGGCTTAAAACTTAAAGCTCTCCTCGGATGCTCGACGTGTGCACTCTTCGGATTCAGCTCGGCGATCCTCAATCAAAGATGGGAAAGATTTGGTGAACCTATTATCAAGACCGACGTTCGAAGATGAAGAACAGTTCAGAAGAACCGAGGAGCGTCCCAAACTTGAAGACCAGTTTAGGGGGCTACTAACGGTGTCATGGACTAGGGGGTACTCACCACGTCGTCTCCCGACGAGCTGGATCGGGCCGAGGACCCCCATGGCGATTCATTCATGGGCCACTTCAGGCAGCCCATGCCGCATACAAGGAGGTTTCCAAAAGACTTGGCTCCCAAGCCAAGGACTCTCCTAAACCCTAGGCCTCTGGTGTGTTATATAAACCGAGGCCAGGCTACACTAGTAGAAAAAGGGCCATTTGTCCTGGTTCGTAAGGCCCATCTGTCTCGGTCGTGGAACCGGGACTAAAGGTTCGTTACTAAAGCCCTAGGCCTTTGGTCCCGGTTCTTACACGAACCAGGACAGATGGGCCTCCACGTGGCCGCTGCGGCGAGCCCAGGCAGGAGGGCCTTTGGTCCCGGTTGGTAGCACCAACCGGGAAAAAATGCATCCACACGTCAGCAGCTGGCAGGAGCTGATGTTTTTGTTTTTTTTAAAGGCGTGGATTTTTGGGGGTTAATTTAGGTATTTCCGTGCTTGGTCGACGCTACGTACTATACGTATAGAGAGGACTCGACACGCTAGCTAGTAAGCAAATGAAGGAAACAGAAGATCGTCATGAACATATTGTTGCAGATATGCCCTAGAGGCAATCATGTGATGATGATATTTCCATATGTATTCATTACTCCTTTGTATTGTCCTTGAACATCATCAATGATATGTATCAATAAGTATGTGACTTGTTTGTGGAACTATGTATTGTATGATGATTGTTTTAATGGTCCCTAATTGATAAGGTTATGCGGACACATATCCTTGACTAGTATACGACTTGGTTGATGACTATGTTTCACAAGTCATGTGCATGGAGATGCTAAACCGATAGTATGGGCTCGGGGATGGAGATCACCGAGCCGGACAAACCCACTTTGAGACACAACGAGATATAGTCATCTGTTAGTCTCAAGTGCAATGTCTATGCCATGTCCTAGACTTGAGGTCCTCGCATGTTCTCGGGATGAGAATCGACTCACTTAGGGTCTATCAAACGCTACTCCGTAACTGGGTAGTTATAAAGGTAGCTTTCGGGTGAGTCATCAGACATGCCACGAGACATGGTTGACCAAGATGGGATTTTCCCCTCCTATTTGGAGAGATATTCTCTGGGCCCTCTCGAGTGCTCAGATTTCGAAAGCATGGCCATGCGATTTGGATTAAGTGTTAACACAGTTCGGGAATCTGGATCATGGTTTCGAGAAGAGAGGTCGAGCTATCACAAGGGTGACAAGTACTCGCCTTGAGCTCAACAACAAATATCGTGAGGCAAAATGAATGTTTCATATGCCACATTGTTGAGGTTCATCAAATGACTTTACGCCCACATGGGAGTTGGGACGTTCTTCTAGGAGCCGCTACCAACTATCGAATCTGGTCGTGTCCATGTATACGTGAACCTATAGGGTCACACACTTAAGGGGCTGCAGCCCACTCGGATTGGGTCTGAGTGGAAAATGGATGTGGACTCCTAGTGGGCTCAACTGTTGAGCGCACCTCGAAGGTCTATATAAAGGGGAATGGGCACACCACTTAGGGTTGATCGCATTGAACCCTGGTTAGCCACCGCCACTCCCCACGGCCATGCTGTGCGACCGGACCTAGCAGTCCGCCGCTCGATGCTGCTCCCCGTACGTGTGGATACCTTGGAGGCATCACATATGCGGTGCTTGGACGAACCGTTCGAGGGAACCGCGAGGTGCCGTTCGCAGGAGATCACCGTTCACGGGTCTTCACTATTCGCGGGAGATCGACAACGCGAGGAGGAGACGGCCCGGGAGATCGGCTACACGCATCACCAACTCTACTTCTGCTGCGGTGACGGCGCGACTAGTGGTAAACCCGATCCCGTGATCTATTTACTGCAGCATGATCTTGGGTGCGGGGTAGAAAATTTTATTTGGCGCTAGTGTAGCGTACCGCGTGTTCCAACACATATGCATACAGAGAGAAGTGATATCGACCTCTCCTTCTCCGAGAGATTGGTCGAACAACAAGTTTCCGTATATCTATCCGACGCTACTGGGTACATATATACAATATAAGATCTCTTACAATATAATCCCCTAATTATATATGAACTCAAGGTCCACATGGTATTCTCCGTCTTTATCTATCACGTGGTCAAGAAAGAACGCCGCCAATTCCTCTTGAATTGCTCGCATGCGATCTGGTGCTAGGAGTTCATCCCGCATCTGAGACATCTAATTTATAGAAGGGGGTCAATACATATATATAAATGAATTAAACTCAACACAAATGATGGTAATAAAATAAAATTGTGAATATTATTGCTTACGCACTTCATACTGTTTGTTAGAGTAGCCCCGCTCACAGGTCGTGTGGCGGATGAACTCGCAAACGTAGTATCCACAGTAATCATTCCCGGCTTCCTGCCACAACCACTTCACAAGAAATAGAGGTCAATCAAACTGATAAGCAAGCATGCTAAATGGTATTGATGAAACTAGCGCTTCAATCACTAGGAGATGCGCGGAACTAGCTAGTAGTACTTACTTTCGGGTGTGTAAATCGCAGCTTCCTCGGCAGTCCCGGAGCTTTTGAGGTGAATTTTTTCCAAACCCTGCCAGACAAAGAAAACAATAACTTGATATCAGGAAATGAACAAAGTTGCCGATATGGTGTGATAATGATCGATTTAACTTACTTCTCGAGCATTTCAGTCATGTCCGCATACTCCTGGGGGTCTTTTCGTCTGGAGTCTAAGACGGTTACTAGTCCCTACTCAAGCTTAATCTCTAGGAGAATATAGTGGAACCTGCGCACGCATGCATAACTCATCAATTACATTACTATAACCTCGACTAATAAGGGAAATCGAATATGCACAAGACAGTAACACGCACTTGAAGTTGTAAGGAAAGAGTATTATATCTTTTTTTTGATTTATTACCAACGATCGTAGCAAGTTGGCCTCGGTATCTCTGGGTTGATATTCAACCGTAAATTGATCTATTAGATATGTGTTAATGAACCCAATATTAATGATTTGTCTTTTCTTCAATTCTGCGATCTTCAATCTGCATAATATAGTGAGGGTAATTATATATACATGCAATAAAAGAGCTGAGCTATATATAGAGACTTAATGACACAAGTAGTACTTACAGACAATAGCAAGTGACCGTTAATTTATCGAGGGCATTTTGATTGAAAAACTAGAAGAACTCCTCAAATGGAACAGGCAACAGTTCAATTCCAACGAGGTCATGCTCCTCTTTAACTCTCAGCGTCAAAGTATTCATCCCCCAGACTCTCTGCAGGTTTTCATGTACCAATCATGGAATCTTCGCATCATCGTTCTTAGAGATCTTTCATCTTTGACGAGAGGCTTTCCATAATGGTATTTGTGTTCGTCCACCTCCAAGGAATCATAATGTACATCGTCGGGCAGGTAATCTCCAAGATTGGTATTGGGCAAAATCTCCAGATGATTAGCGACGATATCGCTAGACACCTTGAGCGGGGGGCACGATTGGTTCGCTTGTTCGCCGAGCTGGGCAATTTTTTCCCAGCTCGTCGTTCTGCTAACTTTTGATCACTGATAGTACTTCCCGACCGCTCCGCTTCTATAAATGATCTTTCAATAATGCAATCATAGTTGGATTACGGCGGAGAAGGTGGTGCTGGCTTTAGGGGATCGATAGTGCGCTTTGCTTTTACCGGATCTATCTTCCCCTCCGGAGGTGGATGTTTCTTTGCATTCACCCCTTGAAAGTTGTCCCTCACTTCGGCTTCCACGATCTTCTTGTTTTCCTCCACGGTCATCTCGTATGGTAACTTCTTTAGAGGCTTGAGAGATGGACCAAATCTGTATTGCCTTCTGCCACTGGCTGTACTGCTAGACGCCGGAGCAGACGGAGTGGTTGCGGTTGTCTTCTTTCCTTGCTTATGAGGCGGAGGAGAAGGACTACGACGCGCCGGAGCAGCCGGAGTGGCGGCGGGTCTCTTCCACCCTTGCTGACGAGGCGGAGCAGTAGGAGGCTGGCTGCTTGGGCGCGCCGGCGCAGGCGGAGAAGGAGGCGGAATACCGCCATGCGCCGGAGAAGGAGGCTGAGTGCCCTCATCACTCGCCGGAGGAGGAGGCGGAGTGCCCTGACTCGCCTGAGGAGGAGGAGGAGGCGGAGGCGTCCAATTCGGAAGGTTGATGAGCTCCTTCCACCATAGGCATGGAGTCTTCATAGCAGAACCCAGCCGAGTCCCCCCTTCACCGGTAGGGTGGTCAAGCTCGAGGTCCTCAAATCCATCCGTTATTTCGTCCACCATCACCCTAACATATCCTTCTGGAATTGGACCGCAGTGAAAAGTTGCGTCGGGTTCAGGAGGTCGAACAGAGCCGACAGCCGCCTTGACTTTGAAGTTCTGCCATTGCGTCATAAGGTGGCAAATGTTGAGACTCCGTGATAGCATCCACGGGGTAGCTAGCAGGAGCCTTGAAGATAGGCTCCAGCTGAAGCAGCTCGGCGGAAGCCACGCTGCCTCTCCGCTGAGATGGCGGGGTAGCTTCGGGGGTAGCTTCAGCAGGTCGCTTGCTGCGAACTGCTTCTCGTTCCTCTAGCCCTTGTACCCTTGCGTGCAGTGCCTGGAGTTGGGTCCGCTCCACTTCTGTAACCGCCTGCGTCCAGATTCCAGCCTTCCACGGAACGGAGCCTGGCATGCCTCGTGTCCGTCCAGGGTGCTCAGGATTCCCGAGGGCCATTGTGAGCTCGTCGTTCTCTCTGTCTGGAACGAACGTCCTTTGCTGCACTGCATCGATATACTACTGACGGGTATTTCAAGTTGGTCATTCGTCCAAATGCACTTCCCTGATACAGGGTCCAAGGTTCCGCCAACCCCGAAGAACCAAGTCCGGCAATGGCCTGGCCAGCTCAATGTCTCTGGTTCGATCCCTTTATCAAGCAGGTCATTCTCAGCCTTGGCCCACAACGGCCGGGCTTTGAGGTAGCCACCTGACACTATGCGATGGTGAAGCTTCTTCTTCGCACCATTTTTCTTGTTTGTTGCCGACATCTTCTTCCTCTTCTCTGAGGTCTTGTAGGCCACAAATGCGGGCCAGTGATCTCAGATCTTCTCATACCGACCGGAGAATTCCGGTGTCTTTTCTTTGTCGACAAACTCTGTTTTCAGCTCATTCTTCCACCTCCTGAATAGATCTGCCATCTTCTTAAGAGCATGAGACTTGATCAATTGCTCTTTAACTAGCTTCTCCGGATCCTCCTTTGGCTGTAGGGTGAAATTTGCCTTCAGCGCGTTCCAAAGATCATCTTTCTGCATATAGTTGACATAAGACACCTCAGGGTCTTCCTGCTTAGGCTTAAACCATTGGTGGATGCTGATCGGGATCTTGTCCCTTACAAGAACCCCGCACTGAGCAGCAAATGCTTCTTTGGTCCGAATGGGTTCAATCGGTTGGCCATCAAGTGCGATTGATGTGATCGTGAACCTTTCATCCAAGCCCAACTTTTTCTTCGGGCCTCGTTTCCTTACCGAAGTTGTGCTCGATCCGAGGGGCTAGAAAAAAGAACAAAGACGGGAGTTAATATGTGTACATACCAAAACAATGAATGCATCAATGAGCTAGTCAGCACAGGCTTAATTAGTATATATACCTGGCCGGACTCTGTTCGGTCACCGAAGCCGTCATCACGGTCTCCTTCTTGCACCGGCATTTGGTCACCGGAGCCATCATAATCATGTCCTTCCTCCTCCACTGTTCGATAACTGTAGCCTGCTTCACCCTCTCCTTCTAGACCATCGGTTTCGTTGAGATACGACATGACATCACCTCCGGCTGCGATTATGTCCCCCAACACCTCTTCTGCTGCCTCGTCTAGTCCATGCTCCATTGTTTCTACAAATATTACAACATGGCAATTATTATACAGACATGATAGCAGGTGGATATATTAGTGGCAAACGTAGACCTAGCTACCTAATTACAACAAGGAATTATATTAGTGGCCTCGATGCTTCTCTAGGGTTTGGGATGGCCTCGGCAACGCTTCAAGGGTTCAGGGTGGCCTTGACGACAACGCTCGGTGATCCTCGACCCTCGACCTCTCGACGACCCTCGAACCCTCGGCCCCTTGACGACCCTTGACCCTCGGTGACCTCTACCCTAGTTCCTGACCCTCGCCCCTCGATCCCTCGGCGACCCTCGACCCCCCCCCCCTCATGTCGAAGTTATCGGGGAGGGGGTATATCGACTCCCCTCATGTTGAAGAGTTCGGGAGGGTATGTCGACAACAACATACCCGATAAAAAATAAGAAGAGGAAGAAGAAAAAAAGAGAAGAAGAAAGGAATAGAGGAGGAGATCGAAGAAAAAAAAGAAGAAAAAAAGAGGAGAAGAAGAAAGCAGTAGAGGAGAAGAAAGTTACATTATTTTGTCTCCTCCTCTATTCTTTTCTTCTTCTCCTATTTTTTTTCTTCTTTTTTTTCTTCGATCTCCTCCTCTGTTCCTTTCTTCTTCTCTTTCTTCCTCTTCTAATTTTCCTTTTTCCTCTCCTCTTCTTTTTCTTCTTCTTCCTTCTTCCTAGATAAAACTTTTGTAAAAATGTAACTTTTGCATATATAAAAGTTTTTCTTTTTCTTCCTTCTTCCTTCTTCCTAGCTGGATATATAAAACTTTTTCAAAAAATGTAACTTTTGCATTTATAAAACTTTTTCTTCTTCTTCCTTTCTTCTCTTCCTTCTTTTCCTAAATACATATAACTTTTATAAAAATGAAACTAACCTAAAATGCACTAAATTAGAGAACATACATAGATAAAACTTTTCTAAAAATCTATCATTTGCATACATGAACATATATACACAGAGAACATACATATATATATACATTTTTATAAAAATGCAAAAAACAAACAATCATATATATGAACAAAAAATCTGAAAAAAGGACATATAATCAGATATACACATATACATATACTCACACTGTCACATCCTAGCTAGTCCATGCATTGGAGTGTTGCATCATGTCTACTTTTCATCAAAAACTTGAATTGGGGAAGACAGAACCCCCAGAACCCCTCTGAATTCAACTAAGGTTTACGAAAAATATTTTCAATGAACCTGAATTGCCCTTCTAAAAGTTCACCCTCTTCGTCTTGGGTTAGAACCTCTGGCAAAATGGTGCACAATTTTCTAGGTCAACAGAAGGTCATTGAATTAAATCATATGTAAATTGCATTTGGGCATTTAAATGCTAGTAAATATTTTGAATGCTCAAATAATTCTGAAAATAAGTGTGGGCTGTTGGAGATTTTCTAAACAGAGCCTCTGATTATTTTCAGGATTTTTAGAAGTGCCTAACTATTTTTTATAAAGCCACAAACTTACAGAATAATAGAAAAGAAAACCCAAGCAAGCAGAGGCTTACCTGGCGCCCATCTGGCAAGCCCACCTGCCGGCCCAGCCCAGCCACCCCTCCAGCGAGCGGCTTGGCTCGGCCAGGCAGCCAGCCAGGTGCTCGACGTCGGCAGCAGCGCGCGCCACGCAGCTGCCCGCCGCCCTGCCTCCTCCCCTCACCGTTCTGCCGCCCTGTGTCGGTCACCCAATCCTCCCCCGAGCTCACAGACACGCCCTTTCCTCCCCAGCTCCACTCCCTCGCCGCGCACCATATGGCCGACGCTGCAGCGCCGTGCATTGTGATAACGGCGCTCTCCGTCGTCCTGCGCCCGCGCGCCACCGTGTTCAAGCTCCGCCGCCCTCCTCTCCTTCGAGCAAGCCGAGCCCAGGCGCCGCTTGCCTCAAGCCTCTGCATCGACCTTGCCCGACCTCGCCACCGCTGGAGATCCCCTTTGCCGCCACCGCCGCACAGTTCGTCCCGACCCGTCTGCTCGCACCGTCGTGATCGCCGTGGAGCTCAGCTACCTCCTCCCCCTTCTCGTTATCGCTCTCGAGCCCTGCATCGACTGCATGAAGCTTCACCGCACGCGCCACCGCCGAGCTCGTCGCCGACGTGTCTCCGGCCAACCACCGGCCACACCACCGTGTCTAACACCACGCGCCTCGCCTTGGCCCGTAGCCTCGGGTCCATATTCACCCGACTCCGGCGACCGCCAAGGTTGTCGCCGGCGATGTTTCCGGCCACCCCGAGCTCAACCACCACCACCAAACGCTGCGGCTTGTTCCCAGCTACGCGTAGATGCCTTCCGCCACTCTTTTGGTCGCGGAACGCATTAATGCACTCTTACCGCGGCATGTGGCCTCGCCGGCGGCTAAACGCCGGTGGGTTTGACCTTTGACTTTGACTGGGTGGGCCCAGGTTGACTCCCCTGAGTCTATGACAAGTGGGGCCCCCCTCTGCTAATTAACTCAGATTAGTTTTAACAAAATTTAGTTAGTTGAAATAAATGCTGACATGCGGGACCCACTGGTCAGGTTTACCTGGACGTCCTCTTTGACCACTGACCTCACCCTGACGCACTGCTGACGCAATAACTAATTTCTGGATTTATTTTTATATAGAAAATTCCAGAAATGTTTGCAAACTTCAAAAAATCATAGAAATTAATCTGTAACTCCAAATGCAAAGATTTGTATATGAATTTTGATCAGAAAAATTCAATCTATCCATTGGTAATAGTTTCATGCATGACAGAACAAGTTAACCTCGCTGTTTAAGCAGAATAAGATAATGCACTAATATGGCTATGTTAAATGAACTAGCATTTGAATATTTGATTCAAATGAGTTCATTCCTTTCTGTTCTAGCTTGAATTAGGTCAAGACATATTCATATTGCCATGTCATAGCATGCATCATATTGTTGCATATCGTCATGTGTTGATTATGTTCGGTGTGTCTTTCGTGGTAGGTTCTGCCTCCGAGGATAACCCCAAATATCCGTCTGAAGGGCAGTACCCTACTACCACTACATCAGGCAAGAAAACCATTGATCATTCCGATACAAACCCATGATCTCACTTCTGCTCTTCTTTACTGCATTAAGACAACGCGATTCAAACTGTTGTGTGTTGCGGTAGCTGAACCCACTTCCTTTGCCTGACCTGTCATTGCCACAATAACTAGATGAAACCCACTAGTATGTGTAGGAGTTGATTGAGCCATATTTGTGTTCCTACCATGCTATGCTTGCTATGCTTAGAGTTGTGTCAGGTCTGGCTCATCGGGATGATGAACTAGAGTGAAAGGTTGTGTCGATAACGAGAGTGAAGTGTTGAACATGATTTGGTAAAGGTATCGATGAGAGCCCATGTAGGAGTACATGGTGGGTTAACTGTTTCATTGAGGCCGTCCTTAAGAACTGAAATCTGTGTGTGTGATTTAAGACTCAGCTACTACACATTGGGATCCTTAATTGATCCTCTCAACTTATTAACCACACTTGTCCTCTGTCCGGGAGTTGCACAGTAGTTTCTGGTGTTGGTAGCATGCTGGGGGCCGCACGCAGCGCTGACCTTAGGGGTGGGCTGTGTTGCGGTAGGCACGTGGCACCGTGTACCGATTCGCTCGTTTGGTGTCTCGGGAACCCTACACACATCGTTCGGGGCTGTTAGTGGAAACCTCGGCCGGACTCCTTGCGGATGGAATCCGAATAGGCGATAAACCTGGACTAGGGACTCGTGTGTTTAGTCAGGTCATGGCCGACACCCTCACGGGGCTTCCGCTTGAAGGTTGCCGAGTACATGTCGTGTAGCGGCGATAAGTGGTGAGAGCATGTGTGAAGAAGTACACCCCTGCAGGGTATAAAACTATTCGAATAGCCGCGTACGCGGTAAAGGACTACTTGGTCACCTATACAGTTCATTGACAAGTAAAGGATACTACTAAAAGCCTCAAGATAAGTGTGAGTACCGCGAATGGCCCTCTCGTAGGTTGACGAGAGAGGATCCACGGTGGAGTATTGTGTTGGTGATTAGTGGACTCGTGTGCGACAAATGCTTTCTAAGTGGTGTCATGTAGGATAGCTTAGCCAAGAGTTAAAGCTGGCTTGCTGCAATAACTCCACTACCTTCTTGAGAATGTGCATGTGTAGTAGGATTCTGTTGTAAGACTTGCTGAATACCTCCGTACTCATGTTGCTTTAATTAATGTTTTCAGACGACAACACCACCCCCTCCGATGGGTTCTACGTAGACCTTGATGTCGACGAGTGACTAGCCACCCAGGTGGTGGTCTAAGACTTGTGAAGGGCCGATGTAGATAGAAGGGCTTCATCAAGCCTTCTTTCTTTTTAGTGTCTGTACTCAGACTAGTTTGCTTCCGCATGTGCTTGTATGTTGTATGACTTGAGTGTCGGGTCATGTGACCCCTATCTGTATGAACATGTTATGTATGGCTCCTCGGAGCCTTTTAAATAAAGTACTTTGAGTTGTAGAGTTTTGTTGTGTATGATTGAAATGCTTGGTATGAGTGGGACCCGACAATCTAGTTATGTATCCTTGGCAGCCTCTCATATGGGGAAATGTAGTCTAGTGTTTCCTGAGCGATAGTAGTCCGCTACAGCCCGGTTCACCGGAGTCCTGCTATGTCACGCCCAATATGTGATACTATCCTAAAGAGACTCGAAGGTCCCACCAAGGATAGAACCGCATATTGATACGATTTTGCAATGTGGATATCATTACATCAACATTACATAATAGTGGGGATACATACAAGACATACAACGTCACATGAATACAACAACACAATACATGAGAGCACCATCCGACTACGGATGAAACATAAACAGAAACTCAAACAATATCCACCCTGCTAGCCCAGTGCCGACCGAACCTATCCCCGATCAAGAAGAAGCAGAAGGAGAACTCCAAAACAAGCAAACATCGCTCTCAGATCATGATCATCGCATAACCTGTACCTGCAACTGTTGGTGTAGTAATCAGGAGCCACGAGGACTCAGCAATCCCATTACCATGGGTATCAAGACTAGCAAAGCTTAATGGGAAAGGAAGGGGTAAAGTGGTGAAGTTGCAGCAGCGACTAAGCATATGTATGGTGGCTAACATATGCAAAAGAGAGCGAGAAGAGAAACAAAGGAACGGTCGTCACCTAGAAATGATCAAGAAGTGATCCTGAACTCCTACTTACGCCAGACATAACCCAGAAACCGTGTTCTCCTCACGATCAACCCCGAAAAGAGAAACTCACGATTACGCACACGGTTGGTGTATTTTAGAAGAGTTTACTTCAAGTTTACTACAACCGGACATTAACAAATTCCCATCTGCCACATAACCGCGGGCACGACTTTCGAAAGTTCAAACCCTGCAGGGTGTCCCAACTTAGCCCATGATAAGCTCTCGCGATCAACGAAGGATATTCCTTCTCCACGGGAAGACCCGATCAGTCTCGGAATCCTGCTACAAGACATTTCGACAAAGAATAAAACAAGACCAGCAAGACCTCCGTCGCCGACATCCTCGATAGTAGTCACAAGATATCTCGTCTCAGCCACGACCGGATGAGCAAGATTATAACTAGCACCAGCCCTCAAGTTTCCCGAGGTGGCGCTGCAAGTGGTTTCTAGTTTGGACCAACACTTAGACAAGCATTGGACCGGGGGCTAAAATAAAGATGACCCTTGGGATGCGCGACTCCCAAGGGAAAAAAGGTAATAGGTGAGGCAAATGGTAAAACCAATGTTGGGCCTTCTTTGGAAGAGTCTTATTCAAAGTGAACTGTCAAGGGGGTCCCATAAATCACCCAACCGCGTTAGGGACGCAAAATCCGGGAACATAATACCGATATGACGGAAACTAGGGCGGCAAGAGTGGAACAAAACACCGTGCATAAGGCCGAGCCTTCCACCCTTTACCAAGTATATAGATGCATTAATAATATAAGAGATATTGCGATATCCCAACATAAACATAATCCAACATGGAGCAATCTTCATCTTCACCGCAGCTAGCAACGCTATAAGAGGGCTGAGCAAAAGCGGTAACATAGCCAAACAACGGTTTGCTAGGAGGGGTGACAAAGGTTAGAGTTTCATGGCAAATTTGGGAGGCTTGAGCAGCAAGTGGTAGGTAATGCAGCATAGCGATAGAATGAAGCAACTAGCATAGCAATGATAGTAATGAGATCCAAGGTGACGGTCATCTTGCCTGAAATCCCGCTAGGAAGAAGAACGAGTCCATGAAGAAGATGAACGGGAGAAGTCGAACGAATCCTCACAATCGCAACATTACCGGAACATGGAAGCAACACCGGAAAGAAACAAACAACATGGTAAATGCACAAGCATAAACATGGCATGATGCACAATCAAGTATGATGCATGTCCGGTTTAAAGAGGCATGGCATGGGAAAATGCAACAAACAGAGCTACAAGTTAAGTGGAAAACAATATGCAACGAGTTGCATATTGACAAAACACCACATTAACATATTTAGTTTAATCTCGTTTAAGCTACCAAACAATGTTAAATGTTGTTAAACATGGCAAGAGGTGAAGCATAATTAAACTACTTATCTAGGCAAGTTTAAATGAGGCCGGAACAACAAACAACAATTCCGGAAAATCCCCACATGCATATTTCAAAATTGGTACTGTTCTGCCCTAAACCATATTTTAATGTTGTTAAACAGGAAAATAAAGTGCACCATGTTAAACTAGGCATTTTCCCACCCCATTTACATATAAAGTTTATTTAAAACGGAGCTACGGTTATTTAGTTATGAAATAAATCATTTTAACATGGCATTTGAGCAAATTTAAACAAACAGCATGTTAAACATTTTTAACAGGGACGAAAGTTGCATATTGTTAATCTACACAAAATTCTAAGCATTTTACATGGATGAAAGTGGTATATTATGAAAGTACATGAAAAATTGAGAAAGTTACATATATGACATGTTTAAATCCGATGCACGGTTATTTAGTTGTGAGTACTTTAAAATCGTGGCATTTTCTGTAATTATTAATGCATTGGTTTAAATCGCAAAGTCGCCCAGTGGAAAAAAAACCATGAGATGGGCCGAATCTGGAACAGTGGCAGCTGCTGGGCTACAGGAACTTGGGAGGCTCACCATGGGCTCTCGGCCCGGTCGGTGGAGGAGGGCGCCTGGCCGGGCCAGTCTGGAGTCCAGCAGGTGACCCACGTGCAGTGGCTGTGCGCTTGATGCAGCGCTGCTGCACCTCGCTGAAGAAGAATGGCAGTGCCGCCATGGCGGCTGTGGGAGGCAGGATGTCGCAGATGGCGGGGCTCTTCCCGGCCGGATCGCGCCGACCTCATGGAACAAAGCGAGAGCGAACGGATCCACATAGGAGGGGACGAAGCAGGGGCTTGAGGCGACGAGCTTGAAGGAGGTTGTTGTTGCCTGAAGAAAAGACAGAGAGTTCAAAGAGAAGCAGGGGAAGGGAAAGAGAGAGAGACGCAGTGGGATGGCAAAGGCTCGACGGGCAACCTGAATGCTCACCGACGAGGTCAGGCCGCAGGATCGGGATGAGGAAGGGGCGCCGGGCGGGTCAAGGGACCCGAGGCGTTGGTTGAAGGTCCCACGCGACGGGAGTCTCCTGAAGGCGCTCGCTTGGAGCTCCCGCGGCAAGCGAGGCGGAGGGCGCCGGAACGGAGCAGGTTTGGCGAGGGGAGGCGGAGCAGAGGCAAGCCGGCGGCCCCGGATCCTCTTGGCAGCCTTGGCGTTCGTCCATGGAGGTCCCCTGTCCAAAGGAAACGACCAGAGGGATGAGCAGAGGGAGAGGAAACCAGAGAGGGAAAAGAAGGGGAAGGGGAACGGGGTAGCGGTCTGATCTTGTCGCCGGTGGTGGTCGCCGGCAGCAGGTCGAGCTCCTGCTTGAGGAAGGAGGCGCACGAGGGGCTGGGCTGCTTGGTTGGTCGGGGATGCGAAGCTTGGTGGGCGCGGACGAGGGCCCTTTCCGCCGGATCCAAGCCGAGCGATCGGACTTGAGAAGGCCGTCGGCAGGCCAAAGTCGGAGCTAGTACTGAAGAAAATGGTGGCGCGGCAGTTTCAGAGAGAGGAGAAGACTTGAGAGAAGAAGAGGGGCACGGACGAGAAGGAAGGAAGAGGTCAGCCTGGTGGTGGTGCTCCGGTGGCGCCGAGCTACGGCGAGGCGAGCTGCAGGAGGAGACCACAGGAGGGGCTCCAGGAGAAGGTGGAGATGGACGGCAGCCTGCTGGTCCTGGTCGCCGGCAGCGAGCCGATTTAGGCAGCGGCGCCAAGTAGTAGAGGAGGCGGGCGAGAGGACTGGCTCGGAGGTCGAGGTCGGACACGGCCGGGCGCCGGGATGAGCAGGGATCACGGGAGGAGGAGCAGCTCGGGGCTCAGGCGAGGAGTGGATCGAGGGGGCTGGTTGGTCTCTGCGATTTGGTGGAGGCGATGGATGGATCAAGGGAAAATCCCAAGGAGGAGGTGGCTAGCGCTAAAATCAACGAAGGAAGAGAGTGGCGATGGCGTGGGAATTTGGAGAAGGTGGAGGCTTCGCTGCGCTGGGATCCCGTGGAAGATCTTGGAGCGGCGGCGGCGGCTCGATGGGACAGACTCCCTAGAAATTAGGGTTAGGCAGGTAGGTAGGTGGTCTATTTATAGATAGAGGAGAATGTTTGGATCATCCGATTAAAATCGGACGGTCGAGAAAAACAGACTAGGGAAGTTCAAATAAGAAGACAGTGATGTTTTAGGGACGTTTGGGGATGATCCGAATCCAACGGTGATGACTGAGCAGGTCGGGTTCGGGGCAGTTTTCGGATGCGCGAGAGGGGGTCTGCACTGTGCAAAGAGGGGTCAAACGGTCGGGCAACAAAAGAATGGTTGGTCCAAGAAAGGTCAACGGACGCAACGGAGAGAAGCGAGAAGCGGCAACTACGAGCGGATGCAAGTTTTAAAAAACAATGACAACAACGAGTGCCGATGCAATGCAAATGTTGCGATGATGAAATGCATGACATGAACAAAATGCAAAACAAAACACAAAACCCAACCACGAAGGAAATAACATATCACATCTCCGGAAAAGGCAAGAGTTGGAGTTACGAATATGAAAAGTTGTATCCGGGGCGTTACAACACTCCATCACTATGAGAGGATCTCGTCCCGAGATCTAGGATGGCACCGGAGGGAAAAGGAAGAGGAAGATAAGAGGTAAACTAAGTTGCTTCTTTGATTTAACGAAAGTGAAACCACTTAACCTTGAGAGGTTGAGCAATTTAAAAGAAAGAGTACAACAGAGATGAACGAGATTGCAAACAATCCGGTAGAAAAGAGGAACAAGGAGTATTACGAGAATTTGAAGGTTGCAAAGACATGAATCAAGAGTTTAATGGATAAGATAGAATTCGAAACCACTCCGGTTAAAACAAGATGAGAGAGGAAGAATTCGGGCAGCACTCCGGTTGAACATGGAAGGAATAGAACATGAACTTGACAAGATGAGAGGATACTTGATGAGATCAACAACACACTACCTCCGGAACTATTGAAAGAATGGCACAAGGGGTAAGAAAGATTTCAGACAGCTCTCCGGTTGAGGAAGGAGGCAAAACTTGATAAGACGAAAGAACTTAATCAGAGGACATAACACTCCTGTTAAACGGGTAAGCAAGGAAAAGAACATGATATTTGCAAAATGAGATGATGGGTCGAAGAGAGTAACATCACAAAGCCTCCGGAAGAAAGAATAGAAGATAGATCATTGGAATAAAAGAATGGAGAAGAAAATGCCAACTTCTGCCACAAATGATCTTGAAAAGCATCCTTGCAAAGAAGAATTGAACGGAGTTGTTGGAAAATCAATAACGAAAAACACAAGCTTGTTATGGGCTTATGGCAAACATCTCAAAATGATGAGGTGACAACCCGCCATTAATGTAAACAATTGATTGGTTGAGATCAATGAAGATAAGAGAAACTTCTTCACCGAGATGAGAAGGAGAAATTTGTATCATATATAAGCACCACAAATAGCAACATTCCTTAGGGAAGGCTTTAGGTGAAATATGACCCAAGATAACTCCAATAAAGGGATTGATTGGTTTAAATACCTCATTCTTGACAACATGTGAATCCTGAAACACGAACTCAAATTGTCAAGAATGACATAACACCACCTCAAATGATAAGGTAGAACGAATGGCACTTCGAAATGCAAGAAGAATACTTGAACTCCTCAAAACAAAACATGTGTTGAGCAACATGTTTATTTTAGAGTATAGCTTGGCGGATCATAACTTCGAGAGATATCTTGAGAACAATGGAAGAATGAAAAGAATCCTTGATGAACCACCATGTAGAGCCTCCATGAAGAACTCCGGTAATAAAAGGATGATAAAAAGAAGGAGAAGCTGAAGACACAAGGAGAAACCTTGCAACGATTTAGATGGAGCTTCACGACGAGATAAAGCGGAAAAACTTGAAACTCCGGAGAAGAAAAGATGAAGCATCTCGAACCGAGAAATGTGACATGATGAATAACTCTGGAAAGAAGAAACTAGATCACTTGGATGAAACAAAAATAAGAATTACGTTATGCGTATCCTTCACCAATTTACATTGATGACAAGCAATGGATTTGGCATACTACTTATTCTTCTTGAGGGATTGAAAAGAGATATAGTGCAAACTTGAGAAGCTATTGATGGAACCACTGGTGGAATTTGGAAACAACGAATGAATTAATATGATAACGAAGGAAGTGAAATCTTGAACGAACCACCATAAGAATTGAAAATGAACATAGCAAAGGCACAATTCACCGGGAAGAATTGGAAAACGAATGAAGATGCTTGAGAGAATTTAGATACAAGAGAATGAAGAGATCATGAACTGATTAGAGGATATTTGAACGATTCACGGTAAGATTTGGAGAATGATAGCTACACGCTGAGAATGAAGAATTATGACATGATGGCCCTCGGAGGAAAGAAATGGAAACAACTCATGAAATGCTCCGGATGGGTGAAAAGAATTCCCACAATCTAAAACAATTATGAGAGGATGGCATCAAACTAGAACCATGAATCTTGAAGTGAATGGAGCAAGATTTAAGAGAAACTCTTCTTCGGTCTTCAAATGTTGAGAATGACGATGAAAAACATCACCATGAATTGTTGAGATACTCCGGGATGAAAATTAGAAATGTTGAACCAACGATAAAAGAATTTGGAAGATCTTGGAGAAAGACATTTGACTGATGATAACTCATTCTTATGTCAAACTTTGAAATGAATTTGAGAATAGTTCCAGGAAAATTAGAGGAGTCAGGTAAGATCCTGGGAAAAGACCTGTGGGTTAGGGCCCACTCAAAAGAAAACACCGTTGAACAATTTTAAAGAGAGGTTGCACCGGTTGAATTAAATGGCTTGAATGAGATAACAAGCTCAAAATAACTTGAACGGATTGAGAATGGAAACACAAGTATTGTGAGATATTTTCAGCACTCCAGAACAAATGAATAGGAAGAAGTGAATGATTAAGAGGTGCATTGGCATGAGAAATCATTAGAAACGAGGAAAGGAATATGATGAATATCGAAAGCTTGAATTGGATCCACCGGAGAAGAAACAACAATGAAGGATGATGAACTTGAAACTGTTGAGCATCTTCATGGGAAATCACTGGATAAGAACATTGATTTGAAAAGAGTGAAGAGACTTCACATGAATAAATGGATACTTGATTAAGAAATCCGAGTCCTTGAAGAAGAAGGGGTGGGAGGGCGGGAAAACAAAGACAACTTGGGACGGATGAAACAAACACCATTGTGAAAACTTAGAATTGATCTCGCAAATGTTGAAATGATCGGATCCATCTGAAGAGAAGCACGCCAGTTGGAAAAGATTTAACATGGCAACCTCGATGATCAAGAAGGATTAGTGTTCACATAGAAATATGAGAACACCGTTTGAAAGGTATGGAATCAACACTTGACATCGAAGCAACTCGAATACCACAAATAAAACAAAACAAAGGATTTGGCTTGCAGAATAAGCCGGAACAAATACATATGATGGAGATTTACCCAATCCCATATCATGCATCTGTCGGAAAGATATTCTAGGAGCTACTTGAATTCCACCTATAAACTCCCGAAACTTTCTCGGTTATGCAATCTGGTGTTGGGGATACAGGGACACAAAATATATCACCCAAACTAACAATACCTAGATCCAAATTGTATCCATCCGTCAACACATAACCAAGAAACCTTCGAAATCGTGGTACCTCAACCTTGAAAAGCATCCGTTATACGAGTTATGGCAATACTCCCGAACTCCCCAAAGATCTGGGTGGCGCCGAGGTTATCTCACCAACAATCGCATAAAAGAGATTTTCGATGTCGGCAAAACTCAGGTATTCCAGAACTGCAACGATAAAATTGTGACGACAACACCTCGGAGCTCAACTCCCCGGGACACTGCCACAACCCCTAAATGTCAGGAGGCACCAAGAATAATGTTCTCGTCACAAGAATATCGGAACGATCCCAAAATACCTGTGTGATCCTAAAAAAAATTTCGTGAAATTTGAGGAGAGGAAAGACAAAACATCTACGTCAGGAGGCCTCACCAGAGCGACGAAGGGACTGAGGAGTAAAAAGAATCCTACTCTCCGATATATATAATCTTAAGACTTAAAATAGTTTTCTTCTAGACACAACAACGGCCAACAAACAAGGGGGCTCCTATGGTCGGTCGAGGCTCTGATACCAACTTGTCACGCCCAATATGCGATACTATCCTAAAGAGACTCGAAGGTCCCACCAAGGATAGAACCACATATTGATACGATTTTGCAAGGTGGATATCATTACATCAACATTACATAATAGTGGGGATACATACAAGACATACAACGTCACGTGAATACAACAACACAATACATGAGAGCACCATCCGACTACGGATGAAACATAAATGTAAACTCAAACAATATCCACCCTGCTAGCCCAAAGGCTGCCGAATTCGAACCTATCCCCTGATCGAAGAAGAAGCAGAAGGAGAACTCCAAAACAAGCAAACATCACTCTCGCGTCATGATCATCGCATAACCTGTACCTGCAACTGTTGGTGTAGTAATTTGAGAGCCACGAGGACTCAGCAATCGCATTACCATGGGTATCAAGACTAGCAAAGCTTAATGGGAAAGGGGGTAAAGTGGTGAGGTTGCAGCAGCGACTAAGCATATGTATGGTGGCTAACATACGCAAAAGAGAGCGAGAAGGGAAACAAAGGAACGGTCGTCAACTAGTAATGATCAAGAAGTGATCCTGAACTCCTACTTACGTCAGACATAACCCAGAAAACCGTGTTCTCCTCTCGATCAACCCCGAAAAGAGACACTCACGGTTACGCACACGGTTGGTGTATTTTAGAAGAGTTTACTTCAAGTTTACTACAACCGGACATTAACAAATTCCCATCTGCCACATAACCGCGGGCACGGCTTTCGAAAGTTCAAACCTCGCAGGGTGTCCCAACTTAGCCCATGATAAGCTCTCGCGATCAACGAAGGATATTCCTTCTCGCCAGAAGACCCGATCCCCTCGAATCCTGCCACAAGACATTTCGACAGCAATAAAACAAGACCAGCAAGACCTCCCGGCGTGCGACATCCCGATAGTAGCCGCACAGATCTCGCCTCGTGCCACGACCGGATGAGTAGTACGTACAACTAGAACCAGCCCTCAAGTTTCCCCGAGGTGGCGCTGCAAGTGGCTCTAGTTTGGACCAACACTTAGACAAGCATTGGCTCGGGGGGGCTAAAATAAAGATGACCCTTGGGATGCGCGACTCCCAAGGGAAAAAGGTAATAGGTGAGGCAAATGGTAAAACCAATGTTGGGCCTTGTTGGAAGAGTCTTATTCAAAGCGAACTGTCAAGGGGGTCCCATAAATCACCCAACCGCGTTAGGGACGCAAAATCCGGGAACATAATACCGATATGACGAAAACTAGGGCGGCAAGAGTGGAACAAAACACCAGGCATAAGGCCGAGCCTTCCACCCTTTACCAAGTATATAGATGCATTAATAATATAAGAGATATTGTGATATCCCAACATAAACATAATCCAACATGGAGCAATCTTCATCTTCACCTGCAGCTAGCAACGCTATAAGAGGGGCTGAGCAAAAGCGGTAACATAGCCAAACAACGGTTTGCTAGGAGGGGTGACAAAGGTTAGAGTTTCATGGCAAATTTGGGAGGCTTGAGCAGCAAGTGGTAGGTAACGCAGCATAGCGATAGAATGAAGCAACTAGCATAGCAATGATAGTAATGAGATCCAAGGTAGCCCAGTCATCTTGCCTGAAATCCTGCTAGGAAGAAGAACGAGTCCATGAAGAAGATGAACAGGAGAAGTCGAACGAATCCTCACAATCGCAACATTACGGAACATGGAAGCAACACCGAAAGAAACAAACAACATGGTAAATGCACAAGCATAAACATGGCATGATGCACAATCAAGTATGATGCATGTCCGGTTTAAAGAGGCATGGCATGGGAAAATGCAACAAACAGAGCTACAAGTTAAGTGGAACTCAATATGCAACGAGTTGCATATTGACAAAACACCACATTAACATATTTAGTGTAATCTTGTTTAAGCTACCAAACAATGTTAAATGTTGTTAAACATGGCAAGAGGTGAAGCATAATTAAACTACCTATCTCTGCAAGTTTAAATGAGGCCGGAACAACAAACAACAATTCCGGAAATCCCCACATGCATATTTCAAAATTGGTACTGTTCTGCCCTAAACCATATTTTAATGTTGTTAAACAGGAAAATAAAGTGCACCATGTTAGACTAGGCATTTTTCCACCCCATTTACAAATAAAGTTTATTTAAAACAGAGCTACGGTTATTTAGTTATGAAATAAATCATTTTAACATGGCATTTGAGCAAATTTAAACAAACAACATGTTAAACATTTTTAACAGGGATGAAAGTTGCATATTGTTAATCTACACAAAATTCTAAGCATTTTACATTGATGAAAGTGGAATATTATGAAAGTACATGAAAAACTGAGCAAGTTACATATATGACATGTTTAAATCCGATGCACGGTTATTTAGTTGTGAGTACTTTAAAATCGTGGCATTTTCTGTAATTATTAATGCATTGGTTTAAATCGCAAAGTCGCCCAGGGAAAAAAAAAACATGAGATGGGCGAATCTGGAACAGGGCAGCGGCTGGGGCTACAGGAACTTGGGAGGCTTACCATGGGCTCTCGCCCGGTCGGTGGAGGAGGGTGTTGGCCGGGCCAGTCTCGGAGTCCAAAGAGGTGACCCACGCTGGCAGTGGTGGTTGTGGCGCTTGATGCAGCGCTGCTGCATCTCGCTAAAGAAGAACGGCAGTGGCGCCATGGCGACAGGAGGCAGGAGGTCGCAGCGGCGGGGCTATTCCCGGCCGGATCGCACCTGAACCAGCGGGAACAAAGCGAGGGCGAACGGATGCACATAGGAGGGGACAAAGCAGGGGCTTGAGGCGGCGAGCTTGAAGGAGGTTGTTGTTGCCTGAAGAAAAGACAGAGAGTTCAGAGAGAAGCAGGGGAAGGGAAAGAGAGAGAGACGCATTGGGATGGCAAAGGCCTGACGGGGCGACCTGAATGCTCACCGACGAGGTCAGCGGCTGCAGGATCGGGATGAGGAAGGGGCGCCGGCGGTCAGAAGGGACCCGAGGCGTTGGTTGAAGGTCCCACGCGGACGGGAGTCTCTGAAGGCGTCTGCTTGGAGCTCCCATGCAAGCGAGGCGGAGGGCGCCGGAACGGAGCAGGTTTTATGAGGGGAGGCGGAGCAGAGGCAAGCCGGCAAGGCCCGGATCCTCTTGGCAGCCTTGGCGTTTGTCCATGGAGGTCCCCTGTCCAAAGGAAACGAGCAGAGGGATGAGCAGAGGGAGAGGAAACCAGAGAGGGAAAAGAAGGGGAATGGGAACGGGGTAGCGGTCTGATCTTGTCGCCGGTGGTGGTCGCCGGCAGTAGGTCGAGCTCCTGCTTGAGGAAGGAGGCGCGCGAGGGGCTGGGCTGCTTGGTTGGTCGGGGATGCGAGCTTGGCAGGGATCACGGGAGGAGGTCGAGGTCGGACACGACCGGCGCTCGGGATGAGCAGGGATGACGGGAGGAGGAGCAGCTCGCTGCTCGGGCGAGGAGTGGATCGAGGGGGGCTGGTTGGTCTCTGCGATTTGGTGGAGGCGATGGATGGATCAGGGGAAAATCCCAAGGAGGAGGTGGCTGGCGCTGAAATCAACGAAGGAAGAGAGTGGCGATGGCGTGGGAATTTGGAGAAGGTGGAGGCTTGGCTACGCTCGGATCCCGAGGAAGATCTTGGAACGGCGGCGGCTCGATGGGACAAACTCCCTAGAAGTTAGGGTTAGGCAGGTAGGTAGGTGGTCTATTTATAGATAGAGGAGAATGTTTGGATCATCCGATTAAAATCGGACGGTCAAGAAAAACAGACTAGGGAAGCTCAAATAAGAAGACGGTGATGTTTTGGGGACGTTTGGGGATGATCCGAATCCAACGGTGATGACTGAGCAGGTCGGGTTCGGGGCAGTTTTCGGATGCGCGAGAGGGGGTCTGCACTGTGCAAAGAGGGGTCAAATGGTCGGGCAACAAAAGAATGGTTGGTCCAAGAAAGGTCAACGAACGCAACAGAGAGAAGCGAGAAGTGGCAACTACGAGCGGATGCAAGTTTTAAAAACAATGACAGCAACGAGTGCCGATGCAATGCAAATGATGCGATGATGAAATGCATGACATGAACAAAATGCAAAACAAAACACAAAACCCAACCACGAAGGAAATAACATATCACATCTCCGGAAAAGGCAAGAGTTGGAGTTACGAATATGAAAAGTTGTATCCGGGGCGTTACATGCTACCCAAAGAAGATCGCTCGACACTTGATCGGGTCGGCATGTGTTTCACTTCGCTCGTGGTTCTGTCCCTTCGGGAAATGTCACGTGGTGACATCCGAGTCTGCTTAGCCTGCTACAGCCCGGGTTACCGGAGTCCTGTTAGCCCAGTGCTACAGCCCGGGTTCACACGTTGATGACCGACATGCTCGATGTGATTCATGTATGCCTGTCCCCATGGGTTAGTGCCTCTTTGGGTTCACGACTAGCCATGTCGGCCCGGGTTCTCTGTCATGTGGATGCTAGCGACACTATCATATACGTGAGCCAAAAGGCGCAAACGGTCCCGGGCCATGGTAAGGCGACACCAGTGGGAATACCGTGCGTGAGGCCGCAAAGTGATATGAGGTGTTACCGGCTAGATCGATGTGACTTGGAATCAGGGTCCTGACAGCGTTGGCATCATAGCCGGACTGCCTGTAGGTTCGCTAAGGCAAACTGGTCGATGTCGAGTATAGAAATGCTTTAGTTATATGTAGGGGAATTGATTATGGGAGGGACTTAAGGCTCTTTTTACTCCTTTACCTTATGCCCTCTAATCTGTGTCATTCTCTTCTCATTCTACGTGGGTTAAGGACTAGGCTCTCTTCTCTCTATCAGGTTCACGTGTTACTAATCCGTAGTAACTTATAGGATTGTTGGTTACTAGCCTTAGTTCAGTCCTACTACTTTTAGTATGTTATCAGTTGAACCAGAACCTTGATATGATGTTGTTGAATGGTTTTGCAATCTGTTGTGAATGTCTCAAATCTGTTCCTGAGCATTTACAGCTGTTATGCTGTCCGATTTTCCCTAGAAATTCTAATGTTTTTGCATTGTGGCTGTGCTTTCAGATTTCCACTCGTGCTCAAAACCAAGTGGTTCGCCTGACCCGGTGCCTCGATGTGCCCGGTCATAGGGCTATGTTAGTCTGGGTAATGATTGAGACGGGTTACCGTTGGTATCCCAATACACTGTCGAAGAGCAATTCCGAGACTTTAATCAAAGCCAATATCTCTGCACTGTCAGGATATTTCCTTCTTATCCTGGATCGACCGAGGCCCTCCACTGCTCCTACGGACTCGGGGTTACTATTGAGATGGCTGTGCAGGATGCTGCCTATTCTATGATGACCATCATGAAGTCAGACTGGCCTGCTTCGGAACACCGACTTTCGTTATATGCCAGCTTCACTCCAGGGGGCGCAAGGGTATCTCCAGGCTATCTATGCTGACTCCACTCAGGAGGACTCACTAACTCGCACCATTGCTGAGATGCTCGAGGATAAGGACCGAGAGAATCGGGCCTTAAGAATGGAGCTTTTCAACACCCGTGCTGATCATTGGGCCACTTTGACTCGATTTGCACCGGCTGTGCAAGCTGGATGTATGGATACGAGGGATCTGTATCCTGTGAGATCTGCACTGCCAGACATGGTGGATTGGCGTGATGTGGGAGGCATCACCCCACCCGTGGTCCCCGCAGGCCACCGTTTGTTGGTCCAAGACCTCATCCTAGCCCCTATGGTCCACAAGATCCTTAGGACCGTCTGTTTCCGGATAATCACGTTGAGCTTCCAGGCTCTGGAGGTGACTTCTATGAGGACTACTACGGAGCTGTCTGAGTTAGTAGTAGTATCACTAGTATTGTAATAGTTGTATTTCCGCCGTCCTGCGTGACCTGTGGAATATGACTTAGTGTGTATCAATTCCGGAGGTGTAGAAAAATAATGTATAGGAGCTTGGAATGCTTCAGATGAGATGTAACGTCTTCCACCATAGTTGTACTCTAGCCTGGCATGTACTAAACTATGAATGGTGTGTATGACCGTTGGTATATATATGGTAGTTTCTATATTACCATGTCATATGGATGAACATCTCTGCATTCCGTGTTATCCATTACATTCCGCACTTCCTTGCCAAAAAAATTCCATCCTTGTCTAAATTGTTGTCTTGTTTCCTAGGATGGTCAACAACCGCAACTACCCTGCTGCTTCGGAGCAGGGTGAAGCCAACGCAGCTAGGAATGAAAATCTGCCTCAACCGCCTTCTCTGGCCGAAGTTATGCTGGAGGCAGAACGAAACAAGCGTGAGACCAATCGCTTGATGGAGCGGATTGAGCAGAATACTGCACGCCAGCCGAGGAATGACCTGGTGTCCATCAATGACTTTGTCAAGCTGTATCCACCGAAGTTTAAACACTCCGTCGAGCCTCTCGATGCGGATGACTGGCTTTGCAGCATCACCCACAAGCTACGTTCTGCCAATGTAGCCGAAGCTGATAAGGTTACCTTTGTTGCCTATCACCTCGAAGGCCCTGCTAGCCTTTGGTTGGAAAATTTCGATGCTCTGCGCCCGGTCAGCCAAATCACCACCTGGGCTGAATTCTGTGCGGCTTTCCGTGAGCATCACATCCCGGAAGGTCTCATGGATCGTAAGAGGGAAGAGTTCTGCAATTTCACCCAGGGTAGACTGGCTATGGATGCATACAGTCGTGAGTTTGGAGATCTAGCACGTTATGCTCCTGAAGAGGTATCCACCGACGCCAAGAAGCAGGCAAAGTTCCGCAAGGGACTTAGCCCCGAGCTTCGCCGTGATCTTCGGTTGCAAGAGTGCACCTCCTTCCAGAAGTTAGTCAACAAGGCCATCAGTGCTGAGACAGGACAGTCTGACTTTGAAGCTTCACGCAAGCACTCCCGTGACTTTAGTTCTTCATCCGGCTGTGGATCTCACAAGCGCCGGGTGTGGATTCCAAGCACCGCTCTGCCACCCAGGTTCACTCTGAGGCCATCCTTTGAGGCGCCTCGCCCCAACCAGTAGTATGCACTGCCCAAGGCCTATGGTGGCCCCGCTGCTAATGCTGCTCCATGCCCCAATGTGAAAACTTGTTTCAAGTGTGGGGAGACGGGTCACTACATCCGTGAGTGTCCCCAGAACAACCCCAACCAGATCGGAAAGTCTGTTGGCCGTGGTAAGCCAGCAGGAAAGGTGCTTTACGCCAAACCAGCCACCACTGCTCGTGGCCATGTCAATTACGTCTCAGCTGAGGAGACCCATGAGGATCCCAACGTTGTTCTCGGTACGCTCCTTGTTAATTGCCATCGGGCAACTGTTCTCTTTGATACTGGAGCATCTCATTCATTTATTTCTAAGAGCTATGCTCGATTGCACAACACCACATTTTGTGACATGCACACCTCCATGGTAATTCAAACTCCTGGATCCAAGTGGCAAACCTCTAGAATCAGCCATGGAAATAATATCCTTGTTGATAGATTAGTCTTCCTTGCATCACTAATGGCTCTCAAGTCCTCGGACATAAACATCATCTTGGGTATGGACTGGATGTCAGCCCATCATGCTAAGATTGATTGCTCTACTAGAACTGTTCAACTCACCCATCCATCGGGCAAGACAGTCAATGTTTTGACCCGAGTGTCTAAGCGTCAGCTTTACTCTTTAAATGCCGACCCCCTTCCAGACCTTGAAGATATTCCGGTAGTCCGTGACTTCCTGGATGTCTTTCCAGAGGAACTGCCAAGTGTTCTAGAAGACCTTATAAGATGGCACCCCTAGAACTAGCCGAGCTTAAGAAACAACTCGATGAGTCCTTGCAAAAGGGTTTCATCCGTCCTAGTTCTTCTCCATGGGCTTGCCCCGTCCTTTTCGTCAAGAAGAAGGATGGAATGGATCGGATGGTTGTAGATTACCGACCTGTCAATTTGGTCACTATCAAGAACAAGTATCCGCTCCCCAGGATCAACAATCTGTATGATCAGCTCGCTGGATCCTCAGTCTTTTCCAAAATGGATTTGAGGTTGGGCTACCATCAAATCAAAATCAAGAACGGGGACATTCCTAAAACGGCCTTTGTTACTCGTTATGGCCAATACGAGTACACCGTCATGTCCTTCGGTCTAACCAATGGTCCAGCCACCTTCTCTCGGTTAATGAACTCGATCTTCATGGAGTATTTGGATAAATTCGTCATGGTTTACCTCGATGATGTACTCATCTACTCCAAGAATGAGGAAGAACATGCCGAACCTCTAAGGCTAGTATTGATGAAACTTCGAGAGCATCGCCTTTATGCCAAATTCTCTAAGTGTGAGTTTTGGTTGCCAGAAGTAACCTATCTAGGCCATGTAATCTCTGGTAAGGGCATTGCTATCAATCCCGAGAGAGTTCAGGCCGTCCTTGAATGGACTCCACCTGAAACGGTCAAGCAAGTTCGGAGTTTCCTTGGTTTAGCAAGCTATTGTTGCCGCTTCGTCGAGAATTTCTCCAAGGTTGCTAACCTCTAACCGAACTCCTCAAGAAAGATAAAAAGTTCGAGTGGACCCCACGGTGCGAGTTCAGCTTTCAGGAACTAAAAAGACGCCTGACATCTGCTCCCGTACTTGTTCCACCAGATTTTTCTAAGGACTTTATTATCTATTGCGACGCCTCGCGACAAGGACTAGGTTGCATACTCATGCAAGATCGTCATGTGACTGCCTACGCTTCTCAACAGTTGTGTCCACATGAGGATAACTATCCCACACATGATCTAGAGCTTGTAGCAGTGGTCCATGCACTCAAGACATGGCGACATTACCTTCTTGGTAATCGTTGTGAAATTTACACTGATCACCAAAGTCTGAAATACATCTTTACCCAACCGGATTTGAAACTCAGGCAAAGACGTTGGGTCGAGTTGATTACGGATTACGACTTAGGAATATCTTACACCCCAGGCAAAGCCAATGTCATGGCTGATGCACTAAGTCGTAAATCTTATTGTAACAACCTGATGTTACAACAAAGTCAACCACTTCTCCACGAGGAATTTCGTAAGCTTAACCTTCACATTGTTCCTCGAGGATTCTATCGGATTTCGGGTTCCGGCAGACCCTTGAGGTTCGAACACTGGGGTGCGCACGGAGATCCAACCTTCCACCATCTCGCACCTCGCCGAATCGCTGGGACCTAAACTACTAAACAGAACAACACAAGAGACACAAGATTTATACTAGTTCGGGCCACCGTTGTGGTGTAATACCCTACTCTAGTTTGTGGTGTGGTGGATTGCCTCAGGGGCTGATGAGGAACAGTACAAGGAAGAACAGCCTCGCGAGGGTCTATTCTTGGTGGGTGCGATGAACTGCTAGGTGGTGTCCCGTCGCTCTAGCTTGAGGATCGGGTCTCTGTCTTTCTCTGGATTCCGGATCTAGATGCCGATCGTTCTGATCCCCCTGCTCTGAGTGTGGCTACTCCTATTTATAGGCGAAGGCCCTGGGCCTCTTCCCAAATATTGAGCGGGAAGGGCGCCAACAATTGGCCATTTTGAAGGGGAACAGCGGGTACACTTATCCTGACTAAAGATGGTCCTCGCCTACCAAAGGCTCTGGTGATGACGCCTGCTTGGGCTCCACGATGACTCCCTTCCAGCCGTTGGGGCTGGTCTTGGTCTTGTTGCACCGAAACGGATGCCTTTTCTTGATGATCTCGCATGCGCTTGCTCCCTTTGCACCGAATAGGAAAGGAGGACGCTGCGCGGGCTGGCGCCCGACTGGCGCCCTTGGTCGTCATGGCTTGCGTCATGGGCACCTCGCGAGGTAACCTGCCTTGAACTCTCCGCCTCCTCACGAGCCAGCCTGACGAGGCCGTGCCAGAGGAAGCTCCTGGTCATCCGCCCCGTGAGGCTTGGCCCCTCGCGAGGGTCTTGAGCTTGTGTTGATGAAGATGGGCTGTCCTGGGCCTCCTTTGAGCCACGCCGCAGGCTGCGGGCAGGCAAGTCTGGGGGACCCCCGTTCCCAGAACGCCGACAGATTCCTTTCCACCCTGGTGGCGAAACCTACCCTTACGGATCAAATCATCAAGGCACAGAAGGTAGATCCGGGAATCTCCCGTATCAAGAGAAACATCAAGAAAGGAGTCGCGGGTTGTTTCTCCATTGATGATCAATGTGTCGTGTTCTTTGGAGACCGTCTAGTGGTTCCCAAGGTATGCAACCTGAGGCGACTGATCCTTAAGGAAGCTCATGATTCCCCTCTCAGCATTCATCCCGGTAGTACTAAAATGTATCAAGACCTACGCCAGAGGTTTTGGTGGACTAGGATGAAGAGAGAAATCGCCCAATACATTGCTAATTGCGACGTCTGTCGTCGAGTTAAAGCAGAGCATCAACGGCCTGCTGGCACCCTTCAACCTTTGGAAATTCCTGAATGGAAATGGGATAAAATCGGTATGGATTTCATTACCGGGTTTCCCAGGACCAAGAGAGGGAATAATGCTATCTTCGTTGTTGTCGATCGTCTTTCCAAAGTAGCCCACTTCCTACCCGTTCGTGAGAGTATAACCGCTAGCCAGCTAGCTGATTTGTACATCTTTCAAATAGTGTCTCTTCATGGTGTTCCATTGAAGATTAACTCAGACCGTGGAAGTCTCTTCACCTCTCGATTTTGGGAAAGTTTCCAAAATGCTATGGGAACTCGTCTCTCCTTTAGCACCGCCTTCCATCCTCAATCAAGTGGTCAAGTAGAACGAGTCAACCAAATTCTGGAAGATATGCTTCGAGCTTCTATCATCTTTTTCGGTATGAATTGGGAGAAATGCCTTCCATTTGCCGAGTTCGCTTATAACAATAGTTATCAAGCTAGCTTGGGCAAAGCTCCTTTCGAAGTTCTCTATGGACGAAAATGTCGAACGCCTCTTAACTGGTCAGAAACAGGGGAAAGACAACTCTTTGGCCCGGATATGATCCAGGAAGCAGAAGAGCAGGTCCGTGTTATTCGTGAGAAATTGAAAACAGCCCAATCTCGTCAAAAGAGCCTATATGACCGCAAGCATAAGCCTATGACTTATGAAGTTGGCGAGAAGGCTTACCTTCGGGTTACACCTTTAAAGGGAACCCATCGATTCGGTATCAAAGGCAAATTGGCTCCTCGTTACATTGGACCCTTTCGCATTCTTGCCAAACGAGGAGAAGTTGCCTACCAATTGGAACTACCTCCGCATCTTTCCAGAGTTCATGATGTCTTCCACGTTTCTCAACTCAGGCGTTGCTTCTCGGATCCTATCCATGGAGTGGACCACGAAACGCTTGATCTCCAAGATAATCTCACATATCGAGAATATCCCGTTCGTATCCTTGATCAAGCCGAGCGTAGCACTCAATGCCAGAATATCAAGTTTCTCAAGGTTCAATGGTCACACCATTCCGAGCAAGAAGCTACTTGGGAAAGGGAGGATCGTCTTCGACTTGAGTACCCCACCTTCTTCCTGACGGATCCTAAATATCGGGACGAGATTCTTTTGAGTGGGGGTGAGTTGTCACATCCTAGCTAGTCCATGCATTAGAGTGTTGCATCATGTCTACTCTTCATCAGAAACTTGAATTGGGGAAGACGGAACCCCCAGAACCCCTCTGAATTCAACTAAGGTTTACTAAAAATATTTTCAATGAACCTGAATTGCCCTTCTAAAAAGTTCACCCTCTTTGTCTTGGGTTAGAACCTCTGGCAAAATTGGTGCTCAATTTTCTAGGTCAACAGAAGGTCATTGAATTAAATCATATGTAAATTGCATTTGGGCATTTAAATGCTAGTAAATATTTTGAATGCTCAAATAATTCTAAAAATAAGTGTGGGCTGTTGGAGATTTTCTAAACAGAGCCTCTGATTATTTTCAGGATTTTTAGAAGTGCCTAAATATTTTTTATAAAGCCACAAACTTACAGAATAATAGAAAAGAAAACCCAAGCAAGCAAAGGCTTACCTAGCGCCCATCTGGCAAGCCCACCTGCCGGCCGAGCCCAGCCACCACTCCAGCCAGCTGCTTGGCTCGGCCAGGCAGGCAGCCAGGTGCTCGACGTCGGCACCAGCGCGCGCCACGCAGCTGCCCGCCGCCCTGCCTCCTCCCCTCACCGTTCTGCCGCCCTGGGTCGGTCACCCACTCCTCCCCCGAGCTCACAGACACGCCATTTCCTCCCCAGCTCCTCTCCCTCGCTCGCCCGCACCATGGCCGACGATGCCGCACCCGTGCCACCGTGATAACCGCGCTCTCCGTCGTCCCTGCGCCGCGCCACCGTGTCTAGAAGCTCCGCCGCCCTCCTCTCCTTCGAGCAAGACGATCCCCGAGCACTCGCTTGCCTCGAAGCCTCTGCACCGACCTCGCCCGACTCCGCCACCGCCGGAGATTGCCTTTGCCGTCACCGCCGCACCAGTTCGTCCCCGACCCCATCGTCTGCACCGTCGTGACTATCGTGAGCTCAGCTACTTCCTCCCCCTTCTCGTTCTCGCTCTCGTGTGACGACCGGATTTTCGGGATATAATTTCCAGAAAATGACCCTTGTGCTCACCAGCCCCAGGATTACTGTTAGCTGATGAGGCACCAACTTGATACAGAAATTCCAAGCAAAAATACAAAATATGTGGTACAAGGCCATTCTGGCCAGTGAGTACAACAAATGGTTTCTAGTGGTTGATGGCGGAAGCGGTTTGTGGATCATCAGCGTCTATGGGACTCCATTTCCCATAGGAACAGCTGACCAGGTTAACTCCTATCTTCGCGAGGCTGCTATCACCATTGCGTAGGTTTCCGGGCTGTCATCGCAACGCTCCTCTCCACGCAAGGAATCTGGCCAAGACAATAGCCAGGGACAAGCCAGTGAGTACTTTGAATGTACTCGCAAACATTATGAACAAAGGAATAATATAACAACCGATAATCATGCTCTAAAAATATTCTATGAACATAACGACAGCCAAAAAAATAAAATCCTTGATGCATGCAGGCAGGTTATTAGATAGTAACAACGAATATGCAATGACGGAGTAGGAATAAAATTCACCATTCTGATGTCTGAAGCAACGTCTCGAATTGATGGTAAATAACAAGCATGCCTCAGTCGGGCGTCTGAGCGACAACACATAAAGGTCTTATAAAGTAAAATAAATAACAAGCGTGCCACAGTCGGGTGTCTTAGCGACACCACATAAAGGGCTTATAAGGTAAATGAATAACAAGCATGCGACAGTCGGGCGTCTCAGCGACACCACATAAAGGGCTTATAAAGTAAAAGATTAACAAGCATGCCACAGTCGGGCCTCTCAGCGACACCACATAAAGGGCTTATAAAGTAAATGAATAACAAGCATGCCACAGTCGGGCGTCTCAGCGACACCACATAAAGGGATTATAAGGTAAACGAATAATAAGCATGCCATAGTCGGGCGTCTCAGTGACACCACATAAAGGGCTTATAAAGTAAATGAATAACAAGCATGCCACAGTCGGGCGTCTCAGCGACACCACATAAAGGGCTTATAAAATAAATGAATAACCAGCATGCCACGCCAAGGCGTCTCGGCGACACCACATAAAGGGCTTATAAGGTAAATGAATAACAAGCATGCCACGATGCAGGCGTCTCGGCGACACCACATAAAGGGCTTATAAATAACTACGGTGAATATCCGTGGAGGTAGAACCATTCCAGGGATACTCGATAATATCAATAAAATAACGGGTTAGTCCACAACAAAAATAATAATCATAATCCTCACAAGTCACAAGTCGGTATCCAAGTTTGGTTTAACAGTTTCTCCTCTGATGGCCGACACTAAGACCAACACTTGACCCATCCCAGACTGTAATCCTTAACCATGGACACGGCTATTCAAATAGGTTTAATCTCTGCAGAGGTTGTACTCTTTACCCACGAACAACGGATTCCTTTAGTTCATCAGGACTAATTCCGTCTACGGCCTTTTAGTTGAAAATGCACCTAACTTGCACACACCAGCTTAACTTACTGGTGTCTGGAATCACCCACGACGCCTGTCAAGCAAAACTCTAAGTGGGGAGGCTACAACCTCGACGTAGCTTGGGATCACAAAATTTATACCGCGCGCAAACTAGGGGAGCTACCCCTTCGGCTACAACCGAAACACCCATGCCCCCGGGTCAGATGGCATGCCTACCGGATGCCTCCGGTATCTTCCACCATGGCCTCTCTCTACGGTGTCTGCTAGGAAAGGGGTTGACAACTTACTGAACCGTACCCCACGTATGGCAGGGACAAGTGTTAGTACGAGACTACTATGGGGGTTACTGGAACAAGACTCGATCTATGGTCGACTCAGGAGGTTTAAGTATTCCCTGCATGATTACCATAATGAATATATTTCATCCAACAGATAGAATCACCACTCATCACACCTCTCATGCCATGCGGACACACTGCCCTCGACGAGGAACTAGGGACAAGCTCGGGTCTACCCAAGACAGAGACTTTCCCGTCTTCCTTCCGGTAGACACGAAAGGCATACGAGGAGGATCATTATCACAAGCATGTCTATTTCCAACAGCAAGGAATTTTCGAAAAAGAATCATTTATGCAAACGATCACGTTACCACATAAAATAACGAGTTCCACGTACTGAGGTGGTGCCATAATCGTGTCAAACAATGCATGCAAAATATTATGCCAGGGTTCAGAATGCTTGCCTTCAAGGTGTGGAAAGGCAGGGTGCACTCCAAAACTTTTAAAAGTTTGCTCCTCTCTCTCCAAAATCCTATTTGAAAATATTTTTGAATCAACACACATTTCCAAAACAGCACAAAAAAGTAGGCTGAAATTTTTTCAAATAAATCTTAAAATAAACTAGACAGAATTTGAGAGATGTAGGAAAAAGAATCAATTCAGTTGGAGTTATATTTAAAAAGTTATAGCCAGTCAAAGATTTGGTCAAAATATGTTTTTTTTAAATAAAAGAAAACGCTTCAGACAGGAATATGTTTCGGAGCAGAGGAAACATACTAGGGTGGTTTACGCTTTCACTAAAGGCACGTGGCGGCGGGGTGGGTCGCTGACAGTGGGTCCAGAGAGCCCACTGGTCAGGTTTGGCTGGCCCCCTTCCCTCTTCTTCCTGTGCCCGAACGGGAGGCGGGACTCCGACGGTCGTCACCGGAGATTGGCGGCACCTCTCGAGAAACGGAGGCCACCCGCGGGCTCAGGGGGTCGAGGCGGTCCCTCCGGTGGTCGGCATGGCCCCTGGGATGGATGGAGCTGCCAGCGGCGAGCTTCTCAGCGGGCGGTGGCTGTCGGGCAAAGTGGGTTCTCGCCTGCAGGGAGTCCTGAGCAAAATTGGGTGGGGCTTTGGACTCATGAGAGGGAGAGGGAGTTCCTGCTGGAGAGAGTGGAGAGGGGGAAGGCCCTGGTGGCGCCGGAATAGCTGGGGCAGTGGCGGCGGCAGGAGTTGCCGGAGAGGAAGAAGACGGCCTCCTCGGGTCGATTGGCTGTCATGGGGGAAACTGGAGGAGTGGACTGAGGCCGCCTGAGTGCCCAGATGAGCTCGGGTCACCTATTTATAGTGTATCCATGGCGGTTCCGCGGCCGAGGATAAGGTCGCCGGCGAACCGACGTTCTGTAGCTTGCAGGGCGACCTGGAGGCGACGAGAGCTAGCCGACGAGCGAGGGGATAAGCTTGCACGGCTCCTAGGGGCAGGTGGCGAGTGGGGGTGGCTCGGGCGGCGCCGACCGTGGCAGAGGCGCACTGCCGAGGATAAGGTCGTCGGCGAACCGACGTTCTGTAGCTTGCAGGGCGACGTGGAGGCGACGAGAGCTAGCTGACGAGCGAGGGGATAAGCTTGCACAGCTCCTAGGGGCAGGTGGCGAGTGGGGGTGGCTCGGGCGGCGCTGACCGTGGCAGAGGCGCACTGCGGACGCCGGCGTGCCGCCAAGAGTGCCCTGACGGCGGCGCTGTAGGCTGCCAGGGCGGCTTGGCGTGATGCGGTGAGAAGGGGAGTGCGTGGCGCGGCTCTGCAGTGAGAGCAAAACCAGGGCGCGACGTGTCGGCTCGGGCGCGGCACATGCAATATGCGTGCTCTGCTCGCGCCCAGAGCACGCACGGAACGTGTTCGATAAAATGCCGGGGCATGCTAGGGGTCTCGAGTGAGGTTGGCAAGCAACATAACTAGGTTAGTGATAGAGGGAAGATCAAGGGACAAGGTGGTTAGGTCAGGAGACCAAGGTCATAATGCAAACAAAAACTCATGCCAACTCTATCCATGCACTCCAGGTGTTTGACAAAATGCCATAGGCACCTAGGGTTTTCTTGGAGTGGCCAAATCCTCCAGGCTAGTGTCTCTTTGGATGCACAAGAAGGTGGTGAGGTTAGTTTGTACAAAGCATAAACTTGTTAGTGCAAGCTTTGCAAAACTTCAATTCTGGACAGGAGGTAAGTGGCATCATTTCATGAACCAAAAATATTCCAATGGTTGCATGCTCTTGGACTTAGGGGTTTTGTAGGGTGGTCTACAAGCAGGGGAAAGAATAAAGGGCCAAATAGCAAGCAAGAATATGGATGTTGTACAAACCATCATGTTGGACCAGAATGAAGATGAGGTTGATTTACTCAAAATTTTCAAATAACATCACTGGGTTTTTGCATAAGGTTGAATCATAAGCTACTACCAGCATCCCATAATTTTGGTGGAGGCTAGAAAGAAGTATTTAAAAGAGTTGTAGTGCAAAATTTGCCCAGTGGACCAGAGAAGAAAATTGGGTGTACAGCTCAAAATATTTAAGGAATGAAATATCTTTTTGCATAAAAGTGGTTTGGTCACATCACAGGACATCCCCAAATTTTGGTGGAATTTTTTAAAGAATTTATAAAAGGGTTGCAGTTCAAAAAGGACTATAAACCATGGGAAACCATTTTTCAAGAAAATAAAGATTATGGAGATTATTATATAATTAATTCCTCTGATGAAAAGAAAATATTTTTATTGAGAGGATAAACAAGTCCAATAACATATTTGAAAAGTTTTCACTGAAGGAAATAACTCCATGATAAAAAAGGAAATGTTTAAAAAAACTAAAGGGAGCCCAGAAAATAAAAGTTTTAATTTCCTGGCAAAATTTTAATTAACAAAACAAGATTAAAATTTTGGGGTGTTACAACACTACCCCCCTTAAGAAAAATCGCATCCTCGAGATTTGCTAAGAGCTGTTTTGAAAACACATTACTCCACGGTTACGAGATTTTGCAAGCAGTGTATGTGTTCGAGTGGTGGTGGTGTTGCGTGAACGAAAAAAAATCCATGTCGTGAGAAGATATATGATGCAGCAACTCAGGGAAAAGAAATCCCACTCCAGGATTTCTCGCGAGAGAAAACAGTAATACATTAGAGTCAAACCGCAACAGATCTACTATCATTAATAGAAACTAAATAATTTACTTGCCGCACAAACTCGGGGTACCACGCATAAGTTACAACACATAAATAAATGTCACAGCAATGAATACAGCGGCGCCGTCTAAAATGGAAACAGTAACCGGACGGGGTCCCGAGAAAACGTCTCTGGTACTGGGATACACTCCTCTTCTATCGGAGAAAGTGGATTGACCAGTCGATGAATGTGTCTCTCTGGTCGGGCCTCAGTGATCTGCCGATGGCGATCTGAGGATTTAAATCCGCGAGGCTCTGGAGATAACCCATTACACGTTGGGTTAAACGCTCTTGAGCGATGACGTACTGGACAAGGTTGGTCAGGACGGGGTCTCTCTTAGTTCGTCCACCGGGAAAAGATGCTAATCCTCCGGGTGCTGCACGGCTTGGAAAGTAATAGTACCCTCGTTCACTGGCATAGGGTACGGCAAATCGAAGGCGAGCAAGCGCCAGATGTCAGCAGCTTCACGGCCATAGGTGGGTCGGCATAGATTTCCCCACGAAGGAGACCTCCGTTGGGTCTTGGTTTGGGCTTACGGGAGGGATGTGCACTGCTGCCCAAAGATCTCGTGGTGGAAGGGGTGATTCTCGATTTGAACAGCTCGTACTGGGGTGGCTGGGTAGCGCGCATGGTACTGCAGGTAAAATCCTACAATATCTTGACAAAACTACCCGGGGTTGCATCTGGAGTTCTTAGATAAATACTAGGGCTCGGCATGGTAAGAAATGGTTGTGAGGTGGGTGCACAAGTGAGGGGTGCTTGGCAAGGTCACGCGGTGGCCTTTTTATAGCATTGGAACTGGGTCATTTTACCGTGGTGAAAGGTAATTAATTTGCCAGCTCAGCTCGAAGGGTCGGGGTCAAAGCCACAAATACATATCTCACCAAAGTGACGTATCACTGTAGGTGTTGTCGGGGTGGTTTTGGTAGCTGTGCCTGCAAAAAAAATACATAGCTAACGTCTTGACATAAATATGCAAGGTTACTATTAAAACAGTGGCACCACAGTAGGCTGCGCTAATTCACAAGGTCACACGATTACAAAGCGAGGGTACACTGAGACTCGGCACTACTCGAGTGACTTAGTCTACCTCGTTTACATCCAAGCGGGCGTGCCTTGTGGATGTCGAGGCTTCTCCACGGGTCTCAAAGTCGGAATTAGATGGAGAGGGTTGAGGGCCTGCAGGCTCGGGGTAGCGATGATGACCATCTCGGGGATTGTTGGCCACAACCCCGTTGGAGTGTGCTCCCGAGGGCATTTAAGCGCTTCTGGGGTCATCAAAGCGCCTTGGCTGATGGCTGGGGCAGACCTCAGGGACTCGATCGGGTGTCCGAACAGCACGACTGGGTTGGCGGCGCCGGGCTCGTTCTCTTCCCTTGCCGGGGCTCGACGAACCAGCTCTCCACGAGCTGCGATCAGATCAATGGTGATTTGATCGAACGGTTCCTCCAGTGCACCTACATAGCGCACTAGGTGCAATAGTGCAGGATCTGTCTCGTGATCTCCGTTGGCAACCTGGGGTGTTCTACCATACCCTTCACGTCTGGGGTAGTAGTAGAACGAGCGACGATTAACTTCTGGCGACAACTGCTGGAGTTGAACTATAGCCTCTCGAGCAGCTAGCTGGATGGCTTGTGGCTCGAAGGAAGTTGTCCTTCCGGTGAACCTGTAGGGGCGTTCTGGCGACAGACCCCTACCGTAGATGTGCACAGTGGCCCAGAATTGACGGCTCTCACCGCTCATGGACCCTTGGTACACAACATATTCGGGAGGCTCTTCTAACGCATAGGCACGACGGGTGAGGTTTGCGAGTATGGTCACAAAACCTCCAAGGTTGGTTGCTGTGGTCTCATTGTGCACTACGAGGCCATGCATTATGGCTCGGTCTGGGGTAGAGGCTGTGCTTGGGCTGGGTTGAGGCGAGCGTGCCCTTTTTATAGAAAAAGGGAACCAAGTCTTCGTTCGCACACTTGCGAATGAGACATTATAGGCGTCATCGGGCGGCGTGATCGATGTGCTAGGTTGATAGGTTCGGCACCGACTGCTAAAAGTGGCGGGGTCACTGTGTGGCTATCTAGCATGAGAAGCTTGGCTGGGTTTTGGTTAAGGTCTGGTGGTTTGGCTTACCTAGGTTTATTGACCCGGCTAAGATAGGATTAGCCAATGGTCAGCCTGGCTCTGATACCAAGTTTGTGACGACCGGACTTTCGGGATATAATTTCCAGAAAATGGCCCTTGTGCTCACCAGCCCCAGGATTACTGTTAGCTGATGAGGCACCAACTTGATACAGAAATTCCAAGCAAAAATACAAAATATGTGGTACAAGACCATTCTGGCCAATGAGTACAACAAATGGTTTCTAGTTGTTGATGGCGAAAGCGGTTTGTGGATCATCAGCGTCTATGGGACTCCATTTCCCATAGGAACAGCTGACCAGGTTAACTCCTATCTTCGCGAGGCTGCTATCACCATTGCGTAGGTTTCCGGGCTGTCATCGCAACGCTCCTCTCCACGCAAGGAATCTGGCCAAGACAATAGCCAGGGACAAGCCAGTGAGTACTTTGAATGTACTCGCAAACATTATGAACAAAGGAATAATATAACAACCGATAATCATGCTCTAAAAATATTCTATGAACATAACGTCAGCCAAAAAAATAAAATCCTTGATGCATGCAGGCAGGTTATTAAATAGTAACAACGAATATGCAATGACGGAGTAGGAATAAAATGAACCATTCTGATGTCCGAAGAGACGTCTCGAATTGATGGTAAATAACAAGCATGCCTCAGTCGGGCGTCTGAGCGACAACACATAAAGGTCTTATAAAGTAAAATAAATAACAAGCATGCCACAGTCGGGTGTCTCAGCGACACCACATAAAGGTCTTATAAGGTAAATGAATAACAAGCATGCCACAGTCGGGCGTCTCAACGACACCACATAAAGGGCTTATAAAGTAAAAGATTAACAAGCATGCCACAGTCGGGCGTCTCAGCGACACCACATAAAGGGCTTATAAAGTAAATAAATAACAAGCATGCCACGATTGAGGCGTCTCAGCGACACCACATAAAGGGATTATAAGGTAAATGAATAACAAGCATGCCACAGTCGGGCGTCTCAGCGACACCACATAAAGGGCTTATAAAGTGAAAAGAATAACAAGCATGCCACATTCGGGCGTCTCAGTGCCACCACATAAAGGGCTTATAAAGTAAATGAATAACAAGCATGCCACAGTCGGGCGTCTCAGCGACACCACATAAAGGGCTTATAAGGTAAATGAATAACAAACATGCCACAGTCGGGCGTCTCAGCGACACCACATAAAGGGCTTATAAATAATTAAAGTGAATATCCAGGAGGTAGAACCATTCCAGGGATACTCGATAATATCAATAAAATAACGGGTTAGTCCACGACAAAAATAATAATCATAATCCTCACAAGTCACAAGTCGGTATCCAAGTTTGGTTTAACAGTTTCTCCTCCGAAGACCGACACTAAGACCAACACTTGACCCATCCCAGACTGTAATCCTTAACCATGGACACGGCTATTCGAATAGGTTTAATCTCTGCAGAGGCTGTACTCCTTACCCACGAACAACGGATTCCTTTATTCCGTCTACGGCCTTTTAGTTGAAAACGCACCTAACTTGCACACACCAGCTTAACTTACCGGTGTCTGGAATCACCCACGACGCCTGTCAAGCAAAACTCTAAGTGGGGAGGCTACAACCTCGACGTAGCATGGGATCACAAAATTTATACTGCGCGCAAACTAGGGGAGCTACCCCTTCGGCTACAACCGAAACACCCATGCCCCCGGGTCAGATGGCATGCCTACCGGATGCCTCCGGTATCTTCCACCATGGCCTCTCTGTACGATGTGTGCTAGGAAAGAGGTTGACAACTTACTGAACCGTACCCCACGTATGGCAGGGACAAGTGGTAGTACGAGACAAGTATGGGGATTACTGGAACAGGACTCGATCTATGGTCGACTCATGAGGTTTAAGTATTCCCTGCATGATTACCATAACGAATATATTTCATCCAACAGATAGAATCACCACTCATCACACCTCTCATGCCATGCCGGACACACTCGTCTCGACGAGGAACTAGGGACAAGCTCGGGTCCACCCAAGACAGAGACTTTCCCATCTTCCTTCCGGTAGGCACGAAAGGCATATGAGGAGGATCATTATCACAAGCATGTCTATTTCCAAGAGCAAGGAAATTTCAAAAAATAATAATTTATGCAAGCGATCACGTTACCACATAAAATAACGAGTTCCACGTATTGAGGTGGTGCCATAATCGTGTCAAACAATGCATGCAAAATATTATGCCAGGGTTCAGAATGCTTGCCTTCAAGGTGTGGAAAGGCAGGGTGCACTCCAAAACTTTTGAAAGTTTGCTCCTCTCTCTCCAAAATCCTATTTGAAAATATTTTTGAATCAACACACATTTCCAAAACAGCACAAAAAAGTAGTCTGAAATTTTTTCAAATAAATCTTAAAATAAACTAGACAGAATTTGAGAGATGTAGGAAAAAGAATCAATTCATTTGGAGTTATATTTTAAAACTTATATCCAGTCAAAGATTTGGTCAACATCTATTTTTTTTAATAAAAGAAAACGCTTCAGACAGGAATACGTTTCGGAGCGGAGGAAACGTACTGGGGTGGTTTACGCTTTCACTAAAGGCACGTGGCGGCGGGGTGGGTCGCTGACAGTGGGTCCAGAGGGCCCACAGGTCAGGTTTGACTGGCCCCCTTCCCTCTTCTTCCTGTGCCCGAACGGGAGGCAGGACTCCGGCGGTCGGCGCCGGCGATTGGCGGCACCTCTCGAGAAACGGAGGCCACCCGCGGTCGAGGCGGTCCCTCCGGTGGTCGGCATGGCCCCTGGGATGGATGGAGCTGCCGGCGGCGAGCTTCTCAGCGGGCGGTGGCCGTCGGGCAAAGTTGGTTCTCGCCTGCGGCGAGTCCCGAGAAAAAATGGGTGGGGCTTTGGACTCATGCGAGGGAGAGGGAGTTCCTGGTGGAGAGAGTCGAGAGGGGGAAGGCCCTGGTTGCGCCGGAATAGATGGGGCAGTGGCGGCGGCAGGAGTTGCCGGAGAGGAAGAAGACGGCCTCCTCGGGTCGATTGGCTGTCATGGGGGAAACTGGAGGAGTGGACTGAGGCCGCCTGAGTGCCCAGATGAGCTCGGGTCACCTATTTATAGTGTATCCATGGCGGTTCCGCGGCCGAGGATAAGGTCGCCGGCGAACCGACGTTCTGTAGCTTGCAGGGCGACGTGGAGGCGGCGAGAGCTAGCCGACAAGCGAGGGGATAAGCTTGCGTGGCTCCCAGGGGAAGGTGGCGAGCCGGGGTGGCTCGGGCGGCGCCGACCGTGCGAGAGGCGCACTGCGGACGCCGGCGTGCCACCAAGAGTGCCCTGACGGCGGCGCTGTAGGCTGCCAGGGCGGCTTGGCGTGATGCGGTGAGAAGGGGAGTGCGTGGCGCGGCTCTGCAGTGAGGGCAAAACCAGGGCACGACGTGTCGGCTCGGGCGCGGCACGTCTGTCTGGCGATGCTACTGCTTTCGCGCCCAGCACGCACGGAACATGTTCGATAAAATGCCGGGGCATGCTAGGGGTCTCGAGTGAGGTTGGCAAGCAACAGAACAAGGTTAGTGATAGAGGGAAGATCAAGGGACAAGGTGGTTAGGTCAGGAGACCAAGGTCATAATGCAAACAAAAACTCATGCCAACTCTGTCCATGCACTCCAGGTGTTTGACAAAATGCCACATGCACCTAGGCTTTTCTTGGAGTGGCCAAATCCTCCAGGCTAGTGTCTCTTTGGATGCACAAGAAGGTGGTGAGGTTAGTTTGTACAAAGCACAAACTTATTAGTGCAAGCTTTGCAAAACTTCAATTCTGGACAGGAGGTAAGTGGCATCATTTCGTGAACCAAAAATATTCCAATGGTTGCATGCTCCTGGACTTAGGGGTTTTGTAGGGTGGTCTACAAGCAGGGGAAAGAATAAAGGGCCAAAGAGCAAACAAGAATATGGATCCTGTACAAACCATCATGTTGGACCAGAATGAAGATGAGGTTGATTTACTCAAAATTTTCAAATAACATCACTGGGTTTTTGCATAAGGTTGAATCATAAGCTACTACCAGCATCCCATAATTTTGGTGGAGGCTAGAAAGAAGTATTTAAAAGAGTTGTAATGCAAAATTTGCCCACTCGACCAGAGAAGAAAATTAGGTGTAGAGCTCAAAATATTTAAGGAATGAAATATCTTTTTGCATAAAAGTGGTTTGGTGACATCACAGGACATCCCCAAATTTTGGTGGAATTTTTGAAAGAATTTATAAAAGGGTTGCAGTTCAAAAAGGACCATAAACCATGGGAAACCATTTTTCAAGAAAATAAAGATTATGGAGATTATTATATAATTAATTCCTCTGATGAAAAGAAAATATTTTTATTGAGAGGATAAACAAGTCCAATAACATATTTGAAAAGTTTTCACTGTAGGAAATAACTCCATGATTAAAAAAAGGAAATGTTTAAGAAAACAAAAGGGAGCCTAGAAAATAAAAGTTTTAATTTCCTGGCAAAATTTTAATTAACAAAACAAGATTAAAATTTTGGGGTGTTACATCTCGAGCCCTACATCAACTGCATGAAGCTTCACCGCACGCGCCACCGCCGAGCTCGTCGCCGACGTGTCTCCGGCCATTCACCGGCCACACCACCGTGTCTAACACACTCACTGCATCCCCAGGAGCCCAACGCACCTCACCACGCGCCTCGCCGTGCCCCGTAGCCTCGGGTCCATCTTCACCCGACTCCGGCGACCGCCAATGTTGTCGCCGGCGATGTTTCCGGCCACCCCGAGCTCAACCACCGCCACCAAACGCCGCGGCTTGTTCCCAGCTACGTGTAGATGCCCTCCGCCGCACTTTTGGTCGTCGGAACGCACTAATCCACTCTCACCGCCGCGTCTGGCCTCGCCGGCGGCTAAACGCCGGTGGGTTTCACCTTTGACTTTGACTGGGTGAGCCCAGGTTGACTCCACTGAGTCTATGACAAGTGGGGCCCCCCTCTGCTAATTAACTCAGATTAGTTTTAACTAAATTTAATTAGTTTAAATAAATGCTGACACGCGGGACCCACTGGTCAGGTTGACCTGGACGTCCTCTTTGACCACTGACGTCACCCTGACGCACTGCTTACGCAATAACTAATTTCTGGATTTATTTTTGTATAGAAAATTCGAGAAATTGTTGCAAACTCCAAAAATCATAGAAATTAATCTGTAACTCCAAATGCAAAGATTTATATATGAATTTTGATCAGAAAAATTCAATCTATCCATTGGTAATAGTTTCATGCATGATAGAAAAGTTAACCTTGTTGTTTAAGCAGAATAAGATAATGCACTAATATGGCTATGTTAAATGAACTAGCATTTGAATCTTTGATTCAAATGAGTTCATTCCCTTCTGTTCTAGCTTGCATTAGGCCAAGACACTTTCATATTGCCATGTCATAGCATGCATCATATTGTTGCATATCGTCATGTGTTGATTATGTTCGGTGTGTCTTTTTGGTAGGTTCTGCCTCCGAGGATAACCCCAAATATCCGTCTGAAGGGCAGTACCCTACTACCACTACATCAGGCAAGAAACCCAATGATTATTCCGATACAAACCCATGATCTCGCTTCTGCTCTTGTTTACTGCATTAAGACAACGCGATTCAAACTGCTGTGTGTTGCGGTAGTTGAACCCACTTCCTTTGCATGACCTGTCATTGCCACAGTAACTAGATGAAACCCACTAGTATGTGTAGGAGTTGATTGAGCCATATTTGTGTTCCTACCACTAGTAGAAAAAGGGCCTACAGTCCCGGTTCATAAGGGCCTTTAGTCCCAGTTCGTGAACCGGGACTAAAGGGTCGGTACTAATACCCTCACCCTTTAGTCCCGGTTCTTTCCAGAACCGGGACAGATGGGCCTCCACGTGGCCTGTCCGCTGAGCCCAGGCAGGAGGGCCTTTGGTCCCGGTTGGTGGCACCAACCGGGACCAATAGGCATCCACGCGTCAGCATTTCTTTGGCTCTGGTTTTTGTTTTTTTTCAAAAGAGGGGGGGGGGGGGTTGGGGGGTTTTGGGGGGTTAATTTAGGTGTTTCATATATTGTGCTATAGCTAGCTAATTAATAGAGAAAAGTGTCCTTTCTTTTGTCCGTGCTTGGTCGACGCTACGTACTATACATACGTATAGAGAGGACTAACTAGACATGCTAGCTAGCTAGTAATTAAGCAAACAGAAGATCGTCATGAACATATATATGCATACAGAGAAGTGATATCGACCACCTCTCCTTCTCCGAGAGATTGGTCGAACAACAAGTTCTCGTATATCTATCCGACGCTACCGCTACATATATACAATAATTATCTTTTATAATACTGGTAGCGTGGTCCACATGGTATTCCCGCCTTCAGCGGTCACATAGTCAAGAAAGAATGCCGCCAATTCCTCTTGAATTGCTCGCATGCGATCTGGTGCTAGGAGTTCATCCATGCCGAAACATCTAATTTTAAGAAAGGGGTCAATACATATATATATATATATATATATATATATATATATATATATATATATATATGAATGAATGAAACTCAACACAAATGATGGTAATAAAATAAAATTGTGAATATTTTTATTTACGCACTTCAAATTGTTTGTCGGAGTAGCCCCTCTCACAGGTCGTGTGGCGGATGGACTCACAAATGTAGTATCCACAGAAATCATTCCCTTGTTCCTGCCACAACCACTTTACAAGAAACAGAGGTCAATCAAACTGATAATTATATATAGCAAGCACATGCTAAATGGTATTGATGAAACTAGCGCTTGAATCACTAGGAGATGCGCGTGGAATATGCTACTATATAGTACTTACTTTCGGGTGTCTAAATTGCAGCTTCTTCGGTAGTCCCGGAGCTTTTTTGGTAAATTTTCCCCAAGCCCTGCCATACAAAGAAAACAATTACTTGATATCAGAAATGAACAAAGTTGCTGATATGGTGGATAATGATCGATTTAACTTACTTCTCGAGCATTTCAGTCATTTCCGCATACTCCTTGGGATCTTTTCGTCTCGAGTCTAAGACAGTTACTACTCCCTGCTCAAGCTTAATCTCTAGGAGAATATAGTGGAACCTGCGCACGCATGCATAACTCATCAATATTACATTTCTATAACCTGGACTAAATAAGGGAAACCGAATATGCCACAAGACAATAACACTCACGTGTAGTTGTAAGGAAAGAGTATTGTATTTTTGTGTTCATTTATTTCCAATGATCGTAGCAAGTTGGCCTCGGTTTCCTTGGCACGATATTTAACCTCATTTGCATCGATGAGATATGTGTTAATGAACCCAATATCACCCACTTGTTTTTTCTTCATTTCTGCGATCTTCAATCTGCATAATATAGTGAGGATATTTATAAATACATGCAATGAAAGAGCTGAGTTATATAGAGATACTTAATGACGAAGTAGTACTACTTACAGACGATGTAGCAGGTGACCGTTGCTTTATCGATGGCCAATTGATTGAAAAACTGATAGAACTCCTCAAATGGAATAGGCAACAGTTCAATTCCAAGGAGGTCATGCTCCTTTTAACTCTCAAATACAAAGTATTCCTCCCGTCGGACTCTTTGCAGGTTTTCATGTACCAATCATGCAATCTTAGCATCATCGTTGTTAGAGAGCTTTCATCTTTGACGAGAGGCTTCCCGTACATCGTATCTTTGTATCTCGCACCTCCAAGAAATCAGATTGTACATCGTCGGGCAAGTAATCTTCAGGATTTCCATAACCGGGCACCATCCTCGGATCGACGATGTCGCTAGCAGGCACCTTGAGCGGGGGGCACGATTCCTTCGCTTGTTCGCCGAGCTAGGAAATTTGTTTCCCAGCTCGTCGTTCTTTCATCCTTTGATCACTGACAGCATTTCCCGATCTCTCCGCCTCGGCAAATGCCTTTCCAATAATGCGCTCATAGTTGCCTTTCGGCGGAGACTTGGGTGGTTTTGTCGGGGCAGCGAGTGCGCTTCGCTTTGACCGGATCTACCTTCTCCTCCAGAGGTGGATGTCTCTTTGCTTTCAACCCTTGAAACCAGTCATCCACTTCGGTCTGCGCGATCTTCGCGTTTTCCTCCTCGCTCCTCTCAGACGCAGTAACTTCTCTGGAGTCTTGAGAGAAGGACCGAATCAGATATCTCCTCCCGCCTTTGGCAAGATCTTGCTAGACGCCGCAGAGCAGACGGAGCGGATGTCTTCTTTCCTTGCTTACGAGGCGGAGGAGAAGGACTACGACGCGCCCGGAGCAGCCGAGCGGCGGCGGGTCTCTTCCGCCCTTGCCGACGAGGCGGAGAAGGAGGAGGCTGGCTGCCGGACGCGCCGGTGCAGGCGGAGAAGGAGACGGAGTGCCTCCACGCCGGAGAAGGAGCCGGCCGAGTGCCCTGATCGCCACTCGCCGGAAGAGGAGGCGGTGGAGGAGGCGGAGGCCCACGACTCGCCGGAGGAGGAGGAGGAGGCGGTGGAGGAGGCGGAGTGCCTGACTCACGGGAGGAGGAGGAGGAGGCGGAGGCATCCAGTTCGGAAGGTTGATGAGATCCTTCCGCCATAGGCATGGAGTCTTGAGCGAGAACCCAGCCGATACTCCCCTTCACCGGTAGGGTGGTCAAGCCGAGCTCCTCAAATCCCTCCGTTATTTCATCGACCATCACCTTAGCATATCCTTCCGGAATCGGCGGCGGTGAAAAGTTGAGTCGGGTTTAGTGGGATAACAGAGCCAACAGCCGCCTTGACCTTTAAATTGCTCCATTGTGCCATAAGGTGGCAACTTTCAGCATCCGTGATAGCATCCACGGGATAGCTGGCAGGAGCCGTCAAGGCATGCTGCTCGCTGGCTGAAGCAGCTCGGTGGAAGCCACACCGCTTCTCCGCCGAGATGGCGGGGTAGCTTCGGGGAAGCTTCGCAGGTCGTTTGTTGTGATCGGCTGCTTCTCGTTCCTCTTCTCGTTCCTCTAGCCCCATTACCCTTTCGTGCAGCGCTGCATTAGGCTCTGCTCCAGTTTCTTCCTCCTCTCATGGGTTTTGTAACCCCTCGCGTCCGGAAATCTAGCCTTCCAAGTTTGGGAGCCTGGCGTGCATCGTGTCAGTTCATGGTGCTCAGGTTTCCCGAGTGCCATTGTGAGCTCGTACTTCTCCCTGTCTGTAACGAACTTCCCTTGCTGCTCTGATTCGATATTATTCTTAAGCCTCTTGACTGGTATGTCCAATTGTTCGTCCGTCCAAATGCACTTCCCTGTTATAGGGTCCAAGGATCCACCGGCCCCGAAGAACCAAGTCCGGCAACGGTCTGGCCAGTTCATTGTCTCGGGTTCGATCCCTTTATCAAGCAGATCATTCTCAGCCTTGGACCACTTAGGCCGGGCTATGAGGTAGCCACCTGACCCCGTGTGATGATGAAGCTTCTTCTTCGCAGCATTTCTCTTGTTTGTCGCTGACATCTTTTTACTCTTTTCCGATGTCTTGTAGGCCACAAATGCGGGCGATCATCTCTGATCTTCTCATATTTGCCCGTGAATTCTGGTGTCTCATTTTTTTCGACATACGTATTGAGGTCTTTCTTCCAATTCCTAAATAGTTCTGCCATCTTCTTAAGAGCAAAAGACTTGATTAATCGCTCTATTACTGGCTTCTCCGGATCATCCTCTGGCGGTAGGGTAAAATTTGACTTCAGCTCAGTCCAAAGATCATTTTTCTGCATATCATTGACATAAGACACCTCGTGGTCTTCGTTCTTAGGCTTATACCATTGGTGGATGCTGATCGGGATCTTGTCCCTAACCGTAACCCCAAGACCGAGCAACAAATGCCTTCTTTGTCCGGTAGGGTTCAATCGGTTGGCCGTCACATGCGATTTCTATGATCTCAAACTTTTCATCCGAGCTCAACTTTTCTTTGGGCCTCGTCTCTTTACCGAGTTGTGCTCGATCCGGAGGGCTAGAAAAAGAACAAAGACGAGAGTTAATTAATATGTGTACATATATATATACCAAAACAAAGACGAGAGCTAGTCAGCACAGGCTTAACTAATATATATACCTGGCCGGACTCGGTTTGGTGATCACCGGAGCCGTCCTCACGGTCTACTTCTTGCACCGGCATTGGGTCATCGGAGCCATGTAAATCATAGCCAGTTGCTTCTTCACCCTCTCCTTCCAGACCATCATTATCGACATTGAGAAACATCATCGAGGAGACGGCATCACTTATGGCAATTATTATTCAAACATGACAGATATGGATATATTAGTGCCAACGTAGAACTAGCTTCAAGGGTTAGGGGGTGGCCTCGAGAACGCTTCAAGCTAGGAGGGGGTACGTAATAACGACCCCCCCCCCCCACACGTGTTGAAGCTATCGGGAGGGGGTCGGCGTTGAACAGTACATCTATGTCCCACAAGTAGGGTAGAGGGTCGTGGATCGCCGAGCGGTCGAGGGTCAAGGGGTCGAAGATCGCCGAGGGGTCGGGAGGTTTCCTAGTGTCAAAGGATTCAACAAAACCATGTCTTCATCATTAGGCGAAAGTAACAGGTGCATGATGGTACGAAGCTCTCCAAAGTTGTTTTGGAACGGAGTCCCAGATAGGATAATTCGCTTTTGGTACAAAGTTCAGCAAAAAGGCAAATTATCCTATCCGGACTCCATTCTGAACAACTTTGGAGGACTTCATACCATCATGCCATGGTTACTCCGGCTAATGATGAAGCCATGGATTTCTTCAATACTTTGACACTATCGGTACCCCCTATCGGAAAAGGAAGAAAAGAGGAAGAAGGAAGAAGGAAGAAGAAGAAGAAAAAGAAGAAAAAAGAGGAGAAGAAGAAAGAATAGAGGAGAAGAAGAAAAAATAGAAAAAATTCTATTTTTCTTCTTCTCCTCTATTCCTTTCTTCTTCTTCTTCTTCTTTTCCTCTCATTCTTTTCTTCTTCTTCTTCCTTCTTCCTTCGGATCCTAGAACCCTCGAACCCTCGACCCTAGAACCCTCGAACCCTAGAACCCTCGAACCTCGACCCTAGAACCCTCAAACCCTCAAACCCTTGTGCCTCGAAACCTCGACCCGGCCTCGACGACCCTCGACCCTCAAAACATTGACCCTCGACCGGCCTCGACGACCCTCGACCCCTCCGTGACCCTCTCGACCCTCTAGCCTAGTTCCCGGCAAATCGACCCCTCGTGATCCTCGACACCCTCGTTCCCGATAAAAAGAAGAAGAAGAAGAAGAAGAAGAAGAAGAAATGAGAAGAATAAAAAAGAGAAGAAGAAGAAAGAAGAAGAAAAAAATAGAAGAAAACAAGAGAGGAGAAGAAGAAGGAAAAGAGGAGAAGAAGAAAAAATAGATTTTTTTTCTTCTTCTCCTCTATTCCTTCTTCTTCTCCTTTTTCTTCTACTTCCTCTCTTATTTTTTCTCCTCTTCTTCTCCTTCTTCCTTCTTCCTCTTTTATTCTTTTTCCTTATTTTCCTTCTTCCTCGATGACCCTAACTCTAAACAAGACAACTTCCTCGACGTCCCGCCTCTCTCTAATGAACAAGATAAAATCTATGAATAAAAAACATCATATTCTATGAACAAAAAAACATCATATTCCATCCACATCGATCCATGCATACATCATATATATGATCATATCTATATATGCAGAAAAATCACATATATATGCAGAAAAAAAATCATTAGATCAACACCGCAAAAATCACATATATATGCGAGAAAAAAAACATTAGATCAACACTGCAAAAAGCATCATACATATATCCATACATCAATATATATACATTTATGAAAAAATCATGAACATTTATGAAAAAAAATCATGGCGGCGGGCGGGGGGTGGCAGGTGCGCGCGAGGGCTCATCAGGGCGGAGGCGACGGGCAGGTCGCGCGACGGAGGCGGGCGGGAGGCGGAGGCGACGCCGAGGTCGGGAGGCGGAGGCGACGGGCGAGGTCGGGAGGCAGGGGCGGCGACGGCGAGGTCGGCGAGGTCGGGCGAGGTCGGCGAGGTCGCGGAGGCAGGGGCGGCGACGGCAGGGCGCTGGCGACGGGCGGGACGGCGACGACGAGGCAGCGACGGCGTGGGCAGATGCGCGGCGACGACGGCGGGGCGACGGCGTCGACAACGGGCGCTGGCGACGGCGATGGTGACGACGTGGCGTATGGCGATGACGGCGCGGGCGGCGGGGCAACTGGCGGCGTCGGGAGGTTGGGGGCAAATGGGCGATGAATCTGAAATATCCTTCGTGGCTCCAACCGGGACTAATGCCCTTTAGTCCCGGTTGGTGCAACCAACCGGGACCAAAGCCCAAATTTCAGCAGCCCAAAGGGCGGGAAGCGGCGGCCGTTGGTGCCGGGTGGTGGCACCAAACGGGACTAAAGGGGGAATTAGTCCCGGGTCGTGCCAAGAACCGGGAATAAACCCACCTATACTCTAGGTTGGTGCCATCAACCGGGACCAAAGGCCTGTGCTGCCCAAGCACCAAATGTTTAGTCCCACCTCGCTAGTTGAAGGGCGCTGCACTGGTTTATAAGCGGCTGGTGTGCGTCCCCTTTCGAGCTCCTCTCAAATGCAGGCTTCGGGCCTAATCATGCTACTGCATGTGGGCCTATTAGCCTCTGGGGCTGAATCTGGCCCATGTAGGGTTTCTAGTCGTATTCAGGCCGTGGGGGCCTAGTAGGTGGTAGTTTTTTTGCTTTATATTTTATTTCTTTTTGCTTTTAGTTTTAGAAAAATATAAACTTTCTATTAGTGCCATTAGTTTCAAAATTTGAAAACACTTTTTTGTTTTCTTTGTTGCTTTATTTATTTTATTTTGTTTCTACTTACAACAAAATACTTATTGTTGCTATTTTTATTTTTTCAAGTTTTTTGTTTTGTTTTCTGCATTATTTATTTTCTTTTGGTTTTTGCTTTATTTTTTAATTCTTTTTGCTTTTATGTCAGCAAAATTATAAACTTTCTGTTAGTGCTTTTAGTATTAGAAAAAATATAAACTTTCATTTGTGCCATTAGTTTTAAAATTCAAAACGCTTTTTTGTTTTCTTTGTTGCTTTATTTATTTTATTTTGTTTCTACTTACAACAAAATGCTTATTGTTGCTATTATTATTACTTTTTTCAAGTTTTTTTGTTTTGTTTCCTGCATTATTTATTTTCTTTTGGTTTTTTGCTTTATTTTTTAATTCTTTTTGCTTTTAGGTTAGCAAAATTATAAACTTTCTGTTAGTGCCATTTGTTTTAGAACAATTATAAACTTTCTGTTTGTGCCATTAGTTTTATAAAATTTGAATTCTTTGAAATTTGTGTGAATCACAAGTTTGTGAGCTCAACAAGGCGTAGAGGGACGGGCTTATAAACCGGTGTGAGCGCCCTTCGTTGGCGAGGTTCTCAAAGTTGGCATAGTATGTTCATGAACAAAACGGACAATGGTATCATACTCGTGTGTTACAAAGTTGGCATGGTATCATCATAATAGTTGCGGAAGAAAGTCTTCACTTTTTCTTCGCTTGTGTCGTTTGCTTATTGCGCCGTAACCATGGATAATCTTCATCATTTATCAGGATGCTTGGGTCAGCCTTGACTTTGAAGGGGAATTTCATGAAACTTTTCATACTCTTGACATGTCTGTCTTGCACTCCACTCCTGTGGATGTCCCTTTTCTGAAAAGAACTATGTGGCGCTTTGGCTCATTGTATGATGTATTCGCTTCCTTATCTTTTCTTTTCCTCGGTCCGGTAGACATGTCCTTCACATAGATAACCTGTGCCACATCATTGGCTAGGACGAACGGTTCGTCGGTGTACCCAAGATTTTTCAGATCCACTTGTTGTCATTCCGCATCTTGTGGGTCTACACTGCACGCCGCCTCTGACAGATTGACCCACTTGCACTTAAACAAAGGGACCTTAAAATCTACTCCGTAGTCAAGTTCCCATATGTCTACTATGTAACCATAATATGTGTCATTTCCCTTGTCGGTTGCTGCATCAAAGCGGACACCGCTGTTTTGGTTGGTGCTCTTTTCATCTTGGTCAATCGTGTAAAATGTATTCCCATTTATCTCGTATCCTTTCCAAATCACTACTGATCGAAGATGGTCCCCTGGACAACAAGTACAACTCATCACAAACAGTGTTGTCACCTCCGAGACGTGTTTCCAACCAACTGCTGAAAGTCCCGATGTGTTCACATGTAATCCGATCGTCAGACCGCTCCGGGTGTTTGGAGCGCAGACTGTTCTTGTGTTCATCGACATACGGGTCACCAAGGTAGAGTTCGTAGAACTGTGTAGTGTGCTTGAGACCAAGAATATCCGTGCATATTATTGAGTCTCTTCCAAGCGTGCCTTTTCGGTCAGTCTCCCCTCATACCGCGATTTAGGGAGACCTATCTTATTAAGGCCAGGAATGAAGTCAACACAAAACCCGATGACATCCTCTGTTTGATGGCCCATGGAGATGCTTCCTTCGGCCTAGCACGGTTACTTAACATATTTCTTTAGGACTCCATGAACCTCTCAAAGGGGTACATATTGTGTAGAAATACGGGCCCCAGAATGACAATCTCGTCGACTAGATGAACTAGGACGTGCGTCATGATATTGAAGAAGGATGGTGGGAACACCAGCTCGAAACTGACAAGACATTGCGCCACATCACTCCTTAGCGTTGCTACGATTTTTGGATCGATCACCTTCTGAGATATTGCATTGAGGAATGCACATAGCTTCACAATGGCTAATCGGACGTTTTCCGGTAGAAGCCCTCTCAATGCAACCGGAAGCAGTTGCGTCATAATCACGTGGCAGTCATGAGACTTTAGGTTTTAGAACTTTTTCTCTGACATATTTATTATTCCCTTTATATTCGACGAGAAGCCGGTCGGGACCTTCTTACTAAGCAGTGCATTGAAATAATATTTCTTTCTCTTCTTCGTAAGAGCGTAATGGGCAGACCTTCATACCGCTTCGGAGGCATGCTCTCTTTTTCGTGCAAGCGTTGCAGGTCCTCTCATGTCTCGTGTGTATCTTTTGTCTTCCCATACACGCCCAAGAAGCCTAGCAGGTTCACGCAAAGGTTCTTCGTCACGTGCATCACGTCGATCGAAGAGCCGGACCTCTAGGTCTTTCCAAAGAGGGTAGGTCCCAAAATATAGATTTCTTCTTCCACATGGGTGCGTGATTCTCAGCGTCATTTGGAACAGATAGTCCGCCGGGACCCTTTCCAAAGATTACGTGTAAATCATTGACCATAGCAAGTACGTGATCACCGGTACGCATGGCGGGCTTCTTCCAGTGATCTGCCTCGCCTTTGAAATGCTTGCCTTTCTTTCGACATTGATGGTTGGTCGGAAGAAATCGACAATGGCCCAGGTATCACATTCTTCCTGCAGCTTCCCAGGTATATACTATCGGTGTCAAGTAAACGGTGCGTGCATGCGTGGTATCCCTTGTTTGTCTGTCCTGAAAGGTTACTGAGAGCGGGCCAATCGTTGATGGTCACGAACAGCAACGCCTTCAGTCAAATTCCTCCTTTTGTGCTCATCCCACGCACGCACACCGCTTTCCATTCCACAGCTGTAAAAGTTCCTCAACTAATGGCCTTAGGTACACATCAATGCCGTTGCCGGGTTGCTTAGGGCCTTGGATGAGAACCGCATCATAATGAACTTCGCTTCATGCACATCCAAGGAGGAAGGTTATACATACATAGAGTCATGGGCCAGGTGCTGTGATTGCTGCTCTGCTCCCCGGAAGGATTAATGCCATCCGCGCTTAAAGCAAACCATACGTTCGTTGGGTCCTTTGCAAACTCATCCCAGTACTTTCTCTCGATTTTTCTCCATGCGACCCGTCGTGGGTGCTCTCAACTTCCGTCTTTCTTACGGTCCTCATCGTGCCATCGCATCAACTTGGCATGCTCTCCGTTTACGAACAGACGTTTCAACCGTGGTATTATAGGAGCATACCACATCACCTTCGCAGGAACCCTCTTCACGGAGGCTCGCCGTCAACATCACCAGGGTCATCTCGTGCGATCTTATATCAAGAATGCACCGCATACTGGGCATGCGTTCAGATCCTTGTAGGCACCAAGGTAGAGGATGCAGTCATTAGGGCATGCATGTATCTTCTCCACCTCCCATCCTAGAGGGCATACCACCTTCTTTGTTGCGTATGTACTCTCGGGCAATTCGTTATCCTTTGGAAGCTTCTTCTTCATTATTTTCAGTAGCTTCTCAAATCCTTTATCAGGCACAGCATTCTCTGCCTTCCACTGCAGCAATTCGAGTACGATACCGAGCTTTGTGTTGCCATCTTTGCAATTGGGGTACAACCCTTTTTGTGATCCTCTAACATGCGATCGAACTTCAGCTTCTCCTTTTGACTTTCGCATTGTGTCCTTGCATCGACAATGACCCGCGGAGATCATCATCATGGGGCACATCGTCTGGTTCATCTTGATCTTCAAAGCAGCTTCGCCCGTAAAGACCATCGTGCACATCGTCTGGTGCAACTTGATGTTCAAGAGCATCACCGTATTCAGGGGGCACATAGGTGTCATCGTACTCTTCTTCCTCGCCGTCTTCCATCATAACCCCTATTTCTCCGTGCCTCGTCCAAACATTATAGTGTGGCATGAAACCCTTGTAAAGCAGGTGGGTGTGAAGGATTTTCCGGTCAGAGTAAGACTTCGTATTCCCACATATAGGGCATGGACAACACATAAAACCATTATGCTTGTTTGCCTCAGCCACTTCGAGAAAAGCATGCACGCCCTTAATGTACTCGGAGGTGTGTCTGTCACCGTACATCCATTGCCGGTTCATCTGCGTGCATTATATATAATTAAGTGTGTCAAAAATCATTACAGAACATCATGAATAGATAATTAAATGACCAAATTAATAGAAGTTCATCATCACATAAAAACCAAAGTACATACATAGTTCTCATCTAACAACATAAAGCTCTGCAGAGCATCTAAATTAATTAAACCATACATTGAAACTATGTAAAACATTTCAATGTGAAAACAAATCTGATCATAATCGCAACCAAGGTAACAACTGATCCAACGGCATAAAGATACCAAGCCTCGGTATGAATGGCAGATTTTCTAATCTTTCTCATCTTCAAGCGCATTGAATCCAGCTTGATCAAGTGATCATCGATTTACATCCGCAACATGCAACTCCAATATCATCTTCTCCTCCTCAAGTTTTTTATTTTTTCCTTCAAGAAATTGTTTTCTTCTTCAACTAAATTTAACCTCTCGACAATAGGGTCGGTTGGAATTTCGGTTCAACAACCTCCTAGATAAATAAAATCTATGTCACGTTGGTCGGCTTAATTTTCATAAACAATAAATGAACCAATAGTTATGAAAAGATAATATATACCACATCCGAATCATAGACAGGGGCCGAGGGCCGACGGGGCGGATACCAAAACCATCGCACTATATAAGATGCAATAATAAAAGTAAGAAAATAATACAAGTAAGAATATTTTTCCTTTCGTAAAGAAGATAAGAACAAGAGGCTCACCACGGTGGTCTTGGCGATGAGATCGCCATGGTGATCGACGGCGGTGAAGACGGGACGGGCGTGACGGACCGCTAAACCTAGACAAATATTGAGGAAAATGGAGGTTAGAGGTCGAGCTTGGAGAGGAGAAAGCTTAAGTAGTGTGGCTCGGGCATTCCATCGAACACCTTGTGTGCATAGGAGGTGAGCTAGAGCACCACCAAGCCCCTCCCCTCGGCCGGAAAAAACAGAGCAAAGGTGTGCTCTGCTCTTGTGAGGGGGCTATATATCGGCAGCACCATTAGCCCCGGGTGGTGGCAGGAACCGGGACTATAGGGTAGCCTGTGGTCCCGGTTCATGCCACCAACCGGGACCACTAGTGGGGGGCCCGGCGCCAGGACCCTTGGTCCCGGTTCGTCCCACCCACCGGGACCCAAAGGTCCGGACGAACCGGGACCAATGGCCCACGTGGCCCGGCCGGCCCCCTGGGCTCACGAACCGGGATAAATGCTCGCATTAGTCCCGGTTCTGGATTGAACCGGGACTAATGGGCAAAACAGGCCTCAACGATAGCCCCTTTTTCTACTAGTGTACCATGCTATGCTTGCTATGCTTAGAGTTGTGTCAGGTCTGGCTCATCGGGATGATGAACTAGAGTGAAAGCTTGTGTCGGTAACGAGAGTGAAGTGTTGAACATGATTTGGTAAAGGTATCAATGAGAGGCCATGTAGGAGTACATGGTGGGTTGTTTCATTGAGGTCGTCCTTAAGAACTGAGATATGTGTGTGTGATTTAAGACTCAGCTACTACCACACATTGGGATCCTTAATTGACCCTCTCAACTTATTAACCACTCTTGTCCTCTGTCCAGGGGTTGCAAAGTAGTTTCTAGTGTTTGTAGCATGCTGGGGGCCGCATGCAGCGCTGACCTTAGGGGTGGGCTGTGTTGCGGTAGGCACGTGGCACGGTGTACCGATTCGCCCGTGTGGTGTCTCGGGAACCCTGCACACATCGTTCAGGGCCGTTAGTGGAAACCTCGGCCGGACTCCCTGCGGATGGAACCCGAATAGGCGATAAACCTATACTAGGGACTTGTGTGTTTAGTCAAGTCGTTGCCGACACCCTCGCTGGGCTTCTGCTTGAAGGTTGCCGAGTACATGTCGTGTAGCAGCGATAAGTGGTGAGAGCGTGTGTGAAGAAGTACACCCCTGCAGGGTATAAAACTATTCGAATAGTCAGCGTCCATGATAAAGGACTACTTGGTCGCCTATACAGTTCATAGACAAGTAAATGGATACTACTAAAAGCCTCAAGATAAGTGTGCGTACCGCGGATGGCCCTCTCGTAGGTTGACGAGAGAGGATCCACGGTGGAGTATTGTGTTGGTGATTAGTGGACTCGTGTGCGACAAATGCTTTCTATGTAGTGTCACGTAGGATAGCTTAGCCAAGAGTCAAAGCTGGCTTGCTGCAATAACTCCACTACCTTCTTGAGAATGTGCATGTATAGTAGGATTCTGTTGTAAGACTTGCTGCTTTAATTAATGTGCCTCCGTACAGTTGAGAATGTGCCTCCATACTCATGTTGCTTTAATTAATGTTTTCAGACGACAACACCGCCCCCTCCGATGGGTTCTACATAGACCTTGATGTCGACGAGTGACTAGCCACCCAGGTGGTGGTCCAAGACTTGTGAAGGGCCGAGGTAGATAGAAGGGCTTCGTCAAGCCTTCTTTCTTTTTAGTGTCTGTACTCAGACTAGTTTGCTTCCGCATGTGCTTGTATGTTGTATGACTTGAGTGTCGGGTCATGTGACCCCTATCTGTATGAACATGTTATGTATGGCTCCTCGGAGCCTTTTAAATAAAGTACTTTGAGTTGTAGAGTTTTGTTGTGATGCCATGTTGTATGTACTCATATCGGGCACATTGTGTGTATGATTGAAATGCTTGGTATGAGTGGGATCCGACAATCTAGTTGTTTATCCTTGGTAGCCTCTCATATGGGGAAATGTAGTCTAGTGCTTCCTGAGCGATAGTAGTCCGCTACAGCCCGGTTCACCGGAGTCCTGCTAGCCCAGCACTACTTCTCTGGACACTTGACTGGCCGGCATGTGTTTCACTTCGTTCCTGTGTCTGTCCCTTCGGGGAAATGTCACGCGGTGACATCCAGAGTCCTGCCTAGCCTGCTACAGCCCGGGTTACCGGAGTCCTGTTAGCCCAGTGCTACAGCCCGGATTCCCATGTTGATGACCGACATGCTCGATGTGATTCATGTATGCATGTCCCCATGGGTTAGTGCCGCTTTGGGTTCACGACTAGCCATGTCGGCCCGGGTTCTCTGTCATGTGGATGCTAGCGATACTATCATATACGTGAGCCAAAAGGCGCAAACGGTCCCAGGCCATGGTAAGGCGACACCCGTGGGAATACCGTGCGTGAGGCCGCAAAGTGATATGAGCTGTTACCGGCTAGATCGGTGTGACTTGGAATCGGGGTCCTGACACACACATATACATATAATCTAAAAAAACATCATATATATGTGGAAGAAAACAGGGAGGAGAGGACAGGGGGAAGGGGGCGGCGCCGGCCTGACAAAGGAGAAGTGTGGCGTGGTCGGGGCAGAGGCACGGCGTTGGTGCAGAGGGCGGCGTCGGCGGCATGGTTGATCGGGCAGGGCAGGGCGAGGCAGAGGCACGGCGAGGGCGCGCGGCGTGGTCCGGGGGGCAGGCGGCGGCGTGGTCGGCCCAGGCGTCGACGGGCAGAGGGCGGCGACGACGCCGACGGGGCTAGCTCGGGCAGCCTGGCAGCGTCGTCGGAGGGATCGAAGAACTGAAACGAAATTTTCACAAGTTCTGGCTTATATAACAAACGCTTTAGTCCCGGTTCGTGCCAGCAATCGAGACCAATGGCCCCTTTAGTCCCGGTTGGTGCCACCAACCGGGACGAAAGGTCTCTTTTCAGCAGCCCAAAGGGCGGGAAGCAGAGGCCTTTGGTCCCGGTTGGTGGCACCAACCGGAACTAAAGTGGTGCATTGGTCCCGGTTGACCAATGCACCCCTTTTGTCCCGGTTGGTGCCACCAACCGAGACCAAAGGCCTAGTGCTGCCCGTGTCGCGGCCAAAAGTTTGGTCCCACCTCGCTAGTTGAGAGAGCTTGAGAGTGGTTTATAAGCGCTGTTGCGCCCACCCTCTCGAGCTTCTCTCAACTGCAGGCTTTCGGGCCTAATCTGTGACTATGCATGTGGGCCTACTGGGCCTGCTGCGGAACTGATTCATGGCCCATGATTGGGTTTCTAGTCGTATTCAGGCCGTGGTGGCCCAGTAGTTGGCACTTTTTTTGTTTTCCTTGTTGCTTTATTTATTTTATTTTGTTTCTACTTACAACAAAATACTTATTGTTGCTATTTTATTTTGTTTCTACTTATTTATTAAAGTTTACTTTGTTTCTACTTATTTATTTTGTTTTGTTTCTACTTATTTATTTTATTTTCTTTTTGCTTATAAAGTTTTGAACAGAAAATAATTTGATAATTTTAGTTGATTCCTTTTGCTATTAGAGTTTCATTAAAGTTTTCTAGCTCATTCTTTTTTTCTATTAGAGTTTCATTAAAGTTTATTTTGTTTCTAATTATTTATTTTCTTTTCTTTTTTGCTTTTTTATTGATTTTATGTAAATTCTTCTTTGCTTTTAATGTTTTGAACAGAAAATACTTTGATAATTTTGAACTCCAGACTTTTTGTGTGTTCAAAATGCATCACTCAAAGCCACATCATCAATTTTCAACCGTTTTCTGACTTCATGTGTTATTTTTCATGCATTTACTGTTTTTTTAGTTATAAGACCCCGAAACTGAAATGCATTTCAAATGAACTGTGAAAAGGTTCAAAGTTGGCATGGTATCATTATTTCACCCACATAGCATGTGCTAAAAAGTTGAGTGTGTTATGGGAAAAATTGGATGCACTTCGTGTACAAAATGGACAATCTCTTTCGAAGTATCAGGGTTTCATACGTAAACTCATCTGTTACAAAGGGATTTCATTTGTTTGAACTTATTTGAACGCCAGACTTTTTGTGTGATGCACCATTCAAAGCCACATCATCAATTTTCAACCCTTTCTGACTTCATTTTTATTTTTCATGCATTTACTGATTTTTTTTTAGCTATAAGACCCGAAATTGAAAAGCATTCTAAATAAACTCTGAAAAGGTTGAAAGTTGGCATGGTATCATCATTTCACACACATAGCATGTGCTAAAAAGTTGAGAGGGTTAGGGCATGGACAACACATAAAACCATTCTGCTTATTTGCCTCAGCCACTTCGAGAAAATTATGCAGGCCCTTAATGTACTCGGAGGTGTGTCTGTCACCGTACATCCATTGCCGGTTCATCTGCGTGCATTATATATAATTATGTGTGTCAAAAACCATTACAGATTCAGAGATGGATGGATAAGTGACCAAATTAATAGTATTTCATCATCACATTAAAACCAAAGTACATCCATAGTTCAAATTGAACAACATATAGCTCTCGAGAGCATCTAGTTAAACCATACATTGAAACTATGTAAAACCTTTCAATGCAACAAAAAATGCAATCTTAATCACAACCAAGGTAACAATTGATCTAATGGCATAATGATCCCAAGCCTCGGTATGAATGGCATATTTTCTAATCTTTCTAATCATCAACCGCATTGCATCCATCTTGATCTTGTGATCATCGACGCCATCCGCAACATGCAACTCCAATATCATTTTCTCCTCCTCATTTTTTTAATTTTTTCTTCAAGTAATTGTTTTCTTCTTCAACTAAATTTAACCTCTCGACAATAGGGTCGGTTGGAATTTCCGGTTCAACCACCTCCTAGACAAATAAAATCTATGTCACGTTGGTCGGCATAATTGTCATAAACAATAAATTAACCAAATAGTCATAAAAAGATAATATATACCACATCCGAATCATAGACAGGAAGAGGGCCGACGGAGGCAGATACCTAAACCATCGCACTATATAAGAACAAGGAATAATAAACGTAAGAAAATTAGACAAAGTATCTATCTAAAGTTAGAATTTTTTTTCTTTCAGAAAGAAGATAAGAAAAAGAGGCTCACCACGGTGGTGCCGGCGACAACATCGGCGCGGGCAATCAACGGCGGTGAAGACGGGGACGGGACGTGACGGACCGCTAAACCTAGACAAATCTCGGGAAAAATGGAGCTTGGAGGTCGAGCTTCGAGAGGAGAAAGCTAAACCAGTGTGGCTCGGGCATTTCATCGAACACCTCATGTGCATAGGAGGTGAGCTAGAGCACCCAAATGCCCTCCCCTCGCCGGCCAGAAAAAACAGAGCACTGTGGAGTGCTCTGCTGCGGCTATGGGGTATATATAGGCAACTCATTTGTCCCAGTTCATGGCAGGAACCGGGACTAAAGCTCCCCCTTCTGTCCCAGTTCTAGGCATGAACTGGGACCAATGTATGTGCGCCAGGTCCGAGGAACATTTGTCCCGATTCGTGTCTAGAACCGGGACAAATGGTACCAGACGAACCGGGACCAATGCGCACGAGGCCTCGGCCGGCCCCCGGGGCTCACGAACCGGGATGAATGCCCCCCATGGGTCCGGTTCGTGCAGAACCGGGACTAATGGGCTGGCCAGGCCCGAACCAAAGCCCTGTTTTCTACTAGTGCTAGTCAATAGATCATCTGGTATTCATTAGAACAATCTCGTGGTAGATACATGTACTCTGTACTACACACATATCAATACAATCAAAAGTAGGATGTAGGGTATTATCTCTTTGAGAGAGCCCGAAGCTGGGTAAAACCCCATGTCCTTGTTACCATCGCTCCAAGACGCCTAGTTTAGGACCCCTACTACGAGATACGCCAGATATATAACCAACACCCACCCCAACACCTGACGCATGGACCGCCTGCCTTTCCAACTAGGGTTAGAGGAAGGGCCATCCTCTACCATGCATGCATCCGTGGATAGGTTGATCTACAACCAAAATCCCCTCGAACCGCCTAATGCCCCATTGTCGCATGTTTGTTGTGTATGTAGAAATGATATCTTAACTTTGTCATGAGTGTGTGTTTGTTTGTGTATGCATAAATATAGTTTTAGGATCATCTGCTCATACCCCGCAAAAAAGGATCATCTGGTCATATAATAGCATAAATGCATTTTCCACAAAAATTAGCAAGTGCATTAATAATTGTAGTTTTGTCCCAGTAGGTTTATGAAAGAATAAATAATTATTTGAATTTTCATCAATAGACTTATACTTCTGCCTCTTCTTATTTTGAGTTTGCATCAATAGATTTACACTTCTGCCTCTTCTTGTTTTTTGACTTTACATTAATAGGTTTATAGAAAATATAAATTATGGATGTCGAGTCAAAATTATTTTTCAGATACCAAGGAAGGAATTGACCCGTTAATTTGGAACTTATTTAATTTAACATGCTGGGTTTGCATGGATCGGATACATAGATATTGATGTATTCTACCAGATCAGATGTGCTTGTTTATAGCCTGTATTCTCTAACGATTGTAAAAGCCCGCATGCATGGGAACTACTGCCTCCGTTCTGGTTTATTAGTCATTTTTGTATTTTGTGCCAACATTTCACTATAGAGTTAACTAACAAAATGTTAAAGCATGTCATGAAAACTATATTGTTGGATTCGTATTCGAACATAGTTTCCAATGATAATATTTTTTTGACATGCATTAACATTTCCTTAATTAAATTCATGGTCAAAATTTGGCATAAATATTAAGAGGACCAATAAATAAGGACAGAGGTAGTATCCCTCACTCTGCACATGCATCAGATGATTAGGAAAGAAGAGATAACACATGCCATTGGTAATAGGAAAGCTAGAAGTAAGGGCTTCTCCAACGACAACCCATCAATTTGCATCCGTCCGTGGACACGGATGCGGGTGGCTGTCATCCAACCGTAGCCGCATACATTTTGACAGCAGTTCGAACCAACCGGATGAAAATCATGCAAATGGGCAAATTTTGATATAAACACGGCCATGGTTCATATAAACATGACAAATTTCATTACATTTACACCAACTAAGTGGTGCTAGTCCGGCTCTGGAGGTATAATTAATACCTAATCTAAATGGTCGCGCTGCCCGTTCACCGTGTCCGGCCATAATCCTCGAGAACTGAAGCTTCTCCTTCTCCAGCTATGCCCATTGGTAACAAACAAATTTCTGATCAACCTAAGGGCTGATGATCAATAGTTTATATGTTGGGACCAAAAGAACATGCGAAAGCAGATTTTATTTTCACATTAACTACGTTGGTGTTAAATCTGGAAAGAAAACACATAAATTTTACTGGAATTAAATCTGAGAAGAGCAAAGGCATGGAGTACAGGTCCAAAACTTCGAACATGCAGTGCCAACTTCCAAGGATTCATTTCAATATAGATAGAAATAAAAAGGAGTTTTGTGCACAATTCCCACCAAGTAGGAGGTTGCAAAGTTTGAGGAACATGTAGACTGAGCTGGACAAAAGATTTGTGATCCAAAGTCACAAGTTTTGGTTTCCATGTTTCCACTGAAACTGAGTTTCCACTGGATAGTTTTCTCTATTGAGCACGCATAGAGATACCAACCTATCCAATAACATATCTCCTCTTAACGATCTTCCGGTCAAACCTTTTGACACTGTCTTCAAAGAAAAAAAAGTAGTTCGTATAAAAATAACCGTGAAATCTAGTTAAATAGTTAAAAATCATCATGCAAAAGACAAATCTGTACAATGTTAACCATGAAATTCAATGACATTTAATCATAACAGTGTTGAAGCTTGACAATTTAGTTATTTAAACTGTTAAATGTGTCGAATAGTTCATTCATCATACCATGTCACCTTTACTTTTGCCTAGCTGTCTAAATTAAATTAAGCTTCTCTTCCCAAATGATTCATAGATGCAACTCATTTCATTGTAGAATTTGATGTATATACTAAGCTAGCATTCATATGTAGCACCAACTACTATGAAGTTAAACTTGTGCTACTAAAACACTTGGTGAGATAGTTGAATCATAACCACTCAAGCTTTATCGTCCATCGATTTTTTATAGTTATATTTGTTATTTGGTAATTCAATTATTTTCCACCTTACGTTTTACTACGAATTCATTCTATTGCTAGATCATTTTCAGAAAATTGAACTACTCGTTCTCCATTTCATTAATTGTCAGTGTTTTCACGGTCATCCATGGGCCATGTAAAGGAGTGTGATGGCCTATGGTCCATCTCAAATAAGGGCCCAATACATCAATAAATTGTGAAAGTACGTTATCAGAACATAAAACCAACAATAATAAAAATTTAAAATAAATTTGTTGATGGATACCTAACTACACCACAATTTATTATTGCTAGTTTTATGTTCTGCAAACGTACTTTTACAAATTATACTGTGCCCTTCTTTAAGATGGGCCCTAGGCCATCACGCTCCTTTACATGGCCCATGGCCGACCGTGAAAACACGATCATTAGGAAAATGGACAACGAATAGTTCAATTAGGAATAAATGAGTTACTAAATAGCAAATATAACTATAAAAAATCAATGAACGATAAAGCTTGAGTGATTATGATTCAACTATCTCACCAAGTTTTTGTAGTAGCACAAGTTTAACTTCATAGCAGTTGGTGCCACATATGCATGCCAGCTTAGTATATTACATCAATTCATAAATAAAATGAGTTCCAACTATGAATTATTGGGAAGATAAGTTTAATTTAATTAAGACTGCTACGCAAATCGTGAAGAGGGCACCAAAATGGCGTCCACTAGATATTTTACAGCATACTTCTTTCATTGAAGAGGGCACCAAAAAGTTCGACCGGAAAATCGTGAATAGGGGCTATTGTACCGGATAGCTAGGTTGATATCTTCATGTCTGCTCAACAAGAGAAAGTGTCCCATGAAAACTCTGTTTCATTGAAACATGGAAACCGAAACTTGTGCATTTGGATCACAAACCTTTGGTCCAGATTAGTCTACATGTCTCTCAGATTATGCAACCTGCTTCTCGATGGGCATTGTGCACAACCCCTTTTTATTTGTAACTCTACTATAATGAATCCATTAAATTTGGCACTACATGTTTGTAGTTTCGGACATGTACTCCATGCCTTTGCTATTCTCAGATTTAATTCCAGTAAAGTTAACATGTGTTGTTTTCAGGTTTAACACCAATGTAGTTATGTTGCTTTCACCTGTTGTTTTGGTACGAACATATAAACCATTGACCATCAGCCCCTTAGGTTGATCAGAAATTTGTCAGTTATCTTTTGTTAGTCAGTAAGCCTATTCTCACTCGGATGTGCAATGGTGCCGCATCCACGTTTCCTTTGGGTCGACTGGTAACAAGAAAACACATTTTTCTCAAAGAACAAGGAGATTAACGAGTGGAGCGAGTGTTTGCAAACTTGCTGCTGTGTGCGCTAATACCCACAGACCTAAACCCTCACCAGTTACTACCTACGAGAGAGCAAACGTTTGATCAGACAAAAGGATTGTACCAAACGGTTCAGGGAAGACACATGGTGTCACTAGTGTGCAAAAGATCCCTCCTACCACACGTTAAATGCAAAAAATGCAAAAATTCATAGAACGGAGAGCTTGCAAGGTCTCGAGCTTGAGACCTCCAACTTAAGGCGCACACTTGTAGCCACTTCCCGTCACCACCGTTCGTGGTGTTCTATAGCGCGTAATATATAAGAACACACAAACGTGTTCATATATACGAAAATATTCCTGAAAAAATTCGACTCCTTTAATGAAAAAAGACATGAACTATTTTGAAATGCCGAATAGTTGTTGAAATTATGAATAAAATTTGAAAACACAAGCATTTTCAGAAATTCCTATAGGATATAAAAACTGTTTTTTTTTTATTTCCGTACATCTTTCGAAACATGAACAATTTCCGAACATCTTTTGAAACATGATTTTTTTAGAATTTATGATTTTTTATAGTTTTTGTTTGTCTCGTTTTCCTTCTGTTTGTTCTGTTTCTCTTTCTTTTCCAATTTTAAAATTCGTTAACTATTTTTAAATCATGAACTTTTTCTTAAATCCGTGAAGTTTTAAAATTTGTGAACATTTCCTTTAATTCACGAACTCTATTTTAAAAAATATTCGTAAATTCGGAAAAAAGTTTGCGTTGTCTAATTTTGTTCAGAGTTTCAAAATGTGTCCCTATTTTCAAAACTAGTTCGCAAATCCAAAAAATATTTGATTTTCAAAAAAACATAGAAAAATCCATGTTTTCAAAATTGTGTACAAATTGAAAAATGTTCATGTTTTCCCCAAATTTTGTTTAGAAGTTTTAAAAAATGTTTGTGCAATTTTAGAAAAATTATGTTTTCGAAAAATGTTCCTGGTTTTAACCTTTCGTATAAAATTTCAAAAAATCAATATGTTTACAAATTTTGTTCATAAATTCTAAAAATGTCCATGAATTTTAAAAATTGTTCTAATTTCTACAAAATAGCTCACATTTCAAAAGTTTTTTGGAAAGTTCAAATTACAAAACATTTTTGTGTTTTCCAATTTTGTTCATAAATTAAAAAACAATTCGGCATTTCAAAATAGTTCTTTTTTCTTTGAATAAAAGTTTTGAAGTTTTTCAAAAATGTTTTCATATATCTGAATGTTGCTGTATGTTCTTATGTATTTCGCGTTGTAGAACATCACAAGCAGCAGTGATGTGAAGTTGGTAGAATCGCGCGCCTTAAGTCGTTGTTCTTGAGTTTGAGTCCTTGTGAGCTCACCCTTTTCTTAGTATTTTCACGTCGTTTACATAGAACATGGTAGGAGGGACATGGCTTAATGGATCGGCCCACTCGCTCGCGCCTTTGCAAATCGTATACAAGAGTCCGCGTATACGTTTTGCCAAAGGTCCATATTACTCTTTATACGTTTAATGAAGAGGGTGTGCGGAAGCGGTGCTCGTGCAAAATTGTGATTTCGTGTCATAGATTTTCTAGCCCTACAAGTACTGATATGACTCCAATAGGGATGGCAGAATATCTTATTGAAAAACTAGTTTAGTCCTATTTGCTATAGCTTGAAGCACACCCAGAGAGCCATCATATTCAGGACCAATATGTTGTTTTATTGATGCAGAAATTTCTTTTTCTAACCACACAATTATGAGTACATCTATTGTTATTCTCAAAAGCAGGCGGTAGGAGGGACATGGCTTAATGGGCCGGCGCAGTCGCTCGTGGAATTCGTATACAAGGTTCCCCGTATACGCTCTGCCAAAGGTTTATATTGTCCTTTATACGTTTATTAATAGTGAGGGGCGTGGGGCTTGTGCAAAATTGTGTTTCTGTTTCCAGCCCTACAGAGTAATCAGTGTGTATCGCTTGTTTCCTTTTAGCCGATGGCTGTCAAGTATCAAACCTCTAAAGATTTCAGGGAGAAATCCCTTCATTAAAAGAAGAAAAGACTAGTTGCTCGAGGAGTATACGAGACTGTACCGTCGGCTGCCTGCTGGTGTCCGGGTCGGGGCTGCCTGCTGAGATGCTGCTGTCGCCTCCCCTTGGTCAGTTGGTCCTCGCCAAACCTGTTTCTCACATCCTCCAGGAACTCGATCAGCACCGGATCTTGGATCGGTGACTCCTGCACGCAGCAGACCACCTCGACGCCCACGTTGTCCCAGCAACCGCGGCGCGGCCCCTCCGTCCATCGCACGGTGAAACGGCGCACGCACCGCTCCACGCCGTCCACCGTGCCGTGCGCTGCCTTCTCCACCTGCATATTTGGTCTGCGCCTATTACTACTCAAGCATATGCTTGTGTTGACGAACGCACTGAGTAGGACGCGACGAGGAGGACTTACGGTTTCGAGGACGGCGTCGTAGTACTTGGGCTCGTCGGCGCCGTGGTAGATATCGCACGTGAGGCAGAGATCGCCGAAGCGGGCGTCGTTGAGGGCCCGGCTTTCCCGGCGGAACCTCGCGCGGAGCGCGTCCACGTCGCCCGGGGACGCGAGGTCAGCCCGTGGGCGCCGCGGCGTCGGCCCCGGCGCGACGGTGGCCTGCCGCTTTTGCGACCGTGGGTGTGGCGGCGCTCGGGGTGGTTCGGGGCGGCGGGTTTCCCGATGCTTTATACCGTCCAGATTCTGGTAATCTTTCTAGGTTTTAGGTTTTTCGATTTGATTGACATAATGTGCATAAACACCCCTCAATAAAAACAAAATCATAATCTGCAAATACTAAAGGGATATATCTGTCCAAATTGCCTTAGATGTTGTTTTGACCAAGATATAATCACATTTTAGATTACAAACTTGTTTTATAAACTAAGATTTAGACCAATTACTAATTCATCTATGGAGCCTTCGTTTCAAAGTTGTGCTTTGATTGGGAATCTATTGATATGAGAAACGCTTTACTATCATAGATGTTATGAAGAACATGTTCCCGTCATTATTTGTTTCACAGTAACAAAAACTAGCTCATGTCTCACACAATTGTACAGGAAACTTCATTCGTAATATCTAATTTATGTGGACTCCATCACACGGGTATACTCCAATTATTCATGTTACAAAGTTAGCAGACTAACTGTGAGATGTCGTTTTTGTATTACTTGAAATATGTTCAGTTCACATAAATAAAGAATGGATTATGGGATGTTGGTTCGTCATTTCTATAACATATTGGCTCGAAAACGTGGCATTGAAGTTTGAATCCCGATGAACTATTCGGATCATATTCAACCTTTGGTACTACCATAAGTATGTCAAATATAGTTTCCTACTCGCCATACCCGCGCGGTGGTACGCCGCGCACCGTTCACATGGTAGAAAAGTATGTGAATCTAGAATGCCTTTTATATATTGCAGAGAAGCAGTACAAAAATTGGAAACAACCAGAATGAATGAACTTAAATTAACAACAGAACTAAACAGTGCCCAATATAGAAGATTAAGAATCAGCCCTTGTATCTGAAATTGTAATCAAAAGAATCAGCCCTTGAATCTGAAATTGATATCAAATCGAAAGGAGTGTACTATCCAAACCGAAAGCATTGAACCGTCCAAATGAGAAATCCGAGCTAATGAACTGTAGGACAACCATAGACTACTATATAGCCGCACATAATTATAAGAGATGGTCAAGGGAATGTATAGGTGCAGAGATGGAGCATGACTGATGAAAACCTGGAGCATAAAAGCAGGTTATTTTGGAATACGATCACTTCATGAACTATACGCTTAGTCAAAGCAAGTTGAAAAGTGGATGGCTTTCAAATACAATGAAGCATCCTGCTAGATCAATTAATCGTCACTAATCAAAATGTTATATGTTATCTGTAGTCCGATTACAACATATGTTTATCAGTCTGCATTAATAAAAGGCACACCTAAAACTGAATCGTGTTATCTCTAACTGTGCTATATAAACAAAACTGGAAAAGTATGTTATCTGTACCCCAAAAGATTATATAGCAGTATGTCTGCACCCTAATATCGGGATAATCTAAGAAACTTCCCCATTGAATTAACATCGGGATAATCTTTAGAAAGAAGCACGGGTATTTTGCATTTCTTGCTGCAACCTACAAACAAAGGAATGCCTTTTATTGTAAAAGTAGGTTGCTATATTAAATTGCAGAATGAAAATTCAGTAGTTGTTGAAAAAAATGAAAATTCAGTAAGTACAAATGAACCACATTTACATGTCATAGTACTTTATTATTTGAGAAAAATTACAGAGTCTCGGAATCAACTTATACCTTGATAATTAAATTCAGGTACTCATGTTAATGATTTAACCGAACAATAAAAATCAAAGCTAGCACTCCTATTTTTTTCCCACCTTATTCAAGCTAAGCCAAATAACATCTTAACTTTGAAATGAAGTCTTAACTTTTTTTCTTACAACGCACGAGTGTGTGTATCATGCTTTAAAGAAGGAGAAAGGGGAGAAGAGCCCCGTTCACCGAAAGTTTACATGTAGATACAACACTACGCCACCACACGGCCCACAAAGGGCAAGAACCAAACACCTAACTATTCGCCCTATTCCACCTAGCAAGCTTAGATAGGAAGTTTGCGGTGTTATGCTTGAACATCCCTGCTAGCTTCCACGCCCTTCCCTCTGTCTCAATTCGAGTAACAACGGCAACGGCCGAGGGCGATGCCCCCTCGAAGACAACCTTGTTTCTATGATTGTGATCATGTCCTTTATTCGAATATCTGTGGACGTACATGCGTTGCACCATTCGACTAGGACAGCATCCTGGGAAGGAGTCCACTTAGGTTTGCCCAAGGCCAAGAGCATGGCAAACCATACTGTTCTGGCAAGCACACAAGTCAGAAGAATGTGATTGATCATCTCCTCGTCCTGGTCACAGAAAGGACAAGGCAGATGGTGAGGGAGCCCTTGCCGGGCCAACCGATCCGAAGTCCAACACCTCTCCCGAGTAGCCATCCAATCAAAAAAGCAGCACTGTAATGGAGCTTTCAATTTCCAAGCCAAATCAGCATATGGCGCCCCCTCGAGGCCCTAGAACATCGCGGCATACGCCAAGCTTGTGGAGTAGGTGCCATTGTCTTCCACGCCCATCTAATAGTGTCACGCATAGCCGCCACAAGATGAAACACTATAGTGGCGGACCAGAGGGCCAACTACACCCGTAAGATGGGCTCCTCCATGTCTGGGCCAACATCCAAGGCCGAGGACCCCCCTTCCAGTGCATGAAATATAGACCTTGCCTTCCTAAACCTCCATGGTATTCTCTGATAGAGGTTCGGCGCCAGATCCTGCACCCTGATGCCATTAATCAACCTGTCCTCGCAGAATAGTGCGTGATGGCCATCCCCAATGATGACCCACAAGTATAGGGGATCGATCGTAGTCCTTTCGATAAGTAAGAGTGTCCAACCCAACGAGAAGCAGAAGGAAATGACAAGTGGTTTTCAGCAAGGTATTCTCTGCAAGCACTGAAATTATAAGTAACGAGTAGTTTGATGGCAAGAAAATTTGTAAACAACAAGTAACTATAACGGTAAAAAAAGTGTAGTAAGGTAGCCCAATCCTTTTCAGGCAAAGGACTGGCCAAAACGGTCTCTTATAATAAGCAAAGCGTTCTTAAGGGTGCACGAGAATTTCATCTAGTCACTTTCATCATGTTGATTCGATTCGTGTTCGCTACTTTCATAATTTGATATGTGGGTGGACCGGTGCTTAGGTGCTGTTCTTACTTGAACAAACCTCCTACTTATGATTAACTGTAACACCCCAAACCATCGGTGCTTTGATTAGTTAAAATTTGGCCTAGTAATTAAAAAATTTATTTTCTAGTTTATCTTTTAAATTCAGATCACTTTGTCCCTCCGATTTTCCTTGAGTTTTCCTCCTAGGTGGAAACCTTTCAAAGATATTGTGGTACTTCTGTATCTTACTAAGGCCATTTCTTTTTATCAATGGAATTATTTCTGCAACTATTTTTCCTGAGCTTTATTCCTTTAAAATGGGTTCTCATAAGTTTTAGAGCCTCTTTTGCACTACAACCATTTGATAAATGCATATAAAATTCTCACCAAAATTTGGGGATGTCATGTGGTGTTTTTAAATCACTTTAATGCAAAAATATATTTTATTCATTGGAGAATTTGAGCTCTACCCCAAGGTTTCAAAACTGGTCCAGTTGGTAATTTTGCACTACAACCTATTTAAATACTTCATTAAAATTCCTACCAAAAATTGGACATGTCAGTAGATGCATATAATTCAACTTTATGCAAAAACCCACTGGTGTTCTTTGAAAAATTTGAGCAAATCATCCTCTTTTGCTCTCTGGACCAGATTGGCTTTTTCTACTGCAACCCTAATTTATTTTGCTCTAGTGCCCATGAGCTTTCTCCTGCTTATAGTCCTCCCTAACAAACCCTTAAGTCCAGGAGAATGGACCCATTGGAGTATTTTTGTTCCATGAAACAATGCCCTTTACATTCTATCCAGATTTGGTTTTCTCAAAAACTTGCACTAACAAGTTTCTGGTTTTGCCCAACTAACCTTGCCAGCATCTCTTCCATCTAAAGAGACTAGGATCTGGAGTTTATGGCCACCCCAAGAGTTGCCTAGATGCCCTTGGCATTCTGTCAAGAACCTTGTGTGCATGATCAGATTTGACATAGCTTTTAGTTTGCACATTGGACCTGCTTGCTTTGCCTAACTAGCTTGTCCACTAAAGTCCTATCTACCACTAACCTAGACCTGTTCACTACCAGCATCGTTCAAGCTCTCTAACACACGTTGGCATTTCGACGAGCACGTAGCGTGCGTGCTCTGGGCGCGCCCAGAGCACACGTTTTGCACGCGCTCGTAGCCGAGCCGCCGCGTCATGCCCCTGGCCCTTGCTCGCCCGCAGGGCCACACCCTGGCATCGCCCGCTCACTAGAACCGTCCAGGCCGCCCCTGGAGCCCCGCAGCGCCGCCGTTAGGTCGGCCGTGGTAGCTTGCGGGAACTGACCACGAGCCTCTGTCATGGGGCGCGCGCCCAAGCCATCTGCGTCGCCCGGCTGCCTCTGGAGCAGCCCGAGCTTATCCTCGAGCATGTTCGCTAGCGGCCGTCGCCGCCACGTCGCGCAGCAAGCTACAGAACGGCGGTTCGCCGTTCCTATTCAGGGCCGCAGCGGAACCGATCTCGAACTCCCATAAAAGGGAACCCCGAGCTCGCCTAGGCCATCACGCAACCTCAAGCCAACCCCCTAGAGCTCCCGTAGCCGGCAATCGATGAAGGAAGGCCGTCTTCCCCGTCTCCGGTCAGCTCGGCCACCGCCATGTTCCGGTCCCGCTCATCGCAACCAGAACCTCCCCGTCCATCCAGTGCCACCATCCTCTTCCCCTGAACCTTGCGGAGCCACTCCGCCTCTCAAACGCGACCAAGAACCACCGTAGCCCAAACCCCCAAAACCTCCCGAAGCCACCTCCGTCGCGGAGCTCGCCGCCGGCGACTCCCTCCACCCCCGCCAACCTAGCAACCACTGGGAGGACCGCCCTGGACCAGCGGATCCATCCCTGCCCTCAGAACCCCGCGAGGAGCCGCCGTTCGCTGGCGTCGATCGCCGGAGCCCCGCCTCTGCTCGTACAGAGGAGGAAGGAGGAGGGCGACTAGTCTAACCTGACCAGTGGGCCCAAGGGACCCACTGTCAGTGACCCACGAGCCGATCCACGCTGGCGTAAGTGGAGGCGTAAACCCAGAGTACGTCTCCTACGTGTTTTTATTCGAAACGTTTTTCTTTTTCTGTTTTATTTAAAAACAGAATTTAGACTAAACTTTGACTGGCCATAACTTTTTAAATATAAGTCCAAATGAGTTGATTCTTTTTCTGTTATTCCTCAAATTTGTTCTAGTTTATTTTCATATTTATTTGAAAATTTTCCAAACAACTTTTTTGCACTGTTTTGAAACTATGTGTTAATTTGAATTTTCTCAAATAGGATTTTTGGAGAGAGAAGAAAACTTTCAAAAGTTTTGGAATGCACCCTGCCTCTCCACAACTTGAAGGCAAGCATTCTGAACCCTGGCATAATATTGTCGTGTGTTTTTTGATACGGTTACAACACCCCCTGTCTCGGAGTTTTCGTTATTTTATGCGATGACATGATCATACTCATAAGTGCATATTGATGATCCGTGCTATTGGAATTTGATACGTAGTGATATTAATCACCATCGTATGCCCTTCATGCATACCGGAAGGAATCCGGGAAAGCCTCTGTCTTGGGTAGACATGGGCTTGTCTCTGGTTCTCCGTCGAGACGGTTGTGCCCCGTATGGCATAGTGAGGTATGAGGAGTGGTGATTCAGTCTGTTGGTTGAAACATATTTGTTATGCTAATCATGCAGGGAATACTTAAACCTCCTGAGTTTGCACGCATTATAAATTTTGTGATCCCATGCTACTCGAGGTTGTAGTTTCCCCACTTAGAGTTTTGCTTAAAAGGTGTCGTGGGTGATTCCAGACACCGGTAAGTTAGGCTGGTGTGTGCGGTCAGGTGTGTTTTCAATTAAAAGACCGTGGACGGAATTAGTCCCGATGGACTAAAGGAATCCGTTGCTCGTGGGTAAAGAGTACACCCTCTGCAGAGGTTAAATCTATTCGAATAGTCGTGTCCATGGGTAAGGACTATAGTCTGGGATGGGTCAAGTGTCGGTCTTAGTGTCGGTCTTCGGAGGAAAAACTGCTAAACCAGAATATTGATTTGACCTGTGACATACGATGATTATGATTATTGTTGTGGACTAACCATTTACATTATTTGAATTATTGAGTATCCGAGGGACGGTTCTATATCCTGGATATTCACTGTGATTATTTACCTTATAAGCCCTTGATGTGGTGTCGCATAGGCGCCCGACTGCGGCATGTTAGTTATTTATTTACCTTATAAGCCCTTTATGTGGTGTCGCATAGACACCCGACTGTGGCATGTTTTGTTATTTATTTACATTATAAGACCTTTATGTGGTGTCGCACAGACGCCCGACAGTGGCATGTTTTGTTATTTATTTACTTTATAAGCCCTTTATGTGGTGTCGCTTAGACACCCGACTGAGGCATGCTTTACATCATTATACTTTCGAGGCGTCGCTTCAGACACCCGATCGGTGCATTCTATTTCTGCTCTCTTATTGCATACTCATGTCTTATGTAAACAACCTACTTGCGTGCATCATGGATTTTTTTTTCGTGTCTGACGTTATGATCATAAAATATTTCGGAGCATGATTATCATTTGTTATATTATACCTGTGTTCATAATGTTTGCGAGTACATTCAAAAGTACTCACTGGCTTGTCCGTGGCTATTGTCTTGGCCAGATTTGTTGCATGGAGAGGAGCATTGTGATGACAGCCCCGGAACCTACGCAATGATGATAGCAGCCTCGCGAAGATAGGAGTTATCCTGGTCAGCTGTTCCTATGGGAAATGGAGTCCCATAGACGATGATGAACCACAAACGGCTTCCGCCATCAGCCACTAGAGACCATTTGTTGTACTCATAGGCCACAATGGTCTTGTACTACATATTATGTATTTTTTCTTGGAATTTCTGTATCAAGTTGGTGCCTCATCAGCTAACAGTAATCTTAGGGCTGATGAGCACAATGATCACTTTCTGGGAAAATATATCCCGAAAATCCGGTCCTAACATCCTTGGTATCAGAGCCAGGCTGACCATTGGCTAATCCTATCTTAGCCAGGTCAATAAACCTAGGTTGACCAACCCACCAGACCTTAACCTAACCCCGGCAAAGCTTCTCGTGTAAGATAGCCACACAGTGACCCCGACGCTTTTGGCAGTCGGTGCCCAACCTATCAGCCTAGCCTGTCGATCACGCGCCAGTGACCGACACCTAAAATGTCTCATTCGCAAGCATGCGGAGGAAGACTCCGTCCCCTTTTTCTATAAAAAGGGTACGCTAGCCTCAACTCAGCACAACACAACCTCTACCCCAAACCAAGATAAAATGCCCGGACCCATTGTTCACAATGAGACCACAGCAACCAACCTTGGAGGATTTGTGACCGTGGTAGCAAACCTCACGCGTCGTGCCTTTGCATTAGAAGAGCCCCCAGAATATGTTGTGTACCAAGGGCCCATTAGCGGTGAGAGCCGTCAATTTTGGGCCACAGTGCACATCTATGGTAGGGGTCTATCGCCAGAATGCCCCTACAGGTTCACCAGAAGGACAACTTCCTTTGAGCCACAAGCCATCCAACTAGCTGCTCGAGAGGCTGTAGTTCAACTCCGGCACTTGTCGCCCAGAGTTAACTGTCGCTCGTTCTACTACTACCCTAGCCATGACGGGTATGGTAGGCCGCCCCAGGTTGCCAACGGAGATCACGAGACGGATCCTGCATTGTTGCATCTGGTGCGCTATGTAAGTGCACTAGAGGAACTGTTTGATTAAATCACCCTTGATCTGATCGCGGCTCGTGGAGAACTGATCCGCCGAGCCCCAGCAAGAAGAGAAGATGAGCCCAACGCCGACAACCCAGTCATGTTGTTCGGACAACCGATCGAGTCCTTGAGATCTGCCCCAGCCATCGACCAAGGTGCTTTGGTGTCCCCAGAAGTGCTTTGTGGCCTTTTGGGAACACGCTCTAACGGGACTGTGGCCATCAACCCCCGCGATGGTCATCATCGCTACCCCGACCCTGCAGTTCCTCAACCCCCTCCAGCTAACCCCGGCGGTGAAACCCATGGAGAAGCCTCGACATCCACTAGGCACGCCCTCTTAGATATTAACGAGGTAGACTAAGTCACTCGAGTAGTACCGAGTCTTAGTATGCCCACACCCTGTAATAGTGTGACCCTGTATCGCCATAAATAAACGCAGCCTGCTTGTGTGCCTCTGTTTTGAATAGTAGCCATGCATAAGTATGTTAGCGTGCAGTTGCATTTTTAAATTCCGGGCGCAGCTACCAGAAACCACCCCGACGACACCCACAGTAATACATCACTTTTGTGAGATATGTGTACCCGTGGCATTGACCCGACCCCATAGAGCAGAACCGGCAAACTTAGTTACCCTTCACCGCGGTAAATAACCCAGCCCCAATGCTATATAAAAGGCCACACCGTGACCTTACCAAGTACCCCTCACCTTGTGCACAACACTCACAACCATTTCTTTGCCATGCCAAGCCCTAGTATTTATCTGAGAACTCCAGATGCAACCCCAGGTAGTTTTGTTAAAATATTGTGGGACTTTACCTGCAATACCATGAGTGCTATCCATCCACCCCAGTATGAGTTGCTCAAGACGAGGATCACCCCATCCACCTCGAAATATTGGGCAGTGGTGCACATCCCTCTCACAAACCCAAACCAAGACCCAATGGAAGTCTCTTTCGTGGGGAAATCTATGCCGACTCTCCAAATGGCCATAGAAGCTGCTGCGTACGAAGCGCTTGCTCGCCTTCGATTCGCGGTGCCCTATGCCAGTGAACGAGGGTATTATTACTTCCCGAGTCGTGCAGTGCCCGGAGAAGTAGCATCTTTTCCCAGTGGACGAATTGAGAGAGACCCAGTACTGGCCAACCTTGCCCAGTATGTCATCACTCAAGAGCGTTTGACCCAGCGAGTAATGGGTTATCTCCAGAGCCTTGCTGATTTAAATCCTCAGATCGCTATTGGCAGACCACTGAGGCCCGACCAGGAGAGACGCATTCATCGTCTAGTCAATTCGCTTCCCCCGATAGAAGAGGAGTGTGCCCCAGTACCAGAGACGTTTTCTCAGGACCCTGTTCATTTACCGTTTTCATTGTAGACGTCATTGCTATGTTTATTGTCCCAACATTTAATTATGTGTTGCAACTTGTGCGTGGTATCCTAAATTTGTGCGATGAATTAAATTTTTAGTTTCATTTAATGTGAGTGGTTTTTACTGCTGTTAATTTTTATTAACCGTTTTCACTCTCGGTAATTCTAAAGTGAGATTTTTCCCGGAGTTGTTGCGGCATATACCTTTTCACGACATAGTTTCATGCAGCACCACGACAGCAGACTCACAACCACAACCACTCGACCGCGTGCACTAATTGCAAAACCGCGTACACATTTTGCACCTAACTGATCACCTCCCTAACACACCACAGTCTCTGAGATTTGTGGGTAATTATTCTGGTGCAAGTTGCCCCCAGCACACTGACAACAGTTAGCACCCGACGCCGCACTTAATCCTCATGATCATCACCACCGCGGAGAGCAAACACTCGAGCGGCAGCATCACGACGATCATCAAGGTTCATCGCGCACAGGAGCACGGAGAACCCCAGCAATGCCGCCAACCCTCCGCACACCAGGATCACGCACCAGTCCGGCATCACCTCCGCCATTAGAACCTCGTCTCGAGCTCCTACAAACAGAAATGGAGGAGAGGGTAGGAGAAGGAGAAGCGAGGCCATGTGTGAGCAAGAAGAAAGGAGCACCGCGGTCATTTTATAGCCCGAGATTGGTGTACGGTGGGCGAGGTCCACCAGCGCCGCTCGTCGCTCGATCGCCGGTGTTCGGAGGCGAATCCGCGAGCACTGCCGATAGTGCACTGGGCCGCGAGGTAAGTGCACGCTGCACCGGCAGCTAGCACGCCGCGCACTACCGCAGTACGACCTAGATGCTCTACTCGCTAGACGTCGCCGGTGGAGAAAGCGCGGGAAAGCGCGCGGGGGAGAGGAAGAAGAGAGAGCCAGAGGTAGAAGAAGAGTCTGACAGTGGACCTAGGTCCACCTGTCAGCCAGAGGGAGCACTGTGCTCTCGGGTACGACCAACGTATTTTAGAAACTTAGAATTTATTCCAAATTTACTGTATCCAATGTAGAAATCTCTCGTTTTCCCCAAACCATGGATTTTTTTCACGTAGCGCCAGTGTTCCACACTGTAGTTTTACACCACTTATTGCCCACTCACTGTAGCCATAGATTATTGCATGAATAGGATGGTTATTTTTGTGATTTTACTTTGTGATGGTAGGAGTAATATTTTCAAAACAGCCCTTAGCAAATCTCGAGGACGAGATTTTCCCTTAAGGGGGGTAGTGTTGTAACACCCCAAAATTTTTGACCTTGTTTGATTAGTTAAAATTTGGCCTTTTGATTAAAAAATTTATTTTCTGGTTTATCTTTTAAATTCAGATCACTATGTCCCTCTGATTTTCCTTGAGTTTTCCTCCTAGGTGGAAACCTTTCAAAGATATTGTGGGACTTGTGTATCTTACTAAGGCCATTTCTTTTTATCAATGGAATTATTTCTGCAACTATTTTTCCTGAGCTTTATTCCTTTAAAATGGGTTCTCATAAATTTTAGAGCCACTTTTGCACTACAACCATTTGATAAATGCATTTAAAATTCTCACCAAAATTTGGGGATGTCATGTGGTGTTTTTAAATCACTTTGATGCAAAAATATATTTTATTCATTTGAGAATTTGAGCTCTACCCCAAGTTTTCAAAACTGGTCCAGTTGGTAATTTTGCACTACGTACAACCTATTTAAATACTTCATTAAAATTCCTACCAAAAATTGGAGATGTCAGTAGATGCATATAATTCAACTTTATGCAAAAACCCACTGGTGTTCATTGAAAAATTTGAGCAAATCATCCTCTTTTGCTCTCTGGACCAGATTGGCTTTTTCTACTGCAATCCTAATTTATTTTGCTCTAGTGCCCATGAGCTTTCTCCTGCTTATAGTCCTCCCTAGAAAACCCTTAAGTCCAGGAGAATGGACCCATTGGAGTATTTTCGGTCCATGAAACTATGCCCTTTACATTCTATCCAGATTTGGTTTTCTCAAAAACTTGCACTAACAAGTTTCTCGTTTTGCCCAACTAACCTTGCCAGCATCCCTTCCATCTAAAGAGACTAGGATCTGGAGTTTATGGCCACCCCAAGAGTTGCCTAGATGCCCTTGGCATTCTGTCAAGCACCTTGTGTGCATGTTCAGATTTGACATAGCTTTTAGTTTGCACATTGGACCTGCTTGCTTTGCCTAACCAGCTTGTCCACTAAACTCCTATCTACCACTAACCTAGACATGTTCTCTACAAGCATCATTCGAGCTCTCTAACACACGTTGGCATTTCGATGAGCACGTAGAGTGCGTGCTCTGGGCGCGCCCAGAGCACACGTTTTGCACGTGCGCGCAGCCGAGCCGCCGCGTCGTGCCCCTGGCCCTTGCTTGCCGCGAGAATACATGACCTCGCCCGCTCACCAGAACCGTCCAGGCCGCCCCTGGAGCCCCGCAGCGCCGCCGTCAGGTCGGCCGTGGCAGCTAGCGGACGGCCACAGCAGGCCTCTACCATGGACGGCGCCGCCCGAGCCATACGCATGCGCCAACTGCCCCTGGAGAAGCCCGAGCTTATGGTCGAGCATGTCCGCTAGCGCCCGTCGCCGCCACATCACGCAGCAAGCTACAGAACGGCGGTTCGCCGTTCCTATCCATGGCCGCCGCGGAACCGACCTCGGCCGCCTATAAAAGGGAACCCCGAGCTCGCCTAGGCCCTCAGGCAACCTCAAGCCAACCCCCTAGAGCTCCCGTAGCCGGCAATCAAAGAAGGAAGGCCGTCTTCCCCATCTCTGGTCAGCTCGGCCGCCACCACGTTCCGGTCCCGCTCGTCGCAACCAGAACCTCCCCGTCCATCCAGTGCCACCATCCTCTTCCCCTGAACCTTGCGGAGCGACTCCGCCTCTCAAACACGACCAAGAACCACCGTAGTCCAAACCCCCAAAACCTCCCGAAGCCACCTCCGCCGCGGAGCTCGCCGCCGGCAACTCCCTCCACCTCCGCCAACCTAGCAACCACCAGGAGGACCGCCCTAGACCAGCGGGTCCATCCCCGCCCTTAGAACCCCGCGGGGAGCCACCGTTCGCCGGTGTCGATCGCCGGAGCCCCGCCTCTGCTCGGACAGAGGAGGAAGGAGGCGGGCGACTGGTCAAACCTGACCAGTGGGCCCAAGGGACCCACTGTCAGTGACCCATGAGCCGATCCACGCCGGCGTAAGCGGAGGCGTAAACCCAGAGTACGTCTCCTACGTGTTTTTATTCGAAACGTTTTTCTTTTTCTGTTTTATTTAAAAACAGAATTTTGACTAAATTTGACTGGCCATAACTATTTAAATATAAGTCCAAATGAGTTGATTCTATTTCTGTTATTCCTCAAATTTGGTCTAGTTTATTTTCATATATATTTGAAAATTTTCCAAACTACTTTTTTGCACTGTTTTGAAACTATGTGTAAATTTGAAGGCAAGCATTCTGAAACCTAGCATAATATTGTCGTGTGTTGTTTGATACGGTTACAACACCCCTTGTCTCGGAGTTTTCATTATTTTATGCGATGACATGATCATACTCATAAGTGCATATTGATGATTCGTGCTATTGGAATTTGATATGTAGTGATAGTAATCACCATCGTATGCCCTTCATGCATACGGAAGGAATCCGGGAAAGCCTCTGTCTTTGGTAGACATGGTCTTGTCTCTGGTTCTCCGTCGAGACGGTTGTGCCCGGTATGGCATAGTGAGGTATGAGGAGTGGTGATTCAGTCTGTTGGTTGAAACATATTTGTTATGCTAATCATGCAGGGAATACTTAAACCTCCTGAGTCGGCTGTAGATCGAGTCTTGTTCTAGTAACCCCCATACTTGTTTCGTACTACCACTTGTCCCTACCATAGGTAAGGTACGGTTCAGTAAGTTGTCAACCCCTTTCCTAGCACACACCGTATAAAGAGGCCATGGTGGAAGATACCGGCTGCATCCGGTAGGCATGCCACCTGGTCCGGGGGCATGGGTGTTTCCGGTTGGAGCCGAGGGGGTAGCTCGCCTAGTTTGCGCGCGTTATAAATTTTGTGATCCCATGCTACTCGAGGTCGTAGCCTCCCCACTTAGAGTTTTGCTTAAAAGGTGTCGTGGGTGATTTCAGACACCGGTAAGTTAGGCTGGTGTGTGCGGTCAGGTGTGTTTTCAATTAAAAGACCGTGGACGGAATTAGTCCTGATGGACTAAAGGAATCCGTTGCTCGTGGGTAAAGAGTACACCCTCTGCAGAGGTTAAATCTATTCAAATAGCCGTGTCCATGGGTAAGGACTACAGTCTGGGTTGGGTCAAGTGTCGGTCTTAGTGTCGGTCTTCGGAGGAAAAACTGCTAAACCAGAATATTAATTTGACCTGTGACATACGATGGTTATGATTATTATTGTGGACTAACCATTTACATTATTTGAATTATTGAGTATCCCTGGGATGGTTCTACATCCCGGATATTCACTATGATCATTTATCTTATAAGCCCTTTATGTGGTGTCGCATAGACGCCCGACTGCGGCATGTTAGTTATTTATTTACCTTATAAGCTCTTTAAGTGGTGTCGCATAGACGCCCGACTATGGCATGTTTTGTTATTTATTTACTTTATAAGCCCTTTATGTGGTGTCGCACAGACGCCCGACTATGGCATTTTTTGTTATTTATTTACTTTATAAGCCCTTTATGTGGTGTAGGCATGCTTTAAATCATTATCCTTTCGAGGCGTCGCTTCAGACACCTGATCGGTGTATTCTATTTCTGCTCTCTGATTGCATACTCATGTCTTATATAAACAAACTGCTTTCGTGCATCATGGATTTTTTTTCGTGTCTGACGTTATGATCATAAAATATTTCAGAGCATGATTATCATTTGTTATATTATACCTGTGTTCATAATGTTTGCGAGTACATTCAAAAGTACTAACTGGCTATTGTCTTGGCCAGATTTATTGCATGGAGAGAGGAGCATTGTGATGACAGCCCCGGAACCTACGCAATGATGATAGCAGCCTCGCGAAGATAGGAGTTCTCCTGGTCAGTTGTTCCTGTGGGAAATGGAGTCCCATAGACGCTGATGAACCACAAACGGCTTCCGCCATCATCCACTAGAGACCATTTGTTGTACTCATAGGCCACAATGGTATTGTACTACATATTATGTATTTTTGCTTGGAGTTTCTGTATCAAGTTGGTGCCTCATCAGCTAACAGTGATCCTGGGGCTGATGAGCACAAGGATCATTTTCTGGGAAAATATATCCCGACAATCCTGTCCTGAAATTAACCCCCTTGCAAGCATCCACAACTAGGATAAAAGTATTAAGATAAAATCTAACCATAGCATTAAACTTTTGGAACCAAATCAGCCCCTTATGAAGTAGCGCATAAACTAGGGTTTAAGCTTCTGCCACTCTCGCAACCCATCATCTAATAACTACTCCACAATGCATTCCCGTAGGCCCTAATAAGGTGAAGTGCCATGTAGTCAACATTCATATGACACCACTAAGGGAATCACAACATACATATCATCAAAATATCAAACACGTATCAAGTTCACATGATTACTTTTATCAAGATTTCTCCCGTGACCTCAAGAACAAAAGGAATTACTCAAAAATGATAATCATGCTCAAGATCTGTTGGAAATATGCCCTAGAGGCAATAATAAATTAGTTATTATTATATTTCCTTGTTCACGATAATCGTTTATTATCCATGCTATAATTGTATTGATAGGAAACTCAGATACATGTGTGGGTACATAGACAACACCATGTCCCTAGTAAGCCTCTAGTTGACTAGCTCGTTGATCAATAGATGGTTACGGTTTCCTGACCATGGACATTGGATGTCATTGATAACGGGATCACATCATTAGGAGAATGATGTGATGGACAAGACCCAATCATAAGCCTAGCACAAAGATCGTAGTTCGTACGCTAAAGCTTTTCTAATGTCAAGTATCATTTCGTTAGGCCATGATATTGTGCAACTCCCGGATACCGTAGGAATGCTTTGGGTGTACCAAACGTCACAACGTAACTGGTTGGCTATAAAGGTGCACTACGGTATCTCCGAAAGTGTACATTGGGTTGTACGAATCGAGACTGGGATTTGTCACTTCGTGTAAACGGAGAGGTATCTCTGGGCCCACTCGGTAGGACATCATCATAATGTGCACAATTTGACCAAGTGGTTGATCACGGGATGATGTGTTACGGAACGAGTAAAGAGACTTGCCGGAAACGAGATTGAACAAGGTATCGGGATACCGACGATCGAATCTCGGGCAAGTACAATACCGCTAGACAAATGGAATTGAATACGGGATTGATTGAGTCCTTGACATCGTGGTTCATCCGATGAGATCATCGTGGAACATGTGGGAGCCAACATGGGTATCCAGATCCCGCTGTTGGTTATTGATCGGAGAACGTCTCGGTCATGTTTGCATGGTTCCCGAACCCGTAGGGTCTACACACTTAAGGTTCGATGACGCTAGGGTTATAAAGGAAGTTTGTATGTGGTTACCGAATGTTGTTCGAGTCCGGATGAGATCCCGGACGTCACGAGGAGTTCCGGAATGGTCCGGAGGTAAAGATTTATATATGGAAAGTTGTTTTTCGGGTTAGGAAAAAGTTCGGGTTTTTTCGGTATTTTACCGGAAGCTTCGAGAAGGTTTGGAGGATTCGGAGGGGTCCGGAGGTCCGGAAATTGTTCCACCACGTCCAATACAGTAGCATGGGCTGTAAGGGGCGCCCTAGCCTTAATGGGCCAGGGGCACCAGCCCCCCCAAGGCCCATGCGCATGGGAAGGGGAAAACCCTAAGGGGGAGGGCCTCCACTTGACTTGGGAGGCACTCCTCCCTCCTTTGGCCGCCGCCCCCTCCTCAGATTGGATCTGAGAGGGTCGGCCCCCTTCTCCCTTGCCCCTATATATATGTGGGGGGTGGGAGGCCAGTAGTACCACATGTTCTGGCGCAGCCCTCCCCCTCTCCCAAGCCCCTTCTCCTCTCCCGCGGTGCTTGGCGAAGCCCTGCAGGATTGCCACCCTCCTCCACCACCACCACGCCGTTGTGCTGCTGCTGGATGGAGTCTGCCTCAACCTCTCCCTCTCTCCTTGCTGGATCAAGGCGTGGGAGACGTCACCGGGCTGTACGTGTGTTGAACGCGGAGGTGCCGTCCGTTCGGCACTAGGATCTCCGGTGATTTGGATCACGGCGAGTACGACTCCTTCAACCCCGTTCTCTTGAACGCTTCCTCTTAGCGATCTACAAGAGTATGTAGATGCACTCTCCTTCCCCTCGTTGCTGGTTTCTCCATAGATAGATCTTGGTGACACGTAGGAAAATTTTGAATTTCTGCTAGGTTCACCAACAGTGGTATCAGAGCTAGGTCTATTGCGTAGATTCTTTGCACGAGTAGAACACAAAGTAGTTGTGGGCGTTGATTTTGTTCAATATGCTTACCGTTACTAGTCCAATCTTGTTTCGACGGTATTGTGGGATGAAGTGGCCCGGACCGACCTTACACGCATTTCCACGTGAGACAGGTTCCACCGACCGACATGCACTTGGTGCATAAGGTGGCTAGCGGGTGCCGCCTCTCCCACTTTAGTCGGAATGGATTCGATGAAAAGGGTCCTTATGAAGGGTAAATAGCAATTGGCATATCACGTTGTGGTTTTGCGTAGGTAAGAAACGTTCTTGCTAGAAACCCATAGCAGCCACGTAAAACATGCAAACAACAATTAGAGGACGTCTAACTTGTTTTTGCAGGGTATGCTATGTGATGTGATGTGGCCAAGAAGAATGTGATGAATGATATGTGATGTATGAGATTGATCATGTTCTTGTAATAGGATTCACGACTTGCATGTCGATGAGTATGACAACCGGCAGGAGCCATAGGAGTTGTCTTTATTAATTGTATGACCTGCGTGTCATTAAACAACGCCATGTAATTACTTTACTTTATTGCTAACCGGTAGCCATAGTAGTAGAAGTAATAGTTGGCGAGACAACTTCATGAAGACACGATGATGGAGATCATGATGATGGAGATCATGATGATGGAGATCATGGTGTCATGCCGGTGACGATGATGATCATGGAGCCCCGAAGATGGAGATCAATGGAGCTATATGATATTGGCCATATCATGTCACTACTATATATAATTGCATGTGATGTTTATTATGTTTATGCATCTTGTTTACTTAGAATGACGGTAGTAAATAAGATGATCCCTTACAACAATTTCAAGAAGTGTTCTCCCCTAACTATGCACCGTTGCTAAAGTTCGTCGGTTCTAAGCACCACGTGATGATCGGGTGTGATGGATTCTTACGTTCACATACAACGGGTGTAAGACAGATTTACACACGAGAAACACTTAGTGTTAACTAGACGAGCCTAGCATGTATGCAGACATGGCCTCAAAACACGAGACCGAAAGGTCGAGCATGAGTCGTATAGTAGATACGATCAACATGAAGATGTTCACCGATGATGACTAGTCCGTCTCACGTGATGATCGGACACGGGCTAGTTGACTCGGATCATGTAATCACTTAGATGACCGGAGGGATGTCTATTCGAGTGGGAGTTCATAAGATGAACTTAATTATCCTGAACATAGTCAAAAGACCTTTGCAAATTATGTCGTAAGCTTGCGTTTTAGTTCCACTTGTTTAGATATGTTCCTAGAGAAAATATAGTTGAAAGTTGTGATGAGCGATTATGCGGACAGTAGATAGCTTATGTCCTTAATGCACCGCTTCGGTGTCTTTGAACCCCAAACGTCGCCCTGTGGATGTTGCGAACATCGGACATACACGCTTTTGATAACTACGTGATAGTTCAGTTAAACGGTTTAGAGTTGAGGCACCAAAGACGTTTTGAAGCGTCGCGGAACATATGAGATGTTTCAAGGGCTGGAATTGGGATTTCAGGCTCGTGCCCACGTCAAGAGGTATAAGACCTCCGACGATTTTCTTAGCCTGCAAACTCAGGGAGAAAAGCTCAATCGTTGAGCTTGTGCTCAGATTGTCTGAGTGCAACAATCACTTGAATCGAGTGGGAGTTAATCTTCCAGATGAGATAGTGATGTTTCTCCAAAGTCATTGCCACCAAGCTGCTAGAGCCTCGTGATGAACTATAACATATCAGGGACAGATATGATGATCCTTGAGGTATTCGCAATGTTTGACACCGCGAAAGTAGGAATCAAGAAGGAGCATCAATTGTTGATGGTTGGTGAAACCACTAGTTTCAAGAAGGGCACGGGCAAGAAGGGATACTTCATGAAACGGCAAATCAGTTGCTGCTCTAGTGAAGAAACCCAAGGTTGAACCCAAACCTGAGACTAAGTGCTTCTGTAATAAGGGGAACAGCCACTGGAGCAGCGTTACCCTAGATACTTTCTAGATGAGAAGGCTGGCAAGGTCGATAGAAGTATATTGGATATACATTATGTTAATGTGTACTTTACTAGTACTCCTAGTAGCACCAGGGTATTAAGATACCGGTTCGGTTGCTAAGTGTTAGTAACTCGAAATAAAAGAGCTACGGAATAAACGGAGACTAGCTAAAGGTGAGCTGACGATATGTGTTGGAAGTGTTTCCAAGTTTGATTTGATCAAACATCGCACGCTCCCTCTACCATCAAGATTAGTATTAAACCATAATAATTGTCATTTGGTATTTGCGTTGAGCATAGACATGATTGGATTATGTCTATCGCAATACGGTTATTCATTTAAGGAGAATAATGGTTACTCTATTTATTTGAATAATACCTTCAATGGTCTTGCACCTAAAGGAATGGTTTATTGAATCTCGATCGTAGTGATACACATGTTCATGCCAAAAGATATAAGTTAGTAATGATAGTACCACTTGCTTGTGGCACTGCCATGTAAGTCATATTGGTGTAAAACGCATGAAGAAGCTCCGTGTTGATGGATCTTTGGACTCACTCGTTTTTTCAAAAGTTTGAGAGATGCGAACCATGTCTATTGGTGCATACGCATGAAGAAACTCCATGCGGATGGATCGTTTAGACTCACTTGATTTTGAATCACTTGAGATATGCAAATCATACCACATGGACAAGATGGTGAAAAGCCTCGGTTTCAAAGAAGATGGAACTAGATAGCAACTTGTTGGAAGTAACACATTTTGATGTGTGCAGTCCAATGAGTCTTGAGGCATGCAATGAATATCGTTATGTTCTTACTTCACGGATGATTCGAGTAGATGTTGAGTATATTTACTTGATGAAACACAAGTCTGAATTATTGAATGGTTCAAGTAATTTCAGAGTGAAGTTTAAGATCTTCGTGACAAGAGGATAGAATGTCTATGATATGATCATAGAGATGAATATCTGACTTACGAGTTTTGGCACACAATTAAGACATTGTGCAAATTGTTTCACAATTAATACACTTTGGAACACCATAGTGTGATGGTGTGTCCGAACATCATAGTTGCACTTTGTTGGATATGGTGCGTACCATGATATCTCTTATCGAATTACCACTATCGTTCATGGGTTAGGCATTAGAGACAACCGCACTCACTTTAATGGGGCACCACGTAATTCCGTTGAGACGACACCTTTTGGAGAAACCTAAGTTGTCGTTTCTTCAATGTTTGGGGCTGCGACGCTTATGTGAAAAAGTTTCAGGTTGATAAGCTCGAACCCAAAGTGGATAAAATGCATCTTCATAGGACACCCAAAACAGTTGGGTATACCTCCTAATTTAGATCCGAAAGCAATAGGGATTGTTTCTTGAATCGGGTCCTTTCTCGAGGAAAAGTTTGTCTCAGAAAGTTGAGTGGGAGGATGGTGGAGACTTGATGAGGTTATTGAACCGTCACTTCAACAAGTGTGTAGCAGGGCACGGGAAGTTGTTCTGTGGCACCTACACCAATTGAAGTCGAAGCTTATGATAGTGATCATGAAGTTTTGGATCAAGTCACTACTGCACTCGTAGGGTGACAAGGATGCGTACTACTTCAGAGTGGTACGGTGATCCTGTCTTGAAGGTCATGTTGCTAGACAACAATGAACCTACGAGCTATGGAGAAGTGATGGCGGGCCCAAATTCCGACAAATGGTTAGAAGCCATGAAATCCGAGATAGGATCCATGTATCATAACAAAGCATGGACTTTGGTGGGCTTGCCCGATGATCGGCAAGCCATTGAAATAAATGGATCTTTAAGAAGAAGACGGACGTGGACGGTAATGTCACCGTCTATGAAGCTCGATTTGTGGCGAAGAGTTTTTCACAAGTTCAAGGAGTTGACTACGATGAGATTTTCTCATCCGTAGCGATGCTTAAGTCCGTCGGAATCATGTTAGCATTAGCTGCATTTATGAAATCTGGCGGATGGATGTCAAGACGAGTTTCCGTGCAGTTTACGTAAGGAAAGGTTGTATGTGATACAATCAGAAAAGTTTTTCGATCCTAAGGATGCTAAAAGGTATGCTAGCTCCAGCGATCCTTCTAAGGACTGTAGTAAGCATCTCGGAGTTGGAATATGCACTTTGATAGGATGATCAAAGATTTTGGGTTTATACAAAGTTTATGAGAAACTTGTATTTCCAAAGAAGTGAGTGGGAGCACTATAGAATTTCTGATGAGTATATGTTGTTGACATATTGATGATCAGAAATGATGTAGAATTTTTGGAAAGCAAATAGGGTTATTTGAAAGATGTTTTTCAATAGAAACCTGGATTAAGCTACTTGAACATTGAGCATCAAGATCTATAGGGATAGATCAAAATCGCTTAATGGTACTTTCAAATGAGCATATACCTTGACATGATCTTGAAGGTGTTCAAGATGGACCCGATCAAAGAAGGAGTTCTTGCACGAGATGTAAGGTATGAAGTTAAGAGTTAAAGCTTCGACCACGGCAGAAAAGAGAGAAAGGACGAAGGTCGTCCCTTATGCTTTAGTCGTAGGCTCTATAGTATGCTACGCTGTGTACCAAGATCGAAATGTGCCTTGCCATGAGTCAAGTCAAGGGTACAAAAATGATCCAGAACGGATCATTGGACAATGATCAAAATTATCCTTAGAAGAATAAGGAAATATTTCTCGATTATGGAGGTGATAAAGAGTTCGGCGTAAAGGGTTACGTTGATGCAAGCTTTAACACCTATCCGAATGACTCTGAGTAGCAAACCAGATACGTATAGTGGAGAAACCATTTGGAATAGCTTCAAGTGGAACGTGGAAGCAGCATTTACAATATGACATAGAGAATTGCGAAGTACATACAGATCTGAATACTGCAGACCCGTTGACTAAAACTTCTCTTACAAGCAAAACATGATCAAACCCTAGAACTCATTGAGACTTAATCACATGGTGATGTGAACTAGTTTAAGACACTAGTAGACTCTTTGGATGTTGGTCACATGGCGATGTGACCTATCAGTGTTGATCAATGGCGATGTGAACTAGATTATTTACTCTAGTGCAAGTGGGAGACTGTTGGAAATATGCCCTAGAGGCAATAATAAATTAGTTATTATTATATTTCCTTGTTCACGATAATCGTTTATTGTCCATGCTATAATTGTATTGATAGGAAACTTCAGATACATGTGTGGGTACATAGACAACACCATGTCCCTAGTAAGCCTCTAGTTGACTAGCTCGTTGATCAATAGATGGTTACGGTTTCCTGACCATGGACATTGGATGTCATTGATAACGGGATCACATCATTAGGAGAATGATGTGATGGACAAGACCCAATCCTAAGCCTAGCACAAAGATCGTAGTTCGTATGCTAAAGCTTTTCTAATGTCAAGTATCATTTCCTTAGACCATGAGATTGTGCAACTCCCGGATACCATAGGAATGCTTTGGGTGTACCAAACGCCACAACGTGAATCGGGTGGCTATAAAGGTGCACTACAGGTATCTCCGAAAATGTACATTGGGTTGGCACGAATCGAGATCGGGATTTGTCACCGTGTAAACGGAGAGGTATCTGGGCCCACTCGGTAGGACATCATCATAATGTGCACAATGTGACCAAGGGGTTGATCACGGGATGATGTGTTACGGAACGAGTAAAGAGACTTGCCGGAAACGAGATTGAACAAGGTATCGGGATACCGACGATCGAATCTCGGGCAAGTACAATACCGCTAGACAAAGGGAATTGAATACGGGATTGATTGAGTCCTTGACATCGTGGTTCATCTGATGAGATCATCGTGGAACACGTGGGAGCCAACATGGGTATCCAGGTCCCGCTGTTGGTTATTGACCGGAGAACGTCTCGGTCATGTCTGCATGGTTCCCGAACCCGTAGGGTCTACACACTTAAGGTTCGATGACGCTAGGGTTATAAAGGAAGTTTGTATGTGGTTACCGAATGTTGTTCGAGTCCGGATGAGATCCTGGACGTCACGAGGAGTTCGGAATGGTCCGGAGGTAAAGATTTATATATGGAAAGTTGTTGTTCGGGTTAGGAAAAAGTTCGGGTTTTTTGGTATTGTACCGAAGCTTCGAGAAGGTTCCGGAGGATTCGGAGGGGTCCGGAGGTCCGGAAATTGTTCCACCACGTCCAATACAGTAGCATGGGCTGTAAGGGGCGCCCTAGCCTTAATGGGCTAGGGGCACCAGCCCCAAGGCCCATGCGCATGGGAAGGGGAAAACCCTAAGGGGAGGGCCTCCACTTGACTTGGGAGGCACTCCTCCCTCCTTCAACCGCCGCCTCCTCAGATTGGATCCGAGGGGCCGCCCCTCTCCCTTGCCCCTATATATATGTGGGGGTGGGAGGGCAGCAGTACCACATGTTGCGCAGCCCTCCCCTCTCCCAAGTCCCTTCTCCTCTCCTTGGTGCTTGGCGAAGCCTGCAGGATTGCCACCTCCTCCACCACCACCACGCCATTGTGCTGCTGCTGGATGGAGTCTTCCTCAACCTCTCCCTCTCTCCTTGCTGGATCAAGGCGTGGGAGACGCCACCGGGCTGTACGTGTGTTGAACGCGGAGGTGCCGTCCGCTCGGCACTAGGATCTCCGTGATTTGGATCACGACGCAGTACGACTCCTTCAACCCCGTTCTCTTGAACGCTTCCGCTTAGCGATCTACAAGGGTATGTAGATGCACTCTCCTTCCCCTCGTTGCTGGTTTCTCCATAGATAGATCTTGGTGACACGTAGGAAAATTTTGAATTTCTGCTACGTTCACCAACAAGATCCACTAGTAGAAAAATGACCTAATCTGAGACACATTAGTCTCGGTTCAATTTTGGCCCGGTACTAATGGTACCATTAGTCCCGGCTCGAACGTCTATGCATTAATGCCGGTTCGTGTTGAACCTTTAGTACTGGTTCGTGCCGCAAACCGGTACTAAAGGGGTGGTGGCAGGTTGGCGTCAGGGCGGGGCCCCACGAGCCCCTTTAGTCCCGGTTCGTGGCACAAACCGGTAGTAAAGGGCTAACCTTTAGTACCGGTTCGTGCCACGAAGCGGGACTAAAGGGGTCTGACCTATATTCCCGGTTGGAGAGACAAACTGGGACTATAGGGCAATTTTCAAACTCTACACCCCCCCTGTGTATCGCCATTTCAGTTTTGAAAAAAACAACAGAAAATGATAAAATTCAAAAAATAAAGTTCTTCGAGATGTAGTTATATTACTAAATCTACTAGTTAGGAAAATTAAAAAACTTAAATTTGGACATGTTTTGCAAAAGAGTGTTATGAAAAAGAAAAAAAACGGTCTACGACCTATTTGCAAATTTTTAGAATCCTCTAATTCTAAAAGGAAAAAAGATACGATCAAATTTTAGTTTTTTCGAATTTTGGTCAAACTATGGTCAAACTACTTATTCAAGAAATATTAGTGTTACTAAATAATTATTCAAGAATATTAGTGTTACTAAATAATTATTTTAGTTTTTTGAATTTTGGTCAAATCTGGTCAAATTGTGGTCAAACTATGGTCAAACTACTTATTCAAGAAATATTAGTGTTAGTAAATAATTACTGTCTTTTAGAATAAAAGTTTCAAACTCAAACGGTGAAACGTGTGACCTAATGCTCAAGCTAAACTCCCGAGGGTTAATAGGATTGACATCTTACTTTTGTCAGAAAAACAATAAGTGTAGACTTGGAAAGTAGGGGGAATAGAACTCTGAAGTTAAGCGTGCTGAGGCTGGGGTAGTGACAGGATGGGTGACCGGCCGGGAAGTTAGACGATTTGGAATGCGTGATCCACACTTGAGCAGTTAAGAGGGGTGATTAGAGACTAAATCATCAAATAATTCAGAAAATTGAAAATAAAAAAATCAATTTTTTTTCCAATTTTTTTAAAAAATAAAGAAAAAACGTTTAGTACCGGTTGGTGTTACCAACCGGTACTAAAGGTCCCCCATACCACGACGCGAGCTCACGCCACGTGGTGGGCCTTTAGTGGCAGTTCGTGTCGAACCGGTATTAAAGGGGGGGGGGGCTTTAGTCTCCACCCTTTAGTGCCGGTTGCAGAACCGGCACTAAAGGCCCTTACGAACCGGTAATAAAGATCCGTTTTCTACTAGTGATCAGAGGGGTATTAAATAGCATAATGGATCTGAACATATAATCTTCCACCCAATAAACCATGTAGTAATCAACTACAAGATGTAATCAACACTACTAGTCACCCACAAGCACCAGTCTAAGGTTCCGGTACACAGATTGAACACAAGTGATGAACTAGGGTTTGAGAGGAGATGGTGCTGTTGAAGATGTTGATGGAGATTGCCCTCCCCAAGATGGGAGAGTGGTTGGTGATGATGATGACGATGATTTCCCCCTCTGGGAGGGAAGTTCCCCTGACGGAATCACTCCACTGGAGGGCAAAAGTGCTCCTGCCCAAGTTCTGCCTCGAGACGACGACGCTTCGTCTCAAAATGACTTATATACCAGAAGAAGGGCACCGGAGGTGGGCCGAGGAGGGCAAGATGGGAGATGCGCTTGGGCTCCATGGCGCGCCCACGTGGGTTGGGCCCACCTGGTGGGTGCTACCTCTTGAGCACTGCGTTGGTTTTCCCTTGAAGAGGAAAGGGTGATGCAACAAAGTAGCGTAAGTATTTCCCTCAATTTTTGAGAACCAACGTATCAATCCAGTAGGAGGCTACGCGCGAGTCCCTCGCACCTACACAAACAAATAAATCCTCGCAACCAACGCGATAAGGGGTTGCCAGTCCCTACACGGTCACTTACGAGAGTGAGATCTGATAGATATGATAATATAATATTTTTGGTATTTTATAATAAAGATGCAAAGCAAACTAAAAAGCAACGGAAATAACTAAGTGTTGGAAGATTAATATGATGGAAGATAGAACCGGGGGCCATAGGTTTCACTAGTGGCTTCTCTCAAGAGCATAACTATTTTACGGTGGGTGAACAAATTACTGTTGAGCAATTGACAGAATTGAGCATAGTTATGAGAATATCTAGGTATCATCATGTATATAGGCATCACGTCCGAGATAAGTAGACCGACTCCTGCCTTCATCTACTACTATTACTCCACACATCGACCGCTATCCAGCATGCATCTAGAGTATTAAGTTCATAAGAACGGAGTAACGCATTAAGCAAGATGACATGATGTAGAGGGATAAATTCATGCAATATGATAAAAACCCCATCTTGTTATCCTTGATGGCAACAATACAATACGTGCCTTGCTGCCCTTACTGTCACTAGGAAAGGACACCGCAAGATTGAACCCAAAGCTAAGCACTTCTCCCATTACAAGAAAGATCAATCTAGTAGGCCAAACCAAACTGATAATTCGAAGAGACTTGCAAAGATAACCAATCATACATAAAAGAATTCAGAGAAGATTCAAATATTGTTCATAGATAAACTTGATCATAAACCCACAATTCATCGGTCTCAACAAACACACCGCAAAAGAAGATTACATCAAATAGATCTCCACGAGAGGGGAGAACATTGTATTGAGATCCTAAAAGAGAGAGGAAGCCATATAGCTAATAACTATGGACCAGAAGGGCTGAAGTAAACTACTCACACTTCATCGGAGAGGCTATGGTGTTGATGTAGAAGCCCTCCGTGATCGATGCCCCCTCCGGTGGAGCTCCGGAACAGGCCCCAAGATGGGATCTCGTGGGTACAGAAGGTTGCAGTGGTGGAATTAGGTTTTTGGCTCTGTCTTTGATCGTTTGGAGGTACGTAGGTATATATAGGAGGAAGGATTACGTCGGTGGAGCAACATGGGGCCCATAAGGGTGCAGGGCGCGCCTGGGGGGGGGAGGGGGTAGGCGCGCCCCCCTACCTCGTGGCTTCCTGCTTGATTTCTTGACGTAGGGTCCAAGTCCTTTGGATCATGTTCGTTCCGAAAATCACATTCCCGAAGGTTTCATTCCGTTTGGACTCCGTTTGATATTCTTTTTCTGCGAAACTATGAAATAGGCAATAAATAGCAATTCTGGGCTGGGCCTCCGGTTAATAGATTAGTCCCAAAAATAATATAAAAGTGAATAATAAAGCCCAATATTGTCCAAAACAGAAGATAATATAGCATGGAGCAATCAAAAATTATAGATACGTTGGAGACATATAAAGCATCCCCAGGCTTAATTCCTGCTCTTCCTCGAGTAGGTAAATGATAAAAACTAATTTTTTGATGTGGAATGCTACTTGGCATAATTTCAATGTAATTCTTCTTAATTGTGGTATGAATATTCAGATCCGAAAGATTAAATATAAAAGTTCAATATTGACATAAAAATAATAATACTTCAAGCATAGTAACTAAGCAATTATGTCCTCTCAAAATAACATGGCCAAAGAAAGTTCATCCCTAAAAAATCATATAGTTTAGTCATGCTCCATTTTCGTCACACAAGAATGCTCACATCATGCACAACCCCGATGACAAGCCAAGCAATTGTTTCATACTTTTGTAATCTCAAACTTTTTCAACCTTCACGCAATACATGAGCGTGAGCCATGGATATAGCACTATGGGTGGAATAGAATATGATGATGGGTGTTATGTGGAGAAGACAAAAAAAGAGAAAGTCTCACATCAACGAGGCTAATCAATGAGCTATGGAGATGCCCATCGATTGATGTTAATGCAAGGAGTAGGGATTGCCATGCAACGGATGCACTAGAGCTATAAATATATGAAAGCTCAACAAAAGAAACTAAGTTGGTGTGCATCCAACTTGCTTGCTCACGAAGACCTAGGGCACTTGAGGAGTCCCATTGTTGGAATATACAAGCCAAGTTCTAAAATGAAAAATTCCCACTAGTATATGAAAGTGACAAAACAAGAGACTCTCTATCATGAAGATTATGGTGCTACTTTGAAGCACAAGTGTGGTAAAAGGATAGTAACATTGTCCCTTCTCTCTTTTTCTCATTTTTTGGGCCTTCTCTTTTATTATGGCCTTTCTCTCTCTTTTTTATTCCTCACTTGGGACAATGCTCTAGAAAAATGATGATCATCACACTTCTATTTATTTACAACTCAATGATTACAACTCGATACTAGAACAAAGTATGACTCTATATGAATGCCTCCTGCGGTGTACCGTGATATGCAATGAACCAAGAGTGACATGTATGAAAGAATTATGAACGGTGGCATTGCCACAAATACTATGTCAACTACATGATCATGCAAAGCAATATGGCAATGATGAACGTGTCATGATAAACGGGATGGTGGAAAGTTGCATGGCAATATATCTCAGAATGGCTATGGAAATGCCATAATAGGTAGGTATTGTGGCTGTTTTGAGGAAGATATAAGGAGGTTTACGTGTGAAAGAGCGTATCATATCACGGGGTTTGGATGCACCGATGAAGTTTGCACCAACTCTCAATGTGAGAAAGGGCAATGCACGCATCAAGAGGCTAGCAATGATGAAAAGGTGAGAGTGCGTATAATCCATGGACTCAAGATTAGTCATAAAGAACTCACATAATTATTGCAAAAATCTACAAGTCATCAAAACCAAGCACTACCCGCATGCTCCTATGGGGATAGATTGGTAGGAAAACACCATCGTCATTCCCCGACCGCCACACATAAGGAGGACAATCAAAGAACACCTCATGTTTTAAATTTGTTACATAACGTTTACCATACGTGCATGCTACGGGACTTGCAAACTTCAACACAAGTATTTCTCAAATTCATAGCTACTCAACTAGCACAACTTTGATATCACTACCTCCATGTCTCAAAACAATCAGAAAGCATCAAACTTCTCTTAGTATTCAACACACTCATAAGAAAGTTTTTACTATTCTTGAATACCTAGCATATTAGGATTATTTTAGCAAATTACTATGATATTTAAGACTCTCAAAATAATCTAAGTGAAGCATGAGAGATCAATAGTTTCTATAAAACAAATCCACCACCGTGCTCTAAAAGATATAAGTGAAGTACTAGAGCAAAAACTATTTAACTCAAAAGATATAAGTGAAGTACATACAGTATTCTAATAATTTCTGAATCATGTTTGTCTCTCTCAAAATATGTGTACAGCAAGGATGATTGTGGTAAACTAAAAGAAAAGACTCAAATCATACAAGACGCTCCAAGCAAAACACATATCATGTCGTGAATAAAAATATAGCTCCAAGTAAAGTTACCGATGGAAGTAGACGAAAGAGGGGATGCCTTTCGGGGCATCCCCAAGCTTTGTGTAACATCCCAAATTTCCTATTTGGAATGTTTTACAATTATAGCTAAGCATCCTATACATCCTGTTTGAATTTGAATGCCATTTGAAGTTTCAGAGCAATTTGAGTTTTGAATTTGAATTTCAAACTTTGGCATGTGGGAAACATTTCAAAAACTAAGCTCGATAGATACTTGATCAAAAGTATGAGAGGAGCAAACATGACACTCCAAAAATATCAGAGGAAACAATGCCAAAAGTTTTGGAATTCAAATCTGAATTTTATTTGAATTTGAAAAAAATGGATTTTCATAAAGTTTGGATTTTGCCTTTGAAAAAATGTTCAAATGAAAGGGAATATTGCCCTGATCATTTTGGTATATATATACCCTATATAAAATATTTATAGTTTGGGTTTTATTTTTGTTTTTAGTTTTATTAAAAAAATAAAGAAAAACCCCAGGGGCGCCAGCCAGGCCACCCCAGGCCCAGCCAGCGCCGCCTCACCCCTCAGCCCCGCGCCAGCCCAACCGAGCCGGCCCAACTGGCCAGCCCAGCTAGCTCACCCGCGCCCCCCTCGCTGAAACCCCAGGCTTGATCGACCGCCGAACCCTCCCCTCTCTCTCTCATCGACCCGGCCCGCCCGTCTTCCTTCCTCGCCCACGCCATCGAGGCTCGCTGGAGATCGACCGGATCCCAAGAGCGATCCGGGATCCCCGACCACCCCGATGCCCTTCCGAAGCATCTCGAGGCCCGGCTATAAAAGCCAGACCCTCCGCACCCCATTCCCTAGCCTCGCGGACCCCTCTCCTCTCTCCTCCCGAGCTCACCGGAGTCCCGAGCTCGCCACCGCCGCCAAAGTCACCGCGACGCCGCCTGGTGCACCCGACCCTACCCAACACCACCGAACCACCTCGACCCGTGCGCGTCTTCCCGACGACTAAGGCTTCGACGCCTTGGGACGCCTCGGAGCACTCTCGCCCGCGCCCGCCGAGTCCGTGAGTCCCGGCAGCACTTCTCCCCGTCCGATCAGAGATCTACGGTTAGGATTAGAAGCCCTCAAGGGGTAGGTTTTAGTTAGAAAACCGGCCGCCCGATCGGTTTATTATTTTAGGTTTATTTCTATTAGGCCGGTTCGTTAGTTTAAACCTAGGGCCCATTTAGCCTATCTAACGACAGTATACGCTTTAGGCCCATTAGGCCTTTTTCTTTTATTTTGATTTTCTGTTTTAGCGAATAGTTTCAATTTTCAAAAATGTATATCTTTTATTCTGTTTAATAGTTTTGAGTGATCTTTTTTTGTTGGATTGCAAATTTTATGTAGTTTCTGAAAAATATATATTTAGCTATGTTAAAAATATTTAAAAATGCTTTAATATTGTTTTAGTCAGAATAGCAAATCTGCTATAGCTTTAGTTAGAAAAATTATTTTTGCATGATTCTTTTGTCACCACTTTATTTTGACATTGCCAAACCCTAGAAATTTATTTGGGTATTTTAGGATTTATAAATAATTAGTTTTAGACAGAATCCTATTAATCCTAATTAATTAACTAGTTCCTGTTTTCCTAATTAATTAATTAGTAAATTAATTTATTTTTAACTTGTGATTTGTTATTCTAGGTTAGTTTCTGTCATTCTAGTAGATGCACTTTTATTTATAATTAATAAAAGTTTTAAATTAATTTTCTTAATAGAAATTTGATTAGGCCTAGAATGAGTTTTATAATAGCTATTTAATTAATTCTTTTTGCACCTAGTTGCTTAGTTAATCCTTTTCTGTTAAGTTAACCTAAAACCATGATTAGGTTATATTAAGGAATTTTTGTTATATAAAAACTATTTTTGTTATTGTTTGGAGTAGGAAAAACTTTGAATTGGTTTCTTTGAGTTTTCTTTTGGATTTGGTTTTGATTGTTTTGTTGTGCTATGTTACTATTGTTATCTTGTGTGATCCTCTTGCTTTGTGCTTATTGTGTTATTGTTTGTCTCGGTAGAGTTTCCTGAGTGCTAAGCTTGCTACTACGACTCTTTAGCTTACGAGGATCATCGCAAAGGCAAGTTTTGATCATGTTATTTCTATACCTATGTTTTTGTGCATTAGTAGTTGTCACCACCCCACCATGCATGCAGTAGTGAAATCTTGAAGTCATTAAACTTGAGTAGTATCATGTGGTAGGATGAACCAATCCTTGTTACCATGACCCGGGACGTAGTAGTTATTTTGCTATGCTCAGAGACGGGATTTGGTATGAGTGATATTCATAAGCAAGATGTGAGAGTCAATGATGATGATAACCCCATGAACTACAATGATCAAGATGGACTTGGAAAATCACTCTTTGGGTGGAGGACGGTTGACGGGCACCTGGAGCACCCAGTGGTGGCCAGGATGCATGGAGAAGCGCCATGACATCCTGCGAAAGCTTCACCCAGCCACGAAGAGAAGGATGGATGCCCCATGACCGGAAGCTTACTGCAGCCGCAAGCCATTATGGGCTCGGCTGGGTTGACCCTAGTAGTGACGCTGGCTGGACGGTACTACGAGAAGTAGACGAACGGTAGGATTGGATGGGTACCGGCGGTGGCGGAAGAACTCTTTGGAAGACCTGTTTCATTCGTCCCGTCTTCAAACACCATGAAGTGCGAAGACTCTAAAGGAGGGAATGATTCTTGCGGGAAAGTGCGCAAACCTCTGCAGAGAGTATAACCTAATCGATTAGCCGTGTCCCGATTACGGACATTTGAGCCTCTGGAACTTGGAAGTATTCGGATATCTCAACACTAAAACTAATGAATTAATTTGAGGGTTTATGACTTAATAATTGGGAGCGAGATATTGGTTGGCGGAACCATCTCAATAACTACCAACAATTTGTAGTAATTTGCAAATAAGTCCACTTTGTAGTAGGATAAAATTGGCTTTACGCAAATTGATGAAACTTAGAGCTCCACAGCCAAAATGCATATAGTGTAGTAACTTTATTATTGTTATTCTTCATGACTTGCCACTTATTCCAAAAGCTGACCTACATGGCTGCAACGTCTTATGTTGCGAGGTATATTCGATCAGAGTGAGGCTACGCTCGGCGCTTGGCGATTGCCCTTTGAGTCGGATGGACTCGCTTTACCTCGACGCTTCCGCAGCACTAGTAGTTTATTTCTCATGAGTTGGCCTTGAGCCGAATTTATTCCCTTGTAATAAAGACTCTATGTGAGAATCGTGTAATAAAATTCAGGTGTGATTGAACTTTGATTACTTTATCGATGTACTGTGAGTACCAAAGCATGATCTTGGGATGGTAATGCATACGAGACTTGACCGATGTTGGGTCAGGTCGCTCTGAGAGATGGTATCAGAGCACACGCTGACCGTAGGATCGTAACCCCTAGGATCGGAAAGCCATAAGCAGAGACCATTTACTTTGAACCCTTTTCATTCTATAATTCTTCCTTGTTCTATTCTGACTCTTCTCCCCTTTGCAACATTCTAGATGGCCGTCGAGTTCACCCCAGTTTTGCTACCGGAGTTCTGCCAGCCCGATGAGACGATGCCCTTCGGAAGGAAGCTGGTCCAGATGGTGAAGCTGCTGAAGATTGCTCTGCCCTCGATCACTGGGAAACCCACTAATGCACTTCCGACGGACACCCGCTACAGGATTGAGGTGCATATCCCAGGGAGAACCTTTGGAGGACACACGGAGCCTATCAACTTTGAGTTCACCGAGTTCAACTGGATCATCGGAAGGGACGTGGCGATCTACCGAGCACTTGGACATCTCCGAGAGGAGTACAGGGCCGAGCTCGATCACTCAGACCTCGCCATGGTTTCTCGCAGGGCAAGGAATGGAGATATCATCCGTACCATCGAGAACGATTCCACTCTCTCTTACATCCAGGACTTGGAGTGTCTTCTCAGGAAACGGGAGATTCAGACTCGCCGTAACTTCGAAGACACACGGAAGCTTTTGTTCCGCGAATTGGAACTGGAGGAGAAGGCACGCGCAGACTTCCTTGGCCATGAGGAAGAAATCACGGACTTCATGGAGATAGTCGACGACCTGAAGATGAAGCTTGCCGCGATAGAGGAAAAGATGGACTTGGGAGAGGACCTTTACCCGAGTGGAGATGAAGCACCCTCGTGAGCAACGATCGGGATTTTGAAGGGAGTACCACTGTAGGAAACCCCAAGATGAGGCGCAACTTATGAAGACTTTTAGTCGACCACCATGTTATCTTTTACTTTTTCGTCGATCAGTTAGGCCGATGTTTTTCCTTCGATTAGTCATGAGCTTTTGTAATCGAGTTTGAACCATGTTTGAGTGGAATGAATAAATGATTGGTGTGTTATGATTGTGCATTCATGTGGGTAGTGTTATTCCTTATAGACCATTGTTCTATTCTAATTTTCTCACCCACTCCAAAAACACCAGATGCCTCCGAGACGTGACCTGGTTTCCCGCCGGAGCTCACCCACCGCTTCCAGCAGCAGAATGCACTGATGCAGCTCCTGATTCAGAATCAGAACAACACCGCCAACAATCCACCGCCACCACCCACTGTGGACAACTTGACTCGATTTCTGAGGTTGAATCCGCCAGTGTTCTCTAGTAGCACTGAGCCAATTGTGGCTGATGATTGGCTCCGCAAAATCGGAAGAGAGCTAGTCACCGTTGGATGCACTGATGCTGAGAAGGTGCGCTTTGGCGCGCATCAACTGGATGGACCTGCCGCTTCTTGGTGGGAGAACTACACTGCCACTTTTCCCATGGGTGGCATCACATGGGACCAATTCCAGCAGGCCTTTCGCACTGCTCATGTCTCAGCTGGAGCCATGAGTCTGAAGAAGCGTGAGTTCCGCAACTTGCGCCAGGGGAATCGTACTGTGGCACAGTACGTGGATGAATTCAGCAAGCTTGCTCGCTATGCCCCTGATGATGTGGCCACAGATGCCGCCAAGCAGGAGAAGTTCCTTGAGGGACTCAATGATGAACTGAGCATGCAGCTTATTGTGGCTACCTTCAACAACTACCAGGAGCTGGTAGATAAGGCCATCATTCTGGAAGGCAAGCAGCAGCAGATAGAAAGCCGCAAGCGGAAGTACAGCCAGGGGAAGCACAACTCGGGAGCTCAGCAGAAGCCCCGCTATGCACCGTACTCAGGAGGGCACACCCATCATAACCATGGAGGTCATAACCATGGAGGAAATGGGAACAACCGCAGCCAGGACAACAAGTCAGGCCATGGCAATGGCAATGGAAATGGTAATGGCAATCAGCACCGTTCGCCCGGCCCGAAGGATCTCGAGCCACATCACACCTTCAAGTGCCGTAAGACAGGCACTACGCCACCGACTGCCCGGAGGCCAAGCGGAGGAATGGTAATGGCAATGGAGGCTCAGCCAAGAAGCCCAATCCGTTCCCTCGTGCTCGGTGAACCACATCGACGTGGAGGACGTCTATGATCAGCCGGAACAATCGTGGTTGGTAAGTTTTATTGAATTCACGTTCAGTTTTGGTTCTCTTTGATTACGGTGCAACGCATTCATTCATATCAAGGGTAGTTGTGGATAAGTACGGATTGCGCACTAGAACCCTTAGAAGCCCCTTCGCGTCGACTCCGCAGAGGAGAAATGATGGCAGGTTTAAGCTGTCCCGCAACCCTCAACATAGGGAACCACAAATTTCCCGTGGAACTCATAGTGTTGGAAACTCAGACCTTGGATGTAATCCTAGGCATGGATTGGTTGTCAAAGTATGAAGGGAACATTGACTGTGTTCAAGAAGTCTATTCTGCTCACCACCGGAGCGAAGAGGATCAAGTATGTAGCCAGCACAGCCGGATGAAGAATCAGGTGCATTCCCTCACGGGAGTTGTTCAGAGGAAGTGCCCGATGGTGCAATAATTTCCCGATGTGTTTCCGGAGGAATTACCAGGAATGCCGCCGGACAGGGACATTGAATTTCTGATTGAGTTATTGCCCGGCACAGCCCCAATATCCAAGAGACCGTATCGGATGCCACCGAATGAGTTGAAAGAGATCAAGGATCAAATAAATGAGTTATTGGAGAAAGGATATATTCGTCCAAGCTCATCACCTTGGGGAGCCCAGTTCTTTTGGTAGAGAAGAAGGATGGAAGCTTGAGGATGGTTGTGGATTATCGTGCATTGAACGAAGTAACCATCAAGAACAAGTACCCTCTGCCGATGATCAATGACTTGTTTGATCAGCTTGTTGGAGCCAAGGTATTCTCTAAGATCGATCTTCGATCGTGGTATCATCGATTGAAAATCCGTGAAAAGGATATACCCAAAACAGCATTCACTACTGGTATGGTTTATATGAGTATACCGTCATGTCATTTGGATTGACTAATGCTCCTGCATACTTCATGAATTTGATGAACAAGGTGTTCATGGAATATCTGGACAAGTTTGTCGTGGTGTTCATCGATGATATATTGATTTTCTCCAAGAGCGAGGAAGAGCATAAGGAACATTTGCGTCTAGTTACGAGAAACTTGAGAACATCAATTGTATGCCAAGTTCAGCAAATGTGAATTTTGGCTGAAGGAAGTTGGATTCCTCGGACATGTTATTTCAGGGAAGGAATAGCAGTTGATCCCGCCAAGGTTGAATCGATCAGCGATTGGCAGTCACCTACCTCAGTCAAGGAGATCCGCAGTTTTCTCGGACTCGCAGGATATTATCGGAGGTTCATTGAGAACTTCTCGAAGATTGCCAAGCCCATGACTGAGCTATTGAAGAAAGAAGCCAAGTATGTTTGGACCGAGGAATGTGAAGCCAGTTTTCAAGAATTGAAGAAACGGTTGGTCACAGCCCCAGTGTTGATTTTGCCAGACATACACAAGGAATACCAGGTTTATTGTGACGCTTCTCGTCAAGGACTCGGAGGAGTATTGATGCAGGAGGGTAAGGTTGTAGCTTATGCCTCCAGACAGCTACGGCCTCATGAGATGAATTATGCCACGCATGATTTGGAGTTAGCAGCTGTAGTGCATGCACTCAAGACCTGGAGACATTTCCTCATTGGAAATCGTTGTGATGTCTATACAGATCACAAGAGTTTAAAGTATATCTTCACGCAGAAGGAATTGAACCTCAGGCAGAGGAGATGGCTAGAGTTGATAAAGGACTACGACATGAGATTGCATTACCACCCCGGTAAAGCTAATGTTGTAGCAGATGCTTTGAGCCGTAAGAGTTATGTGAATACTCTTACCGCAGGAGGATTACCCCAGGAGTTAGTCGATGACCTCAGAGATCTCCGACTGGAGATAGTTCCAAGAGGATTTGTTGCAACTCTGGAAGTTCAGTCCACCTTGACCGAAAGGATTCGTGAAGCCCAGAAGTCGGACAAGGAAATCGATGAGATAAAGCAAAAGATGGAGGAAGGAAAAGCTAAAGGATTCCGAAAGGATGAACATGGAACTATATGGTTTGAGGATCGTATTTATGTGCCCAATGATCCCGAGCTCAGGAAGCTAATTCTTCAGGAGGCTCATGATTCACGTACTCGATTCATCCCGCAACACCAAGATGTACCTGGATTTGAAGCAAAGTTTACGGTGGACAGGTATGAAGAAGGACATTGCCGAGTACGTAGCGATGTCGATGTTTGCCAACGTGTAAAGGCAGAACATCAGAAGCCAGCAGGGTTACTTCAACCTTTGCCGATTCCCGATTGGAAATGGGAGAAACTTGGTATGGATTTCATCACAGGATTACCCAGGACCCGTTCAGGTTATGATTCTATCTGGGTAGTGGTTGATCGTTTGACTAAGGTAGCTCACTTCATTCCGTGAAGACTACCTATACCAGTGCCAAGTTGGCCAAGATATACATGACCAGGATCGTATGTCTGCATGGAGTTCCGAGGAAAATCGTGTCAGATAGAGGAACGCAGTTTACCTCAAAGTTTTGGAAGCAATTGCATGAAACTTTGGGTACGAGGCTGGAATTCAGTACAACTTTTCATCCGCAGACAGATGGACAGACCGAGAGAGTCAATCAGATTCTGGAGGACATGTTGAGAGCTTGTGTGCTAGACTATGGGTCTAGCTGGGATGATAATTTGCCGTACGCAGAATTCTCATACAACAATGATTATCAATCCAGTCAAGATGGCCCCTTTCAAGCTCTATACGGAAGGAGGTGCGTAACGCCATTGTGGGATAGTGTTGGAGATCGATCACTTTTCGGTTCCGATCTTATCAAGGATTCGAAGAGAAAGTCAAGCTGATTCGAGACAGGCTCAAGATAGCACAGTCAAGACAGAAGAGTTATGCCGACGATGGCGCAAGGAGGTAACTTACGAAGTCGGAGACCGAGCATATCTTCGTGTGTCTCACTTCGTGGAATCAAGAGGTTTGGTGTCAAAGGAAAGTTAGCACCCGATTCATTGGCCCCTACAAAATCCTCGAACGTCGTGGAGAAGTTGCATACAAGTTGGAATTGCCGGAAGGATTGTCCGGAGTTCATGATGTCTTCCACGTTTCTCAGCTGAAGAAGTGCCATGCCGACATGACCGATGTTCCGTTGAGAGATACGGTGCCCCTAGAGGCCATACAGCTTGACAGTGATTTGACTTACAAGGAGAAACCCGTCAAAGTTCTCGAGACCGCAAGCAGAGTCACCCGCAGCAAGGTCATCAAGTTTTGCAAGGTGCTGTGGAGTCACCACACCGAGGAAGAAGCCACACAGGAGCGAAGAAGATCTTCGTCGAGACCATCCGCACCTATTTGCTAGCCAACCCGAATCTCGAGGGCTAGATTCATCTTAAGGTGGTAGGTTTGTAACATCCCAAATTTCCTATTTGGAATGTTTTACAATTATAGCTAAGCATCCTATACATCCTGTTTGAATTTGAATGCCATTTGAAGTTTGAGCAATTTGAGTTTTGAATTTGAATTTCAAACTTTGGCATGTGGGAAACATTTCAAAAACTAAGCCTGATAGATACTTGATCAAAAGTATGAGAGGAGCAAACATGACACTCCAAAAATATCAGAGGAAACAATGCCAAAAGTTTTGGAATTCAAATCTGAATTTTATTTGAATTTGAAAAAAATGGATTTTCATAAAGTTTGGATTTTGCCTTTGGAAAAATGTTCAAATGAAAGGGAATATTGCCTGATCATTTTGGTATATATATACCCTATATAAAATATTTATAGTTTGGGTTTTATTTTTGTTTTAGTTTTATTAAAAAATAAAGAAAAACCTAGGGCGCCACCGAGCCACCCCAGGCCCAGCCAGCGCCGCCTCACCCCTCAGCCCCGCGCCAGCCCAACCGAGCCGGCCCAACTGGCCAGCCCAGAGCCAGCCAGGCCAGCCCAGCTCACCCCCGCGCCCCCCCTCGCCGAAACCCCCAGGCTTCGGTCGACCGCCCGAACCCTCCCCCTCTCTCTCTCACTGACCATGGGCCCCGCCCGTCTTCCTTCCTCGCCCACGCCATCGAGGCTCGCTGAGATCGGCCGGATCCCAAGGATCCGGGATCCCCCGACCACCCCGATGCCCTTCCGAAGCATCCTCGAGGCCCGGCTATAAAAGCCAGACCCCTCCGCACCCCATTCCCCCCCTAGCCTCGCCGGACCCCCTCTCCCTCTCCCTCCCGAGCTCACCGGAGTCCCGAGCTCGCCACCGCCGCCAAAGTCACCACGACGCTGCCTGGTGCACCCGACCCTACCCAACACCACCGAACCACCCCCCGACCCCGTGCGCGTCTTCCCGACGACTCGCCGAAGCTCGCCGACGCCCGGACGCCTCGGAGCACTCTCGCCGCCGCCGCCGCCGTCGCCGGAGTCCGGTGAGTCCCCGGCAGCACCCTCCCCCGTCCGATCGTAGATCTACGGTTAGGATTAGAAGCCCCCGAAGGGGTAGGTTTTAGTTAGAAAACCGGCCGGCCCGATCGGTTTATTATTTTAGGTTTATTTCTATTAGGTCGGTTCGTTAGTTTAAACCTAGGGCCCATTTAGCCTATCTAACGCACAGGGCACAGTTTAGGCCCATTAGGCCTTTTTCTTTTTATTTTGATTTTCTGTTTTAGCCGAATAGTTTCAATTTTCAAAAATGTATATCTTTTATTCTGTTTAATATTTTTGAGTGATCTATTTTTGTTGGATTGCAAATTTTATGTAGTTTCTGAAAAATATATATTTAGCTATGTTAAAAATATTTAAAAATGCTTTAATATTGTTTTAGTCAGAATAGCAAATCTGCTATAGCTTTAGTTAGAAAAATTATTTTTGCATGATTCTTTTTGTCACCACTTTATTTTGACATTGCCAAACCCTAGAAATTTATTTGGGTATTTTAGGATTTATAAATAATTAGTTTTAGACAGAATCCTATTAATCCTAATTAATTAACTAGTTCCTGTTTTCCTAATTAATTAATTAGTAAATTAATTTATTTTTAACTTGTGATTTGTTATTCTAGGTTAGTTTCTGTCATTCTAGTAGATGCACTTTTATTTATAATTAATAAAAGTTTTAAATTAATTTTCTTAATAGAAATTTGATTAGGCCTAGAATGAGTTTTATAATAGCTATTTAATTAATTCTTTTTGCACCTAGTTGCTTAGTTAATCCTTTTCTCGTTAAGTTAACCTAAAACCATGATTAGGTTATATTAAGGAATTTTGTTATATAAAAACTATTTTTGTTATTGTTTGGAGTAGGAAAAAACTTTGAATTGGTTTCTTTGAGTTTTTCTTTTGGATTTGGTTTTGATTGTTTTGTTGTGCTATGTTACTATTGTTATCTTGTGTGATCCTCTTGCTTTGTGCTTATTGTGTTATTGTTTGTCTCGGTAGAGTTTAGGAGTGCTGAAGCTTGCTACTACGACTCTTTAGCTTACGAGGATCATCGGCAAGGCAAGTTTTGATCATGTTATTTCTATACCTATGTTTTTGTGCATTAGTAGTTGTCACCACCCCACCATGCATGCAGTAGTGAAATCTTGAAGTCATTAAACTTGAGTAGTATCATGTGGTAGGATGAACCAATCCCTTGTTACCATGACCCCGGACGTAGTAGTTATTTTGCTATGCTCGTAGACGGGATTTGGTATGAGTGATATTCATAAGCAAGATGCGAGAGTCAATGATGATGATAACCCCATGAACTACAATGATCAAGATGGACTTGGAAAATCACTACTGGGTGGAGGACGGTTGACGGGCACCCTGGAGCACCCAGTGGTGGCCAGGATGCATGGAGAAGCGCCATGACATCCTGCGGAAAGCTTCACCCAGCCACGAAGAGAAGGATGGATGCCCCATGACCGAAAGCTTACCTGTGCAGCCGCAAGCCATTATGGGCTCTGGCTGGGTTGACCCTAGTAGTGACGCTGGCTGGACGGTACTACGAGAAGTAGACGAACGGTAGGATTGGATGGGTACCGGCAGTGGCCAGAAGAACTCTTTGGAAGACCCTGTTTCATTCGTCCCGTCTTCAAACACCATGAAGTGCGAAGACTCTAAAGGAGGGAATGATTCTTGCGGGGAAAGTGCGCAAACCTCTGCAGAGAGTATAACCTAATCGATTAGCCGTGTCCCCGGTTACGGACATTTGAGCCTCTGGAACTTGGAAGTATTCGGATATCTCAACACTAAAACTAATGAATTAATTTGAGGGTTTATGACTTAATAATTGGGAGCGAGATATTGGTTGGCGGAACCATCTCAATAACTACCAACAATTTGTAGTAATTTGCAAATAAGTCCTTGTAGTAGGATAAAATTGGCTTTCATAAAATTGATGAAACTTAGAGCTCCACAGCCAAAATGCATATAGTGTTAGTAATTTTATTATTGTTATTCTTCATGACTTGCCAGCTTATTCCAAAAGCTGACCTACATGGCTGCAACGTCTTATGTTGCAGAGGTATATTCCGATCAGGAGTGAGGCTACGCTCCGCGCTTGGCGATTGCCCTTTGGAGTCGGATGGACTCGCTTTACCTCGACGCTTCCGCAGCACTAGTAGTTTATTTCTCATGAGTTGGCCTTGAGCCGAATTTATTCCCTTGTAATAAAGACTCTATGTGAGAATCGTGTAATAAAATTCAGGTGTGATTGAACTTTGATTACTTTATCGATGTACTGTGAGTACCAGCATGATCTTGGGATGGTACAGACACAGAGACTTGACCGATGTTGGGTCAGGTCGCTACACTTTGTCTTTTATGTGTCCTTATATTATCTTGGGGGCTCCATGGGCATCCCCAATCTTATGCTCTTTCCACTCCTTGTTCCATAATGCATCAAATCTTTCACCCAAAACTTGAAAACTTCACAACACGAAACTTAGCAGAAAATCTCGTGAGCTCCGTTAGAGAAAGAAAACAAAAGACCAATTCAAGGTACTGTAATGAACTCATTATTTATTTATATTGGTTTTAAACCTACTGTATTCCAACTTCTATATGGTTTATAAACTCTTTTGCTAACCATAGATTCATCAAAATAAGCAAACAACACAAGATAAACAGAATCTGTCAAAAACAGAACAGTCTATAGTAATCTGTAACTAACGCAAACTTATGGAACTCCAAAAAATTATCCAAAATAGAAAGGCCTAGACAATTTTTTTATTGATCAGAAAAAATTGGAATCAATATTTTATCATATTCTGGTGATTTTTAACAATTGTTTTCGTGAACAGAAAGTTTCTAAAAATTACAGCAAGATCAGATAACTATCATCCAAGAAGATCCTATAGGTTTAACTTGGCACAAACACTAATTAAAACATAAAAACACATCTAACCATAGTCTAGATCAAATATTAATTATTAAACAGAAGAAAAAAGCATAAAACTAACAATAAAATTGGGTTGCCTCCCAACAAGCGCTATCGTTTAACGCCCCTAGCTAGGCATAAAAGCAAGGATAGATCTAGGTATTGCCATCTTTGGTAGGCAATCCATAAGTGGCTCTCATGATAGACTCATATGGTAACTTTATTTTCTTCCTAGGGAAGTGTTCCATGCCTTTATTTAATTAAAATTGGAATCTAATATTCCCTTCCTTCATATCAATAATTGCACCAATCGTTCTAATGAAGGGTCTACCAAGAATAACAGGACATGAAGGACTGCAATCTATGTCAAGAACGATAAAATATACGGGCACATAGTTCCTATTTGCAACAATAAGAACATCATTAATTCTTCCCATAGGTTTAATAGTGGAATCTGCAAGGTGCAAGTTTAAAGAGCAATCATCAAAATCACGGAAACCTAGGAAATCACACAAAGTTTTTGGAATCGTGGAAACACTAGCACCGAAATCACACAAAGCATATCATTCATGATCTTTAATCTTAATTTTAATCGTAGGTTCCCACTCATCATAAAGTTTTCTAGGGATAGAAACTTCCAACTCAAGCTTTTCTTCATTAGATTGCATCAAGGTATCAACGATATGTTTGGTAAAAGCTTTATTTTGACTACAAGCATGAGGAGAATTTAGCAAGGATTGCAACAAGGAAATACAATCTATCAAAGAGCAATTATCATAATTAAATTCCTTGAAATCCAAAATATTGGGTTTATTAATATCTAGGGTTTTGTTCTCTTCAATCCCACTTTTGTCAATTTTAGCGTCAAGATCTAAAAACTCCGAATTTTTGGAACGCCTTCTTGGTAAAGGTGGATCATATTCAGTCCCATCATTACCAAGATTCATATTGCGAAACAAAGATTTAATAGGGGACACATCAATAACTTTTAGATATTCATCTTTATTTTCAAAATTTTCCGGCTTAGCGGCCATCTTATTAACTAAGGTAGCCTGCTTATCCGAAATTTCAGCTGTTAACTTTTCAAGATAAGCAATTGGGGATCTCAAACCATCAAATTCTTTTGACATATCATCTAGCTCTTTTTTCATATAACTCATAAAGCTTTTTTGTTCCTTAAGCTTGTTTCTGAAGAAATTATTATGCTCAAATTGTAAAACCTTAAGACTCTTGACATTGCCTTCGATCTCTTCTAATCTTTTAAGGTGAAGATCACCAAATTTAGGCAGAGCCATCGTGACAAGCAAGCAATCCAATACAAGCGAAAAAGAGAGGGCGAATAAAATGGCAAGGGTGAAGTGGGGGAGAGGAAAACGAGAGGCAAATGGCAAATAATGTAATGCGGGAGATAAGGGTTTGTAATGGGTACTTGGTATGTTGACTTTTTCATAGACCTCCCCGGCAACGGCGCCAGAAATCCTTCTTGCTACCTCTTGAGCATTGCATTGGTTTTCCCTTGAAGAGAAAAGGGTGATGCAGCAAAGTAGCGTAAGTATTTCCCTCCGTTTTTGAGAACCAAGGTATCACTCCAGTAGGAGGCTACACGCGAGTCCCTAGCACCTACACAAACAAATAAATCCTCGCAACCAACGCGATAAGAGGTTGTCAATCTCTACACATCACTTACGAGAGTGAGATCTGATAGATATGATAAGATAATATTTTTGGTATTTTATAATAAAGATGCAAAGCAAAATAAGAAGCAACGGAAATAACTAAGTGTTGGAATATTAATATGATGGAAGATAGACCCGGGGGCCATAGGTTTCACTAGTGGCTTCTCTCAAGAGCATAAGTATTTTACGGTGGGTGAACAAATTACTGTTGAGCAATAGACAGAACTAAGCATAGTTATGAGAATATCTAGGTATGATCATGTATATAGGCATCACGTCCGAGACAAGTAATCCGACTCCTGCCTGCATCTACTACTAATACTCCACACATCGACCGCTATCCAGCATGCATCTAGAGTATTAAGTTCATAAGAACAGAGTAACGCTTTAAGCAAGATGACATGATGTAGAGGGATAAATTCATGCAATATAATAAAAAACCCATCTTGTTATGCTCGATGGCAACAATACAATACATGCCTTGCTACCTCTACTGTCACTAGGAAAGGACACCGCAAGATTGAACCCAAAGCTAAGCACTTCTCCCATTGCAAGAAAGATCAATCTAGTAGGCCAAACCAAACTGATAATTCAAAGAGACTTGCAAAGATAACCAATCATACATAAAAGAATTCGGAGAAGATTCAAATATTGTTCATAGATAAACTTGATCATAAACCCACAATTCATCGGTCTCAACAATCACACCGCAAAAGAAGATTACATCGAATAGATCTCCACGAGAGAGGTGGAGAACATTGTATTGAGATCCAAAAAGAGAGAGGAAACCATCTAGATAATAACTATGGACCCGAAGGTCTGAAGTAAACTACTCACACTTCATCGGAGAGGCTATGGTGTTGATGTAGAAGCCCTCCATGATGGATGCCCCCTCCGGTGGAGCTCCGGAACAGGCCCCAAGATGGGATCTCGTGGGTACAGAAGGTTGCGGTGGTGGAATTAGGTTTTTGGCTCCGTCTATGATCATTTGGGGGTACATAGGTATATATAGGAGGAAGGAGTACGTCGGTGGAGCAACATGGGGCCCACGAGGGTGGAGGGCGCGCCTGGGGGGGGGGGTAGGCGCGCCCCCTACCTCGTGGCTTCCGGCTTGATTTCTTGACATAGGGTCCAAGTCCTCTGGATCATGTTCGTTCCGAAAATCACGTTCCCGAAGGTTTCATTCCGTTTGGACTCTGTTTGATATTCTTTCTCTGCGTAACTCTGAAATAGGCAAAAAACAACAATTCTAGGCTGGGCCTCCGGTTAATAGATTAGTCCCAAAAATAATATACAAGTAAATAATAAAGCCCAATATTGTCCAAAACAAAAGATAATATAGCATGGAGCAATCAAAAATTATAGATACGTTGGAGACGTATCAGTGGGCCCCCTCTGGTAATTTTTTGCTCCAGTAATTCTTAAATATTCCATTATAAATCTCCGTGAACTTTCAGCTTATTTGGATTTGTGCAGAATAGGTAGCTCTGACGTGCTTTTTCAGGTCCAGAATCCTAGCTGCCGGTATTCTCCCTCTTTGTGTAAACCTTGCATATTATGAGAGAAAAGACATTAGCTTGTCCTCATGAACAAGCTTAGACCTCGCTTGTCCTCAAGCAAAAACCGAAATCAGAAAACATGTCCACATGCTTAGAGAGAGAGAGAGAGGTGTTGATAAAAACAAAATATGAACATAGAAGCATCATGCATATTATTATAACAACAAGGAATTTAAACATGAAGTTTTTATCACATAAATTTTATCATATATCTTCTCATGAACAAGTAACAATTCATCACAATATTCAAGTATAAAGCAAAACCTTATTGAAAACCAACAAACTATGTTCTCAGTCAACTTTGCAACTACAATTCATCATATTTTCAGGAAGGGTCACATGTCGGAGCCTTTAGGCAAGTCCACATACTCAACCATCATTTAATCTTCTATGATTGCTAACACTCACAGCCTACCCATGAACAAAAAGTTTCAACCAGACACATAGAAAGATAGGGGCTTATAGTTTCACAACACATTCACCTCAAGGGTGATGTCAACAATAATAACTCATGCCTACTCATATCCAACTGGATATATGTGCCTTTATCTTTCCTCACCACATGATGCTTGCCAAAGGAGAAAAATCAAAAGGAACAGGGAAGCAAACTTTGACTCTTCATAAAAGTAAATGAAAGACCCTTCGCAGAGGGAAGCAGAGGTTGCCATGCGCTTATTTGTTTGTATGCCAAATCCCTTAATGCAAAAGAATATCATGGTATATTGCCCCTTATGATAGCAACCTTTATTATGCAGTCTGTCGCTTTTATTTTTTGCCATCACAAGTTCGTACAACGCTCAATTTTCTCTTACACTAAATGATACAACACATCTTAGAAGCAATTTTTATTGCCTTATTGCACCGATGGCACTTACTTGAAGGATCTTACTCAATCCATAGGTAGGTATGGTGGACTCTCGAAATAAGATTGAGTTAAGGGTTTTTGGATGCACAAGTAGTATCTCTTCTGTGTTTGGAGTTTTTGGCTAGAAAAGATGTTGAGCAAGCACCACATGTTAAAGGGTCTATGACAATATAACTTCTATGTGAATATGAACAATCATAAATCATTACATTGTCTTCCTTGCGCAGTGTCAACTATTTTGACACAAAATATTTAATGGGGGCTCACAATCATAAAAGATGTCCAAGATAGTGTATTTGCATGTCAATCTTCTCTTCCCTAATTAATTCTTTCATGAGTTGCATCATTAACCAATGCTATGTTTGTCAATCTCCAACAATTTTTACCACTATACTTTTCCTTATGTGATGTCATTACTTACCATAAGATTAGCATATGATCTTTTCATTTATTTCCTTTCTTTCTATTGTACTCGAAAATAAAGAAAGCAAAGCTTGGACTAACTTTATTATATGTCTTGCACACGATTACATAGATAGATCACTAAGAAAACACTCGAAAAGAAAGGATCGAACTAAGATTTTATTCAACTAGATCAAAAGATAACTAAGGATCGAATTAAAATACATAAAATCAAAGATAGTGGTGGTGATACGATACCGGGGCACCTCCACCAAGCTTGGCACAAGCCAAGGGGAGTGCCCATACCATGAACTGAAGTCTCCTTTGGTGATGAAGAACGAGGTGGTGGCAATGTGTGAGTATTCTTCTTCCCATCTTACACTTGAGGATGGAATTCTCCTCCCTCAAATCATCGATCCCCTGCTCAAGCCTTAGTACCTTTTTGCATAATTCTTGCTTATTTTTCTGCAAGAGATGAAAAGGGATAAACTGGATCTTAGGTTTCTTTGCTTTATTAGGGAGACTTGACTTCTTGAATTCAACGTGCATGTCCCCAGGTTGAGGTAATGGAACTTCATCTTTATCCGAACTTGTCTCTACCTTCCTTTTCGGATCATAATCCTCTTCTTCCTCCGTGGTCCAACCATTATGTTCCACATCTCCATAAACCTTGGGGTTTGCAAAGTAATCAGCAACATAGCTCTCACCCTATGAATCTTGAGACGACATATTTTTGTATCTGCTAGAAAACAACAAGAAAGAAGAACAGAAGAGTTCTCCGTGGTACGGACACTACAAGAAATGTGGCTATTTATGACAAAAATATAATGACCGTGCTTAATTGGTCATGGATCAATGACAAAAAATTACAAGATGGTCATGGGGTATCCAAGGGGGTCTAAACTCCTCACAATTGTGACCATCTATGTCAGAAAGGTCATAGTATCATCACTCCAATTGGTCATAAAAGGTATAACACTATCCATGGCCTTGTTTTGGGCCCAACATGACAAAATTAATATGGTCACAGGCTTGAATAATGATGTCTGGGCAGACACATCAGCAATTTTCCCTTGTGTCATTGTATATGTGTAGTAATTTTGTTTACGTGTCATGTATACGTGTGCAATCAACCTGCGTGTGCATGACAAATGGGCTATTTATATTGGTCGTTTAGTGAACGTGCATTATCCTTATAAAATTCGACAAAATTTTATACCTTTGACTTAGAACAAAAGTTAAAAACACACTTATTCGCGGGCGAAGGGTGTATAAGTCAACATGTTATACCATTGAAAAACTCATTTCGTTAATTCAATGCTAATTTTTTATCACATATAACCCATATTTGGTTGGTCTAGTTTATAGTTAACATTAAATTTTAGGATGCATGCATTCATTGGAATGGAGGGAATATCTTCGGCAATATTTGAGCTCGTGCCATATATCTCAGCGTATTTTCCCACAAAACGCATTACCTGCGCAAGACCTTCCCGGCCCAAAGGCCCGAAACTAGACCAACCCAGGTCGTATAAAAAGTTTTGAAACCCTAACTCCTCCCGAATCACCTCCAGCGCCGCTCCCACCTTCTACTCTCTCCACGATCCCCTCCCCTCTCACCTCGTCGAGCCTCGATCTGGCCGGATCTTGCCAATCCACACACTGATCCGGCCTAACCATCCCGTAGGTGCGGCGACGGGCCACCAGGATGGCGGCGGGAACCACCAACCCATCTTGAGATCTCAACGGCGGCGGGTACCAAGAACCGATGCTGCACCAACGACGCGCGTCACAAGGAGGGCGAGTGTGCACTACAAGAAATATGTCAACTTGTGACCTTGACTATTGGTCACTGAAAGGTCATTGTTTTTCATTTGTGACCTTTTTGTGACCAAAAACAGAAGGTCAAAAGCTGGTGGTCGTAAACTGAAATTAACGACCTTCTCTGTGAGAAGGTCGTGACGCGTTCTGACCAAAATATGCCTATTGTTTTGTTTTGGTCACTAGCAGCCTCCCCAGGCCACGTAGGCATCCGACGTGGAAATCGATGTGGCACAAGAATCAGCCCGGTCCAATTCGATTTTCTACATGGGCCTAGCCCAACAATTCGGCCTTTTTAATGTACTTTTTCCTGTGCTTTTATTAGCTACATGGGTCTGACCCAGTAATTCGGCCCGTGTATTATTTTTTAGGCAAGCCCTTTTAATATATGTATTTTATGTTAATTTCGGTTAGCTACATGGGCCTCGCATACAATTTGGCCTTTTTATTTTCTAGCGCACAACATTTTGCAGTCAATTTATTTTTTATTTCCAGCTTTTTTTCCCAGCTCCAGTTTACAGATGGGTCCCAAATGTCAGATTTTTCACAACTTATTAATAAGCAATATATATGTATATATCAAATGCAGACAAGAGAGAAAGCATATGAAAATCTTCAAATAACAGCTAAAATAAGTTTATTACAATATGCTATCTGAGCAGAACACGTGAAACTACATACACTCATTCACATCACAACAACCAGTATCCATACACTCATTCACATCACATCAACCAGTTTAACCATCGAATCTTGCATACCTAGGAACTTCCGCTTAGGTGCAGACCTACAGGAAGGCCAAACAGAAAAAACAAATCATTGAAAATATGATCACTAGCTTAGATATTTAGAGATATGGTTGCAGCCCTTCCAGTTTGGTAAGGGCATCTCTCCAGCATCATCTCTCGTAACCTAAAAGAAGGAACATAAACCATCATCAAAATTTGCAACTTTTTGTCCTGCCAAAATATTAATACTTTTTTAAAACAAAGGATTGATGGAAAAAATTATTTCCATAGCCGTTTGTTGGATACTGATGGTAGTTTGAGTAGGTAGGCTGAATAGTTCAATGTGTTAAAGAACCAGGTACATTTTTCTCTACAGCCGAACTAGGTATATAGTTCAAAGTTCGTTAAGCATGTGACACAAAACATTTTTTGTATTTCAGCATGATAGACCATAAACATAACTTGCTAATTGCAGGTTTACTAACTATAGGTCCTGTTATCGGCAACCAAAAGCATTAGGCGATGAAGAACAGTATAGTTGCAATGCAATTCGTTAGCCAACCACCAATATGATAGTCCATGTGGGTATTACATCAGGGACAAGCCAACAGATAAGTACATATGACAAGAAACAAAAACAGAGAGGTCATACAACACATGGCACATGCATATCTCCATGACACCAACCAAGCAATGAATGTACAAACAAGAAGCGCACCTTCAGCGTCTCATCATCGGTCATGATAGGTGTGCTGGTAGGTGGTTGACGAGCCTCCCTTCTTGTCATGCTTGGTCATGATCTGGATAGCGAAAAGAGGGAGGTTAGGAACATCACAATGACATTACTGAGATCACTCAAGCAATCCTAATGATGCACGAACCTCACAATGTTGCCAACAAGGCAAGAACTTCCTTGATGTTCTCTAGCTCCAGGTTGTTTCGCTGCAGCTCGATATTTGCTAAACCGTGTGTGTACATGCATCAGGGCATACATACAATGTTCAAGTTAATATTCCCAGCAAACTATGATGTTACCAAAATAATTACTTCAGGACTTAGGATAAAAATTGAGCTTAGACATGAAACTTTACAGCGCTCATTTCAACCATGTTAGATAAACTTGAGGTAAATTAGCAATAAGGATATTGGTTACAAGCTTGGTGAAATGCAAACAAAGTCCTATTATATTGATGGATCCCAACTTGTTTAAACTAGAGCAGATCGTTCAACTTGTGCAATCTAGCTGTCTAAAAAGAGAGAAGTATGTTCATTCTCAGTTACACATTAACTAGAAAAAAATGAGAGACATTAATTAGAAAAGAAATAAGAGACACTAATATAAGCAAGAACTTTCAACAAGTACACATTAATTATTACATAGCATCTCTGGCACTGTTGTTGTTTGCATATTAAAACCAGTAGTTGTCCGCTATGAAGCATCACTCGTTGACCAACATTAGTATGTCACCAGCGTAATCCTCATGTACTAACTTAGACAAATTTGACATACTAATGCTAGAGAAAATAATTGTTTGCACATCATTGTCCAGGACCTCCTACAGGATCATTTCACTCTAATCTCCTACCTGACTAAACTAACAAGTGCTCAGATTACTGACGAAAACAAGTGGCAGTAGCTAAAAAAGTGGCAGTAGCTCAAAAACAAGCAGAACTCTGTCCAGGTGACCCGTCCGGAGTAGCGCGTAGTAGAGCACCTGCACCCTGCATCCACGCACATACGAATCAGTCAACGAGTCCATGAACAAGAAAGGGGTCGAGATTTCAATGTGGGGAGGAAGCATCTGACCGTCCAAAGAAGACAGGCACCTCACCTCGCGGCTGAGCATCACCTCGTGGGCCGAGGGTGACGCCGACGACGCTGGTGAGCTTCTCGACGTCGGCCTGGAGCGCAGCCCGGGACTTCTGGTCGAAGGCGATTTCCTTGGCGTCCGCGCGCACCGCCAGCCACGACAAGCGGTCGTTCTTGGACCTCCTCAGCCTCCGCTGCTCATTACACCCAACAACACAGGTCACAAACCGAGCCCAATTACACACAGAAGTTACAATAAATCATCATATATAATTTCAGTGCAGAATAATAAACCACCCAGTTTCTAACATGTTAAGCTACCAAAATATCATTATTACAGAACAAATGGAGTCTACGAGGGCTGGCAAGCAGAGAATGAACGGAGTCAGACCATCACACAAACATTAACCTTGAGATACAGGGGGTATAAATGACTCATGTTACATAAAGTAGTGTTCTGATGCAACCAGCAATCACAAAACAAATCACAAATCAAATGCATCTAGGGAAAATTGTAATATTAAGATCGGTGCTAAGCAGTAAGTTAAGGGGACATGGACCTTGTCGTGCACCACGCCGAGCTGCAAACCCTGTGACACAGATGCCGCCTGTGGTCCATGCTATCTTCACTTGGCGAATCAACCAATGCTCAGAGCCAAACAAGAAGCAGAACAAGTGCTGTAATCTTGTGCATCTCTGCTGCTTTCAGACTACCTGAAACAGAAGCAAGAAGAGAATTTGTGAGAAGATGCCGCAAGAGAAATGCTTCTAATCAGGAAAGATTCTAACAACATAACCACTATCTGTCCATCTGCAGGAAACTAAGTAACCAGCAAGCAATCAGTTTGAGAACAATTCAGTTTGGGTTCTTAACTTTCAGTATGCAGTATATCTAAGAAGTCACACTATCTAAATGCCTAGAGGAAACAGATTCACAATACTAAGTAGGGGAGAAGCATCTTGCTCTTCTCCCTCTAGCACTTGTCACTCGCCCTGCAGCACAAAGACGAAACAAAACGGCGACAGGTTAGCACCAGACCACACACACTTGATTCAGGCAGGCGAAATAGAGCGGGGGCACCTACTCGCTGGTGAACTCGTAGACGCACTCCTGCACGGTCTCCTTGGCGTCCTTGGCGATCTTGCCATCCACGGCCAGCTCTTGCCGTGCGCTGTCGCTGCGTCCATGGTGTCCTGGTGCTTGAGCAAGGATGGAACCTGGATCTGGGAGGGAGAGAACACGAGGTGAGTTCATGAGGGAGGGCTGTGAGGAGGAGGAAATGGAGTGGAGGGACGCACCTGAGTCGGTGGACCACGCCGGGCGAAATCCTAGTGACGGGAGATGGTCGCGGGTGGCGCTGGAGGACGTGCGCGCCGAGCTGGGAGAGTTCGAGGACTAGGGAGGTGGGGGGGGGGGGTCGAAGGTGATGCCGGTGACGTTGAGCTCCAGCACGCCCTGGTTGGAGAAGCCGAACTCATTGAGCGAGATGATGGTGCGCGGGTCCGCCCGGATCGCCGTCGACCTGATCTCGGCCGCCAACAGGGGCGCGAGCGCGAGCAGGGCGAGGGCGAGGGCGGCCAGGAGCACCGTCGGCCAGGTCGAGCAGGTCCAAGATCCCCATCCCTGTGGCGTCGTCGATTTGGATCGGGGAGAAGGAGGCGGCGGCGCGTGTTCTCAGTAAGGACGCGGTGGGCACCGCTGCTGGACGAGGTCGGTGGTGGGTGGGAGAGGACGGGGAGGAGGTGGATCGGGAGGGGGGACGGGGAGGAGGAAGTGGTGCCGGCGGCGAGGAGATTGGGAGGAGGGAGGAGGGGTGCGATGGGGGGAGGGGTTTGATATAGGGTTGGGGTGTGTGGGGTATCTCTTTTTCTTTTTTGTTTCTTTTTTCTGTAGATAGATGGATGGATGGATGGATGTGGGATGGAGAGATGGATGGATGGATGGACGCCATGTCATCGATCCGTGGGAAGAGCCCTGATTGGTTCGGAAAATCAGTGATTTAAAATAGTTTCTAAGTACTAAAAATAGGGGAATGTTTTGAAGCAACTATCAAAATATTTTGCAAAACGGCACAACTAAAATTTTCACTCGAGTTAGAACCCATTTTTATGGATGATCACTGGTTTGCATGCATTTTTTATCTTTCTAGATATTTTTAATCATTTTCTTGTGGCAAAAATGGTTTTTTTGTGAAGAACTTACCAAATATTTGTTGTAAAATTGGACTAAATAATTTTTCTAAAATACTAGGTTATATTTAATGCACAATTAACCAAATGGTTGGGTTTCAAAAGTTTTTATCCACCTATGATGAAAAAGACAAATTTCAGCCGATTCAGGTGGAAGCGAGTCAAATTTGAACTGCAGCTGCCTCATAGTTTGCTAATTATTTTTTCCAAAATTCATTTCTAGATACAAAAGTATCTATTTAATCATAGAAACGTCAAAAAACTTCCAAGATTTGACCACTAGCTAGGAACGGTCAAGCCCGCCGTTTTGACCGCATTTTGAAACGGGCATAAAACATTCAAAAAATTCAAAAAATTGGAAAACCTTCACATAGTGTCATCATATGTGACCAAGTTTCCAGGAAAAATAATAAACTTGTAATACAGGAATTATTTTTAAAAAGTGTTCTAAAAAAATGGGCTATCATGTGTGAAGATTCATGGCTTTCAAGCCAAATGATCAATCTTATGGCCACATTCATGGCATAGTTTGTTCAAATGATCTCATATTGTGCACAAGGGTGCATCTTGGAATTCCAAATAATGTTGCCTAAGGGAGTTTTCACTTTCATTGCACAAAATAGCCATTTTCCATTTTTCGAGTGCCCCAAGTGAGGTTTTTTTGTGAAGGACCTACCAAATAATTCTTGAAAAATTGGACCAAATCATTTTTCTAAAATACTAGGCCATATTTAATGCACAATTGAACAAATGGTTGGCTGTAAAAAGTTTTGATCCACCTCTGGTGAAAAAGACAAATTCCCGCCGATTAAGTAGGATGCGGGTCAAATTTGAACTGCAGCTGCCTCATAATTTTCTATTTATTTTTTCCAAAAATCATTTCTAGGTACATAAGTATCTATTTAATTGGAGAAACATCAAAAGTTTTCCAAGATTCAACCACTAGCTAGGAACGGTCAAGCCCGCCGTTTTGACCGCATTTTGAAATGGGCATAAAAAATTCAAAAAAAATCAAAAAATTGGAAACCTTCGCACTGTGTCATTATATGTGACCAAGTTTCCAGGAAAAATAATAAACTTGTAATACGGAAATTATTTTAAAAGAGTGTTCTAGAAAATGAGCTATCATGCGTGAAGATTCATGGCTTTCAAGCCAAATGGTCAATCTTATGGCCACATTCATGGCATAGTTTGTTCAAATAATCTCATATTGTGCACAAGGGTGCATCTTGGAATGGCAAACAATGTTGCCTAAGGAAGTTTTCATTTTCTTTGCACGGAAAATTCATTTTCCATTTTCCGAGTGCCTGAAATGAGTTTTTTTTTGTGAAGGACCTACCTTATATTTGTTGCAAAATTGGACCAAATCAATTTTATAAAATACTAGGCCATATTTAATGCATAATTGACAAAATGGTTGGGTGTCAAAAGTTTTGATCCACCTTTGGTGAAAAAGACTAATTCCCGCCGATTCAGCAGGAAGCGGGTCAAATTTGAAATGAAGTTGCCTCATAGTTTGCCATTTATATTTTCCAAGAATAATTTCCAGTTACATAAGTACCTATTTAATCATAAATACATGGTTTGGTGGCGATACGTCGAGGTTTGGATGGTGGGCGAGGGCCCCAACTCTAGAGCGCGTAAACTCGCATGCCCGCTGCGTGGTCACCGCATGACTGTGGCGTTGCCATGTGTTCTGGGCGGCCTAGGCATGTCTAGTGGGTTGGGCACTCCCTAGGAAGGTGCTACGAAGAAAATCGCAACATAAGATTCTCATGAGGAGACCGATCGATGCTCAAACATGAATAAGCAGCCGAGTGTTTGATTAGTGGTACGGGAAATGCACATGGCTAATGGGCGTGAGGTTTGGCGGAGGATGATGAGTTACTAAGAAAACCGTCTTCACAAATTTTCAGCTCAAAAGGAGGAGCCTAGGTGGTACTTGCTTTGCAAAGTACCACACTAGACATAAATATGAATGTTGAAGCTGGGCTCAAAATAATGAATGGATTGAGCTGGCATTTGGTGGAGGATGGTTATTTGGGTAGAGGAAAGCACTATAGAAAATGGATAACATTTGGACATGCCGAAATGGTACTTCCTTCACAAAGTGCTGCTCTGAACAGAATAGGAAAATGAATATTGTTGAGTTATTTTTGAACTTGGCAAGGAAGGTTTTTGACATATTTGATGAAGATATCATCCCAACAATTTATGTGAATTTTTTGGGAATTTTTGGAATAACAGAAATATAGGTTGCTTCACAACCTAGGGCAAAAATTGACACATGGACACGACACATAGGCAAAACTGATGAGATGGCGCCTAGTCATCACAACCCACCACAATCTACAAGGTTATGACCATCTATATTGGTCGTTAACAACTAGAAATAAGGAAGCGGACCAGCACTGTTCGCTTTATGACCATTTCGTGTAAGTTAATTACGACCTTTCTGACCAAAATGGCCGCAATGGTTTAGGGTTTGGAGCCCCCCAAATAGCTTTTGACCAATTTGATCTCAAATGGTCATAGATCTTTGACCAATTCTTCTAGGGTCACTGACAGAAGGTCACTAGTTGACATATTTCTTGTAGTGGTGGTTGTTGTCGGAGCAGTGAATGCTGCGCTTGGCGCTGGACCAGTGGGGGCTGGGTGGGCCGCGACGCTTGATTGGGTCGTTTCCAACTGCCCCGGCGTCAGCGACGACAAGCCGATGCGCCAGCAGACATGACCTTTCATGCACAAGGACTCCATGAATCCCGTGTAAACGGCCAAGGTGACCACGCCGCTCGCAGCTCCATCTGGGCTATCCTCATTGTCATCATCGATTTCGGCCAGTCTCTTTCTTTTCTTTCTGAATACTATAGATTGATGAAGTTGTTTGGGCTACCCGAATTGATGTCTGAATGTGCGAAATCTGCTGCTCTGTAGGTGCCAGCATCGATGACATAATTTATCAATGGTGGGTTCAGTAGTAACTCAAATCTGTTTCTCTGAATTTGACGTAATTTATCATTGGTGGGTATGGTAGTAAATCAAATCTGCTGCTATGTTGTTTTCAGCCTGGTAAGATAGTTGTTCATGCCACTTGCTTAACACCTATTTTCAGCTAGTGTACAAAAATAAACAAATTCTAGACATGCATGAGTAGTGCAAGTGCATTTGATAGTGCATCTTACGTGAGATCGACAGAGTCTTGCTTTGCTTAATTACACACAAACATGCATGGTAAAAACAAAATCCTGATTGATTACAGAGAAAGAAAGTTGATACTCCCATTACTGAGAACAAGCTTGGTTAGTTGAGAGTGTTCTACACGAACTTCAGTCAGTTTTCCTGCATTTTACTATTCATAAATCAAGCGTTCCGAACGCCCTAAGTAGTTTTATTTGTGAAGTGACTATGTACTAATGTACTTCTCCATGGCCTAATTGTCAATGTGCAAGATGTACATGGGTAGTGCATTTTGCGTCACTTGCTCTATGTTTCTGTTGTCTGTAATTACCTAGTAATCACCTGACCATTAATCTTAACGTGTTTTAGTTTCCCAATTCTATAGGTGATAACAACCCATTGTTTATTTTTTTAAGTTTGTTTTGATCAGAATTTACACCGTAAGTACCAAGGTATTGAAGTGTAACAGCTCCAAAACTGGGTTATCAATTTTTGTGCTGTTATTCCTTCCCGGCAATCATTTTCAAAAAATTTCCCTGAGTTTGCTGGATGACTCTGAGGATTCTTGCCATTTCCATCCTTTCAAAATCTTAATCATGTCTTTGTCAGTGGGCAAGACCTCATTTGCATCATCTCAAATCCATCAAAACCCTAACTCCAATTTTTGGAATTTGGATATGTCCTTTGTGATTACGAAGGAGCCATCATTTCTCTTGATCTGTTGATCATCCCATCTGTTACCAGAGAACCTCCTACCCTTTAAAATCTTGGAATATTTTTCATTTGTGATTTATTCCTTTTCTTGTCTCTTTGAGGAGTAAAATCCAAAGGCATAGCTAGTCATCTCCTAAATTCATGAAAATTGGTGGAGATGATATTTATGTCCAATCCTAGCTCTGGCAAAAATACTAGCCATAATTAAATAAGGAGAATTACCTTTTACTATTTTAAGCCAATATTGCATTTCTGCCATTTTCTAAAGGAGCTACCATTTTTATAGCAAGGAAAATTCCCAAATAATTTGTGGATCTTGCACTTGCTATATCTTCACCATTTCCATCCAAACCCATGCTTCAAAGATCATAATTTTAGCACATGATCCAATGCAAGTTTCCGCCCTGTCTGAAATTTTTGCAAAGGAAGTGCTTGAACCCTTTATCCATTTGAGCTGAAATTTTGCAGGGTGATTAACATTGATAAATCACCTCTGGATACCACAAATCAGCTCAATCCATCTATCCAACCCTCCTTGGCGATTTTTCAAAGTTCTGTTCAGATTGCTTGTCTCTGAAGGAAGTACCTTGATGGATGATCAACTTTTCCCGCAGTCTCTAATGACCAAATCATAACCCTCCTCCAAAATGTAGCTCATTCCATTGAACTATGTGAGCACAGGAAAAATTCTTGTTTTCTGCCCAAATTTTTAGTATGTGAAGCAAGTGTATTTTATCTTGCTCCACTATAGCTTAAAATATTCCCAGGTCTTCTCCTATCCATATGATCCAGCTCCAACAAATTTTGGCTCATTTCACTTAGCCATTTGCCCTGAGGATTTTTCTCAAGTTTCTGGACAAAGGAGATGCTTGTGAAACAAGTACAATTTCGGAATGGTATGAAATTTTTACAACATCATTATATATCCAAATCGTCAAGCTGTGCCAAGTTTTAGCCCAATCCAACACTTATAGTGAGTGCTTCTTCATCATTTGATTTCTGTACCAGATTTGGTAGTTGCACTGCAACTATGCTAAATACTTGTCCAAATGACCTCATAATTTCCATGACCATAGTCCTTACTAGCCTAAAGCTCCCAGACATCAAGTTTACCTTTTAACCTCTCTGGTTTTATCTCTTGAATGTGGCCAAGTTTGCAACAGCAAACTTGTGAAGCTTAGTTTACTCAGCTCCATTTGTCTCTGCCCGTTTCTTTACCGTAGTAACACTCTATCTTCAACGGACTACGCGGTAGACATGAGCTGGCATCAGTAAAAACTCTAGAGCGTGCCTTGTGCGTGGTGACCACGAGGGCAGCCAGCCAAAACGGTGGTCTTGCCATTGTTCTCGTCGGTAGCGCTGTTCCGACCGGCTCTGGCCTCGTCCTTGATGCCCAACAGCCCCCCTCGATGTCATCTTCCTCCTAGACCTCTTGCCCCCTCTATTTTCTTCTCCAACGAGTCGTTCCAATGGCCGCACAGTGCGCTCCCGTGGCAGTCGTCTCCTTCCTCCCGGGTGTCCTCTTCCTTCTCTCGTCTGCGAGCGTTGGTCGTCTCCGTGAGCCTCTAGAGCTTGTCTGTTTCCCCCTCGTGGCCTTCCTGTGCGCCCCCGTGACTGCTGCAGCTGGCAGAGCCGTGCCTGGACTCGCTCGGCGGCGAGCGGCTCGGGTGCCTTTGCCCCGGCTATATATAGCCCATGTGAGGCCATTTGGAGATCAACGACAGCTCCTCCACCTCTCTTCACGCCTCCCCACGCTCCTCGTTCCATCCCGGAGGCATTCCCCGACTCCCACCGCTGCCATGGCTACCGCCTGGGGTCTTGCCTGATTCTGGCTATGCCTCGCCCCTCCCTCCATTCCACCTCCACCACTTCATCCCTCAGGCTCCGGCAAACCACCCCGTAGTCTCAGCCCCTTCCCTCCTCCACCGTAGCCCCGTATCCGCTGGCAAACGAATCCCCTCTCTGCCGCGAGCCTTGCTGCTTCTTCTACAGAGCTCGTCGGCGGCAACAGCCACCCCCATCCGATGCGCCTCTCCGCCCTGATCGTCTGGGTAGGTCATGCACCCCGAGAGGTGGTCGGAGTCGCCAGCGAGAGCCGTCGGGGCGGATGCCTCCCTTGGCCAGGCGCGCGCCCGCGCGGGAGGAAGAAGAGAGCAGGCCAGGCAGGACCCTCCCTGCGGACCCCACCCTCCAGTCTAACAGCGGCGTTGACCAGGTACGCTGACGTGGATAAGTGGAGGTGTAATCCTCTGGATTACGTCCTCAGTTGTCGGAAAGCGTATTCTCATGCTTCTTTAGATCAAAATGCATTTTCACTTATCCGAAGGCGTATTTCTGAGAAGACGGTTTCTGTTTTTCAGCCCCGCCCGCCGAAAAGGTTAAATTGTGAATGTTTACTGTTTAAGCCACTTTTCTGCCTAAAAAGTAAACGGCCACAACTTTTCAACCGTAACTCCGAATGAGGTGACTCCAGCGCTCACGTTCTCCGTTCTTTGAGCTCTTTCCGTTGGTATTGTTTTCATTATGTTTTCACACAATGAAAATGACCATTTTTCCCTTGCCAGTAAACAGCCCCCTCCGAAAGAGAACTGTTTCCGGCAAATCTTTCCGCAATCGTTTCATGCTTCTTCCCGGAGAATTTGTCGACCCCCAGGCAAGCCAACCTGTTATCATGAGCCCCGAACTTGCATGTTGAATTTGCTTGCACCTTGTGTGTGTGTAGTTGCAGTTGTTTCTTATCGTTTTCGTTTGCAGTCATTCCGCTATGCTTAACATGCATGCTTGCGTTTTCATGATATCTTTTGCCATGCTCATTAGAATGTTGTTATTGATAATGCCATGTCACTAATCTACTTTAATTTCATGTCATCGTTATAACATGTTATGATGATTGTAGTACACTGTTGATATGCTAGTACTTGGTATTGTCATGTTCTTTATGCTATAGTTGTTCACTTGAGAAGCTTGTTATTTTATTAAAGCATTTGTACGATGCATGCTCATTGTTGCATTCATGTTAAATATGTTCATGATGATGGAGAAGATAATAAAATGACTTAATAATAACAAACCTCCTCCGTCAACGATGGGATCGAGTTATAGTGCCACCAAATCAAACTTTTTGCAGTGCAGCCACATTTGCCTTTTTGGGAAGGACCTAATGCGATCTATTTTCGTGCCTCTCGCCGGTGCCTCCAATGAGGGAAGGTTATGGGCGCGCGCTACCCTGATTAGGTAGGTGGAAATAAGCCTTGTGTGCCCAGGTTTGGTTTTGAGCTCATGTGCCCATTTGGGACCGTTTTGTTTTGCCACGACGGTGGTCGTTGGTGCCTTTGGTAGGTACGGGGCCACCCAGGACTGAACCCAAAAGAAGTGTTGGTCGGAGTGGCCGGGAGAGTGTCATGGCAGTAGGTCGGTTTTGTCGGAACAACGTTGGTCCACCCGAATGGGAGTGCGAGGCCATGGGTTTGCGGTGTGGGTACAATGCGCTACCTCTATAGAGTGTTTATAAAGTCTATCCATAGCCACAGAATTCTTAGTAGGTCACACTATCGGGTCTTGGTCGAAATGGAGGATAAACCTGAAATTACTAAGTTGATAAATAAATATGTGATAACATTAATGTGGTGACTTGGACTACGAGACAGTCGTGAGTAATGATGATGATGTGTTGATATGATCACGAGACGAGGTCTCGGTGAGTGTGAACCAAGTGTGGTTCCATTTGTGATCCATGAGTGATCACCGTTTGGTTACAAGGTAACCAGTTGAACCGAGTATGGTTCCGTTTGTGATCCGTGAGTGATCGCAGTTCGGTTGCGAGGTAACCCGTTGGTAAGAGAGTCCGAGAGGCTCGGTGCACAAGTTTGGTTGCATTGCATGAGTAATATGTTTGCATTTAAAGAACCATGGCAGAACAGGAGATAGTTGCATAAAGTTAACATGCTATGTCTGCATTGGATATGACATGTAATTTTTATTCAGCATAGTTTCATGATGCCATGCCATGCCATGCTTGATTGATATGCTAGATTATGCCATGAGGGAGATGATATGCTATGTTTTATTGTTGCCATGTTAGAAGCATGTTTTGATATGCCATGTTATTACGATGTTAGTAGATGCTATGATGTTGTTCATGCTTAGTTGATCTATATCATGCCATGTTTAGTAATTGATATGAGATAGGTTGTTGCATGCGCTTGGTTCTTGCTTTGTCTTCTGCTTGTTTGGATGCTACGTACTTGGTTGTCTTGCAAGTACATTCAATGTACTTACCTGGCGTGTCATGCCAACTTGTAGGTCATATCAGGATTGTTTGCTTGATTGGTCGCGCTAGGCCGTAACCTTGCCAGTCCCGTGAATCGTGGAGCCCAGCCAGAGGTGATGAGCCGCTAAACCAAGACTTCCGCCGCCATTTAAGTAGCCTTAGGGCTATGCCAGATAATTGTATTCATCAATGATGTAACCTTATACACATGTATTTGATGAATATTATTGTACCTAGAATGCTGTATCATGGACGTGTCGTGCGTCAGGTGTTATCCTGGGATGACGTGCGAAGGCCCCCTGCTCCATTCGGATCGGGGTGCCACATGAAGCATAGTCACCATTTTTTGCGTGTATATGTGTGCATTAGACATTCTGTTATTAACTCATCTAAAATTAAAATTGGGTATGTCCATGCCATATATGCTCTTTGCTATTGAGACATTGTGATATGCCATTTTTGGTGTCATGTTAGCCTGGATAACCTTATGGTCTGAACCCTTGTACTTGATGGTTTCCGTGTGTGTATCTATGGATGCGCCCAATAGGTAGTATATAATGTTTAATATTTTTCTCAAATATGGGAAGTGAAGTGAAGGAAAATTTCTTTCGAGTAATTTGATACTATAACAGATACTAATATATTTAAGCACATATATGGTCCTTCTATCTTTCCTGTGGACATACATGTTACTTTGCTCACAGAATGTTAATTGGCTCACTGAAAATTTGCATACTTATCAAACAACTGCTGAGCTCTCTTTACTTTGGGCACTGTTTACCGGCATCTCAATATCGGCCTAGCATGTCTGCTTACCGCCATCAACAGGTACCGCTCTCTCCCATTCTCCTCTAGAAAAATACATGAATAGAGAATTCACAGCAAACTGGACAAGATCAGTATACTAGCATTGTTACACTATTAATTATGAAATACTGCAAGGTGGATATGGTTCTAATAGTATCATGCAACTATTCATTATATTATTGTCCTATGCAGCTGCATTTGATAATAATTCACTACTAGGGAAAAGCCTATACACAGAATCTTACCAGCAGCGCGCTCTAAAATAAGGCGTTGCTGCTAATTAGCAGCACCGCTTGATATAAAAACGCGCTGCTGAAAGGGAAGTAGCAGCAGCGCTCCCACGCGAAACCGCGCTACTGCTCTAATTGCCAAGACCTCGCAACCCAGCTAGTTATAGCAGTAGCGCCCTATAGTGAACCGCGCTACTGCTATAGAAGTTAGCAGCAGCCGCTTCTAAGAAAATCGCCACTGCCACGATCAGCCCACAAGTTTAGTCCCACCTCGCTCCATGAACAGTGGTGTTTACCACCTTAAATATGTTACTTCTGAAACTATCACAACCAGTTAGTCTTCACTGAACTCTATGTGTGGAATTTGTGGCGCAATATGAGTCCTCTCCAGTTCCTACCGGAGTGGACTCATATTGACAATTCAGATTGTACACAAAAAGATCATTGATGGCCAATGTATTTTTTTATGCGTGCTTAGACTTAGCAGCAGCGTTTTTCAGTAAAATGCGCTATAGCTACATTAGCTATAGCGCGGTTCCTAAAGTGAGCTACTGCTAGTTCGACTTAACCCCGCTCAAAATTTCACTAAGTCCTCCTCCCCTGTTCCCTACTCCTCTATCGCCGCCGCCCGAGCCCGAGCCTGCCCTCACCGCCGCCGCCAGAGGCCGCCCTCAACCTCACCGCTGGCGCCCGCCGCCGCTCTCGACCTCACCGTCGCCGCCGCCTCCCCCACCCTCTCCGCTCTCGACCTCACCGCGCCGCTCTCGACCTCACCATCGTCCGACGCCACCGAGGTACTCCCTCCTTCCGTGCCTCCTCCTCCAACCGCACCCTCCTCCCTCCTCCTACCACCATGCCCTCCTCCCTCCACTGCGCCGCCTCCTCCTCCTAGTCCTCGCCTCCCTCCTCTCTCCTCCCTCCCTCCCTTGTTTCTGTTCTTGAAAATCGTAGGTGTTTTGAATAAAATAGAAGTAAGAAAATTTAGGGCAGTATGATTAATAGTAGTTGTAGTTGAACTATTTTAGTTGTAGTTGAACTAGTTTAGTAAGTAAATTAATAAACTAGTTGAACTAGTTGAATTAATAGAACTAGTGTATTTTTAGTAAGATAATTAATATAACTAGTTGAACTACTTTATTTTTAGAAAGAACTAGTTTTTTAGTAAGATAATTAATATAACTAGTTGAACCACATATTCTATTTATAGTAAGTTTATATTTAGTAAGAACTAGTTGAATTAATAAACTAGTTGAACATGTCATATTTGTTGTTATTTTTTAGTTTAAGCAATTATTCGGGATGTATTAGTGATAACTTATACGGTTTTTGCTTTTGAAGAAATCAAGGAGCCCCTCCATCATCCTCGCCGTCGTCCCCGTCACCGACCCCCTCCGACATCGAGGTGAGACCAGCCAAATATACATGTATATCTTTTGTTGCTCAAATAGGATAGTGGTTGCCAAGTGGCCGTTCATGTTCAGTTTACACCTCCGAGTAGCCTATGTTTTGCCGGAGTGTTGATTAATTTCCGTTCCGGCAAATTTCAGGTGCTTGATATGTCCTTTTTTAGCAAAGGTCATGCCGGATTTTTCAGGCCTATGTTTTTTAGTACATATATTTAATTGTACAAGTTTAATCTTTGAATTATGGATGCAGGAAATGTCGTACTCAGACGATGACAGTCTCCCGGGGGAGTGCAGCTGGTGCCACGACGATCGAGGTATGTGCGAGTGTTCGTTGAGTCGATTTAAGATCGGCGCTTCAAAGCATTAAGCTCGAGGAGACCTTCGACGTTGAAACGGTACGCAACAACGACAAGATTTTTTTTCGTAATTAAGCATGACTTCAACTATTTCAACGTCTAATTTTCATCTTTTACAATTCGACAAGCTTATCCCATGCCATGCAAGACGCTATGTCTTGGAGAGGATGGGTTTTGAAGACCATGAAAATTTTGAAACAAAGAAAATACACCAAAGGACCCATCATGATATGGATTTTGAAGTAAATCTGTACAATGCTCAGAGCGTAACCCATTTTGGTTGCCAAAATTGGGAAGCACTTTGCAAAATGTATGGTTTTTATGAGGGTATGATTGTCACCATGGATCTTGGTGATCCTGACATCGAGCAAGACAATATGGACATTTGGGTCCTTGTTGATAGGCTTCCGATTCTACCGCAATGTGAGTTTCTCAGACATAGTTGTTAACTAATTTGTATTGTTTATTTCAAAATAGTTGAAAGCTTATTTCCGTTGACAGCTTATTTTGAATCTTCAAAGAATGTGCAGAAGATGGTAGACAAAACCCACTACAGTGGTGGCTCCGAATTAACTTATAAGGAGAAAAATCATCTGATCGCATTTTGTACTTTCTTTGAGAATTACAATACCTATTATCGAACTCCTCCAAATTATGCTGAATACGTGCCACTAGTGCACGTGTTGAACCACGATAACTTCTATGGAGATACCCTGGTAAGATTTTTTACTATTACGACATCCGTGCATCTTTTGCATACTTCCAAAACTAGTACATCATTGCTAACTACGAAGTTATTACTATGTTTTTCAACAGAAAATCCCGATGGATTGTGTGCCTCATCTGATGTATTAAAATGGTCGCCTTGAAGTTCTGAACATACAACCAGGTCATCCTACGGATCTCACCTGTGCATATCGGATTTCTAAAACCGGTGAACACATGCTAATCAAAGAATGGAAAAAATGTTTGGACATTCGCAAGGAGGTTCTTGGAAGTAACATTAAGCGAAAGGCAAGAATTGGAGACAGGATAATCTCCATTCTCCATAATGGAGAGTCAGGGGCTATCTTGTTTTTTTTGCTATTTTACCTTAGAGAATATAGTAGGTCCTAAGAGAATGTAGTAGGTCCTACGAGGTACAATATGTTTATTATGTGATACAATGTGTTAGAGTTGATGATGAGGAGTACTTGTGAATACGACTAGTGACCAATTTGCTATGTGATGTCTCATTGATGAAAACGATGATCTTGAGGAGGTGTTATATGACAATGATGTATTATGATGATAAGTTGTTAATGATATGATATGATATTTATTATATCATTGGGTGAAAGAACCGCGAATTATTTTCAAGTGGATGTCCATCCACTTGAAACTAGTCCAAGGTTGTTTCACCTACTCATTATGATGTAAAAACAGTCTCTAAATTCCTGTTGTATGAAAAAGTGTGTAAAGGTGTATGAAATAGAACATGAAATAAAAAAGAAATAAAATACAAAATAATAGTAGTAGCGCGGGCAAGGAGGAGCGCTACTACTAATTGCCAGCAGCGCTGCTCTGGAGAAGCGCAACTACTAGATCATTTTAGCAGCAGCGCGGGTCCAGGCCGCTTTGCTAAGCTTTAGTCAGAGCGCCATATCGATGGCGCTCACCTGCAGGTACTGATAGGCCTAAAACCGCGCTGCTGCTAGGCTTTTCCCTAGTAGTGGTTGCCTTATATTTAGGAACGGAAGGAGTACTTAGTTTGTTACATTGGATCTCTTGGTGATTAATTTCCCCATGCTGGAGGATTCATGCTTGTTCACTACCCTTTTGTATGCATGGTTGATTGCATGCATTGTCTTTTGCTTGTTGCTCGCAATGGTTGTTCAATAGATTTTCTATATTCCATTCAATATGTCTACTTATAATTATCAAATGTTATTATGAATGTTAGCCGTGTGTACATACTATGTTAGGGAGGAGCATAAATATTAGCACATGTGTATTTTGCCAGAACACAACATTTGCTAAACAAACTGCACATGGCTTCATTTATTCTGAGCATATTCTTACATAGTATAGTGATATTTATTTATTTATTGCAAGTATGTGAATCATACCCTATTGAAAAGTATGTAACCACAACAAATGCAATGTATTTATTTGATAATAGAGTATGTAAACTAGAACCTATCCCACATTTCTATTCTTTAATATATTTATTAGTTTGATGAGTTACTCCTCTTGATAGTCAGAAAATTGCAACTACACATATGTTTCTTGCTTTGATATGATTCTTGCTTCTACTGACTGCATAACAGTGTGACAATGAGATTCTAAGTTTGAATTCATATATCATTGTATGGTTTATGATTTACATTTTCAGGGGTTGTTAATTATAACATTTTGTTAAGTATGTGGTTGTTCTTTTGGAGACTAGGAAACAAGCTAACATACATTTTTGTCGGCAAGACTTTTACCTACCCTTTGATGTTACAGATTGCTAATCTTGCAATACCATTTTGTGGAGATGGAACATGCACATTAACTTTTTGACATGTTTGGGCCAAACAATGTGGAACATGGAGGGTGTCCTGTCCTGAGACCCGAGCCATTCACATGTATCATAACGCTTTCCCTTACCTCTGGTGCATCATGCCAATGTATTTCTTTTTGCTAATTCCGCAACCGCTAATGAGTTACCTAAAGTTGAATCTATATTGAATACTCATTTACTTTAATAACTTGGTCAATACTTGATGTGCGCCTAGAAAAGTGTAGCTACACATTGGAATCTTAAATTTTATTTCAGGGTGGCATTTGTATCTTTATCTGGAAATAATACTTACTTGTTAACCTCTGTTGTACTATCATGATAGTCGTTGTTAAGCTACAATGAGAACATTTTGTCCAACCTTTTTCCTATAGTGGGTGGTTGTCTTGTGAAAAAATACCTCTGTACTGCACTTTCTTGTGAAAAAATACCTCTGTACTGTACTGTCATGACACTTTGGTTGTCTTATCATAATTGTAGTTGTGTCCTTCTTATAATAGTATATGCGTCTTACAACAAAGATGTTTCAATTCAATCGCTATGTGGTCTGCATGTTCTTCTCATGTGTGATCTTTCTTGATGCTAGGATATTCTGCAATCCAGAAGAACTGGCTACTCAGAAGTGGATGACAGTGAACAGGAGAAGCTATGGTTTCCTGATTTGTTGTTATGTGTACGTGTTGTCATGAAGCATAGTGGTTCTGGCTTTGTGTAAAATCATTATAAGTATAGTACCTCTTTAGAGGAGTTGAACGCTGAACTATGTATGTGATTCATGTACCTGAAGTATCCACTATGATGCCTATTGCTGAAACGAATATAACTATTTATTGATAATATTAATTTCTTGCTGGAATTATCTATGATGCCTTTTTTGAGGTAAATCCACGATGCCTAGTATAACAAAAATGTGCAAAATAACGACTTTGTCAAGTTAACAAAATTAATGTGCTAATTGATAGGATCGGTCTATGGATGTGGCCCAAAAATGAAATGGGCTAAAATAAATGGGCTATATTATTGGGCTTTGCTCATTTAGATACCTTATTGGACTGGGCTGGTGAAAATTATGACCTTATTTTTTAGTCATCGGTAATGTCATCAAGGCTGCCACATCATCACCTTAGCCACATGGTTGAAGCCATGTCAGATCCTACATGGATCAAGTAGACCTCTAGTGAAGAAAACTATTAGTCAAAGATTTATCGACCAAATGTTTTTGGTCATAGAATCTTTGACAAAAACATTCAAAAGGTCATGTTTGTTCGTTCTTGACGGCCAACTATTGACCATCCAAATATGGTCATAAAAAGGTCATAGATGGATAACAACGATGATTCTTTGACCAAAATTGAGGGTCACAATTGAGTGTTTTTCTTGTAGTGGGAGGTCAGTACGTTTGGGGGTATATAAAGAATTTTTTATCTTGGGAAACAAGCAAACGGGAGAAAACGTAGTCCAGAAGGTTCCCGAGGTGGGCACAACCCACCTGGGCGCGCCAGGGGCCCCTGGCGCACCCTGGTGTCTTGTGTCCCCCTCGGGTGCCTTCCTGGTTATTTCTTATTTTCCTAATTTTTAAAATATTTCAAACTGACAGAAAATATTTTTGCGGATTTTTCGGAGTCCATTTACTTACCGTATCATGTACCTTCTCCTTTTTTGTTACTCTGGAGTGTTCCAGAAGGCTTCTTTTATGTGTTCCTCCATTTAAATAGTTTGGCATTTTCATAAGCTTGGGTTCTCCATTCATCTAATGAGCTAATGTCAAATAACCTCTTTTCACCAGCAAGTTTGAAATCATAGTTGAGTTCTTTAATTCCCCAATATGCTTTATGTTCTAACTCTAGAGGCAAACAACAAGCTTCTCCAAAAACCATTTTATACGGAGACATACCAATAGGATTTTTATATGCTGTTCTATAAGCCCAAAGTGCATCATCTAATTTTTTAGACCAATTCTTTCGGGACCTATTAACTGTTTTCTATAATATTAGTTTTATTTGTCTATTGCTAAGTTCAACTTGACCACTAGATTGAGGATGATAGGGTGATGCAATTCTATGGTTAACATCATACAAGGCAAACATTTTATGAAAAGCACCATGAATAAAGTGTGAACCACCTTCAGTCACTAAATATCTAGGGACTCCAAACCTCAGGAAAATAACTTGTTTTAAGCATTTTAATGGAGGTGTTGTGATCAGCACTACTAGTTGAAATAGCTTCTAACCACTTAGTGACATAATCAACATCAACCAAAATATGTGTATACCCTTTACAGGAAGGAAAAGATCCCATATAATCAAAAACCCAAACATCAAATGGTTCAACAGCAGGTGAATAATTAGTAGGCATTTCTTGATGCTTACCGATATTACCAATTCGTTGACATTCATCACAAAATAAAACAAACTTACGGTCATCCTCGAAGAGAGTAGGCCAATAAAAACCAGATTGCAATACCTTATGAGTAGTTCTATCTCCCGCATGATACCCTCCATAAGCTTCGGAGTGACATTTCCGTCAGATTTGTCCCTATTCATGCTCAGGTACACAGCGTCTAATAATATCATCTACTCCTTCTTTATAAAGACGTGGGTCATCCCAAAAGTAATGTCTTAAATAATAGCAGAATTTTTTTTGTTAGTATGTGAAACTAGGTGGCATGTATTTAGCAACAATATAATTAGCATAGTCAGCATACCAAGCAGTGATATGAGAAACATTTATTGCAGCTAGTTGTTCCTCAGGAAAGCTATCATTAATAGGTTGTGGATCATCAAGGAAATTCTCTAACCTAGACAAGTTGTCAGCGACAGGGTTCTCAGCTCCTTTCCATCAGTTATAAGTAAATCAAATTCTTCTAGCAAGAGAACCCATCTAAGGAGTCTAGGTTTAGTGTCTTTCTTTTCCATAGGATATTTAATAGTAGCATGATCGGTGTGAACAATAACTTTAGAATCAACAATGTAAGATCTGAATTTGTTACAAGCAAACACAGCTGCTAAAAATTCTTTCTGAGTAATAGCATAATTTCTTTGGGCATTGTCTAGAGTTTTACTAGCATAATGAATAACATTTAACTTCTTATCAATTCTTTGTCCTAGTGCTGCACCAACAGCATAGTTTCAAAAGGAGAGTTCCAATCAGGTGGTTGAACAATAGGTGCAGAAAATAAGATTTTCTTAAGTGTTTCAAAGGCTTCTGCACAATCATCATCAAAAACAAATGGAACATCCTTTTGTAAATGATTTGTAAGAGGCCTAGAAATTTTAGAGATGTCTTTAATAAATCTCCTACATAAACCAGCATGACGAGAACTACGAATACCTTTAATATCTCTGGGACATGGAATTTTCTCGCTTTAGCTTTATCCACCTCAATACTTCATTCAGAAATTTTATGCCCCAAGAGAATACCTACATTAACCATAAAGTGGCACTCCTCCCAATTCAAGACAAGATTAGTTTGCTCACATCTCTGCAAAACTCGATCAAGGTTGCTCAAGAAATCATCAAAAGAAGTTCCATAAACAGAAAAATCATCCATGAAAATGTCGGTGTGGAACGACTCCTATGGGATCACAAGAATCCCTACTATGGTTGCCGGGGCACAGGGTTGCAAAAAGAGTAGGATTAGTAATCAACACAAGGATTGTTTACCCAGGTTCGGGCCGCGAGGATGCATAAAACCCTAGTCCTGCTTTTGGAGGATGTATTGAGTGTTTTTGAGCCCTTGAACTAGCTACGGTGGCTGAGCAGTTCCATGGAGCCGACCTCTTCTCCAGTACGCCATGGGCCTCCTTTTATAGTCGAAAGGGGCTGCCACAGTGGCAGACAGGAGGTGGAAAGGCATACAGTGCTACAAGCTTATCGCTCGTATTACAGGATAGGACGCATTTAATGCGCCACTGAGGTGTCCCCTAGCTTTATCGTGGACGGGAGCGAGGCCCGTCCCGTCCGTCACCGCTCCTCCTTGCTTCGACACGCGCCCTGGTGAGCGATGCATGCGGCGCCATGTAGGCAGGCAGGCAGCTGAGGTGGCACGGTGGTAGGGTCTTCATGAATATCTACATGCCGCCACGCATGTGCTTGCTGATCTGGTCTGGGAGCTGCGTGTTGGCACACAGGTGCCAGCCAAGCTGCTTGAGCTGGCAGCTGCATGCAAACAGCGGTGTAGACTTGGCTGGTGCGGGCCTGGAGGTGGGCCTGCTGGCGTCCTCGATGAGGGCCTTACCGGGTGGCCCGGCAAGGGTCCTGCCCTGGCGCGCTGCCGTCCCTGACAAGGATCTTGCCGTGGGTCTTGTGGCTCTCCTCGGCAAGGATCTTGGCGAGGACCGTTGTCTTTCAATCCTCATCTGATCTTGAATATTCCTTGGTCTGCATGCCACCATGGAGATGCCTCCCGAGCCCTAGTTCCAACGTGGTTGGTTGAGTTGGAACCCGTGGGCTCGAGGGTGGCTCACTCCGCTGGTGTGGGCGAGCCGTCCCGGCAAGGGTCTTGTCGGGGCTGCTGAGACTACCCCCGGCAAGGGTCTTGCCGGGGGAACCTACTTCGCCTCTCTGCTTCTTTGTGTTCTTGGCCTTGGTGTTGCTCTGGCTGTCTTGGGCTTTGGTTTTACCTCGGTTCACCTCCCCTGTTCTGCTTGGTATGGCCGTGGGCGCGGCTCCGACTGTTCGTGCACAGGTAAAGGGGTACAAAGGGGCGCCCCTTCTTTTGTACACCGACAGGAGCCCCCAGGCCTGGGCCACACATAAGCGCAACATGATGTTGGGCCAGGCCCAAAACGCTGCGCGGGCAAGCGGGGCGGTTCCTGGACGCATGCGTCACATCATAGTAAATGGGCAGCGCAGCCCGCACCTTCCCATAAAAAGGGATAACCACGAGCGCACTGTTCCTTTACCCTCCGCGCAATCCCAATCTTGGTAGTCTCTGTTCGTCTTCCTATTCTTCCCCAAGCTTCGCTCTCGTTCGCCGCCGTCGTGTTCCTATCGACCTCCGTTTCTTGTCACCCTCCCCCAGCCGCCATGGCGCCCAAATCCACCAAGGGCAAGGGAGTGGCCAAGGATGACGGAGCGACGGAGCTACCAGAGAGTGCGTTGGTGGTGCAGCGGACGCAGTCCGCCTACTTCCCCTCGACAGTTGATGTGTTCGAGCTCCTGGAAGCCTTCAAGGCTCTGTGGGGTGTTGAGCAGCCCGGACAGCAGCCCTCGGCACAACCCCCAACATAAGTTCACCGCTCACTCCTCGTCGACATGTGTCAGGGGTATGATACTTCGGCGCTGACCTTGCCGCGTATGCAGGAGGAGAGCAGCAGCAGGAGGAGCCACAGAGGGCTACTCCCATCATGCCGCCCCCATTGACCACACCGCCCCGGGGGGTGTCTCCGGCAAGGGCGCCAAGAACCGAACCCACACACATGGAGGAGGAGGAGAACCTGGGTGCTGGTGGCTTCGCCTCGGCGCCAGATGTCGGCGGGGAGGGGACTTCTAATTCCCAGCCTGGCACCGGTAAGTCTCCAGCCTCTCGTCTCTGCTTTTTCCCTTCTCTTTGAATCGATCATCTTGGATCTATCCCACCTTCTTCTTGATATCTAGATCCTCTCTCGGCGGACCGGGAGGACGTGGACACTGTTGGGGATATTACCACTAGGGGTAAACCGGCCAGAGCAGGCCGGGTTAACTTCACCAGTAGTTGAACATGTTAAAGCCCAAGTAGACAGCAGAGGGCCTATGGCCCATAGCCGGTTCACGCTAGTAGCTATAAACTGGCGCCAATATGTATCTTGTGTTGTAAGTTAGGAATAGCAGACACCGAGCCGGATACGTCTATGAACCGTCATCGGGACACTATAAACCGATGGGCGTCACCCATGTATATAAGGGGACGACGCGACGGCGGTTTGAGACAGACAACAACAATTCGAGGCCTAGGCGAAGCTTGTTTGCTCCCTAGTCATCGAAACCCCATCAATTCCATCACAACTAGATGTAGGCTTTTACCTTGATCAAAGGGGCCGAACTAGTATAAACTCTCGTGTCCTTGTGTCCGCTTTAACCCCTTCAAGTTAACCCGTAGTGATGGCTCCATGACTAAGTCATTTCATGAGGACATCTGCCGTGACAAAACCACGGCAGTTGGCGCCCACCATGGGGCCATCGCATGATGGTTTGACGTTCTTGGAGGGCAAGTTCGAAGGACTCAAGGGCTATGCTGTGGGCCGGATGACCAAGAGTCGCCGCGGCAAGCTCTACATTGACGACGCAGGATGGGGCCCCGAGGCCGGCTCAATTGAGTACGGGTGTCGGGTCCCCTTTGGGGGCATACACGTCTTCATCGGCAAGATCGGTGAACCGGGTCCTGAGCCGGACATCTGCACCGACCTCGTCGAGACGGCTCAGCGTGCGAGATCTGCCCGGGTTAAACCGGCCGTGAAGTGTGCCTTCGTGGGGGTCATCCACGGAGGAGAGTATGAGGATGGATCGGGATATGGTAGCGAGACCATCGTCTATTCCGGCAACAAGTCCTCAACCGGAGAAACCGAATCGCTGTATCAATTGTAAGACGACCGGATTGGGGGCTGTTCCAACGGCGATAGTATTCCGGACCCCTCCGATCTGCCCAACCGGGTTGGAATATTCATGGCCGGTACACAAGCGGCGATCCACTCTTCGACCGCAGCATCAATGTTCTTCGGATCATCAGTGGCGGCGGCGGCTGGGGCAGGAGGTCCTGCGCGCCCGCCGGCTCAAGTCTGATCTGATCTGTTTGATGCACTAGTTGTGCTCATGGCAGAGGCCAACCCGGCGAATAAGGATGCCCACAACACAGAAATTGCAAAGGTGAGAGAGCAGATCGCTCAGGCCAAGGCTGATCTCGCAGCTGAGAACGACAGGATGGCCGCAGAGCGCGCCGCTTTAGACGCCCAGGCCTATAAGCTTATGCTGGATCAGAACGCATCGTATGAGGTCTTGAAGCGGAAGCACTGGTCCCGCTTGCCTTCGGTTTTCGACGCCAGAAACCTCTTTCACACCCCAGGAGCAGGAACCAGTAATCCGCCAGAGGTAAACCAGGCGGAGGTGCTGGGGCCAGGCGCACCGGTCCAACCTCGCCTAATGGAACCTCCTCGGCAGAACAATATTGTACCTCAGCTTGTCCAGACACCTCCGGGTCATTATTCCAATCCTATGGACAATCTTCTCGCAGCCGCTTCACGACTGGAGGCCATCCCGATCGAAGGTGATTCCCCGCAGGCGGTGGAGACACGCCGGGTCAAGGAGCTCCTTCGGACTGCTTTGATTCAACACGAGGCATACTCATACAGCCGTGACCGGATTCACTCCACCCCTCGTCCGAGCCGGAGCTCTGATGGCGTGTGGAGGAGCCGGGCCGTATCAAGCAACGCACGGAATCTGTGAAGCGGCCCGCGGCAATAACCCGGTAGGCGGTCTTCGCGATGCTCGTGAAGTGGTAGACAGGGGCCTGTGCACGCAGGAGGCCGGGTTAGCAGCACAAGACGAGCCACGTCAACTTACGCCGGTTCGTCCCACTGTTTCAGTCGAGCCAGGAGTCACTTCTAGCTCCTTGGGGGTGCCCTGTCTCTTCCCCGCTCTACACATTGTGCGCTTACCTAAAGACTTCAAGGGTCCGTGCAAGGTACCAAATTACACTGCCGATTTGTCTCCAGAAGCATGGGTAGAGAGTTACGAGATGGCCATGGAGATGCTAGATGTGGATGAGGCCGCGTGTGCAAAATACTTTACCATGATGCTTGAAGGGACGGCTCGTACCTGGTTAAAAGGCTTGCCGCCCAATTCTATCAGCTCATGGGCTCAGTGGCGAGCCCGGTTTAAACAGCCCATGTCAATAGTGGACTTAGCTGTCACATCCCTAGTCCTGGTATGCAGTAGGCTAGCCCTTCATGTGTGCATCATGTTTAACTTTTCAAATGAACTTGAAATGGGGATGTTCAAACCCTAGCATAAAAAGGAATCCACCAGGTTCAACTAAAATATTTTTGATGAACCCAAATGGCCTTCAAAAATGTTCATCATTTTTGGAAAATGCTGAAACAACAACGGAGGTGATGCACCTTTTGCATGACATTTTGGATTGTTGAATTAACACATATTGTATTTTGAATTGGAGCAAATAAATACTATAAATAATTTATTGCTCCAATAATTCTGATTTTTGTTGAGGGGCTTTGGAATAATCCTTTTTAGTCCCTGCAAAATTTATCAGAAGCAACAAAATTAGCTTGGTTCAAAAACCAAATTAAAACAAGTGTCAGAAATAAAAAACAGAAATAAAAGAGAGAGAGAGAGAGAGAGAGAGAGAGAGTTACCTGGCGCTTACCTACGGCCGAGAGGCCCTGCTCTGTGTGGCCCATCTAAGCTCGCCGGCCCAGCCCTCCTCCTCTCTGTCGTGTTCCTCCCCCTCGCCCTGAAGCAGCACGGTGGCGAGCACCGACGCCAGCCTTGCCACCTCCTGCTTGCCACCGAGGCGCCCCCGATGCGTCTGGACACGCCCCGCGGCCCCTCTGCCTCTCCCGAGCACACCCGAGCGGAGCTCGTCATCGCCGACGCCGTTTGCCACGGCCACCGAGCTCCCCTCGCCTTCCTGCGCTTTCCACGGTCTCCGCCATCGTCCGCCGCTCCGCCCCACCCTGTCCCCGAGCGTTGGGACGGCCTGCATCACCGGTTGCTTCGTCTTCTTCCTCCTCGGTCGTCAGAAGCCGCACGCGCCGATTCGTCGTCTCCGACGCGTCCCCGAGCCTGCTGAACCGCTCTCTGGCCTCCCTGTGAGCTACCGCATCTCCCCCTTCTCATCCTTTTGTTGTTTGCACAGTCTAGCTAGCCCCCACCACCTTGCCCGAGAATCCCTCGCCGCCGGCCATGGCGCCGTCGCGGCCACAGCCGTCGTCGCTTGCATATGAGTCCGCCAACGCGCTCAGTGCGTCCGAAGGAGCTCAAAGCACCCAACTGTTGCTCCTCCCGTGCTCCGTGGCGTGGTTTTCGGTCGAGCCCGAACTCCGGCGGCCGCCCGGCTCGTCGCCGCCACTGCTACACACACTCCCAACACACCACACAGCCACCATAGGATGCGCCGCACTGCCAGCAACTCATAGCCGCGAACCATGCTTGAAACCGTCCCCTATAGCGCCTTCCCGCAGCGTCTCCGTCATCGGTTCTGGTCGCCGCCGGCGGAACTCCGGTGATGTCTACGTGGCCCATCATTAGCCACTAATGACACTGCTAATTAACGCTAGAGCCACTTACAGACGGGCCCCACTGCCTAATTAAGCCGGGTTTGTTCCTGTTTAAATAAAACTAACCCCCCGCCGGCCCCACAGGTCAGTTTGACCTGGCCCCATCACACTTTGACCGACCCCACCCGTCAGCATTGACTCCGCTGACGTGGCCGTTGACCAGTCCCACCTGTCAGCCACACAAACCAGCCTGAGACACTGACATATGGGTCCCACAGGTCAGGTTTGACCTGGACCATCTCTGTTGACCGCTGACATCATAGTGACGTCATGCTGACGCAGTAACTCTCCTGGAATTTAAATAAATCTTAAATGGTTTATTTATTTTAGAAAATGTTATAAACTTCTAAAAATCATATAAAATCAACCGTAACTCCGAATGAAATAATTTGTATATGAAAAATGATCAGAAAAATCCAATCTATCCATCTGCACCATTTTCATGCATGTTAGAACAACTTTTGTTCACTGTTTAGGTCAAATCAAGTAAATGGCATTTGAATAATCACATATGGAGTTTGAATTTGAATCTTGTATTCAAACCAACTTCATTTAATCTGTTGCTAGTTGCATTAGCTCTAATCATAGCATATTGCCATGTCATGATCATGCATCATATTGTGCATTGCATTGATTGTGTTCTTCCTTGTTTGTCGGTGTTTGTCCCCTCTCGATAGACGTGGTACCGATGATGAGTTCGATGACACCGATGAAGAACTATGTTATCTTCAGAAGTGCCAGGCAAGCAAAACCCCCTTGTTCATTCTGATATAATCCCACTCTCTCGCTCCTGCTCTCTTTTACTACATTAGGACAACTACGATTCATCTGTTACTTGCTGCGGTAGCTGAACCCCTTTATCCTCTGCATGACCTGTCATTGCCACAGTAAATAGATGAAACCCACTAGCATGAGTAGGAGTTGTTTGAGCCTGATGTGCCTACTCATTCATGCTTGTTTGTCATTCACCTCTTTGCTTAGAGTTGAGTCAGTCTGATTTATCGGGATGAATCGAAGGTGTGTGAACATGTCCCTCTTGTTGAGAGCTAAGTGTGTGAACTCGATTTGGTAAAGGTAGCGGTGAGAGGCCATGTAGGAGTACATGGTGGGTTGTCTCATTGCAGCCGTCCTCATGAACTGAGTTCTGTGTTTGTGATCCATGAACAGTTACTACCACACATTGGGTTCCGGTAACTCGACCCCTCTCGACTTATTAATCAACTTGATCTCTGTCCAGGAGTTGCAACTAGTTTCTGGTGTTTGTAGGTAGTGTTAGTAGTCTACCAAGTGGCACCCGGTACAGGTGGGCTTGGGACAGACTAGGCACCATGGCACGGTGTACCAAGGATAGAACCACCCGCCGAGGTGGGCTTGGGAACCCTGCACACATCGTTTGGGGCCCTGAGCGACACCCCGGCCGGATCTCCTTGCAGATGGAACCCGAATAGGCGATAAACCTGGACTAGAGACTTGTGTGGTTAGTCAGGTTGTGGTCGACTCCCTCGCCAGGCTTCCGCTTGAAGGTTGCCGAGATAAACAAGGTGTACATGGCGGTAAGTGGAGAGAGCGTGTGTGAAGAAGTACACCCTTGCAGGGTTAATATGATCTATTCGAATAGTCGTGTCCGCGGTAAAGGACTTCTGGGTTGCCTGTACAGTTCATAAACAAGTGAAAGTGGATACTCTAAAATGCGCAAGATAAGCGTGAGTGCTATGGATGGCGTTCTCGTAGGGAGACGGGAGCGGATCCATAGTGGTGTATTGATATGGTGAATATGTGGACTCGTGTGCGCCACCTCAACAGAGTTACTTGCAGTCGTAGTTTAGGATAGCCACCGAGTCAAAGCTGGCTTGCTGCAGTCAAACTCCACCACCCCCTTTGTTGATAATGATGCATATGTAGTTAGTTCTGATGTAAGTCTTGCTGAGTACATTTGTACTCACGTTTGCTTATTTTATGTTTTTTAGAGAGACGTCAGTCTCGCTAGTAGTTCTGCGTGGACTTCGACGTTTAGCTTGTTACCTCAGCTAGATGTTGTGCCCTCGGTAGGATCTTGTAGATAGTCAGGCTTCTAAGCCTTTTTCATTTATAGTTGTCTGTACTCAGACGTGTTTAGCTTCCGCTTGTGCTTTGACTTGTATGCTCTGAATGTTGGGTCATGAGACCCATGTCTGTAATATCTCCCTCCTCGGAGCCTAAGGAATAAATACTTGAGTCATAGGGTTGTGTTGTGATGCCATGTTGTATTTGCACATATCGAGCATATTGTGTGTATGTTTGTAATGCTTGGTATGTGTGGGATCCGACAATCTAGTTGTTTATCCTTGGCAGCCTCTCTTATGGGGAAATGTAGTCTAGTGCTTCCTTGAGCCATAGTAGTCCGCTACAGCCCGTTTCACCGGAGTCTTGCTAGCCCAAAGACTACCGCTTTCTGGACACTTGATCGGCCGGCATGTGTTTCACTTCGTTCCTATGTCTGTCCCTTTGGGGAAATGTCACGCGGTGACATCCGGAGTCTGCCTAGCACACTGCTACCCGGGGTCCCGGAGTCCTGTTAGCCCAGTGCTACAGCCCGGATTCACGCTGCTGACCGACATGCTCGAAGTTGATTCATGTATGCCTGTCCCCATGGGTTAGTGCCGCTTTGGGTTCACGACTAGCCATGTCGACCCGGGTTCTCTGTCATATGGATGCTAGCGACACTCTCATATACGTGAACCAAAAGGCGAAATGGTCCGGGCCATGGTAAGGCGACAATTGGGAATACCGTGCGTGAGGCCGCAAAAGGGATATGAGGTGTTACCGGCTAGATTGATGTGACTTGGAATCGGGTCCCGACAGCTTTGTTATCGTGAGCTTTGTTGCTGTCAGGATTACCACGTAAACTGGTCGAAGTTGTGTCTAGAAATGCTTTAGTTATGTAAGGGAATTGTTTGTGGAAGGGAACGTAAGGCTCTTTTTACTCCTTATACCTCACGGCCTTCTGATCTGAGTCATCCTCTTCTCTTCTACGGGGATTAAGAACTAGGCCTTCTCATCTATCTATCAGGATGACGTGTTACTAATCCATAGACTTTTAAGATTGTTGGTTTTACGTCCCAGTTCAATTTCTACTATTTCCGTATGTTCATAGTTGGTCTCAGAACCTTGATATTATGATGTTGAGAGGTTATGCCACCATTTTTGCAGGATGTCTCAAATCATTGTGAGCATTTACAGCCGTTATGCTGTCCGAGTCATCCCAGATTTCTAATTAGTCTGATGCATTTGCAAATCCTTTCTTTCCACCCCGTTGTTCCTTTGGGTCAGGATAAGCACACTAATAGGTGAGCTGAGGTACTTTGTTGCCTCGGCATATATGTTGGAGCTATTATTATGACCCTAGGTGTTCTAGGAAGTCACCTAGTAACTTAGCAATGCTTTTGTATCCCAAGTGTGATGATTCTGGCCATTATTCTTGAAAGCATCCCGTGATGTTATTACTTAGTAGGCAATCTATTCCTGGGTTCTTGAACCCGAGGTTCACCCTACTTCATGTTGTTAGTATTTGCTAGTTCCTTTAGGATATTAGTAACCTTTGCATTAGTCCTCGAGGTCCGTGGTATTCCCTTCTTCCAAATACCATGAACCATTTTGGCAGAAGTTCTCTTGAACCGAAAGATCACAACAAGAGTGCTCCCAATGAGTTTCCTATCCCATGTTGTGAATCTGCCAATTCTACCTTTCTGCATGGGTTATCCGGAAGAAATGTTGAGCTTTGCTCGACGTACTAATCTATGCATCCACAACCCAAATAATCTTATATTCTCTGAGTTGTCCCCCTTCAGCTATATTCCAACCTTCATCTATCAATTGATAGTCAAGAGTATGTGTGCGATCGTGTTCATCGATGCCTATTATTCTTGTGGTCCATTAAGCCATTCTATTCCAGAATGACTAGGAGAAACAAACTCCAGTACCTCATCCATATCCAGGATTGGGTCAAAGCAGTTGTGTCCCGCAGATCAAATGCAATCCAGCTTCTGGTTTGTTCTACCTTGAAGTATTACCTTCTTTATGTCAGGATTGTCATGAGAATTGCACCACCTCTTGTGAATTCTTGACGTAGTGATACTTCTTGCCATCCTTTTTCATTCCTCGGTTCCGTGTTGTTGCAGCCGGAGTGCCGACAAGTGAATTGTGATGTGTGAACTCAATACTCCTAGCAACCCCATTGCTTGGTAGTTAATGGGCGATAACCTCATTCTTAGCATGTTGATTATTGAATCATCACCATTCTAAGATTGATCATGCTACCTAGTCCTTATTTCTGCTGCACCCTTCGATCAATGAGTTAGGATTATTCAATCTCTTGCTTATTTGATCATATAGTCTTGCCCTGAAAAGCAAGATTGTTCTCGAGCTTAATAATGTATCGGTGGTTCGTGACTGTCCAAATATCTTCTTGGAAGTGCTACCAGGTTGTCGCCTGACCGCTATGTTAAGTTCGTGATCAAGTTGGTTTCTTGTAAATCACCCCTTCTCCAAGAATCCGTGTTGGATAACCCTGAGCTAGTTGGTTAAGCTAAACAACAACTTGGAGAGTTGGAAGATGAAAGCTTGTCCGACTTAGTTCATTTTGAGGGATATCCTTTTGAGTGTGTGTTGAAGAAAGATGATATCTTCATCGATTGGTCCTCGTGATCAGTTGTTGGATCTATTGCCTTGTCAAAACCTTGACTTGAGTATGGGCCATCGTCAAGTCAAATCAGAACCAACGATATTCATGATGTTGTCTTACTCGTGGTTGATCCCTCGAGCATACACCATTACATCTGTTGGTGTGACCAATACTATCACCGTGTTCACATGATGGCGGAAGTCCAGTGATATGGAAATTCCGATGATTCGTTGTTGAGCCCATCAGCAGCATTTTGTCTCGCCCATGATTCATGTCGAACATCAACCTAGTGTTGAAAATTTTGTAGGCAATGCCTTCGTGTCCCGTTCATGAAGCTTATGCTTGGATGGAAGAAGTGACTTCCTCGAATTCATGTGCATTTGATGTAAGTTGCCGCCATGAATTCGAGATAGATTGTTTTTGCTTCCTCTCAAATCATCCCAAGTTAGTCATGCATGTGCGAAGTATACTTTGGGTTGTGAGATTAGCTACCTCCACTCCATATGTGTTCCTAGCACACCAAGCCACTGATTGATTTGTTCAAGGGAAAGAAGTTCCTTCTTAAGACCCGGGCTTATACAAGGACTTCGATATCCCCAATGATGGTTCCCCATTTGAACTCGGTAGTGTTTTATTGTAAGACTACTATGTGGTCATGCTTGTCTAGGACAGCGTCTTCACATGTGTGTAGCAGAACTAGCTCATGTTTTGGAGCTTGGTATCGTAGTTCATTTCCCGAGAATCTCGCAATGTCATCTCGTCGGTTTGTGTTGCAAACTTTTATTTTCCTTTCTAGACTTGATGAGTCTGGAATATCATGTTACCAACCAGATCTGAATCTCAGGCAGATATGATGGTTGGAACCTTTCCAAGATCTATGATGTAGGTCCCGACAAGGTTGATGTTCTGGCTGACACACCTAGCCGGAAGATCTATCATTGTAGTATCTTGATTGAACAAATCTACCATCTTCTCCATGAGGATTTCGAGTGACTTATTTAGAAGTTGATCCTTATGGATCCTTTGTATTCCGAAGTCCGACCTTTACTTGATGGCCATGTTGACGCTTTCTAGCATGATCGTGGTACCTAGAACGTCAAGGAGAACATCAGAAGCGGAGTGTTAAATGTTTCTCGGTCGATCATCCAGATTTCATTCTCTTGGCCTCGCTAAGGGGAAGTCTGAGAAGGTGTTATCTTCCTTTGTATCCACATCATCCATTCTAGTCCGAGTATGTTATTCTACCGAACTCCTCCAGATGATCGATTGTGATTTGCCTTAAGCTGGTATAAAGAGTTTCAATTATCTCTGAATCAAAGGTAATTCTTTTTTCCACTTAAGGGATATTTCATGAGTCACCTTCCCTAAGGTGCATCGTTATGGTATCATGGCAACTCAACTCCCCGCTACGTCGTGATAAAGCGTGGATTTGTTGCCTACCTAGTGAACCTTCATCATCTATTACACCCCATCCCTCTGAATGTGTGTCTCGTGTCTCAGCTCAAGAGATGTTTATATCTCACCCCATGAGCTGATCCTGAGTTGTTCGGTCTTCGAGAAGATTGATTCTTCTATAGTTTTCCTTTCCTCTTCTTGTCATGATAGTTGGCGCTCTCAGAGGAAGACATCGAGCCAAAGATGGTGATCGATTCAACATTCTTATGAAGTGCCACCTGGATCGTGAAGATTATGTTAGTTTGCATTCTCCCTTCATCCTACCCTACGCTTGAATCTCGGGACGAGATTCTTGTTTAGTGGGGGTGAGTTGTCACATCCCTAGTCCTGGTATGCAGTAGGCTAGCCCTTCATGTGTGCATCATGTTTAACTTTTCAAATGAACTTGAAATGGGGGATGTTCAAACCCTAGCATAAAAAGGAATCCACCAGGTTCAACTAAAATATTTTTCAATGAACCCAAATGGCATTCAAAAATGTTCATCATTTTTGGAAAATGCTGGAAACAGCAACCAGAGGTGATGCACCTTTTTGCATGACATTTTGGATTGTTGTATTAACACATATTGTATTTTGAATTGGAGCAAGTAAATACTATACATAATTTATTGCTCCAATAATTCTGATTTTTGTTGAGGGGCTTTGGAATAATCCTTTTTAGTCCCTGCAAAATTTATCAGAAGCAACAAAATTAGCTTGGTTCAAAAACCAAATTAAAACAAATGTCAGAAATAAAAAACAGAAATAAAAGAGAGAGAGAGAGAGAGAGAGAGAGAGAGAGAGAGTTACCTGGCGCTTACCTACAGCCGAGAGGCCCTGCTTTGTGCGGCCCATCTAAGCTAGCCGGCCCAGCACTCCTCCTCTCTGTCGTGTTCCTCCCCCTCGCCCCGAAGCAGCTCGGTGGCGAGCGCCGACGCCAGCCTTGCCACCTCCTGCTTGCCACCGAGGCGCCCCCGATGCATCTGGACACGCCCCGCGGCCCCTCTGCCTCTCCCGTCTCTCTTTGCTCTCTCCCGACCCCTTCCCTCTTCTCTGCTTTCTCTCCTGAGCACACCCGAGCGGAGCTCGTCATCGCCGACGCCGTTTGCCACGGCCCCCGAGCTCCGCTCGCCTTCCTGCGCTGTCCACGGTCTCCGCCATCGTTCGCCGCTCCGCCTCACCCTGTCCCCGAGCGTTGGGACGGCCTGCATCGCCGGCTGCTTCGTCTTCTTCCTCCTTGTTCGCCGGAAGCCGCACGCGCCGATTCGCCGTCTCCGACGCGTCCCCGAGCCCGCTGAACCGCTCTCCGGCCTCCCTGTGAGCTACCGCATCTCCCCCTTCTCATCCTTTTGCTGTTTGCGCACTCTAGCTAGCCCCCACCACCTTGCCCGAGAATCCCTCGCCGCCGGCCATGGCGCCGTCGCGGCCACAGCCGTCGCCGCTTGCATATGAGTCCGCCAACGCGCTCAGTGCGTCCGAAGGAGCTCAAAGCACCCAACTGCTGCTCCTCCCGTGCTCTGTGGCGTGGTTTCGGTCGAGCCCGAACTCCGGCGGCCGCCCGGCTCGTCGCCGCCGCTGCTACACACACTCCCAGCACACCACACAGCCACCACAGGATGCGCCTTTGCCAAAGAACTCATAGCCGCGAACCATGCTCAAACCGTCCCCTGTAACGCCTTCCCGCAGCGTCTCCGTCGTCGGTTTTGGTCGCCGCCGGCGGAACTCCGGCGATGTCTACGTGGCCCATCATTAGCCACTAATGACACTGCTAATTAACCATAGAGCCTCTTACAGACGGGCCCCACTACCTATTTAAGCCGGGTTTGTTCCTGTTTAAATAAAACTAACCCCCCAACGGCCCCACATGCCAGTTTGACCTGGCCCCATCACACTTTGACCGACCCCACCCACAAGATTGACTACCGACGTGGCCGTTGCTGACCAGTCCCACATTGTCACCACACAAAACCAGCTCGAGACAACGACATATGGGTCCCACAGGTCAGGTTTGACCTGGACCGTCTCTGTTGACCGCTGACATCACAGTGACGTCATGCTGACGCAGTAACTCTCCTGGAATTTAAATAAATCTTAAATGGTTTATTTATTTCAGAAAATGTTATAAACTTCTAAAAATCATATAAAATCAACCGTAACTCCAAATGAAAATATGAAAAATGATCAGAAAAATCCAATCTATCCATCTGTACCATTTTCATGCATGTTAGAACAACTTCTGTTCACTGTTTAGGTCAAATCAAGTAAATGGCATTTGAATAATCACATATGGAGTTTGAATTTGAATCTTGTATTCAAACGAACTTCATTTAATCTGTTGCTAGTTGCATTAGCTCTAATCACAGCATATTGCCATATCATGATCATGCATCATATTGTGCATTGCATTGATTGTGTTCTTCCTTGTTTGCCGGTGTTCGTCCCCTCTCGATAGACGTGGTACCGACGATGAGTTTGATGACACCGATGAAGAACTATGTTATCTTCAGAAGTGCCAGGCAAGCAAAACCCCCTTGTTCATTCTGATATAATCCCACTCTCTCGCTCCTGCTCTCTTTTACTGCATTAGGACAACTACGATTCATCTGTTACTTGCTGCGGTAGCTGAACCCCTTTATCCTCTGCATGACCTGTCATTGCCACGGTAAATAGATGAAACCCACTACCATGAGTACGAGTTGTTTGAGCCCTGATGTGCCTACTCATTCATGCTTGTTTGTCATGCCTGCTACTGCTTAGAGTTGAGTCAGGTCTGATTCATCGGGGATGAATCGGAGGTGTGTGAACATGTCCTACTGTTGAGAGCTAAGTGTGTGAACATGATTTGGTAAAGGTAGCGGTGAGAGGCCATGTAGGAGTACATGGTGGGTTGTCTCATTGCAGCCGCCCTCAGGAACTGAGTTCTGTGTTTGTGATCCATGAACAACTACTACCACACATTGGGTTCCGGTAACTCGACCCTCTCGACTTATTAATCAACTTGATCTCTGCTCAGGAGTTGCAACTAGTTTACGTGTTTGTAGGTAGTGTTAGTAGTCTACCAAGTGGCACCCGGTAGAGGTGGGCTTGGGACAGACTAGGCACTGTGGCACGGTGTACCAAGCGTAGAACCACCCGCTGAGGTGGGCTTGGGAACCCTGCACACATCGTTTGGGGCGGTGAGCGACACCCCGGCCGGATCTCCTTGCGGATGGAACCCGAATAGGCGATAAACCTGGACTAGAGACTTGTGTGGTTAGTCAGGTCGTGGCCGACTCCCTCGCCAGGCTTCCGCTTGAAGGTTGCCGAGATACACAAGGTGTACATGGCAGTAAGTGGCAAGAGCGTGTGTGAAGAAGTAAACCCCTGCAGGGTTAATATGATCTATTCGAATAGCCGTGTCCGCGGTAAAGGACTTCTGGGTTGCCTGTACAATTCATAGACAAGTGAAAGTGGATACTCTAAAATGCGCAAGATAAGCGTGAGTGCTATGGATGGCGTTCTCGTAGGGAGACGGGAGCGTATCCATAGTGGTGTATTGATATGGTGAATATGTGGACTCGTGTGCGCCACCTCAACAGAGTTACTTGCACTCGTAGTTTAGGATAGCCACTGAGGCAAAGCTGGCTTGCTGTAGTCAATCTCCACCACCCCCTTTGTTGATAATGATGCATATGTAGTTAGTTCTGATGCAAGTCTTGTTGAGTACATTTGTACTCACGTTTGCTTATTTTATGTTTTTTAGAGAGACGTCAGTCTCGCTAGTAGTTCCGCGTGGACTTCGATGTTTAGATTGTTACCTCAGCTACGATCTTGTGCCCTCGGCAGGATCTGGTAGATAATCAGGCTTCTAAGCCTTTTTCATTTATAGTTGTCTGTACTCAGACGTGTTTAGCTTCCGCTTGTGCATTGACTTGTATGCTCTGAATGTTGGGTCATGAGACCCATGCCTATAATATCTAGCTCCTCGGAGCCTAAGGAATAAATACTTGAGTCGTAGAGTTGTGTTGTGATGCCCTGTTGTATTTGCACATATCGAGCATATTGTGTGTATGTTTGTAATGCTTGGTATGTGTGGGATCCGACAATCTAGTTGTTTATCCTTGGCACCCTCTCTTATGGGGAAATGTAGTCTAGTGCTTCCTTGAGCCATAGTAGTCCGCTACAGCCCGGTTCACCGGAGTCACGCTAGCCCAAAGACTAATGCCTGGACACTTGACTGGCGGCATGTGTTTCACTTCGTTCCTATGTCCGTCCTTTGGGAAATGTCACGCGGTGACATCCGGAGTCTGCCTAGCTCTGCTACAGCCCGGGTTCCCTGAGTCCTGTTAGCCCAAAGGTTACAGCCCGGATTCACAAGTCGTCAAGACATGCTCAAGTTGATTCATGTATGCCTGTCCCCATGGGTTAGTGCCGCTTTGGGTTCACGACTAGACATGTTGGCCTGTGTTCTCTGTCATATGGATGCTAGCGACACTATGATATATGTGAGACAAAAGGCAAAGCGGTCCCGGGCCATGGTAAGGCGACACCCGTGGGAATACTGTGCGTGAGGCCGCAAAGTGATATGAGGTGTTACCGGCTAGATCGATGTGACTTTGAATCGGGGTCCTGACATTAGCGGCCTGTGTCCAGGAGGAAGGAGAGTCAACAACCCATTGGGTACGCCGTGTCTCGGAAATTTTGCACTCGTCAGACCGTATCAATGCAGATTCTGCGATTATAACCCTGGAAGGCAACTGCCGGTTTACGCCTCTGAAGTTAAAATTGGGACGAATGAAGTGTTTTTGTAACGACATGGGTACCCTCATGGGCGCTTTAGTGAAGTATGCTGATTCTGATAGTACCAAGGATCCCGAGTCTGAGGATGACAAGGCAGGGAAGGGAAAAAAGAACAACAACTCCAAGGGTCAGCAACACAAGGCGGCAGGTCATGGGAACAGAGGCAAACATAAAGCGGATGATTTTGTGGCTAATACTAACGCGCAGGACAAGGGTCAGCGACGCAAGGGTAAAGTGGCGAATCGCGGTGGAGCTCCGAATCCTAACCCAGATCGCCTTAACTATTTGTTGAACCAGCCCTGTCCAAAGCACGGGACGAAGGAGGTGCCGGCCAACCACCTTTGGAAGGACTGTTACATTATGCAGGAGTTCAACTATTCTAATGCTTTCCGTTATGATCATGGATCAGGCGGCGGTTCATGATCCGGTTTCCATGGGCCGGGTCACGATGGAGGAGCTTCCGGTTCAGGCTTCAATGGCAATCAGGGTGGACATAACAATCAGAATAATCAGAATAACCAAGGTGGTTACAGCCCGGCAGTTAGCCGGGTTATCGAGCCATCCAAAGCAGTTGAATAGTGGGCAATATCATGTTTTCACGACTAGCTTGGATAAGCGAGACCGGAAACTCCATAAACGGGCGGTGAATTCTGTTGAACCGGCCGTACCACGTTATTTGTCGGAACAACCAATCGTATGGAGCAGAGAGGATCACCCTCTCCGGGTTAACAATCCTGGTCAGCTAGCCTTGGTGGTAGCCCCTCAGGTGGGAGGTTATAAATTCACCAAAGTGCTCATGGATGGAGGGAGCTGCATTTACATCCTATATTATGAGACCTTCCGCCGTATGGGGCTGACAGATAAAAATCTTAAACCGTCCAATACAGTATTCCATGGTGTGGTACCTAGCAAGTCAGCATATCCTGTTGGCAAGATAGCTCTAGAAGTGGCCTTTGGGGACGAGCATGATTCCCGATCCGAGACGCTGACTTTTGAAGTGGTGAAGATCCAGAGCCCATATCATGCTCTATTTGGGCGGCCAGCTTATGCCAAATTCATGGCACGTCCTTGTTATATCTATTTACAGCTCAAGATGCCGGGTCACAGGGGCACAATAACGGTTCATGGAAGCCGTAAGATTGCTTTGGAATGCAAGGAAGGTGATGCGGCCTATGCAGAGTCGGTTTGTGCCACGGAGGAGATAAAATATTACAAGGACAATGTTGATCTGGCGGACATGACCCCGTTGAAGAAGCCAACTACAGAGCATGATCTGGATTTGAATTTCAAATCGGTGGCTGAGACCAAGCTTGTTGACTTCGTGCCTGGCGATTCGTTCAAGCAGTTCACTATCAGTGCCAACTTGGACCCGAAATAGGAAAGCGGGCTCATCGAGTTCATCCGTGAGAATCAGGACATTTTTGCATGGAAGCCTTCTGACATGCCAGGTGTACCGAGGGAACTCGCAGAGCACACTCTTAATATTGATCATAAGTACAAACTGGTGAACCAGCTTTTCCGCCGGTTTAACGAGGAACGGCGCAAAGCTATTGGAGAGGAGGTGGCCAGGCTCTTAGCGGCCGGTTTTATTGTTGAAGTCTTCCATCCAGAATGGCTTGCTAATCCGGTGCTGGTTCTTAAGAAAAATGGCACTTTTCGCATGTGTGTGGATTACACAGACCTTAACAAAGCCTGTCCAGCATACCCCTTTGCCCTCCCCCGCATTGACCAGATTATCGATGCCACCGCGGGTTATGAGCGTTTGAGTTTTCTGGATGCATATTCTGGTTATCATCAGATCAAGATGGCAGTTAAGTACCAAGAGAAGATAGCGTTCATAACTCCCTTTGGAGCCTTCTACTATGTATCTATGCCTTTTGGGCTCAAGAGCGCCCAGGCAACTTATCAACGGTGTGTACAGAATTGCCTTCATAAACAGATCGGCCATAATGTGCGTGCCTATGTGCATGATATTGTGGTTAAGTCAAGGGAGAAGGAGATGCTGATTGACGATTTGAAAGAAACCTTTGATAACCTACAAACTTACAAGATGATGCTCAACCCGGCCAAATGCGTTTTTGGTGTACGGCGAGCAAACTATTGGGTTTTCTTGTGTCCAACAGGGGATTGAAGCTAATCCGGAGAAGATCACAGCTATCACCTCCTGGCTAAACCGAAGTGTATCAACGACGTTCAGCGCTTGGCAGAGACGGATTGCGCGTTAAGCGGTTTATCACCGCCTTTGGTGGGAAGGCGATCCCCTTGTACCAGATGTCAAGAAGACGGATCAATTAAATGCGAGTTCGGGTCACGATGCAGCATTTGAGGACTTAGCAGCAATTAGCCAATCCACTGTTCTTGCAGCTCCGATTGACAAGGAAACGTTACTACTATATGTAGCGGCTAATGCTCGTGCAGTCAGCGTGGCTATTGTGGTGGAGCGCAAAGAGGCGGGCAAGGAGTATCCGGTTCAGCGTCCGGTTTACTATATCAGCGAGGTACTTATTGAATCCAAGCAAAGGTACCCGCATTGGCAGAAACTGGTGTATGGGGTTTTCATGGCGAGCCGGAAGCTTAAACAATACTTCCAAGGACATCCTATCACAGTGGTCAGCTCTTCTCCTTTGGGAGATATAATTCAGAACAGGGAGGCGACTGGCCGGATTGCCAAGTCGGCTATAGAGCTTGGGCCGCACGGTTTGCAATACGTACCTCAGACGGCGGTCAAGTCTCAAGCACTTGTTGATTTCATCAATGATTGGACGGAGCTACAAGCACCTGAAGAGAAGCCAGATCACACTTATTGGACTATCCATTTTGATGGTCCAGGCAATTGGAGGGCTCGGGGGCTGGAGTCGTATTAACTTCCCCACGAGGTGATAAGTTCTGTTACGTTCTCCGCTTAATGTTCCATTGTACAAACAATGCAGCTGAGTATCAAGCTTTGCTTCATGGTCTCCGGATGGCAAAGGAGATGAATCTCAGTCGGGTTAAATGCTTCAGTGACTCGGACTTGGTGGCTCAACAAGTTTCTGGCACTTGGGATTCCAAGGATCCGCTCATGGCAGCTTATCGTCGTGAGGTGGATATTGTTGCGCGCCATTTTAAGGGTTACCAGGTGGATCATGTGGATGACGGAAGAACGAAGCGGCGGACGCCTTAAGCTTTGGGCTCTCGCCAGAACCGGTCCCGCCTAACGTCTTTTTAGATGTCCTGGATAACCCGTCCGTCAAGCTCCCTGGTGAAGAGGATTTGGCTATTCCTGATCCGGAGGCAGCCCTACATGTTATACCGGATTGGACAGTTCCTTATCTTGCGTACATGAACCGGGGCGAGTTACCAGAGGACGAGACTATGGCCAAGCAGATAGTCCGGCGATCCAAGTCCATGACCATTATCAATGGCGAGTTGCATCATTGCAGCGTGTCGAGGCGTTTCAAATACTGTGTGTCCCCTGAAGAAGGCTGTGAAATTTTGCGTGAAATCCATGAAGGGGATTGTGGTCACCATGCCGGTTCAAAGTCTCTGGTAGCTAAGGCGTTTCGTCACGGTTTCTACTGGTTGACTGCTCATGCTGATGCGGAGGACCTGGTGAAACGATGTGATGGCTGTCAGAAATTTTCAAGGCGTGCTCATATGCCGGCTCAAGAACCGAGGATGATTCCAATTACTTGGCCATTTGCGACTTGGGGGCTGGATATGGTTGGACCCTTCAAAAGGTCCAAAGACAAGAAGACCCACCTTTTGGTGGTAGTGGACAAGTTTACAAAGTGGGTTGAAGCGGAGCCCGTGAGCAACTGTGATGCAGCCACGGCGGTTCAATTCATTAAAAAGGTGATTTTTCGGTTTGGCTTTCCGCACAGTATCATTACTGATAATGGAACCAACTTGTCCAAGGGTGCTACGAAGGAGTTTTGTGAGCGTGAGCACATCCGCTTGACGTATCATCGATAGCTCATCCACGGTCCAATGGCCAAGCAGAGGGCTAACCAAGAGATCTTACGAGGCATCAAGCCCCGGCTTATGGTTCCTTTACAACGAATGCCGGGATGTTGGGTGGAGGAGTTACCATCTGTGTTATGGAGTATCAACACCACGCCCAACAGATCAACAGGATACACACCGTTCTTCATGGTCTCCGGAGCGGAGGCGGTCCTCCCCAGTGATATCCGTCACGATTCACCTCGTGTAGCGGCGTATGTTGAAGCGGACAACGACGAAGCACGGCAAGACGCTTTGGACCTATTGGACGAGGAGCGTGACATCGCCGCCGCTCGTTTGGCGATTTACCAGTAGGATCTTCGTCGATATCACAGTCGCCGAGTTAAAACTAGAACCTTTCAAGAAGGAGATCTGGTGCTTCGACTCATCCAAGACCAGACTGATATGCACAAGTTATCCCCACCTTGGGAGGGACCTTTCGTGGTCAGCAAGAACCTGCACAACGGGTCATACTATCTGATCGATGTTCGAGAATATAAAGACTCACGCACATCAGAGGAGGAGACCAACAGGCCCTGGAACATAGCTAATCTTCGGCCTTACTATACATGAGCCATAGGCTATGTTTATGTATCTATTACGACAATGTATATATTATGATCAATACAATAAACCGGAGCCCTAGCTCAAGCGGAGTCTCTATTTCTTTTTATATCATATGTGGTTACATGGAGTTTTTATCTTAAAGCGACCTCTGATTTACCCTTTAAGTTAGCTTTTTCAAGCAAGCTTTGTATCATGTCTCTAGGGGGCTTGGTCGTATCCGAACCAATGCAACACCTTTAGACCGGCGAAAGCCACAAGATCACTTGGGGACTTGGTCATGTCTGAACCAGTCATGCCTCTTGATCGGCCTAAGGCCACAGAATCACTTGGGGGCTTGGTCGAACCCGAACCATCGCTACACCTCTTGATCGACGTCATGCCACTGCATCATTTGGAGACCTTGGCTGACTTGAACCATAACTACGCCTGTCGGGGGCTTGGTCGTGTCCGACCAAGGTTATGCCACTTGATCGGCTCAAATAGCCTCTTTTTTGCAAATAATTCTGTTTGTCTTTGCTTGAGCTATATTTCTCTTATTTGCATATGTTTTGTTGTGTTCTTATACCAACGACTGATAAGCCGGTTCGACTGCCGATTGACGGAACACGGACTATTCTTAATCCGGAGACATCTTGCCCGGTTTGATTTTCTGTTAACATCCTATTTTGGGGTAATGCTAGTCGTTTCTATGAAACGGAACAGTTACTTGGTAACCCGACCTTATATTCACAGGAGCTGTTCTCCTGTGACAGTGGTTTTCTTAAAATACTCCGGTTTACGATTGGCACAACCAACATCATGGCCTATGATGGCAGGTATCACATATTGTTATGCTTGATCATATGTTTAAATCTAAGAAGTTTTCTTTGAGTTCATATACAATCGATATTACGACCCGTTTGGTGGTACAACCACAGCGGCGTTTTAAGACTTTTTTTTGCAGATAACGGTTTAACATTGATGATTCAAAGGAAGCATAAGTTGCAATACGTATGCACGAAGGCATATCAGCATCAAGTGTGGCAGCTAGTCTATTACACGGCAACATGGTGCCCGGATAAGATAATTGTTTTCCACCATATCATAATGAAACAGCAAATATAAACCAGTTTCCGGTTTACGCTTGGTCGCCAGCTTGCTCTGATGGTTGCAGATCATTCTGCGTCGCTTCAGCTTCTGTTCCTCTACCCAGCGGCTGGAAATCAACAGTTGTCCAGTCGATTCCCATTAATGCTTGAAATACAGATTCGTCGTCAATCAGCAAGGACGGTTCAATGTCAGGAGCGTAAGTATGCTTACGGATTGGAGGGATAATATTTTCCGCTTTCAGGAACTGGTGCAGCCACACGTTTATTTTGATCATCATATTGAGCTTGATAGTGGGACAAATTTGCCTCTTCAGCCAATTGACAAGCCAGAGGGCGACTTCGGTTTATAGCTCGGAGATCCTCTTCACTGAATTCTGTCCCGTCCTGCTTCACACTTGGGAAGCCTTGGGCCGCTTCAACAGGATTAAAATCTGGAACCCATGCTTTTGCCCGGATTAAGGCGTTTATAGCGCCGGTTCTGGCAGCAGATTTCTTCAATTCTTCAATCCGGGCAGGAAGCATTGACAACCTCTTGATGGTGTCCTGAATCAAGGTCGGGGTCGGGTTGTTGTGAGAAGCAGTGCTGATGATCCGTTGCGCGCATGTATACAGTTGTTCTATCAATGTATATGTGGCTTTCACTTTCTTCCGCACGTCTGATCCCAAGTGGCCAATACGTGTCCCTGAATCATTCAAAGGGTTGGTAAACCAGCTACAATATGAGGAGACATCGTTACTGCAGAACATAAAAATGCTTACCAAAGATGGCAGCGGTCATAGCATGCACTTGACGCTTTACGCTGGTCAGCTCATCTACCACTGGTTTGAGTGCAGACTTGACCTTTTTCGCCCTTTTGAAGTAAAGCGGCCTTTTCATTGGCCCAATCTGCCCGTTCCTTGTTGAAATCCTCTTTAAGATTTTCCATGACACTTAAAGCGCTGGTTAATTCGTCTTTGGCTTTTGAGGTTTCAGTCTGTTGAGATTTCATGTTTTCTTGAAGATCAGCAACTTGGCTTTCTTTCTTACTCAGGTCACCACGCACACGGTCATTGATTAAAGATTATGATGCAGAATTGAAGTACCAACCACATAACAAGTTAGGCCCTTGGTACTTGGGGGCTAATGCATATTTGCTTTTTATCCTACAAATTTCATATAAGTCCCAAGATCAAATACAAGTATTCAACTTGACACTTGGGGGCTAATGTGTATTTGTTCTACCTTCTGGTGGCACTGGAATTCTTACTGTACAAAGTCCCGGTTTAGCTTACTTAAGTTAAACCTGCCCTTGGGGGCTACAGCCTCAAAGTAAAACTTCATTCAAAAAAGGTTCAAGCCGGAAAGTCCCGGTTTCAGTTACTATCTTCAAACGTCACTTGGGGGCTACTTGAGTTGACAGATTGAAATACGCAAGAAGAGTCGTATGAAATTTACCTCATATTTATCCTTCATCATTTTTACCAAACCAGCTTCACAATCACGGCTGGTATGTAGCCGATTCAGATAGCCGGAATAAAGTTCCTGAGGGTCCAGAGTAGCAAAAGTTGCTAAATTTGTGTTCCATTTGCCTTTACCAAAGGCTGCAAATTCATCTTTGGCGGAGTGCTTGGACAAGACGACAGGATTGCCCGGATTAAAATGACCAAAGCCAGTAATAATGACATCATCATCCTTGGCTTCGCCGTTTCGCATTGGGGTCGCCGGATTGTCGGCGCGCTTGGAAGGGCTCGCTGTCTTGTCAGTTTGGACAGGGCTCGTGGGTTGATTAACAGGGCCTGAGGTATCAACATGCACCTCTTCAGCAACAACATCATGGTCTTGCAGTGGTGGGTCGTTCATCACATCATCATGGATAGGTTCTTCCGGATCTGTCGTTCTGGCCGGTTCAGGAGTGTCATCTTCTTCCGCCGCTTTGTCTGCATTTAGTTTTTTGCTGGGCCTAGGCTTGGTCCTGAAAGTGAAAAAATGGATGAATCCAGTAAATATGGAAAGTACTATATCAAGCAGAATTATCAGTAAAACGGCTCACCCAAGCACAATCTTGAGTGGTGGGAGCTGGGTGGCCGAAGACTCGCCGGAAGAAGAATGAGAAGTGCCCTGATAATCGGAGTCAGATGGATTAAGAGGTTGACGAAAACAACCTGCTTTAGGATAAGCATTGACGAAACAGTTAGAGACCTCTGAACGGGGTTTCCGAACCGGACTGTTCGGTAAACCGGCGGAGGTAACTTCCTGGCCGCTGTGCCAGGTTGTGCGGCGAGCTTCATGCTGTTGTGTCTTCATAAGAAAGTTTCGGTCCAAGTAAGCAAGGGGATGAGAGAATTTAACTTTCCGGTTTGCCCGACGGATATTTAGTGAAGGTAAAGGATTTGAATCAGAAGAAAGAGTGATTACCTCTATAGTGTCAGCATGACTGACCTCAGCTTCATCCTGACAATAATTATTATCAATAAGGCGTGTGAAAAGTAAACCAAGTGGGTCAAGTTCTACCTCAAGGTCCGGATTACCCACATCGTCATCAGCTGGAGGATCGGAGGAGGCAGTGGTTCTCTTTCGGTGGGCCGGTTTCTTCACAACTCGGGTCTTGGGTCGGATTACCTTCTCATGTTTCTCCTGAGGAGTCTTTTTGCTCCAAAATGGATCATCACCCTGTTTGAAAGGCGTTAAAGTTAACAGAGGGTATTTAAAAACATGGCAACATTTCATAAAGATATATAATATGAGGCTTACAGCTGGCGGTTTGTTCTTGGCAGAGAAAGGAAGCAGGGCGGTTTGAGCGCAGGCAGTCTCAGGTTCATTCAACATCTTCTTAACAGCCTTGGTGACTTCATCGTCTGACAGCTGGACTTCAATGTGCCGTAAAGGGTCTTTTAAGTCTTCTGTGTATTCACACATCAAACCAGAGTGCGGGCTTAAGGGTAGTACATTCCAAGATATCCAGCAGCGGGCAAGGTCAACTCCGGTTAGCCCATTAGCCATGAAGGCCCGGAGATTGGATAATTTAGGAGCATATTTGCTTCCCTCCCTCGCAGTCAGTCTGTGAGGGAGGGGATGTGTATTGCTTAACCGTCCCGGACGGTAACTCGGCAAGGGATTTTCTCCATCAGGCGAAGTATCTTTGCAGTAGAACCATGTCGCATTCCATTCTTTGGGATGGCTGTGCAGTTTGGCTTGAGGATAAGTAACTTCTTTTCTCTTTTGAATCCCCATGCCGCCTAGTTCTGTGTTGGGGCCGTCTGATAAATCGGTGCGGCGGTTTAGATGGAAACAGTCTCTAAATAGTTCAACTGAGGGCTCCTCTTGAAAGAACACCTCACAAAGCACTTGGAAGTGACAAATATTGGTTACGGAGTTAGGGCCAATATCTTGTGGATGCAATTTGAAGTCAGTCAAGACATCCCGGTAAAACATTGAACCGGGTGGACTGAAGCCCCGGGCCAGATGGTCGGCAAAAACAACAACCTCTCCATTCTTGGGATCCGGAACGCTTTCCGGGCCAGGGACCCTCCAGTGAATGACATCCTTTTTGCCCAAAGTGCCAATTTGGACTAAGTTCTCCAGCTGCATTACGGTCACTCGAGAAGCGACCCAGTTGCACTCATATACTGTCTTGGCCATGGTACAGTCTTCAGAATATTTATACCGGTTCAAAGATATGTTCGAAAGATATATACCAATGCATTCAGTATTAAACCGGAGGAAGTTACTTATAAACCGGAGTGCAGCAAAGCGGCACTATTTAGCTAAAATCACTGGCGGTTCAGTAAGGGGACTAATGGTATATGCCGAGTTATCAGTTTTTTCTACAAAATTAAACCGCCCGGTTTGAAGATGAGGCAGAATCAGAACTGCGGTGAAAACAGGTTTCACAGTATTGCTTAACGGTTATCGGATCTGGAGCATGTTCAGAAAAAGAAGTGAATATTCAAGATTTGAAAAGGAGCAGATGCTGAATCCATGAGCAAAGATACAGATCAATCTGTGGCCCTGAGTGGCGTAAGGACAAACAGATGGTAGAAGCTGTCGTTACATGGGTCCAAGATTTACAGGTTTATCTCAAGACTGCTATATTTAACGAGAAGCATCCGATTTAACGCGGAAGAACACAAGAACCCTAGAACAGATCTACGGGGAAGGAAAGAAGGCTTACCAGAGCTGTGGAAGAAAGGAAGGTCGCCGAAGATTCAATGCACGCTCAGGTTGATGCAATGCCAAGGACGTGATCGAGGTCGACGGCGGCGGCAGAGCTCTGAAGCAGGGCGGCGCAAGGAAGACGAAGAAGAAAGGAACGAAGGGAAAAGAAAAGAAATGACCCCTCGGGCCTATTTATAAGACAAGGGACATGTGTCAGGTGTGAAAATCGAGGATCCGTGGGCTTGGAAGCGGAGCTGCTGTCTCGATTCTCGCAGATCTATTAACAAAAGATAATGTGGATAACTTTATGACAGGTGACGTCAAGCCGGTTCACGACGATCAGAGAGGATGACATCACGGCGGTTTACCTGATAACACAAAGATGCAGAAGACAAAGTTTCTTTACCAAGGATTGACATGAACCTGTTCAAATCAATCTGGGGCCTAATGTTGGGGATATTACCACTAGGGGTAAACCGGCCAGAGCAGGCCGGGTTAACTTCACCAGTAGTTGAACATGTTAAAGCCCAAGTAGATAGCAAAGGGCCTATGGCCCATAGCCGGTTCACGCCAGTAGTTATAAACCGACGTCAATATGTATCTTGTGTTGTAAGTTAGGAATAGCAGAGACCGAGCCGGATACGTCTATGAACCGACATCGGGACTCTGTAAACCGACGGGCGTCACCCATGTATATAAGGGGACGACCCAGCGGCGGTTTGAGACAGACAACAACAATTCGAGGCCTAGTCGAAGCTTGTTTGCTCCCTAGTCATCGAAACCCCAACAATTCGATGCCTTTAGTTCTTTAATTTTCTATGTTAAACTAAAGTAAATGTCATTTTTATAACACATTCTGTTCTCAGATTTATATGGGATGACGGAACTTGATGCAAACTTATGTATTGTGCTGATGGAAAATAGCCCATTATATTACTGTTTTAAACTCATTAAGTTTCTGAAGCTACATCCATTTTCCGTATGCAACGGCGCATGACATAGAAGCGTTCCTGTTTGATAGCCCTCTTTGTCATATCTCATTTGATAGATACATCCATGCCGGTGGTAAATGCTTTTTACTTGGTTGTACTGCTGAAATTGAGCTGAATTACACTTCTACAACTTTGTAGCTATATGTGAGCCTCCCACTAATTTTTTGACAGTTGCTTAGTTAGGTACGCTCATCATTCATGTTTTTTTATTGCGGTTTTTTAGCATACATGTTATGCTTACCCACAGGTTCTTGATACTACTATCTTCAAACATTTCAAAGCTTAATACATGGCAAACTGATGAGTTGGAAAACTTTATGATGCTATCACCAATTCATTTGAAGCATACATATAGCAGTTCTTAATTTCAGCATCAAGACTCGTATTCAGGTCTGTTCCGGCCCGCTGACAAGTTATTTTCTTTGTGATTACTAGGTTCCAAACCTGCTGTTTGATGTTGCTGGTATTATGTTTGGTCAATGGTATACCTTCTGGGAGTTCTTTGCAACTTTGATTGGGAAGAACAGCATCAAGACTCGTATTCAGGTCTATTCTATACATTTTTATCAACTAATCCTTATTTTAGTTGTTTTTTAAGGTACTCTAGTCATAGACTATTGTAGTACAAGGTTCAGAGGTCAACTTGTTTAATTTCATATGCACACTTGATACTGTTATAGTTGCTTTTAGCCATGAAGATTGTGATAACTATAGTCTTCAGATCTAAATTGTAGTTCTATGATGAAGTTATTGTGTAGTTGTCAATTCCTTGTGGTTTGGAGCCGTTTTAGAGAAAGTTGGAAGCCATTCATGCCAACAATACATATCGTCTTTATCTAGTTCTATTTCTTTGGAAAGGACCTTATTTCACCAGACTTATTCATCCGTGTAGTGTAGAATGTGCATGTTCATCTCTTTTTGTTTTACGTATATCACAGTTATTCCTTTGGCTGTTTTAGTTGAAATCTGTTTCAACATTAGAAGTACTTAATACTTACAATTTTTTCCTTTTAAGTGGATGGATCTTCCCAAGCCTAAGAGCATGTTGGTACTGCTGTTTGGCGACTTCTTCCCATGCCGAGAAGACCATGGTGCTACTCCGACCAAGGAGAATCATTTAGGAATGTATATTCTAACTGTTCAGCTTCGTTTGTCTTTTGGAGGGGCTAAATGGAGCAGCTCTTGTTCTTTTTAAGTTTTTGGGAACCATGAGTTGGAATATCATTTTGTGAACAATTCAAAAGATATTACAATGAATGTGATCTTATTTACTCGGTTGTGCATATTGCTGTGCAGAAATATGAATGGAATCAATTGTATTTTTGCTGAATTTTGAATGATTTAATGTACCTACTGAATTTGCTGTTCTGGACTTCTGTACAGTAGCATGGACGTCAGGAAAAGTTCAACCCTAAAGGTGTATTCCTGACGGGGACACCATCAGGAAAGACCAACTCAGGGCAAAATGTCATCCGTCAGGAAACGCCGTCAGGAATGTATTTCCTGACGGTTACCTTCAGGAATGCAGGTCGTTCCTGACAGGCTATTGCTGACGGGGGATTCCTGACGGTATAGGCACGTTCCTGACGGGAATGGCTTATTCCTGATGGTTTTTGGCCATTTGGAAAAACTCAGTTTGGGGTAGTGCGCATGCAGACCCCTCATATCGCCTCAGAAGAAGCAGTCCATTGCCCTCATAAAATCTGCCTTGAATATATTCCAGGAACATGCATAGAAACGCATAGTAAATCCATTTGGGACCGGTGCCTTGTCTAGTAGAATTGCGTTTGACTACCTTGATGACCTCTTCGTCCATAAATGGGATCTCCGGGTGATGTAGAGTGAGATGTGGCAGGTGTAGAGCATCTAGATTCAACCCAAACTCCCTTGCCGGTGGTTCACTAAGAATCTGCTGGAAATAATTGTCCATCCTCCTAGCCTGATAAAATGGCATAATCCACCCACAGACCCATGATCACATTCCGCCTCCTTCGATGATTCGCATGCTGGAAAAAGAAACCCGTAGTTGTGTCACCTTCATCCAACCATAGCATCCGTGACCCTTTTGGCGTGCAATGGACCGTTCCAAGGAACAAAGGCCAAGTAATTTGCGCTCGAGGGACCTCCTGGGTTCCAGTTATGCCGACGACAGTGCTCTCGCTTCGGTTGCAATATCCCACTGCTCGATCATCAAGAGGGCGATATCTATCTAGATCTTGACATTACCGATGCACCGATTGCTCCAAGTTTGTAACTTCTTTGTCGCGGCACGTAGTTTGGAGTCCAGCATCATGAAGGGATTGCGATCAGACAGCACAGATGACCATGCCTTCGCCACCACCTCGAAGAAACCCTCTACCTTTACCCAAAAGAACTCGAAACGACACCTCTTGCCAGCATGGAAATCAACGTACAAGTCCAGGAGCAAGGGGAAGTGATCCGACACCACGGATCCCCGGGCCGACAGGAAACCCGTCGGGTAGAGCGCCTCCTAGTCCACTGTCGCAAAAATGTGGTCAATTCTCTCTAGGATTGCGTGCCCATTCACATTAGACCATGTGTAGCGTCACTCATTAAGGTGTACTTCCTTAAGTTCTAGCTGTTTCTGCTAAGAATGGGAGCGACACGACATCCACCTATTGATTGCATTGTTGTTCTTATCTTCTGGGTTAATGATGAAGTTGAAGTCACCTAGAACCACCCGAGGCCCAACATGCAGTTCCCTAATGTCCATAAGTTCTTGAAGCAACTCCACTTTATGGGTATCCAAGTGTGGCCAATAAACACCCGTTACCCACCATTGATCAGCATAGCACACCGGCTTGACATGTGTCGTTACGTGTTCTCTGTGTAGTGTGGATTGGAGAGGTGCACCACCATTGGATCCCATGCCAACAGAACACCGTCTCTCCTGTCGTCGGCCGGTATATAGTAGAATTTCTTGAATTTATTAGCCAAACATTGAGCTAGAGTGCCCATCATCACTACCTCTAACTTGGTTTCTTGAAGGCATACAATTGCCGGATTTGCCACGGTAACAACTTAAAACACTGCATTCCTTCGTGCCGGCGCATTAAGCCCGCACATGTTCCACACCCGCGTTTTGATAGATTGTGTAGCCATGGGGAGGGCCTATAAACCATCAAACACTAAGGCACACAACCCACCACATCGATCGGCAGCTCTACCAAAGGTAACATCGAGGGCCCCCATCCAAACAGGGCCAGGATAGCAGCTATGTGGTCGTCAGATAGTGGTGACTTTAATAGCTGCACCTACATTTGCAGCGCCTCCTCCCCGATTGTATTCCCCTCATTGGCGAGACAAAGTTTGCGGATTGTGATCAGCTGTTGTTTTGTAGACGAAGATGGCCATCTTTTGTTGGTGATTCTCACACTCCTTGGCGAGCCAATCGGCTGATTTTCTTTCTTGGTTGGCGTGCAATGGATGCCACCATGGTCTCCACCGGCGCAGGAAGGAGTGGGGCCAACCTCGTCTGCATGTCCTCGTAAAAATGTTGCCGCCAGCTCCTGGGTTGAGGTGGGCAAGCCGCTTTGGACGTCATCACATCCCTCCCTTGCATGGCTCGTCATCTTCTAGATTTAAATAGATAGCCCCCACTAACTATTTCTCTCAACATGCAAGCATGCTACATCATCATACAACATGCGTAAGAAAAGGCCCACCTCCACTACCATATATCTCTCAACATGCAAGCATGTCACTTCATCATGACATGCATGGAAAAAAGACCTATCTCAGCATGCAAACATACATAATAATTTTCATTCTATTAGCTATATATATTTAATAAACATTTTTTAACTATATAGTAATCAAACATAATAAATATATGTATTTTTAGTTTTAGCCTTTTATATTATTACTTCAAATATTCATGTTTCATAAAACAAATCACATTGAAATATGTTGCAAAATATTCCCGCAACAACGTGTGGGGTATCACCTAGTATGGGGAATGGTGGAGCCCAGGCCCACCCCAACACCCGACGCATGGACCAGCTGCCGTTCCTCCAGGGTTAGATGAAGGGCCACCCTCTGCCGTGCATGCATCTGCGGATAGGCTGATCTTCAGCCAATCCCCTCGAAATGCCTGATGCCCCATTGTCGCATGTTCTTTTGTGTATGCAGAAATGATATATTAACTTTGCCGTGAGTATGTGTTTGTTTGTGGATGCATAAATATAGTTTTAGGATCATCTGGACAGACCCCGCAAAAAAAAGATCATCTGGTCATATAATAGCATAAATGCCTTTTCCACACAAAAACAGCATATGTGCATTAACAATTGTAATTTGTCCCAATAGGTTTATACGGAATAATTAATTTTTGAATTTGCATCAATAGGTATATACTTCTGCCTCTTCTTTCTTTGACTTTGCTTCAATAGATTTATACTGCTGCCTGTTCTTTTTCTTTTGACTATACATAAATAGGTTTATATTGGACGTCAAGACAAAATTATTTTTCCTCCGTTGTTGTTTACTCTACTACGCATATGGGAGGACCCAGATACCAAGGAAAGAATTGACCTATTAATTTGGGACTGATGTAATTTAATGTGTTGGGTTTGCATGGATCGGATATCTACCTGATTAGATGTGCTTGTTTACAGCCTGAATTCTCTACCCGTCGTAAAAACTCCCATGCATGGGAACTACTACCTCTGTCCTAGTTTGTTAGTCATTCTTGTATTTTGTGCCAACGTTTCACTATAGATTTATTTGCAAAATGTTTATGCATGTCATGAAAAATTATATCGCTGGATTTGTATTCGAACATAGTTTCCAATGATACTAGTTTTTTACATGCATTAACATTTTATTAAGTAAATTCATGGTAAAAAATTGGCAGAAAATACTAAGAGGACCAATAAATCATGACAGAGGTAGTATCCCTCTCTCTGCGCATGCACAGGATAATTAGTAAAGAAGAGATCTGTAACGCCCCGGATTCGATGCGCCAGGTGTCTTCCAGTTATTCGTCGTCGTTGCCATGTCATTTGCTTGCGTGTTGCACTTTGTCATGTCATCATCTGCATTTTTATCATGTCATCATGTGCATCTCTTTGTGCATACGTGTTCGTCTCATGCATCCGAGCATTTTCCCCGTTGTCCGTTTTGCAATCCGGCACTCCTATGTCTTCTGGTGCCCCCTTTTGCCTATTTTCATGTGCGGGTGTTAAACGGTATCGGAATGGACCGAGGTTTGCCAAGCAGCCTTGGTATAGCACCGGTAGACCGCTTGTCAAGTTTCGTGCCATTTGGAGGTCGTTTGGTACTCCAACGATTAACCGGGTAATCGTAAACCCCTCTTTCTCTTTGCAGCCCAACACCCCTTCCAAACTGGCCCAAAACCCAGAAAACTCCCCTCTATGCTCTCCGCCCTTCGATCACGATCGTGTGGCCGAAAACCGCACCTCATTTGGAGTCTCCTAGCTCCCTCTACCTATAAATAAGTGATCCCCTCCGAAATTCACGGTCAAATCCTACCCTAACCCTAGCAAATCGCCCTCCGCCGCCCGGACCGTCCGATCTGGACGGGCCGCGTCCTTGCCCGCCGCATGACCAATCGGCGGCGCCACGTAACATCGCCGCCCGCCCCTCCGCCGCCCGCCCGCACAGCCCACGAAACCCGCCTCGGGCGGATCGGGCCCGATCTCCGCCGCCCGCGGCGTGCCTCGCCAGCGCTGCGCCTCCGACCTCCAAACACCGCGCCCGCTCCTCCACCGCTTCGCCGCCGCTTTGCCTCGCCGAACCCCGCCGCCGGGCGCCCCGGATCCGGCGCCGCCCGTCCCCGCCGTCCTCCGCCGCGCCTCGCCTCCCTCCGGCCACCGTCGCCTCTTCTCCGGTGGAGATCCGGCGAGATCCGCCGCCGCCTCGGAATCCGTGCAGATCCAGTTTCCAGGAGGTTGACCCCGAAAATATCCAAGTCCCCGATTTTTCAAAATTCTGGAGCCATGTTCATCGCATCATGACTCTCTGCATATTGCTCCGTTTCATGTGTGTAATATGTCAAATTGTTCGCCTCGACGAGTAAATCATTTCATATCATTGCATCATTTTCATTTGAGCTCATCTTGATGCCCGAAATGCTGTTAGAAGAGTTCTATGTGATGTTAGTTTCAGATTCTTATGAGAACATGCACTTTTGTCATTTTTGCCATGATTGATGTGTGCACCCTATGAACTTGAGCTCTACATGTGTTTTGTAATATGCCATGCCATATTTACAGGGGTGTATGCCATGTATTTTTGTGATCTCTGTGGTGACTAGCACAAGCATGCAAACTAGGCTTCATGATGTTGCTGATTTCAGCCTCTGTTCTGCTGATATTTTTATGCCATGTAAACTTGATGCTACCGAGAGATCCATGCTTATTTTGAGATACTTCAGTAACGATGTTTTGAACATATGGTTATTATATATCCATCCATGCCCATGTTTGCAATTAAGGAGTGCCATAGCTTGAGTCAATCGAGCTCTACTTTTGCTATAAAATGTTTCCTGGCAGGTTGTTTACATGTTATTCAATTTTGCCAAGGTTTTTGTAGTTGATCCGTGTATGCTATGATGTTGTTCTTGCCATGTATTGCTTCTATGCCATGTCTTCTTACTGTGAGTTGCATTTCCATGCCATGTATTGCTCTGTGGTGAGTGGTTCAAGCTCACCAACATGCCTACTTATTGTTGTTCCTGCCATGTATGAATCTGTAATATAACTTGCCATGTTTACATGGGTGCCATCATATTTTCTGCGCCCTTTTAGCTCATGGTCAGTAAAGGACATTTGTTCTATGCATTTAGTAGATTGATGCAATGCCTTTGTTTGCCAAGATAAGTTCCTGTAACATGTTGTTTGATAGCTCTAAACATTGCAACCTGATGTTATTTTCTGCAAAGTCTGAAACTGTTATTATTTGCAATCTTGCCATGTCATTTTGAGCATGTTCTAGTGATTTATGGAGATAGCTCAGTGTTCATATTTTGTCATGCTTTACCTGTACTTCATGTCCATGCCTTTTTTTTTCACGTTGAGATGCTTTAGCTTGTTGTTTCGGTGCTTGCAATATGCCTAGTTGCTGTTTTGGACAGATTGTTGCTATAACTTGTATTGTGTGTATGTGTTGAACCGTTGCTCCGTTTTGAGTGTGCTCTGTATGGAACTTGCTTGATTTTGCATGTAGTTTCATAATATCACGTTGCATCCATGTTTTGATGTGTTTGTTTGATGTTTGTATGCTTTTTGCATCAATGCCATGTTTAACTTGTTTTGCTCATATCTTCTAGGCCGTAGCTCCGAATTTAATGAACTTTATATGTAACTTGACTAGAATTCCGTGTACATAATCGCGGTGCATCTTAACTTGCTGTATAACAACTTGAACATAAGGTTTATTCAGATCTGGACCAATTTTGAAATTTGCATATGAGGACTTACCGGAATTGTTATATGTTGTTCCCGGCCTCATTTAAACTTGCCTTGATGTGTTGCTCTTATTTGCTTCATCTCTTGCCATGAGTAGCCTCATCTAGCTTTGTCATCCATCATGTCTTGTCTATGTGTGGTGTGTTTACCTTGTGGTGTGCTTCTTCTTTTTAGTTCCCGTTTCGTTGCGATCGTGAGGATTCGTTCGTCCACGCTTGGTTCGTCTTCGTGGCTTCATCTTCTTCGTGGACTCGTTCTTCTCCCTAGAGGGATTTCAGGCAAGATGACCGCTACCCTGGATCTCACTACTATCATTGCTATGCTAGTTGCTTCGTTCTATCGCTATGCAGCGTTACCTATCACCTGTTTATTCAAGCCTCCCCAAATTGCCATGAACCTCTAACCTTTGTCACCCTTCCTAGCAAACCGTTGTTTGGCTATGTTACCGCTTTTTCTCAGCCCCTCTTATAGCGTTGCTACACTAGTAGAAAAGGGGGCTTTCGTCCAGGCCAGTTTACCCCATTAGTCCCGGTTCAATCCAGAACCGGGATCAATGGAGCTATTTGCCCCGGTTCGTGAGCCCAGGGGGCCGGCCGGGCCACGTGGGCCATTGGTCCCGGTTCGTCCGGACCTTTTGGACCCGGTTGGTGGGACGAACCTGGACCAATGGTCCTGGCTCCTGGCCCACCACTATTGGTCCCGGTTGGTGGCATGAACCGGGACCAAAGGCTTCCCTTTAGTCCCGGTTCAAGCCACCAACCGGGGCTAATGGTGCTGCCTATATAGCCCCTCGCGCAAGAGAGAGCGAGCACACCGCCTGCTTTTTTTCTGGCCGAGGGGAGAGGGCTTGGTGGTGCTCTAGCTCACCTCCTATGCACACAAGGTGTTCGATGGAATGCCCGAGCCACACTACTTAAGGTTTCTCCTCTCCAAGCTCGACCGCCAAGCTCCATTTTCCTCAATATTTATCTAGGTTTAGCGGTCCGTCACACCCCGTCCCCGTCTTCATCACCGTCGATCACCCGCGCCGATCTCATCGCCGGCACCACCGTGGTGAGCCTCTTGTTCTTATCTTCTTTCTGAAAGGAAAAATATTATTACTTGTTTGTTTAGATAGATACTTTTATTATTTTCTTACTTTTATTATTGCATCTTATATAGTGCGATGGTTTTGGTATCCGCCCCGTCGGCCCTAAATCCTGTCTATGATTCGGATGTGGTATATATTATCTTTTCATAACTATTGGTTCATTTATTGTTTATGAAAATTATGCCGACCAACGTGACATAGATTTTATTTATCTAGGAGGTTGTTGACCCGGAAATTCCAACCGACCCTATTGTCGAGAGGTTAAATTTAGTTGAAGAACAAAACAATTTCTTGAAGGAAAAAATAAAAAAACTTGAGGAGGAGAAGATGATACTGGAGTTGCATGTTGCGGATGTCGTCGATGATCACAAGATCAAGATGGATGCAACGCGCTTGAAGATGAGAAAGATTAGAAAATATGCCATTCATACCGAGGCTTGGTATCATTATGCCGTTGGATCAGTTGTTACCTTGGTTGCGATTATGATCGCATTTGTTTTCGCATTGAAATGTTTTACATAGTTTCAATGTATGGTTTAATTAATTTAGATGCTCTGCAGAGCTTTATGTTGTTAGATGAGAACTATGTATGTACTTTGGTTTTTATGTGATGACGAACTTCTATTAATTTGGTCACTTAATTATCTATTCATGATGTTCTGTAATGATTTTGGACACACTTAATTATATATAATGCACGCAGATGAACCGACAATGGATGTACGGTGACAGACACACCTCCGAGTACATTAAGGGCGTGCATGATTTTCTCGAAGTGGCTGAGGCAAACAAGCAGAATGGTTTTATGTGTTGTCCATGCCCTATATGTGGGAATACGAAGTCTTACTCTAACCGGAAAATCCTTCACACCCACCTGCTTTACAAGGGTTTCATGCCACACTATAATGTTTGGACGAGGCATGGAGAAATAGGGGTTATGATGGAAGACGGCGAGGAAGAAGAGTACGATGACAACTATGTGCCCCCTGAATACGGTGATGCTACTGAACATCAAGATGCACAGACGATGTGCACGATGGTGCTGGAGCAAGCGAAGATGCTGAGGATCAAGAGGAAGCAGACGATGTGCCCGATGATGATGATCTACGCCGGGTCATTGTCGATGCAAGGACGCAATGCGAAAGTCAAAAGGAGAAGCTGAAGTTCGATCACATGTTAGAGGATCACAAAAATGGGTTGTACCCCAATTGTGAAGATGGCAACACAAAGCTCGGTACCGTACTCGAATTGCTGCAGTGGAAGGCAGAGAATGCTGTGCGTGATAAAGGATTTGAGAAGCTACTGAAAATAATGAAGAAGAAGCTTCCAAAGGATAACGAATTGCCCGATAGTACATACGCATAACAAAGATGGTCGTATGCCCTCTAGGATTGGAGGTGGAGAAGATACATGCATGCCCTAATGACTGCATCCTCTACCGTGGTGCCTACAAGGATCTGAACGCATGCCCGTATGCGGTGCATTATGACATAAGATCGAGACGAGATGACCACAGTGATGTTGTTGGCGAGCCTCCGGGAAGAGGGTTCTGCGAAGGTGATGTGGTATGCTCCTATAATACCACGGTTGAAACGTCTGTTCGTAAGCGTAGAGCATGCCAAGTTGATGCGATGGCATAGTGAGGACCGTAAGAAAGACGGGAAGTTGAGAGCACTTTCGGCCGACGGGTCGCATGATGGAGAAAAATCGAGAAAAGTAATCGGGATGATTTTGCAAAGGACCCAAGGAACGTATGGTTTGCTTTAAGCGCGGATGGCATTAATCCTTTCAGGGAGCAGAGCAGCAATCACAGCACCTGGCCCGTGACTCTATGTATGTATAACCTTCCTCCTTGGATGTGCATGAAGCGGAAGTTCATTATGATGTCAGTTCTCATCCAAGGCCCTAAGCAACCCGGCAACGACATTGATGTGTACCTAAGGCCATTAGTTGAAGAACTTTTACAGCTGTGGTATGGAAAGCGGTGTACGTCGTGGGATGAGCACAAAAGGAGGAATTTGACCTAAAGGCGTTGCTGTTCGTGACCATCAACGATTGGCCCGCTCGATAACCTTCGGGATAGACAAACAAGGGATACCACGCATGCACGCACTTGTTTACATGACACCGATAGTATATACAGGAAGCTGCGGGAAGAATGTGTACACAGGCCATCGCCGATTTCTTCCGACCAACCATCAATGTCGAAAGAAAGGCAAGCATTTCAAAGGCGATGCAGATCACCGGAAGAAGCCCGCCATGCGTACTGGTGATCACGTACTTGCTATGGTCAATGATTTACACGTAATCTTTGGAAAGGGTCCCGGCGGACTAGCTGTTCCGAATGACGCTGAGAATCACGCACCCATGTGGAAGAAGAAATCTATATTTTGGGACCTACCCTACTAGAAACACCTAGAGGTCCGCTCTTCGATCGACGTGATGCACATGACGAAGAACCTTTGCGTGAACCTGCTAGGCTTCTTGGGCGTGTATGGGAAGACAAAAGATACACCTGAGGCACGAGAGGACCTGCAACGCTTACGCGAAAAAGAGGGCATGCCTGCGAAGCGGTATGAAGGTCCCGCCAGCTACGCTCTTCTGAAAGAAGAGAAAGAAATATTCTTTCAATGCCTGCTCGATATGAAGGTCCAGACTGGCTTCTCGTCGAATATAAAGGGAATAATAAATATGCGGAGAGAAAAGTTCCAGAACCTAAAGTCTCATGACTGCCACGTGATTATGACGCAATCGCTTCCGGTTGCATTGAGGGGCTTCTACCGAAAACGTCCGATTAGCCATTGTGAAGCTATGTGCATTCCTCAATGCAATATCTCAGAAGGTGATCGATCCAGAAATCGTACCAACGCTAAGGAGTGATGTGTCTCAATGTCTTGTCAGTTTCGAGCTGGTGTTCCCACCATCCTTCTTCAATATCATGACACACGTCCTAGTTCATCTAGTCGACGAGATTGTCATTCTGGGGCCCGTATTTCTACACAATATGTACCCCTTTGAGAGGTTCATGGGAGTCCTAAAGAAATATGTTCAGAATCGCGCTTAGGCGAGAAGGAAGCATCTCCATGGGCCATCAAACAGAGGATGTCATCGGGTTTTGTGTTGACTTCATTCCTGGCCTTAAGAAGATAGGTCTCCCTAAATCGCGGTATGAGGGGAGACTGACCGAAAAGGCACGCTTGGAAGAGACTCAATAATATGCAGGAACGGATATTCTTGGTCTCAAGCACACTACACAGTTCTCTGAGAACTCTACCTTGGTGACCCGTATGTTGATGAACACAAGAACAGTCTGCGCCCAAACACGGAAAAGGTAACGATCGGATTACATGTGAACACATCGGGACTTTCAGCAGTTGGTTGGAAACACGTCTCGTGAGGTGACAACACTGTTTGTGATGAGCTGTACTTGTTGTCCAGGGGACCATCTTCGACTGTAATGATTTGGAAAGGATACGAGATAAATGGGAATACATTTTACACGATTGACCAAGATGAAAAGAGCACCAACCAAAACAGCGGTGTCCGCTTTGATGCAGCAACCGACAAGGGAAATGACACATATTATGGTTACATAGTAGACATATGGGAACTTGACTACGGAGTAGATTTTAAGGTCCCTTTGTTTAAGTGCAAGTGGGTCAATCTGTCAGAGGCGGGTATGGTGTAGACCCACAAAGACGGAATGACAACAGTGGATCTGAAAAATCTTGGGTAAACTGAGGAACCGTTCGTCCTAGCCAATGATGTTGCACAGGTTATCTATGTGAAGGACATGTCTACCAGACCGAGGAAAAGAAAAGATAAGGAAGCGAATACATCCTACAATGAGCCAAAGCGCCACATAGTTCTTTCAGGAAAAAGGGACATCCTGGGAGTGGAGGGCAAGATGACATATGTCTCAAGAGTATGAAAAGTTTCATGAAATTCCCCTTCAAAGTCAAGGCTGACCCAAGCATCCTGATAAGCGATGAAGATTATCCATGGTTACGGCGCAATAAGCAAGCGACACAAGCGAAGAAAAAGTGAAGACTTTCTCCATAACTATTATGATGATACCATGCCAACTTTGTAATGCATTTAGTATGATACCATTGTCCGCTTTGTACATGCACATGCTATGCCAACTTTTTCAGAGTTCATTTGAAAACTATGAATTTGAAAACCTCGCCAACCGAAGGGCGCTCACACCGGTTTATAAGCCCGTCCCTCTACACACCGCTTTTGTTGTAAGAAGAAAAAAATAAAATAAATAAAGCAACAAAGAAAATAAAAAAGTGTTTTCAAATTTGAAAACTAATGGCACTAACAGAAAGTTTATAATTTTTCTAAAACTAAAAGCAAAAAGAATTAAAAAATAAAGAAAAAAACAACAAAAACTAAATAATGCAGAAAACAGAACAAAAATCTGAAAAAAATAAAAATAGCAACAATAAGTATTTTGTTGTAAGCAGAAACAAAATAAAATAAATAAAGCAACAAAGAAAACAAAAAAAGTGTTTTCAAATTTGAAAACTAATGGCACAAACAGAAAGTTTATAATTTTTCTAAAACTAAAAGCAAAAAATAATTAAAAAATAAAGCAAAAGACCAAAAGAAAAATAAACCAAAACCAAAATAAACTAAATAAAGCAAGAAATAAAACTAAAAAAACAAAAAATGGTGCCACCTACTGGGCCCCCACGGCCTGAATACGATTAGAAACCCTATGGGCCAGGATTCAGGCCCGGGGAAGGCCTAGTAGGCCCACAGGCACAGATTGCAGAGTTAGGCCCGAAAGCCTGCTTTAGAGAGGAGCTCGAGAGGGAAGCCGCACCGCACCTTACAAACAGGTGCGGCTCCCTCTCAACTAGCGAGGTGGGACTAAACTTTGGGCGCGGGGCAGCAGAAGGCCTTTGGTCCCGGTTGGTGGCACCAACTGGGACTAAAGGGGGGCATTGGTACCAGTTGGTGCCACGAACCGGGACTAATGCTCCCCTTTAGTCCCGGTTCTTGGCACCAACCGGGACCAAAGGTCGCCGCTTCCCGCCCTTTGGGCTGCCGAAAATTGGCCTTTGGTCCCGGTTGGAGGCACCAACCGGGACTAAAGGGGGCATTGGTCCCGGTTCGTGGCACCAACCGGGACCAATGCACTTTCTATATATACAGGACTTGTGAAAATTTCACATCTCCCTCGCCTCCCTAGCCAGTTGCCCCCGCCGCCAGGCTGCCCAAATCGCCGTCACCATCGCCGGCCGCCGTCCCCTGCCTTCCCCTCAGGCTTCTCGCCCGCCGAGCCCACGCTGGCCGCCGCCTGCGGCTCGCCCGTCCCGAAAGCACGCACGGCGCGCTTCTGCGCCCCACGCCGCGCCGCTCCCCTCGCCTGCCCCGGAAAGCACGCACGGCCGCGCTTCACGCCACGCCGCCGCCGCGTGCCTCGCCTGCCCTCGAGCACGCACGGCCGCGCGCCTCGCCCGCCTCACCATTGTCGCTGCCGCGGCGCCCGCCCACTGCCGCCTCTGCCGACGCCGCCTCCTCCCGTTTGGTCCGGCTCCGGCAACCCCCTTTCCTCCCTGTCCCCTCGTCCTCTTCATATAATTTTTTTTCATATAATTTTTTTTCATATGCATATGTTGATTATATGGATGGATGGATGATTATATGTTCATTATATGGATGGATGGATGATGTATGCATGCTTTATAGGCAGATTTTATGTTCATTATATGTTCATAATTTTTAGGCAGATTTTATGTTCATTATATGGATGGATGGATGATTATATGTTCATTATATGGATGGATGGATGATGTATGCATGCTTTTTAGGCAGATTTTATGTTCATTATATGTTCATAATTTTTAGGCAGATTTTATGTTCATTATATGGATGGATGGATGATTATATGTTCATTATATGGATGGATGGATGATGTATGCATGCTTTTTAGGCAGATTTTATGTTCATTATATGTTCATAATTTTTAGGCAGATTTTATGTTCATTATATGTTCATAATTTTTAGGCAGATTTTTAGATTTTTAGGCAGATTTTTAGAATTTTTTGTGTATGTATGTTATGTTTATATGTATGTATGTATGTTCATATGTATGTATGTTTATATGCAAAGCATATGCAAAGAAAATGTATGAATGGTCATATGCAAAGAAAAATGTATGTATGGTCATATGCAAAGAAAATGTATGTATGTATGTTCATATGAAAGAAAAATGTATGTATGTATGTTCATATGTATATGCAAAGAAAATGTATGTTTATATATATGATGATATGTTCATATAAAAAGGAAAATAAGAAGAGGAAGAAAGGAGAAGAAGAGGAGAGGAAGAAGAGGAGAAATAAATAAGAAGAGGAAAAAAGAAGAAAAGAAGAGGAGAAGAAGAAAGGAATAGAAGAGAAGAAGAAAAATAGAAAAATTCTATTTTTCTTCTTCTCTTCTATTCCTTTCTTCTTCTCCTCTTTTTCTCTTCTTTTATTGCGCCGTTGTATATGTATCGAGGGTGTCGAGGATCGCCGAGGGTCAAGGGTCGGGAACTAGGGTAGAGGGTCGAGGGTCGTTAAGGGGTCAAGGGTCGAAGGTTTCTGTGGTCGAGGGTTCCTATAGTGTCAAAGTATTGAAGAAATCCATGGCTTCATCATTAGCGGAAGTAACCATGGCATGATGGTACGAAGTCCTCCAAAGTTGTTACGGAATGGAGTCCCGGATAGGATAATTTGCCTTTTGTATTAATCTCAGCAAAGGGCTTTCAAATAACGATATTCGGAAGGTTCTTGCTGAACTTTGTACCGTAAAGTGAATTATCCTATCCGGGACTCCGCTCCAAAACAACCTTGAGAGCTTTGTACCATCATGCACCTGTTACTAGCCTAATGATGAAGACATGGTTTTGTTGTATCCTTTGACACTAGGCAACCTCCCGACTCCTCGGCGATCCTCCACCTTGACCTCGACCGCCGGGCGATCCACGACCCTCTACCCTACCGTGGGCGTCGATGCCCACGTCACTTGTGGGACATAGATGTAGTGTTCAACGCCGACCCCTCCCGATAGCTTCAACACGTGGGGCGATATTACCCCTCCTAGCTTGAAGCGTTCTGGGCCACCCCTAACCCTTGAAGCGTTGTCGAGGCCACCCCAAACCCTAGAGAAGCAGTCGAGGCCACTAATATGATTCCTTATAGTGAATATCTAGATAGTTATACGTTTCCCACTAATATATCCATATCAGTCATGTTTGAATAATAATTTCCATGTTGTAAAAAAATTGTAGAAACTATGGACACCACCCGAGACGAAGCACAAGAAGCGTTGTTGAGGGACATAATCGTACGAGGAAGTGATGCGGTCTCCTCGATGATGTTTCTCAACGTCAACGATGGTCTGGAAGAAGAGGGTGAAGAAGCAGCTGGCTTAGATTTACATGGCTCCGATGACCCAATGCCGGTCCAAGAAGGAGAGGGTGAAGAAGTAGACCGTGAGGACGGCTCCGGTGATCACCAAACCGAGTCCGGCCAGGTATATATATTAGTTAAGCCTGGCCGACAAGCTCGCCTTTGTTTTGGTATGTACACATATTAATTAACTCTCGTCTTTGTTCTTTTTCTAGCCATCCGGATCGAGCACAACCGGTAAAGAGACGAGGCCGAAGAAAAAGTTGAGCTCGGATGAAAAGTTTGAGATCATAGAAATCGCCCGCGACGGCCAACCGATTGAACCCATCCGGACAAAGAAGGCATTTGTTGCTCAGTGCGGGATTCTGGTTAGGGACAAGATCTCGATCAGCATCCACGAATGGTATAAGCCTAAGAACGAAGACCACGAGGTGTCTTGTGTCAATGATATGCAGAAAATGATCTTTTGACCGAGCTGAAGTCAAATTTTACCCTACTGCTAGAGGATGATCCGGAGAAGCCAGTAATAGAGCCATTAATCAAGTCTTTTGCTCTTAAGAAGATGGCAGAACTATTCAGGAATTGGAAGAAAGAACTCAATACGTATGTCGAAAAAAATGAGACACCAGAATTCAAGGGCAAATTTGAGAAGATCGAGATGATCGGCCCGCATTTGTGGCCTACAAGACATCGGAAAAGAGTAAAAAGATGTCGGCGACAAACAAGAAAAATGCTGCGAAGAAGAAGCTTCACCATCGCACGGGGTCAGGTGGCTACCTCGTAGCCCGACCTAAGTGGGCCAAGGCTGAGATTGATCTGCTTCATAAAGGAACGAACCAGAGACAATGAACTGGCCAGACTGCTGCGGACATGGTTCTTCGGGCAAAGGCGGATCCTTGGACCCTATGACAGGAAGTGCATTTGGACGGACGAACAATTGGACATACCAGTCAAGAGGCTTAAGCATTATATCAAGTAGCGCAGCAAGGGAAGTTCGTTCTGCAGGGAGAAGGACGAGCTCACAATGGCCCTCGGGAATCTGAGCACCCCGGACGGACATGAGGCATACCAGGCTCCGTTTCGTGGAAGGCTGGATTTCCGGACGCAGGGGGTTACAAAACCCATGAGAGGAGGAAGAAACTGGAGAAGAGGAACGAGAAGCAGCAGATCACAACAAACGACCTGCCGAAGCTTCCCCCGAAGCTACCCCGCCATCTCAGCGGAGAAGCAGCGTGGCTTCCACCGAGCTGCTTCAGCCAGAGCAGCATGCCTTACCGGATCCTGCCAGCTATCTCGTGGATGCTATCACAGATGCTGAAAATTGCCACCTTATGGCGCAATGGAGCAATTTGAAGGTCAAGGCGGCTGTTGGCTCTGTTTATCCTATTAAACACGACTCAACTTTTCACTGCCGGCCGATTCGGAAGGATATGCTAAGGTGATGGTCGATGAAATAACGGAGGGATTTGAGGACCTCCGGCTTGACCACCCTACCGGTGAAGGGGAGTATCGGCTGGGTTCTGCTCTGAAGACTCCATGCCTATGGCGGAAGGATCTCGTCAACCTTCCGAAATGGACGCCTCCGCCTCCTCCTCCTCCACCGGCGAGTCAGGGCACTCCGCCTCCTCCTCCGGCGAGTGACGATCAGGGCACTCGGCCGGCTCCTTCTCCGGCGCGTGGCGGCACTCCGCCTCCTTCTCCGCCTGCACCGGCGTGCCCGAGCAGCCAGCCTCCTCCTTCTCCGCCTCGTCAGCAAGGGCGGAAGAGACCCGCCGCCGCTCCGGCTGCTCCGGCGCGTTGTAGTCCTTCTCCTCCGCCTCGTAAGCAAGGAAAGAAGACATCCGCTCTGCTCGCTTTCTGCCGGGCGTCTAGCAGTACAGCCAAAGGCGGGAGGAGATACAGATTCGGTCCTTCTCTGAAGACTCAAGAGAAGTTACCGTACGAGAGGAGCGAGGAGGAAAACGCGAAGATCGCGCAGACCGAAGTGGATGACTGGTTTCAAGTGTTGAAAGCAAAAAGACATCCACCTCCGGAGGAGAAGGTAGATCCGGTCAAAGCGAAGCGCACTCGCTGCCACGACAAAACCACCCAAGTCTCCGCCGAAAGGCAACTATGAGCGCATTATTGGAAAGGCATTTGCCAAAGCGGAGAGGTCGGGAAGTACTGTCGCTGATCAAAGGATGAAAGAACGACGAGCTGGGAAACACATTGCCCAGCTCGGCGAACAAGCCGGGCAATCGTGCCCCCGCTCAAGGTGCCTGCTAGCGACATCCTCGATCCGAGGATGGTGCCCGGTTATAGAAATCCTGGATATTACCTGCCCGACGATGTACATTATGATTTCTTGGAGGTGCAGATACAAAGATCTGAGTACGGAAGCCTCTCGTCAAAGATGAAAGCTCTCTATCAACGATGATGCGAAGATTGCATGATTGGTACATGAAAACCTGCAAAGAGTCCGAGGGGAGGAGTACTTTGTATGTGAGAGTTAAAAGGAGCATGACCTCCTTGGAATTGAACTATTGCCTATTCCATTTGAGGAGTTCTATCAGTTTTCAATCAATTGGCCCTCGATAAAACAACGGTCACCTTCTCATGCATGTAAGTAGTACTACACATCATTAAGTATCTCTATATAACTCAGCCCTTACATTGCATGTATTTATAAATATCCTCACTATATTATGCAGATTGAAGATCGCCGAATTGAAGAAAAGACAAGTGGGTGATATTGGGTTCATTAACACATATCTCATAGATGCAACTGAGGTTCAATTTCGTCCCCAAGATACCGAGGCCAACTTGCTATAATACTCTTTCCTTACAACTTCAAGTGAGTGCTACTGTCTTGTGGCATATTCCGTTTCCTTATTAGTCCAGGTTATAGTAATGTAATATTGATGAGTTATGCATGCGTGCGTAGCTACCACTATATTCTCCTAGAGATTAAGCTTGAGCAGGGAGTAGTAACTGTCTTAGACTCGAGACGAAAAGATCCAAAGGAGTATGCGGACATGACTGAAATGCTCGAGAAGTAAGTTAAATCGATCATTATCCACCATATCAGCAACTTTGTTCATTTCTGATATCAAGTAATTGTTTTCTTTGTATGGCAGGGCTTGGGGAAAATTCACCAAAAAGCTCCGGGACTCACCAAGAAGCTACAATTTAGACACCAAAGTAAGTACTATATAGTAGCATATTCCATGCGCATCTCCTAGTGATTCAAGCGCTAGTTTCATCAATACCATTTAGAATGCTTGCTAATTATCAGTTTGATTGACCTCTGTTTCTTGTAAAGTGGTTGTGGCAGGAACAATGGAATGATTTCTGTGGATACTACGTTTGCGAGTCCATCCGCCACACGACCTGTGAGAGGGGCTACTCCGACAAACAATATGAAGTGCGTAAATAAAAATATTCACAATTTTATTTTATTACCATCATTTGTGTTGAGTTTCATTCATTCATATATATATATGTATTGACCCCCTTCTTAAAATTTGATGTTTCGGATGCGGATGAACTACTAGCACCAGATTGCTGCGAGCAATTCAAGAGGAATTGGCGGCATTCTTTCTTGACCACGTGATCGCTGAAGACGGAGAATACTATGTGGACCACGCGTCCGTATTGTAAAAGATAATTATTGTATATATGTGGCCGGTAGTGTCGGATAGATATACGAGAACTTGTTGTTCGACCAATCTCTCGGAGAAGGAGAGGTGGTCGATATCACTTATCTCTGTATGCATATATGTTCATGACGATCTTATGTTTGCTTAATTACTAGCTAGCTAGCGTGTCTAGCTAGTCCTCTCTATACGTATGTATAGTACGTAGCGTCGATAGCACAATATATGAAACACCTAAATTAATTAGCTAGCTATAGCACAATATATGAAACACCTAAATTAACCCCCAAAACCCCCCAACCCCCTTTTCAAAAAAAAAAACAAAAACCACAGCCATAGAAATGTCGACGTGGATGCCTATTAGTCCCAGTTGGTGCCACCAACCGGGACCAAAGGCCCTCCTCCACGGCTTTATGGACAGGCCACGTGGAGGCCCATCATCCAGTTCTGGATTGAACCGGACTAAAGGGTCAGTATTAGTACCGACCCTTTAGTCCCGGTTCATGAACCGGGACTAAAGGCCCTCACCAACCGGGTCAATAGGCCCCTTTTCTACTAGTGCTAGTTGCAGGTGAAGTTGAAGATTGCTCCATGGCGGACAGGATTTTGGTTGGGATATCACAATATCTCTTATATTATTAATGCATCTATATACTTGGTAAAGGGTGGAAGGCTCGGCCTTATGCCTGGTGTTTTGTTCCACTCTTGCCGCCCTAGTTTCCGTCATATCGGTATTATGTTCCCGGATTTTGCGTCCCTAACGCGGTCGGGTGATTTATGGGACCCCTTGACAGTTCGCTTTGAATAAGAATCCTCCAAAGAAGGCCCAACATTGGTTTTACCATTTGCCTCACCACTACCTACCTTTCCCTTGGGAGTAATTAACCCAAGGGTCATCTTTATTTTAGCCCCCCCCGGGCCAGTGCTTCTCTAAGTGCTGGTTCGAACCGAGCCGCCTGCGGGGCCACCGCGGGGAAACTCGAGGCCTGGTTTTACTCGTAGCCTGTCTCATCCGGTGTTGCCCTGAGAACGATATATGTGGAGCTCCTATCGGGATTGTCGGTGCATCGGGCGGTCTTGCTGGTCTTGTTTTATTGCTGTCGAAATGTGTTGTAGCCGGGATTCCGAGACTGATCGGGTCTTCCCGGGGAGAAGGAATATCCTTCGTTGATCGCGAGAGCTTATCATGGGCTGTTGGGACACCCCAGGGTATAAACTTTCGAGAGCCGTGCCCGCGGTTATGTGGCAGATGGAATTTGTTAATATCCGGTTGTAGTAAACTTGAAGCAAACTCTTCTAAAATACACCAACCGTGTGCGTAACCGTGAGTGTCTCTTTTCGGGGTTGATCGAGAGGAGAACACGGTTTCTGGGTTATGTCTGACGTAAGTAGGAGTTCAGGATCACTTCTTGATCATTACTAGTTGACGACCGTTCCTTTGTTTCTCTTCTCGCTCTCATTTGCGTATGTTAGCCACCATATATGCTTAGCCGCTGCTGCAACCTCACCACTTTACCCCTTCCTTTCCCTTTAAGCTTTGGTAGTCTTGATACCCATGGTAATGGGATTCTGAGTCCTCGTGGCTCATGATTACTACAACATCAGTTGCAGGTACAGGTTATGCGATGATCATGACGCGAGAGCGATGTTTGCTTGTTTTGGAGTTCTTCTTCCGCTTCTTCGATCGGGGATAGGTTCTGTGTCGGCAGCACAGGATAGCAGGTGGTGGATATTGTTTGAGTTTGTTTATGTTTCATCCGTAGTCGGATGTTGATCTTGTATGTTGTATTGTTGTATCCATGTGACATTGAATGTATTGGATGTATCCCCATCTATTATGTAATGTTGATGTAATGATATCCACCTTGCAAAAGCGTTTCAATATGCGGGTCTATCCTTGGTGGGACCTTTGAGTTTCTTTTGGATAGGGTCGCATATTGGGCGTGACAAGTTGGTATCAGAGCCTCGACCGACCCTAGGAGCCCCCTTGATTGATCGTGTAGTTTGGCCGTTGTTGAGTCTAGAAGAAAACTATTTTTCGGAGTCTAGTTATATCGGAGAGTAGGAATTCTTTTTACTCCTCAGTCCCTTCGTCGCTCTGGTGAGGAATCTTGACGTAGGTGTTTTGAACTACTCCTCTTCCCCTTCAATTTTTTTTTCTTTAGGTTCACGCAGTTGGCTTTCCGATAGTTGTTCCTCAGCTCTTTTCATCCGGTGCATTTCTGGTCAAGTTGACTCGAGCCTCTTCATCGTTGTCAAGTCCAATCCTCAGTTGTTTTCTTTTCCGCCGCCCTCCTGTTCTTCTTTTCGGAACCGAAATCCGTAATTGAGTATCCATTCTACTCGTGCGAAATCTTTGCTTCCTTTCCTCAATGATTTCAACCGGAGTTTTCTCTTCAAGCTATTCATCGTTTTCCCTTTCCAAGTTGCCTTTGTTTTTCCCGCCCTCCCACCCTTTTTCTTCCCGGAGCCCGAGTCTCTTTCGAGCATCAATTTCATTCGTACGGAGCCTCTTCAGTCTTCCCTCAATCATTTCAACCGGTGAATTCTCGTCTCGTTCGTCATTCTTCATCCCTTTCTTTTTCCGGTGCACTCAATTCAAGTTTTTCGGGTTGATCTTATTCTTTCTCTCGGCTCAAGTGTTTTCCTTGCTCGTTCGCCTCTCGCCAGTTTATCCTTCCGGAGTGTTCAAGTCATCTCAGGAGATTTGTCTGTGTTTGAATTAATTCGAGGTTGTCACCTCATTCAAATATTTCAATTATTCCGGTGCATCATCTATCTCTTCAACAATCCTTTCCAACGGTGTTTTCTTTTAGTGGGCCCTAACCCACAGGTCTTTTCCCAGGATCTTACCTGACTCTTCTAATTCCCCGGGGTTATTCTCAATTCTTTTCGGAGTTTGACTTAAGCATAAATTTCATCAGTCACATGCCTTTTCCAAGATCGATTTCAAATTCGTGTCATTGTTGGCTCAACCTCTTCGCTTTTTCGTTCCCTCGGAGTGCCTTAGCAATTTTCGTGGTGTTTATCGTCGTCCTTGAAGACCGAAGTAGAGTTTCTCTTAAATCTTGTCCGTTCCTCCGCAGATTCATGGTGCTAGCTCGATGTTATCCCATCTAATTGTTTCTAGTCATGCAAATTCTTTTCATCCATCCGGAGCATTTCAGGAGTTGCTTTCTCTCTCGATTATCCGGAGGCCATCTTTTCGGAAGATTTCTTCATTCTAAGTTTTCAGATTCATTCCCCAATTATTCTATATCCGTGCCCCTTCGTTCATCTCAATATTCTTCTGGTGCTGCGTTCAAGCATTCGTTAATCCGTTCGCGATCTCTTCGTTCTCCTGTCTCTAATTTTTCCCTCAAGTATCTTCATGGTTTCTAATTCTTTCTGGCGATTCGTTCTCTTCTCTTTGTTCATTTTCATTTTCCATGGTGGTTCGCTCAAGATTTCTTTTCTGTTGTTATCGTATCAATCCATTCGTTCTTTTCAATCCTACCGGTGGTTCATGAAGACCTTCTCAAGTTTGCGTTATGTCACTTCTCAATCCTTTTTCAACGAGAATAAGTATTATGCCAAATCCATTTCTTGTCATCAATTTAATTTGATGAAGGATAAGCATACAATAAATCTTATTCTTATTTCCTCAAAGTGATTAATCTTTTTCTTCGGAGTTTGTTCTTGAGGAATAAATTCTACTTCCAAGTGTTTTCATCTTTTCTTTTCCAGAGTTCAATTTCCTCGGCCTTTTCATCGGAACCTCCGTCTAAATCAACGCAAGGCTTTAGTCTTATTCTTTCCTCCTTCATTCTATCTCATCATCCTTTCGTCACCGGAGTTCTTCATGGTGGTTCTTAATGATTTAATTCTTTCTTCAAGAGTTTCATCAATATTTTGGTGGAATTCAAATATCTTTTCCTCTTGCATCTCTAAGTGTAACTAATTCTCCGTATTCTTTAGAATTGGAGTTTTGCATTTCTTTGTTCTTCTCAGATATTCAAATCCACTCAATCCTTCCTTCTAAGTTCTTTTCATTCAAATTCTTTCAGTTCTTCCGGAGGCATTGCGTTGTTAATCTCGTCAAGTGTCATTCCATCTTCTGAAGCTCATGTTCTATTCTTTCCTTGTTCAACCGGTGTGCTGCCTAAATCCTTTCAGTCTTATTCGCTTCTTATCTCGTCCTATCCGGAATGCTTCATAGTCTATTTGATTCCGTGAGCTTTCGATTTTTGTCATTCTCGTCGTTCCTCTCTTTTCTGTAGTGCACTCGATTCTTTGCCTCTTCTCTGTTGCGTTTCTTGTTTCACCTCATCCCTTTTCCCTTCCGTCTCGGTCCTAAGATCTCGGGACGAGATCTCTTGTTAGTGGATGAGTGTTGTAACGCCCCGGATTCGATGCGCCATGTGTCTTCCAGTTATTCGTCGTCGTTGCCATGTCATTTGCTTGCGTGTTGCACTTTGCCATGTCATCATCTGCATTTTTATCATGTCATCATGTGCATCTCTTTGTGCATACGTGTTCGTCTCATGCATCCGAGCATTTTCCCCGTTGTCCGTTTTGCAATCCGGCACTCCTATGTCTCCCGGCGCCCCCTTTTGCCTCTTTTCGTGTGCGGGTGTTAAACAGTATCAGAATGGACCGAGGTTTGCCAAGCGGCCTTGGTATAGAACCGGTAGACCGCCTATGAAGTTTCGTGCCATTTGGAGGTCGTTTGGTACTCCAACGGTTAACCGGGTAACCGTAAACCCCTCTTTCTCTTTGCAGCCAAACACCCCTTCCAAACTGGCCCAAAACCCAGCAAACTCCCCTCTATGCTCTCCGCCGTTCGATCACGATCGCGTGGACGAAAACCGCACCTCATTTGGAGTCCCCTAGCTCCCTCTACCTATAAATAAGTGATCCCCTCCGAAATTCGCGGTCAAATCCTACCCTAACCCTAGCAAATCGCCCTCCGCCGCCGCCGGACACGTCCGATCTGGACCGGACACGTCCGCCCGCCGCCCGCAGCCAATCGGCGAGCGCCACGTGGCATCGCCGCCGCCCCTCCGCCCAGCCCGGGCCACGGAGCCCACCTCGGGCGGATCGGGCCCCGATCTCCGTCGCCGCGGCGTGCCTCGCCGGTGCCGCGCCTCGACCTCCGACGCCGCGCCGCTCCTCGCCCGCTTCGCGCGCCGCTTGGCGCCATCGCCGTCTGCCTCGCCCGGAAGCGCCACCCCACCTCGCGCGGCCGCCGCCTGCCGCCGCCCGGCGTCCGCCTCGCCGAACCCGCCGCGGGCGCCCGGGTCCGCGCCGCCCATCCCCGCCATCCTCCGCCGCGCCTCGCCTCCCTCCGGCCACCGTCGCCTCTTCTCCGGTGGAGATCCGGCGAGATCCGCCGCCGCCTCAGAATCCGTGCAGATCCAGTTTCCAGGAGGTTGACCCCGAAAATATCCTAAGTCCCCGATTTTTCGACGAGTAAATCATTTGATCTCATTGCATCATTTTCATTTGAGCCCATCTTGATGCCCGAAATGCTGTTAGAAGAGTGCTATGTGATGTTAGTTTCAGATTCTTATCAGAACATGCACTCTTGTCATTTTTGCCATTATTGATGTGTGCACCCTATGAACTTGAGATCTACATGTGTTTTGTAATATGTCATGCCATCTTTACAGGGGTGTATGCCATGTATTTTTGTGATCTCTGTGGTGACTAGCACAAGCATGCAAACTATGCTTCATGATGTTGCTGATTTCAACCTCATTGGCGATATTTTTATGCCATGTAAACTTGATGCTACCGAGAGATCCATGCTTATTTTGAGATACTTAAGTAAGGATGTTTTGAACATATGGTTATTCTCTATGCATCCATGCCCTTGTTTGCAATTATGGAGTGCCATAGCTTGAGTCAATCGAGCTCTACTTTTGCTATAAAAAGTTTCCTGGCAGGTTGTTTACATGTTATTCAATTTTGCCAAGGTTGTTGTAGTTGATCCGTGTATGCTATGATGTTGTTCTTTCCATGTATAGCTTCTATGCCATGTCTTCTTACTGTGAGTTGACTTTCCATGCCATGTATTGCTTTGTGGTGAGTGGTTCAAGCTCACCAACATGCGTACTTATTGTTGTTCCTGCCATGTATGAATCTGTAATATAACTTGCCATGTTTACATGGGTGCCATCATATTTTCTGCGCCCTTTTGGCTCATGGTCAGTAAAGGACATCTGTTGTATGCAATTAGTAGATTCATGCCATGCCTTTTTTTGCCATGGTAAGTTCCTGTAACATGTTGTCTGAGAGCTCTAAACATTGCAACCTGATGTTATTTTCTGCAAAGTCTGAAACTGTTATTATTTGCAATCTTGCCATGTCATTTTGAGCATGTTGTAGTGATTTCTGGAGATAGCTCAGTGTTCATGTTTTTTCATGCTTTACCTGTAATTCATGTCCATGCCTTTTCTTTTCACCTTGAGATGCTGTAGCATGTTGTTTCGGTGCTTGCAATATGCCTAGTTGTTGTTTTGGACAGATTGTTGCTATAACTTGTATTGTGTGTATGTGTTGAACCGTTGCTCCGTTTTGAGTGTGCTCTATATGGAACTTGCTTGATTTTGCATGTAGTTTCATAATATCATGTTGCATCCATGTTTTGATGTGTTTGTTTGATGTTTGTATGCTTTTTGCATCAATGCCATGTTTAACTTGTTTTGCTCATATCTTCTAGGCCGTAGCTCCGAATTTAATGACTTTATATGTAACTTGACTAGAATTCCGTGTAGATCATCGTGGTGCATCTTAACTTGCTGTATAACAACTTGAACATAAGGTTTATTCAGATCTGGACCAATTTCGAAATTTGCATATGAGGACTTACGGGAATTGTTATATGTTGTTTCCGGCCTCATTTAAACTTGCCTTGATGTGTTGCTCTTGTTTGCTTCATCTCTTGCCATGAGTAGCCTCATCTAGCTTTGTCATGCATCATGCTTGGTTGAGCATCATGTCTTGTCTATGTGTGCTGTGTTTACCTTGTGGTGTGCTTCTTCTTGTTAGTTCCCGTTTCGTTGCGATCGTGAGGATTCGTTCGTCCACGCTTGGTTCGTCTTCGTGGCTTCATCTACTTCATGGACTCGTTCTTCTCCCTAGAGGGATTTCAGGTAAGATGACCGCTACCCTGGATCTCACTACTATCATTGCTATGCTAGTTGCTTCGTTCTATCGCTATGCTGCGTTACCTATCACATGTTTATTCAAGCCTCCCCAAATTGCCATGAACCTCTAACCTTTGTCACCCTTCCTAGCAAACCGTTGTTTGGCTATGTTACCGCTTTTGATCAGCCCCTCTTATAGCGTTGCTAGTTGCAGGTGAAGTTGAAGATTGCTCCATGGCGGACAGGATTTTGGTTGGGATATCACAATATCTCTTATATTATTAATGCATCTATATACTTGGTAAAGGGTGGAAGGCTCGGCCTTATGCCTGGTGTTTTGTTCCACTCTTGCCGCCCTAGTTTCCGTCATATCGGTATTATGTTCTCGGATTTTGCGTCCCTAACGCGGTCGGGTGATTTATGGGACCCCCTTGACATTTCGCTTTGGTTTTACCATATGCCTCACCACTACCTACCTTTCCCTTGGGAGTAATTAACCCAAGGGTCATCTTTATTTTAGCCCCCCCCCTCGGGCCAGTGCTTCTCTAAGTGCTGGTTCGAACCGAAACCGCTCGCAGAATACCGCTGGGAAACTTCGAGGCCTGGTTTTACTCCTAGCCTGTCTCATCCGGTGTTGCCCTGAGAACGAGATATGTGCAGCTCCTATCGGGATTGTCGGCGCATCGGGCGGTCTTTCTGGTCTTGTTTTATTGCTGTCGAAATGTCTTGTAGCCGGGATTCCGAGACTGATCGGGTCTTCCCGGGGAGAAGGAATATCCTTCGTTGATCGCGAGAGCTTATCATGGGCTAAGATGGGACACCCCTGCAGGGTATAAACTTTCGAGAGCCGTGCCCGCGGTTATGTGGCAGATGGGAATTTGTTAATATCCGGTTGTAGTAAACTTGAAGCAAACTCTTCTAAAAATACACCAACCATGGGCGTAGCCGTGAGTGTCTCTTTTCGGGGTTGATCGAGAGGAGAACACGGTTTCTGGGTTATGTTTGACGTAAGTAGGAGTTCAGGATCACTTCTTGATCATTACTAGTTGACGACCGTTCCTTTGTTTCTCTTCTAGCTCTCATTTGCGTATGTTAGCCACCATATCTGCTTAGCCGCTGCTGCAACCTCACCACTTTACCCCTTGCTTTCCCTTTAAGCTTTGGTAGTCTTGATACCCATGGTAATGGGATTGCTGAGTCCTCGTGGCTCACAGATTACTACAACATCAGTTGCAGGTACAGGTTATGCGATGATCATGACGCGAGAGCGATGTTTGCTTGTTTTGGAGTTCTTCTTCTGCTTCTTCGATCAGGGGATAGGTTCCATGTCGGAAGCCTGGGATAGCAGGGTGGATATTGTTTGAGTTTCTGTTTATGTTTCATCCGTAGTCGGATGTTGATCTTGTATGTTGTATTGTTGTATCCATGTGACATTGAATGTATTGGATGTATCCCCATCTATTATGTAATGTTGATGTAATGATATCCACCTTGCAAAAGCGTTTCAATATGCGGGTCTATCCTTTGTGGGACCTTCGAGTTCCTTTTGGATAGGGTCGCATATTGGGCGTGACAAGATCAGACATGCGACTTCTAGAAGGAAATCTAGAAGTAAGGGCATCTCCAACGGCGACCAGTAAATTTTATCCCGCATCTGTCCGCGGACAAGGGGGACCACTCTGCGGACATGGATGCGGAAGGCTGCCATACAACCGTAGCCGCATACATTTGACAACAGTTGGAACCAACCGGATGAAAATCATGAAAACGGCAAATTTTGAGATAAACATGGCAGAGTTTCATATGAACATGACAAATTTCATTACATTTACACCAACCAAGTGGTGCTAGTCCAGCTCTAGAGGTATAATTAATATATAATCTAAATGGTCGCAGCCACCCGTTCCCCGTGTCCGGCCATGAGCCCCGAGAACTGAAGCTTCTCCTTCTCCAGCTCTGCCTATGGGTAGCCGACAAAGTTCTGATCAACCTAAGGGGCCGATGATCAATAGTTTATATGTTTCAAAGAAAACAACATGCGAAAGCAGATTTTATTTTCACATTAACTATCTTGGTGTTAAATCTGATAAAACACACATAAACTTTATTGGAATTAAATCTGAGAAGAGAAAAGGCATGGAGTACAGGTCCAAAACTCCAAACATGCAGTGCCAACCTCCAAGGATTAATTTTAGTATAGATTGAAATAAAAAGGAGTTATGTTCACAATGCCCACTAAGAAGGAGGTTGCAAAATCCGAGAAACATGTAGACTGACTTGGACAAAAGATTTTTGACCCAAAGACACAAGTTTCGGTTTCCATGTTTCCACCGAAACTGAGTTTCCATTTGATACTTTTCTCTATTGAGCACCCATAGAGATACCAGCCTATCCAATACCATATCTCCCTCTTCACGATCTTTCGGTCAAACGTTCTGATGTCGTCTTAAGGGAAAAAGTACTTGGTAAATATTAACCGTGAAATCCAGTTAGACAGTTAAAAAAATCATAATGCGAAAGTCAACTTTGTACAATGTTAACCATTAAATTCAATGATATGTAATCATAACAATGTTGAAGCATGAGTATTTAGTTATTTGAACTGTTGAATGTGTCGAACAATTCATTCATTTTAACATGCCAGCTTTTACTTTTGCCTAGCAGTCTAAATTAAATTAAACTTCTCTTCCCAATAATTCATAGATGGAACGCATTTCATTGATGAATTGATGTACATACTAAGCTAGTATGCATATGTAGCACCAACTACTATGAAGTTAAACTTGTGCTACTAAAAAAATTGTTGAGATAGTTGAATCATAATGACTCAAGCTTTATCATCCATTGATTTTTTAGTTATATTTGTTATTTAGCAACATTTATTTTTCCACCTTACATTTTACTATGAATTCATTCTACTTGTTGGGGATATAACCCTAGGGTGTAACCCACCCTGTGAAGGTCGTGTTAAACTATTGGCGACTCTTGGAACTGGACTTCAGATGGACCGGGACGATCAAGACGTAGTATCAGATGTGCGGCTCATAGGATGGGACAGCTTAAGGCCCGAAGCCAGAAGGCGGCAGGCAGCCAAGAGGTGTAAGCTGTCGTACGGTGACTTGCCGTGGAAGGCAAGACGACTTAGAGTTAGACTCGATCACGTGTGATGACCCGACCCGAACTCTTGTAAGTCAGAGGCCTCGACTTGTATATAAAGGTGAGTCCCTGGCACAGAATAAGGCAAGTTACAATCAATCGATAGCTAGGTCAAGCGAATCCGCTCCCTTGTAATCGATACTCAAGCAATAAGCAACAAGAGCAGGAGTAGGCTTTTACCTCCACCGTGAGTGGACAAACCTGGGTAAACTCGTGCCTCTCGTCCTGCTCAACCCCGGTAAGTTAGTCACCGTTGCGATGGCCTCACATCTAAGTCCTTTCACTAGGACATCTGCCATCACAAAACCACGACAGTTGGCGCCCACCATGAGGCCAGCGCACGGTGGTTTCGAGTTCTTGAAGGGCTCTTTCCCAGGGATCGAGGGATATGTCATTGGCAGGATGACCAAGAGTCACCGGGGCAAGCTCTACATCGACAATGCTAGCTGGGACCTCAAGGCCGACTCAAGTGAGTACTGTTACTGGGCCCCCGTTGGCGGAATTCACGTTTTCATCAGCAAGATCGGCGGATCTTAGCCTGAGCTGGAAGTCTGCACCGGCCAGAAGCATATCTTCGTTGGTTTTCTGCAGGGCGCGGAACTCACAGAGGATTCTGTGTCTGTAGGAGAGACTCTCATCTATTCAGGCGATGAGTCCATGGCCAGCAAGACAAAGTCAGCTTATGTACTTCAAGATGGTGGGCTTGGGGGCTATTTGGATGGCCACATTATTCCAGACCCCTACAAGTCACCGTGCCGAGCCGCCATCTTCATGGTTGGGACGGCGCTGGCTTTCAATTCTTCGACAGCAGCAGCAACGTCAGACCACCTGCTGCAGCGGCCGACGCGTCCGGCTCAGTTAGACCGCCGGCTCAGGTATTATCTGACCTCATGGGCAGTCTGACGACCATGCTAGCGACAGAAGTCACCGCGGCAAATGAAGCAGAGCGCAATGTGGAGATTGCGAAGATTCACGAGTAGATGACCAAGGCCCAGGAGGATATCAATGCTGAGAACATCCAGGTGGCTGCACTGAAAGCTCAGGTTGATGGAGAGGTAGAGCGCCTGAAGGCAGAGGCTTGGTGTTTAAATCAGGATCAGAACGCGTCTAACGCGGCGTTCCGGAGGAGACATCAGAGTTGCTTACCACTGACATATGAGCCGGCACGCCTGTTTGACACGCCTAGAGCAGGTCCAAGTACTCTAGGAGCACAGTTATTCCGCAATTAAACCCTAATGCGCTAGGAAACCGTGCGGCAGCTCAACCCCGTCAGCCTAAGCCGGCCCGGAGGGAAGATCCGGCCCCCAACCCTCCCCCAATCAGACGCCACCACAACATTTCCTGACACCACCTAGGCACTTCTCTAACCAGGTGGATAACATCACTACTAGGGAAAACCTTATACACAGAACTTTAGCAGTAGCGTGGGTCAAAAAAGCATGCTGGTGCTAAGTAGCAGTAGCGCGCCCGCGCAAACCGCGCTGCAGATAAAGATCTAGCAAGAGCGTCTGCGTCTTTAAACACGTTGCTACTAAAATTCACACGGCTTAGCCGATAGGCTACACATAGTAGTAGCGACCTATGATTTAATCGCGCTACCGCTATTTCATTTGTAGCAGCGTGTTTTAATAAAAACTCGCCATCGCTAAAGGTTATAAAATTAAATGGAAAGAAAATAGAAAGGTAATTGAAAATGAAAGAAATAGAATAAGGTGAAAGGAAAAATAAAATGTGAAGAAAACTAAATGAAAAAGGGAAAAGAGAAAGGAGTAGCGATGGCGTGTATCACGGAACGCATCAGTAGCTAAGATTGCAGCAACGCTTTTCCCGGAATGGCCATCAAATCGCTGACTTAACCACGGGTTCGTCCCTTCCCCACGCCGCCACTTCCCCAAATCCAACTCTCCACCGTCGCCAAGAGCCGTCAGCCTGGCCGTCGCCAGACGCCTCCGCACCCTCTACACCGCCCCGACCCAAGATTCAACGCCGCCAAGCCCCCGACCTCAACGCCGCCCCGGACGCCGCCCCCGACCCCGACCTCGACGCCGGCCGCCATCCACCGCGCGCCCGAGCCCCGACCCTGACCTCGATGCCGCCCTGCCCCTCCCTCGTCGCAGGCACCCGAGGTGAGCACGCCCGCTCCTCCCTCTCCCCTACATCTGCCTAGGGTTTGTTTATATTTTAGTTGCATCAAATTAGTTAGGGTTCATGTACGAGTGGAAACAAATCGGATGCGGATGCGGTTCAAATGAGTTAGGGTTCTTGTAAGGTTGAAAACGAATCAAATTTCTAAGATGAATCATAAAACGAGTAAAATTTGACCACTTATTTCACTTTATAGTTGGATAATTGAAATATCCGCTACCACTTTCCACCCCTATAGGTTCATCAAATTAGATGGTAATTAGGGCAGTAGTTCCTAGGTACTAATTAGTTAGAAAGAACTAGGTACTAATTAGGTACTAGAATATTTTTATTTATAGTAAGTTTATTTTTAGTAAGAACTAGTTGAATTAATAGAACTAGTTAGTAAGAACTTGTTGCTATTTTTTAGTTAAAGCAATTTTTCCCGCCTCGACGTGGACGATGCCTATCCCGCATCCTCGTCATCGAGTCGGCGGAGGACGACACCTGCTTCACCAGATCAGCCATGTCCGGGACCGGGCTCCACCGGGGTGGTACTGGGAGGCGCTACCTACCGGGGGGCGCAGGTTGGTGAGGAGCCAGCCTGTCATTGACCTGAACCTTCTTTGGTGGCGGTCGCGTGGGCCAGTGACGATCCAGAGGCTCGAGGACTCATGGAGGTGGTGCGCCACCGTGTCGATGAGGAGGACACGCACGTCCGTCGCTACTTTGTTTGCGTTGGAGCACAGGTCGTTCTCCAATACCTAGCAGGTTCTCCAGTGGATCTCACCGAGCTATGATCCCGTGATGGTTCCTTCTCTATGGGTGTCCACCGCCCGCGCCGATACCCGTCGTGTTCTAGGGTTTTAGTTGTATTAGTGATGTTATATGTATGACACTATTTGTGATGTATTAGTGATAATATTTGACGATGTAGGCACGCATGAGATGATTTACTTTTGCTTATTGAATGCATGCTAATTTGAGTCCTATAAGATATTTTGAAATGTATATCTTGTGTTGCTCAATATCCAAGTGGCCGATCATGTTTGCATGTTACACCTCCGAGTGGCCTATGTTTTGCCGGAGTGTTGATTCATTTCCGTTCCGGCAAATTTCAGGCGCTCGATATAACGTATTTTAGCAAAGGTCATGCCGGATTTTTCCGTGAATTTTGGCATGACTTGTGCCAGAATATGTAGGAAATATCGAGTGCCCCGGATTTCTGTGTTGAGTACCCTGGTAGTTGTCTTCGATCGATTTTCAATTAATGTTTTAACTATGAACATGGGAAATGTCTGACGACGAAAAGGATTTCGGTATTTGCAAATACTGCGAAGACGAGCGCAGCCTGTGCGATGGAATCTTCCTAGATGATGATAGGCGCTTGAGCATCAAGCTGGACGAGAACTTCGAAGTGGATACAGTAAGTCATAACGACAAGTCTTTTTCATAGCTAAGCATGACATCCGCTTCATTTGCTTGAACTTATATTTTTTACTATTCTACTAGCGTATACCCTGCCATGCAAGAGTTTTTGTATTGGATAAGATAGGTTTCAGTCATCATTGGAGGTAAAGAAAGTTTATTTGAAGACCGAGCATGGTTATATTTTCCATGTAAAATTATACAATTCAGACGACTACACCTATTTTGGATGCAAAACATGGCGAGCACTATGCAAGACTTATGCATTTGAGCACGATATGGTTATCACCTTTGATATTCGTCCGAAGATGATATTGAAGGTAATACCGATATCCGGGTCAATGTGCATACGCCTCGATTATACCAATATGTAAGTTTCTGAACCATATTTATGTCTTTGATATTGTTTATTCAAAAATAGTTGACAACTAATTTGTATTGTCAGCTTATTTCGGTGCAAGCAAACATGTCCAACGCTTGGTAGACAGGACCTACTACTGTCCCGAGGCTGAACTAAACTGCGAGGAGCTAAGTCATTATGTTTCATGGCTTGAGGATCTTGATACTGTCAAGACAAATTTTCTTCCTGGATTCGGAAAAGTTAGGACTGAAAACGTGCGACCAATAGTGTTCGTAATGAACTACGGTCACATCCATTTAGAAGGATGGTAAGATTTTTACTATTTGTCCTCATTGCATCTTTTCCATACATTATTTTTGAAGCTAAACTTCATTGCTAAGTATGTTACCATACGATGTTCTTCAACAGGGACTCCCGATGAATGTTGTGCCTTATGGGATCGAGACTAATGGTACCATGAGTATTATCAGCTTACGGCCAAGATATCCTACAGACTACTTTAGTGCATTCAAGATTGGCGACGGATGCTTAATAGTGCAAGACTAGACCAAATATGTGTTGGGGAAGCGCAGAGAAGTACTAGGGGGCAGCAAACAGAGGCGCTTTCCACGATTAGGGAGATGTGTTCATCTGCATGCTCCAACTTGATCAAGGAGGAGAGCTACACATGTTTTATGTTGTTTTACCTAAGAGAGAGCAGCAGGAGTGATTAGCTAGCTAGAAATGAGTTTCAGGATGATGATGTGCTAAAATATTACTATGATGATAAAATAGCTAGTGTTGGTGGTAATGACTATGATGATTATTATTAGCTAGTGTTAGTGGTGATTAAATAAATACTGTTGGTGGTAATGACATTGATGATGATTAAATATCTTGTGCTGGCGGATTAGATTCAAGTGGAGGCAACATGTGGTGCACATCGAAAGTACTACTAGTCCAAACTAGATCAAGTTTGGATTAGTAGTATACTTTTGACATGCACCACATATTGCCTCCACTTGAACCTAATCCACCTTCATTTGACATTGTTATGGACATAATGATGTAAACCTCATAACTGGTATTGTATCAATATTTGTACGATGGCAAATAAATAAACTAAAAACAAAAAAATAAAAAAAGAATACTAGTAGCGATGGAGAGAAAACATGCTGCCAGTAGTTACATTAGCAGTAGCGTGGGAGTGAAACAACACTACAACTATTCGTCTTAGTTGTAGCGCCTTATTAGTAGCGCGCCTACCCGCGCTACTAGTGAGCACAAAACCAGCGCTACTGCTAGGGTTTTCCCTAGTAGTGCATGGTCACGGAAGTGACCCAACTTAGAGCAATTCCTATCACTGGCGAGTCCCCAGCTTCGGTGGAAACCCAAAATGCGATTGAGCTCCTGCGGACAGCCACCGCACATCAAGCTAAGTATTCTTGCAGTCGTGCTCGTGTGCATTCAATCCCCTTTCGATCCATAGTTACAGCCGGCATATTAAGTCGCCCACAGTCTCCAGCAGTGAGCGACGCCATAACCCGCCCCATGTTAACCCGCCTCTTAATCCAAGGACTGTGCAAGGTCCCGCCGGGAGGCGGAGGCAGCAAACCAGGGGACTTATGAGCCACCCCCTTTGGTCCCTTTAGCTTTGATAGGAGCCGGGTTAAGTGCCAGAAGCATTGGAGTGCCACGCTTAGTGCCGGCTTTACGTAATGAGCACATGCCTAAGGATTTCAAAGGACCCTGTAAGATACCCAATTACACAGCAAATCTAGAACCTGCGGGTTGGATCGAGAGTTATGAGCTGGCAATGGATATGTTGGATGTTAGCGACACAGCGTGTGACAAGTACGTGGTTAAAAACCCACCTCCTAATTCTATCAGCTCAAGGGCGGAGTTAAAGGCGCATTTTATCAAGAATTTTCAAGGAACATGCAAGCAGCCGATGATGATTGCCTATTTGGAGCACTGTGTGCAGCGTGAGGACGATTCGGCCCATCATTGGGCTTGGCGGGTCTCCACTATCATCCACTCATCAGATAACATTGCCGCGGCTAAGGCTATTCTGATTCTAGAGAAGAACTGTCACTTCCTACCCCTTAAGCAGAAGCTCGGGCAGCTCAAGCGCAAGTGCCAGGACATGGGTGATCTCATGGGTGCTCTCACCAAATATGCAGACTCTTATAATACAAAGGACTCTAGTTCTGATGATGATAAGTCTAACAGGGGCAAGAAAAACGGCGGTGCTAAGGTCCAGCAGCAGAATGCAACAGGGCACAATGGCAATAACCAAGGTAATGGTGGTAAGCGCAGACACCATGATGGCGGGTCTGATTTGGTGGCTATCACCAACACTGGGTATAAGAATCAACGTCATGGCAAGCCGCCCTTTAATGCCCCTTGTCCAAAGCACACTTATCCCAACGAACTGTCACATCACGCTTGGAAGGATTGTTATATCATGCAGGAGTTCAAAAACCAATCTTTTAAGCATCATGGTAATGATAATGGGCCATTTGGCAGGTCAAGCTCAGGCGGCTTCCCGGGAGCTGGCGTCAGTGGAGGCAGCTCAAACTCCTCCTATCTGAACCAAGGAAATCCTGGGGATCATAACCAACAGTCTAGTCAGGGAAATCAGCAGAATAACTAGTATGGGTATCATAGTAATCCTAAGAAGTTAAACAATGGCCAATACCATGTCTTCACTACAAGTATTTGCAAGCGTGATCAGAAAGTTCATAAGCGGGTGGTTAATGTAGTAGAATAAGGTGATCAGAGCACACAATAACATGTAGCAGGGCGGATCACCCACCTCGGGTTGATAACCTGGGTCACCTGGCCCTTGTTGTGGCCCCCAGGTGGGTGGTTATAAATTCAAGAAAAGTGCTTATGCATGGTGGAAGCAGCATCAACATCTTGTATTATGACACTTTCCCACAGATGAATCTAGCGGAGAAAGATCTTAAGCCATCGTCTATAGTCTTCCATGGCATGTTGCTTGGCAAGTCGGCTTATCCTGCTGGGAAGATTGCCTCACTAGTAGAAAAGGGGCCTATTGACCCGGTTGGTGATGGCCTTTAGTCCCGGTTCATGAACCGGGACTAAAGGGTCGGTACTAATACCCTGGCCCTTTAGTCCCGGTTCAATCTGTAACCGGACTGATGGGCCTCCACGTGGCCTGTCCCACCGAGCCCAGGCAGGAGGGCCTTTGGTCCCGGTTGGTGGCACCAACCGGGACCAATAGGCATCCACGCGTCAGCATTTCTATGGCTGTGGTTTTTGTTTTTTTTTTGAAAAGGGGGGTTTGGGGGGTTTTGGGGGGTTAATTTAGGTGTTTCATATATTGTGCTATAGCTAGCTAATTAATAGAGAAAAGTGTCCTCTCTTTTGTCCGTGCTTGGTCGACGCTACGTACTATACATATGTATAGAGAGGACTAGCTAGACACGCTAGCTAGCTAGTAATTAAGCAAACAGAAGATCGTCATGAACATATATGCATACAGAGAGAAGTGATATCGACCACCTCTCCTTCTCCGAGAGATTGGTCGAACAACAAGTTCTCGTATATCTATCCGACACTACCGGCTACATATATACAATAATTATCTTTTACAATACGGACGCATCGTCCACATAGTATTCTCCGTCTTCAGCGATCACGTGGTCAAGAAAGAATGCCGCCAATTCCTCTTGAATTGCTCGCATGCGATCTGGGTGCTAGGAGTTCATCCCGCTCAAACATCTAATTTTAAGAAAGGGGTCAATACATACATATATATATATATATATATATATATATATGAATGAATGAAACTCAACACAAATGATGGTAATAAAATAAAATTGTGAATATTTTTATTTACGCACTTCATATTGTTTGTCGGAGTAGCCCCTCTCACAGGTCGTGTGGCGGATGGACTCGCAAACGTAGTATCCACAGAAATCATTCCCTTGTTCCTGCCAAAACCACTTTACAAGAAACAGAGGTCAATCAAACTGATAATTAGCAAGCATGCTAAATGGTATTGATGAAACTAGTGCTTGAATCACTAGGAGATGCAGCGTGGAATATGCTACTATATAGTACTTACTTTCGGGTGTCTAAATTGCAGCTTCTTCGGTAGTCCCGGAGCTTTTTGGTGAATTTTCCCAAGCCCTGCCATACAAAGAAAACAATTACTTGATATCAGAAATGAACAAAGTTGCTGATATGGTGGATAATGATCGATTTAACTTACTTCTCGAGCATTTCAGTCATGTCGGCATACTCCTTGGGATCTTTTCGTCTCGTGTCTAAGACAGTTACTACTCCCTGCTCAAGCTTAATCTCTAGGAGAATATAGTGGTACCTGCGCACGCATGCATAACTCATCAATATTACATTACTATAACCTGGACTAATAAGGAAACCGAATATGCCACAAGATGTAACACTCACTTGTAGTTGTAAGGAAAGAGTATTATATTTTTGTGTTCATTTATTTCCAACGATCGTAGCAAGTTGGCCTCGGTTTCTTCGCACGATATTTAACCTCATTTGCATCTATGAGATATGTGTTAATGAACCCAATATCACCCACTTGTCTTTTCTTCATTTCGCGATCTTCAATCTGCATAATATAGTGAGGATATTTATAAATACATGCAATGAAAGAGCTGAGTTATATAGAGATACTTAATGATGAAGTAGTACTACTTACAGACAGTAGCAGGTGACCGTTGCTTTATCGAGGGCCAATTGATTGAAAAACTGATAGAACTCCTCAAACAGAATAGGCAACAGTTCAATTCCAAGGAGGTCATGCTCCTTTTTAACTCTCACATACAAAGTACTCCTTCCCTCAGACTCTTTGCAGGTTTTCATGTACCAATCATGCAATCTTTGCATCATCGTTGATAGAGAGCTTTCATCTTTGACGAGAGGCTTCCCGTACTCGTATCTTTCTATCTGCACCTCCAAGAAATCATAATGTACATCGTCGGGCAGGTAATCTGCAGGGTTGCCATAACCGGGCACCATCCTCGGATCGACGATGTCGCTAGCAGGCACCATGAGCGGGGGGCACGATTGCTTCGCTTGTTCGCCGAGCTGGGCAATTTGTTTCCCAGCTCATCATTCTTTCATCCTTTGACCACTGACAGTACTTCCCGACCTCTCCGCTTTGGCAAATGCCTTTCCAATAATGCGCTCATAGTTGCCTTTCAGCGGAGACTTGGGTGGTTTTGTCAGGGCAGCCAGAGTGCGCTTCGCTTTGACCGGATCTACCTTCTCCTCCGGAGGTGGATGTCTCTTTGCTTTCAACCCTTGAAACCAGTCATCCACTTCGGTCTGTGCAATCTTCGCGTTTTCCTCCTCGCTCCTCCCGTACGGTAACTTCTCCGAGTCTTGAGAGAAGGACCGAATCTGTATCTCCTCCCGCCTTTGGCTGTCTTGCTAGACGCCCGGCAGAGCGAGCGGAGCGGATGTCTTCTTTCCTTGCTTACGAGGCGGAGGAGAAGGACTACGACGGCCACGGAGCAGCCGGAGCGGCGGCGGGTCTCTTCCGCCTTGCCGACGAGGCGGAGAAGGAGGAGGCTGGCTGCTCGGGCGCCCGGTGCAGGCGGAGAAGGAGGCGGAGTGCCGCCACGCCGCCGGAGAAGGAGCCGGCCGAGTGCCCTGATCGTCACTCACGGAGGAGGAGGCGGTGGAGGAGGCGGAGTGCCCTGACTCGCCGGAGGAGGAGGAGGAGGCGGAGGCGCCCAGTTCGGAAGGTTGATGAGATCCTTCCGCCATAGGCATGGAGTCTTGAGCGAGAACCCAGCCGATACTCCCCTTCACCGGTAGGGTGGTCAAGCCGGAGGTCCTCAAATCCCTCCGTTATTTCATCGACCATCACCTTAGCATATCCTTCTGGAATCGGCCGGCAGTGAAAAGTTGAGTCGGGTTTAGTAGGATAAACAGAGCCAACAGCCGCCTTGACCTTCAAATTGCTCCATTGCGCCATAAGGTGGAAATTTTCAGCATCTGTGATAGCATCCATGGGATAGCTGGCAGGAGCCGTCAAGGCATGCTGCTCTGGCTGAAGCAGCTCGGTGGAAGCCACGCTGCTTCTCCGCTGAGATGGCGGGGTAGCCGGGGAAGCTTCGGCAGGTCGTTTGTTGTGATCTGCTGCTTCTCGTTCCTCTTCTTGTCCCTCTAGCCCCATCACCCTTTCGTGCAGCGCCTGCATTAGGCTCTGCTCCAGTTTCTTCCTCCTCTCATGGGTTGTGTAACCCCCTGCGTCCGGAAATCCAGCCTTCCATGAAACGGAGCCTGGCGTGCCTCGTGTCTGTCTAGGGTGCTCAGGATTCCCGAGGGCCATTGTGAGCTCGTCCTTCTCCCTGTCTGGAACGAACTTCCCTTGCTGCGCTGCTTCGATATAATGCTGAAGCCTCTTGACTGGTATGTCCAATTGTTCGTCCGTCCAAATGCACTTCCTTGTTAGAGGGTCCAAGGATCCGCCGGCCCCGAAGAACCAAGTCCGCAGCAGTGCGGCGATTCATTGTCTCTGGTTCGATCCCTTTATCAAGCAGATCATTCTCAGCCTTGGCCCACTTTAGGCAGACTCTGAGGTAGCCACGACCCGTGCGATGGTGAAGCTTCTTCTTCGCAGCATTTCTCTTGTTTGTCGCCGACATCTTTTTACTCTTTTCCGATGTCTTGTAGGCCACAAATGCGGGCGATCATCTACGATCTTCTCATATTTGCCCTTGAATTCTGGTGTCTCATTTTTTCGACATACATATTGAGTTCTTTCTTCCAATTCCTGAATAGTTATGCCATCTTCTTAAGAGCAAAAGACTTGATTAATGGCTCTATTACTGGCTTCTCCGGATCATCCTCTAGCGGTAGGGTAAATTTTGACTTCAGCTTAGTCCAAAGATCATTTTTCTGCATATCATTGACACAAGACACCTCGTGGTCTTCGTTCTTAGGCTTATACCATTGGTGGATGCTGATCGGGATCTTGTCCCTAACCGTAACCCTTGACCGAGCAACAAATGCCTTCTTTTTCCGGTAGGGTTTAATCGGTTGGCCGTCAGCGCGATTTGTATGATCTCAAACTTTTCATCCGAGCTCAACATTTTCTTCGGGCCTCGTCTCTTTACCGAAGTTGTGCTCGACCCGGAGGGCTAGAAAAAAGAACAAAGACGAGAGTTAATTAATATGTGTACATACCAAAACAGACGAGAGCTAGTCAGCACAGGCTTAACTAATATATATACCTGGCCGGACTCGGTTTGGTGATCACCGGAGCCGTCCTCACGGTCTACTTCTTCACCCTCTCCTTCTTGCAATGGCATTGGGTCATCGGAGCCATGTAAATCATAGCCAGCTGCTTCTTCACCCTCTCCTTCCAGACCATCGTTGTCGTTGAGAAACATCAACGAGCAGACGGCATCACTTCCTAGTGCGATTATGTCCCTCAACAACGCTTCTTGTGCTTCGTCTCAGGGTGTCCATAGTTTCTACAAATATTTACAACATGGCAATTATTATTCAAACATGACAGATATGGATATATTAGTGGCAAACGAGAACTAGCTAGCTAATCACAATAAGGAATCATATTAGTGGCCTCGACGCTGCTTCTCTAGGGTTTGGGGTGGCCTCGACAATGCTTCAAGGGTTAGGGGTGGCCTCGAGAACGCTTCAAGCTAGGAGGGTAATCGACCCCCCACGTGTTGAAGCTATCGGGAGGGGTCGGCGTTGAACACTACATCTATGTCCCACAAGTGACGTGGGCATCGACGCATACGGTAGGGTAGAGGGTCGGATCGGCGAGCGGTCGAGGGTCAAGGGTGGAGGATCGCCGAGGTCGGGAGGTTGCCTAGTGTCAAAGGATTCAACAAAACCATGTCTTCATCATTAGGCGAAAGTAATAGGGTGCATGATGGTGCAAGCTCTCAAAATTATTTTGGAGCGGAGTCCAGATAGGATAATTCACTTTACGGTACAAAGTTCAGCAAGAACCTTCGAATATCGTTATTTGAAAGGCCTGGCTGACATTCGCATAAAAAGGCAAATTATCCTATCCGGGACTCCATTCGAAATAACTTTGGAGGACTTCGCACCATCATGCCATGGTTACTTCCGGCTAATGATGAAGCCATGGATTTCTTCAATACTTTGACACTATAGGAACCCTCGACCCTGAAACCTTCGACCCTTGACCCCTTAACGACCCTCTACCCTCTAACCTAGTTCCCGACCCTCGACCCCTCGGCGATCCTCGACACCCTCGTTATATCGACAACGACGCAACATACATATACATGGGAAAATAATGTTATCGGGGAGGGGTATCGCACCCCCCTCGTGTCAAAGTTTCTTCTTTCTCCTCTATTCCTTTCTTTCTTCTTCTCCTCTTCTTTTCTTCTTACCCCTCGACAAAGGAAAATAAGGAAAAGGAATAAAAGAGGAAGAAGGAAGAAGAAGAAGAAAAAAGAAGAAAAAAAAGAGGAGAAGAAGAAAAGAATAGAGGAGAAGAAGAAAAAATAGATTTTTTTTTTTATTTTTTCTTCTTCTCCTCTATTCATTTCTTATTATCCTCTTCTTTTCTTCTTTTTCTTCATCTTATTTATTTCTCCTCTTCTTCCTCTCCCTCTTCTTCTCCTTTCTTCCTCTTGTTATTTCCTTTTTCCTCTCATTCTTTTCTACTTCTTCCTTCTTAAAAATACATGAAGTAGTATTGCTTGTTTTTTTAAAATAATGATCAAATATAAATTTTAGAAAAAGTAAAGGTTTTGCCTAATTCATTGTTCATATGAATATACAAACATTTGCATATTTACAATAATTAATATCACCAAAAAAATCTATGAACAGAAAAAATACTATTTTTTCTAAAATCTATCTTTTGCATATATACATGAACATATATATACACAGAGAACATATATACATACATATATACATTTTATAAAAATGCAAAAACAAAAATCTAAAAAGGACATATAAACAGATACACGGCGGCGTGGCGGATGTGGGTGACGACGGCGGTCACATGGGCAGGGGGCGTGACGGCGCCGCTGGGGCAGGGCGGCGGCGCGACGGGCAGACAGGGGCGCTGGAGCAGGCTGTGCTCACAGGGGTGGCGGCGACGGCGAAGGCGAAAGCAGCCCGACGGGCGGCGGCGACGGGCGGCGACGGCGAAGGCGGCAGCCGACGGTGTCGGTGGCGGCGGCAACGTTAAGGTGGAGCAGGGGCGTCGGGCGGCGACGGCGATGAGGAGGAGCAGGGGGCGTCGGGGGAGAAGTGGGTGATTTGGTCGAAAACTGCTAAGTGCTGCTTATATAGCAAACCCTTTAGTCCCGGTTGGTGCCACGACCCGGGACTAAAGGGGGGCATTAGTCCCGGTTGGTGCCACGACCCGGGACCAAAGGCCAATTTTCAGCAGCCCAAAGAGCGGGAAGCGGCGGCCTTTGGTCGGTTGGTGGCACCAACCGGGACTAAAGGGTCATTAGTCGGTTGGTGCCACGACCGGGACCAATGCCCCCTTTAGTCCCGATTGGTGCCACCAACCGGGACCAAAGGCCTTGTGCTGCCCCGCGCCAAAATGTTTAGTCCCACCTCGCTAGTTGAGAGGGAGCTGCACCTTCCCTCTCGAGCTCCTCTCTAAAGCAGGCTTTCGGGCCTAAACGTGCAATATGTGCATGTAGCCCTACTGGGCCTCCCGCGGGCCTGAATCCTGGCCCATGGTAGGGTTTCTAGTCGTATTCAGGCCGTGGGTGCCCAGTAGGTGGCACTTTTTTCGTTTTTTTGTTTTATTTGTAGCTTTATTTAGTTTATTTTGGTTTTGGTTTATTTTTCTTTTGGTCTTTTGCTTTATTTTTTAATTCTTTTTGCTTTTAGTTTTAGAAAAGTTATAAACTTTCTGTTAGTGCCATTAGTTTACAAATTTGAAAACTCTTTTTTTTGTTTTCTTTGTTGCTTTATTTATTTTATTTTGTTTCTACTTACAACAAAATACTTATTGTTGCTATTTCTATTTTTTTTTTAGTTTTTGTTACATTTTACGCATTATTTAGTTTTTGTTGTTGTTTTTGCTTTATTTTTAAATCTTTTTGCTTTTAGTTTTAGAAAAATTATAAACTTTCTGTTAGTGCCATTAGTTTTCAAATTTGAAAACACTTTTTTTGTTTTCTTTGTTGCTTTATTTATTTTATTTTGTTTCTTCTTACAACAAAACGGTGTGTAGAGGAACGGGCTTATAAACCGGTGTCAGCGCCCTTCGGTTGGCGAGGTTTTCAAATTCATAGTTTTCAAATGAACTCTGAAAAAGTTGGCATAGCATGTGCATGTACAAAACGGACAATGGTATCATACTAAATGCATTACAAAGTTGGCATGGTATAATCATAATAGTTGCGGAGAAAGTCTTCACTTTTCTTCACTTCGCTGCTTTGCTTATTATACCGTAACCATGGATAATCTTCATCGCTTGTCAGGATGCTTGGGTCAGCCTTGACTTTGAAGGGGAATTTCATGAAACTTTTCATACTCTTGAGACATATGCATCTTGCCCTCCACTCCCAGGATGTCCCTTTTTCCTGAAAGAACTATGTGGTGTATTATGTATCCGCTTCCTTATCTTTTCTTTTCCTCGGTCTGGTAGACATGTCCTTCACATAGATAACCTGTGCCACATCATTGGCTAGGACGAACGGTTCGTCAGTGTACCCAAGATTTTTCAGATCCACTGTTGTCATTCCGCATCGTGGGTCTACCTGCACTCGCCTCCCTCGATGATTGACCCACTTGCACTTAAACAAAGGGTCCTTAAAATCTACTCCGTAGTAAAGTTCCCATATGTCTACTATGTGACCATAATATGTGTCATTTCCCTTGTCGGTTGTTGCATCAAAGCGGACACCGCTGTTTTGGTTGGTGCTCTTTTCATCTTGGTCAATCGTGTAAAATATATTCCCATTTATCTCGTATCCTTTCCAAATCATTGCAGTCGAAGATGGTCCCCTGGACAACGAGTACAGCTCATCACAAACAGTCTTTGTCACCTCCGAGACGTGTTTCCAACCAACTGCCGAAAGTCTGATGTGTTCACATGTAATCCGGTCGTCGACCGCTCCGGGTGTTTGGGCGCAGACTATTCTTGTGTTCATCAACATACGGGTCACCAAGGTAGAGTTCTCAGAGAATCGTAGTGTGCTTGAGACCAAGAATATCCGTCCTGCATATTATTGAGTCTCTTCCAAGCGTGTTTTTCGGTCAGTCTCCCCTCATACCGCGATATAGGGAGATCTATCTTCTTAAGGCCAGGAATGAATTCAACACAAAACCCGATGACATCCTCTCGTTTGATGGCCCATGGAGATGCTTCCTTCCGCCTAGCGGTTACTTAACATATTTCTTTAGGACTCCCATGAACCTCTCAAAGGGGTACATATTGTGTAGAAATACGGGCCCCAGAATGACAATCTCGTCGACTAGATGAACTAGGACATGCGTCATGATATTGAAGAAGGATGGTGGGAACACCAGCTCGAAACTGACAAGGCATTGCGCCACATCACACCTTAGCGTTGGTACGATTTCTTGATCGATCACCTTCTGACATATTGCATTGAGGAATGCACATAGCTTCACAATGGCTAATCGGACGTTTTTCGGTAGAAGCCCCCTCAATGCAACCGGAAGCGAAGCGTCATAATCACGTGGCAGTCATGAGACTTTAGGTTCTGGAACTTTTTCTCTGGCATATTTATTATTCCCTTTATATTCGACGACAAGCCTGTCGGGACCTTCATACTGAGCAGGCATTGAAAGAATATTTCTTTCTCTTCTTTCATAAGAGCGTAGCTGGCAGGACCTTCATACTGCTTCGGAGGCATGCCCTCTTTTTCGTGCAAGCGTTGCAAGTGGGTCATTGTGCCTCACGTGTATCTTTTGTCTTCCCATAGACGACCAAGAAGCCTAGCAGGTTCATGCAAAGGTTCTTCGTCACGTGCATCACGTCGATCGAAGAGCAGACCTCTAGGTCTTTCCAGTATGGTAGGTCCCAAAATATAGATTTCTTCTTCCACATGGGTGCGTGATTCTCAGCGTCATTCGGAACAGCTAGTCCGCCGGGACCCTTTCCAAAGATTACGTGTAAATCATTGACCATAGCAAGTACGTGATGACCGGTACGCATGGCGGGCTTCTTCCGCTGATCTGCCTCGCCTTTGAAATGCTTGCCTTTCTTTCGACATTGATGGTTGGTCGGAAGAAATCGACGATGGCCTGGTACACATTCTTCCTGCAGCTTCCTGTATATACTATCGGTGTCAAGTAAACAGTGCGTGCATGCATGGTATCCCTTATTTGTCTGTCTCCGAAAGGTTACCGAGAGCGGGCCAATCGTTGATGGTCACGAACAGCAACGCCTTTTAGGTCAAATTCCTCCTTTTGTGTTCATCCCACGACGTACACCGCTTTCCATTCCACAGCTGTAAAAGTTCTTCAACTAATGGCCTTAGGTACACATCAATGTCGTTGCCGGGTTGCTTAGGGCCTTGGATGAGAAGCGGCATCAAAATGAACTTCCGCTTCATGCACATCCAAGGAGGAAGGTTATACATACAGAGAGTCACGGGCCAGGTGCTGTGATTGCTGCTCTGCTCCCCGAAAGGATTAATGCCATCCGCGCTTAAAGCAAACCATACGTTCCTTGGGTCCTTTGCAAACTCATCCCAGTACTTTCTCTCGATTTTTCTCCATTGCGACCCGTCACCGGTGCTCTCAACTTCCCGCCTTTCTTACGGTCCTCACTGTGCCATCGCATCAACTTGGCATGCTCTCCGTTTCAACATACGCTTTCAACCGTGGTATTATAGGAGCATACCACATCACCTTCGCAGGAACCCTATTCCCCGGAGGCTCGCCGTCAACATCACTGTGGTCATCTCGTCGATCTTATACCACAATGCACCGCATACCGGCATGCGTTCAGATCCTTGTAGGCACCACGGTAGAGGATGCAGTCATTAGGGCATGCATGTATCTTCTCCACCTCCAATCCTAGAGGGCATACGACCTTCTTTGCTGCGTATGTCTGTCGGGCAATTCGTTATCCTTTGGAAGCTTCTTCTTCATTATTTTCAAGAGCTTATCAAATCCTTTATCAGGCACAACATTCTACGCCTTCCACCGCAGCAATTCGAGTACGGTACCGAGCTTTGTGTTGCCATCTTCGCAATTGGGGAACAACCCTTTTTGTGATCCTCTAACATGCGATCGAACTTCAGCTTCTCCTTTTGACTTTCGTGATTGTGTCCTTGCATCGACAATGACCCGGCGGAGATCATCATCATCGGGCACATCGTCTGCTTCCTCTTGATCTTCAGCAGCTTCATTGCTCCAAAGATCATCATGCACATCGTCTGGTGCATCTTGATGTTTAGTAGCATCACCGTATTCAGGGGGCACATAGTTGTCATCGTACTCTTCTTCCTCGCCGTCTTCCATCATAACCCCTATTTCTCCGTGCCTCGTCCCAAACATTATAGTGTGGCATGAAACCCTTGTAAAGGTGTGGGTGTGAAGGATTTTCCGGTCAGAGTACAACTTCGTATTCCCACATATAGGGCATGGACAACACATAAAACCATTACTGCTTGTTTGCCTCAGCCACTTCGAGAAAATCATGCACGCCTTAATGTACTCGGAGGTGTGTCTCACCGTACATCCATTGCGGTTCATCTGCGTGCATTATATATAATTAAGTATGTCAAAAATCATTACGTAACATCATGAATAGATAATTAAGTGACCAAATTAATATAAGTTCATCATCACATAAAAACCAAAGTACATACATAGTTCTCATCTAACAATATAAAGCTCTGCAGAGCATCTAAATTAATTAAACCATACATTGAAACTATGTAAAACATTTCAATGCGAAAACAAATACGATCATAATCGCAACCAAGGTAACAACTGATCCAACGGCATAATGATACCAAGCCTCGGTATGAATGGCATATTTTCTAATCTTTCTCATCTTCAAGCGCATTGCATCCATCTTGATCTTGTGATCATCGCGACATCCGCAACATGCAACTCCAATATCATCTTCTCCTCCTCAAGTTTTTTATTTTTTCCTTCAAGAAATTGTTTTCTTCTTCAACTAAATTTAACCTCTCGACAATAGGGTCGGTTGGAATTTCTGGTTCAACAACCTCCTAGATAAATAAAATCTATTTCACGTTGGTCGGCATAATTTTCATAAACAATAAATGAACCAATAGTTATGAAAAGATAATATATACCACATCCGAATCATAGATGTGACGAGGGCCGGCGAGGCGGATACCAAAACCATCGCACTATATAAGATGCAATAATAAAAGTAAGAAAATAATACAAGTATCTATCTAAACAAACAAGTAATAATATTTTTCCTTTCAGAAAGAAGATAAGAACAAGAGGCTCACCACGGTGGTGCCGGCGATGAGATCGGCACGGGTGATCGACGGCGATGAAGACGGGGACGGGGCGTGACGGACCGCTAGACCTAGATAAATATTGAGGAAAATGGAGCTTGGCGGTCGATCTTGGAGAGGAGAAACCTTAAGTAGTGTGGCTCGGGCATTCCATCGAACACCTTGTGTGCATAGGAGGTGAGCTAGAGCACCACCAAGCCCTCTCCCCTCGGCTAGAAAAAAGCAGAGCAAAGGTGTGCTCGCTTCTTGCGCGAGGGGCTATATATAAACAGCACCATTAGCCCGGTTGGTGGCTTGAACCGACTAAAGGGAAGCCTTTGGTCCCGGTTCATGCCACCAACCGGGACCAATAGTGGTGGGCCAGAGCAGGACCATTGGTCCCGGTTCGTCCCACCTTGGGACCAAAAGGTCCGGACGAACCAGGACCAATGGCCCACGTGGCCCGGCCGGCCCCTGGGCTCACGAACCGGGGCAAATAGCTCCATTGGTCCCGGTTCTGGATTGAACCGGGACTAATGGGCTAAACTGGCCTGGACGAAAGCCCTGTTTTCTACTAGTGCCTGGAGGTAGCTTTTGGTGATGAATACAACTACAGGGCAGAGACTTTCTAGTTTGAGGTGGTCAAAATTAAGTGTTCATATCGTGCCTTGTTTGGACAGCCGGCTTACGCTTGATTTACGACCCGCCCTTGTTATATCTACTTGCAGCATAAGATGCTAGGGCCAAAAGGGACAATTATGGTTCACGGTAACCAGAAAGTCGCCTTCGAGTGTGAAGAAGGTGATGCCGCTTATGCCGAGGTGGCTTGTGCTACTGAGAAGCTCAAGTTCTACAAGGATAATGTTGGCCCGGCTGACATGACCCGTTCTGAAGAAGCCCAATACTAAACAGGACCCTCTGCTCAAGTTCAAGTTGACTGATGATACAAAGCAAGTGTATTTTTTCCCTGGCGACTCTTCTCAGCAGTTCACTGTTGGTGCTGGGATGGATCCCAAATAGGAAAGCACGCTTATCGAGTTCATCCACTACTAGGGGCCAGTTCTTTTCGCCCTATAATTCTGGAGAATTACGATTACGTAATCGCCACGTAATCGCCCCGCCTACGTAATTGTCTGTCCAGTTCTTTTGTGTAATTCTAGCCTGTAATTGTTGTATGAGGTCTCTCGGTCGGGCTGGCCCAGTGGCATATTGGCCGTAATTTGAGTCCCCAATAGGGGTAGTAGTTCAAATTGAACAGTTTTCTTTTGAGGCCCTGGCTAGAATTGCCAGAATTGCCAAGTTTCCATGATTCCCAAATACACTAGTGATTCTGATAATTCTGGGATGATTCCTGGGGAAGAAACGAGTTCTTTTGCTATTGTGATTCTCCGGGCAGTAATTCTTCAGAATTGAGCCAAAAGAACTGGGCCTAGGAAAAGGGCTATAGATGATATGGCCACTAATGGCGCACCAGACATGTGGTGCGCCACTACTATATAGCAGTGGTGCACCATGTGTTGGTGCGCCATTAGTGTGAAAGACACTAATGGCGCACCAGACCCATGGTGCGCCACTAGTAACAATTTTTTTCCAAAAATACTAATGGCGCACCAGGGCACACAGCGCAATTACTAGTTTTAACTAGTAATGGCGCACCAGCCACCCAGTGCGCCACTACTATATTTTTTTTGCAAAACTACTAATGGCGCACCACCAGCTGGTGCGCTATTAGTAACCAGGGTTACTAATGGCGCATTTGTAGGTGGTGCGCCATTAGTAACTTGGGACCAGCTAGATATTTTTGACAGCCACACCTACACACTCTCTTTCCCCACTTCATTCTCTCCACCTCCTCCTCCAAGCTTATCTCAGCAGCCTCCTCCTCCTCACCTCATTTGCACCATAGATTCATCCAAATTAAGTGGTTAAATTACCTTTTTTTGATAGGTAAGTAAGGGGAAAGCTATCTTTATGTTGTAGATCTACTTTTTTGTCCCTCCAACAACGTGCACATGCACTTTTATGACCTAGCTAGATCTATGTATGTTTGTGGTGTTGCATATGTTTGTGGTGTTGCATATATGTTTGTGTTTGCAGGTACGGTATTTGAAATGCGATAGTTGCCAATATTTTGCCGGAATGTTGATTCATTTCCGTTCGACGAGAATTTTGGCACTATGCATTCTTTTTTGGTCCTATTTTTAGGCAAAGTCATGCCAAATTTTTTTGGTTCTAAAATATCGCTTTTGTTCTACTCGCAGGCGACCATGGTCCGCACGATGACCGAAGGCATCTTGAATAGGTTTTTGAGCTCCGTGAAGGCCGAGATGCTTCAAAAGAACGAGACGGAGATTAGATGTCCGTGTCGAAGATGCAAGCTGAGGAGCCTTATGGACCCGGATTCCGTGCAGGTGCAGGACCACCTGCTCTTGCGTGGTTTCATGGATGGCTATCGGTGGCAAGGTGGTGAAGATGATTATGAAGTCGTCCATGGGGCCCGGGCAAGAAATGAGGAAGGGCAGCAAGACAACCGCGCGTAGGGCGGGCGAGAAGATGAAGAATCTCCGTGACATGATCACGAAGTAGATGCGATTACACGATCATCATGTAGAAGATGCCGGACATGATGATGAGGAAGATGTCGGAGCAGACGAAGGGCATGATCATGAAGATGAAGATGCCGGAGCAGACGACGATGGACCATCAATGGGCTGGGTGCAGGACCCTCATATTCAAGAGCTGCTTCTCAAGCAGACGGATAACACAAGAGCTGCCGCCCGAGAGAAAGCCAAGCTGGATCAACTGGAGATAGACGCGGTTACTCCATTGTATTAAGGATGCAGGCCTGAGGATACCCTCCTGAAAGTAACGCTCATGGCTCTGGAGATGAAGGTAAAACACAAAATGACCGATGCATGCTTCGGCGAGAACATTTCATTCTGGCATGAACGTCTTCCCAAGGGGAACAAGTGCCCGGTCAGTTTCGAGGAGGCGAAGAAAATCGTGTGTCCTCTGGATTTACTGCACGTGAAATACCATGTGTGCATGAACAATTGCATAATTTATCGGGACGAGCATGCGGAGTCTACTAGATGTCCGGTGTGCGGCGTCACTCGATACAAGAAGAGGAAGAAAGCTCCTCGAAAACTGGTGTGGTACTTTCCGATCACTCCTCGTCTGCAGCGGTATTTCGCGGACCCTAAGGTAGCAAAGCTCCTGCGTTGGCACGCGGATAGGGAGGAGAAGAAGTGAGAAGATGACGCAAAAGATCCGGAGATAAATAAAAAAGACAAGATGCTGAGTCACCCTAAGGATGGGAGCCAGTGGCAAGCGTTGAACTTCGAACACGCAGAATTTGGTAAGGATCCAAGGAACATCGTGCTGGGCGCGAGCACCGATGGAGTCAATCCGTTTGGTAGCCAGAGAAGCACACATAGCACCTGGCCTGTGTTTGTGTGGATGTACAACCTTCCCCCCTAGTTGTGCATGAAGAGGAATTACATTCACATGAGTATGCTAATTGAAGGGCCGAAACAACCAGGGAACGACATCAATCTGTATCTGGGGTTGCTCAAAGAGGAGCTAGACACGCTGTGGAAAATGCCAGCAAATACGTGGGACGCTGCAGAGAAAGAATATTTCCCTATGAGAGCCGCACTGCTCACGACGGTGCACGAATATCTCGGTTATGGATATGTCGCGGGGAAGGTGGTCCACGGATTTTCTGGATGCGTCAGGTGCATGGATGACACAACGTATCGCAAGCTAGATAGAGATCCCGGGTCTTCGAAAACCATGTTCATGGGACATCGAAGGTGGCTTCGCGATGATGACTCATGGAGGAAACGCAAGGATCTGTTCGATGGTGAAACCGAACCCCGAAGACGCCCGTGTACGAGGAGCGGCGAGGAAATAGACGAGCTGTTGAAAAATTGGAAAGATTGCCCATTGCCGGGAAAGAAGAAAAAGGCGCCAGAGCCGGGGAGAAGCGAAAGGCACCAGAGCCACTGCTGAAGGTATGGAAAACGAGGTCTGTTTTCTGGGACTTTCCATACTGGAAGATCCACCGTGTGCCTCACAGCCTTGATGTCATGCATATCACGAAGAACGTGTGCGAGAGTCTGCTTGGTACCCTGCTCAACATGCCAGAGAGGACCAAAGATGGGCCGAAAGCAAGGGCAGACTTGAAATCAATGGGCATTAGGGAGGAGCTTCACGCTAATGATGATGATGATGAGGCGAAGCAGGACACGGAAAGTCGTCGCAAAGGCAAAAAGGCCAAGAAGACCAGAAATGGCTTCTCTCCTGCGTGCTTCACTCTAAGTCAGGAGGAGATCGATCAGTTTTTCACCTGCCTCGTAGGAGTAAAACTTTCTTACGGTTTCACAGGGAAGATAAGCAGATACCTAGACTCAGTGACGCAGAAGTTCAGCAGGATGAAGTCTCACGACTGTCACGTGCTGATGACGCAGATACTTCCAGTTGCAATCCGTGGGATCATGCACGCGCACGTCCGTGAAACGCTATTTGGCCTATGCAAATTTGTCGACGTCATCTCTCGGAAGTCGGTTGGAGTGAGGCAACTTAGAAGGCTACAGGAAGAGATCGTGGTGATACTATGCGAGCTTGAGATGTACGTCCCGCCCGCATTCTTTGAAGTTATGGTGCATCTGCTGGTCCATATCGTGGAGGATATCATCCAACTCGGGCCGACGTTCCTGCACAACATGATGCCATTCGAAAGGATGAATGGTGTCATCAAAGGATACATTCGCAACATGTCACGTCCAGAGGGAAGGATAGCTAGGGGCTTTACGATCAAGAGTGCATCTCCTCTTGCCGCGAATTATCTAGGCATCGAGAACCCCGCTGGTGCGCCCGTGAACAGGCACCTCGGCAAGCTTCATTGGATGGGGTCACCGCGAGGGTCGCCGCGAAATGCATGTCGACTTCGAGGGTCGACACGCCGACTTTGAAAGAGCAAACCTAGTCACGCTACAACACATAGACGTGGTCGATCCTTGGGTGGTAGAGCACAAAATATTTATTGAGCAGATGTAAAATGACCGAGGCCAACAGAGGACGGACGGAGATATAATCAAAGAGCAGAACTCATTTTTCACGCGTTGGTTCAATCAGAAGCTTCTGTCGTACCCTTTAGATGAGGATTCTTCCGCGGAAGAACAACTCATATTCGCCTTGTCACAGGGCGCCGAGCACAACCTAATGACCTATGAGGCGTATGGTACCAATGGCTACACATTCTAGACCGAGGACAAGGACATGAAGAGAGATGGTTATCAGAACTCCGGGGTAACGATGGAATCCTACACCGGTAATGACAAGGATAGATACTACAAAAGGATCGAGGAGATCTGGGACCTGAGCTACGCTAGAGAGAAGGTCCCGATGTTCCGTGTCAGATGGGCAAAGAGCGTCCTAAAATAAGACCGGTATTTCACCACCATGGTTATACCCGAAGCCAAATCCAAGACCGCAGCGCATAAGCGTCACCATGAAAAATGAGCCATGGGTACTGGCTTCCCAAGTGGACCAATGCTTACGCATTACCGACCCGTCAAAGCCCGGTCGTGCTGTCGTGAGGAGAGGCAAAAGGAAGATCATCGGAATGGATGGAGTCGCCAATGAGCAAGACTTCGACAAGCACGGGCGACGAAGATGGAACATGACGACTGACGATGAAGTACCAGCATACACCACAAGAAGAAGCAGGACCACCCTACCTAAACGACGTCCGTTCAACAGAAGAACTCCATTTACGAAAAATAAGGGCAAGAAGATTATGAACAGATAGCTAGCTAAGATCGGTTGTATTTAATTGTAGCCTTCATTTCTCGATTGTAATCGTAGTCTGAATTTGTTAATAATTTTGGAACTCATGAATATTTTTAAATTTCATGGGCACTTTTTGAATTCATGAATATTTTTTCAAATTTTGATGATATTTTTTCATATTCATAAATGTTTTACCAATTCACAAATGAATGCAACTAAAAATCCAAAAACAATATTGATGATATTTTCAAATAACAAATTTGATGATATTTTCAAATAACAAATTTGATGATATCTTCAATTAAAAATAAAAAAATAAATTTGATTATATTAAAAAACAAATTTGATGATATCTTCTGTTCTGGTCCTCATGAAAATAACAAATTTGATAAAAAACAAATTATTAGATGCAACAGAAAATAATTAAAAAAAGTTACTAATTGCGAACCAGAGGAGGGTGCGCCATTGCTATCAGAAAAAAAGTTACTAATGGCGCACCCGAGCGTGGTGTGCCATTGCTATCAGTGTTTTTATGGCGCACCCCTAGATGGTGCGCCATTACTAACCTTCTCCCTTGTGTCTGTTGTCCATCTCGATCGCGTTCGTCCTTCTCTCTCCCAATCTCACATATCTCCGACCCACTGCCCGACCCACTGCGTCGCGCCCCTACCGCACCGCCGCCCGTAAGCCCCCTCCTCCTCCGCCCGTCCTCCTCCGCCCGTAAGCCCCCTCCCCCTGACTGACTCGACTCCCCTGGCCTCCGCGCGCAGTTCACCGTCCCGGATCTCCGACTGCATCGCCTCCCACGGCGGCAACATCCACAGCGTCGACGTCTTCGTCCCCGACGACGCCCCCGTCTTCTACGCCCATAGGTACCACATCCAACTCACCCCCTCCTCCATTTCTCACCTCTCCCTCTCTTCTCCTCCCTCCTTGCCCTCTCCCTCTCTGCTCGATCCCCTCTCTTCTCTGTCTCCACCTTCTGTTCTTTCCTGTGAGATGTTTGATTAAATGTCAATTCAAACGATTGATGCAGTCGCGTCCACCGGAGCACCACGACCGTGTCTGCGACCTCGTCTCTGCTCCGCCGCCGTCTACGACCTCGTCTGTGACCGCGTCCATCGAGGTGAGTTCTTCCATGGATCACTTACAGGCCGTCTGAACAACGTTGGTGAAGCATCATGGATTCATTCTTCTTCGGACCTTGTTTGTTTCTTTCTGCTTGAATGGATGGAGTACAATACAAGTTCAGGAACAAGGGACATTTTTTGCAATTGTGAAATCTCAATGCTCAAGTCTGGAAGTGTTTACAAATTCAAAGAGTTCACATGACTGCTGGTCAAATACTCTAGTGTATTTAGTGTAAATCTAGTCTGAAACTAGTAGAGCTCTTGGTGATTTGCAAATTCAGTTTAAATAAAAATTTGGTACATGACTACTGATCATGTATGAAAGATGTTACTCGGATGAGCAGAAGAACTACTCAATAGATTTTGATGTACTCCTGATCATGTATGCAAGATGTTGCCACTTGATGCATGGATGCATGACTGGGACATGACTACTCAGTAGATTATGACACCTGATAATCACAGTAAACTGTTAACAAATTACAGTTTACCGTCCATTTTAGCCTAGCATTCAGTTATCTTTTCACCCTTTTTTCTGTCCATTTAGTTATATTTTCAGTAGGAAAATCTCTGTAACAAATTATAGTTTACTGTCATTATCAGTTTACTGTCCATTTTTGTTTTGATTTTACTGTATGTATCTTTACTAAAATTTGACCATGTCTTGTTCCTTTTTTGCAATTATAAAAAGGGAAAGAAAAACAACCATTGAACCAACAGATAATTGATTTAGTAGAACAAGTCTTGTTGCCAGTCTTGAACCAACAGATAATCATAATTGAAATTTGACCATGTCTTGTTGCCAATCCTAATGAAAAAGCAACTGAATTTCCAACAACCTACTAGGTAGAACAATCCATTTATATCATGAATATATGAAGGGAAGGACATGATTGCTACATGATTGCCATTATACTCCTTGCTGCAAGTTGCCAGTACTGTAGCTTCTAGCTTAACTTGTTTGCTACATCTCTGGATTATTTCTCAGTGCTACAAATGTGTTTAACTTGTAGCTTCTAGCTTAAGTGAGTAGCCAAGATCTTGTAGTGAGTAGCTTAACTTGTTTAAGTACTACCAGTTAGTAGTACTACTAGTGAGTAGATGAACTCCATTTAACTAGCTTAATTGAGTTTCAGTGGTGTAGTGAAGTTCTTCTATTTTGTATGATGCGGTTCACGCTTAAACTGTCACGCTTAAACTGTTCTTCTATTTTGGATCATCTATGTACTATGTATGCTATGGCATGTGGTGTGGTCGATGCTGAGATGTCAACTCTATGTACTATGTATGATGTGGCATGTTTGTGTGGTCCGAGTGATCTGGTTTCAAATGATTTTGAATTTTTATGATTTTTATGCACATAGGTGAAGCCACTGACTACACTTCAGGTTCTACTCCTGGAACACTTCAGGAGTTTTACTTCATAACTGGAGTATTTTGACTATATTGGGGAGTTTTGTCTCGACCATCATGTCGTGATGATATTGTGGGGTGTTGTGGGGTTGCCGCTGGGCGGGGGTGGGGTAATGATTTTGCAGGTACCCCGAGAGACCCTTGAGTTTGCCGGAATGTCGATTAACTTCCGTTCCGGCAAATTCGAGTACTCCATATGTCCTATTTTCAGCAAAGGTCATGCTAAAATTTTCCATTAATTTTAGCATGACTTTGCAAAAAATTGGACATATGGGGTACTTGCGACTAATGCATGGGCCGGGGTATCTTAGTACTTAATTAAGTAGGATCAACTGCCCCTTTATTCTTGCTGCATTAAACCATAGGTGGCAATAGAGCCAAGTGATTAGGCCCAACTTAGAGTCGACAAACCCTAAATTATAAAACCTTGGCTTTTACGGTGCCTCGGTGTCGATAAAAACCTAAATGATGAAAGCTTAGGCTTTAAGGGTGCCTCGGCGGTAGCTTTTAGGATGCCTCGGTGTCGACAAACCCTAAATGATGAGACCATGATGTTGTTCCTTGACAATAACCAACTTTTTGACCAAACTTTTTTCCTATTTAGAGCGAAACATGGCCCACAACGATGAGGCCGGCGGTTCGGGCAAGCAATTCTGGGAGATGTCCCAGGAGATGGAGGAAGAACCTCACCGCTATGAGGACGCCGTGGAAGACACCAATCCTGACTACACAACCCCTAGTGGCGTCGGGGATGACACCACTGATGGTGCCGCTGAGGATGCCACCACTGATGATGGCAGCGCGCGATGGCAGCCAACCAAAGAGGAAATGGAAGGACCGGCGCCAGAACATGCTCGGCACCGTCAAGGAGGAATTTACTGAAGTGAACTCCGACGGGCATCCAACGACACCCAAAGAATTAGTCAAGGGGTACTCGGTTCAGCTCGGGTGCATTCCCCGGAGCACTGTCTCGATCAACACCGAGAACCTAAGGCATAAGGACCGAGGGAATTTGCGCAGCTTCCTCTTCACGAAGCTGCATGAATGATACAAGTTCCCCGCTGAATTTGCAAACACACGCCTCTCAGGGAATAAAGTGAACAGTGCTGCCCTCACGAGGATGAGCACGGCCCTGTCTATTTGGAGAAGCGCGGTGAAGAAAATGATTGACAAAGGTGATAGTTATGAGAAGATAAAGGCAAAAAATCCTTCGATCATCGAAGGTGACTACAAGGAGTTCAAGATCAAGTGCGAGAGCAGCACAACCGTGGAATCAAGTCAGTGGGGGAAAGAAATGTGGGAGTTGAACTTAGGGGCCCACCAACTCGATCCCGACGGTTACAGAGTGGCGGAGCCTATATGGGACAAGGAGGACGCGGAGCGTGCCGAGCAAGGCCTACCGCCCCACTTCGAGAAATACCGTGACAAGCAGAACAGGAACTATGTCAGGGCCCGGTACAAGGAGGACCCGATAACAAAGGAGCTTACCACGTATCCGAAGACCAAGGCGCTTGAGCGTGTTCTGGTAAGGAATACACCCCCGCGTAATTAGCTCCATATGGTTGCATTCTAATAAATGATGCCAAATTTCTAAATGGTTCACATTCCTTCCGTAGGAGACTGAAAGAAGTAGCGCGGGGTCGTCTCAGAGCTCCCCTTGGGACAGCACTCTAAATAGGGCGTTGAACGTAATGAAAATCAAGGATAAGCTCTGTAAGCCGTCGTCAGCTGGTCGTGTGGCCGGCAAAGGCTTGTCCACAAAGTGGTCGTCATACTATACCGCCGGTGGGCGAAAGGAGAAAAAGACCAGCTCGGAAAGCCAGTCGCACGAGGTTCAAGAACTCAAGGCACAAGTGGCGCGGATTCCGGATATTGTGCAAGAGCAAGTGCAACAACAACTGGGAACGACGCTCACCACCATTGTGCCTACCTTGATTCCAGGGCGGACGACGTGGATTGCAGGCGGCCAATAGGGGCCGCCCCCGGTTCCCAGCTTCACGGCCAGCAACTCGCACAACGCACAGGCGGCGCGCCATTGGTGTCTCCGGCGGAGGTGGTATTCATGTCTCCGGCGCCAGCACGGGCATTGGAGCTTAATGCACCCGGGTGTACGCCCGCCGGCACCTCGGCAGCAAGCGGCCCCTCCGTCAGTTGCACGCCCGCTGTTGGCGGTGCCTCGACATTAGCCGAGGTCGATGCCATCACGGTAACTAAGCTTCTCAGTCGATGACTTCATCTCCTTGCCTTTGACTGGGCATCCCTGACGCCCTACATGTTTTCGCACGGCATCGCCGACGTTCCATGCACTCTCTTGCACTTCGTGGGCGGCGAGTTGATCGATGTCGCCAAGGGAAGAATCGTTCAACCGGGCAACCCCGTGTTCCACCGTAGTCTGATGCCACCCATCGTGTATAGGGTTGAACTGGTTCGGGTGCTACCAGGCTGCGACGAGTTGTTACCTCCGATTCGACCCACTGGGGCCGACGAAGATGATGTGATGACCCTTAGCACCTGCGTAAGTTGGCCCCTGCTTTGGCCAAAGAGCCAGATTCGTTTGGGGGCGGGGGACACCACCCCACAGACAACACCAACAGTCGTGCCGGCGCCAAGCCATGGCAAGACCGCTGCAGCGCTACCGGACATGCTGGACATCCCTATGGCATAGGATCCGGACATGCATATGGCACAGGATCCGAACGACGACGACAACGACGATGGTACATTTACCAACATCGATAAGTACTTCGCCAAACATGGGTACGGTGACGAATTCTTCGGGCCTCCTTCTCAAGAACCCAACCCTGAAAAAGACGACCGCGATCTAGCTGGTACCGTGGAGAAACCCAATTGCAATAGGCGTCGTCTGGCGTTCAGTTCTCGAGACGCCTCCAGCCTACCGCCTTCACCGGGCCTCAGATAGCCGAGGTGCGAAATATTATCAGCCCCAACACACTCAAGAAGGCGGTCTCTGAGCAGAACTCGATCCCATTACAACACATGAAGAAGAAGGGACGGAAACAAAAGAATAACAAGGGCGGTGCGAGCCAGCCGGCACCGAGTACGATCTGTACTCAGGACCGGCCACCTTCACCTAAGGATACCTCGAGGAGGGTGCATGTGGCGGGTAGGGCGATGCTACCGACTAATCTGCTCAATGCTGCAACCGGTGCTATGCGGAGTCTGCATGATAGTGTTCTTTCTTTGGAGAAGCGACGTCTCTCCCAAAATGATGTGGCATACCAGGTTTTCGTGGGCAAGGTGCCAGAGAGCAAGGGCTTTGTGGATAGCGCCATCAGGGGTACGATTGTCCTGCGGTTTGATGACGTCTTCGCTATGTTTAACCTTCATCCGCTGCACTACACCTTCGTTCGGCTGTTTCCGCTGAGTATGGAGATTCGGATCAATAGAGACAAGACCCCGGACATCGTGATAGTCGACCCCTTCTACATGCGTGCCAAGATCTTGGGCAGCGCTGGGGACTGGCAAGTTGCAAGTTCACACATCGAAGGCGTCATTCTGGCAAATCCAGATAAGGATAACTTCCTCGTGCCTTACTTTCCTGAGTAAGTCATCCCCTCACCGCCGGTAACATATGATTTCTTAGATTTTGATCGTTCTTTTTTTTGCTAACATTCCGTGTTTTGTGCAGTGACACACATTCCACACTCATTCTCTTAAGCCCGAAATATTCCATGGCCACGTATTTCGACTCGGACCGTGAGTCGAAGATAGACTACACAAATATCAAGAAAGTTCTTGACGATGCTCTCCCTGGCTACGCCAGATCTGGAGGCACTTTCAAGAGGCCAGTTCGTAGGTACGGCAAGCACGTGTTCACCCACAATACGACGTTACCCTGTGTCAAGCAGCCGCCTGGCAGTCAGAAGGATGCCTACGACACCCTCCATCACATGCGGGCGATCGTACGGGACCATAATCACCTTCTGCTACCAAATAATCTCAAAGATTGGGCCACACGCTTGTTGGCAATCCAGGCCACGGACATCAGACAAGAATTCTTTCACATCCAGTCGAAGTTTGCGGAAATCATCCATCAAGATGTCCTTCGTACCTCGGGTGTCAGGACCCCGATTCCAAATCACATCGACCTAGCCGGTAACACCTCATATCACTTTGCGGCCTCACGCACGGTATTCCCACGGGAGTCGCCTTACCATGGCCCGGGACCGTTTCCGTCTTTTGGCTCACGTATATGACAGTGTCGCTAGCATCCACATGACAAAGAACCCGGGCCTACATGGCTAGTCATGAACCCAAAGCGGCGCTAACCTATGGGGACAGGCATACATGAATCACATCGAGCATGTCGGTCATCAACGTATAATTTCGGGCTGTAGCACTGGGCTAACAGGACTCCGGTATCCGGGCTGTAGCTGGCTAGGCTGTACTCCGAATAACACCGCGTGACATTTCCCGAAGGACAGACATAGGAACGGCAGTGAAACACATGCCGGCCGATCATGTGTCCAAGCGATAGTGCTTGGGCTAGCAGGACTCGGTGAACCGGGCTGTAGCGGACTACTATCGCTCGGAAGCACGAGACTACATTTCCCCATATGAGAGTCTGCCAAGGATAAACAACTAGTTTGTCGGATCCCACTCATACCAAGCATTTCAATCATACACGCAATATGCCCGATATGAGTAAATACAACAAGGCGTCACAACAAAACTCTACAACTCAAAGTACTTTATTTAGAAGGCTCCGAGGAGCGAGATATTACAAACATGGGTCTCATGACCCAACACTCGGAGCATACAAGTCAAAGCACAAGCGGAAGCTAAACATGTCTGAGTATAGACAACTATAAATGAAATAAGGCTGAGAAGCCCGACTATCTACCAGATCCCGCCGAGGGCACAAGATCGTAGCTGAGGTAACAAACTAAACGTCAAGTCCAAGCGGAACTACTAGCGAGACCGACGTCTCTCGCAAAACATAAAATAAGCAAACGTGAGTACAATTGTACTCTGCAAGACTTACATCGAGAACTAACTACATATGCATCATTATCAAAAAGGGGTGGTGGAGTTTGACCGCAGCAAGCCAGCTTTGACTCGGTGGCTATCCCGAACTACGATCGCAGGTAACTCTTTTGAGGTGGCGCTGCGAGTCCACATATTCACCATATCAATACACCACTGTGGACCCGCTCCCGTCTCCCTACGAGAACGCCATCCATAGCACTCACGCTTATCTTGCGTATTTTAGAGTATCCACTTTCACTTGTCTATTAACTGATATAGGCAAACCCAGAAGTCCTTCTCCGTGGACACGGCTATTCGAATAGATCATATTAACCCTGCAGCGGTGTACTTCTTCACACACGCTCTCACCACTTACCGCCGTTTACACGACATGTACTCGGCAACCTTCAAGCGGAAGCCCAACGTGGGTGTCGGCCACGACCTACCTAAACACTCAAGTCCCTAGTCCAGGTTTATCGCCTATTCGGGTTCCATCCACAGGGAGTCCGGCCGAGGTTTCCCATACAGCCCCGAACGATGTGTGCAGGGTTCCCGAGACACCAAACAGGCGAATCGATATACCCCGACGGTGCCTACCGCAACACAACCCACCCCTAAGGTCAGCTATGCGGCGGCCCCAAAGACATACTACAAACACCGAAACTACTTGCAACTCCCGGACAGAGAACAAGGGTGGTTAAGAAGCCGAGAGGGTCCATTGGTTTCGGGCCCAATGCGTGGTAATCGCTTGTTTCATGGATCACAAACACAGAACTCAGTTCTCGAGGACGGCTGCAATGAGACAACCCACCATGTACTCCTACATGGCCTCTCACCGCTACCTTTACCAAATCGTGTTCACACACTTAGCTCACACACAATGGAGATGTTCACACAACCATTCCAATTCATTCCCGATGAATCAGACCTGACTCAACTCTAAGCGATGGCAGCACGACAACAAGCATGAATGAGTAGGCACAACATGGCTCAAACAACTCCTACTCATGCTAGTGGGTTTCATCTAATTCTTGTGGAATGACAGGTCATGCAGAGAGGATAAAGGGGTTCAGCTACCGCAGCAAGTAACACATGAGTCGTTGTTGTCCTATTGCAGTAAAATAGAGCAGAGGCGAGAGTGGGATTATATCGGAATGAACAAGGGGGTTTTGCTTGCACGGCACTTCTGAAGATAATATAGTTCTTCATCGGTGTCATCGAACAATCGTGGGAACATCGTCTACTGAGAGGGGGCAAACACCGGCAACTGAGAAAGAACACAATCAATGCAATGCACATTCACATGAACGACATGTCATGTTAAGGTACTAAATTCACCTAATGCAAAATCTAGCCAAGTTAATTGAAGTGGAATTGAAACAAGGTTAAACTCCAACTCCAAATGCTAGTTCATAATTTACCCTAATCATGATTCATCCTATTCAGTGAGGTTAACTTGTTCAAACATGCATGATCATGGCATAAACAGATTCTTCATATTTTTCTGATCATTTTTCATATATAAATTATTTAATTTGGAGTTACTGATTAAAAGTTATGAATATTTGAAGTTTGAACTATATTCGGAATTTCCTATATTAGAATAAATCCATTAATTAGATTATCGCGTCGACCATGCGTCGTAATGAAGTCATAGTCAACGGAGACGCCTGTGTCAAACCTGACTGTGGGTCCAGGTTGTCAGGGTAATTAGTTTAACTTAAATTTAATTAAAACTAAACCTATTTAGTTAACAGGGCTGGGCCCCACCTGTCATTGACTCATCAGAGTCAACTAGGGCCCACCCGTGGTCAAAGTCAAAGTCGGCTGCCGGCGTTTAGCCGGCGAGCCAGCCAGCGGCGGCGAGAGTGGTTTTAGCCTCCGCGACCAAATGGGCCGGAGGGCATCTAGGAGGAGCTGGGACGAGCCAAGCTCTTGCCGGAGTTAGCCGGGTCGGGTGGTTTAATCGGCGCCGGTGATTTACCTAGGCGGCCGCCGTGAGTTTCAGGCAGCTCGGGCTCGACGCTGCGGTGCACTAGAGGGGAAACGAAAGGGCGTCATGGGGCTCGGGAGGGCGGCGAACTTGGTAACATGCTTTCTGGCGCAAGGTGGGGTGGCTCACAGCCACAGGCGCGCCATGGCCGTGGCGAGCAATCGGCTCCGGTGGAAATTGGCGTTAGCGAGAGGAAAAGAGCTAGGGAGAGAGGGATCGATGCAGCAGCTCACAATGGATCGAACGAAGGGGTTGGCGAGCCTGGGAGGCTTCATGACGGTGAATTGACGGCGGCGATCCTCGGTGGCCGAGGGGGGGAACGGCGGAGCTAGCGGCAGCCAGGGGCGTCCGGCGCCTTTAGTCTGGGTGAGGAAGAAGAGGGGGGCGAGGCGGAGCTTGTGGGCTAGTCGGGGAAGCGAGGGAGGGCCTGTGGCCGCGGTGGTGGCGAGCGGCAGCGATGAGCTCCGCTCGGTGGGAGAGAGAGGGAACCAGAGGAGGGGATGGGGACGAGAGAATGAACGAGGGGGTTCCAGGGGGTGCGTGGCATCGCGGAAGACGTCCAGAGCGTCGAGGGGGGAGCGGCAAGCAGGAGGTGGCCGTCGGTGGCCGTGCGCGCGGCGGCCACGCGCTCATCCTCCTGGCAGAGGAGGAAGGCGACAGGGAAAGGAGGCGGTGGTGGGCTGGGCCTGATGGAATTGGGCCAGGTGGGCTGAGAGGTGAGCGCCAGGTAGTCCTTCTCTCTCTCTCTCTCTCTCTCTCTCTCTCTCTCTTTGTTTAATTATTTTAGTTTTCTATTATTCTGTAATTTTCAGGGCTTTATTAGAAATACTAATACTACCCCAAAAATCATGAAACTTGCTCAGGCCTACTGTTTGGAAAATATCCAACAACAAACATTTAAGTTTATGATTATTTGAGCATTTAAAATATTTTATAGCATTTAAATGCCCAAATGCAAATACTTAATGAATTAATCCAAAGTGACCAAATATGTCATGAAAATGTGCAGCACCTCTGGTTATGGTTTATAGCATTTTTCCAGAAATGATGAACATTTTCTAAAGCCGTTTGAATTCACTGAAAAATATTTCTTAGTTGAACCTATTTGAATTGCTTTGGTGCTAGGGCTTGGTCATCCCCATTTCAAATTTCATGAGAATTAAACATGATGCATGGATGCAATGCCACTAGTTACAAGCAAGCTCTAGGGCTGTGACATCGGGGCAGTTCTACCTCAGATCTCAACCGTCCAAAAGTGAGATAGAAACAACGCTACAAATGCAGGCTGACAACGCCCCTGATTTCATGACCATCCTGAAAGACGGCGGCTTCATCCATGCTCCGGTCCCATGAGTCGAGTCGAAAGTAGTGATGCTATGTAGTTCTGAAATGTCGATTTGCTCATGTTGTAACATTAAACTTTAATGAACTTGTATGTCTCTTTGGTTTGGACAATCGTTGAACTTATATGTAATCGATGCTATTTATTAGTAGGACCATGAATCGTGCTATTAATGTGTTGCTTTTCTCTTCCGATCCCTTTGTTGCATACTTATTTATTGCTTATGTATTGTCTGTGAATTATTACTAACGTTTTGTTTGACTAGTGCATAGAGATGCCGTCGTATGTCGTGTACAAGGGTAAGGTTCCCAGAGTCTACGGCGACTGGGAGGAGTGTCGGAGACAGGTTCACCATTTCAGCGGTAACAGTTACAAAGGGTATACCACTAGGGAGGAAGCGGAAGTTAGATACGCGCGCTATCTAGCGGGAGAGAGGAGGGAGCGTTGGAGGAACCGGATGAAGACCAGTTTCATCGCGATTATGCTCATCATGATGACCGCAGCTCTCTTCTATGTGATGGTAGTTTAGATGATCGATATCGACTTGTAATGTGAAGATAAACTCGCTACTCGCGGTTTCGAGAATTGTAATGTTCTAACTTTGTTCGGTATTTTCAATTCGGAGACTAATATGATGAATTGTATTCGGAGACTAATCTTCTATTGTATTCGATAAATCTGTTGTTTATATGTTGTGCTCTTTATATTCTATGCAGTAATATGTTTTGTAACATGTGCAAATATCATAAAAGAAAAAAAATCCCTAATATTCATACTAGTGGTGCACCACTAAGCAATCTAATGGCGCACTGCAAAAAGGACTCTAATGGCGCATCATCCAACAGTGCGCCATTAGTAAGCCAAAGTACATGGGTAAATATGGCCCCCTGAGAGGCATACTAATGGCGCACCATGGGCTATACTAATTGCACACTGCCTGGTGCGCCATTAGTATACCAGATACTAATGGCGCACCAGTGGTGCGCCATTAGTAAAAAATACTAATGGCGTGGTGCTAGTGGCGCACCTGTAGTGCGCCATTAGTAGGCAAAACAGGTGCGCCACTAGCAGGCCTTTTCCTAGTAGTGATCCATGAGAATCGGGATATCTTTGCATGGAAACCTTCTAACATGCTGGGTGTACCGAGAGAATTCGCTGAGAACGACCTTAATGTGGATCCCAAAGGTAAGCCGGTTAAACAGTTCCTCCGTGGTTTCAATGAAGAGCGATTTAAGCCTATTGGAGAAGAGGTAGTCCAGCTCTTGGCGGCCGGATTTATCGTTGAAGTTTTTCAACCAGAGTGGTTGGCTAACTCTGTGCTCGTGCTCAAGAAAAACAGCACATGGCGTATGTGTGTTGATTACACAGACCTAAAGGCTTGTCCGGCTGATCCATTTGCTCTCCCCGTATCGACCAAATCATTGATGCAACATTGGGTTGTGAGAGTTTATGTTTCCTGGACACTAATTCTGGTTATCATCAGATCAAATTGGCAGTCAAGGACCAGGAGAAAACAACTTTCGTCACACCTTTTGGAGCTTTCTGCTATGTTTTTATGCCTTTTGGGCTCAAGATTGCCCAGGCGACTTACCAGCGCTACGTTCAGAATTGTTTTTATGGTCATATTGGGCGCAATGTTCATGCTTATGTGGACAGGAAGAAAGTGACCTTGCTCGCTGATTTAAACGAAACCTTCAACAATCTTCAGGTTTACAAGATGATGCTTAACCTGGCCAAGTGTGCGTTCGTTGTACCTGCAGGCAAATTGATAGGCTTTCTGGTCTCCGAGCGGGGCATCGAGGCTAACCCGGAGAAGATCAAGGCTATCACATCTCTTTCTAAGACGGCTTGTCTGAATGATGTTCACCGTCTGGTAGGTCGCATTGCAGCCCTAAGCCGGTTTATAAGCTGCCTAGGTGAGAAGGCGATTCCTTTGTATCAGATGATGAAGAAGACGGACCATTTTGCCTGGAGTGATGCAACTAATGAGGCATCTGAAGCGCTTAAAAAACAGTTGGCTGAGCCGCCCATCTTGGCTACTCCAATTGACAAAGAGCAAATGCTCCTATACGTGGCAGCTAATAATAAGGCATTCAGCGTAGCAGTTGTCATGGAGTTCAAGGAGGGAGGGAAGGAATACCCAGTCTAGCAGCATGTATAATATGTCAGTGAAGTTTTAACAGAGTCCAAGCAGAGATACCTGCACTGGAATAAACTGGTATTCAGAGTGTTCATGGCGAGTCATAAGTTTAAGCATTACTCCCTTGAACATCCAATCATAGTGGTCAGTTCAGCCCATCTGGGAGATATCATACAAAATAGAGAAGCTACTAGGCGGGTTGCTCAGTGGACAATTGAGCTTGGGCCACATCATCTTAAATATGTGCCTAGGATAGCCATCAAGTCTCAGGCTTTGGTGGATTTCATTAATGGTTGGACAGAGCTGCAAGCATCTGAGGAGAAGCCGGATAATGCATACTGGACGATACACTTTGATGGCTCCAGGCAATTGGAAGGCTCGGGGGCTAGAGTCATTTTATCTTCCCCGTGATGTGACAAGTTATGTTATGTTTTGAGGTTAATTTTTTCCTGTACTAATAATGCAGATGAGTATGAGGCTTTGATACATGGGCTCCACATGGCCAAGGAAATGAACTTGAGATGGGTTAGGTGCTTGGGCGACTCAGATCTCGTTGCACAGCAAGTTTCAGGGAAGTAGGATTCTGAAGACAGCCTCATGGCGGCTTATCTTCAGGCAGTCACCAATACTCCTGGTCATTTTAAAGGTTATCAAGTTGATCACATTGACCGGCGGCATGATGAGGCGGCTAATGCTTCATCTCGGCTCGAATATCAATGTAATCCGGTTCCCCCTAATGTGTTCCTAGATGTGCTGCATAACCCGTCCATCAGGTTACCTTCAGAAGTAGATCTTGCTATTCCTGATCCAGAGGAGCAGTTGGTGGCAGCTCTGCGTGCTATTCTAGACTAGACTTTGCTTTATTTGAATTGTTTGACCAGAGATGAGTTACCAGAAGATGAGCTCTTTGGGCGGCAAATCGTCCGGCGATCTAAGTCCATGACAATTGTCAATGGCGACTTACACAGGTGCAGAGTAAGTGGCGTGTTTCAACGATGTGTTCCCCCGAGGAATGTCATGGGATTATTCAACAAATCCAAGCTAGGGACTATGGTCATTATGTCGGGTCAAGATCTCTCATGGCTAAATCTCTCAGACATGGGTTTTTCTAGTTGACGGCTCATGCTGATGCCGAGGATATTGTGCAAAAGTGTGATGGTTGCCAGAAATTTGCAAGACAGGCCCGTGTGCCCACTCAAGAGTTGCAGAAGATTCCAATAACTTGGCCGTTTGCAGTCTGTGGGCTTGATATGGTTGGACCCTTTAAGAGGTCTAAGGACAAGAAAAATAACCTACTAGTGGCAGTTGATAAATTTACCAAAAATGGGTTGAAGCAGAGCCAATGAGTAATTGTGAGGCGGCGAATGCAGTTTGGTTTGTGAAAAAGTTGATCTTCACTTTGGTTATCCTCATAGCATCATCACTGATAATGGGACAAATTTATCCAAGGGTGCTATGAAAGACTTCTGTCAGAGAGAGCATGTCCGGCTTGATGTATCGTCGGTAGCCCATCCATAGTCCAATGGCCAAGCTGAGCATGCTAACCATGAGATATTAAAAGGAATCAAACCTCGGCTCATGGTACCTTTGGAGCATACTCCGGGTTGTTGGGTGGAAGAGCTTCCTACAGTCTTCTGGAGTATCAGGACCACCCCCAACAAATCAACATGCTACACACCCTTTTTCATGGTTTATGGCGCAAAGGCGATTCTTGCAAGTGATATTCGTCATGACTCGCCTAGGGTGGCGGCTTACATTGAAGCAGACAATGAAATGGCGGGTCAGAATGCTCTGGATGCCTTGCAGAAAGAATGTGATCTTGTGGCAGCTTGTTCAGCGATTTACCAATATTACCTACGTCGCTATCATAGCCGCAGAATTTGAAGCCGGACGTTCCAGGAGGGCGACTTAGTACTCCATTTTATTCAGGATCAGACAGGCATGCATAAGCTTTCACCTCCTTGCGAAGGACCCTTTGTGGTTAGAAAAAATCTCAACAGTGGGTCATATTATCTCATTCATATACGTGAACACAATAAATCACGTACCTTTGAAGAGGACACCAACATGCCTTGGAAAATTCCTCATCTTGAGCCTTATCGCACTTGAGCCGCTGGCTCCAATTATTGTACATACTTATCATGTATATATTTTTTATGATCAACGTAATAAAGCTGGCATCCCCAAAACTCGAGGTTCTGTCGTTTCATCCCATTTATTGTGCATGAATCTTTTATTAATTGATCATAAGGTCACTTGGGGCTTCCAATTCAACGAGTTTATCTTACTCACCCACTTGACTAGGCAAAGAACGCCACATTATTGGTTAAACAAGCCCCGTATGCTTGATGCTACTCCGAACAAGATGACCCGCCGTACTCTTGACAAGTCAATCTTTACGACTCTGTACTTGTCAAAGTCAAAACGCCAGTTTAAGTCATGTGAGAGCTAGCTTACTAAAAACAAGGATAAACCAAGGCTATTATCCCAAGCTTCATTGAAGCAAGACTTCAGCTTCAAAGCCGGTCTTTTCATTGAGCTTTATAATCCAAATTAAATTTGATGTATGCTAGTGCTTTTTTTTCTGTGTTTTCAGGAATTATTTGCACTCGACCATATTATTTCTTATAATATAAATTTCCGGGTTATCAAAACTCCGGGTTAGCATTGATCTACATTGAGCCTATACAAACCCATTGGTCCCCCCAAGTTTTTTCATGACAATGGGTCATTGGGTTACTAACCCGCAATTGTTTCTAAGTAATCATGTTCTATGACTATAGGTCGCTAGTACGGAAATTATTTGGTTCTTTTTACAACCCTATATATTTTACTACATCAGACGGGCACCCTTATTCAAAAGCTGGTGCTTGACAATACTGCATGGCAGACAAAGACAAGACTTCCAAGACGGATTATTAACATAGCGCTATTGGACCATAGAACTAGTAAATGTGCACGAAGGCATGACACAACACTGATTGTTTACTACGCCTATTACAAGGCTTCTGAATGAGCCCAAAAGTTCAAAGTTTTTCTAAGGAGTACAACTAATCCTGTAGTTCCTGTGAGGTCCGGATTATGTGCCACCGGGTTAGCATCGTCCTGGCGTCTTCTAGTGGAAGTCCCTGGTCATCCGGTGTCGGTTCTTCTTCGCTTACAATCTAGATTTTGTCCAAAGTAAAGCATCAAAGATTGCTTCATCATTCATGAAAGGATAAGGGTCAATATCAAAGGTGAATATATGCTTACGCCTTTCTGGAGTCAGGTCTACAATGTCGAACAAAGGCGCCTTGATTTCAGTATTGTTGCTGTCATAAGTCGGCTGATATCTTGTCAGATGAAGCTCTTGAGCAAGTTGACAAGCCAATGGCCGCATTTCCCTGATGCACTTAGCATAATCCGCCTCATCGAATATCGACCCGTCATCTTTGTATTCCGGAAAACCGCCGGCCATCTCTTCGGGGTCCAACTCTATTTGATAAGCTTTTGCCCAGCTTAGCAAAGTTATCGCTCCTCACGGGCGGCTGACATCTTCAGCTCTTCAATTTTCTTGGGCGCATTTGATAGCTGATCTAGCACAACTTTTATAAGATGTGGTAGTTTATTGCCATTGGATACAACTACAAGGGTGCAAAGACTGTCGGCATGTAGTTTCTCAGTCAAGGAGTAGAAGGCTTTCAATTTGATCAACATATTTTGACCAAGGTTGGAACTCCTTGCACATGTTAAAAATTTAAAACAAGAGTCGTCAGGCGAGTTACATTCAAGTATTTCCAGTTGCCAAGCGAGTTATTTCAATTGAGGTCAGGTTTTACAAACCGAAGATGGCTTCAGCCATCTGAGAAATATGGTGTTTTAAGAAAGATAGCTCATCAGACAATGGCTTAAGCTGATTCTCGACGTCTTCTACACGTTTCAGTAGAGCGGCCATTTCAGTTTCAAAGGCGGATCTTCCAGCATTAAAATTTTCCTTGATTTTTTTCAAATCTTCCAAAGAGGATTTCAAGCTTTATTCAACTTTGACGCATTCACCCTGTTCAGATTCTAATTTTTTCTTTAAGCTGGGCATTTTTGACTTGCCCTGGCTTAAAGCTTCCTGCAAAAGTTAAAAAGGAAGTTTTTCACTCAATGGCATTGTTATAAGTTAGCTAGATCGATTAGGCTGGTTCTTGAAGTATATATTAGGAATGGAAAATTTATTCAAGTCCCAAGCACATTGCGAGCAATATGCTTGGCACTTGGGGGCTAATGCATGTCATTTATTTTCGCAAATTAAAGCATATTGAGAGACCCAACTCCTCCCAAGAAGATGAGTCGGCCGTAGGGGGCCTCAGGACAAATTTTCAAAATTGATAATATTGAATGACCTAACTCATCTCATGAAGATGAGCCGACCATTGGGGGCTAGAGGACAAATTTTCGAAGTTCTCATATTGATAGACCCAACTCATGTCTTGAAAGATAAGCTGGCCCTTGGGGGCTACACTTTGGATTCTATAAATTCTTATCTAAGTCTCAGTCATACTTAAGTTCTTCCTATGATGAAGACATCGGGGCTGCATAAGGATATATAACAGCAGGACATAGTAGAAGGTACCTCATATTTTTTGTTCATCTTGCTAACTAAGTTGGCTTCCATTTCCCGGCTTGTAGCCAGGCGGCTTAGATAGCCAGTGTGTAGTTCTTCAGCATTGAGGGCTTCATAATTTGGCAATTCAAGTTTTGATTTACCCTTTTCAAGCAAGGGCGTCTCCTCCTTGGCTGAGTGCCTCGTTAGCACAGAAGAAATTCCGGGTGCTTCATAACCCATCCCAGTAATGGCAACATGATCATCATTTTTCTTGGGAGGAGTCTCTTCTTTGATTTAATAGGACTTGAAAGAATAGGATTCGGTGGGTCAAGGTTGCCTGTCGGGTTAGCATCAGCGTCCACAAAATCGGAGGCTATCATTTCTGTCTGCGGGGGCGGGTCACCCTGATCATCATGACATTCTTCAGGTTGCTCAGTACTAGCATCAGGAGTCACCAAGACTTGTTCTTTTGACTTTTGAATTATGGGGGTTGTCGAAGACTCGCCCGTTTTCCTCTACTTGGATTTGGCTTTGGCTCTACAAAAGAAGATAGCTGGTCAAAATTATATGTGTTGAATGATTTCAAAGTTCAATTAGAAAGAGAATTACCCTGGGTTTATAATCAGAGATGCCAGCTGTGTAGAAGTTGAGTCTCCTGAAGATGGTGGTGGCCCCTAATAATTCGAATCAGAAGGGTTGAGAGGCTGTATAATAAGGCGGCTTTGGGTAAAGAAGGAGTCGGACTGTGTGGCACCTGGTTATGCCGCTTGCAAGTAGAGGGTTCATGAGTTAACCCGCCACTGTGTCGCCAGAGCCGCCACTCTGAGTTTGGCGCCTCACATCATGCTCAGCCTTATTCAAAATAAAGATTGGGTGTAGATGAGCATTTGGATGAGAAAAGGGTATTTTCCGAATGACCCGCCTTATTTTCTTTGGAGGCGAGGAGTCTGAGCCGGAAGAGATAGAAATTACCTCAAAATCATCGGCCCGGCTTGTCGCCACCTCATCCTGAGAACAAGAGGCATCAGCTGAGTCGATAAATAGACGACCAAGAGAATCGAGTTGTATCTCGGATTGGTCATCAGCATCTGCTGAGTGCTGACTCGCTCACAGTAGCGGATTTTTTCTTCTTTCGAGCAGAGGCAGTGTTTGTTTTGGCTACAACTTTCTTTATCTTCTTATTCCAGAAGGAAGAGTAGGCCTGCATAAATGACAAAGTGTAAAATAAAGAACAAAAAAAGACACGGATGTATAAAGCCAGATATAATGGAATGCTTATAGGTGCGGCCAACTTCAACTTGAAGAACGGTAACAACCCTGTTTTGTTACAATTTTCTTGAGATTCCCCAAGCAGAGTCTTTATAGCTTGATTGATTTCATCAGCAGTAAAATTATCAGAGTTGTACCATTGAGGATCATTTGACTCGCCCAAGTATTCACACATCAAGCTGGGACGACGGCTTAAGGGAAGGATTCTCGATGTAACCCAATACCGAGCTAGATCAACTCCTGTTAGCCCATTGACTAGCAAGGCCCTCACTTTTGAATAAGCAAGGAGCACTTCAGTATGTTCTTCTAGAATAATCTTACTTGGCGCGATAAAATCCATGGGAAGACGGTCTGCTCTGTAACCCGTAGATGGTTCTCGTCGGCTGGGGCAGTGTTTTTGCAATAAAACTAGGTCTTAATCCATCCTTTAGGATGGCTTGGCAGGGTGGCTGAAGGAAACCCGCCATCTCTGCATCTCTAGATTGAAATTCCACCATGTGTTAAGCTTGGGCCATCCGCGCATTCAGTTTGGCAGTTCTATGAAGAGAGCGACAGTGGGCTCCATTTGCAGATATGCTTTACAAAAGATTTGAAAGTGGAAGAGATTGGATATGGAGTTGGGGCCCAAATCTTGAGGATGAAGGTGAAGCAGTTCAAGACATCCCGGAAATATTTGGAGCCACGCGGAGAAAAGCCTCTAAGGATATTGTCAGTAAAAACCACAACCTCTCCTACACTAGGGTTAGGAGCATCCTCCCCTTGACTGAATCGCCAACCAATTTCTTCCTGAGCTACCAGGAGACCTTGGCCTTGATAATCTTTTAGGATGGTCTCAGTGACTACGGAAGGCACCCAATGGCAAATAGTGGTTTTCAACATGCTGATCCGCCTAAATACGACGTAAGACTGCATAAATAGAATATGGCAGGTTACTTGAAAAATAATGACCCGTCATCACAGTCATATGAATGAGGCACTATAATGGTAAATCATCTTAAATAGTGAATCAATTTAGTTACATATCCAGCTTCTGAAATTTGGCGAGTAACAAATATGCTGGTAAGCCGCCCAAAGAAGCAAAGACGGGTTAGCTAAGTTCGGGTTGGCTAAAATTTATGCTAAGTGTGGGACAAACAAGTTTTAGATTAGAACAACTACATTTATAGATCTTCCCGCAAAAAAACTACATTTATGGATCTACGGGCAATTCAAAAAAGAAAAATAATGGCTAACCCTAATGGTGGCGGCAGAGGTATTGGTGAACTATTCGCGGATTCTGAACGAAGCATGATCCTTTCAGATAGAAGATTGGTATTCAGATTTTTCCTGCAATCCTTCTACGGCCATCTTAGATCCAATATAAAATCTACTCAGGATATCAGCAGGAAGAACGGACGAGCACCAATGAACTCTATGAACTCTGACGAGATAATGTGAATCTAAGGAGGAGAAGTTCCGGTACCTGGTTGTAGTGGCCGAGAGCAGAGGTACGCCGCTGAACTTTGGTGAAGGTGGAGCGATGTTGCAGTCCCAAGTGAGGCAGCTCGCGGAGGTCGACGGTGAGGCAGAGCTTCGATGGAAGAGTATTTCACGAGGAAGAAGAATAAGTGGAGGAGGAAAGGTAAAAATGTAAGAACGGACCCCCCTTGTGCATATTTATAGGGGGAGGTAACAATAAATTGCAGGTACAAGACCCGAGGACGCGCAGTAACTTTTGGAATTAAAAAGGCGTCTAGATTTTCAGGATAGATAGATTTGCACAAGATTGGTTATGACGTCATGACAAAATTTCCTAAATTTATGGAGGTGACAACATCATTTTGTATGGCGGGTTATGAAGTTTTTCAAGATGAGATCATGAGACTCGGAGGGAAGACTCACCAATCTAAGATGGGAGATTGACATGAACAAGTTCAAATCAATCTGGGGCCTAACATTGGGGATATAACCACACGGTGTAACCCGCCTTGTGAAGGCTGGGTTAAACTATAGGCGACACTTGGAGCTGGACTTTAGATGGGCTAGGATGATCAAGACGCATGACCGGATGAGCGGCTCACAGGATGGGCCGGCTTTAGTCCCGAAGCCAGCAGTCGGCCCAGAGGTGTAAGCCGTCGTACGGTGACTTGTCATGGGAGGCAAGACGACTTAGAGTTAGGCTCGGTCACGTGTCATGACCCGACCCAGACTCTTGTAAGTCAGAGGCCTCGACCTATATATAAAGGCGAGTCCTTGGCACAGAATAGGACAAGTTACAATCGATGGATAGCTATGTCTAGCGAATCTGCTCCCTTGTAATCGATACTCAAGCAATAAGAAAAAAGAGCAGGAGTAGGCTTTTACCTCCACCGTGAGGGGTCAAAACTGGGTAAACTCGTGTCCCTCGTACCGCCCAACCCCAACAAGTTAATCACCGTTGTGATGGCCTCACATCTAAGTCCTTTCACTAGGACATCTGTCGTGGAAAAACCATGACACTATTGCTAGACCATCTTCAGAAAATTGAACTGCTCGTTCTCCATTTTACTATTGGTCAGTGTTTTCACGTTGGCCATGGGCCATGAAAAGGAGTGTGATGGCCTAGGGTCCATCCCAAATAACGGCCCAATACATCAATAAATAATGAAAGTATGTTTGCAAAACATAAAACCAGCAATAATAAGAAGTTAAAATGAATTTTCTGACGGATTCCTAACTCCACCACACACTACTGGAATCAAGATCTTTGCCGTCAGCTAGGTCTTTGCCATGAGCTTACAGAAAATTGACAGCAAAGAAAGAGCTGACGTCAAAGATCATGTTTGCCGTCAGCAAGCTCTTTGCCGTCCGCTAGCGGACGGCATAGAAGCTTTGTCATCTACTAGCAGACGACAAAGAGGGAGGGTAACCCATTAACGAGTACCACCTAACGGCCACTTTCTTTGCCATCTGCTAGGGGACACCAAAGAGAAAGGCAGCTGATACGTCTCCAATGTATCTATAATTTTTTATTGCTCCATGCTACTTTATCTACTGTTTTGGACTATATTGGGATTTATTTTCCACTTTTATATTACTTTTGGGACTAACCTATTAACCGGAGGCCCAGCCAAGAATTGTTGTTTTTTGCCTAATTCAGTGTTTCGAAGAAACGGAATATCAAACGGAGTCCAAACGGAATGAAACCTTCGGGAACGTGATCTTCTCACCGAACGTGATCCAGGAGAGTTGGACCCTACTCCAAGAAGTGCCAGAGGCGGTCACGAGGGTGGAGGGCGCGCCTCACCTCGTGGGCCCCCGACGCTCCACCGACGCATTCTTCCTCCTCCTATATATACCAACGCATTCCCCCAACAGATCGAGGGGAGCCAAAACCTAATTCCACCGCTGCACCTTCCTCAGATCCGCAAGATCCCATCTAGGGGCCTGTTCCGGAGCTCCGCCGAAGGGGGCATCCACCACAGAGGGCTTCTACATCAACACCATAGCCCCTCTGATGAAGTGTGAGTAGTTTACTTCAGACCTTCGGGTCCATAGCTAGTAGCTAGATGGCTTCTTCTCTTTTTGGATCTCAATACAATGTTCTCCCCCTCTCTCATGGAGATCTATTCGATGTAATCTTCTTTTTGCGGTGTGTTTGTTGAGACCGATGAATTGTGGGTTTATGATCCAGCTTATCTATGGATAATATTTGAATCTTCTCTGAATTCTTTTATGTATGACTGAGTTATTTTTGCAAGTCTCTTCGAATTATCCGTTTGGTTTGGCCAACTAGATTGGTAGTTCTTGCAATGGGAGAAGTGCTTAGTTTTGGGTTCAATCTTGCGGTGTCCTTACCCAGTGACAGAAAGGGTTGCAAGGCACGTATTGTATTGTTGCCATGGAGGATAACAAGATGGGGTATTTATCATATTGCATGAATTTATTCCTCTACATCATGTCATCTTGCTTAAGGCGTTACTCTGTTTTTAACTTAACACTCTAGATGCATGCTGGATAACGGACGTGATGCCTATATACATGATCATACCTAGATAACCTCATAATTATGCTCAATTATGTCAATTGCTCAACTGTAATTTGTTCACCCACCGTAGAATATCTATGCTCTTGAGAGAAGCCACTAGTGAAACCTATGGCCCCCGGGTCTATTCTCATCATATCAATCTCCATCACTTTATTTACTTGCTTTGCTTTTACCTTTTTACTTTGCATCTTTATACCAAAATTACCAAAAATATTATCTCTATCAAATTTCACTCTCGTTAGTGACCGTGAAGGGATTGACAACCCCTAATCGCGTTGGTTGCGAGTAGCTATCGTTTTGTGCAGGTACGAGGGACTTGCACGTGGCCTCCTACTGGATTGATACCTTGGTTCTCAAAAACTGAGGGAAATACTTACGCTATTGTGCTGCATCATCCTATCCTCTCCGGGGAAAACCAACGCAAGCTCAAGACGTAGCAGCAGCTAACGGCTCCGTAAGGCCCACCACACCACCCACTCTCCATCTCTCTTTCTCTCTCACTCCACCGTGCCGACCCCGACCCCAACCGCCGCCGCTCCCGACCCCCACCGCCTCGCCTGACCCCTGCCCGCCACGCCGGTCCACCTCCTGCAACCTCATGGTCCATTGCGCCTCATGCCCTGCAACCACCACCCCGACGCCCTCGCCGCCCACGCCTGACGCCTCGCCGCTCTCTCCACCTCATGGTCTCTCACTCCACCGCCCAGCCGCCCGACAACTGTGTGCCTGACGCCTCACTGCCCAGCGCCTGTCGCCACGACAACCAGGCGCCCCGCCATACCGACGCCATAGCCGCCCCGACACCCCGCCGCCCCGGTGCCCCGCCGACCCACTCCGGTGAGCTCCCCCCTGTTTTTTATATTTTTTCTACTGCTAGTAGTTAGTTTAGTTAGTCCTGTTAGTTAGAATAGTTTGATTTTCTAGGTTAGTTAGGTTAGTTATCTTTAGACTAGGTTAGTTAGGTTGGTTTCTAGGTTAGTTAGGTTAGTTTGTACGTTAGTTAGATTAGTTCTTGAAAAAATTTATTAGGAGAAGAAAAGAAGAATAATGTGAACAAGATGAGGGGGGGGAAGAAGAAGAAAAAGGGGAGGAGAAGAAGAAGAAGAAGAGGAGGAGGCGGAGGAGGAGGAGGAGGAGGAGAAGAAGAAGAAAAGGGGGAGGAGAAGAAAAGAAGAACAACAAGAAGAGGAGGAGGGGGAGGAGGAGGAGGAGAAGAAGATCACCAGTCCCCGACACTACCGACACCCCAACCCCCGACACGAAAACCCAACCCCGCCTCGACACCACGACCCTGACACAGTACCCCAACCCTGACACGGCACCCCCCGACCCCGACACAACACCCCGACACGACACCACCGACACCCCGACCGCCGACACGACACCCCGAGACCGCCTCGACACCCCGACCCCGACACGACATCCCGACCCCGCCTCGACACCCCGACACCGCAACCCCGACACAGCACCCCGACCCCCACACGGCACCCCCAATCGCGACACAGCACCCCGACAAGACACCATCGACACCCCGACCCCCGACACAACACCCCGAGACCGCCTCTCGACACGACACCACCGACACCCCGACCCCAACACGACACCTCGACCCCTGACACGACACCTCGACCCCGCCTCGATACCCAGACACGACACCCCGACCCCGCCTCGACACCCCGACACCGCGACCCCGACACAGCACGCCGACCCCGACACGGCACCCCCCGATCCCTACACAGCACCCCAACACGACACCCCCGACTCCCCGACCCCCACACATGTATTATTACTATGTACATATATATATATATTAATTAGTTCATGTTATTAGGTATTCAATTTTTTATTATGTTCATGATGATGATACACACTTCAATTTTTTATTATGTTTATGTTGTACTAATTTCGTTTACTCTTCGTCATTTCAGGTGTTGACAGATGGTGGGCACGGGTCGAGAGGGCTCTGAGCCTCCTTACAGTCCAACACCTTCGGAGAGTGCTGGTAGACAACATGCAGACACTGACGGGCGCTTCTTCTTCGGCCTGGAGAGGTCGGGGGAAGACGAAGAGGGGTGCAGCTAGAGGTGGACGTGGCGGCAAGAGAGGTAGGAAGGCTGCTGCGCCTTCCTTGCCGCCACCCCCAGTTGATTCTCCGGACCACCAGAGTGCTCCATCTCAGGTGGACCCGTATGACTTGGACCCATCATGGACTCCGTTCCATGAGCCTCGGGTCGCCGAGACTATGTCCGACCAGACTCGGGTCCCAGAGTCTTCATCCCAGGAGACTCGGGCCACAGAGTCTTCGTCCCACGTGACTCCGGAGACTAGTGGCCATGCTGATGGTGGCGAGGACACCTTGTCTGAAGATAGCTGTAGCAATGGCGAGCTGGTTGAGCGGGGCAAGAAGGTCTACCAGCGTGGTGGTACAAAGCTCCCGTCCGTGCCGGCGAACCACGACCATAGGTGGTTGGTTGAGCCTAATGGGGAGAAGTGCATTTACTCTTTTTTAACCTTTTGCCTTCATGTTTCTTCAAATTAATATCTGATGTGTTGGACTTGTCATACTGCAGGGGTTGGATACACGCCTCTAGTGTAAGCAGGCCCAACCAGGTCCTTGGTGTGATTTGCTGGCACCACTTCCTGGGGTGGGTCACGTTGCCCGGTGAGGGTGAGGTTCCACAGCTATCACTGACCTAGGAGTTGTACGAGGCTGCCCCGGCCCCGCCGTGAGAGAGGGTCGACGGTGTCGTGTGTGAGACGGTGGCCGACATTGTGAGACGGCGGTTTAGGTAATCTCTCCTTTACAAAATGAAAAATCAACAATACCTAGTGATTGTACTAATCAGTGTTGTCTTGTTTGATTGCAGACCTTCTACAGGTGTCTTAAGGAACACGAGGCGAACACAGCTATGGTTCTCGAAGCCGAGTGCAAGCGCCAACTTCAGAACTTACGGTACGAGGCTCGGGTGCAGGCTGTTCAAGACTATTACGCCTTGACTAACTTCTGGAGGGCCAAGAAGAAGTGTCGCGACAAGTATCTGAGTAAGGAGAAGTACATGAATGTAATTACCTATTCTTAGCCTTGATTTGATTCGTAGGTGTAGCACTGAAATCTCTCTTTGTCTAACTTAGGTGCACCCGATATGGCGTGCGGATAGGGTGGACTGTTGGGAGAGGTTGGTGGATGAATGGTGCTCTCCACAATGGCTAGCCGTCCACAACAAGGCCAGGGATAAGCATGCCCAGATGCAAGGTGTGCCACACAATCAAGGGAGCTCCAACCTGTTTGAGTACGGGGATCACTGGGTATGAGGTTTGAGCCCTTAACGATTCATGCAATTTCATTCTTCATGCTAGCTTGAGCCCTTAACTAATATTTTGTTCCTCTCTTTTAGGCGTGACACAATAAGAAGGAGGTGCCACCTTTGTACGACCTCTATGACATGGCCCATACTGCCCCGTACAAGAAGGCCAAGGCATTCTCGGAGGATGACCTCGATCATCTAGAGAGCTTCACCAACATCTCCTCCCACGACAAGCTCGTGAGTTACAGAGACTTTGGAAAGGCGATGAAAGAGGAGGACTTCAACTCGAGCCAGAGTCCTTTTGATCCTGATGTCAGGACCCCGATTCCAAGTCACATCGATCTAGCTGGTAACACCTCATATCACTTTGCGGCCTCACGCACGGTATTCCCACGGGTGTCGCCTTACCATGGCCCGGGACCGTTTGGCGCTTTTGGCTCACGATATGATAGTGTCGCTAGCATCCATATGACAAAGAACCGGGCCGACATGGCTAGTCGTGAACCCAAAGCGGCACTAACCCATGGGGACAGGCATACATGAATCACATCGAGCATGTCGGGCATCAACGTGTGAATTCGGGCTGTGTACATCGGGCTAACAGGACTCGTATCCCGGGCTGTAGTAGGCTAGGCAGGACTCGGATGTCACCGTGACATTTCCCGAAGGGACGAACCACAGAACGAAGTGAAACACATGCCGGCCAGTCAAGTGTACAGAGCAGTAGTGCTGGGCTAGCAGGACTCCGGTGAACCGGGCTGTAGCGGACTACTATCGCTCAGGAAGCACTAGACTACATTTCCCCATACGAGAGGCTGCCAAGGATGAACAACTAGATTGTCGGATCCCACACATACCAAGCATTTCAAACATTCACACAATATGCTCAATATGTGTAATTACAACATGGCATCACAACATAACTCTACGACTCAAAGTATTTATTCATTAGGCTCCGAGGAGCCAAGATATTACAAACATGGGTCTCTCGACCCGGCATTCAGAGCATACAAGACAAACACATGCGGAAGCTAAACATGTCTGAGTACGGACATCTATAAATGAAAAAGGCTGAGAAGCCTGACTATCTACCAGATCCTGCCGAGGGCACAAGATCGTAGTTGAGGTAACAAGCTAAACGTCGAAGTCCAGACGGAACTACTAGCGAGACTGACGTCTCTCTGCAAAAAATAAAATAAGCAAACGTGAGTACAAATGTACTCAGCAAGACTTACATCAGAACTAACTACATATGCATCATTATCAACAAAGGGGTGGTGGAGTTTAACAAAGAAGCAAACCAGCTTTGACTCGGTGGCTATCCCGAACTACGATCGCAAGGAACTCTTTTGAGGTGGCGCACACGAGTCCACATATTCACCATATCAATACACCACTATGGATCCGCCTCTGCCTCCCTACGAGAACGCCATCCGTAGCACTCACGCTTATCTTGCGCATTTTAGAGTATCCACTTTCACTTGTCTATGAACTGTTATAGGCAACCCAGAAGTCCTTTGCCGCGGACACGGCTATTCAAATAGACCATATTAACCCTGCAGGGGTGTACTTCTTCACACACGCTCTCGCCACTTACCGCCATGTACATGTCATGTATCTCAGCAACCTTCAAGCGGAAGCCTGGCGAGGGAGTCGGCCATGACCTGACTAACCACACAAGTCTCTAGTCCAGGTTTATCGCCTATTCGGGTTCCATCCGCGAGGAGATCCGGCCGGGGTGTCACTCACGGCCCCAAACGATGAGAGCAGGGTTCCCAAGGCACCAAACGGGCGTCCCGGTACACCGTGCCTCGTGTCTCTACCGCAACATAGCCCACCCCTAGGGTCAGCGCTATGCACGGCCCCCAACACATATCCTACAAACACCAGAAACTAGTTGCAACTCCTGGACAGAGATGGAGTTGATTAATAAGTCGAGAGGGGCACTTAAGCATTCCAATGCGTGGTAGTAGCTGTTCATGGATCACAAACACAGAACTCAGTTCCTGAAGACGGCTGCAATGAGACGACCCACCATGTACTCCTATATGGCCTCTCACTGCTACCTTTACCAAATCGTGTTCACACACTTAGCTCTCAACGGTAGGATATGTTCACCACATTCCAATTCATCCCCGATGAATCAGACCTGACTCAACTCTAAGCAAAGAGTGCATGACAAATAAGCATGAATGAGTAGGCACATCAGGGCTCAAACAACTCCTACTCATGCTAGTGGGTTTCATCTATTTACTGTGGAATGACAGGTCATGCAGAGGATAAAGGGGTTCACCTACCGCAGCAAGTGGCAGATGAATCGTGGTTGTCCTAATGCAGTAAAAGAGAGAAGGAGCGATAGAGTGGGATTGTATCGGAATGAACAAGGGGGTTTTGCTTGCCTGGCACTTCTGAAGATAATATAGTTCTTCATCGGTGTCATCGAATTCTTCGCCGCACGCCGCTCATCGAGAGGGGACAAACACTGACAAACAAAGGAGAAACACAATCAATGCCATGCAACAATATGATGCATGAAGATGACATGGCAATATGCTGTTGATTGGCCTAATGCATCTAGCAACAAGTTAAATGGGGTTGGTTTGAACACTAGGTTCAAATTCAAACTCCATATGTGAGGGTTTAAATGCCATTTATATGATGTGGCCTAAACAGCAGCCATAAGTTGTTCTAACATGCATGAAAATGATACAGATGGATAGATTGGATTTTTATGATCATTTTTCATATATAACTTATTTCATTCTGAGCTACGGCTGAACTACTATGAATTTTAGAAGTTTAGGGCATTTTCTGGAATTTCCTGATTTAAATTAAATCCAGAAAATGAGTTATTGCGTAAGCATTAGGTCATACTGACCTCAGTAGGTCAACAGGCCCGTCCAGGTCAAACCTGACCTGGGGGACCCACTGGTCAGTGACTCAGTTGGTTAACTAAGTTAATTAGAGTTAAACTAAATCTACTAAAAATGTCAGCATGGATGGGCCCACATAGCAGTGGCTCAGGGTTAGTTTAGCGAGGGGATTAACACTAACAATGGTGATTAGCACTAACTAACACCTAACTAATCCAGTTAGGGCCGGCCCCACATGTCAGGACCCGGGTGGGACCCAGCAGGGGTCAAAGTGGGTCAAACCCACCGGTCAGGGGTCAAAGCCTGCCGGCGTTTAGCCGCCGGCGAGGCCGAGACGGTGGAGGGGCTCGGATTTTTCCCTCCGGCGACCAAATTAGCGGCCGAGGGGCTCTACAAGACGCCCAGGCTCGCGCGCATCCATTGCGGCCAGCGGCAGCAACTGGGGTGCCCTACAGCGACGACGACGATGGCAAGTGCGGCGGCCGGAGCTCGGCGAGCTCAGGCGCGACGCTACGGTGCACTAGCAAGCGACCTGAAGCGTCCCGCGGCTTCCTGGGGATGCCCGGAGCATGCGTACATGCTTGGTTTGGCTAAGCGGGGCTGCTAGCGACGACGAAGCCAGGCGGCGGCGGCGGGCTCCGGCCGAGGTGGGAACCACGCCTAGAGGTCGCAAGAGACGACGGGGAGAGGGGCGGAGGAAAGAGGGGCTCACCGGGAACTCGCGGAGGAGGCTAGTGAGCTCGGGGGAGCGCGGACGGCGACGTAGCGAAGCCGGTGATCTCGGGCGGCCGGAGATGGGGAAGACGGCATGAGCGGCGATGCAGGGCTCCCCGTTGTGTAGCTCCATGGAGAGGTCGGGGCGTCGAGGCGGAGCCTTTGGACTCATTGGCAGGGCGAGGGGTGGTCGGTGGCCGTGGTGGCAGCGAACGGCGGCGTCGGGCGCGCTCGGGTGCGAGTGGGAGGGAGAGCAGAGAAGGAGAGAAGGCACGGGAGAGAGTGAGAGGGCCTGGGGGCGCGTGGCGTCGCAAGGGAGGTCCAGGGCGACAAGGGGAAGAGCGGCAAGCAGGAGGTGGCCGTCGGTGGCCGTGCGCGTGCTGGCGCGCCGCGGGCACACGCCCTCCTGCCCACTGGCAGGAGGTTGAAGACAGTAGGAGAGAGGAGGAGGTGGGCTGGGCCTAGCTGGGCCGGTCCTGTTGGGCCACCAGGTGGCTACACAGGTGAGTTAGATAGGTTTCTGTCCTTCTTTTTATTTCAGTTTTCTATTTTTTTCTGTTTTGTTTTGATTTAGTAAAAATACCAAACCATTTGATAAAATGCTGAAAATAATGGTGGGCACTTATGAAATTATTTCCAACAGCCCGCAACCATTATCAGTATTATTTGGGCAATTAAAATACTTATAGGAATTAAATGCCCAAACGCAAATACTTAATGAATTAATTCAAAAATCTAGAGTGGCCTAGAAAATGTGCACCATTTTTGGCAGAGGTTCTAAACCAATTCAAAAATGATGAACTTTTCTGAAAAGCATTCTGGGTTCATTGAAAATAGTTTATGATTGATCCTATTTGATTTAATCTTAGTGCTAGGGTTCATCATCCCCATTTCAAATTTCAGAAAAATTTAAACATGATGCAACAGACAAGTGCTAGCCTAGTGCAAGATAAGGCTAGGGATGTGACAACTCACCACCACTAAACAAGAATCTCGCCCTGAGATTCAAGTCGTGAGGTAAGAAGACAGAGGGGGCACAAGCTAACACGGTCTTCACGATCCAGGTTGCACTTCATAAGAACGTTGACATGATCACCATCTTTGTCTCAATGTCTTGCTCCGAGAACTACATCCAACACGATAACGGGAAGAAAATAAACTCCCGAAGAATCGATCTTCTCGAAGGTCGAGCAACCCAGGATTAACCCACGGAATGAGACATAGCAACATCTCTCGAGCTGGGACATGAAACATACATCCAGAGGTATGGAGTGTAACAGATGACGAAGATTCACTATGTAGACACAATTCCACACTTAAGAAGGTGGTGAACGGTTGTCAACACTGCGAGGAGTTGAGTAGCCATGATACCATAACGAGACATCTTAAGGAAGGTGACCCGCAGAAATATTCCCTTAAGTGGCAAAAAGAATTACTTTTGATATAGAAATCATTGAAACTCTCTAAACCAGCCCAAGGAAAATCACAATGACTGTGTGAAGGAGCTTGAAGAAATGGCATACTCATACTAGAATGGATGATGTGAACTTCCTTGATGAAGACAACGCGATGGATGACTTTGCTTATCATCGGAAATGGATGGGACCCATTGTAGGACCACTGTTGAAGGCGATCCTGACCAGAAATTACCGAGAAGGGTAGTCCATGGTTGGATGGCACAATGGCGGTGCAAGCTGGGAACAAAATGCAACTGTTGGGAATGTTCCAACCATCATATCTGCCTGAGATTCAGATCTGGTTGGTGTCAGGATATTCCAGACTCATCAAGTCTAGAAAGAAAAATGAAGGTTTGCAACACAAATCGACGAGATGACGTTGCGAGATTCTCGGGATATGAACTACGATAGCAAGCTCCAAAACATGAGCTGGTTCTGCTACATACATGTGAACACGCTGTCCCAGACAAGCATGATCACATAGTAGTCTTACAACAAAACACTGCCGAGTTCTGGTTGGAACCATCATGCGGAGAGCGAAGCCCTTGCATAAGTCATATGATTGGCTCTTATGCAGGAACTTATTCTCCTTGAACAAATCAATCGGTGGCTTGGTGTGCTAGGAACACATATGGAGTGGAGTTAATTAATCTACCAAACCATAGAATACTTCGCATGTATGCATGACTGACTTGGGATGATTCCAAGGAAAACAAAACAAACCTTTCTCAAATTCATGGCGGCAACTTGCACCTAATGCACGTGAATTAGAGGAAGTCACTTCTTCCATCCAAGCATAAGCTTCATGAACGGAACACGAAGGCATTGCTTACAAAGTTTCCAACACTAGGTTGATGTTCAACATGAATCATGGGGGAGACAAAATGCTGCTGATGGGCTTAACATCTATTCATTGGAAGTTCCATATCACTGGACTTCCACCATCATGTGAACACGGTGATAGGATTGGTCAGACCAAAAGATGTAATGTTGTATGCTCGAGGGATCAACCACGAGTAAGACAACATTACAAACATCGTTGATTCTGATTTGACTTGACGGTAGCCCATACTCAAGTCAAAGTTTTGACAAGGCAATAGATCCAACAACTGATCACGAGGACCAACCGATGGAGATATCATCTTTCTTCAACACACACGCACACTCAAGGATATCCCTTAGAATGAACTAAGTTAGGCAAGCGTTTATCTTCCAACTCTCCAAGTTGTTGTTTAGCTTAACCAACTAGCTCAGGGTATCCAACATAGATTCTTGGAGAAAGGTTGGTTCACAAGAAACCAACTTGGTCACGAACTTAACATAGCGGTCAGGTGACAACCTGGTAGCACTTCCAAGAAGATATTCGGAAAGTCACGAACCACCGATATGTTACTAAGCTCGAGAACAATCTTGCTTTTCAGGGCAAGACGATATGATCAAAAGTGCGAGGGTTTGACACAATCCTGACTCATTGATCGAAGAGTGCACCAGAAATAAGGACTAGGAAGCACGATAAATCTTAGGATGATGATTTAATAACCAACACGCTAAGAATGAGATTATTGTCCATTAACTACCAAGCAATGAGGTTGCTAGGAGTATCGATTTCACACATCACAGTTCACTTGTCGGCATTCCGGTTACAACAACACGGAACCGAGGAATGAATAATGATAGAGAGAAGTGTCACTACGCCAAGAATTCATGAGAAATGGTGCAATTCTCATGACAATCCTGTCATAAAGGGGGTAATACTCCGAGGTAGAATAGAATCAAAACCTGGATTGGCATTTCGATCTGGGGAATACAACTGCTTTGACCCAATCCTATAAATGGACTAGGTACTGGAGTTTGTTTCTCCTAGTCATTCCAGAATAAAATGGCTCGACGGACCACAAGAATAATAGGCATCGATGAACACGAATGCACAATTACTCCTGACTATCAATTGATAGATGTAGGTCAGAAGACAACTAAGAGAACAACTCAAAGGAACATATAATTTTCTGAGTTGTGGATGCATAGATTAGTATGTCGAGCGAAGCTCAACATTTCTTCCGGATAACCCATGCGGAAAGGGTAGAACTGGCAGATTCACAATTATGGATGGAGAACTCCTCAAGAGTACTCTGGTTGTGATCCTTTGGTTCAAGGAGGAACTTCTGCCAAAAGCGGTTCATAGTATTTGGAGAAGGAAATACCATGGACCTCGAGGACTATCACAAAGTTACTAATATCCTAAAGGAACTAGCAAACACTATCAACATGAGGTAAGTAGGGTGATTCTCGGGTTCAGAAACCCAGGAATAGAATTCCTACTACTAAATGGCATCACGGGATGCTTTCGAAAATGGTGGCCAGAATCATCACACCGGGAACACAAAACATGGCTGGATTACTAGGTGACTCCCTAAAACACCTAGGTTCATAATAATAACTCCAACATATATGTCGGGGCAATAGAGTACCTCGACTGACTGGTTAGTGTGCTTATTCTGGCCAAAAGGACATCGGAAACGGAAAGAAGGGAATTGCAAATGCATCAGACTAATTAGAAAGCTGGGATGACTCGGACAACATAATGGTTGTAATTGCTCAAAGAGATTGGAGACATACTACCAAAAATGGTGGCATAGCCACTCAGAAGCACAATAACAAGGTTTCGAGATCAACAGTTAACATACTGAAGTAGTAGAAACTGAACTGGGGCTTAAAACCAACAATCTTAAAGGTCTATGGATTAGTAACACGTCATCCTGATACATAGATGAGAAGCCTAGTTCTTAAACCCCGTAGAAGAGAAGAGGATGACTCAGATCAGAAGGCCAGGAGGTATAAGGAGTAAAAATAACCTTACGTTCCCTTCCACAATCAATTCCCTTGTATAACTAAAGCATTCCTAGACTCAACTTCGACCGGTTTGGCTTGGTAATCCTACAGGCAGTCAGGCTCTGATACCAACGCTGTCAGGACCCCGATTCCAAGTCACATCGATCTAGCTGGTAACACCTCATATCACTTTGCGGCCTCACGCATGGTATTCCCACGGGTATCGCCTTACCATGGCCCGGGACCGTTTGCGCCTTTTGGCTCACGTAAGTGATAGTGTCGCTAGCATCCATATGACAAAGAACCCGGGCCGACATGGCTAGTCGTGAACCCAAAGCGGCACTAACCCATGGGGATAGGCATACATGAATCACATCGAGCATGTCGGTCATCAACGTGTGAATCCGGGCTGTAGCACTGGCTAATGTAACTCCGGTATCCCGGCTGTAGCAGGCTAGGCAGGACTCGGATGTAACCGTGTGACATTTCCCGAAGCGATGAGACACAGAACGAAGTGAAACACATGCCCGGCGATCAAGTGTACAGAAGCAGTAGTCTTTGGGCTAGCAGGACTCCGGTGAACCGGGCTGTAGCGGACTACTATCGCTCAGGAAGAACTAGACTACATTTCCCCATATGAGAGGCTGCCAAGGATAAACAACTAGATTGTCGGATCCCACACATACCAAGCATTTCAAACATACACACAATATGCTCAATATGTGTAATTACAACATGGCATCACAACATAACTCTACGACTCAAAGTATTTATTCATTAGGCTTCGAGGAGCCAAGATATTACAAACATGGGTCTCACGACCCGGTATTCAGAGCATACAAGACAAACACATGCGGAAGCTAACCATGTCTGAGTACAGACATCTATAAACGAAAAAGGCTGAGAAGCCTGACTATCTACCGGATCCTGCCGAGGGCACAATATCGTAGCTGAGGTAACAAGCTAAACGTCGAAGTCCACGTGGAACTACTAGTGAGACTGACGTCTCTCTGCAAAACATAAAATAAGTAGACGTAAGTACAAATGTACTCAGCAAGACTTACATCAGAACTAACTACATATGCATCATTATCAACGAACGGGTGGTGGAGTTTAACAGCAGCAAGCCAGCTTTGACTCGGTGGCTATCCTGAACTACGACTGCAAGTAACTCTTTTGAGGTGGCACACACGAGTCCACATATTCACCATATCAATACACCACTATGGATCCGCTCCCGTCTCCCTACGAGAACGCCATCCATAGCACTCACGCTTATCTTGCGCATTTTAGAGTATCCACTTTCACTTGTCTATGAACTATTATAGGCAACCCAGAAGTCCTTTTCATGACACGGCTATTCGAATAGATCATATTAACCCTGCAGGGTGTACTTCTTCACACGCCTCGCCACTTACCGCCATGTACATGTCATGTATCTCGGCAACCTTCAAGCGGAAGCCTGGCGAGGGAGTCGGCCATGACCTGACTAACCACACAAGTCTCTAGTCCAGGTTTATCGCCTATTCGGGTTCCATTCGCGAGGAGATCCGGCCGGGGTGTCGCTCACGGCCCCAAACGATGAGAGCAGGGTTCCCAAGGCACCAAACGGGCGTCTCGGTACACCGTGCCTCGTGTCTCTACGGCAACATAGCCCACCCCTAGGGTCAGCGCTATGCACGGCCCCCAACACATATCCTACAAATACCAGAAACTAGTTGGAACTCCTGGACAGAGATGGAGTTGATTAATAAGTCGAGAGGGGCACTTAAGCATTCCAATGCGTGGTAGTAGCTGTTCATGGAGCACAAACACAGAACTCAGTTCCTGAAGACGGCTGCAAGGAGACAACCCACCATGTACTCCTACATGGCCTCTCACCACTACCTTTACCAAATCGTGTTCGCACACTTAGCTCTCAACGGTAGGATATGTTCACCAGATTCCAATTCATCCCCGAAGAATCAGACCTGACTCAACTCTAAGCAGTAGCAGGCATGACAAACAAGCATGAATGAGTAGGCACATCAGGGCTCAAACAACTCCTACTCATGCTAGTGGGTTTCATCTATTTACTGTGGAATGACAGGTCATGCAGAGGATAAAGGGGTTCAGCTACCGCAGCAAGTGACAGATGAATCGTGGTTGTCCTAATGCAGTAAAAGAGAGAAGGAGCGAGAGAGTGGGATTGTATCGGAATGAACAAGGGGGTTTTGCTTGCCTGACACTTCTGAAGATAATATAGTTCTTCATCGGTGTCATCCAACTCTTAGTCGGTACGTCGTCTACTGAGAGAGGACAAACACCGACAAACAAAGGAGAAACACAATCAATGCCATGCAACAATATGATGCATGAAGATGACATGGCAATATGTTGTTGATTGGCCTAATGCATCTAGCAACAAGTTAAATGGGGTTGGTTTGAACACTAGGTTCAAATTCAAACTCCATATGTGAGGGTTTAAATGCCATTTATATGATGTGGCCTAAACAGCAGCCATAATTTGTTCTAACATGCATGAAAATGATACAGATGGAGAGATTGGATTATTCTGATCATTTTTCATATATAACTTATTTCATTCTGAGCTACGGTTGAATTACTATGAATTTTAGAAGTTTAGGGCAAGTTCTGGAATTTCCTGATTTAAATTAAATCCAGAAAATGAGTTATTGCGTCAGCAGGTCAACAGGCCCGTCCAGGTCAAACCTGACCTGGGGGACCCACTGGTCAGTGACTCAGTTGGTTAACTGAGTTAATTAGAGTTAAACTAAATCTACTAAAAATGTCAGCAGGGCTGGGCCCATATAGCAGTGGCTCAGGGTTAGTTTAGCGGGGGGATTAACACTAACAATGGTGATTAGCAATAACTAACACCTAACTAATCCAGTTAGGGCCGGCCCCACATATCAGGACCCGGGTGGGACCCAGCAGGGATCAAAGTGGGTCAAATCCACCGGTCAGCAGGTCAAAGCCTGCCGGCGTTTAGCCGCCGGCTAGGCCGTGACGGCGGAGGGGCTCGGATTTTTTCCTCCGGCGACCAAATTAGCGGCCGAGGGGCTCTACAAGACGCCCAGTGCTCACAAGCATCCATTGCTGACCAGCGGCAAGAATCGGGTGCCCTACAATGACGGGCGGCGATGGCAAGTGCGGCGGTCGGAGCTCGGCGAGCTCAGGCGCGAGGCTATGGTGCACTAGCAAGCGACCTCAAGCGTCCCGCGGCTTCCTGGGGATGCCCGGAGCATGCCAACATGCTTGGTTTGGCTAAGCGGGGCTGCTAGCGACAGCGAGCTTCGTGGCGGCGGCAGCGGGCTCCGGCCGAGGTGGGAACCACGGCTAGAGGTCGCAAGAGACGACGGGGAGAGGGGCGGAGGAAAGAGGGGCTCACAGGGAACTCGCGGAGCAGGCTAGTGAGCTCGGGGGAGCGCGGACGGCAACGTAGTGAAGCCGGCGATCTCGGGCGGCCGGAGATGGGGAAGACGGCGTGAGCGGCGATGCAGGGCTCCCCGTTGTGTAGCTCCATGGAGAGGTCGGGGCGTCGAGGCGGAGCCTTTGGACTCATTGGCAGGGCGAGGGGTGGTCGGTGGCCGTGGTGGCAGCGAACGGCGGCAAGCGGGCGCTGGCCAAAAGTAGTGGGAGGGAGAGCAGAGGAGGAGAGAAGGCACGGGAGAGAGTGAGAGGGCCTGGGGGGCGCGTGGCATCGCAAGGGAGGTCCAGGGCGACGAGGGGAAGAGCAGCAAGCAGGAGGTGGCCGTCGGTGGCCGTGCGCGTGCTGGCGTGCCGCGGGCACACGCCCTCCTGCCAGTTGAAGACAGTAGGAGAGAGGAGGAGGTGGGCTGGGCCTAGCTGGGCCGGTCCTGTTGGGCCACCAGGTGGCTACACAGTGAGTTAGATAGGTTTCTCTCCTTCTTTTTATTTCAGTTTTCTATTTTTTTCTGTTTTGTTTTGTTTTAGTAAAATACCAAACCATTTGATAAAATGCTGAAAATAATGGTGGGCACTTATGAAATTATTTCCAACAGCCCTCAACCATTATCAGTATTATTTGGGCAATTAAAATACTTATAGGAATTAAATGCCCAAATGCAAATACTTAATGAATTAATTCAAAAATCCAGAGTGGCCTAGAAAATGTGCACTATTTTTGGCAGAGGTTCTAAACCAATTCAAAAATGATGAAATTTTCTGAAAAGCATTCTGGGTTCATTGAAAATATTTTATGATTGATCCTATTTGATTTAATCTTAGTGCTAGGGTTCATCATCCCCATTTCAAGTTTCAAAATAATTTAAACATGATGCAACAGACAAGTGCTAGCCTAGTGCAAGATAAGGCTAGGGATGTGACACCTGAGCTCGTGATGCTATCTGGTGAAGGGAGGAAAGATGGCTCGGTAGCCATTGGGGATGGACTGATACGTTGTATCAGAAGTATCCCGGAGATCAAGAAGCGCCAGACAAGGTCTCTTCCTGAGATGGGCCCTCGACCACGGCCAATGCAGCTCGCCATCGAGGCTAGGGCCCAGGAGCTTCTGGCGGAGGCAAACAGGTAGGCGGCGCAGAGGGAGAGGGAGTTGGAGGAGAGGATGGCTAGTATGTTGGAGGCAGAGAAGAACCGGAATGACGCGGGTCTCCGGGCCCTATACGAGCTCCTCGTGGTAAGTTTCTCTTGCATAATAGCCAAATCATGTACGTAATGTTCTTTTTATTACTAACTAATACGACTGACTCGTGAAAACAAAATGTGCAGTCCGTGTGCGAGAAAAGCGGTCAGACCCCTCCGTCGATGCCCAGGTTGGTATAGCGGACACGGTGAGTTTCATTTGAATGGTCATTGGTTACTATTATTCACATTTTAGTTGCATCATGCTAACTAGACATTGCAAATGATCTTTGGTGCAGCACGCCTCCCGACAAGCATCGACCGGTCCTTCTCCGTCTCGCACTGGCGCAACCCTGACTGGTCCTTCTCCATCTGGCACTGGCGCAAACCCGACAGTTCCTTCACCTCCGTGATGATGGTAAGCTTTCCCAAGTGTTTTGGTTAACAAATGCATATTTAGCTTAAGAAATGACCTACTTAGCTCCAAAATGACCTATACTTAGCTTATTTTCCACAAAAATGACATAATAACCTTACTTAGCTCCAAAATGACATATTCTACCTAGGATAGCAATAAAATGACCTATAGTTAGCATTTTTCCTCGAAAATGACTTGATATGCTTAGTTAGCAATAAAATGGCATACCTACCTAGGATAGCTCAATAATGATCTATAGCTAGATTAGCTAGTTCATTTATGACATAATTAGCTCACTTAGGTAAAACAATGGCATAAGTACATAGGATAGCTGAATAATGATCTATAATTAGCTTAGCTAGTTCATTTATGACATAATTAGCTCACTTAGGTAAAAAATGGCATAATAACCTTGGTTTGGCTCCCAAATGACCTATACTTTGCTTACTTTCCGAGAAAATGACAGAATCACCTTACTTAGCTCCGAACTGACATACTTTACCTACGATAGCTATAAAATGACCTATACTTAGAATTTTTTCTTCCTAAATGACTTAATATGCTTAGTTAGCTAAATAAATGTCATAACTACATAGGTTAGCTCCAAAATGGCCTGCACTTACCATTTCGTCCTCCAAAATGAATAAATATGCTTAGTTAGCTCAAAAATGGCATAACTACCTAGGTTAGCTCCAAAATTACCTATTTACGTAGCTTAGCTCTAAAATGACCAACACACTTAGCATTTTTACCTAGCTTAGCTAAAAAATGGCATTTCTCTACCTTAGTTAGAAGATAAAGAAGAGGAGAGGTGAAAAAGAAAGAGAAGATAAATTCTTCTTCTTCTTTTTCATCTTCTTTTTCTTCTTTTTCTTCTAGCTAGTCTTCTTCTTCTAACTTTCATATTTCCTAATTTGCAGATTTCTTTAGATGAGTAAGTTTGCATTGATGGAGTGTACTCTTCTACTTGTGCTTCCTTTTTGTTTGTGGAAACTTGTTTTTGATATGTATGTATATATGGATATGTTGTTGGAAACCATTGTATGTTGGATATGTCGTTGGAAACTTGTATGTTGGAAACTTATTGTTGGTATGTTTGTTGAAATTATTTTGAAATGTGTGTGTATGTATATATATATATATATATCTGAAATTCTGTCAAATTGAATAAATTTAAGAAAAATATAAAAAATAGGGGCTATACAGGCTCTTTATCGTCTGCTGGCAGACGGCAAAGAGCTTTCCATCAGCCAGCAGATAGCAAAGCTGCCACGTGACAGCCACCTGTGCAACCTGGGGGCAATGGTCTGGCCTATATGGTTACTTTGTCGTCTGCTGGCTAACGACAAAGAACTTTGCATCTTTGCCTTCTTCCAGCGGACGGCAAAGCAGGACACGTGTCAGCTACCTGGGGCACCCGGGGGCTGGCCTATTTGGGCACTTTTTCGTCTGCCAGCGGACGACAAAGCACGCCGTTAACCCCTTAACGGACCTAAGCTGGCATGTGTGCCGTCCAGGCCCTTTGCCGTCCGCTAGCAGACGGCAAAGGCCTTTGCATCTTTCCCTTCCGCTAGCAGACGGCAAAGAGCCCTTTGTCGTAGTCTGCTCAGCCGGATGTGTTGCCATCTGCTGGCTGACAGCAAAAGGCTTTGCCATCTGCCAGGCATGCCTTTGCTGTCAACCATGGCAGACGGCAAAGTTGTTGATTCCTTTAGTGACAATGAAGCGTCAAGTAGAAGCAACCATATCAGACGATGTGAAATCTTAAGCACACAGGATGCATACAATATATCAACTTTATGAAAGGTCTAGATTTGATAAGTCCTAGTAAATTTGAACTATTATTCTAATAAAGCCAGAGCACGATAGAGCCCCTTTTTAATGTTGCGTTCATACTAAGCATCTAGAAACTAGGAACCGCATTTCTGTAAATACTATATTGGACAACATAGTAGAAGGACGAGGGCCATGACCAATTGGTGCACGGGTCAGCTCAGATGCACACGAGACAGATAGTTATCTTAGGAAGATGGTGAGCTCAAGCGAGCTTGCTGTTGAGGTGAGGTGTGTGCGGTTTTGACCGACTAGAAAGAAAAATATGAGTTGCATAAATATAATGAAAGAGGAACAAGCTATCTATGCAAAAAAATTAGACCATATTTCCCTGATAGCCTCTATTTTACTGTTTTATAGCGATATTATAAGAGAAATTATTGAATAGGAGTGTAAGTTTTGGTAACTATATTACTACGAGTTGAATGTTAAGTGATGGTGTGACTTGCTTTTGGCATTGGACCTACTCCCTCCTTCCATATATAGGGCCTAATACGTCTTTTGAGGTAGCCTCTGACCAATGATAAAATTATTAGTATATGACATGTATGATATAAAAATTATATCATTAGAAACTTCTTTCACATACGAATTCGGTGGTATGCTTTGTATAACATGCATGTCATATATCATTGTTCTAACCCGTGGACAAAGTAACCTCGGAAAACGTATTAGGCCCTATATAAGTGGAAGGAGGGAGCATAAGATATAGTATAATATTCACGCTGGCCTCAAGGAAGTTTATACCACTGGTCTTGTTGGAAGTTATTATTGTTAATTGTGGTGTTAGACGGACCACTTTTGACTTGACTATATTTGTACTAATCATTTTTATGAGACACTTTATTATGGTAATATTGTTCGTAATGAAACTTTCATTGATTTTTGGGACAACTCATTGAGCCATAAATTCTACGTGCGGATTTTTCTTGTTGTAGCTAAATATCATGTCTAATGTTGGTGTCCGCCATTACTTTATTCAGGATGACTCGTTAGATATGGATGTCAATCCGAAAAGCTTCCAAAATAGGCACATCTTCATATCATGAATCTATAAATAAAATCCAGTACTATTGCAATTAGCACTTCCAGAGTGTGGAGCATGAATAAGTGGTTAGTTGCATATTTTCTAAAGCGTAGCGGATAGTACTGGTGCTGACGGGGTGCTCCTACCACAAAATATATTCATGTCATGCGGTACACAACTATCTTCATTTTATGTCCTCATTTGTCATCAATATCAAGGCGTTTGCCTAGTGTCCCATTATGTCTCTCACAAGATAGGAACACAATGGAGATTTGTGAGTGTTGGAGAAGACAACATCAACATTAGAGTTATACTTAATGGAGCAAGGCAAGCACATGAATCAGACGAATTGGAAGAACCGAATTTCTAATTACTTTAGGCTACGATATGAAAATACTCTGAGTTGACTTCCTTTATTCATCAAGATTAAGACACTTCTTATAAGTGATCTAACTTGGCACTCCAGGAAGAACTAAACTGATTATAATATGTACTCTTTCTCTTTTATCTAAACAGATTCTGAAAGCCAATTGTACTCTGACTCAAACTAACAGCTACAGGAACAGATTCTCCCTTCTACTCACTCCTCCTGTCATGGTTCCTTTGTTGTATTGTTCTGGGCCCCACGGCTGCAAGTCTGGCCCCACATAACACCACTCACCTCCTTGAAAAGTAGCTCATTCTCGAGCTGGATGGAAGGAAAACGAGTAGCAAACTCATCCAACAGCTCCTAGGTTGAGTCATTCAGAAGTACCCACCCATTGGACTAAGACCTGCTTGATACCACGGTGGAGGCGGCCATGAAGAAGTTTGGTTGCGGCAGGTACAAAATGACCATCTTCAATCTAAGGCAATGCAGGAGTAGTTGTGGCAGGGTCCCCTTGGAACTTCTTTAGTAGGCTGACATGAAACACGTCATGTAAACATGTTGACTTCACCTTAAGTCTGATCCCCTACTCAAGTTCACTACTGATTCTGATCCCCTACTCAAGTTCAAGTCGACTGAGGACACAAAGCAAGTTGACTACACCCTGGTGATTCATCCCAGTAGTTCACTGATATGTCTCCAACGTATCTATAATTTTTTATTGTTCCATCATGTTTTATTATCAATCTTGTATGTTTTATAATCATTTTATAGTCATTTTTATATCATTTTTGGTACTAACCTATTGACATAGTGCCAAGTGCCAGTTACTGTTTTTTCCATGTTTTTTTTACATCGCAGCAAATCAATATCAAACGGAGTCCAATTGCCACGAAACTTCACGATGATGTTTTATGGGCCAAAAGGAAGCAGATGGGTCCTGGTTGCACTTGGGGGGAGACCCGAGGAGGGGACAACCCACCAAGGCGCGCTAGGAGGCCCTGGCGCGCCCTGGTGAGTTGTGCCCACCTCGGGTGCCCCCGGACCGCCTCGTCGCTCTATAAATACCCCAAAAATACCAGAACCCTATAAGGGTCGAATAAATATTCATCCAGCCACCGCAGAGTCCAGAACCACCAGATCCAATCTTGACACCATCACGGAGGGGTTCATCATTTCCATTGGTGCCTCTCCGATGATGCGTGAGTAGTTCTTTGTAGACCTTCGGGTCCGTAGTTAGTAGCTAGATGGCTTTCTCAATTCTCAATACAATGGTCTCTTCGAGATCCATATGATGAAACTCTTTTGCGGTGTGTTTGTTGGGATCTGATGAACTTCGGGTTTATGATCAGTTATATCTTTTTATATCCATGAAAGTTATTTGAGTGTCTTTGGTCTCTTATATGCAGGATCTCTTATATCCTCGTATTTCTTCTCCGATATTTGGTTTTTTTGGCCAACTTGATCTATTTATCTTGCAATGGGAAGAGGTGCCCGGTAGTGGGTTCGATCTTACGGTGCTTGATCCCAATGACAGAAAGGAAACCGACACGTATGTATCATTGCTACTAAGGACAAAAAGATGAGATCTATATCTACCGCCATATTGATAAACGGATCTTGTCTACATCATGTCATCGTTCTTATTGCATTACTCCGTTTTTCCATGAACTTCATACACTAGATGCATGATGGATAGCGGTCGATGTGTGGAGTAATAGTAGTAGATGCAGGCAGGAGTCGGTCTACTAATCTTGGACGTGATGCTTATGTAATGATCATTGCCTGGATATAGACATAATTATTTGAAGTTCTATCAATTGCCCAACAGTAATTTGTTTACCCACCGTTTGGTATTTTTCTCGAGAGAAGCCACTAGTGAAACCTACGGTCCGTTGGTCTTTTTCTCATATATTTGCCTTGCAATCTACTTTTCCATTGCATTTTTATTCAGATCTATTAAACCAAAAAATACAAAAATACATTGCTGTGCTTTATCTTAATTTATTTTATTTGGCGTTCGATCTATCATTCTACTACAATTTACCTCACGCCCGTTTGCCTATCTTGAGGCGCCGTAATCCGGAAGGGATTGACAACCCCTTTAACACATTGGGTTGCGAGGTGTTGTTGTTTGTGTGCAGGTGTTGTTTACGCTATGTTGCTTGGTTCTTGAGGGCGTCCTGGATTAGGGGGTGTCCGGATAGCCGAACTATCACCGTTTGCCGGACTCCTGGACTATGAAGATACAAGATTGAAGACTTCGTCCCGTGTCCGGATGGGACTTTCCTTGGCGTGGAAGGCAAGCTTGGCGATACGGATATGTAGATCTCCTACCATTGTAACCGACTCTGTGTAACCCTAACCCTATCCGGTGTCTATATAAACCGGAGGTTTTCGTCCGTAGGGACGAACAACAATCATACCATAGGCTAGCTTCTAGGGTTTAGCCTCTCCGATCTCGTGGTAGATCCACTCTTGTACTACCCATATCATCAATATTAATCAAGCAGGAGTAGGGTTTTACCTCCATCGAGAGGGCCCGAGCACAGGTAAAACATCGTGTCCCTTGTCTCCCATTACCATCCGCCTAGACGCACAGTTCAGGACCCCCTACCTGAGATCTGCCGGTTTTGACACCGACATTGGTGCTTTCATTGAGAGGAACTCTGTGCCGTCGCTGTCAGGAAGGATGCCTCATCCCGCCTTTAAAGACGCCACCGTTGCTAAAGGAGCTTTTGCCACCAGCCAAACTCTCCGGCTAGGCGGTTTCCTTATGACCGCCTGTTCGGCCGCCACGCCGACGATGACTTCTCGGGTCATCGAAAGCAATCTTCACGTTAACTCGGAACTCGCCGAGCAGTTAGATCCGATGGAGCTCTCTTCCTTAAACGAGATCTTGGATCGCTTCGCCGCCCTGGGAGTCGCTACAGACTACAATCAGATTGGGCCTAAAACCGAGCTGAGAGAGATCAACTCTCCACAGGCTACCCACCACGTTGCTGTGGTAGAGGAACAATACGGCGACTCTTCTCCTACCTTAAGGACTAGCTATGTCCGGATTCCTGACCCCTCCACGCCGGATTCCTGCAGAGGGGAGGACACCACTCAAGCCCTGAACTTAAAGTCAGGCAACGGGCTAGATTCATTGGACAACCTCCAAGAACCCAAGCTTCCAAGTTCGGAAACTTCTTGGCCCCTGAGTCTTAGATCGGACGGGGTTCGGAATTTAATTCCACCCGCCCACCCAAACATAAGCGATCTATCCCAAATCCGGCAAGAGCCCGGTGAAACAGCACATCATTACTGTGCCAGATTCCTCCTGGTTATGGACAGGATAAAGGATTGCCGCGAGGAGGACACAATCTCATTCTTCTGCAACAATTGCACGGACAAGTGTTGGGGAAGCTAATCTGGCCCACGAACACCTATGGGACCGGCGGACCGAGCCCCTTTCGGTTCGGCGGGGGGCGGAGGTCGCATGAAGAGCAGATCGAGGCGAAGCACACGAGCAGTTTACCCAGCTTCGGAGCTCTCCGGAGAGAACACTCCTACTGCTGCATGTCTGAGTGTATTGAGTTCTTGCTCAGAGCGCTGAGTGCTACAAAGACACACAAGCTGCTAACGAGACCCGGCGTGAGTGTTCTCTCGCTTCAACCTTTCGAACCTCCCCCTACGCTATGCATGGGCCTCCTTTTATATGCTAAAGGGGTATCCGGCTGTGGCAACGTAGACAAGGGTAAAAATGGAAAAGGAGTGGTTGGTACAGCTACTTGTACAGTGTATCATACCTAACCACGACGGCAGGGGACAAAGGCATTAAATGCCCGCTCACGCCGCCCTAACAAAGGCAGAGAAAGGGACCGGGGGGCGCCACCGCTTGCCACGATGGCAATCTTGTCAGCGCCTCTTGCCACCGCGCTCCGCTGGCCACACGGCCTCTTGCCATGCGCGCCTGGAAAGGTCCCAGGTTGACACGTTAGTGGATGTGCTGGAGCGCAGGTACAGAGTGGTGGTCTGCCGCGGCAAGCGCCTTGCCGCGGTTGTTGTCTTGTCGCGTCCGGAAGCTTGTCGCTCACCGGGCCTTCCCGGCAAGCTCCTCTTGCCGGGGCCTTGTCTCCTAGGTGCCTTGGGTGGCCTTCCGGCAAGCTCCTCTTGCCGGGCCTTGTCTCCTTGGCTTGAATACTTTGTTCTTGAATGGCTCCAAAGGAACCACGGAGGACCTTGGCGGTCACCCGGTAAGCCTTGGCGCGGAGGGCTGCAACTGCCCGTGCACAAGTTCGGGATACTAGGGTACCCCTATTCTAGTACACCGACAGGAGCCCCCGGGCCTGGGCCACCTGCAGTGCCGAAGGCCGCTGTTGGCCCAGGCCCAAAACAGGGCACGGGCACGCGCGGCCTGGGTTACGCCGTAACTCACCCCGGACCCACCACGCCCTCCACGAACGGCACGCGTCGAATGCGGCATCGTGTTAGAGATCGTGGGTGAGATCGTGGGTGTTGCTGCCGCCATCGACAGGGAGCTGGCGCAGCTGGGGATGGAGGATCTTGGATATTCCTCCGATGAGCACCTCCGACCCAGCGCCAAGCTCAGCTTGTTCTTCAAGGGCGTGGTGACGGCCCTCCAGCGACTCCGGGAAGAAATCCCAAAGCAGCTGGCCGAGGAGTCGCGCCCGGATCTGCAAGGAGCTCTTCAAATGGTGCTGATGAAGGTGGCCTTCCGCAATCCAGGCCTCAACCTCACCAACGTCCTCAAGTCCTTGCCGCCGGATGCTGATGTGGAAGGTGAGCGGGATCAAGAGGGTTGAGGGCGATCGCGTAGATTAGGCCGCCCACTTTCTCTTTTTCTTGCCGCTGCTGGTCATGTTATGAGAACAATCTATTAGAGCTGCGACAAGCTATCTTGTAATATAACTCTATTTCGGGTAGCAATTGCTATGTTATTTCCTTTACTTGGTTCCTTCCTTTGTATGTTTTGCCCTACGCTTTTAGGGAACTTGTCGGTATGAGCACCGACCCGCCACGAGTCGGAGACGTCGACAGCTTTGGCGGTGCTGCTACCGACAAGAAACTTTGTCGCAACTAGTCGCAGCTCACTTAAGTTGTTGAGCGGACTCGAAACAAAGTAAGGGCGCAACTAGCTACGAGTTGGTTCCTCCGCACAGGTTTTCCATACAAAGTACGGTCGCTCGAGGAAGATAACTTAAAATTTTTAAAACTGATAGCTCAAACTTTAGCAACTTAGCTTTTCATCGTTTGCTTCCGGTAAGGCTAGACTTCCTTGAGCGACGCTTGGTCCACACCATTATCTTCTCCTTTCCCCCCAGCAAACTTGTGGGCGAGGGAACCTTCCTTTCTTTGAGAAAGAGAAAGAAGAGAAAATAAAGATATGAAGCCTTATGGCTCGTTATTGCTTACCGGGGGTAGGTGCTATGCACGGGGTCTGCGCCCGGCTTTGTACAAAGGATTACATGCAACATCGGCAAGACTTGTACAAAAGGTGGTTGCCGTAACTGGTTCCGGCAACCGCGCCCTACGGGTAAAACTTACGAAGATGCTCAATGTTCCAGGAGTTGCTCACCGGAATGCCATCTTCGGTCTCAAGGCGGACAGCGCCAGGCCTAGTGACTCGTTTCACCCGAAAGGGCCTTCCCACTTCGGCGTCAACTTGTTGGAATTCTTGGCGGACTGAATGCGCCAAGAACAAGGTCGCCTTCCTCGAGACTTCTGGCATTAACTGCGGCTATGGTGGCGGTGCAAAGCTTGCTGGTATCGAGCAGCTCGTCTGACAGCTCAAGACGATCCTCCTCAAGGAGCAGCGCGTCATCTTGTCGCAATCGCTCTTGCTCAAGCTCATCATAAGCGAGCACTCGAGGTGATCCATATACGAAGTTCCGTGGGGAGAACTGCCTCTGCTCCATAGACTAGAGAGAAAGGTGTCCGGCGGTGGCTCAATTTGGCGTCGTCTGATCGACCAAAGAACCACCGCAGCTCCTCAATCCAGTTCTTTCCACACTTGTGTAGCTCGTCGAAAGTTCTGGTCTTGAGCCCGTGCATCACTTCAAAGATTCGCCCTCTCCGCTTGACCGTTACTTCTCGGATGAGCAACGAAGCGAAGCGAACCTTGGCGGCAAGATCTTGGGCGTACTGCATGAAGGTGCGGCTCGTGAATTGCGTGCCGTTGTCGGTGATGATCCTGTTAGGGATTCCGAAACGGCAAACAATCGACCTAAAGAACTTGACTGCCGACTGTGCTGTCACCTTCCTCACTGCTTCCACTTCCGGCCACTTTGTGAACTTGTCGATTGCAACGTACAAGTACTCAAAGCCCCCGACAGCTCGGGGAAAGGGGCCGAGGATGTCGAGCCCCCAGACCGAAAATGGCCAGGATAAAGGGATCGTCTGGAGAGCTTGAGCTGGTTGGTGTATCTGCTTGGAATGGAACTGGCACGCTTCACACTTGGTTACTTGTGCAGTTTCATCCTGGAGGGCTGTCGGCCAAAAGAAACCTTGCCGGAACGCTTTGCCGGCAAGTGCTCTGGCGCCAATGTGGTGACCACATATGCCTCCATGTATCTCTGCCAACAGCTTTTGTCCGTCTTCCCGGTGAATACACTTCAATTTCACACCGTTGAGTCTTCTTTTGTACAGTGTGTTGTCGACAAACTGGTACATACTTGACTGCCGGGCTACTCTTTCCGCTTCTTCTTGCTCTTCGGGAAGTTCTCCTGTCCGAAGGAAACGGACAATCCGCTGTGCCCATGCTGGAGCTTGCGGCTCGACAACAAGGACTAAAGGCACATCTGCTGCTGCGGGAACATCTGCTTCCATGGCAAGAACCTGCGGCTCAGCCGGAGCTTGACGTTCCCCGGCAAGCTTGCCGGAGCAAAAACTTGTTGGGAGTGTCTGCTTCAACGGAACAAACCCTAGGGCTTGCCGGAGCAGACTGCTCCTCAACACCCTTGGTGTTGATCTTGAGGACCTTCTTGACGGCAACTTCGGGAAGCTCTGCCGGAAAATAGTTACCAGAGATCAACTTCCTCTTCTTGCTCTGTCCGGTTGATGGCGTTACAGACGGTTGAGTCATCTTGAGCACAAAAATCCCTGGTTCCACAGTAACTTAAGTGCAGCGCACTTGACGTGCCATCGGCAATGTCGTTCTGAGCTCTTGGAACATGTTCCATTTGTAAGCCGTCAAAGTGCTCTTCTAGCTTTCTCACTTCATCAACATAAGCTTCCATCAACGGACTCTGATAACTCTTGTTCACTTGGCGGATGACAAGCTGTGAGGCACCCCTGACAATGAGCTTCTTGCTCCCAAGGTCTACTGCGATCCTGAGACCGGCAAGCGAACCTTCATACTCTGCAGTATTGTTTGTTGCTTGATCCTTGGGAAAGTGCATCTGGACTACGTACTTGAGGTGCTCTCCGGTGGGTGCAACAAGTAGCATCGCCCAAGCACCGCCGCCTTTGCAGCTTAGAAGGCACCATCAAAGTACATCAGCCACTCTTTGCTTGCTTCCTTGACGGGGATGCTCGTCTCTGGAATTTCTTCATCTTGTGTTGGCGTCCATTCTTGTCGCGGCCGCGGGGAGGTCTGTCTCCTTGCCGCTGTTTGGCCTTGCCGCGGCGCCCTCCCCGGCCGGGGCGTTTTTTGCTAGCTCCTCCAGCACCTTCCTGGGCCTTCTCCTTGTCGCGTTGTTCGTATTCAGCCTTCTGCTGCTCGACAAGCTGCTCGACCTTTTGCAGCTCTGGAGGTCATGGCCCTTGGTGCGGTGGATCTTGCAAGATCTTGTTTGTTGGAGCCGTCCTGCTTGTCGGCGAGCACCACAGCCTGGCAGTTGGTGCCAGCGGCAACCTCCTTGCCGGAGCTACCAGCTTTGGCTTTCTTGGCGCCACCTCCGTTGCCTGACTGCTCAACAACTATCAGATCTTTGCCTTTCTTCTTCCTGTTGTTCCGCCGCCGGTTTTTCCTTGCCGGGGCGCTCTCCTCACTATCAGATCCTCCTGCTTCAGTATCCTTTCCGGGGAGTCTCCTCCCTTCCTCAGCACGTGCACACTTGTCGGCCAGGGCATATAGCTCACTGACGTCTCTGATCTTGCACATCGCCATCTCCTCCCGCATCCTGCGGTTTCGCACGTTCTGATGGAACGCGCTGATTACCGCGGCAGGGTGGACATCTGGGATGTTGTGCTGTACCCGGCTGAATCTCTGAATGTACTTGCGCAGGGGCTCTCCTTCCTTCTGGGCGAGCAGATGAAGGTCGCTTTCTTGGCCATGGGGCTTGTGGCCGCCTGTAAAGGCGCCGACAAACTGATGGCATAGATCTGCCCAAGAGGATATGGAGTTGTCCGGCAAGTGCATGAGCGAGGATCTGACATTGGGCTTGAGCACCGGGAAGTAGTTGGCCAGGATCTTGTCGTCTCGCCCAAAGTCGGGCACCGCGATGGTGTAGATGCTGAGGAACTCCGACGGATGCGTCTTGCCGTCGTACTTCTCTCGTACGTCTGGCTTGAAATTCTTCTTGCTGGGCCACTGGACTTGCCGCAGCTCACGAGTGAACGTGGGGCAACCTACCACGTACGGCAAGTCGCCTGGTTCCCCTGGCGCATGCATGTCGACAGAGGGCCCATCGCGCTGGTCGGATTGACGCCGAGCTTCTCTTCGGCGCTCGATGCGAGTTCGGGCGTCTTCTTGCTGTCGTTCGCGAAGAACTTGGCGCTGATCGCGACGAGCTCGTGGATCCGATGATGCGGTGGAGTCACTGTCGAGGTGGATCCGGCGAGTCGGCGATCTTGGCCTTCGGGGCGGAGAGTGCATTGTGGTTGCACCCCCACCGGTTTCGTCGCCACCAGCTCGTGTTTGGCAGTCCTGCCGCGGCAGCGATGCACTCGGCTGCCGCAGAGTGTCGCCGTTGGCCAAGCCGATGAGACTCTGAATGGTGGCCCTCCATTCATCGACCTTGTCGGCTGTTGGAGGGTAATCCAGGAGCAGTTGAGCTCTCGCCAAAGCTTCTGCTGGAGTGGTGGGTGGCAGTGGCGAACGGCGCGAGGAGCAGGATATGCTTGGACTTCTAACTATGTTAGAAGGAGCGATATCCCGTCGAGCGACCGATGCCTCGCTTCGCGCCAAAGATGTTGGCGTGCATGCTGGTCTTGACCATCCCGAGATCCACCAGCTCAATCTTGGTCCAACGAGCGTATGGCGTTGTGAATACCATGACGCTGTCGGTCCCGCGCCTCCTGAGACGGGCGCGGTGCATGTACGGACGCCGAGGTCTGCGCAGCCTTGTCCTTGGACTTGGCAGCACCGTGGGCTCCCCCGTCGACGTCCATTCTTCCGCCAGCGTCTACCCCACCACCCGTTTGCTCCGGTGGTGGTGGGTTCGACGCGGACGGAACATCTGCCGCTGAAGCCTTCTTCTTCGGTGGCATGTCGATGAAGATGACGAAGATCTAGCTCGTGTGGACGTCGGATCAGGTTCACACAATTTTGACGGCCCCTACCTGGCGCGCCAAAGATGTCGGGGAAGCTGATCTGGCCCACGAACACCTATGGGACCGGCGGACCGAGCCCCTTTCGGTCTGGCGGGGGGCAGAGGTCGCACGAAGAGCAGATCGAGGCGAAGCACACGAGCAGTTTACCCAGCTTCGGAGCTCTCCGAAGAGATAACACTCCTACTGCTGCATGTCTGAGTGTATTGAGTTCTTGCTCAGGAGCGCTGAGTGCTACAGTACACACAAGCTGCTAACGAGACCGAGCGTGAGTGTTCTCTGGCTTCGGACCCTTCGAACCTCCCCCTACGTTGCGCATGGGCCTCCTTTTATATGCTAAAGGGGTCTCCGACAGGTGGCAACGTAGACAAGGGTAAAATGGAAAATGAGTGGTTGGTACAGCTACTTGTACGGTGTCTCATACCTAACCCCGACGGCAGGGGACAAAGGCATTAAATGCCCGTCACGTCGCCCTAACCGTGCGAAAAGGGGACCGTCGGGCGCCACCGCTTGCCACGATGGCAATCTTGTCGGCGCCGCCACATCAGCGCTCCATTGGCCGCCTGACCTCTTGCCACGTGCGCTGGAAAGGTCGGCGACATGTTAGTGGATGTGTTGGAGCGCGATGCAGTGGTGGTCTGCGCTGACAGCGCCTTGCCGCGGTTGTTGTCTTGTCGCGTCCGGAAGCTTGTCGCTCACTGGGCCTTCCCGGCAAGCTCCTCTTGTCGGGGCCTTGTCTCCTAGGTGCCTTGGGTGGCCTTCCCGGCAAGCTCCTCTTGCCGGGGCCTTGTCTCCTTGGCTTGAATACTTTGATCTTGAATGGCTCCAAAGGAACCACGGAGGACCTTGGCGGTCAACTGGTAAGCCTTGCCGCGGAGGGCTGCAACTGCCCGTGCACAAGTTCGGGATACTAGGGTACCCCTACTCTAGTACACCGACAACAAGGGAATCCTAAACGCCATAAGTCCTCGTGAAATTACACGCTTCGCTGACTTGGCGTCCATAGTACGAAAGTACTGCGCGATGGAGAGCGCCTAGAAAAACAAAATCAAATTTTGGGATAATCCGACCCCGAATACGACCCTAATCCGAAATAAAAGGGTGCATCATCACCAGGCAGCTGGGTTACATACCAAAAAGCAAAAAAAAAACCCAAAGGGCATGGAACCGTACTGGAGGGATGGCTCAATGGACCCTGCAAAATTCATAGCATAGAGGGCACCACTCCCACTCATAGCCTTAGAGCATGTTGGATACTACGGCAGATGGCCAAAAGTGGCGAAGAGCTCTTAGCTCCAGAGCACCAGCCCAACAATAGCAGTATGGTATTAACAGTCTTCGAGACTTTCGCATCAAATAATATGCGGAAACGAACACTCCAGACCTTGCCAAGTCTACCAGATAGCAACAATAAATCCATGGAGTGACACGGCTATTACCTTTAACGCCAGTGACGAACCTAAATTCCGAATAGCCACAGCACCAGCCGCATTGGTTCTCAGTCCAATAGTGGATGGCTTTCGCCTTCCCAAGGTACTCATGGACGGTGGCAGCGGATTAAACCTCATCAACGAGGAAACCCTTTGAAAAATGGAAATAGACTGGAGCCGCATTGAGCAAAGCAGCACAACCTTTAGAGGAATAATCCCCAGTCGGGAAGCATGTTGTACAGGAAAGATCACACTGGATGTGGTGTTCGGCACGCCGGACAATTATAGGTCCGAGGAGGTCACATTCCAAGTGGCCCCGTTCAGCAGCGGATACCACGCTCTATTAGGGCGAGAGGCATTCACAATTTTTCAAGCTCCATTACGGGTACATGCAGCTCAAAATGCCCGGACCCAACGGAATTATCACTCTCGCTAGTGACCCGGACATAGCGCTCCGTGCCGAAAATAAAACATCCGCACTTGCCCTTGAGGCACTATCCGAAGCCCTAGCGGCAGAGGAACTCATCTGCCAAGGCTCCACGGTGAAGCAGGGGACGATGTGATACTCGATAAGAGATCCAAGTCCACCTCTTTTAAACCGGCGGGCCATTTAAATAGCCAAATTCCAAGTCCATCCAACGGACCCTACAAAAACGGCCTCCATCGGGCACAATTAAACCCTGATGTGGACGCCTTCACGAGAATTCCCTACGAGAAAATTGGGACATTTTTCCTGGCACCCTTGAGACATGCCAGAATCCCACGCTGGCCGAGCACAGCCTAAATATCATAAAAGGATTCAAGCCAGTCAAACAAGCTCTTCGGCGTTTCTCCAAACCCAAGAGATAGGCCATGGGAGAGGAGCTAGCCAAACTATGGGGGGGGGGGGCTCTTCACCAGATGCCTCCCTTCGTTGATTCCGGCGCACGACATGCCGCTTTGTTTTGAGGATCCGGCATTCTCTGTTGGTATGCTTTGCCGTCCTTCTTGGAGTACCATGGATTTCACATGGTTGATCGGGCCGGATATGTCTCAGCTGTTCTTTGTCCGCTGACCGAACTGGGTGTTGCTGGAATTAGCACCAGCCTCCCTGTTTTGATTCTTATGGCCATTGCGCCGAGGCTTGAGGATGCTTCTTCTTTTGTCCTTCGTACTGTTTTGGACCGTAGTGGTGTGCTGACGTCGGGGCATGTGCCTTGAGTTCTCCTGCTTAGGTTGGGGTGGCCGGTTGTGCCCTGGGTGCCCTTTGTCGGGGCGGGACCCTGGTCCATCTGTCCACCAGCGTATCTTGGTCAAATTTAAGCTGCTGTTGCTTCCTTTGCAGGCTCTTTGCCGTGGCCATGAGCCGTCGCTCGAAGCGAGCTTGTTCCACTGGATCTTCAGGCACGCCTAATTCGTCATTGCCGAGGCTTGCCTCATCCTCGGAGGGGGGGCGTATAGTGTCCCTCTCCAAGTATCCCACAGTGGCCAGTCCGGCCCTCTGAAAGGCAAGCCGACTAGGGTTATAATCATCTTCGGCGCCATCCGGATTGTTTTCGACTTCTGGGCCGACATTCTTGTGACGGGGCTTGGAGTGGCGCCGACAACGCCCATGCTTTGCTCTTCCCCCTGGGGGATTATCCTCCGCTACCTCAGCGTCATTGGTTTCCTTCGGACTGTCTGCATTGTATATATCATGGGGATAGGCCGCTATCCACTGCCCAGTGAGCGGTGGCTCCTGTGATTCTCCTGCATCATTGTCCATACCATCGATGTCTTAAATCATCGACCGTGGCAATGAAGTGGGTGGTGGGTGGGCAAAGAATTCCTTCATCGCCTGCTTCCCACTCGAGCCGAACATAGTTCGGCCAAGAGCCTCCTGACAAAGAGAGAGACTTTAAAGAGTTCAGTATGTCACCGAAGGGCGAGTGCTGGAAGATATCCGAAGCGGTGAACTCCATTACCGAAACCCAACCTGGCTCGACTGGATCGGGAGTGCGCGGACCGGAACCAACGTCCGGATACAAATCTGAGCGTCCGGATTCACATGCCACCATAGGGGTAAGGCCCGTGTTCGGCTCTACCGCCGATGAGCGCGCGACCTACGGGGCGGGGTCCAGCCCCCCGTCTTTGGGCAACGCAGCCTGCTCCGGATTTGAGTCCGAGGCTACTTCGGGGGTGAAACCCCGAGTTTCGTCCGATGGCAGGTCCAAGCTGTGCTTGTCGTGACTGTCCGGTGCTGTTGGCTTAGGCCCGAATCCGTCGAAGATCTAGTCTCCGCGGATGTCCGCCGTGCAGTTCAGGTTTCCGACCTTGATCTGGTGGCTAAGGGCGTGGCTATCGATTCGCTCCAGATGGCTGCTTAATTGGCCCGCAGGGCGAAGCCGCCGGACACGAAGATCTGTCTGGGGAGAGAAGTCTCGCCCCGGACATCGTTGTTCATGATGATTGAAGGAGCCATCGAGCCTCACAGCGACGACACAGAGGAACACAACACCAATGTCGGTGTCAAAACCGGCGGATCTCGGGTAGGGGGTCCCGAAATGTGCGTCAAGGTTGATGTTAACAGGAAGCAAGGGACACAGATGTTTACCCAGGTTCGGTCCCTCTTGATGGAGGTAAAGCCCTACTTCCGGCCTGATTAATATTGATGATATGGGTAGTACAAGAGTAGATCTACCACGAGATCGTAGAGGCTAAACCCTAAGAGCTAGCCTATGATGGTATGATTGTAATTGTGATCAGTCTTCTAAGGACCAACCTCTCTGGTTTATATAGGCACCGGAGAGGGCTAGGGTTTACATGGAGTCGGTTACAAGGAAGGAAATATAATATCCGGATCGCCAAGCTTGCCTTCCACGCCAAGGAAAGTCCCATCCGGACACGGGCCGAAGTCTTGAGTCTTGTATCTTCACGCTTCAATAGTCCAGACATTGTACACAGTCCGGCTGTCCGGATACCCCCTAATCCAGGACTCCCTCAACCGCCACCCGCCAAGAAGCAAAGGAGGAGACCAGACAAGAAAGGCCCTAAAGGAGCCAGAGCTGCTTCAAGCAGCTAGCCGCCTCTGGAGCCCCGGGTGGTAGACAAAATACATGTCGAAGGTGCGCAGTGCTTCCATATAGCCGGCCAGCCGATCCTACCTGCGAAAGCGCTAGAGCACGTATGAAAGAATGATATAAGGAGACTCCATGAATATGTGCTGGCCAGAGAGAAAAGCCTTCTGGTTGCGGAAAAACCAGGATACCCGCTTTACGTGGCTCAGGTGCCGGGTGGGAAGTTGTACGTCGAGAGATGGCCCGCGAATAAGTTCATCCTGCGATTTGACTACATCTACGACATGTTCCACATGACCAAGCTGGATTTCCAGTTCATCCGCATGTATGTGATGTATCTGAACTACTTCATCAGGGTCGAGAACATCAAATATATATCTACGTCACGGACCCGTTCTATATGCACGACAGCTTCTTGGCAGTTTGCAAAGAGCACCGTGACTATGCGAGCAAGTACCTCGGTGAATTCATGATCGCTAATAAGGACAAAGAAGTGATTATCTTGCCTTATCATCCCACGTAAGTCATCCGCACATATCCTTTCATAAGTGTTAATCATTCCTTTGCAAGCATGGAGGCTAATTTGAGGTGTACTTAATTTGCGCAGCGCGGGGGGGGGGGGGCGCCGTCCTCATCATTCAGTCCCTGGAATACTCCCATTCGATGTACTTGGCCTCATCGAAGAACCCCAGGAAAAAGGATTACAAGCACATAAAGAGTGTTCTCGATAGTTCCCTGTTAACCTTCAGCCCGTCCGGTTGATATATCAAGGTGAAAAAGTACAGGAATCGCGGTCTGCCTTTCGGTCATAAGACCGACTTCTGCTGCATCCAGCAACCGCACACCAGTATGGCTGATGGATTCTACCTCATGGATAACCTGCTCGAGTACAGAAGGGATAATCAATGCCTTCGCATGTCACCTACTACCAACGATGCCGAGAATGTCAGCAGGGCCACAAGCATAGGAAGGACACCGGATCATCGAATCAGAGCTGAGTTTTATCATCTACAGTGTAAACTTGACCAAGTGATCATGAAGCAGGTCCTCAAACCAACAGGATGTTCTACCATGGGCCAATCAAGTGGGAAGATGTCCAAGCACTACTACTCGCTCAGCGTCTCGACCTGAAGCCTTTCAAGAAGCTCGGTTGCTTCCTCCCTGACTATGAAGATTGGACCGCCGACATGGAGGACTGATTGTGGATGACAATTTGTCACTATAGTATTTCTATGGCAAAACTTTGAATTTATGCACGGCGAAACCCTGTGATATAACTAAACCGTGGTCCTGAACTAGCGTAGATCGCTCTAGTTAATTAGTTTGGGTATGAGGAACTTCGTCATTTGTGTTTACTATTGGTTGCTTGTATTTTGCTAATTATGCCTCCTTGTTTTCTTAAGTACATTATGTTGCATATTATTGTTCAATTCATCAACTCACGATGCAGGTACATAGATCAAAGATGGCGAAGGGCTACTACGTCGTGTATGTTGGGAGGGTTCCAGGAGTCTACGACCACTGGCCAGCCGCTTAGGCCCAGGTGCAGAGGTACCCGGTTGCTAAACATAGAGGGTACGACAGCAGAGCCGAAGCGGAAAGTAGTTGCTTGACGTGGACACTCCAGCATGAGCAGGAGCGGTACTACATAGTCGAGCTCTTGCTCATGCTGATCGCTCTTCTCTTCTACATCATGGTTTAGATAGAGATGATGAAACTTGTGTGTGTGCCATGACCATGCAGTTGCACTTATTCGAGACATGACATGATTGCACTTGTGTATCGCTATTTTCGAGATTTGATTATATTTTTTTGAATGATGATGATGATGATGGTATGATGAGACTATTGTATCACTAAAAATAACACACATCCGTGACATTTTGTGCCGAACAAATTTTTTTCTGTCATACTTATGACACTTCTATGACGATAATTGTGACAAAGCCTGGTATACTCATAGATGTGGTGGGGTCCTACTTCTATGACAAAAAATCATGATAGAAAATGGGATTTTCGTCCTGGGCGGGCCGGAGACACAGTTGCATGACATTCTTTGGGCTGTCCATGACGGAAAAACCGTGGTAGAAGCGAGGGCGAGGAAAATATCGGGGAGTTCCCGGTTACGGTGGCTAGTCGGGGGCCGACTGATGCTCGTTTCTCTCGTACGTACGCGCGTGTGTGCGAGGTATTGCACTCTAACTGAACCCGAGCGATTGCACTGCAGACTACGCGTTAAGGAACCCAAGCGATCGATCGATGGCTGTTAACTGAACCCGATCGAGCGATTCCTTCGCTACTGCTGCTAACTGAAGCAGATCGATGCTACCTCTGTATGAACAGTGAGTGTTGTTGGGGGGTTTAGGTGAACAGTTCGTGATGGGGGTTGGATGAACAGGAACCCGTGGTAGTAGAGGTTGTTGCCGCTGGATGAACAGTACCCCGATCGATCAAGCCGGTGGATGAACAGGACCCCGTGGAGGTCTGGATGAACAGGACCACGTGGAGGGCTGGATGAACAGTAGCTGGTGGAGGGTTGGTTGAATAGTACTTGGTGGAGGGCTGGATGAACAGTAGCCCGTCGAGGGATGGATGAACAGTAGCCCGTCGAGGGGTTGTTGAACAGGACCCCCGTGGAGAGAGCTGGTTGAACAGTAGCCGGTGGAGGAGTGCGCGGTGGAGGCTGGATGAACAGGAGCCCATGGATGAACAGTGCAAGTGGAGGCTGGAGGAGGTCGACGGTGGATGAACAGTATCCCCGTGGATGCTAGAGGAGGTCGACGGTGGAGATGAACGGTATCTCGTGGAGTCCCGTTTTGCGGTACGCCACACCCCTCCCGATGATAAGGACCCCCGTTTCGACTGTAGCGTGCGAACACAAGTCTGTTTCCTCTGTTTTGCGGTACGCCACACCCCTCCTGATCAACAGGACCCCGCTTCGACCGACGGAGGTCCGTTTCCTCTGTTTTGCGATACGCCAGACTCCTCCCGATGAACAGGATCCCATTTTCACCGTTGCCGATGAAACACAGGCCTCGTTTCCATCGGCCGTTCCGTCCAAGTCGGTTGGCTCCCAATGAACAACACATGTTCTGTTGCCTCCCGATGAACATGACGCATTCCGTTGCCTCCCCATGAACACAAAGACAACGCAATTTCTCTGTTCCGACCCAGCCATGTACACGAGCCCTGGCCGTAGGTATGCGCGAGTAGGCGTTCGAGACCTCACCCATATGTACGTACATGGCCGTATTTACTTGCTTGCACCCTAGCCACTGTACGTACGTGTACATGCTACGTGCGCGCTTCTACTATGACACGTGCGCGCCTCTACTACGACACGTGCGTGCCTCTACATTGAGCAGTATGTACGTACACGTTCGCGACCAGAATGACAACGCTACGTACGCTTCGACCAGGTGGATCCCGAATGTCAAGCACTTCCTTGCGTGCGAAGATGTAGCTGGTGGGTCCTAGGATTCAGGGGGCGAATCATTTTCCCCCATAATATGGACACACTTCCTTGCATGCGAAGATGTAGCTAGTGGGTCCTAGCAGTCACGGGGGAAACCTTTTTTTGCGAAATACGGTGGCCCGTCGGGAGGGTCCCTGCTGTCAGGTGGAGGAATCATTATTTTCTACACAATAAGGAGGCACTTCCTTGCTGCAGCTATGGAAGTCGGTCGTTGATCACATTGACCATGCCGCGCCGAGAGCACCAAGGCGATGGACGATGGCGAGGCCTAGGAAGGTGACGATGTGGAGCCGGGGAAGACGCGGCAGTGGATGCCCACACGCAGAGGAGTACGAGGGTTCACTAGTTCGGCTGCGGTGTGAGGCTGCTGTCGCCGCATAATAACAGGGGGGTGTGGGTGTGTGGAGGGATGGCCTGGCCAGCAGTGGGAGTAGTAGGGTGCGGTGAGGCCTCTGCGGTAGTACAGCCGGCCACGGGTGGCAGGAGCAGGCGGCATGACCGGTGCTGCTTTGGGTGGGTGGAGCAAGAAGACGAGAGGTTGAAGAAGCACGACGACCGTTGGATGGACATCGTATGGTAACTGCAGCTAGAATCATTTATATTGACTAAGTTGACAAAGCCCTTGGTACGCGTCAACTTAGTAGGCCCACAAGTGAGCTTCCGAAACGGTGCGCCCCAGATACCAGGGGGTGAATCTTTTTTTGGGCGGGTGAAGCTAGAATATCCGAGATTGAATAAGAAGCACGACATCCATTGGATGGACATCCAACGGCCACTTCTGCAAGAACCGTGTGTTGACTATAAGTTGACAAAGCCTTGCATACGCGTCAACTATTTTCTTGAGGGGCGCGTCAACTTAGTAGGCCCACAAGTGTGTGGCAGAGAACTTATACACCACTTGAGATTTGTAAGAATGTACATCCCATTTTTGAATTCTAATGGAATTTACTACAGCCCATTTAGAGTTCGTTTAAAGTACAACCCATTTTCTAGCTAGGACAACGATTAATAGTTTCAACCAACCGTTCAAAACAGAATTCAATAAAATTTCCCATATTTTGATGGGATCCGAAATATTTTTATTCCGAAATTTCTAGTCAGATTAAATACAATTTCAATATAAATTTGTATTACGTAAAAATCCAACGAAACATTGCGTGTGCAACAAATAATGAAATTAATATTTTCAAAATCTAGAAATAATATTATATAAAGTAATTACGTGTTTGATGCATTTTTTATAGTTATTGCCCAGTCTTTATAATTATATCCCATTTATTATTTCTTAAGCCCATTTTCTTGTTAAGCCTAATGCATCCCTCTTAGGAAAGATTTGCAGCCCGCGGGGCGGAGAATAACAAGTTGACCTTGCCTGGGTATTCCTCAGAAAAAAGTATAGTTGGGCTAGCCATTTTCAGCTTGAAAAAAATTAATATCTGGGCTGGATATCTGGCCTGGGCTAGACGGGCCACAGCCCGCCCAGTTAATACCCTACTCTCCTCTGAACAACAACAAAAAAATCGCTCAAGCAAAACTGTGCAGTGCTCACACATAGAAAAAGACAAATACTGCTCGAGCTGCTTGGTCCCAGCTGTCGAACGCTCCTTGTGCGATTCTCTCGTTTATGGACTACATAGGTTGACAAATATGTGGGACCGTGATGTCAGGAAACCAGGAGGAAGCAAAAAATACTACAGTTGTATATAATAAGGAGGCACTTGCATACGTGCGGCTATGGTCCTGGTGGGCCCCCACTGTCATCATCTCCAAGTAAAGTCATCTCCTCATTCCTCATGCCGTTGACCATGTTGACAACACGAGACGGCGGCGCCAAGGCGAGCGCAACAACTCGAAGGACGACGGAGAGGGCCTCGCGGGCCCTACGGATGGTCTGATACAGCGTCCGCTGCTCATTCGGGAAGCTAGGATCATAGGGCCACATGTCCGCGATGGCATTGTCGTTCGCTTTTTCACCGGTGCTTATTGAGGAGACGAAGGTTGTAGCACAGGTCCTCCTGCGCTGGTAGCTCTTCCGCCATTAGGGCGTCGAAGTGGGCCGCACCTTCTCTATGGTGAACACGCCATGAACCGGCTTGGACAGTGGCGCCGCCTCCTGGTCGCAAACTACGTCCATCGTCTGATTGTTGTCGCTCAGTCGGCGAGCTCACTGGCAAGCCAACATGAGCGGCTGCTGGACCGACCCACTGCCAAGCATGAGTGTGACTGCCCTGGCCCACCCAGACCACCTCCCTTGCGCACGCTTGCTTTCCGCCCGGCACGGTTAGTGCCGCTCGCCCCGCTTCCTGGTACAGGCAAGTGCTCCGCCTTCAAACAACACAAGTGCCGTCCGTCCGTCTGTTTGCTTCCCACATTAATCATACGCGGTTGCCGAGGCGGCTACTCCAGCCCCACACATCCGTCCCTCCGCCGCCCACCATTGCTATATAAACTGCTGCGCCGACCATAGCCGCAGTCATCTGCCTCCGTTCCCTTTCTCCTGTCCACACCACTACTGCCCACCATGGCTTCCTCGCGCTCCAGCACTCATCAGGACGGGCGGACGACGGACCACAACAAGATGGCAGCCGGAGGACGACGACGTCCTAATGGGGAACATGGTAGTCGATGATTCAGCGCCAATCCCCTCCTCCGCGCCATCCTCGCCGGTGCATTGCACCATGACCATCGAAGAGGCCCGTGCCCAATACATGGACACGGTGAGGCAGAAGCGTGAGGAGCAGTTTTGGGAGGCGCAGGCCGACGCCGCCTACAACCACCATCTCCTCCAAGAGCACCTGCAGGAGGAGGAGCAGATCGCCGCGAAGTGAGTGGAGCAGGAGGCGCTGCTCGACTCGTATAGCTCTGCCTGCGAGGGTCGCGACAAGCGCTGGCAATGCCGCATGGGAGTGGCGGAGGCTACGGCCGCCTACAAAGTGGGCGATGAAGCGCGCGAGGCTCTGTTTGGTGAGACCAAGGACGAGGTAGAGGACAATGCCGGCTCGGACGTGTCCTTGCTCCGCTGGCGTCGATGAGGCCCTGCTCCACTGAGACCCCGCGACGCCAACAACGAGGCAGACGACACCGCCGGCTCCGCCGAGGCCCCGCCCCGCCGGCACCGAGGCGGAGGCCCTACTCCGCCGGGGCCCCGCGGCGCCAACAACGAGGCAGAGGACACCGCCGGCTCTGCTGAGGCCCCACCGAGGCCCTTCCCCGCTTGCACCGAGGCATAGGCCTTACTCCCCCGAGGCCCCGCCCCGCCAACAACGAGGCAGAGGACATCGCTGGCTCAGTTGAGGCCCCACCCTACCGGCAATGAGGGGGAGGATTTCCCCCGCTCCGCCGAGTCGCCGCCCCGCCGGCAACGAGACAGAGGACATCGCCGGCTCCGTCGAGGCCCCGCCCCGCTGCCAACGAGCCCGCGCCACACAAAAAATGAGGAAGAGTAGAACACAGTAGGTCGCCGCCGCTCGGGTCCAAGTAAGGCCACCGCTGCTACCCTCCGGTAGAAGGCAAGCTAGGTGGGTTGACCATTGACGGCCGATTAGCTTCTTGGCGGTGACGTGGAGTTGGAGAGCTATGTTGGAGAAGGACATTGCTTCAGTTACTTAACTGCAGGTGTAGTTGGGTCACTCGATGTGGGCCCAAGAGGCATCTGGCCCACATGTAAGTGACGCAACTTCACCTGCTGTTATGTCACTGAGGCTCAGTCCGCTGGAGAAGAAGCTTCCATTCGGCTCAGCCGGACACGGGTGTCGGTGTCAAAACCGGCGGATCTCGGGTAGGGGGTCCCGAACTGTGCGTCTAAGGATGATGGTAACAGGAGACAGGGGACACGATGTTTACCCAGGTTTAGGCCCTCTCTATGGAGGTAATACCCTACATCCTGCTTGATTGATCTTGATGATATGAGTACTACAAGAGTAGATCTACCACGAGATCATAGAGGCTAAACCCTAGAAGCTAGCCTATGGTATGATTGTTGTATATCTATCGACTAGCCTGCCCCTGGTTAATGTAATGCACCAGAGGCCTAGGATAACAAGAGTCCTAGCCGAATACGCCGGTGGGGGAGGAGTCCTTGTCTTGACCACCAAGTCTTGTGGAATCTTCCTTGTGTGCAGCAACTGTCCGGACTGGCCCATGAGTATACGGCCATGGGGGTCCTCGGCCCAATCTAACAGATCGGGAGATGACGTGGTGAGTACCCCCTAGTCCAGGACACCGTCAGTAGCCCCATGAACCAGTCTTCCAAACTGTTCTTCATCTTCGGTCGTCGGTCATGAAAACTGGTTAAACAAATCTTATCATCTACGATCTTGAGGATCGCCGAAGTGCATCCGAAGAGTTTACACGTCGGGCATCCGAGGAGCCCCTTTAAGTTTTCGGCCTTTATCAATGCCTTGTTATTTTTATGCCACACCTCGGGTTTGCAGTTGTTCCCGGTAGGCAGTGTCCTCTTGCGTCTGAGCTCTAATGCCGGACTGCATTCGAGGTATCTTTCGCAGAAGAGCACCAATGCCGGGCTGCTTCCGAGCTCCAACGCCAAAATGTATCCGAGCTCCAACTCCAGACTGTGTCCAAGCTCCAGCGCCGGACTGTATCCGAGCTCCAACGCCGGACTATATCCAAGATGTCATAGATCATCTTGGTACAAAAAAGTTGAAGGAGTGTAGCCCAGCTTAATGCCGGAAATACCCTCTATGGAGCTAGCCGCTAGCGCCCGAGCTTTATGCCGGACTGCTTCCAAGGTGGTGCACCACCCCGACCGCGGGCTGGTTTTTTGTGAATATTTTTAACTGGTGTAGTTTATTCTCTGCTAATGTATATCCAGTAGCCCTCAAGGTGTGTATCAGTCTAAAACCTGAGATGCACCTGAAGGCAAGCATAAAAACCGCTGTTCCCAGTAGCCCCTGGGACTCAAGTCGATGCGCGAAATCGGCCTGAGGATCAATTCCTAGCTCGGCAGCATACGTAAGAATAGAAACGCAGTGTCATATATTAGAGATAATAGTGAACGGTGAACGGGCCCCTGAGAGAGGGTTGTGAGAAGTCATCGTGATATATAGCTTGATGCCAGATAGGTCCAGATGGTACTTATTGCTGTCCGAAGATGCGCTTCCCATAGTTCGATCAAGCCGAACACTGAGCCCTTTTAATTTTCTGCATTGAATAGGCAATGCAGTAGCCTCGAGACACCGGGTCGGGTGGCAACACCGCATCAGGGGATCGATATGCCCTTTAATATTTGTAAATAACAAGCTTAAAGCTCAAAGAGCCCCGAGCCTTAATGTGGGCATGGGTGGTCAATTAAGGATCGATATCCAGAGTAAAATCACAGATTATGTGTAATGATTCTATGTATCCAAGTACTTTACATCATTATTTTGACTCCATTGTGACCGTTTATCAGTTGAAAGTGGCCCATCGTCGGCTTCTACCCCTTTGTAGATACTACGCAGGGTGTTTCCGCAATAACAAAGCAACCCTTAGCCGACGTCTCGGTGCCCGAAGGCGGTTGTGTTAGCGGAAACGAGGCAATCAGATATGCGGGCTTTAAAACTTTCGCTTAGTCATAGGAGCTTTAAACTGGGAAGCTAGCTATGATCCCCCGGTTACTGTTCGGCGACATCCGAGGTCAAGCCATAAATAGTTCGGCCAATGTTATGAATGACCCGTCATTTAACATAGTCATCGGATCCCTGACCAGTTTACACCTATTGTGACAGTCAGTTTTCGTCTTTCTCCACTGAGGTGCTTGACCATGCGAGCTGGAAGCACAATCGCAGTGGTTCTTCCTTTGCACATCTAGCTGAGCAAAGTGGAACATAGGAGGCAAGCACAGGAGCCGGGCAACCCAACTATTGACCGAAGACACAATTCAAAACCGATGCATGTATAGCAATATCCGAGAATGTTTTTGCCGGATCCCTAAAGGTGTTCGGCGTTGCACTGCGAGACTAATGCTTGAAACGCACAGATAGTTTATAAGTGCCATAGGCTCAAAAAGCCAAAAAACTTATTCACAAGTTTATTGTCCGAACTAGATCAAGTGTTCGGTGCCAATCCAAAAATTGGACTTTTAGAAAAAGTGCTTCTCCCGTGCTTTAACATGAGACATCCTATCTCAAGACTCCAAGCAGGTCAGCCTATGGCCTCAAATTCCTTATCCTGAAGGCGGCGTGCTTCTCCGAGGCTAGTTTTGCAAACTGCACTCGAGAAGATTTAGAGAGAAGCAAGGCTATCCGGCTATTAACCACACACTTGCATCGAGAAAGGAGTGATAGAAAGAAGACTTTGCAACGACCAAGAAGAAAAACAGCTCATACTAATTTAAGAACCCCCAAGTGACTTGGGTAAAAGAATTTTATGTATAATGATTGTATGTACCAAAGCACTTATATCATATCTGTGTTCACCCGAACTTTATACGCGTCTTAACTGACCGTCGGCTTCTCCCTCTTCGGTCAAGGACCGAAAAGTGTTATGTACTCCACCTGTCGAGAATATCAACGGTGTTTTCGAAAACCAGGCAATCATGCCATAAGGCTGTAATAGACAAAGCGAACTCAGGGAACTTATGCTATATTACCGACGAAGTGTAAGAAGCATCTTCGAAGAAAATAGTACCCCCACCGATACCTTCCTTCAGTGCTCATTGTTACTATGATACTTGTGCAATAGATTTTTTGTACTCATGAGTTCCGTTGTGTGCCGACCATAATTGAAAACAGTAAGAGCCCTAGCTTTCGGCTTCACCCAGTCTGAGGTCCGGCTCGGATGAACCGATCGTGACAATCGTAGAAGTGCTCCCTTTAATCCCTAGCCGAACAATCGGGAACGTAGGGGTAAACACAGGAGCAAGGCAACCCATCTTGCAAATCACTTAGGTCAATATGGTGCACACTGTGGCGTAATACATGAATAAGGAACGAAGTCATACAAGTATAATCATTTGCAAGAGGAAAGGCTTCATAAAGGAAGCCCCCAAGTAAACAGGGTATTTGAGTTTGTGTGTCACAAACAAAGTTTGGACAAGGAAATTTTTCGCAAACAACCTTTTGTCAAAAAAGGTATAATGCTTGGACAGACCGAACAAAATTTAAAACTGAAAGTTTTTGAGCATGAAAGCGACTTAGCTGGTTAATGTGCTCGGTGTTGGTGACGTGGTCCTAGCTTGATGTGGGACAAGGTCCCAGCCCCCCAAGCCGGTCTCGATGTGGCCGAGCGAAGAGCTCGGCAATCCAAAGTGGCGACGTAGCACGGCCAATGTAGGCCGGCAAAATGACGCTGAAGAGACCACGCGACGCAGTCAAAGTCCATTACCTGCACATGTAAAATAGTGCGGTCCAGGAAATAATAATAATATATATAATCCTTGCGTAATTGCTTTGCACAAAAATAATTTATTTAAAGAGATGTGGCCTGGTGCTGAAGCCAATGTGGATGCAGGGCGTCAGCGTGATGCAGTGATAAAGCCTGAATTTGCAGGGCGGTCCGGGCTCCGGATGCGGCGTTCGCCGAACTATGTACGGAAACTGACCAAACCACCACGCAAACGTTTTTAATGTGCCTGCTATTTGATAGACCTGTGTACAAATGATGGAACAAACCAGAGTAATAATTCCTTAAGAAAAAATAAACCCAACAAGCAAAAATTGTTAGGATTAATAGCACCTGGTTTATTCGTTGTAGCAGTCCGAAGAAAAGCGACTCCCAAAATTGGGACTCGATCCGCATACCCATTGCCTGATGGGCGATGAAGCGATGGAATGGCGACGCTGGTAAAGGTAGACTCGCCGAGGCAAAGCCCCCGGTCCAGCTGACATGACGAAGCTGGTCGGCTGGTGTCGCCGAAGTTACCGGAGTGTGCTGATGAAGGGATGACGAAGCCCCCGGTCCGGACGAGGAGACGGAGAAGATCGATGAGGAGATGTTGCAGCTGCCATGCCAGCCGAGTTGTTGACATAGTTCGGCGTTGGTGGACATTGGCTCGATGAAGCAACAGTTCGGCCATGCCGATGCAGGTCGTAACTTGTGATGTGGTCCATACTGGCTTGCTGAAATGGCCGTGCGGTGATGCCGGTGTGCCCGCTCCGTGTAATATATGGGGCGGTGATGTTGGTGATTATTTATCTTTCGCGATTCCGAACTCTTGTTCGGCTCGCCGAGGTGAGTATCCGAAGAAGTTGAGCTCGGCTCAAAAAGTGACGACATGTCTAGAGCAGGTCGGCAGCCGTGGAGCTATATTGCCGGACTGGTTTGACACCAGCGTGATGGCGAAGATTACCTTAGAGGAGGATTAAAATTTAATGGGCGCGTGTCAAAAACAATGCACAATACCTTAGAAGAAAATTCCTTTTAAAAAGGTTATCAAATATCACGTTCATAAAGAAACATGAATTCGGGTCGGATCCGTATTCGCGTAGGAAACAGATCTGAAAAGTGATGCACTAATCGGGAGGTTCCCGGAGCTTGGACGGTCGGATCAAGCTGAATATTTGACAGGTGGTAGATATAGGAATTCCACAACTGATCAACGGTTGGATCTTCCAAAGGACGTCCGAGCTAGATGCTGGACACCACGCTCCAAACTCGTCCGGATTCTCATCCAGATTCAATGCGGCTCCGGTATATCTGAGATTGCCGGAGATTCCTCCATCGGAACTCGACGAAATTTTCCAGGGTCGTTGTAGACTCAATTCCGCACAATTCTACCGAAGCAATCATTAAAGCGACACTCAAGGAGGTGGTGGTGGCGGATACAAGTTCGCTGTCCAGAAAAGCAGCGCGGTCGCCCGAGGGCAATGTTGACGTTGAGCCCCTGAGCGCCATGGATGATTCCTCCATGATCTTGATAGAGGCAGGGCACAGTATTCGGTCGAGCCGAGGTGACCGGTCGAGCCGGTGACGAAGAAGTCGACATCGCAGTTGATCTGCTGACGAGCCATTGATCCTTTCGCCGATCACACAACAGAACTCTCAATGAAAGCACCAATGTCAGTGTCAAAACCGGCAGATCTCGGGTAGGGGGTCTCGAACTGTGCGTCTAAGGATGATGGTAACAGGAGACAGGGGACACGATGTTTACCCAGGTTCGGGCCCTCTCTATGGAGGTAATACCCTACTTCCTGCTTGATTGATCTTGATGATATGAGTATTACAAGAGTAGATCTACCACGAGATCATAGAAACTAGCCTATGGTATGATTGTTGTATATCTATCGACTAGCCTGCCCCTGGTTTATATAATGCACCAGAGGCCTAGGATAATAAGAGTCCTAGCTGAATACGCCGTTGGGGGAGGAGTCCTTGTCTTGACCACCAAGTCTTGTGGAATCTTCCTTGTATGCGGCAACTGTCCGGGCTGGCCCATGAGTATACGGCCATGGGGGTCCTCGGCCCAATCTAACAGATCGGGAGATGACGTGGTGAGTACCCCCTATAGTCCAGGACACCATCAACGGGTGCTACGGTTAATTAATTATACCTCCAGCGCACCCCTTTTTAGTTGAAGAATGTATGAAATGTTATGAAATCCGGCATGTTTATATGAAATTCGGCAGTGTATGAATGAATTTAGTTCAATTTGTTTGAATTCTTGTATCACTGGCATTGGATAAATATGCAAAACAATACCTACTAGCATTATTTCCAGGGTGATCACCTCGTTTGCAGCAGTTTCACATGTACTCCCTCCGGTCCTTTTTAGTCTGCATATAAGTTTAGCCTGAAGTGAAAGTATCTCTACTTTGACCAATCTTATAGAAAAAGTATCAACATTCACAATGTAAAATCAGCTGACTTGACAGAAATCTAATATGCAAAGTAAAAAGGAACAGAGGGAGTACAAAATTTAGCGTTCCTGTACATTGCAATCAACGCACAGGCCTGGCAATTCATAGAGAACATTCAAAACAATCAATGATTATGCATCTCAAAGATTCGCATGTCAGAGCCAATATTTACTTCACAACTGAAGAATAAAGAAAAATTGATCGCTGCTGCTAATAGCGAAGGGCGTCCCATTCGAAAATATCAAAAGCATGTCTTCTTGCTAACATCAATGAGCAAAATTTGACAAGGTTGTCCTATTCGAAAATGTCAAATTTGTGTTGTTTTGTGTACATCAATGAGCTACCTTTGATAAGGTTTTCCCATTCCAAAATATCAAATGCCTACGATTGTGCAATGGGCAGGGTTTGCCATCAGTTCGGACGTTGACGTGGCACCTCGTGCTAAATAAACTAGTTGTTCTTTTTATGCAGTTCCACCAAAATCAACCAAATTCACGCGTAGCTTGTATGATTCTCCTTTATGTGTTGCAACACCTTGAACATATCGGCACCTCCTTTCTTGTGGTGGAAATGAATGATTCGAGAATATTCGATGTATTCATGAAAATTTTGTGCAGTTCACATTGAAATCAAGCTGAGCACCCCTGTGTGCATAAATACAAAAAAGTGATTAGTATAAAGCAAACTGTACTATGAATTGAGAGTTTAAACAGTCAACCTTCATGACCCATGCAGAGCACACATTTAAAAAATTGGAACTCATCGGATGGAATCGTAAAACAACATTTTACTGGCCATCACAGCAACAAAGATGGAGATCCGTGAGTCCTTCTGAGCTGAAGTTAGTTTGTTCTTGTGGGCAATAATGTAACCATCCTTCAACTGCTCCCTTCTTAAGAAGAGAGGCTTGGCTTATTTATCCTGGCATAATCGGAACTAGGCACTTCACGTACTCCATATTCTTCTTCAGAGGAGGATGATCCTATTGTGCAAAGACAAGAGAACAACTAAATGCTAGCATCACTGTTTGCTCAAAAAAAGGAAAGGAGATATTTAAAACAACACAGATGAAGCACTTCTCGAGGACAATACCACTTTCTCATGGCAGTATCTAAACAGTAGCACAACACCAATAGAGATGACAAAGCTCAATCATATGGATGAAATCCATGGGCGAGTACCAACCTTTGTCAGGAGGCTTATTGTGTAGGGCATACAGATCAAGCACTTCTCCGGAACCATCTGTTGTTATCTACTGTGGTTGCCATGCTTACTATATACTCGTCGATTAGTTTAATGTTTCCAGCATCTTCTTGTGCAGTTCCACTAAAAGATATGGTATCTTCAAAGAAGATCCCTGTTTGCAAAAGTAGAGATAATTACATATTACATTAAGAGTGGCATCAAATCAGTGGCAAAACAATTCCATAGCTTCATTAAGATGTAAAACTATATCATTACTTGTGTCATCACAGTTCCAGTGCATCATTACAGCACTTGGAGTTCATTTTTGTTTATCTTCCACTTGTTCTTCCCGTTCATCACTTGGTTCAATAACAGACAAGCTTCGCCTTCAATGTAAGATTTGGCATGTCAATTAGGGAGCACATGTATAGCAGTAAACAACAACGTTAATTTTCAGATGAAAGTGGCAAAATACAAGCCAACAGTTGTGGAATATCCTTATCTTACCTCAATGGGATATTACGGTGCACATATAGATTGGCAGTCTTGTCTCCATTTGTGCAGTTCCCTAAAATCAAGCAACATTAGCGTACAATTAGCACAACATATGAAAGCAGATTGCACAATCATGTGAAAGAAGGTTAGTACTGACCTCTCATGACGCGGAATTCAAACAACTCACAAGAAGAAGATCTGAACCAAATTTGCAAACACTGATAGGAAGGAAGATCTCCTCTTGTGCAGTTCCACTAAGATCAAGCAATCAAGAAACGTTGTCGGTGTGACATTTTTGTTGAACTGCACAAAACACTCTTAAAAAAAGTGTTTTCTGCAGTGCAACAAAAGGTCACAATAGCAACGAGGTGAAGTAGATAACCCTGTTTACACAGAGGTGCAAAGGAAACAACTAGTGGTCAATAACGGTGGATGACACAGAAGCCAACAAAAAGAAGCATCGAACTTATCTAAATGGGAAAGGAAGCAAGACAGTAGCATTTCTCAAATGGTGGCATTGATTAATATTAATAGAGAGATTATATTAACAATAAAATTTGTTAAACATGTAATTTGCTTTTAACTGTGGCATTGCATCAATTTTCGAGCTGCATTATCAGAGGGCGTTTGTTTACTGGGACATTTTGGTGTAGGGACTAAAAAAGTCCGTGTCAGTCCCATCTAAACTAAACAGGAGGGACTTTTAGGGACTAAAGAAAGAAGACACCGAGGGAGAGTCTTTTTGGGACTTTTTCCAACAGTTTCCCCTGCCCCCATCGCAGCTTGTCTCTATTAGTTCATTACTAGGGGTAACATGGTCTTTTAGCATGTCATTTAATAACCTCTAGTCCATGTTTACTCCCGGGAACCAAGCATGTAGGGACTAGGGAGTTTTTAACCAAATAGGGCCTTAGATTAACAACAGCTAAAGAGTTACACGGGACAGTGGATGCACCAGCACCATGTGCATCTAGCGATGTATGAAGGGGTGATGCACAGTCTGTTGCAACAAAGAAAAAAAACAACCAAGGATCATATCTGTGTTGGTCCCAGTTTTGTTATCTTAAGTCACCTTTCCCTATGTGAGCGCAACAAATCTAGTCCCGCTCAAACTCTACAGCCGTGTCCCCCAAAACAAAAGATCAGTTCATTACAGATGTGCGTACTACATTTGTCATTGTTTCCCCTTTTCGACCAACGTAGGTGCTGGATAGCCAGTTTGTACTAGTACTTTCCCCCTTCCTTTCCTCTTTGAACCACGTCCTAGATTCATGCTATACAACTTTCCCCACTACTTTCCTGTTTGATCCAACACCTAGATTCAAGTGCAGAAGCGGAAAAAGCCCACATGCAGCTAGAGCAATGCATGTGGAATAAGTAAAGAGGTATACCTTAAGGTACTTGGGGTGTGGTTCGGTGGGCGACCAGAGGCCGTTCGGCCCACACTATGTACTACGGCGAGGAAGAAGGGGTCGGAGGCCCTCCCATGCCGATGCTGGGTGAAAGAGAACAGATGCGTCGGTAGTGGATTCCCTCCCTCGCCGATGGCAACAGCGTTAAGCCTCCTTCCCTTCCCGGCGGACGGATCCTGCCGGCTCTTTGACCAGAAGTGAGGGGAGAGAGAGAGGCCAACGAAGTGTTGTTTAGATCGGGAGAGGGTGAGAGAGTGTGAAGAGAGCAACTACAAGCGTTGAGGCTCCAGCGTGTATATATATATATACCGGAGAGAGAGTGTGAAGAGTGCAAACCCTAGAAAACAAGAGCCTAGGATGCAGCGTATACGTGATGAGGTGATTATATGGTCACTACAAGATCGTATAGCTCCGTATCCATCCATTTTGACCAGTCAAAGAATCCTGCTAGGACCACCCCAAATCACTTTCTCTCTCTGTCATGTTGGGCCTACCTGTCATTGGGTGGAAGAAAGAAGTCGAACAAAAACAAAATTATGCTCAAGTGTAGTTATCGAAACCGAGAACTCAAGTTTGATGAGCGCACAGGCTAACCAGCTACACCACCCCCACATTATGTTTAACGAGAGGAAAATGACCTTTAATACATTCCTGCATTCGTGTGACAAGCATGTCGTTTTTTTTGCGTGAGAGTCACTGGGATTTAAATAATAGTCGTGTCATGTGGCTTTGGTGGTAAGGTCTTTTGGGATTTAAAGCAGTGTTGGTAGTATAGAAATAATGCAGCCTTAGTCACCTTACATTTCTCCACGTAGTACCACTACTAGGGAAAACCTTATACACAGAAATTTAGCAACAACGCGGGTCAAAAAAGGGCGCTAGTGCTACATAGCAGTAGCGGTTCAGAAAGAACCGCGCTGCAGATACAATTGTAGCAGTAGCGCGTGTGGCCGTAAAAGCGCTACTACTAATATTCACATTAGTGGAACGATAGGCTACGCATAGCAGTAGCGGGCTTGGAGGAAGCGCGCTACCACTAGGGCATGAGTAGCAGCGCGTTTCCTAAGAAGAGCACTACTGCTAATGGAGATAAAATAAAATGAAAAACAAATAGAAAAGTAAATGAAAATGAAAGAAACAGAAAAAGGAGAAAGAAAAAAAATAAAATATAAAGCAAAAAAACAGAGAAAGGCATAGCTGTAGCGTGTGTTCGTAAGAGGCGCTATAGCTAACGTAGCTGCAGCGCGTTTCCTAGACCCCCGCTATAGAAACAGAAAAGGAAATAAAAAAGGGAGAAAATTACATAACTATAGCAGTAGCGTGTTTTGTAAAAAGCGCTATAGCTACGTTAGCTATAGCGCGTTTTGTGAAACGCGCTACCGCTATTTTTGACTTAACCAAAAAACCTTTTCCCCCCGGCCACCACTTGCCCCCCAATTCTCTCGACCCACCCCGCCGACGTCTCCCCGATTCGCCGTCGCCACACTTCACCGCCGTCTCCTGCCAACATCGACGCCCAGGAGCCACCAGAGCTGTGCGCCATCGACGCCACCGGAGCCGCCCCCAATGCCACGGAGCCGCGCGGCCTCATCAACGCCACCGGAGCCTCCATCGACGCCACCGGATCCTCCCTTGCCACAACTGCCTCCCTCGCCGTCACCGGAGACGCCCCTGCCTCCCTCGCCACCACTGCCTCGCTCGCCACCACCGGAGCCATCCTCTATAAGCCCCCAGCCCTCCTCTCTCTCTCATGAATAGGTTAGCTAGTTTAATTATGTTAATTATCTAGGTTAGGGCAAAAATTTAGTTAGGGCTTTGACAGAGAAGTAGTTAGGTTAACTAGTTTAATTAGGTTAATTATCTAGGTTAGTGCAAAAATTTAGTTAGGGCTTTGACAGAGAACTAGTCAGGTTAACTAGTTTAATTAGGTCAATTATCTAGGTTATTTAGGCAAGTTTTATTTTAAAGATGATCCCTTCCTAGACTTTTATTGTTGATTATATCTTTTCATTGAAGTGGTCATGTTATATCTTTTCATTGAAGTGGTTCGATTGTGCCCGTGTGGCTCTGTTGTTTCAATGAAGCTGAGTGGCCTATATATGTTTTGCTGGAATGTTGATTCATTTCCGTTTCGGCAAATTTCAGGTTCTCGATTTGTCCACTTTTTAGCAAAGGTCATGCCGAAATTTTCCGTGATTTTCGGCATGACTTGTGCTACAAACGAGGACATATCGAGTGCCCGGGATTTGCCGCACCAGGAAGGAGTCAACGTTCCTGCAAAACAATAGGCCTTTTTTATGTCATTATTCATTTTATTAGGTCTAGAATTAATTGACTAGATTTAATCATACGAAACATGGCTAGCAACGATGAAGGACAGGGTTACGGTGATTATGACGACGCTCACCGGGCGCAAGGCATTTAATTTTTAGCCTTGCCGACGATCAACCGATGTTGTTGCTGGGCCCACCGGTGGCGTCGGGGACTTAGACCGACATGCAGACCAGTGCTGAGACTAAGACCGGCACTGAGACTCGGACCGGCATCGAGACAGGCGCTGAGACTGAGACTGGCGCTGCCTCGGGGAGCGGAGCCGGTGTAGAGCCGAAAGCAAAGAGGCAACGGCTTCCTAACAAACTCAGGACTACTAGACTTGTGGTCACGGAGGTGGAAGATGGAAATTTTGAGCCAAAGGCGCCCGAGTAAGCGCGCCCGTGCTACGGCAATCAAATAGGCTGCATCGTACGGACAACCGCCACCATCAACGATGAGAAACTACAGAAGATAGAAAACATGAGGAGCTCCCTCCGAAAGAAGTTTCACCAGATATTCTTGTTCCTGGGCCGGAATGAGAAGGATTATGAAGATCCAGATGAGGAACCGGCAATGAAGAAGATTAACAAACACGCGATGACCAAGTTTAGCGACGCGTTGGCCGCTTGGAAAAATCGAGTGAAAGCAACCATCGACAAGAAGGAACCCTACTATGAGATTGTAAAGGATAATCCGACAATCACGGAAGAGCAGTTTCAAATATTCAAGGAGGCTTGCGAGGCCGAAGGTGACAAAAAAAGTGTAAGTACATGAAGGGGCTTCAAGAGAGGAACATTGGGAGCCACCACCTCGGAAGCCGTGGTTACGGCGGAAAGAGGTCCAAATGGGGCAAGGAGGACGCGGAAGCTTGAGTCCGGGCATCCTGCACCTTGGTGGAGTTCACCGTCCCGCAGGAGCGTAACGTCCTCAGGGCCCGGCACCGTTGGGACCTAGTGAAGAAGGTTTACGAGACAAAACCGGTCATTACGGAGTTCATGAGACTGCTGGTAATTTTAGTTTCTGATCAATTCGACTGCACATGTTAGTTATATTTGTAAATTATCCTTGTGCCTTTTGCAGAGAGAGCAGCACAGGATTGCGGCCGAAAGCGACTCACCGTCTGAGGCATTGGCGAGGCCCAAGTCTGTCTCTTTCTATGTTGTTTCTATTTTTGCCAAGTCTGTCTGTTTCTGTTGCTCAACTATATATGTTGCATATCATCGACTCATGTGACGATGCAGGTGCATAGATCATAGATGGCGAAGAAGTGCTACGCCAGGAGTATATATCTGACGAGTGGCCGGAGTGTCGTGCCCAGTGTACCGGTTTCCGGTTTCCGAGCGACGGGCAGTAGTTAGTTTAGGTTCACGCTAATGCGAGAGAGGGATACGAACTCATGTACTCAAAGTGATAGCCCTTCTCATGTATATCATTGTTTAGATGGATGACGATGTATTTACAAGTAATCGAGACTTGTACCGCTATTTTCGAGATGATGACGAGAGACCACTTTGTGTTGGATGATGATTATGATGATACATGACATGATTTGATGAGACTAAGTGTATGTATATGCTATGATTACATTTGTATGTGTATGATATGCTAAATATTATTGTATAAAGCCTATTCAAATACAAAACAAATATGTAGGGAAAAAAACTAATAAAGCTAGTAGTAGCGAGGGCGGGAAATTTAGCAGTAGCGCCTCCTTGTAGAAAGCGCTGCAGATAATATCAGCATCGCCCTTTCCTAAAGAGTGCTACAGCTATTCATGTATAGCAGTAGCATGGGACAACAGGCGCTACTGCTATAAGTTAGCTGTAGTGCCTTATTAGTAGCGCCGGCCCACGCGCTACTGAGAGGCCTAAAACCCGCGCTGCTACTAGGCTTTTCCCTAGTAGTGTACGTTGGGTCCCACCATTCAGAGGGTGAAACATACAAATTAATAAGAAAAATTAAAAGCGCCAGCGGTGTATCTTACCTCACACATCTCGCTACTGCTCATGAACACTGTCCAAATGATCCCTCTGTTCACTCACGTACTATTTTAAGTGAATCCTTATTATAACATGCACACAATTTTGGGCATTTGTATTCGACCTAAGTCGGTGTGCAACAGTATCTCGTACTACTCCCTCCGTCTAGGTGTAATAAGTCACTTTAGAAGGTGCAGCCGGACCAAGGTGCAAGCAGATTTTTTTCGAAACAAGGTGCAAGCAGATTGGAGGAGAAGGAGAAACTTGACTGGTCCTTCCTCCAATCAAAGCCCCAATTTCTGTCTCTAAACGCAACAATTAATCACAACAACCAAGAGATGCCGTTTTAGCTACCATGCAGGGCCACGTATTAACTCGCATGCATCAACGCGTAGTTGCGCTCCATGCATTGGGTTTCTGGGGGAGATAACAAAGCAGAGTAAGCAGCGTTTGGTTACATTGCTAGGCTGTTCATAGTGGTGAGTAACTTGGACTAGTAACATGCATATGTTACTAGTCTATGTTACAACCTTCATAGTAGGTAGTAACATATGGATGGTAACATGCAAGTCTTCATTAGTTGAGATATAGACTCATTTTACCTCGGCGTGTGTGTGTGTGTGTGTGTGTGTGTGTTTAACAGCATGTGTGTGTTAGAGAGAGCGACACATTGACCTACTCCTACAGAGAGATGGTGTGTAGTATACGATTTAGCCGCGAGAGTTGGTGCATCCTCTCATTTCCGGGCGTCAGGTCGGGATAGGTGGGACAGCTGCCACACCTGCTCCTGACCAGCCTAGCCCACCCAAAGCCCCTCCATCCCCCGCGCGCACTTCCCGCCCGTAACGGTCAGCGCCGCTCCAAAGAATCGGTGCGGCATTCATGCCCGGGCAAAGCGGACGCGACCTCTCACTGGCGTCCGCGTTGAAGAGAGAAGCGGATTCAAGAGTGATGGTTGCTTTGTTCGTCCAACTTACTGCTGGGTGTATGTGATTTGACGGCTCATTGGTCATTATTACTGAGGTGGTAGGACTTCTGGATGTCCCACGCTTTCGGCGAAAGGAGGTAATACTAGATTACAATTTTCTCCATTCTCAGCGGCAGAGTGCGAGAGCAGTGAAAACATGCAGGCTCAGTGATTACATGGCCCACCTCACACTATCACCATATTTTCTTGACACCGTGCGACACCTAACTCTTTAAATAGTACTAGTATAGTATGTACTGTAATTTATCAGCGAGATAAATTTGTACAATGCTATGAAGCTTCCAGCTTCTGTTTCATGTATCTTGCGTCCAAGGTTGCCCGTTGCAACATTTCATCAAATACAAAGGAGACTAACATGCATGCTATTGCATCTCAGTGATTGACAGATCATAGCCAATATGTACTCCCTCAGTTCCAAAATAAGTGTCTCAACTTTATGCAAACTTTAGTACAAAGTTGTACTACTACTAAAGTTGACACTTATTTTGGGATGGAGACAACTAAAGAAAAAAATGATCCATGCAGTCCCTAGCCCTTGAACCATAAACCCTAACCGGGCTTTAATTTGCTGGCAACGTTGGAGCTTCCGAAGAAATGAAGTTTGCAACCCTCTGACCATCGGATCATTTTGTGCAGTTTCACCAAAATCAAGATGAGCATCCATGTGGCAAAGAAATTGAAGAAGCGTGATTAGAATAAGATTACTGGGACTAGTTGATGAGAAATATACTCATCACAAATACAGTACGTGGAAGCCAGTAGAGGTATGTGTGGGGTAAAGAAGTAGAGAAATATCCACATGGAGTGATGTGGGCAGCTGGAGCAGTGGTGCAAGCCGGCTGTAAAGGGAGTTGTACCTGAGGGATGTCGGGACGTAGCTCAACCAAGAGGAGGGCGGCGGGAGGAGGCAACTGCCCACGTCGCTGCAGTGAGCAATGGACGAAGGCAACCTCACCGGCTTTGTGAGAGAGAACGGCGGGGACCCCTGATTGGGACGTGCCAACAGTTGGTTTTCGCCGTCGGCGACGGCGGCTGTCGGGGATATACCCCGTGGTATGACCCGGGCGGAGTTATAACCCTGCCGGGACTTGGTAAACCGGCGGACAGTTAAGACAGACAGTTAAGACAGATGGCCGAGAGTTATGAAGCCCGAGACATTATGAAGCCCAAGACGTTAAGAAGCCCATGAAGAGAAGTCAAAATAGTTTAAGTCTTAAATCCGAGTTGGACTTTACATGTAACCCGCCCCTTCAACTTATATAAGGAGGGGCAGGGCACCCCAAGAGGAGGAGAAAATAATCATAGGACTAGACATAACTGGGAGAGACGGTTTACGGCGACTCCCTCGTGATGATAATGAGACCTAGCCACAAACAGCATGTAGGGTTGTTACTGGATGATGTTTCCCGGGGCCCGAAGCTGTCTAAACCCTTGTCTTGTGTTGTGTCTCTCGATTCCGCTCAACCCCTCTCAAGCTACCACATAGATGTGTTGGCCTCACGACTAAGTCCTCACACAAGGACATCTGCCGTGACAAATCCACGACAGCGACCGCATCTACACTAAAAGCATCCACCCCTTCCCCCTACGGACGTGATCCGCCAGGATGTTAGAGATGTGGCCACAGTCATTTTGTGCGACAGAGTGCGAAGACTGAAGAGAGCAACCCCAACAAGCAACCGTGTAGGCTCATCCTGCCTATGTATATAGTGGAGCGGTTTTCTTTTCTGTCCATATGAACCTATTTATATTGCGTATGTTATGTGCCACTGAAGAAAAAAAACTTTATTTATAAATGACGCGGCACCTACTACTCGTTTTCCTATAAACCTTGTGGTTGGCATCTCCAAAATATTAACCTTGCGATTAGCTCTTCGCCTCTTCGGGAAGTCAAGCAATAATGGTATTGCAGTATATATCGTTCTTGCTATATAAGACCGAATGAATTGCTGCACGTCCACCACATGGACGAGGGTCGAGGGGTGAAGGAGAGTGCATACTATTACGTATGTTTCAATATGGGCTACATACGGAGCAAAATGAGTGAATCTACACTCTAAAATACGTCTATATACATCAGTGTTTGGAGTATGTACTAGTAGTTCATATTGAAATCTACTACAGGACATATATATTCCAAACAATATGATAATCTCTCTAACCAAGGTGGGGACGAGGAGTAAACGGAGGGAGTAGTAAAATTTTCTCATCGTCCTGCGAGGCATCGCGCGCGTGGGCGAGGGAGCGGGCGTATGGCATAGTACTACTACCTCCGTCGTGGTTTATAGGGAACCTTTGTAATTCGTGCCAATTTTTTACCAAATATTTAGCTAAACAAAATGTTAATGCATGTCAACAAAAATTATGTCGCTGGATTCGTATTTCAACATAGTTTTCAATGATATAATTTTTGGTAACATGCACGAACGTTTTGTTAGTTCAATCTATAGTCAAAATTTGACACAATATACAATGGGGACCAATAAACGAATATATAATGAGTAGTATAGTAAGCAAGCTTCACCTCGTCATGCGAGCCATGGCGCCCGTGAGCGGGGGAGATGGTGTAGTAAGCAAGCTTCTCCTAGTTCTGCGAGTTGACAGGACACATCGAAAGTAATACGTACAGAGCATCACGAGTGTATAGAACCTTTCCTCTAAGGTAGGCCCCACATGGTTTGCCTCTTTTTTAACATAACGCATCAAGTCACAATTTGTTTGTTCACCCGTGGTAGACGATCCTCCATCAAGTGAACAACCTGTACACGTGTCAAATTACCACGTGGGTTGCCTTTTCGTACAGAAATGAGATCCACCGTGTACCTGCGCGGGTGTGGTTCGAAAAGAGACGGGAGTGTGTGTGGCGTGCGTGCACCTCTTCTCTTTGTGCACGTCCCCCACCCACCTGGGTGGGTGTGAGAGAGATACAACTCTAGCCAGATGGCGTGTGCGTTCGTGATTGTTTTTTGTTTTCGGGGTGGTGATTTCATGAATGTATTTGTGGGAATATGTCCCGATGACATCTCAAACAAAATTTTGCATGCAATGTGTGTGAAATAGAGGCATATCCATATCATATAGAGAGGGTCAGAGGGAGCGATCCATGAGAATAGAGGGAGGGGTCATAGATATCGATAGATTCAAAGAGAGGATCAAGTGGGTGGGTGCGAGATGGACGAAGAGATCCATCGAAATTATGCGTGTGCAAGTCAAAGTTATAGGGCGACTGACCTATCAGAACGTCAGAGGGCACATGGCAAGTTTGTGTGTGGCAGGGAGACATGACTAGAGCGCTCGATGTATCAGTGTGTGTGTGGGGGGGGGGGGAGAGGCCTGACTAGAGAGGTAGAACGGCTCGTATATGTGTTGAGAAGGAGAGACCCAACTATGTCTTGAGGGAGATGGGTTGACATCCATACATAACTCAAGGACGGGAAATAAGTTGGGATAGAGAGAGAGAGAGAGAGAGGAGAGCGAGGGAGGGACAGGGGTAGAGTGCTGGATGGGTGATGGAGTTGCTTCTCGAAGATGGTGGGAGAGGCCTACTAGACAAACTGAGGGCAGAACTGCAATGTTATCAATAATAGTGGGGATGCGTTTTCTGTGTGTGCCTGTGCGTGATAGATCTGTCGGGATGCATCCATGGATGATGAAGGGGAACCATGTGTTTGCTAAGCAAACCTAACTAGATCGGTAGATCAATTGTTGTTTGTCAGAGGAAGGGAGAGACATAACTAATGAGGTAGATCGATCGACGCGTGGGAAAAACGAGTTATAAGGACCTAGCTAGCTATATGTATAGCGGGAGATCGGTCGGTGTACATCCATTTGTTAGAGGCAAATAAGGCCCAGCGAGACGGATAGACAGAGAGAATGGAGCTAGGAGGTGGTGCGAGAGGCCGAGCTACTAGCTAGATAGGGGGAGGAGTGTGCGGTTGTGAGATCGATGAAAAGAGGGGTGAGAGTTAACACCTGTGTGGAACCGTATGAGAGACACGAGGCATGGACACAGAAAGGAGGAGATGGAACGTGCGTGTGTACGTATGTTGTAGGCAGAAGGAGAGGTTTATCGATCGGTGTGTGTCGGAAAGGAGTTCTGGAGACTATGGGAGAACGACCTAAAGAAAAAAAAATGAATGTGCGCTATGCATAGAATGCTGAGCGAGGGGGAGGGTGTGTGCATGCACGAGAGAAACTTAGTGCTAGCTACAAAGGTTAGAGGATTGTGTGGGTGTAAGAGACTAACAAAGATCATATTTTGGTATGAAAATGGATTCATAGATTTGAATAGGAGATCATGGTGTTATAAACATATGCATGCATGAATATAGTGGTGATACGCATGCTGTGGTTTTGCACATGTTATACCATAATGTGATAATGCATGGCGTTTGAAACTCACAGCTAAATGTCGAACAATCTAAACCATACTATATATCGAACATTCTCACATTTTATTTGAATTTGTGATAACGTGTGGCATTTGCAGCTTACAACTAAATATCGAACAATCTAAACAATACTATATATCGAAAAATCTCACATTTTATTTGAATTTGTGGTAATGTGTGGTGTTTGCAACTCACATCTAAATACTTGTAGGCGTAGGGGGCGGGGCACCGTACATTATGTGATAAACACATTATACATATGAGACATGGTTTAGATTATGAAGATCTAGCTAAAGCTTGAAATGTACTGTGATTTGAAATAAACATAAAGTGGATTAAAAAAAGCAAGTTCGAGTTCATATAGTACACATAGTTCATATCTAACTCGAGAGTAATCATGTGGTGTGCTATTAAGATAATACACAAATGATGGTTTAACTTGACAATAATGATGATTGTAGATCTTATTAAAATAGAGGAACGAATTCAAATGGTTTGACATCACAACAATCATTATAGTAGATCTTATTCAAATACAGAAACAAATTCAAATTTAGTTCATACTGAAGTGGTAGTATATACGTTTGGAATGCACTAAAACGTTCGTTTGAGTAGAAGGTTGCATGCATTATACACGTAGCGAAATATTTTAATCGAACATAAAATGAATTCAAAGTTTTGAATGACATTTGTAGTGCGAATTGATTTACTACAGTACACGAGACTAGACTCTCTTGTGTGCTGCAAATTGATTTTTTTGTTTTTTCATCGACGGAAGTACGAATTGATTTGGTACAGTACACGTTGGGCTTGTCCGGAAATTTCAACCCGCGCCTTGTTACCCCGAAATATTTACGATATATCCTTGTCTCGTTGTGCTCCGATAATTCCATCCATCTCAATCCGCGCCATGCTATTCCAAAATTACAGCGCGTGCGAAAACTCCAACCTCCTGGGAAATCCCAACACGCGAAATGCCCGTGATACCCCTGAACCGAAAGAACCGCCTAGGTCAAATCGGTGGGGGTACTTTTGTAACTTACCCCACATTCCAGACAAGCGCGTCCCTAAGCCATGGTTCCCCACTCCCATCCCATCCGCCTTCCCATTCGCATACTGTCGTGGTTTTGTCACGGCAGATGTCCTCGTGAAAGGACTTAGTCGTGGAGCCATGCCTACGGGTTAACTTGAAGGGGTTAAAGCGGACACAAGGACACGGGAGTTTATACTAGTTCGGCCCCTTCGATGAAGGTAAAAGCCTACGTCTAGTTGTGATGGAATTGATGGGGTTTCGATGACTAGGGAGCAAACAAGCTTCGCCTAGGCCTCGAGTTGTTGTTGTCTGCCTCAAACCGCCGCCAGGTCGTCCCCTTATATACATGGGTGACGCCCGTCGGTTTACAGAGTCCCGATGCCAGTTCATAGACGTATCCGGCTCGGTCTCTACTATTCCTAACTTACAATACGAGATACATATTGACGCCGGTTTATAGCTACTGGCGTGAACCGGCTATGGGCCATAGGCCCTCTGCTATTTACTTGGGCTTTAACATGTTCAACCACTAGTGAAGTTAACCCGGCCTACTCTGGCCGGTTTACCCCCTAGTGGTAATATCCCCAACAGTAGGCCCCAGATTGATTTGAACAGGTTCATGTCAATCCTTGGTAAAGAAACTTCGTCTTTTGCATCTTTGTGTTATCAGGTAAACCGCCGCGATGTCATCTTCTTTGATCATCGTGAACCGGCTTGACGTCACCTGTCATAAAATTATCCACATTATCTTTTGTTAATAGATCTGCAAGAATCGAGGCGGCAGCTCCGCTTCCAAGCCCACGACTCCTTGATTTTCGCGCCTGACACATGTCCCTTGCCTTATAAATAGGCCCGAGGGGTCTTTTCTTTTCTTTTTCCCTTCGTTCCTTTCTTCTTCGTCTTCCTTGCCCCGCCCTGCTTCAGAGCTCCGCCGCCGCCGTCGACCTCAGCATCATCCTTGGCCGCTGCATCAACCTGAGCATACTAGAGTACTGCGGCGACCTTCCTTTTCTTCCACAGCTCTGGTAAGTCTTCTTTCCTTCCCCCCGTAGATCTGTTCTAGGGTTCTTGTGTTCTTCCGCGTTTGTCAGATGCTTCTCATTCTTATAGCAATCTTCAGATAAACCTGTAAATCTTGGATCCATGTAACGACAGTTTCTACCATCCGTTTGTCCTTACTCCACTCAGGGCCATAGATCGATCTGTATCTTTGCTCATGGATTCAGCATCTGCTTCTTTTTAAGTTTTGAATATTCACTTCTTTTTCTGAACATGCTCCAGATCCGATAACTGTTAAGCAATATTGTGAAACCTGTTTTCACCACAGTTCTGATTCTGCATCATCTTCAAACCGGGCGGTTTAATTTTGTAGAAAAAATCGATAACTCGGCATATACCATTAGACCCATTACTGAACCGCCAGTGATTTTAGCTAAATAGTGCCGCTTTGCAGAACTCCGGTTTATAAATAACTTCCTCCGGTTTAATACTGAATACATTGTATATATCTTTCCAACATATCTTTGAACCGGTATAAATATTCTGCAGACTGTACCATGGCCAAGACAGTATATGAGCGCAACTGGGTCGCTTCTCGAGTGGCCGAAACGCAGCTCGAGAACTTAGTCCAAATTGGCACATTGGGCAAAAAGGATGTCATTCACTAGAGGGTCCCCAGCCCGAAAAGTGTTCCGGATCCCAAGAATGGAGAAGTTGTTGTTTTTGCCGACCATCTGGCCCGGGGCTTCAGTCCACCCGGCTCAAAGTTTTACCGGGATGTCTTGGCTGACTTCAAATTGCATCCACAAGATATTGGCCCTAACTCCGTAACCAATATCTGTCACTTCCAAGTGCTTTGTGAGGTGTTCTTTCAAGAGGAGCCCTCAGTTGAACTATTCAGAGACTGTTTCCATCTAAACCGCCGCACCGAATCTTCAGACGGCCCCAACAAAGAACTAGGCGGCATGGCGATTTAAAAGAGAAAAGAAGTTACTTATCCTCACGCCAAACTGCACAACCATCCCAAAGAATGGAATGCAACATGGTTCTACTGCAAAGATACTTCGCCTGATGGAGAAAATCCCTTGCCGGGTTACTGTCCGGAACGGTTAAGCAATACACATCCCCTCCCTCACAGACGGACTGCGAGGGAGAGAAGCAAATATGCTCCTCAATTATCCAAGCTCCGGGCCTTCATGGCTAATGGGCTGACCGGAGTTGACCATGCCCGCTTCTGGATATCTTGGAGTGTACTACCCTTAAGCCGGCGCTCCGGTTTGATGTGTGAATACACGGAAGACTTAAAAGACCCGCTACGGCACATTGAATTCCAGTTGTCAGACGATGAAGTCACCGAGGCTGTTAAGAAGATGTTGAATGAACCTGAGACTGCCTGCGCTCAAACCGGCCTTCTTCCTTTCTCTGCCAAGAACAAACCGCCAGCTGTAAGCCTCATATAATATATCTTTATGAAATCTTGCCATGTTCTTAAATACCCTCTGTTAACTTTAACGCCTTTCAAACAGGGTGATGATCCATTTTGGAGCAAAAAGAATCCTCAGGAGAAACCGGAGATGGTAATCCGACCCAAGACCCGAGTTGTGAAGAAACCGGCCAACCGAAAGAGAACCACTGCCTCCTCCGATCCTCCAGCTGATGACGATGTGGGTAATCCGGACCTTGAGGTAGAACTTGACCCACTTGGTTTACTTTTCACACGCCTTATTGACAATAATTATTGTCGATGAAGCCGAGGTCGGTCATGCTAACGTCAGAGAGAGGTAATCACTCTTTCTTCTGATTCAAATCCTTTACCTTCACTAAAAATCCGTCGGGCAAACCGGAAAGTGAAATTCTCTCATCCCCTTGCTTACTTGGACTGAAACTTTCTTATGAAGACACAACAGCATGAAGCTCGCCGCACAACCCGCCATAGCGGTCAGGTAGTTACCTCCGCCGATTTACCGAACAGTCCGGTTCGGAAACGCCGTTCAGAGGTCTCTAACTGTTTCGTCAAAGCTTATCCTAAAGAGGGTTGTTTTCGGCAACCTCTTAATCCCTCTAACTCTGATTATCAGGGCACTTCTGATTCTTCTTCCGGCGAGTCTTCGGCCACCCAGCTCCCACCACTTAAGATTGTGCTTGGGTGAGCCGTTTTACTGATAATTCTGCTTGATATAGTACTTTCCATATTTACTGGATTCATCCATTTTTTCACTTTCAGGACCAAGCCTAGAGCCAGCAAAAAAGCTCGTCTAGACAAAGCGGCGGAAGAAGATGACACTCCTCAACCGGCCAGAACAATAGATCCGGAAGAACCTATCCATGATGATGTGATGAACGACCCACCACCGCAAGACCATGATGTTGTTGCTGAAGATGTGCATGTTGATACCTCAGGCCCTGTTAATCAACCCACGAGCCTTGTCCAAATTGACAAGACAACGAGCCCTTCCAACCGCACGGACAATCCGGCGACCCCAATGCGAACCGGCGAAGCCAAGGATGATGATGTCATTATTACTGGCTTTGGTCATTCTGATCCGGGCAATCCCGTCGTCTTGTCCAAGCACACCGCCAAAGATGAATTTGCAGCCTTTGGTAAAGGCAAATGGAACACAGATTTAGCCGCTTTTGCTACTCTGGACCCTCAGGAGCTTTATTCCGGCTATCTGAATCGGCTATATACCAGCCGTGATTGTGAAGCTAGCTTGGTAAAAATGATGAAGGATAAATATGAGGTAAATTTCATGCGACTCTCCTTGCGCATTTCAATCTGTCAACTCCAATAGCCCCCAAGTGACGGTTTTAAGATAGTAACTTTAACCAGGACTTTCCAAATTGAACTATTGCTGAGTAAAGCTTTATGTTGAGGCTGTAGCCCCCAAGGGCCGATTTAACTTAAGTAAGCTAAACCGGGACTTTGCAGAGTAATAATGCCAGTGTCACCAGAAGATAGAGCAAATACACATTAGCCCCCAAGTGCCAAGTTGAATACTTGTATTGATCTTGGGACTTATATGAAAATTGTAGGATAAAAAGCAAATATGCATTAGCCCCAAAGTACCAAGGGCCTAACCTGTATGTGGTTGGTACTTCAATTCTGCATCATAATCTTTAATCAATGACTTGTGTGCAGGGTGACCTGAGTAAGAAAGAAAGCCAAGTTGCTGATCTTCAAGAAAACCTGAAATCTCAACAGACTGAAACCTCCAAAGCCAAAGACGAATTAACCAGCGCTTTAAGCGTCATGGAAAATCTTAGAGGATTTCAACAAGGAACGGGCAGATTGGGCCAATGAAAAGGTTGTTTTACTTCAAAGGGCAGAAAAGGCTGAAGCTGCACTCAAACCGGTGGTAGACGAGCTGACCAGCGTAAAGCGTCAAGTGCATGCCATGACCGCTGCCGTCTTTGGTAAGCATTTTTATGTTCTGCAGTAATGATGTCTCCTCATATTGTAGCCAGTTTACCAACCCTTTGAATGATTCAGGGACACATATTGGCCACTTGGGATCAGACGTGCGGAAGAAACTGAAAGCCGCCTATACATTGATAGAACAACTGTATACAGGCGCGCAACGGATCATCAACACTGCTTCTCACAACAACCCGGCCCCGACCTTGATTCAGGACACCATCAAGAGGTTGTCAATGCTTCCTGCCCGGATTGAAGAATTGAAGAAATTTGCTGCCAGAACCGGCGCTATAAACGCCTTAATCCGGGCAAAAGCATGGGTTCCAGACTTTGATCCTGTTGAAGCGGCCCAAGGCTTCCCAAGTGTGAAGGAGGACGGGACATAATTCAGTGAAGAGGATCTCCGAGCTATAAACCGGGAAGTGCGCCCTCTGGCTTGTCAATTGGCTGAAGAGGCAAATTTGTCCCACTATCAAGCTCAATATGCTGATCAAAATAAACCTCTACAAGAAATTTGTCAACTTGTGACCTTGACTATTGGTCACTGAAAGGTCATGGTTTTTCATTTGCGACCTTTTGTGACCAAAAAGAGAAGGTCAAAAGCTAGCGGTCGTAAACTGACTATAGCGACCTTTCTTCTGGAATGGTCGAAGACGTTTATGACCAAAATATGTCCACTGTGGCGTTTTGGTGACTAGCAACCTCCCCAGGCCACGTAGGCATCCAGCGTGGCAAGCTGATGTGGCACAAGATTCAGCCCGGTCCAATTAGGTTTTCTACATGGGCCTAGTCAAACAATTCGGCCTTTTGTATATATTTTTTCCATCAATTTTTTGGTCGGGCTCATGGGCCAGGCCCAATATGGCTGCCATTTTTATTGTTGGGTCGTGGCCATTTTGTCAAAATAATTTCATTTCATTTTTTTATTAAATGGGTCCACTAGTCAGATGGGTCCCAATTGTCAGGTTGATTTCATTTGTCATGTTGTGGTAAGTGGGTCCCATCTATCAGACTCATATTCTTCGTATTTCAAGCAGTATTTAGATTGGCAGAGACAAAAGACACACATAATACTTAAACAAGAGCAACCAGATCACATAATACAAGCTCTATCTGTGCCACTACAAAGGGCCTTGTGTAATACAATACTTTACAATCTCTACAAGTGTAACAAGCTCTACAATTGTAATACAGTACTGCTTCACAAGCTCCTGTCATGAAGAACATACTCGACTCTCGTATTTCTAAGCAACTTCAATAGGACAAAAATTTCGGTAGTCAGGGCTGGGACCATAGTCAGATGAACAACAACCGGACTCGCTCGACGACGATAGCCAGGGCTAGGAACAAACAAAACAGCAACATGGCTTCCTCTATCATCCTGTTACATGAATCAGAGAAGATTGAGAAAATCTGGGGCAAATATATTATGAACAGACCATTCAAGAAAAGGACATTTATTTAGAATGATAACACAAATTCAGCTAGTACCATGCTTTTTGTTGTCGATCTAGTTAAAATGAGATGCTAGCTCATATAAGAAACAGAGACACAATATGAATATCCATGGCACAGGTTGTGCAAAAAACTGCACTACAACACATTGCACCTAAAACAAAATACCAACATCAACTTGTCAAATTTTAAGCACCAGCAGAATAGATCTAACAAACCAGACCATGATCATCATGCATCAGGATTCATGGTTCTAGCAGAAAAGTAAAAAGATGGACATACATGCATCAAGCATACCAACTACTACAATAAGAGGTCCAGATGCTCCAAGAACTGGAGGGAGCATACCAACTACTACAATAAGAGGTCTATAGGTCCAGATTCTGGAGGATGAGCTTGCTATATCCATTGTACCTGGGTCATATTTAGGTACACAATTAGCTAATATGTCAACATTTAGTTACCATGAACATAAAACAACAAACTCGGATAAGCATTTGCAGTATAGTACAGAATGTATCACTATAGCTTTGGGAAATAGTTAAGTCTTGTGGGTATCTAGGTTACTTGCATATGGCCAACACTAACCAGTATGAGTTCGTTCAATAACTAAAAAGTACTCAATAGTTGACAAGGTATAGTTTACACATATAAAACGAAGATTCAGCAAAGGCATGTTCATAAAACAGCGAAAACAATGGTATCTGGTATACCGCCATGCATGAGCACTTCTTACCACTTATATTCATCATCACGGCAACCTATAACCACCTACGCTCATTGTTACAAATCTATGCATAGTTCAAAAAAAATGACCTGATCTTATCTACTTCAGATCTACTTCAAATCTATGCACACTTCAGATCTACTTGAATTGCTATAGGTGTTATGTACAGTTAGTTTGAATTACTCATGGTATATAAATAACAGAAAATTGACCAAAAGACTAGCAGTTATATCAGCTTCCAGTGGTTTACTGATGGCAGGAAATAAAGTCGTAAAGGTCAGGGTAAAATCATAAGTAATCCCAAACAACTAATAACTGAGCTAATGCCAGTTAAAGCAACTTCCCAGAATTACTATTGAGCAAGTTATCATAAAGAACACTAGTCCGATTAGTAACTATTATATTAATTTAAGTTACAGAAAAACAAATACAGAATGTAACCAGAGAAACAAACGACTGTCACGTACAGTGTGCAAATTCCAAGGGAGGATAAACAGGTATCATTTAAGATAAGTATTATGTACTACGTTTTACAACGATCGCAGAAGGCAGTATCGAATGGTGATGCAAACGAGTAAATAGAAACGTGGTGTCGATAACTCTGCTCTGCAGCAGCAAAGATGGCTAAGATTAGCCCAAGTTAATTCCAAGCTAATAGATTTAGCCCAAGTTTGTGTGTGTGTGTGTGTGTGTGTGTGTGTGTGTCCGTGCGCGCTCCAAGTATAAACAAGTGCAAGCAAAGAGTAGTGCACTATTGATGCAAGCAAGCAGTATACACCAAATTATAATTAACTGAAAATGTTTCAGTTAATTACTCCTTCAAGCAAACAAGAGCATATTTGAAGGTGCAACAAGTCTCAGAAAAGTCACACATTTCTAGCCATGGCAACACTCCTAGAGAATAGTAACACATGATCATGTGCTATAGATATTGTGTTCATGGCTTCGGTCGAACTTGCGCATATGGCTTCACCTTCTGAATCAAGGGTGTAGGTCCTGGCTGGATTCTGTGGTGTGCCTCTATGGTCAATGCAAGCTGCAGAGAAAGAAAGAAAAAAGTGAGATGTGGCTCTTTAGACCAAGAGGTTCAGACAACAAAGGTGAGAACTAGGAACGTGCCATGTATCTTTCAAATGTAAACAATTATCAGTGCCAATCATCCACTGCTGACAAACCTAGATAGAAGGTAATAAACTTGTGTATTCTGTAAAGTGGCTCATTCCAATCATAATTGTACCATGGCATAGAAAACAATTCCGTGACCTCACTGCTACAAATTAACTTGATGTTGTTCTGCTACTAGACCATTCAAGCTCATGGCCGGATCGACCAGAATCAGAACACAATAAACATACAAAACATATGTGGAAATGAGTTTCTATTCAAAACAACAAATATCCCTAAATGAACAGACCTCGGAACCACTATTCTGACATGGTAGAGAACTATCTGTAAGCAGACTCACATTCCCACATATGTATTCATCTGCCAACCACTCTTGAGAAATAACAAATAAGTTGAGATTTTGCAAGTTCAAGTCACAAATACCTTAATATCTCACATGCGTCAGTTTACAGAACCTAGAATTACCAGGTATTTTAATAACAATACTTACTGGTACTACCAGATTAAATGAATCTTTCGTTCCTAATTGTCAACCCTATAAACAACTCTACAGCAGCATAGATAACGTCGCCACCATCCATCACACAGAAACTGGATGACTTGCAGCAATACCAATCGAGCCACCTGAAAGGGACACACAAACCGAAGCCCAACTCAGTTGAGTCGTCGACAGATCGGCAGTCCCTTATTCAAAAAAGAATGCCACGAGAAGCCATCTAGAATTGTAAATAATAGACAAATACTAATTGTGTTGGGAGAAAGAGGCTGCCATGGATGGGAGGCGAGGGTACAAACAAGATCCCATCCATAACCCGTGGTCGTTTTCCACTTACAGAGTTAATCTAAAAGTGATGGTAAGGTAGAACTATGAGCGGCAGAGCAGATCTCTGTATTACACAAACAGACTATGAAACACATAGTCATGGGCGTCATACATCACCCGAGCAAATCCGAAATTAATCTAACATAGTCATGGATGGGAGGAGAGGACTGCAGGATCGATCAAAGAGGCCAAGAAACGTAACAAGATGACGCTCAAGAGGAGAAGAGGAAGGGGTGACCTTGGGAGGATGGGGTTACCCGGGCGTCAGCTATCTCCGTCGGCTGCCTTCCTTCCATCCCACATCAAGCTGCCTGGAAAGCCTGGGAAAACTGCAGCCAGACGTGGCTCTTCTTCAGCTCCTGGCCGGCCGCGGCGCCGCCAGCGAGCATCTCCCTAACGGGCGTCTTCGCCGTCCCGGCGGAGTAGAGGTTGCCCCCTAGCCCGCCCTGGATCTGCTCAAAGATGAATCACAGTTGTAGATCGCACCTTGTTAGCAGTTGCAGAAGCAGAGATGGCAGTGAGCGAGCGAGCGAGCATTTGGGCTTCCTCTTGTGACGACGGGGGCGAGGTCCGGCGTCTGCGCGGCGGCGCCGCCATGGAGCGGCGTCGTTGTCATCCCGGCTAGCCGCGCCTCGTCGGCGACGAGGATCTCGGCCGTCATGGCTCCCGCGTCCTGGCGGGCACCGCCGCGCCACAGAGGCCGGCGTAGGGGAGCCGGAGTGGCACGCCGCGCAGTCGTTCTGCAAGAACACCTTGGCCCCACGCTGCGCCTGCGAGTCCATCACAACCCCCACGAGATGCTTAGAATAAGAGGTGAGTGAATGTTGGTGGCTGGTGTGGCGTGCTTACGCGTCGCTCGGCCATGGGTAGACCAGGCACGCGACCCCCGTCGGCGCGGCCTCCATGGGGGCGGATGCGGTGAGGCCGGCGAGCGCGACCCCGGCGTGGTCAGCGACGCGGAAGACCTTGCGCTGGTGCGAGGAGAGCTCGTTGGCGGCGGCGAGGTCGAGGACACGGATTCAGGTCGACGATGGCGGCGTGGATCTGGGCGCTTGACCGAACTCCTTGCCGGCTTTCCCTCCCTTCTGTTCCCTTTCTTCTCTTCCTTGGGAGAGGAAGGAGAATGTGGGGGCGGCGGCGCGGGGGGAGGGGGAGGGGTAGGGTGAGATGGCCGGCGGCAGGGCTCGGGGCGGATCAGCGATGTGGGAGACGAGGGGAGAGATCGGGGTGGCGGCGGCAATGTGGGAGACGAGGGGAGGGTCGGGGTGGGTGGCAGATCTGGAGCCCTAGGGTTCCTGGGGTGAGAAGGTGAGGGAGTTTTCTTTTTTCTTTTTTTTTGAGACAAAGAGGGGGGTGAGGGAGAAAGGGCTGCCGTCGGATCCGAGAGCATCCGACGGTGTTTGAGCATGATCCGTGTGACATGCCCATGGACCAATCAGAACCCAGTACAGGTTATGACCTTCTAAATTGGTCATAATCGACTAAAAATAAGGTGTTGAACCATATTTTTTTTCTAAAAAAGGTGTTAAATCATATTAACAGTTTTATGATATGATAAATTCAAAAAGAAACATTTTCATTGTGCACAAGGGTGCATGTTGGAATGCCAAACAATGTTGCCTAAGGAAATTTTCTTTTTCTTTGGACGAAAGAACCATTTTCCATTTTTTGAGTGCCGAAAAGAAGGTTTTTTTGTGAAGGACCTCCCAAATAATTGTTGCAAAATTGGACCAAATCATTTTTCTAACATACTAGGCCATATTTAATGCACAATTGACCAAATGGTTGGGTGTAAAAAGTTTTTATCCACCTCTGGTGAAAAAGACAAATTCCACTTGATTGGGTTGGAAGCGGGTCAAATTTGAACTGTAGCTGCCTCAGTAGTTTGCTCTTTATTTTTCCAAAAATAATTTATAGGTACATAAGTATCTATTTAATCAGAGAGAAACACCAAAAAATTCCAAGATTCAGCCACTAGCTAGGAACGGTCATTCCCGCCGTTTTGACCGCGTTTTGAAATGGGCATAAAAAATTCAAAAAAAAATCAAAAAATTTGGAAACCTTCGCATTGTGTCATTATATGTGGCCAAGTTCCCAGGAAAAATAATAAACTTGTAATACGGAAATTATTTTAAAAAAAGTGTTCTCAGAAACGAGCTATCACGTGTGGAGATCAATGGCTTTCAAGCCAAATGATCAATCTTATGGCCACATTCATGGCATAGTTTGTTCAAATGATCTCATATTGTGCACAAGGGTGCATATTGGAATGGAAAACAATGTTTCATAAGGAAATTTTCTTTTTCTTTGGACGAAAGAACCATTTTCCATTTTTTGAGTGCCCAAAAGGAGGTTTTTTTGTGAAGGACCTCCCAAATAATTGTTGCAAAATTGGACCAAATCATTTTTCTAAAATACTAGGCCATATTTAATTCACAATTGACCAAATGGTTGGGCGTCAAAAGTTTTGATCCACCTCTGGTGAAAAAGACAAATTCCTGCCGATTCAGCACGAAGCGGTTCAAATTTGAACTGCAGCTGCCTCATAGTTTGCTATTAATTTTTTCCAAAAATCATTTCTAGGTAAATAAGTATCTATTTAATCAAAAATACATGGTTTGATGGTGAGACATCGAGGTTTGGACGATGGCCGAGGGCCCCAACTCTAGAGGTGGTAAGCTCGCATGCCCGCGGCGTGGTCACCGAGTGACCGTAGCGTTGCCATGTGTTCTGGGCGGCCTAGGCATGTCTAGTGGGTTGGGCACTCCCCAGGTATGTGCTAGTTAGAAAATCACAACATAAGATTCTCACGAGGAGACCGATTGATGCTCAAACATGAATAAGCAGCCAAGTGTTTGATTTGCGGTACGGGAAATGCACATGGCTAATGGGCGTGAGTTTTGGCCGAGGATGATCAGTTACTAAGAAGACCGTCTTCACAAATTTTCACCTCAAAGGTGTAGCCTAGGTGGTACTTGCTTTACAAAGTACCACACTAGACATAAATACGAATGTTGAAGCTGGGCTCAAAATAATGAATGGATTGAGCTGGCATTTGGTGGAGGATGGTTATTTGGGCATAGGAAAGCACTGTAGAAAATGGATACCATTTGGACATGCCAAAGTGGTACTTCCTTCACAAGTGCTGCTCTGAACAGAATAGGAAAATGAATATTTTCGAACTATTTTTGAACTAGGCAAGAATGTTTTTGACATATTTGATGAAGATATGATCCAAAACATTTATGAGAATTTTTTGGGAACTTTAGGAATAACAGAAATATAGGTTGCTTCACAACCTAGGGCAAAAACTGCCACATGCACATGACACATAGGCAAAACTGATGAGATGGCGCCTAGTCATCACAACTCACCATAATCTACAAGGCTATGACCATCTATATTGGTCACTAACAACTAGAAATAAGGCAGCAGACTAGCACTGTTTGCTTTGTGACCATTTCATCTAAGGAAATTACGACCTTTCTGACCAAAATGGTCGCAATGGTTTAGGGTTTGGAGCCCCCCCGAACACCTTTTGACCAATTGGTCTGAAATGGTCATTGATCTATGACCAATTCTTCCAGGGTCACTGACAGAAGGTCACTAGTTGACATATTTCTTGTAGTGAACGTGTGGCTGCACCAGTTCCAGAAGCGGAAAATCTTGTCCCTCCAATCCGTAAGCATACTTACGCTCCTGACATTGAACCGTCCTTGCTGATTGACGCCGAAGCTATATTTCAAGCATTAATGGGAATCGACTGGACAACTATTGATTTCCAGCCGCTGGGTAGAGGAGCAGAAGCTGAAGCGACGCAGAATGATCTGCAACCATCAGAGCGAGCTGGCGACCAAGCATAAACCGGAAACCGGTTTATATTTGTTGTTTCATTATGATATGATGGAAAACAATTATCTTATCTGGGCACCATGTTGCCGTGTAATAGACTAGCTGCCACACATGATGCTGATATGCCTTCGTGCATACGTATTGCAACTTATGCTTCCTTTGAATCATCAATGTTAAACCGCTATCTGCAAAAAAAGTCTTAAAACGGCGCTGTGGTTGTACCACCAAACGGGTCATAATATAGATTGTATATGAAAAATCAAAGAAAACTTCTTAGATTTAAACATATAGATTGTATATGAAATCAAAGAAAACCACTGTCACAGGAGAACAGCTCCTGTGAATATAAGGTCGGGTTACCAAGTAACTGTTCCGTTTCATAGAAAAGACTAGCATAACCCCAAAATAGGATGTTAACAGAAAATAAAACAGGGCAAGATGTATCCGGATTAAGAATAGTCTGTGTTCCGTCAATTGACAGTCGAACCAGCTTATCAGTCGTTGGTATAAAAACACAACAAAACACATGCAAATAAGAGAAATATAGCTCAAGCAAAGACAAACAAAATTATTTGCAAAAAAGAGGCTATTTGAGCCGATCAAGCGGCATAACCGTGGTCGGACATGGCCAAGCCCCCGACTGGCGTAGCTATGGTTCAAGTCAGCCAAGGTCTCCAAATGATGTAGTGGCATGACGTCGATCAAGAGGTGTAGCGATGGTTCGGGTTCGACCAAGCCCCCGAGTGATTTTGTTGCCTTAGGCCGATCAAGAGGCGTGACTAGTTCAGACATGACCAAGTCCCCAAGTGATCTTGTGGCTTTCGCCGGTCTAAAGGTCTTGCATTCACTACTAGGAAAAGGCCTACTAATGGCGCACCAGTTTTGCCTACTAATGGCGCACTACCGGTAAGCCATTAGTAGCACGCCATTAGAATTTTTTACTAATGGCGCACCACTGGTGCGCCATTAGGATCTGGTATACTAATGGCGCACTGGCAAAGGCGCCATTAGTATGTAACTCCATGCGCCATTAGTATGCCTCCCGAGGGCCATATGTAACCATGTGCTTTGTCACACTAATGGCGACTCTGCCTTGATGCGCCATTAGTATCCTTTGGCATACTAATGGCGCACTCTATGATGCGCCATTAGTATGAATATTTGTTTTTTGCTTTTCTGATTTTTGCACAGATTACAAAATATATTATTGGACAGAATATAGACAAGAGCACACAGCAACATCAGATTCATCGAATACAATAGAAGATTAGTCTCCGAATACAATTCATCATATTAGTCTCCGAATTCAAAAGACCGAACAAAGATAAAACATTACAAGTCTCAAGACCGCGAGTATCGAGTTTGTCTTCACATTAAAAGTCGATATCGATCATCTAAAGTACCATCATCAGTGTGTGCGCCGCCATCATCAGTGGTGGCATCCTCGGCGGCACCATCAGTGGTGTCATCCCCGACGCCACTAGGGGTTGTGTAATCAGGATCGGTGTCTTCCGCGGCGTCCTCATAGCGGTGAGGTTGTTCCTCCATCTCCTGGGACAGCTCCCAGAATTGCTTGCCGCCCGAACCACCGGCCTCATCGTTGTGGGCCATGTTTCGCTCTAAATAGGAAAAAAGTTTGGTCAAAAAGTTGGTTATTGTCAAGGAACAAGATCATGGTCTCATCATTTAGGGTTTGTCGACACCGAGGCACCCTAAAAGCCTAAGCTTTCATCATTTAGGGTTTGTCGACGCTGAGGCACCCTAAAAGCCTAAGTGTACATCATTTAGGTTCTCATCGACACCGAGGCATCCGGGGCAGCCAAGTTAAGTTTTCATCATTTAGGGTTTATCGATGCCGAGGCACCCTAGGTTGGGCCTAATCACTTGGCACTAATCATTTGGCTCTATTGCCACCTATGTTGGCTTTATCATCTAGGGTTTATCGATGCTAAGGAGAATTCTAAGTTGGGCCTAATCACTTGGCTCTATTGCCACCTATGGTTTAATGCAGCAAGAATGGCGGGGTAGTTGATCCTACTTAACTAAGTACTAAGATACCCTGGCCCATGCATTAGTCGCAAGTACCCCATATGTCCTATTTTTAGCGAAGCCATGCTAAAATTCACGGAAAATTTCAGCATGACCTTTGCTGAAAATAGGACATATGGAGTACCCGAATTTGCCGGAACGGAAGTTAATCAACATTCCGACAAACTCAAGGGCCTCTCGGGGTACCTGCAAATTCATCACGACACGATGGTCGGAGACATGACCTTTGAAGTAGATGAATTTGAATGCTAAAGATCATTTTGAATGTCGTCTTGTAATGCAAAAGATTGCAAAAAAATACATCATTGAGATGTTATGCTTGATGTTTTGATCTTACAGAATGTTGTCTTGTAGTTGTTATGATCATTTAGTAGTTGTTGTGATCATACTGTTTTAACTGAATTTTGGTCAGAACTGAAGATGCTATTTTAACTGAATATTGCTTCAACTGAACCCATTTTAATTTTGTAGTTTATGAAGTTTTTGAAGTAGATGAATTTGAATGCTAAAGATTATTTTGATGCAGGCCCAAGGAACTCCGCCCGCTCCTGCAGGAGAAGAAGCTGTACACCTTTGTTGGCTTACGCATTGGAGGCGACAAGGAGAAGCTGAAGTTGTCTAGTTTGGAGATCAACCCCGACAAGTACGTCGACTTGCAGCGCAAATGGAGAGTTCCAAACAATGGAAAGAAGTGGCAGTCTTTGGCTGAGTTAGTAGCCAGCCTCATCCACCCATCCTACTCAAAAATGAAGCAGAAGATCGACAGGAATTCGGACCACCTAATATGGGGGGACAGCCCACTGCCAAACAAGCTCATCGAGTACGCCGCGAAAGATGCATACGTCACCTACGAGGCATGGAAGAAAATCAAAATCACCAAACAAGGTTTCGAGCTCTGGCAAGAGGCGGAGGATCATTGGGATGACCCCTACTACTGGGGATATTGAGTTGTTTGTGGTATTGGGATGACCCCTACTACTGTGTCTCAGTTTGTAGTTATGTGGTTGAACAAGTTTGCTTTTGTTATGTTGAACAAGTTTGCTTTTGTTATGTTGAACAAATTTGCTTTTGTAATGATGAACAAGTTTGCTTTGGTTGTCAGTTGACATCATCTCATCGCTGAGCATGGTTTAGTTTTACCTTTATCTATTTATTATTTAGGCAGAGATATTCAGTTAATTAACTGAATTTTACTGATGTTGTTGTTAACTGAATTTTACTAGTTAAAACACATTATAACTTGAGTGTAACTCAGGACAAGTTAAACTTAAGCTACAAGATACAAGTTGAACACACACCAGGCAGTTTTTATACTATTATCAGAAAAATATCTTCAGTGTAACTCAGGACAAGAAAAATCTCCACCAGAATAGGACTAGCATTTAAGAGTAATTTCCTCGATCAAACAAAGTTCAAACAAAAGCTGACAACAGTCTTTTAATTAAGAGCCAAGTCACAACACTCTTTGAAGTTCAAACAAAAATCGACAACACTTGTTTGATCTGTCTCCTCCAAGAAAGAGCCAAGTCAGTCTCACCCAACTAGGGAAACATCAGTTAGACCACTAGCAATTGGGAATACACAAGCTGGGGCTAGGTTTGTGCTCTAGCTAGGCAGTAAAACAGAGCATATAGAGGCATTGCCTGCCTCTGCTGCAAGTGGGGATGTGAGCAGGATTATCACAATTAGATCACTAATTTGCTGGAATCTTATTTACAATTTTCTTCAAACTAGTTACCACTCACTAGTACAATGTTTTCTAAACTGGTTGCCATCATCTCCCTTTTTATCATTTTGGTTATGTGAAATTAGTTGTAGTGAGTGGCCAAGCAACCACTAGCAATTTGTGCATAACAATTCCCGGTAGTTTTACCTGTAAGCCCCCCTCTTCTGGCAACCTAGTAAAAAAAATTATACTACACAGGAAGCATCTATTTTCATCTCTCTGTATAAAGGTTTAGCATTTGGCTGAATTGACTGAACGAGAAATGGGAAAAACTAACAACTCAAACAACAAATGTCATATATATGTTGGAAATTGCAGTGATAACTGATCGGCGTGTTCCATTTGTCAGTGGTATTTACAAACTAATTCTCTTCGTTTTCTTAGGGAAAAGTTGCTCTTTGCTTAACTACTAGCAAAATCATTGTGCATTGTTTTTTGTAATATTGTATCAGTTGATAAATGCTTGTGCCATCATGGCCCTAACTATACCCCAAAATGATGCCACTGCCGTTCGGCGCTACTGTTGGATTGAAATACTACAGCCGGAATCAACAGGATTATCGCTGATTTGCTGGACAAACAGAGTGTTTGCGAGAAGGAAGAGGGGAGAGGAGGCGGAGCTCACCGGGGAGGCGCAAGGAGGCCCTCATGACAGCTTAGTAGCAACATAGGTGCCCGAAGTTGAGGAAGACAACGGCGACCGAGGAAGAAGAGGTGAAGGGGGTGGAGGGTCGGCGCCGTGGCGCCACAGTTCCGTTCGCCGGCCCGGTGTTGAAGCAGATTCTGCCCGCCGCCTTGCCTGTCGCCTCGAGGGCTGGGAAGGCAAGGGAGGGGGTGGGTGGGTGCGGTGAAGACGAGGTAGGGGGTGGATTGGGAGCGGACGGTGATGGGGGCAGGGCAGGGGCTGACTGGGGGCGGCGACGGAGACGGAGGCGCGGGGGCGGTGGCGGCATGGGTCGGGCAGCAGCTGGGTTGATCTGGTGGCGAGGAGAGAGGGTAGAAGGGGATCTTGCGAGAGGGAGTGAGGATAGCTAGGGGGAAGGTTCTAATGGCGCACCGTCCAGTCGTGCGCCATAAGTATGACTATTCTAATGGCGCACCAACCCTCGGTGCGCCATAAGTTTTAATCTAGCCCACTAACCATATCTACAACCTAACCCTATCTACAACAGAACCCTTCCACTAGCCCGACTAGTCAGCACGCAGCACACACACCAGGAGGTCCTGTGTTCGATTCCCAGGCTCCCCAATATTTTTTTATGCATTTTATATGTTGTTTTTTATATTTATTTGTGTTTAAATATGTTCAAACTTGTCTAAATCATAACAGTAATATTTTTTTATAAAAACAGTAATAATTTTTTTTAAAATATTTTCAAATTTCTTACTTGAAAATATCATCGGCGGCGGCGGTGGAGCGGGGGAAGCATTGGTCCACTTGGGAAGCCAGTACCCATTGCTCATTTTTCGCGGTGACGTTATAGCGCCATGATCTTGGATTTGGCCCGGGTATAAACACGACTGGGCTTTGGCATAGTCTTAATTAGTAGGTTTGCAAAAAAGTAAAAAAAATTATATACTAATGGCGCACTGTCTTGGTCGTGCGCCAATACAAGTTATAAAGAGTAAATGCGCACATTTCCAACCCAGCCCCAATAGTTTGTATGGAAAAAATGGAAAAAAATAAAAATTATTGGCGCACCCTGAGCAAGGTGCGCCATTAGTGTCTTCCACACTAATGGCGCACGAGCAACCGGTGCGCCATTAGTATATAGTACTGGCGCACTACTTACCTGGTGCACCATTAGAATCAGTCCTATCTATAGCCCTTTTCCTAGTAGTGATTGGTTAGGATACGACCAAGCCCCCTAGAGACATGATACAAAGCTTGCTTGAAAAAGATAACTTAAGGGGTAAACCGGAGGTCGCTTTAAGATGAAAACTCCGCGTAAACAGAGACGCCGCTTTAGCTAGGGCTCCGGTTTATTGTATTGATCATAATATATACATTGTCGTAATATGTACATAAACAGAGCCTATGGCTCATGTATAGTAAGGCCGAAGATGAGCTATGTTCCAGGGCCTGTTGGTCTCCTCCTCTGATGTGCGTGAGTCTTTATGCTCTCGAACATCGATCAGATAGGACGACCCGTTGTGCAGGTTCTTGCTGACCACGAAAGGTCCCTCCCAAGGTGGGGATAACTTGTGCATATCATTCTGGTCTTGGATGAGTCGAAGCACCAGATCTCCTTCTTGAAAGGTTCTGGTTTTAACTCGGCGACCGTGATATCGACGAAGATCCTGCTGGTAAATCGCCGAACGGGCGGCGGCGACGTCACGCTCCTCGTCCAACAGGTCCAAAGCATCTTGCCGTGCTTCCTCATTGTCAGCTTCAACATACGCCGCTACACGAGGTGAATTGTGACGGATATTACTTGGGAGGACCGCCTCCGCTCCGTAGACCATGAAGAACGGTGTGTATCCTGTTGATCTGTTGGGCGTGGTGTTGATACTCCATAACACAGATGGTAACTCCTCCACCCAACATCCCGGCGTTCGTTGTAAAGGAACCATAAGCCGGGGCTTGATGCCTCGTAAGATCTCTTGGTTAGCCCTCTCTGCTTGGCCATTGGACTGTGGATGAGCTACTGATGATACGTCAAGCCGGATGTGCTCACGCTCACAAAACTCCTTCATAGCACCCTTGGACAAGTTGGTACCATTATCAGTAATGATACTGTGCGGAAAGCCAAACCGGAAAATCACCTTTTTAATGAATTGAACCGCCGTGGCTGCATCACACTTGCTCACGGGCTCGCTTCAACCCACTTTGTAAACTTGTCCATCGCCACCAAAAGGTGGGTCTTCTTGTCTTTGGACCTTTTGAAGGGTCCAACCATATCCAACCCCAAGTCGCAAAGCGGCCAAGTAATTGGAATCATCCTCAATTCTTGAGCCGGCATATGAGCACGCCTTGAAAATTTCTGACAGCCATCACATCGTCTTAGCAGGTCCTCCGCATCAGCATGAGCAGTCAACCAGTAAAAACCGTGACGAACGCCTTAGCTACCAGAGACTTTGATCCGGCATGGTGACCACAATCCCCTTCATGGATTTCACGCAAAATTTCACAACCTTCCTCAGGGGACACACAGCGCTGAAACGCTCCTGATACGCTGCAATGATGTAACTCGCCATTGGTAATGGTCATGGACTTGGATCGTCGGACTATCTGCCTGGCCATAGTCTCGTCCTCTGGTAACTCGCCCCGGTTCATGTACGCAAGATAAGGAACTGTCCAATCTGGTATAACATGTAGGGCTGCCACCAACTGAGCCTCCGGATCAGGAATAGCCAAATCCTCTTCACCAGGGAGCTTGACAGACGGGTTATGCAGGACATCTAAAAAGACGTTAGGCGGGACCAGTTCTGGGGAGAGCCCGGCCGGTTTAAGGCGTCCGCCGCCCGTTCTTCCGTCATCCACATGATCCACCTGGTAACCCTTAAAGTGGCCCGCAACAATATCCACCTCACGACGATAAGCTGCCATGAGCGGATCCTTGGAATCCCAAGTGCCAGAAACTTGTTGGGCCACCAGGTCCGAGTCACCGAAGCATTTAACCCGGCTGAGATTCATCTCCTTTGCCATCCGGAGACCATGAAGCAAAGCTTCATACTCAGCTGCATTGTTAGTACAAGGGAACATTAAGCGGAGAACGTAACATAACTTATCATCTCGTGGGGAAGTTAATATGACTCCAGCCCCCGAGCCCTCCAATTGCCTGGATCCATCAAAATGGATAGTCCAATAAGTGTGATCCGGCTTCTCTTCAGGTGCTTGTAGCTCCGTCCAGTCATTGATGAAATCAACAAGTGCTTGAGACTTGACCGCTGTCCGAGGTACGTATCGCAAACCGTGCGGCCCAAGCTCTATAGCCCACTTGGCAATCTGGCCAGTCGCCTCCCTGTTCTGAATTATATCTCCCAAAGGAGCAGAGCTAACCACTGTGATAGGATATCCTTGGAAGTATTGTTTAAGATTCCGGCTCGTCATGAAAACCCCATACACCAGCTTTTGCCAATGCGGGTACCTTTGCTTGGACTCAATAAGTACCTCGCTGATATAGTAAACCGGACGTTGAACCGGATACTCCTTGCCCGCCTCTTTGCGCTCCACTACAATAGCCACGCTGACTGCACGAGTATTAGCCACTTCATATAGTAGTAACGGTTCCTTGTCAATCGGAGCTGCAACAACGAGTGGATTGGCTAATTGCCGCTTTAAGTCCTCAAATGCTTCATCAGCAGCCGAACTCCAGACGAATTGATCCGTCTTCTTCAGCATCTGGTACAAGGGGATCGCCTTCTCACCGAGGCGGCTGATAAACCGGCTTAACGCGGCAATCGGTCCTGCCAAGCGCTGAACGTTGTTGATAAACTTTGGTTTCGCCAGGGAGGTGATAGCTGTGATCTTCTCCGGATTAGCTTCAATCCCCCTGTTGGACACAAGAAAACCCAATAGTTTGCCTGCCGGTACACCAAAAACGCATTTGGCCGGGTTGAGCATCCTCTTGTAAGTTCGTAGGTTATCTAAGGTTTCTTTCAAATCGTCAATCAGCGTCTCCTTATCCCTTGACTTGACCACAATATCATCCACATAGGCATGCACATTACGGCCGATCTGTTTGTGAAGGCAATCCTATACACACTGTTGATAAGTTGCATGGGCGCTGTTGAGCCCAAAAGGCATAGATACATAGCAGAAGGCCCCAAAGGGAGTTATGAATGTTGTCTTCTCTTGGTCCTTAACTGTCATCTTGATCTGATGATAACCAGAATATACATCCAGAAAACTCAAACGCTCACATCCCGCGGTGGCATCGATAATCTGGTCAATGCGGAGGAGGGCAAAGGGGTCTGCTGGACAGGCTTCGTTAAGGTCTGTGTAATCCACACACATGCGCCAAGTGCCATTTTTCTTAAGAACCAGCATCGGATTAGCAAGACATTCTGGATGGAAGACTTCAACAATAAAACCGGCCGCTAAGAGCCTGGCCACCTCCTTCGTCCCGTGCTTTGGACTGGGCTGGTTCAACAAATAGTTTAGGCGATCCGGGTTAGGATTCGGAGCTCCACCGCGATTCGCCGCTTTACCCTTGCGTCGCTGACCCTTGTCCTGCGCGTTAGTATTAGCCACAAAATCATCCGTTTTACGTTTGCCTCCGTACCCATGACCTGCCGCGTTGTGTTGCGGACCCTTGGAGTTGCTGTTCTTTTTTCCCTTCCCTGCCTTGTCATCCTCAGACTCGGGATCCTTGGTACTATCAGAATCAGCATACTTCACTAAAGCTCCCATGAGGGTACCCATGTAGTTACAAAAACGCTTCATTCGTCCCAATTTTAACTTCAGAGGCGTAAACGGCGGTTGCCTTCGGGGTTATAATCGCAGAATCAGCGTTGATACGGTCTGACGAGTGCAAAATTTCTGAGACACGGTGTACCCAATGGGTTGTTGACTCTCCTTCCTCCTGGACATAGGCCGCTAAGTCCACTATTGACATGGGCTGTTTACAGGTATCCTTAAAATGTTGTATAAACCGGGCTCACAACTGGGCCCATGAGCTGATAGAATTGGGCCGCAAGCCTTTTAACCAGGTACGAGCCGTCCCTTCAAGCATCGTGGTAAAGTACTTTGCACACGTGGCCTCATCCACATCTAGCATCTCCATGGCCATCTCGTAACTCTCTGCCCATGCTTCTGGAGACAAATCGGCAGTGTAATTTGGTACTTTGCGCGGACCCTTGAAGTCTTTAGGTAAGCGCACATTGCGTAGAGCGGGGATGAGACAAGGCACCCCCAAGGAGCTAGAAGTGACTCCTGGCTCGACTGAAATAGTGGGACGAACCGGCGTAAGTTGACGTGGCTCGTCTTGTGCTGCTAATCCGGCCTCCCTGTGTGCCCGGGCCCTGTCTACCACTTCTTGACCATCGCGAAGACTGCCTGCTGGGTTATTGCTGCAGGCCGCTTCACGGTTCCGTGCGTTGCTTGATACGGCCGGCTCCTACACACGCCTGTTGTAGCTCCGACTTGGACGAGGGGTCGAGTGAATCCGGTCACGGCTGTATGAGTATGCCTCCTGTTGAATCAAAGCAGTCCGAAGGAGCTCCTTGACCCGGCGTGTCTCCACCGCCTGCGGGGAATCACCTTCGATCGGGATGGCCTCCAGTCGTGAAGCGGCTGCGACAAGATTGTCAATAGGATTGGAATAATGACCCGGAGGTGTCTGGACCGGCTGAGGTACGATATTGTTCTGTCGAGGAGGTTCCATTAGGCGAGGTTGGACCGGTGCGCCTGGCCCCGGCACCTCCGCCCGGTTTACCTCTGGCGGATTACTGGTTCCTGCTCCTGGGGTGTGAAAGAGGTGTCTGGGGTCGAAAACCGAAGGCAAGCGGGACCTGTGCTTCCGCTTCAAGACCTCATGCGACGGGTTCTGATCCAGCATAAGCTTATAGGCCTGGGCGTCTAAAGCGGCCCGCTCTGCGGCCATCCTGTCGTTCTCAGCTGCCAGATCAGCCTTGGCCTGAGCGATCTGCTCTCTCACCTTTGCAATTTCTGTGTTGTGGGCATCCTGATTCGCCGGGTTGGCCTCTGCCATGAGCACAGCTAGCGCATCAAACAGATCAGATAAGACTTGAGCCGGCGGGCGCACAGGACCTCCTGCCCCGGCTGCCGCCGCCGCTGACGATCCGGAGAACATTGCTGCTGCGGTCGAAGAGTGGATCGCCGCTTGTGTACCGGCCATGAATATTCCAACCCGGTTGGGCAGATCGGAGGGGTCCGGAATACTGTCGCCGTCGAAAAAGCCCCCAATCCGGTCATCTTGTAATTGATACAGCGATTCGGTTTCTCCGGTTGAGGACTCGTCGCCGGAATAGACGACGGTCTCGCTACCATATCCCGATACGTCCTCATACTCTCCTCCGTGGATGACCCCCACGAAGGCACGCTTCACGGCTGGTTTAACCTGGGTAGATCTCGCACGCTGAGCCGTCTCGACGAGGTCGGTGCAGATGTCCGGCTCAGGACCCGGTTCACCGATCTTGCCGATGAATACGTGTATGCCCCCAAAGGGGGCCCGGTACCCGTACTCAATTGAGCCGGCCTTGGGGCCCCATCCTGCATCGTCAATGTAGAGCTTGCCATGGCGACTCTTGGTCATCCGGCCCACAGCATAGCCCTTGAGTCCTTCAAACTTGCCCTCCAAGAAACTCAAACCATCGTGCGATTGCCCCACGGTGGGCGCCAACTGTCGTGGTTTTGTCACGGCAGATGTTCTCGTGAAAGGACTTAGTCGTGGAGCCATCGCTACGCGTTAACTTGAAGGGGTTAAAGCGGACACAAGGACACGGGAGTTTATACTAGTTCGGCCCCGTCGATGAAGGTAAAAGCCTACGTCTAGTTGTGATGGAATTGATGGGGTTTCGATTACTAGGGAGCAAACAAGCTTTGCCTAGGCCTCGAGTTGTTGTTGTCTGCCTCAAACCGCTACCGGGTCGTCCCCTTATATACATGGGTGACGCCCGTCGGTTTACAGAGTCCCGATGCCGGTTCATAGACGTATCCGGCTCGGTCTCTACTATTCCTAACTTACAACACAAGATACATATTGACGCCGGTTTATAGCTACTGGCGTGAACCGGCTATGGGCCATAGGCCCTCTGCTATCTACTTGGGCTTTAACATGTTCAACCACTGGTGAAGTTAACCCGGCCTACTCTGGCCGGTTTACCCCCTAGTGGTAATATCCCCAACACATACCGAGGAAGCGAAAACCCGTGAAGCCCCAAACCCTCCTCTGTTGACCACCCAGCTGGAGCCTCTTCCCCGACGACGTCGTCCAAAAGAACACCTCGACGTCCCTCATCCACCATACTAGATGAGGATACGTCATCGATCTCATCGCCCCGCCTATTCAGCCACCCCGTCCTCCACCTCCAAGGAGCTGCCCTGATGTTCCCCTCGTCTTTCACGCCACCTCCATTCCCACAGCACCGTCTTCACCTGCACCACCGGAAGAGCATCATCATCACCGTTTCCTCGGATGAAGCTGAGGCCTCATCGGCGCCACCAAAGAGGTTGTACACTAATCGCCACATTTTCTTCTTGATTCGATCTCACGGTGCTGCCGACGCTCGGTCCCGAGCCGACACGGCACGAATCCATCCACGGCGGCGTCGCCGGCCACTTCCTCCACGGCGTCGCTCCCTCGGCGGCGACGTCCACATCAGTAGGAGCTGCTACTGCTTTAGCTCTTACTCGTGCTGTTGCTCTGCTCTTGCTCTCGGTCCCCTGCTTGGCCTGCTCTGGCTCTTGCTCTTGCTTGCGATGCTGCTCCGATTTACCTACACTTCAGTCGAATGAATCGACTTTCGGGTCAGTCGATTTTTAGGGGGTGGGGGGCTCGCCGGAGTTAATGAATAAGCAGCCGCAGCTGGGAGGGTGGCTCGCCAGATAGGTACGCCAGTATCTATCTTAGGCTTCAGGGTGGGGGCGGTGACATGGGGATCGCCAGAGAAAAAGCTCGGCACGAGGGGGGGCCTAGAGGAATGGTCGGGGTGGCGGCGAACCAGCGGTGGGGAGTGGTTTCGGGGCAGGCGGGGCGGCGCACCGCCACCCGCAGGCGGCGGGGGCAGCTGTTTGGCCTGTGGTGGCTGGCGGCTCAGGGTAGCCTCACCTGATGTTGCTACACGACCAGCTGCCCCAGCTCTCGCATGCGCTGCTGCTACTGCTACTGCTTTTCTGCTACTAGTGCGTTCAGTTTCGACAGAAAAATTCAAGTTTGACAGTTAAGTTCAGTTTCAACAGTTAAATTAAGTTTTGGCAGTTAAGTCCAGAGATGAGCGGCTGATGTATTTTACATATAGCACTTCCTGGTTATGTATTTTACGTCATCTATTGGAGATTCTATTATAATTCCACTCAGGTTAACGTTATCTCTCTTGTCCTGCTTCAGCCTCGGCGTCGTACAACTCACCGGAGATGCTCCAACGACGAAACCCTCTATCACAGCGGAGCAGTACACTGGGCTCCATCTCCAAACGCCTAAGATCTTCTTCCCCTCCTCCAATAGCCAAGTCAGCCGGAACATCCACACCGACCAACCCAATCACGCTGAGATCGACATGGCTTCGCCAAAGAGGATGTACACTTGTTGCATCTCTTTTTTACTCTACATGTTATATATTGTCCACTGAGCACACGCAATAACGTGAAATACAATTAGTTTCTCCTACTATATGACAAGCCATCATTATTAATCTCTGCGCGTTTGAGCTGTGCATTTGTCGATGGGCCAGGGAGTTGAGCTAGTCGGGCAGTGGCCTGGGTCCAAAGTAAAATAAGTAGCACAAAAATATTTTTTGAGTGTAGGATTTTCCTTGCTCAAGCCTGCCTACTAGAATCGCCATTGCTTGAAAGGAAAAGTGAAGGGAAAATATAGGAATTGGAAAGTTTCCTATGGTACTACTATTCATGAATTTGGTTCAAAGGAATGGAGCAAAGGAAAACTGTAGAATTTGTTCCTTTAGTGTCTCCTTGAAAGAAAAAACGTAGGAATTTTAATTTCCACTTGTCCTCCTTTGCAAATTCCTATTCATGAAGCACAAGACTAAGAGATAGTAGCATAATAGGATTATAATCGTACATTTTCTTGTGGTTTGACTTAATCTCACCATGCTTCTTTGCATCCTATGATCTTCCAATTCTTGTGAACCAAACACCCTGATTGGCAGAAATCCTGTGTTTTTAAATTCTCTATTTTGCACATGCATTCCTATCCTATTACTGTGTACTTCCTATCCCTGCGTTGTTAGAATCCTCCAATTCAAACGAGCCCTTACAGAATTACTTCTCTTACAGATAGTTGTCAAAGAAAACCTTGTGTGGTTTGTCCCGCTCCTGCTACACCCACCCAAGCTCAGCTGCTCCAACGACAGAAGGGTCCAGCACAGCAGGGATCCGGCCTCGAGACTGTCTTTCGACGCCTCAGATCTTCTTCCCCGCCGCCGGCAGCCATGACAACTGCATTACCATCATCAACTGAGCAGATGACCTCGAGGACTACACGGGTCCGCAAGAGAGGTCGCACTCTTTCGTGTCTGCTTACGTTATGCATCGCTTAATATTACATGCTACTTTATCGTCCTGTTCACCGATTAGACTCTGAGTCAGCTCCAAACTAAAGGTCAAAGGTGAGTTTTTAAATGGTTGTGGGGTACATATCGGGGCCGCAATCAATAGTATATATCTACTATCTAGTTAATCTCTGGTGTCTACTATGAGTGTGATGTTGGGTGGGAAACAAACAGTAAAGAAGCCATTATCTGTATTTTTTAACTGAAGCCACTATCTTCCTGCTATCATTGGTTTTGGGTCTATCCACAGGCTGCTACCATCACTCTGGATTTCCTCATGTACTCCTTACATAATATCACTATGTTTTATTCCTATGCATGTCAGTTATTGTACACAATGGAACTGAACATGTGGAGCAAAAGAGACGAGCCTTCCATGGAAATAAAAGTTCATGTAGACGTCGCTCCATGGTAGGCACAAAGGCCGCCCCCTCCACCCATTTAGGATTGTAATCGAGAGGAAGATATATGTTCTGAGGGGGATTCAGAAGGAGAACACCACTACTATTTACCCCCTGAGGTCTTCGCTCTAACTTGGCATGCTGATGTTGGTTATATCATGCATATGGTGCCTTGCATTGCTTACTTTATACATCAAACATGTCAACTACTTAGTTTAGACATGCTTTGAGTGAATGCCATCTGTTTAGTTTATTCATCGTTTATGTGAATTTTGCAATGCCATCCTGCTTAGCCAGTCATCTTATATGTGAATTATATCAGGCCGTCCTTTTTTCGTTACCTATTACATTTGTCTATAATGTTAGTACATTCAACTACTCTTCGTGTGCATCAGCCATTTGACACGGTGATGGAAATTTCTGGAACGAAAACAAGGTCTTCAGAGCAGACTATGCCATATGACGAAGCGCATATCTCGCTGGTTACGGATAGCTCCTCAGAGGAGGATTCAGAAACAATTGACCAGTCCTATTTCCCCCCGAGATGTATGCTCTAACTTGGCAGGGTTATGTTGCTCATATCGTGTGTATGGTGTCTTGCATTGCTATGTCATTTGATTAGTCTAGACATGCTTTGTGTGAATGCCACCTGTTTATTGTCTAATTACCATATATGTCAATTATGCATTGCCATCTTGTTACAACACATTATATATGTGAATTATGCAATGCTATCTTATTGCAAAGGCATTATATATGTGAATTATTCAATGCCATGTTGTTGAGCCAATCATCATGTATGTGAATTATATCATGCTATCAATTTTTTGTATTACGTGTTCCATTCGTCAACAAGGTTTGTATATTAAACTACTCTTCCTTTGCATCAGCCATTTGAACGGTGATGGAAGTATGTGGAGTGAACATGGGGTATTTAGAGCAGACAATGCTACCTGCTGAAGCAGACATCTTCCTGGATACAGAGAGCTCCTCAGAGGAGGATTCAGAGACTGATGACCAGTCCTATTTCCCCCCTGAGGTCTATGCTCAAACTTGGCAGGGTTATATTACCCATGTCATGCATGTTGTCTTACATTGCTTTGTTTTTACATCATATATGGATTGCCATCTGCTTACTTGCTTACTATATAAATCATATGTTTGAATTATATCAAGCCATCATGTTTACATACATAGCATCTATCTGAATTATGGCATGGAAACCCACTTAATAAAGACATCAAATAGTTATATCATCTCATCCTGTTTAGTGTTTACAGTCATCATAATTTGAATTATGTCATTCTATCCGGGAATTATATGATGCTATCATGTTTCCGTAGGCGGCATGTATGTGAATTATGGCACGCCAACCTATTTAATAAACACATTATATAGTTATATCATGTCATCCTCTTTACATAGTCATCATATTTTGAACTATGTCATTCCATCTTTTTATTTAGCCATCATAATGTGAATTTTTTTAATGTTATCCTGTTTAGTTAGCGATCATATATGTGAAATTGTGTCATGCTATCCTGTTTGGTTAGACAACATAAATGTGAATTATTTCATGCCCTCTTTTATTCCCCACTATCAATTGCACCTGTCTATCATACAATATCTGTACATTCAATTACTTTTCTTGTGATGGCAGTATCTAAGGGAGTAACAACACAGTCTTCACAAAAGATAGTGCTACCAGTTGATGCAGATAGAACCACAGTTGTATTTGGCCAAGAACTAGCCGCACCACACATAACCCAGACTCTCGCATATTGTACCCCTACCTAGTTGGATAGAGAACCAGCTACACCCCTTCTAACCCCAACCCCAGGAGATAGTAACCCAGTTCTAGTTGACACAGCACCGTCTCCACCACAGAGCACCCAAACACGAGCAGTTAGTAAGGGAACTGCAGTGGCCAAAGCACGAGGATCACCACTCCGAATCTCAACTCAACGCTTAAACGAGAAGAAGAATTGTTCTCAGGTCAAGTTCTGTAGCTATGGTTCATACTCCTTTGCTCTTGCATCATTGTATTTACTCAGACCAACTATTTTCAATTTTGAAGGATGGAATTGAAACTCCAATGGCGCAACACGTATGTTTTAAACCTGTTTCTTTAACTGGTTTGCTGTTTTAACTTGCTCTATGTTGATTCCAGTTTCAATTGAATAAACAGTTATGTTCTCATGTCATGCACATTACAAGTGTTGTTATTGCTCTATAGTTTCCCACACTTATATTCTGTCTATTCTGCTTTGTCTTGAACAAATATTATTTGAACTGTGTCTCTATCTTCATTTGGCAACAAAAACTAGAATTATATAGACCATAAAGTGACCATGGTACATAGATATATGTTTGTTTCATGCTATTATCCTGTGCACGTTACTACTGAACTGATTTACCAAAATGAGTTTCATATACAACATGGTAAACCTGTGATGTGTCTGCTTGTTTCTCTTTTAGAATGCGGACAAAATATTGGAGAACAGTACCCCGTTATGCAATGGTAAAGGAAGTAATTTCGATAAGGTTCAAGATAGTGAGACATCCCAGTTGGTCTCCAAGAAAGCTGATAAAAACTACCTTGACGATAGTGAGAGAACCCAAAAGTCATGTCTTGATGTAGTGTTCGAGTTACTGGCTGGTACTACTGGCACAAGCCCTTCGAACTCGCTGCCTGAATCAGTTCGTCTTCTTGACTCTCAGCTTCAAGTTGAAAGACATCGATCGGATGTGCTGTGACAGGAAGCTGAAGGACTGAGGAAGTCCCTGCAGAATTCAGATGCATACCTTTTGGTGCAACAGCAAGCGCTGGAGGATTGAAGCGCCAAATAAGAGAAAGTTAATAAGCTTGCTAAGCATCTTGCCAGCATTATGGGTACCCAGGATATTGTTTCTTGAGATCTTCTGAAGTGGTTTCAGTTCCGGACTTGTTTTGCTGCAGCGTTTATTTGCACTGGTCGCCAACTTTGACAACCAGTGTATATGATATGCTGCTTTGTTCCTTATATTTGCACCGGTGGCGAATATTGATGCCCAGTGGATGTGATATGTGTAATAGCTGTGATACCCTAGCGTAAGTTTCTTGCTTATTTATTTCCTTGTTGTCTTGTTTTTTTTTTGCTTGTAGTCAGTGTTGTTCTTTTTCCGCGGTTTGCTAGTGGCCGCAATAACCTATTTTTAAAAATTAGGCCATAATAACCATCGGCTACATATTTACTATAGTGACACTGGGCCTTCTACGGGCCGTAGAAACAAAGGGCCTTCTACGGGGCGTAGAAACAATGGGCATTCTACAGGCCATATCATCAATGGGCCTTCTACGGGGCGTAGAAACAATGGGCATTCTACAGGCCATATCATCAATGGGCCTTCTACGGGCCGTATCATCAATGGGCCTTCTACAAGCCATATGATCGATTGCCCAAACATGGGCCAATAACATACCGCATTATGGCCGTAAACGGGCTAGAGTTGGAATCATCCGTGTCTGTGGGAAACGACACCTATGGGATCACTGGAATCCCTTCTACGGTTGTGGGGCGCGGGGATCGTGAGAAGAGCAGGACTAGCAGATGACACAAAGGGATTTACCTAGGTTCGGGCCGCAAAGATGCGTAAAACCCTACGATCCTGCTTTGGTGGATGTATTTAGTGTTCTTGAGCTCTTGAACTAGCTCTAGATGCTGCGAGGCTCCAAAGAGCCGAATCCTTCTCCTCGTCCGGAGTCCGATCCCTTTCCTTTGTACGCCTTGGGCCTCCTTTTATATGTCAAAGGGGTCGCCACAGTGGTATACAGGAGGTGGAAAGTATCTATAGTTGTCAGGACCCCTGATTCCAAGTCACATCGATCTAGCCGGTAACACCTCATATCACTTTGCGGCCTCACGCACGGTATTCCCACGGGTGTCGCCTTACCATGGCCCGGGACCGTTTGCGCCTTTGGGCTCACGTATATGATAGTGTCGCTAGCATCCATATGACAGAGAACCCGGGCCGACATGGCTAGTCATGAACCCAAAGCGGCACTAACCCATGGGGACAGGCATACATGAATCAACTTCGAGCATGTCGGTCAGCCAGCCAGATGAATCCGCCTGTAGCACTGGGCTAACAGGACTCCGGGAACCCGGGCTGTAGAAGCTAGGCAGGACTCGGATGTCACAGCGTGACATTTCCCGTCGGACAGAACCACAGGAACGAAGTGAAACACATGCCGGCCAGTCAAGTGTTCCGGAGGCGGTAGTCTTTGGGCTAGCGGGACTCGGTGAACCGGTCAGCGGACTACTATGGCTCATGGAAGCACAAGACTACATTTCCCCATAAGAGAGGCTACCAAGGATAAACAACTAGGTTGTCGGATCCCACACATACCAATCATTTCAATCATACACACAATATGCTCGATATGTGTAAATACAACATGGAATCACAACATAACTCTACGACTCAAATATTTATTCATTAGGCTCCAAGGAGCCAAGATATTACAAACATGGGTCTCTCGACCCAGCATTCAGAGCATACAAGTCAAACACATGCGGAAGCTTAACATGTCTGACTACAGACAACTATAAATGAAAAAGGCTGAGAAGCCTCACTATCTACCAGATCCCGCCGAGGTAACAAGCTAAACGTCGCAGTCCATGCGGAACTACTAGCGAGACTGACGTCTCTCTGCAAAACATAAAATAGGCAAACGTGAGTACAAATGTACCCAGCAAGACTTACATCAGAACTAGCTACATATGCATAATTATCAACAAAGGGGGTGGTGGAGTTTAACTGCAGCAAGCCAGCTTTGACTTGGTGGCTATCCTGAACTACGACTGCAAGTAACTCTTTTGAGGTGGCGCATACGAGTCCACATATTCACCATATCAATACACCACTATGGATCTGCTCCCGTCTCCATACGAGAACGCCATCCATAGCACTCACGCTTATCTTGCGTATTTTAGAGTATCCACTTTCACTTGTCTATGAACTGTTATAGGCAACCCAGAAGTCCTTTACCGCGGACACGGCTATTCGAATAGATGATGTTAGCCCTGCAGGGGTGTACTTCTTCACACACGCTCTCACCACTTATCGCCGTTTACACGACATGTACTCGCAACCTTCAAGCGGAATCCCAGCGTGGGTGTCGGCCACGGCCTACCTAAACACTCAAGTCTCTAGTCCAGGTTTATTGCGTATTCAGGTTCCATCCGCAGGGAGTCCGGCCGAGGTTTCCACATACGGCCCCGAATGATGTGAGCAGGGTTCCCGAGACACCAAACGGGCGCCCGGTACACCGTGCCACGGTGTATCTACCGCATCATAGCCCACCCCTAGGGTCAGCGCTACGCACGGCCTCCAACACATATCCTACAAACACCAGAAACTAGTTGCAACTCCTGGACAGAGAACAAGGGTGGTTAAGAAGCTGAGAGAGTCAATTAAGGATCCCAATGTGTGGTAGTAACTTTTCATGGATCATAAACACAGATTTCAGTTCCTGAGGAGAAGCTAAGAGAGTCAATGAAGGATCCCAATGAGACAACCCACCATGTACTCCTACATGGCCTCTCACCGCTACCTTTACCAAATCGTGTTCACACACTTAGCTCACACACAGTAGGACATGTTTACACACCTCCGATTCATCCCCGATGAATCGGACCTGACTCAACTCTTAGCGATGGCAGGCATGACAAACAAGCATGAATGAGTAGGCACATCAGGGCTCAAACAACTCCTACTCATGCTAGTGGGTTTCATCTATTCTTGTGGAAATGACAGGTCATGCAGAGGATAAAGGGGTTCAACTAACACAGCAAGTAACAGATGAATCGTTGTTGTCCTAATGCAGTAAAAGAGAGCAGGAGCGAGAGAGTGGGATTGTAACGGAATGAATAAGGGGGTTTTGCTTGCCTGGCACTTCTGAAGATAGCATTGAGTCTTCATCAGTGTCAATGATCACAACGTCGGTACAACGTCTACCGAGGGGGAACAACACCGGCAAACAGAGAAGAAACACGATCAATGCAATGCACAATATGATGCATGCTATGACATGGCAATATGAATGTGTTTTGGGATAATGCAAGCTAGAACATATTGACATGAGTCCATTTGAACCAAAGATTCAAATGCAAACCCATTTTAAGAGGTCATATTAGTGCATTAACTTGTTTCACCTAAACAGCAAGGTTAATGGGGTTCTAACATGCATGAAACTAGTACAGATGGAAAGATTGGATTTTTCTAATCATTTTTCATATATAAATTATTTGATTTGGAGCTACGGTTGATTTTCTATGATTTTTAGAAATTCTGGCTATTTTCTTGAATTTCCTGTATAAGAATAAATCCAGAAAAAGAGTTACTGCGTCAGCACTGCGTGACTGTGATGTCAGCCTAGGTCAAACCTGACGGTTGGGACCCATACGTTAGTGAAATAACTAATTAACAGAGTTAAGTTAATACTAACTAAACTGTTAGTGGGGCCTGGACCCGCATGTCAGTGACTTAGTGTGTTAACTAAAAGTTAATTAGTGCTAAGCTAAAATTAGCAGGGCTCTGGTCCCACCTTTCGTTGACCTAGGGGAGTCAAACCCCAGGTCAAACGGGGTCTACTCGCCGGCGGTTTGACGCCGGTGACGACAGACGCGGCGGAGGGCTTCGGAAAACGCCCACAGGGCTCGGTTTTGGACGCGGTTTGTGGCTATGGAAAGCTGAGAATCTCGCGCATCCAACGGCGGCATCGGCTGGAGCTGAGCTGGCCGGAGCTGACGGCGGCTAGCTCTTTTGCGGCCGCCGGAGTTCATCCATGTACGGGGTTGGGGCTGCGGCGTGCGAACACGCGGATTGAGGCGCTAGCGAGGCACTACGCGGTGCAGTAAGCATATTGGGTAGCACGGGATGACCAAATGGTCGCCGGAGCAACGCCGGTGACAAGCTCGAGCGGAGACGAGCTTCGGCCATGGTGGAACTATGGCCTAGAGGGTGCAAATGCGTGGGGAAGAAGAGGGGTTCGTAGCAGAATCTCACAGCGGGGTCGAGGAGTAGGTCAGAAGCTCGGGGAAGGCGTCGACGACGGCAAATCGACGGCGGCGATCCTCGGTGGCCGAGGAGAGGAACGGCGGAGCTGGCGGCATCCAGGGCTCCCGACGCCTTCCGTCTTGGTGAGGAGGAAGAGGGAAACGAGGTGGGGCTTCTTGGCGCGTCGGCGAGGCGTGGGGTGGCCGGTGGCCGCGGCAGAGCACGGCGGTGCCCTCTGGTGCACTCGGGAAGAGAGGGAGAGGGAGCCAGAGGAGGGGAGGAGCTGCGGGCGTGAGAGAGAGAGAGGTCGGGGGCGTCTCGGGGGACGTCGGGAGGCGGCAAAGAAGAAGGAGGTGGCAGGCGGCCTTGTGGCGACACGCCTCGCCATCGGGCAGAGGTTGAGGACGACCGCTTTGGCAGTGGGCTGGGCCAGCTGGAGGGGCTGGGCCAGGTCGACTGCCAGGTAAGTCAGGTGGGTCTCTCTCTCTCTCTCTTCGTTTATTTGTTTCTGTTTTCTATTTTTCTGCAACTGTGTGGCTTTTCTAAAAATACCTAGGCCCTTTCAAAAATCACCAAACTGTACATGCCCATTGAATAGAATATATCCAACATGGAACGTTTCAGTTTAGGATTATTTGGGGATTTAAAATATTTACTAGCATTTAAATGCCCAAATTCAAATAACATATGGTTTAATCCAGTGACCTTTGGATGACCTAGAAATTTGTGCACCATTTTTGTCAGATATTCTAGACCAAGGCAAAGATGATGAACATATTAGAAGGGCATTTTGGGTTCATTGAATATGATTTTAGTAAACCCTAGTTGGTTTAAGGGGGGGTGATGGCAAGGAAGCTTGTCCCAGCTTAACGATGCATGGATGCAATGCCCCTATTTACCAGCAAACTCTAGGGATGTGACAATAGTGTCCAAGTTTATCGCCTGACATCACAGAACAAACGCCTTTAATGTGCCGCTTATGTGTCCTACTGTTTTATCGGGGATGGCAAGGAAGCTCGTCCCAGCTGTCGCCGCCTCGCCTCGCCTTGACGCGCGTCCGAGCTGACAAGGCGTTGTAGCACCACGTTGGCTGGCTGCTGGGCTGGCGCGGTGGCGGAGTCTTCATGAAGATCTGCATGCCACCACGCAGGTGCTTGCTGAGTCGGCGTGGAGGCCACACGTCGCCACGCAGGTGCCTGCACAGATGGTTGAGCTAGCAGCTGCATGGGGAAGGCGGTGGAGTCTTGGCAGACGCGGGCCTGGCTGCGGTCCCGCTGATGTCCCCAGCAAGAATCTTACTGTGGTGTCGTGGTCATCCCTGGCAAGGATCTTGCCGGGGGTCTCATGGATTACCTCGGCAAGGATCTCGCCGACGATCATCGTCTTCTGGCCTCTGGCTTGGTTGCTTCTCTTCGCCTTGTATCTGTCCTCCCCGGCAGGGTAGGATGCTCCTTGCTGGGACGATGGCTTGAGTTCTTCTTGCCGATGTAGCCCTTGTCGGGGAAGATGGATCCTCCTTAGTGTAATTGCATACGGTCGTGGCCCATGCTCAGCGGTTAGTGTAGCCCTGGTTTTCACTACACCGACAGTAGCCCCCGGCTCCATCTGCAGCGGAGAACTCCATGAATTCGAGGCTGGAGACGGGCCCAAGTTTGGCATGGGTCACGGTTGTGTTTGCACTCAAAGGAGCTGCCAGCCCCCGAGCCTACTTCCATGGAAATTTTCTGGCAGAGAACTCTATAGATCTCGATGCTAGAGTGTGGTATTGTTTCCTTTCTTGCTCCTGGCAAGGCTGTTGCCGGGAAGTCATATGTTTCTCGCAGAAACTTTTGACATTCTCGACGCCGGCTTCTGGCAAGCTTGTCGTCAGGAAGGCTTTTATCTTCAGCAGAGAACTTCGACGTTCTCGATGCCGGCTTCCAGCAAGCTCGTCGCCAGGAAGGCTTTTATCTTCAGCAGAGAACTTTGACGTTCTCGATGCCGGCTTGCGGCAAGCTTGTCGCCAGGAAGGCTTTCATCTTCAACAGAGAACATTGACATTCTCGATGCCGGCTTCCGGCAAGCTCGTCGCTAGGAAGGTTTGTATCAGCAGAGAACTTTGACGTTCTCGATGCTGGCATCCGGCAAGCTCGTCGCAAGTAAGGCTTGTATCTTCAGCAGAGAACTTTGACGTTCTCGATGCCGGCTTCCGGCAAGCTCGTCGCCAGGAAGGCTTGTGGCGAAGAACTTCGTCGTTCTCGACACCGGCTCATGGCAAGATCGTTGCCGGGAAGGCATATGGCAAAGAATTTCATCGTTCTTGACGTCGGCTCCCGACAAGATTGTCGTCGGGAAGGCTTATGGCGAAGAACTTCGTCGTTCTTGACACCAACAAGATTGGTCCTAAGGGCGTTGCCAGCCCCCGAGCCATAACTGCGTTTAAATATGACAAGTTGATTAGCATCTGAACTGCACATAACTCACTTGTAAATTTTGACTTCTGCTAAATATTCCCTATGCCTGCAGGAATGCTTTCTGGTGCGTACAGTCCAGCCAGCAGCGCTTAAGGGAACGGGCCCTTAGCGGCTATTCGGGAACGTCGCCTCCCGGAAAGGTTTACCTTATTGGTTCTAGCGGAACTGCACAAGTTGCTGAGAGGACTGGAGGCAACATGGAGCGCAACTAGCCCCGAGAAGGTTCCTTGGCATACAGGTCTATGCAGAAATCTCAAATAAATAATGCATGCTATCTTCCTGTTCAATTTTCCTTTGTATGTCCACCCTACGTAATTGGGTAGGCCTTGACAGCGCGTAAACCCAGGGTGGCGTCTTGGGGATGGATCCCCATTAGACTGCCGGGTGTGCTTGCTGCCGGGCGAACCACCTTACCGCCCTTAGCGCGGCCGCCTGAACTGTTTAGCTTGACTCGAGTCAGAACCGAGAGCGTTGCCGATGGCGAAAGGCTATCCTGCCGTTCTGGACGCGGCCGCTTGAACTGTTGAGCAGGCTCGAAACAGAACAAAGGTGCTGCCGATCGCAGGAGGGCCCCTCTGTGTAAAGGTACTCCATACATAGGTCAAACCGTCCAGGATAATAACCTTATATTTAAAGAGAAAAACTTAAATTTTAGCATGAATTAGCTCTCTCATCACCGCCTCGGTGTCATTCGCGTCAACGGGCAACGCCGCCTTCTTGGACGCCTCCTTCGCAGGAGCCGTGGCAATGAAGAACAGCTAGGCCGACTGCTAGACCTGATTCTCACAATTGCGCCCCATACCTGGGGCGCCAAAGATGTCGGTGGGAAACGACACCTATGGGATCACTGGAATCCCTTCTACGGTTGCGGGGCGCGGGGATCGTGAGAAGAGCGGGACTAGCAGACAACACAAAGGGATTGACCCAGGTTCGGGCCGCAAAGATGCGTAAAACTCTACGATCCTGCTTCGGTGGATGTATTTAGTGTTCTTGAGCTCTTGAACTAGCTCTAGGTCTTGCGGGGTTCGAAAGAGCTGAATCCTTGTCCTGGTCCGGAGTCTGATCCCTTTCCTCGGTACGCCTTGGGCCTCCTTTTATATGTCAAAGGGGTCGCCACACTGGTATACAGGAGGTGGAAAGTATCTACAGTGTCCAAGCCTATCGCCTGACATCACAGAACAAACACCTTTAATGTGCCGCTTATGTGTCCTCTTATTTTATCGGGGATGGCAAGGAAGCTCGTCCCAGCTATCGCCGCCTCGCCTAGCCTTGACGTGCGTCCGAGCTGACGAGGCGTTGTAGCACCACATTGGCTAGCTGTTGGCCTGGTGGGGTGGCGGAGTATTCACGAAGATATGCATGCCACCACGCAGGTGCTTGCTGAGTCGGCGTGGAGGCTGCACGTCGCCACGCAGGTGCTTTCCCGGCTGGTTGAGCTAGCAGCTGCATGGGGACGGCGGTGGAGTCTTGGCAGACGCGGGCCTGGCTGCGGCCCCGCTGATGTCCTCGGCTAGGGTCCTGTCGGGGCCCCGGCAAGAATCTTGCCGTGGCGTCATGGTCGTCCCCGGCAAGGATCTTGCCGGGGGTCTCGTGGATTACCTCGGCAAGGATCTCGCCGAGGATCATCGTCTTCTGGCCTCTAGCTTGGTTGCTTCTCTTCGCCTTGTATCTGTCCTCCCCGGCAGGGTAGGATGCTCCTTGTCGGCACGGTGGCTTGAGTTCTGCTTGCCGATGTAGCGCTTGTCGGGGAAGATGCATCCTGCTTAGTGTAATTTCATACAATCGTGGACCATGCTCAGCGGTTAGTGTAGCCCTGGTTTTCACTACACCGGCAATCCGTTCATGGGCCGACCATAACGGGCCATCGTTAATCGTCCGTATTTGATGACACTATGAAAATGGCCTAACGTATTAACGGGCCACAAACGGGCCGACTGTAACCACATTCTGAATTTGGCCCACAAGCAGAAAATGACAGTAACGGGCCGTAAGTGGGCCATGAGAAGGCCGAAAGATAACATGGGCTGGAAACATCCCAACAGTGTAATGGGCCGTTAACGAGTATAAAGTGATACATTGTTCATTACGGGCCAGTTTCACCACGGGCCTTTAATGGGCCAAGTGTTACAAAGGGCCTCATATAGGCCGAAAGACTTCATGGGCTATAAATGGGCCAGAAGTTAAAATGGGTTGGAATCATATTGGACGGCCCAGATGACGCTACTGTGCCTAATTCGGATAGGTTGTAAAGGGCCCTGGGTTAGCTGGCTGTTAATGGGCTATATGCGAACCGGCCGTTAACAGGCTTTCCATGGGCTGGCCCGCCACCTTTTGAACAAGTCAAACGGGTCGGCCTTTTCACAGGAATGGGCCTCTGTTGGGCTGTGCCACGTGTCTATGTATCATAGGCGCCTTCAGTCCAATGAGTGGATGACATCTGTCCGAACAGTGAGCCGACACGTGTTTCCTCCAGCCAATGATGATTTTACACGTGGAAAATCCCCATTAATCGGGGCTGTTAACAGGTTATCGGATCCAAAATCGGACCCGATAGCGTAACGGCGAGCCGTTACGGTGGATGCCATGTGTCGGTCACCCTTGACAAAAGCACTTCTATGACGCGGGATTTATTGTCATAGAAGTGGACACTTCTGTGATGATATTTTTGGTAATGTCATGGAACACTTCTACGACAGCACAGGTATGACTATCTTGATTCTGTCATAAAATCATCATGGATGTACATGCATGACAGAAAACGTGACCTACTGTGACAAACACGTATCATCACGGAAGTGTATTTTTTGTAGTGTATGTCTATGATATGATGAGAATAGTGTATGTTTAGTATGATCTGATGAAACTATTGTATAGAGCCTGTATAAATACAACACAAATATGTAGAGGGGTGTGAATTGGTGAAAGCAGGAACATTAGTAGTACCGCTGGAAAGCACCTAGCAGTAGCGCTGGCTTAGCAGCAGCGCTTCCTGTGAACAAGCACTACAGACAGGTATCAGTAGCGCTGATCCAGGAAGCGCTACTACTAACAATACTTACCGGTAGCACTGCCCATACCCACGCTACTGCTACAACTTAGCTGTAGCACGTTAGTAGTAGCGCTGGACCCAATGCTACTACTATGCATATTTCAAGCACTGCTACTAGGGTTTTCCCTAGTAGTGTAAGCTGATCTCTCACTAAATTTCAAGGTACAACTGTTCTCCCTTAGTCTGCACCATTGCGGCAGTTTGTCGTGCCAAGACACCACATGATGATCGGGTGTGATAAGCTCTACGTTCACGTACAACGGGTGCAAGCCAGTTTTGCACATGTAGAATACTTGGGTTAAACTTGACGAGCCTAGCATATGCAAATATGGCCTCGGAACACTGAGACTGAAAGGTTGAGCGTGAATCAAGTAGTAGATATGATCAACATAGTGAAGTTCACCATTAAAAACAACTCCATCTCACGTGATGATCGGACATGGTTTAGTTGATTTGGATCACGTGATCACTTAGATGATTAGAGGGATGTCTATCTAAGTTGGACTTCTTAAGTAATGTGATTAATTGAACTTAAATTTATCATGAACTTAGTACCTGATAGTATTTTACATGTCTATGTTGTTGTAGATCTATGGCCCGTGCTTTTGTTCCTTTGAATTTTAATGCGTTCCTAGAGAAAGCTAAGTTGAAAGATGATGGTAGCAACTACACGGACTGGGTCCGTAACTTGAGGATTATCCTCATTGCTGCATAGAAGAATTACGTCCTAGAAGCACCGCTAGGTGCAACACCCGCTGTAAGAGAAATGCCAGACATTGTGAATGCCTGGCAGAGCAAAACTGATGACTACTCGATAGTTCAGTGTGCCATGCTTTACGGCTTAGAATCGGGACTTCAACAACGTTTTGAACGTCATGGAACATATGAGATGTTGCAGGAGTTGAATTTAATATTTCAAGGTAATGCCCGGATTGAGATATATGAAGTATCCAATAAGTTCTCTAGCTGTAAAATGGAGGAGAATAGTTCTGTCAGTGAACATATACTCAAAATGTCTGGGTATCATAATCACTTGACTCGGCTGGGAACTATCTTCTGGTTGATATTGTCATTGACAGAGTTCTTCAATCCCTGCCACCAAGCTACAAAACCTTCGTGATGAACTATAATATGGAAGCGATGCATAAGACAATTCTCGAGCTCTTCGCAATGCTAAAGGCTGCGGAGGTAGAAATCAAGAAGGAGCATCAAGTGTTGATGGTCAACAAGACCACCAGTTTCAAGAAGGGTAAAGTGAAGAAGGGAAACTTCAAGAAGAACGGCAAGTAAGTTGCTGCTCAAGTAAAGAAGCCCAAGTCTGGACCTAAGCCTAAGACTGAGTGCTTCTACTGCAAAGGACTAGTCACTGGAACCGGAACTGCCCCAAGTATTTGGCGGATAAGAAGGATCACAAAGTGAACAAGCGTATATGTGATATACATGTTATTGATGTGTACCTTACTAATGCTCGCAGTAGTACCTGGGTATTTGATACTGGTTCTGTTGCTAATATTTAAAACTCGAAACAGGGACTACGGAGTAAGCGAAGATTGGCTAAGGACGAGGTGACGATGCGTGTGGGAAATGGTTCCAAAGTCGATGTGATCACCGTCGGCACGCTACCTCTACATCTACCTTCGGGATTAGTTTTAGACCTGAATAATTGTTATTTGGTGCGAGCGTTAAGCATGAACATTATATCTGGATCTTGTTTGATGCGAGACGGTTATTCTTTTAAATCTGAGAATAATGGTTGTTCTATTTATATGGGTAATATCTTTTATGGGCATGCACCCTTGAAGAGTGGTCTATTTTTGTTGAATCTCGATAGTTGTAATACAAATATTCATAATATTGAAGCCAAAAGATGCAGAGTTGATAATGATGGTGCAACTTACTTGTGGCACTGTTGTTTGGGTCATATTGGTGTAAAGCGCTTGAAGAAACTCCATACTGATGGACTTTTGGAATCACTTGATTATGAATAACTGGTACTTGCGAACCATGCATCATGGGCAAGATGACTAAAACTCCGTTCTCCGGAACAATGGAGCAAGCAACAGATTTATTGGAAATAATACATACTGATGTATGCGGTTTGATGAATATTGAGGCTCGCGGCGGGTATCGTTATTTTCTGACCTTCACAGATGATTTAAGTATATATGAGTATATCTACTTGATGAAGAGTAAGTCTGAAACATTTAAAAAGTTCAAAGAATTTCAAAGTGAAGTGGAAAATCATCGTAACAAGAAAATAAAGTTTCTGCGATCTGATCGTGGAGGAGAATGTTTGAGTTACGAGTTTGTTCTTCACTTGAAACAATGTTGAATAGTTTCACAACTCACGCCACCTGGAACACCACAGCGTAATGGTGTGTTCGAACATCGTAACCGCACTTTATTAGATATGGTGCGATCTATGATGTCTCTTACTGACTTACCGCTATCGTTTTGGGGTTATGCTTTAGAGATGGTTGCATTCACGTTAAATAGGGCACCATCTAAATCCGTTGAGATGACACCTTATGAACTGTGGTTTGGCAAGAAACCGAAGTTGTCATTTCTTAAAGTTTGGGGTTTTGATGCTTATGTAAAAAAAATTCAACCTGATAAGCTCGAACCCAAATCGGAGAATGTGTCTTCATGGGACACCCAAAAGAGACTATTGGGTACACCTTCTATCACAGATCCGAAGGCAAGATATTCTTTGCTTGGAATGGATCCTTTCTAGAGAAGGAGTATCTCTCAAAAGAAGTGAGTGGGAGGAAAGTAGAACTTGATGAGGTAACTGTACCTGCTCCCTTATTGGAAAGTAGTTCATCACAGAAATCAGTTCCTGTGACTCCTACACCAATTAGTGAGGAAGCTAATGATGATGATCATGTAACTTTAGATCAAGTTACTACCAAAACTCGTAGGTCAACCAGAGTAAGATCCGCAACAGAGTGGTATGGTAATCCTGTTCTGGAGGTCATGTTACTTGACCACGACGAACCTACGAACTATGAGGAAGCGATGATGATCCCAGATTGCGCAAAATGGCTTCAGGCCAAGAAATCTGAGATGGGATCCATGTATGAGAACAAACTGTGGACTTTGGTTGACTTGCCCGATGACCGGCAAGCCATAGAGAATAAATGGATCTTCAAGAAGAGGACTGACATTGACGATAATGTTACAGCCTACAAGGCGTGACTTGTTGCGAAAGGCTTTCGACAAGTTCAAGGAGTTGACTACGATGAGACCTTCTCACCCGTAGCGATGCTTAAGTCAGTCCGAATCATGTTAGCAATTGCCGCATTTTATGATTATGAAATTTGGCAAATGGATGTCAAAACTACAATCCAGAATGGATTTCTGGAAGAAGAGTTGTATATGATGCAACCAGAAGGTTTTATCGATCCAAAGGATGCTAGCAAAGTGTGCAAGCTCCAGTGATCCATTTATGGACTAGAGCAGGCATCTCGGAGTTGGAATAAACGTTTTCATAGTGCCATCAAAGCATATGGTTTTATACAGACTTTTGGAGAAGCCTGCATTTACAAGAAAGTTAGTGGGAGCTCCGTGGCATTTCTAATATTATATGTGGATGACATATTGTTGATTGGAAATGGTATAGAATTTATGAATAGCATAAAAGGATACTTGAACAAGAGTTTTTAATGAAAGACCTCGGTGAAGCTACTTATATATTGGGCATCAAGATCTATAGAGATAGATGAAGACGCTTAATTTGACTTTCACAAAGCACATACCTTGATAAAGTTTTGAAGAAGTTCAAAATGGATCAAGCAAAGAAAGGGTTCTTGCCTGTGTTACAAGGTGTGAAGTTGAGTTAGACTCAATGCCTGACCACTTCAGAAGATAGAGAGAAAATGAAAGTCATTCCCTATGCTTCAGCCATAGGTTCTATCAAGTATGCAATGCTGTGTACCAGACATGATGTGTTCCTTGCTATTAGTTTAGCAGGGAGGTACCAAAGTAATCCAGGAGTGGATCACTGGACAGCAGTCAAGAACATCCTGAAATACCTAAAAAGGACTAAGGATATGTTTCTCATTTATGGAGGTGACAAAGAGCTTATCGTAAATGGTTACATCGATGCAAGATTTGACATTGATCCGGATGACTCTAAGTCACAAATCGGATATGTAGTTATATTGAACAGTGGAGCTGTCAGTTGGTGCAGTTCTAAGCAAAGCGTCATCGCGGGATCTACATGTGAAGCAGAGTACATAGCTGCTTCGCAAGCAGCAAATGAAGGAGTCTGGATGAAGGATTTCATATCCGATCTAGGTGTCATACCTAGTGCATCGGGTCCAATGAAAATCTTTTCTGACAATACTGGTGCGATTGCCTTGGCAAAGTAATCCAGATTTCACAGGAGAACCAAGCACATCAAGACACGCTTCAATTCCATCTGCGATCAAGTCAAGGAGGGAGACATAGAGATTTGCAAGATACATAGGGACCTGAATGTTGCAGACCCGTTGACTAAGCCTCTCTCACGAGCAAAACATGATCAGCATCAAGACTCCATGGGTGTTAGAATCATTACTGTGTAATCCAGATTGCTGACTCTAGTGCAAGTGGGTGACTTAAGGAAATATGCCCTAGAGGCAATAATAAATTTCTTATTTATATTTCCTTATATCATGATAAATGTTTATTATTCAAGCTAGAACTGTATTAACCGGAAACTTAGTACATGCGTGAATACATAGACAAACAGAGTGTCACTAGTATGCCTCTACTTGGCTAGCTCATTAATCAAATATGGTTAAGTTTCCTAGGCATAGACATGAGTTGTCATTTGATTAAACGGTATCACATTAAGTCCCATTAGAGAATGATGTGATTGACCTGACCCATCCGTTAGGTTAGCACGATGATCATTTAGTTTGTTGCTATAACTTTCTTCATGACTTATACATGTTCCTATGACTATGAGATTATGCAACTCCGGAATACCAGAGGAACACTTAGTGTGCTATCAAACGTCACAATGTGACTCGGTGATTATAAAGATGCTCTATCGGTCTCTCCAATGGTTTTTGTTGAGTTGGCATAGATCGAGATTAGGATTTGACACTCCGATTATCGGAGAGGTATCTCTGGGCTCTCTCAGTAATGCATATCACTATAAGCCTTGCAAGCAATGTGACTAATGAGATAGTTGCAGGATGATGCATTATGGAACGAGTAAAGAGACTTGCCAGTAACCAGATTGAACTAGGTATTGAGATACCGATGATTGAATCTCGGGCAAGTAACATACCGATGACAAAGGGAACAACGTATGTTGTTATGCGGTTTGACCTATAAAGATCTTCGTAGTATATGTGGGAGCCAATCTGAGCATCGAGGTTCCGCTATTGGTTATTGACCGGAGATGAGTCCGGGTCATGTCTACATAGTTCTCTAACCCGTAGGGTCCGCACGCTTAATGTTCAATGACGATCGGTATTATGAGTTTATGTGTTTTCATGTACCGAAGGTTTTTCGAAATCCCGGATGTGATCACGGACATGACGAGGAGTCTAGAAATGGTCGAGACATGAAGATTGATATATTAGAAGGCTATGTTTGCACACCAGGAAGGTTTCAGATGAGTTCGGGCATTTTCTGGAGTACCCGGGGGTTACCGGAACACCCCGGGGAGTTAATGGGCTTTAATGGACCATGGTGGAAGAGAGGAGGAGGTGGTAAAGTGGGAGGCATGCGCCAGCAAGCCCATTCCGAATTGGGGGCGCTTTCCTTCTCTCCCTCTCCCTCTTCCTTCTTCTCCTACTCCAACTAGGGAAGCACTACTAGGGAAAACCCTAGTAGTAGCGCTGGTAGGCGCGCTACTAATAAGGCGCTACAGCTATCGCTTAGCGAACGCAGTTCGCACGCGCTACTACTAGGACGAATAATAGCTGCAGTGTTTGTTCACTCCCACGCCATCGCTAATGTAACTACAGTGCAGCGTGTTTTCTCTCCATCGCTACTAGTATTCTTTTTTATTTTTTCATTTTAGTTTATTTATTCGCCATCGCATAAATATTGATACAATACCAGCTTATGAGGTTTACATCATTATGTCCATAACAGTGTCAAATGAAGGTGGATTAGGTTCAAGTGGAGGCAATATGTGGTGCATGTCAAAAGTATACTACTAATCCAAACTTGATCTAGTTTGGACTAGTAGTACATTCGATGTGCACCACATGTTGCCTCCACTTGAATCTAATCCGCCAGCATAAGATATTTAATCATCATCATGGTCATTACAACCAACAGTATTTATTTAATCACCACTAACACTAGCTAATAATAATCATCATAGTCATTACCACCAACACTAGCTATTTTATCATCATAGTAATAGTGTAGCACATCATCATCCGTAAACTCATTTCTAGCTAGCTAATCACTCCTGCTGCTCTCTCTTGGGTAAAACAACATAAAACATGTGTAGCTCTCCTCCTTGATCAAGTTGGAGCATGCAGATGAACCTGTCTCCTAATCGTGGGTAGCGCCTCGCTTTGTTGCCCCTAGTACTTCTCTCAAGGCTCCCCATCACATATTTGGTCCAGTCTTGCACTATTAAGCATCTGTTGCTAATCTTGAATGCACTAAAGTAATCTGTAGGATATCTTGGCCGTAAGCTGATAATACTCATGGTACCTTTAGTCTCGATCCCATAAGGCACAACATTCATCGGGAGTCCCTGTTGAAGAACATCGTATGGTATCATACTTAGAAATGAAGTTTTGCTTCAAAAATAATGTATGTAAAAGATGCACTGAGGACAAATAGTAAAAATCTTACCATCCTTCCTAAATACATGTGACCGTAGTTCATTACGAACACTATTGGTCGCACGTTTTCAGTACTAACATTTCTAAATCCAGGAAGAAAATTTGTCTTGACAGTATCAAGATCCTCAAGCCATGAAACATAATGACTTAGCTCCTCGCAGTTTAGTTCAGCTCGACAGTAGTAGGTCCTGTTTACCAAGCATCGGACATGTTTGCTTGCAATCAAATAAGTCGACAATACAAATTAGTTGTCAACTATTTTTGAATAAACAATATCAAAGACATAAATATGGTTGAGAAACTTACATAATGGTATAACTGGAGGCGCCCGCACATCGACCAAGATTTCGGTATTACCTTCAATATCATCTTCCTGGACGAATATCAAAGGTGATAACCATATCAGGCTCAAATGCATAAGTCTTGCATAGTGCTCGCCATGTTTTGCATCCAAAATAGGTGTAGTCGTCTGAATTGTATAATTTTGCATGGAAAATATAACCATGCTCGGTCTTCAAATAAACTTTCTTTACCTCCGTAGTACGACTGAAATCTATCTTATCCAATACAAAAACTCTTGCATGGCAGGGGATACGCTAGTAGAATAGTAAAAAAAATATAAGTTGAAGCAGATGTCATGCTTAGTTACGAAAAAAGACTTGTCGTTATGACTTACTGTATCAACTTCGAAGTTCTCGTCCAGCTTGATGCTGAAGCGCCTATCATCATCTAGGAAGATTCTGTCGCACACGCCGCGCTCGTCTTCGCAGTATTTGCAAATACCGAAATCCTTTTTGTCATCAGACATTTCCTATGTTCATAGTTAAAACATTAATTGAAAATCGATCAAAGACAACTACCAGGATACTCAACACACAAATCCGGGGCACTCGATATTTCCTACATATTCGGGCACAAGTCATGCCAAAATTCACGGAAAAATCCGGCATTACCTTTGCTAAAATAGGACATATCGAACGCCTGAAATTTGCCGGAACGGAAATGAATCAACACTCTTGCAAAACATAGGCTTCTCGGAGGTGTAACCTGCAAACATGACCGGCCACTTGGATATTGAGCAACACAAGATATACATTTCAAAATATCTTATAGGACTCAAATTAGCATGCATTCAATAAGCAAAAGTAAATCATCTCATGCGTCCGTACATCGTTGAATATTATCACTAATACATCACGAATAGTGTCATACATATAACATCACTAATACAACTAAAACCCTAGCACACGACGGTATCGGCGCAAGCGGTGGACACCCACAGAAGGAACCATCACGGGATCATAGCTCCAAAGTGAGATCCTCGGAGAACCTGCCGTATTGGAGAACCTGTGCTCCAACGCAAACAAGTAGCGACGGACGGTGCGCCCTCCTCATCGACATGCTGACGCACCACCTCCGCTGGAGACCTCGAGCCTCTGGACCGCACATCGCCCACGTGACCGCCACCAAAGAAGGTTCAGGTCAACGACAGTGGCTCCTCACCAACCTTTGTGCCCCGGTAGGTAGCGCCTCCCGGTACCACCGGCGGAGCCAGTCCGGACATGGCCCATCTGGTCAAGCAGGTGTCGCCCTCCGCCGACTGACGACGAGGATGCGGGATAGGCATCGTCCATGTCGATGCGGGAAAAATTGCTTTAACTAAAAAATAGCAACAAGTTCTTACTAACTATTTCTATTAATTCAACTAGTTCTTACTAAAAATAAACTTACTATAAATAAAAATATTCTAATACCTATTTAGTACCTAGTTCTTACTAACTAATTAGTACCTAGGAACTACTGCGCTAATTACCATCTAATTTGATGAACCTATAGGGGTGGAAAGTGGTAGCGGATATTCCAATTATCCAACTATAAAGTGAAATAAGTGGTCAAATTTTACTTGTTTTATGATTCATCTTAGAAATTTGATTCGTTTCCACCCATACATGAACCCTAACACATTTGCCGCATCCGTCATTCGATTTGTTTCCACTCTTACATGAACCCTAACTAATTTGATGCAACTAAAATATAAAAAAAACCTAGGCAGATGTAGGGGAGAGGGAGGAGCAGGCGTTCTCACCTCGGGTGCCTGCTACGAGGGAGGGGCAGGCGGCGTCGAGGTCGGGTCGGAAGCGGGCATGCTGGGCGGATGGCAGCGTCGAGGTCGGGGTCGGGGGCGGCGTCCGGGGCGGCGTTGAGGTCGGGGGCGGGGACGGTGTTGAATCTGGGGTCGGGGCAGTGTAGAGGGTGTGCGGAGAGCACGCGGCGGCCGACGGGCAACGACGGCGGCGAGAATGTGGACAGTTGGATTTGGGGGAAGTGGCAGTGGCGAAGGGCCGATCTAACCCGTGGTTAAGTCGAGAGGTAGCGCTGCGTTCCAGGAAGAGCGCTACTGCTACGTTAGCTACAACGCTTTCTGGGATACACGCTACTACTACTCCTTTCTCGTTTCCCCCCTTTTTCATTTATTTTCTTCACATTTTATTTTTTTCCTTTCACCTTATTCTATTTCTTTTATTTTCAATTACCTTTCTATTTGCTTTCCATTTAATTTTATATCCTTTAGCAGTAGCGATTTTAATATAAAACGCGCCGCTACAAAGAAAGTAGCGGTAGCGCGGTTCGTTATAGGTCGCTACTACTATGTGTAGCCTATCGGCTAAGCCGTGGGAATTTTAGTAGTAACGTGTTTAGGGCAGCACGCGCTACTGCTAGAACTCTATCTGCAGCGCGGTTTGCCCAGGCGCGGTACTGCTAGTTAGCACCAGCGTGCTTTTTTGACCCTCGCTGCTGCTAAAGTTCTGTGTATAAGGTTTTCCCTAGTAGTGAAGGGGGGAAATTGTCGTGGTTTTGTCACGGCAGATGTCCTAAGGAAAGGACTTAGTCGTGGAGCCATCGCGCGGGTTAGCTTAAAGGGGTTAAAGCGGACAAGGGAAGCAGAGAGTTTATACTGGTTCGGCCCCTTGCGGTGAAGGTAAAAGCCTAATCCAGTTGTGGTGGGATTGCTAGGGTTTCGATGACCAGGGAGCGAATGCGCTTTGCCTGAGTCTCGAGTTGTTGTTTGTCCTCCTGAACCGCCGCCGGGTCATCCTGTTATATACATGGTTTGACACCCGCCGGTTTACAGAATCCCGAGGCCGGCTCATAAACGTGTCTGGCTCGGTCTCTGCTCTTTCTATCTTACAACATAAGTTTACATATTAATGTCGGTTTATGTCTACAGGCCTTAAACCGGCCTTGGGCCCTGGGCCTTCATAAAGAGTCACCGTCCTTATCTTCATGGGTTTCAGGTACAGTGAACCGTTATGGGGTAAACCCGGCCTCTCCTAGCCGGTGTATACCCGGTAGTAATATCCCCAATATTAGGACCCAGATTGATTTGCACTGGTTCATGTCAATCCTCAATACTTAGAAAATTTCTTCTCCAACATCTTCAAATGATCTTGTAAACTGCCATCATGTCACCTTCCAGGATCATGGTAAACCGCCATGACATCATCTGTTATTAAAACTGCGCATAACCCACCTTCATTAATGGGCCTCCGACAATCGAGGCAACAGAGCTGTCACATACCCCATTTTTCGGGCTCCTCGATTCTCGGCCTGCCTTTTATCCATTCACCTTATAAATAATCAGAGGGGTCCCTTTCACTTTCCCCCTCGTGCCTCGTCGCGTCGTCTTCTTCCTCGCGCCGACCGACCTTCAAGCTCTCTCGGCGCCGTCGTCCTTCGCCTTCGCCTCAACAACAGCCGCTGCATCAACCTGACCGTACCAGAGAAACGCAGTGATCCTCCGCTGCTTCCCCAGCGCCAGTAAGTTCCTTTTCTCCTCACCCTAGATCCACCATTAGGGTTCGGTGTTCCTCATAGCTTTTCAAAGTTCTTGAAGCTGTTCTTCCTTGTTCCTCTTCAGTAAATACCGATGGCTAGTTAGATCTAATTCTTCCAGTGCCCTTGTAGTTCAAACTTCTTTTTCCTTTGTTTAATAGATCTGCTTTATATCAAACTCATCTGACCTTACTGAACCCTTTGAGCACTTGGAATTAGGTCAGAATATATTTTGATTTTCCACCGCACGGCAGATCTGAGATTACCATGCCAATCTGTGAAACTTGTTTTTCCTTTACTTACACATCTTTAGACTTGTATCTTCAATGCCAGATTAGGCAGTTTAATCCCATAGAAAAATGATGACCCAGTAGATACCATTAGTCCCCTGTTGAACCGCCAATGCATTCATCATTGTACCGTCTCCATTGTCAGACTCCAGTTTACAAATAACAAACTCCGGTTTAACAATATGCTACTGGGTATAGTTGTCCACTGTGAATCTTAAAACGGCAATAATCATGTTTCAGCTTCTCATTGTAATGGCCAAGCAAGTATATGAATGCAACTGGGTTCCTTCTCGAGTCACCGAATATCAGTTAAACAAATGCGTTGCAACGGGCGCTTTAGCTAAGAAAGATGTCATCCACTGGAGGGCCCCTGGCCCGGAAAATCCTCCTACACCCAGGGACGGAGATGTGTTTGCTGACCATCTGGCTCAAGGTTTTAGCCCTCCCGGTTCAAAATTCTTCTGAGATGTGTTGGCTAGTTTTCAACATCACCCTCAGGACATTGGTCCAAATTCTATGACCAACATCTGCCACTTCCAGGTCTTCTGTGAAGCTTATCTGCAAGAGGAACCTACAGTCGAACTGTTTAGGGATTTCTTTCACTTAAACCGTCGCACAGAGTTCACTGATGGACCCAATACTGAATTGGGTTGAATGGCGGCTCAGAAAAGGAAGGAAGTCACTTTCCCTCATCCCAAGCTCCACATTCACCCCAAAGAGTGGAACCAGACCTGGTTTTATTGCAAGGATACATCTCCAACTGATGAAAACCCCCTGCCGGGTTACTGCCCTGAACACCTTAGCAGTACGCATCATTTTCCTCAGAGGTTAACAGCAAAGGAAAGGGCGAACTATGCCCCTCAACTGTCAAAGCTTAGAGCCTTCATGGCGAACGGTTTAACAGGTGTTGACCTTGCTCGTTGTTGGATAAGCTGGAGTATTCTGCCCTTAAGACGGCACCCCAGTTTGATGTGTGAGTACACAGGGAGTTTGAAGGATGCTCAACGACACATCGATATTCAGCTTACAGACGCGGAAGTTACCGAGGCTGTAAAGAAGATGCTGAATGAACCGGAGGCTGCCTGTGGCGAGACCGGATTAAGCCCTTTCTGCACCTTCTACAAACCGCCAGCTATAAGAATCATATAAACTTTTTATCTTAAGTTGCTTCTGTCAAAATATTCTCTGAAAGTTATGGAATAAGAAACCACAAGACAAACCGGCAAAACCGCAAGACAAAACGGCCAAGCCACTTCGCCCAAAGACCAAGGTTGTTAAGAAACCTCCCAAGAAAAGGACCACTGCATCCTCCGAGCCAAATGCTGATGACGATGTGGGTAACCCGGAATCAGAGGTAGAACTTGACTCTCTTGGTTCATTTTTCATACACCTCATTGACAATGATTATTATCCGGACGACGCTGAAGGCAATCATGCTGATGATGTAGAGGTAATCATTCTTTCCTCCGATTCAGATCCTCTGCCAACATCAAAAATCCGTCGAGTTAACCGGAAAGTAAAATTTTCTTACCCCCTTGCTTACTTGGACCCAAACTTTCTTTTGAAGATGCAGCTGCACGAGGCTCGCCAAGACAACCCCTCAAGACAACAAGTTGTGTAGTTACCTCCGCCGGTTTACCGAACACTCCGGTTCGGGAACACCAATCAGAGGTCTCTTATACCCTTGACACTTCATGCCCCAAAGTGGGTTGTTTCCGCCAGCCTCTTAACCCGTCTGATTCAAATTATCAGGGTACTTCCCACTCATCTTCTGGTGAGTCATTGGCCACGAAGCTTCCACCCCTCAAAATAGTTCTTGGGTGAGCTATACACTTGTTTTTATCCTTGATGTGTTATTTTTATATACTGTACTGATCCTCATGTTTATTTTTCTCAGCGCCAAGCCCATACCCAACAAGAAGGCTCGGCTGAATAAACCGGCTGATGACAACATGGCTGTTGAACCGGAAAAGACTCCAGATCCTGAAAAGACAGATGTTGACGCCATGCTTAGTGATCCACCGCCTCAAGACCATGACTTGTTCACTGAACAAGTAGACATTGACACTACAAGCCACGCTGATAAACCGACCAGCCCGGTCCGTCCCAATGATAAATCGGCCAGTCCAGCTAAGGTTACCGACAAACGGCCAACTCCCGTCAAAGCTGCTGATGATAAAGAGGACAATGTCATGATTACTGGCATTGGCCATACCACTCCTAGAAATCCTGTTGCTTTATCAAAGCATACTGCCAAGGACGAGCTCTCTGCTATCGGAAAAGGAAAATGGAATGCCGATTTGTCAAGCTATTCCCATCTTAATGCTCAAGACCTTCACTCTGGCTTCTTGAACTGTCTGTACACCAGCTATGACAATGAAGCTGGTTTGGTAAATTTGCTGAAAGAACGATATCAGGTAACTAATGCTTAACTCTGCTTAACTGTCTCTCTTGTAAATTTCAAATATAAACTTCAATAGCCCCCAAGTGACGGTTTCTGATATCAATCTGAACCAGGACTTAACAGTATACTATCATGCTTAGCCTCCAGGTACCGGGTTATCATTTTAAGATGAACCGGTATTTGTAAAAGCACAATATTGTACCTTTCACTGATGTAGCCCCCAAGGGCCGGTTTGACTCTATAAAGATGAACCGGGACTGTTTGAAAGACTTCCCAAATCAGTATTTTGAGCAAACATACATTAACCCCCAAGTGCCAAGAGTAATACTTGTATTATGATTGGGATTTTGTAGAAATTTCCAAGAACAAGCAAATATGCATTAGCCCCCAAGTATGAAGCGCATAACTTGTTATGTGCTTGGTACTTCAATCATGTAGCATCAACTCATTATACTTTTATCTGTTATAGGCTGAACTGAGCAAAAAGGAAGCTCAAACCACTGATCTGCAAGAGAACATCAAATCCCAGCAAGCTGAGACCTCCAAGGCAAAGGTTGAACTGACTAGTGTTTTAGCCGCTATGGAAAAGCTAAAGGAGGATCTCAACAAAGAGCGTGCGGATTGGAACACGGAAAAATCCGCTTTGCAGAAAAGAGCCGAGGACGCAGAAGCAGCTCTTAAACCAGTGGTAGATGAACTGACTGGCGTAAAGCGGCAGATACATGCCATGACTGCTGATGTGTTCGGTAAGCATCCTTGCTTTATACTTTCAACATATCTTCCCATGTGTTGCTGGTTTACTGACATTTTTAATGATGCAGGAACTCAGATTAGTCATCTGGGCTCTGATGTACAGAAGAAACTGAAGGCCGCCTACACGCTGATAGAGCAATTGTATACCGGCGCGGACGAATCATTTGCACCGCTTCGCACAATAAACCACCCCGAACGTTAATCAAGGATACCTTAGCCAGGCTATCTATGTTGCCTGCCCGGGTTGAAGAGCTAAAGAGATCTGCAGCAAGGGCTGGCGCTTTGACTGCACTAACCCGGGCAAAAGCATGGCTTCCTGATCTTGATCCGGCAGAAGTCATTAAAGGCTACCCAAGCTTAAAAGAAGACGGATCAGAATTTTGCACTGATGATCTCCGCGCCATAAACCAGGAAGTTCGTCCACTGGCTTGTCAACTTGCTGAAGATGGTGATCTATCATTTTACTAGGCGAGTTATGACACCAATAACAAACGGGTTGCTGCACCGACTCCTAAGGCTCAAAACATGATCCCTCCAATCCGTAAGCACAGTTATGCCCCTGATATTGAACCGTCCACCCTTATAAGCGACGAAGTTGTGTTCCAAGCGTTAACTGGGATCGACTGGACAACTATTGACTTCCAGCCGCTGGGTAGAGACGAAGAGGATGAACCGGTGCAAGATGATCCGCAGCCGTCAGGTCAAGCTGGTGACCAATCATAATCCGGAGGCCGGTTTAGTCATCCACGTGCTGCAACATGTATTTGAGAAAATAATTATCCTTTGGGGTACTGAAACGCCTTGTAATAGGCTAGTTAAAACACATGGTCTGTTATTCCTTCGTGCATATTTATCTGCAACTGATGCTTGCTAATCCACCATGCTTAAGATAAGATTTTCATAATCTATAGCAATTTACTCAAGCTATCCCTGTAGATAAAAAGCTTAAAGCGCCCTGGCGGTTAACCACCGGGCAGGTCATAATGCCCAAATATATATAACCTGTGACCTTGAGTCATAATGTTGGTTGGCCAACTTTGTAATGAGGGTAACAACCCTAATCCGGAGCATCAGTAACTCCTGCTATATGATGTCGGTTTACAATAAAACCGTTCCGGGTTGTGATAAACACCGGTTTATTCAATACTGGTGACTTTTAGTTGAAACCAGACCGGGCTGATAGTCTCCGGATTATAACTTGATCATGTACTGATAACTTGGAGTTGACAGCCTAACCGGGTTGATGAACACCGATTTGAAAACATCACAAATCTTGTCAAAAGAAAGAAAAACTTACCAAAAGGCGAATAAAAACCGTTGTAGTCGAGGCTTTTCACGGGCTGCCAGGACCCAAATTCGAGGCTTTTCATGGGCTGCCAGGCCACTGAGTTAAACCATTTTTGCAAAGCCTTTTAAGATGGTCCTCAATCCTTAACCAAACATCATTTTAACTTGACAAGTTCAGGGTCTTATTAGAGTTACTTGTCAAAGTTCGATGGGTCAGACCAGGTTTACCTGGGCGGAGTGACTTACTTAAAGAGGCAGCCTTACCTGGGGTTTTAGGTGTATACACCAGGCTTCCAAGCCATGGCTTGAGAGCCTATTACAAGTGTATATTCTTTGTTCGTTTCGACATCAAAGAATTCCCAACTAACATTTTCAGATGTGCTCAGCCGTTGCCTATGTTTGAGTAGTTATTTTGCAACACTCTCTTTGGCCCGGATTGATTTGGCTTTAAGCCGACCAAGAGGTGTGACTATAGTTCAGATACGACCAAGCCCCCACACTAGTAGAAAACAGGGCTTTCGTTCGGCCAGAAAAGAGCATTAATCCCGGTTGCATTACGAACTGGGACTAATGTGAGTATTAGTCCCGGTTCGAGCGGCTAGGGCACCGTATAGGCATTAGTCCCGGTTCAAATGAGATCTTTAGTCCCGGTTGGTGCCACGAACCGGGACTAAAGGGTGCGATGCCCATTAGTATCGGTTCGTGGCGCCAACCGGTACTAAAGGTTAGACCTTTAGTCCCGGTTGGTGCCACGAACCGACAAAGGATGCGATGTTTGATAGGTTTGGTTCGCGGGCACCAACCGGTACTAAAGGTTAGACCTTTAGTACCGGTTGGTGCCACGAACCGGTACTAATGGGGTTTGAGGCATTAATACCGGTTCGTGGCACGAACCGGTACTAAAGGTCCCATTTTCGAACGCTACCCCCCTGGATCGCCTTTTCTATTTTTGTAAAAAGCAAAATAAAATGATAAAAACTTCAAAAATTAAAATCCTTCCAGATGTAGTTATGTTACTACATGTACTAGTTAGGAAAATTTAAAAACTTAAATTTGGACATGTTTTGCAAAAAGTGTAGGGAAAATGTAAAACGACTATAACTTTTGCAGACGATGTCAGAAAAAAAGTATAATATCTCAAAATGTTCAGCACGAAAATCCGCATTCGATTTTGACTGCCTACGACCTGTTTGCAAAATTTTAGGATCCTCAAATTCTAAAAGGAAAAAATGTTATGCTCAAATTTCAGTTTTTTTATTTTTGTTAAATCTGGTCAAACTATGGTCAAACTACTTATTCATGAAGTATTAGTGTTACTGAAATAATTATTCAATAATATTAGTATTACTAAATAATTATTTCAGTATTTTTTTGAATTTTGGTCATATCTGGTCAAACTGTGGTCAACTTGTGGTCAAACAATGGCCAAACTGCTTATTCAAGAAATATTAGTGTTACTAAATAATTATTTCAGTTTTTTTGAATTTTGGTCAAATCTGGTCAAACAGTGGTCAAACTATGGTCAAACTATGGTCAAACTACTTATTCAAGAAATATTAGTGTTACTAAATAGTTATTGTTTTTAGAACAATAGTTTCAAACTCAAATAGTGAAATGTGTGACTTCAAGCTCAAGCTAAATTCCTGGGGGTTAATAGGATTGACATCTTACTATTGTCGGGAAAACAACAAGTGCAGACTTGGAAACGAGGGAGAATAGAACCCGAAAGTTAAGCGTGCTCAAGCTGGAGTAGTGAGAGGATGGGTGACCGTCCGGAAAGTTAGATGATTTGGAATGATGAAGGGTGACTAGGGATTTGAGGTTATATTCAGCAGTGATGAGGTGTGATTAGAGATTGGAGGTTAAAATAATTCAGAAATTTGAAAATAAAAAAAATTCAAAAAAATCAAAAAAAATAAAAAAAATCATAAAATTTCCTTTAGTACCGGTTGGTGTTACCAACCGGGACTAAAGGTGGACCTCCAGGCAGCGGCCACGGGGAGGGCCTTTAGTCCCGGTTCGTACAAGAACCGGGACTAATGGGGGAGGCTTTAGTAACGACCCTTTAGTCCGGTTCGTAACCGACTAAAGGTCTTATGAACCGAGACTAAAGTCCAGTTCGACCGCTGCTCTACCTTGGAGTGTTACCATCTTTATGTCAAGAGTGTCATCAGAATTGCACCACCTCTTATGAATTCTTGACGCAGTAATACTTCTTGCCATCAATGTTAATTCCTTGGTTCCCGTGTTATTTTAACTGGAATGCCGACAAGTGAATCGTGATGTGTGAAATCAATACTCCTAGCTACTGTGTTGCTTGGTAGTTAATGTACAATAATCTCATTCTTAGCGTGTTGGTATTGAATCGTCATTCTAAGATAGCTTGTGCTACCTAGTCCCTACTTCCGGGTGCACTCCTCGATCAATGAGTAAGGATCGTATCAATTCCTCGCTCTTTTGATCATATCGTCTTGCCGTGAAATGCAAGATTGATCTCGAGCTTAGTAACATATCGGTGGTTTGTGATTTTCCGAATATCTTCTCGGAAGTGTTAGCTGGTTGTCACCTGACCGCTATGTTGAGTTCGTGATCAAGTTGGTTTGTTGTAAACCACCCCCTTCTCCAAGGATCTGTGTTGGATACCCCTGAGCTAGTTGGTCAAGCTAAATAACAACTTGGAGAGTTGGAAGATAAAAGCTTGTCTAACTTAGTTCATTTCCAAAGGGATATCTTGTGTTTGTGTGTTTGTTGTAGAAAGATGATTTCTTCATTGATGTCTCCTCGTGATCAGTTGTTGAACCTATTGTCTTATCCAAACTTTGATTTGAGTATGGGTTGTCCTTAAATCAAGTCAGAACCAACGATATTCGTAATGTTGCCTTACTCGTGGTTGTTTCATTGAGCATACACCATTATATCTTTTGGTCTGACCAATGCTATCACTGTGTTCACATAGTTGTGGAATTTCATCTTCATGGAAATCTCGATGATTTGCTGTTGAGCTCATCATCAACATTTCATCTTGTCCATGATTCATGTTGAACATCTAAGCTAGTGTCGGAAACTTTTGTAAGCATTTCTTCATCTCTTGTTTATGAAGTATATGTTTGGTGTGGGAAGTGACTTTCTCCAAGTTCATGTGTATCAGGTGCAAGTTGCCGCCATGAATTTGAGAAAGGTTTGTTTTGTTTCCCCTGGAATCATCCCAAGTCAGTTATGTATGTGTGAATGTATTCTATGGTTTGGTAGATTAATTACCTCCATTCCATATGTATTCCCTAGCACACCAAGCCACTGATTGATTTGTTCAAGGAGAAGAAGTTCCTTCTTAAGAGCCGGGCTTATACAAGGACTTCGATATGCTCGATGATGGTTCCCCACCTGAACTCAGTAGTGTTTTTATTATAAGACTACTACGTGGTCATGCTTGTCTTGGACAATATGTTCACAGGTCTGTAGCAGAACAAGCTCATTTTTTGGAGCATGTTATCATAGTTCATTTTCTAGAGAATCTCGCAATGTCATCTCTTCGGTTTGTGTTGCAAATTTTTCTTTTCCAGACATGTTGTCTGAAATGTCTTGTTACCAACCAGATCTGAATCTCAGGCAGATATGATGGTTGGAACTATTCCAAGATCTATGATGTAGGTCCCGACAAGGTTGATATTGGCCGACGCGCCTAGCCGGAATATTTATCATTGTAGTATCTTGAATGAGCAATTTGCCCATCTTCTCTATAAGGATTTCATGTGACTTTTCTAGAAGTGTTCCTTATAAATCCTTTCTCTTCCGAAGTCCGACGTATACTTGATGGCCACGTTAATGCTTTAAGTATGACTGTGGTATGTAGAACTTCAAGGAGAACATTAGAAGCGGAGTCCTAAATGTTTCTCGGTCAATCATCCAGATTTTGATCCCTTGGCCTCGCAAAGGTGAAATCTGAGGAAATGTTATCTTCCTTTGCACCTGCATCCTCCATCGTTATTCATCACGGTACTATGTTGTGTCCAAGATCCTTGGCACGGATTCTGGTAAGACCTTGATGAATATGGAAACGCTCAAGTTCTTGAGAACACGCTTAGTCACTAGGTTATATTCTCGGTATCAATTGGAATGTGCCTCCCGTTTGCCGGGTTGTTCTGTAACCATAGTTTCCTTTCCGATCTGAGTATGCCATTCCTTCGTACTCCGCCAAACGATCGTTTGTGATTGTCTTGTGCTGGTATAAAGGGTCTCAATGATCTAGATATCTAAAGTAATTCTTTTTGCCACTTCAGGGAAAATCCTGCAAGTCACCTTCCGTAAGGTGCCCCGTTGTGGAATCGCTGCAGATACCTCCTCACTATCTTGAAACCAGGAACCATCTTCTTCAGCGTGGAATTTTGCCTACCAGTTTGAACTTTCGTCATCTGCTTCTTTCCATCCCTTCTGATGTGTGTTTTGTGTCTCAACTCAAGAGATGTTGCGATGTCTCATTCAGTAAGTTGATAGTGAGTTGCTCAATCTTCGAGAAGATCGACTCTATAGAATTTCCCTTTCTTCTCATTGTCGTGTTGGATGAAGTTGTCAAAGCAAGTCATCGAGACCAAGATGATGCAATGAATCAACATCCTCGAGAAGGGCAATTGGATCGCGAAGATTGTGTTAGCTTGTGTCCCCGATGTCTTCTTACCTCACGTCTTGAATCTCGGGACGAAATTCTTGTTTAGTGGGGGTGAGTTGTCACAGCCCTAGAGTTTGCTTGTAACTAGTGGCATTGCATCCATGCATCATGTTTAAATTTCATGAAACTTGAAATGGGGATTGATCCAAGCCCTAGCACCAAATGAAATTCAAATAGGTTCAACCTAAAATTATTTTCAATGAACCCAAAGTGCCCTTTGAAAATGTTCATGACTTCTGATAAAGGTTAAAACCTCTGTCAAAAATGATGAATATATTTCTAGGTCATCTCCGGATTTTTGATTTAAATCATTATGTATTTGGATTTGAACATTCAATTACTATAAATATTTAAAATGCTCAAATAATTCTGAAACTAAATGTGGGCTACCGATTTAATCCACGGAGTGTCCACAAATTATTTCAGGATTTTATAAATGCTTTAGTATTTTTACTAAAGCCAAAACCGTTGCAGAAAAATAGAAAACAGATAACAAAAGGAAAAGAGAGCTTACCGTAACTTGCGTGGACCTACCTGCCTTTGCAGCCCACTTGGCAGCCTAGCCAACTGGCCCAGCCCACCAGAAGCCCCAATAGGCAGAGGCGTGTCGACGCGCGCGCGCCCGAGCTCCACCTCCTGCTTCCCCCTCGCCCTGTCTCCGCACCACAGGAACGTCCTCGACCCCCTTTGCCTCTCCCCTCACTTTGGAGCTCTCCCCCTCTCCTCTAGTTCCCTCCCCACAGCACCACTGAACATGCCATCGTTGCCGCTTGCTGCTACCGCGACCACCGCCACTGCCTCGCCTCGCTGACGTGTACGAGGGGTCTGCCTGCTACGTCCTCAACGAGTCAAGCGATCCAGGAATCTCTGCATCGACGCCATCTCCATCTTCTTCATCATCGTCCACTGAAGCTCGCCGGCATGGATTCGCGAGCTCTAGACCCACCCCGGCATCGTCGTTGACTCTGCTGGATTCACCGTGAGCCCCTGCCCTTTTCCCCTCTCTCCCCACGCTCGTCCCCGTCCTCTAACCACCGTGGCCATCGGAGCCCATTTCTCCTTGCCGTCGGCCATGTCGCTACCGCGGCTATGGTCGTGCAAGCACGCGTCCGACCTTACCACTGAGCTCACTGCACCCCCACGAGTCCAACGCGCCCACCCGCGACTCCTGCCATGCCCTGCATCGTCGATTCGTTCGACGCCCGAACGCCGGCCAAGGCACCTGCCATCACTGCCGTCATTCTCGGCCATCTCCGGTGAAGCTGAGAGCACCACTCGACGCGCCCGTGCCCCAGCTACTCGTAGATGGGCCCCGTCGTTGTTTTGGTCAACGGAGGGAGATTTCCGAGCCTCACCGCCGTGTCTGGCCTCGCCGGCGTCGAGTCAACCGCAGGTTTGACCCGATTTGACCAGGGTTTGACCTCCCCTAGGTCAATGACAAGTGGGCCCAGGCCCTAGCTAATTTTAGTTAAGTGTTAATTAAACTTAATTAGCCTGCTGATACTGACATGTGGGCCTAGGGCCTTAACTAAGCTGGATTAGGATTATATTAGTACTAATTAACTTAGGTTAGTTAGTTAGACACTGACATATGGGTCCCACTGGTCAGGTTTGACCTGGACCGACCCATTGACCTGCTGACATCACTCAGACATCATGCTGATGCAATAAGTCATTTTCTGGATTTAATTTAATTTAGGAAATTCCTGAAAATAGCCAAAACTTCTAAAAATCATAGAAATTATTCTGTAACTCCAAATACAAAGATTTATATATGAAAAATGATCAGACAAATTCAATCTATCCATCTGTACCGTTTTCATGCATGTTAGAACAACTTATAGTTGCTGAATTGGGCAAAACAAATAAAGGCATTTGAATAATAACATATGGAGTTTGAATTTGACCCTAGGGTTCAAACCAACTCCATTTAACTATACTATCAAATGACAGGATATTGCCATGTCATGATCATGCATCATATTGTGCATTGCATTGATTGTGTTCTTCCTTGTTTGCCGGTGTTTGTCCCCTCTCGATAGACGTGGTACCGACGATGAGTTCCATGACACCGATGAAGAACTATACTATCTTCATAAGTGCCAGGCAAGCAAAACCCCCTTGTTTATTCCGATACAATCCCACTCTCTCGCTCCCGCTCTCTTTTACTACATTAGGACAACAACGATTCAATTGTTACATGTTGCGGTTGTTGAACCCCTTTCCTCTGCATGACGTGTCATTGCCACAGTAAATACATGAAACCCACTAGCATGTGTAGGAGTTGTTTGAGCCCTGATGTGCCTACTCATTCATGCTTGTTTGTCATGCCTGCTATTGCTTAGAGTTGTGTCAGGTCTGATTCATCGGGAATGAATTGGATGTGTGTGAACATGTCCTACTATTGTGAGCTAAGTGTGTGAACACGATTTGGTAAAGGTAGCGGTGAGAGGCCATGTAGGAGTACATGGTGGGTTGTCTCATTGCAGCCGTCCTCAGGAACTGAGTTATGTGTTTGTGATCCATGAGCAGCTACTACCACACATTGGGTTCCGGTAACTCGGACCCTCTCGACTTATTAATCAACCTGATCTCTGTCCAGGAGTTGCAACTAGTTTCTGGTGTTTGTAGGTAGTGCTAGTAGTCTACCAAGTGGCACCCGGTACAGGTGGGCTTGGGACATACTAGGCGTAGTGGCACGGTGTACCAAGTGGCACCTGGATGGTGGGCTTGGGAACCCTGCTCACATCGTTTGGGGCCGTGAGCGACACCCCGGCCGGATCTCCTTGCGGATGGAACCCGAATAGGCGATAAACCTGGACGAGAGACTTGTGTGGTTAGTCAGGTCGTGGCCGACACCCTCGCCAGGCTTCCGCTTGAAGGTTGCCGAGATACATGACGTGTACATGGGGGTAAGTGGCTAGCGTGTGTGAAGAAGTACACCCCTGTAGGGTTAACATCATCTATTCAAATAGCCGTGTCCGCGGTAAAGGACTTCTGGGTTGCCTGTACAGTTCATAGACAAGTGAAAGTGGATACTCTAAAATACGCATGATAAGTGTGAGTGCTATGGATTGCGTTCTTGTAGGGAGATGGGAGCTGATCCATAGTGGTGTATTGATATGGTGAATATGTGGACTCGTGTGTGCCACCTCAAAAGATTTACCTGCAGTCGTATTTCAGGATAGCCACCGAGTCAAAGCTGGCTTGCTGCAGTTAAACCCCACCATCCCTTTGTTGATAATGATGCATATGTAGATAGTTCTGATGTAAGTCTTGCTGGGTACATTTGTACTCACGTTTTCCTATTTTATGTTTTTGCAGAGAGACTTCAGTCTCATTAGTAGTTCCTCGTGGACTTTGACGTTTAGCTTGTTAACTCAGCTACGGTCTCTTGCCCTCGGCAGGATCTGGTAGATAGTCAGGCTTCTCAGCCTTTTTCATTTATAGTTGTCTGTACTCAGACATGTTAAGCTTCCGCTTGTGCTTTGACTTGTGTGCTCTGAATGTTGGGTCATGAGACCCATGTTGGTAATATCTGACTCCTCGGAGCCTATTGACTAAAATATTTGAGTTGTAGAGTCGTGTTGTGATGCCATGTTGTATTTTCACATATCGAGCATATTGTGTGTATGTTATTGAAATGCTTGCACTACAGGAAACAGATAATTTGCCGTCTCTGGATTACAGACGGCAAAGATCTAATTCTAGACAGCAAAGTCAGACGGCAAAGATAAGTCGGCAAAGAATACTTTGCCGTCTGCTGTTTATCGGGATGACGGCAAAGAGTTTGCCGTCAGTCAATAGGGTTCACTGTGAGCGGACTAGCCAGACGGCAAAAATATGCCAACACACGGAGCGGTTGCGCTAACGCACGGTGTCAAGTACTTAACCGTCAGCTAGGCTATGTCTTTGCCGTCATCCTCATATACCCACACGGCAAAGCAAATATTTTTTCTTTAAAAAATGAAACAATGTAGAAGCCGTAGATGGCCAAAGGCGTAGGGAAAATCTTTCACAGCTATGACGAACGAACAAATTTTTCCGAGACAAAATTACTCCCCTTACATACTATATATCCATCATCAGAGTATAGTTACACAATATAATGTTCTCCATTTACAAAACGGACAAACTGGCCATGGTGTGACGGAGGAACGAACGAACGAAACAGCACCAAAAAATTACTACAAAACGGACGAACTGGCCCTTGCCAGCGTCGAGATCCGAGAGCGGGCGTCGAGCTCGAGGAGGCGAAGGGTGGTCTTCGGGCGGGGTTGACCATGGCGCCATGGATCCCGTGGAGCGGGAGGAGGTGTGGGGTCACGGACGGGGAGGAGGAGGATCCCTCTGCGGCCTCCAGCTCAGGCAGCCGCGAGGCGGGGTCGACCAGGCGGGAGATTGTGCTGCAGAGGAGCTCCGGCAAGCTCTTGGCAATGACGCCTCCGTGTCGAAGGGCGGCGGCCGTTAACGAGCAGGGGAGGAGGCGCGGGCTCGCAGGCGGGGATGAGGATCTCGCACCGGCGAGACAGGGTCGGCCAGCTGCAGTTGACGAGCAAGGGAGGAGGAGGAGGCACCGGGTCACGGGCGGGAGGAGGAAGAGGATCCCACGGCGGCCTCCGGCTCAGGCGACGGTGAGGCCGGGTCGAGCAGCCGGGGTTGACGAGCAGGGGAGGTGCAGGAGGGTCCCGCTCAGGCGACGTGCGGGATTGACCGGCGGCAGTTGGACGAGCAGGGGATAAGAGAGGGAGAGATGCGGTCGGTCGTGAGGGGTGGGGGTTGTGTGGCAGAAGGAGGGATCGAGGGAGAGATGCGGTCGGTCATGGTGGGGCCTTGGGGATAAGAGAGAGAGAGATGGGATGGGTGGTTGGGGCGCGCGTGGTGACTGGTGCGGGCGGCCCAGATCACGCCATGTCACCGATCCGTGGGATCAATCCGCGTGCTGTGTTTTCTCTTTGCAGTCTGCGATTTTTTTTACAGACGGCAAAGAGTTCTCTTTGCCCTCTATAAACGAAACTGCAGACGGCAAAGAGAGCTCTTTACTTTCTATAAAAAAATCCCAGACGGCAAAGAGTCTTTGTCGTATGTGTTTTCCTAAAAGACGGCAAAGTATGTATTTGCTGTCAGTTGTTCTTTGCCGTCAGCTGCTGTCGGTAATATTTGTATTTGGTGTCTGGCCCGACGAAATGCTGACGGCAAAGAACAGTACTGGCGGCAAATCTCCTGTTTCCTGTAGTGTTGGTATGTGTGGGATCTGACTATCTAGTTGTTTATCCTTGGTAGCCTCTCTTACCGGGAAATGTCTCCTAGTGCTTCCACTGAGCCATGGTAGCTTGCTACTGCTCCGGAACACTTAGGCTAGCCGGCATGTGTCCTTCTTCGATCCTGTGTCTGTCCCTTCGGGGAAATGTCACGCGGTGTCTATCGGAGTCCTGTTAGCCTGCTACAGCCCAGATTCTATGGAGTCCTGCTAGCCCAGTTGCTATAGCCCGGATTCACTCGCTGATGACCGACACGTTCGTTGGGGGTCATGTATGCCTGTCCCTGTAAGTTAGTGCCATTTTGGGTTCACGACTAGCCATGTCAGCCCGGGCTCCTTCTCATATGGATGCTAGCGACACTATCGTATACGTGTGCCAAAAGGCGCAAACGGTCCCGGGCTTGGTAAGGAGACACCCGTGGGAATACCGTGCGTGAGGCCGCAAAGTGATATGAGGTGTTACATGCTAGATCGGTGTGCCATTGAGTCGGGGTCCTGACAGTTTTGGTATCAGAGCTTCACTGCCTGTAGGATTACCAAGCCAAACTGGTCGATGTTGAGTCTAGAAATGCTTTAGTTATATGTAGGGGAATTGATTGTGGGATGGAACGTAAGGCTCTTTTTACTCCTTATACCTTATGCCTTCTGATTTGAGTCATCCTATCTTTTCTACTGGGGTTAAGGACTAGGATCTGATCTTCCTATTAGGTTCACGTGTTACTAATCCGTAAAATCTTATGATTGTTGGTTTCAGGCCTCAGTTCAGTTTCTACCACTTTTAGTATATTGTCAGCTGAACCAGAACCTTGATATGATGTTGTTAAGTGACTATGCCAAACCTTGTGAATGTCTCAAATCTTTTCCAGAGCATTTACACCCGTTATGCTGTCCGAGTCATCCCAGGTTTATAAATAGTCTGATGCATTTGCAAATCCCTTCTTCCCATTTCCGATGTCCTTTTGGGCCAGATTAAGAACACTAAACGGTCTGTTGAGGTACTTCATTGCCTCGGCATTCATGTTGGAGCTATTATTATGACCATAGGTGTCTAGAGTATCACCTAGTAATCTAGCCATGCTTCGTGATCCCAGTGTGATGATGTTGGAAATATGCCCTAGAGGCAATAATAAAAGGATTATTATTATATTTCCTTGCTCATGATAATTGTCTTTTATTCATGCTACAATTGTATTATCCGGAAATCGTAATACACGTGTGAATACATAGACTACAACATGTCCCTAGTGAGCCTCTAGTTGACTAGCTCGTTGATCAATAGATAGTCATGGTTTCCTGACTATGGACATTGGATGTCATTGATAACGGGATCACATCATTAGGAGAATGATGTGATGGACAAGACCAAATCCTAAGCATAGCACAAGATCGTTTAGTTCGTTTGCTAGAGCTTTTCCAATGTCAAGTATCCTTTCCTTGGACCATGAGATCGTGTAACTCCCGGATACCGTAGGAGTGCTTTGGGTGTACCAAACGTCACAACGTAACTGGGTGACTATAAAGGTATACTACGGGTATCTCCGAAAGTATCTGTTGGGTTGACACGGATCGAGACTGGGATTTGTCACTCCGTATGACGGAGAGGTATCACTGGGCCCACTCGGTAATGCACCATCATAATGAGCTCAAAGTGACCAAGTGTTTGGTCATGGGATCATGCATTACGGTACAAGTAAAGTGACTTGCCGGTAACGAGATTGAATGAGGTATTGGGATATCGACGATCGAATCTCGGGCAAGTAACGTACCGATTGACAAAGGGAATTGTATACGGGGTTGCTTGAATCCTCAACATCGTGGTAAATCCGATGAGATCATCGTGGAACATGTGGGAGCCAACATGGGTATCCAGATCCCGCTGTTGGTTATTGGCCGGAGAGCTGTCTCGGTCATGTCTGCATTATTCCCGAGCCTGTAGGGTCTACACACTTAAGGTTCGGTGACGCTAGGGTTATTAGGAAGACTTGTATGTGATTACCGAATGTTGCTCGGAGTCCCGAATAAGATCCCGGATGTCACGAGGAGTTCCGGAATGGTCCGGAGGTGAAGATTTATATATGGGAAGTTGTCAGACGGTCACCGGAAAGTTTCGGGGGCATATCGGTATTGTACCGGGGCCACCGGAGGGGTTCTGGGGGTCCACAAGGAGGGGCCATCTCTCTCGGAGGGCCTCATGGGCTGTAGTGGGCAGGGAACCAGCCCCTGGAGGGCTGGGCGCATCCCCCCCTTGGGCCCATGCGCCTAGGGTTGGGGGGGAAACCCTAGTGGGGGTGCCCCTTGCTTGGGGGCAAGCCCTCCCTTGTGGCCGCCCCCCTCTAGATCTCATCTAGAGGGGCCGCCCCTTCCCCTTCCCCTAAATAGAGGGGTGAGGGAGGGCTGCACACAACATCCAAGGCGCAGCCCTCCCTCCCAAACACCTCTCCTCCTCCGCGTGAGCTTGGCGAAGCCTGCCGGAGAACTGCCACTCCATCACCACCACGCCGTCGTGCTGCTGTTGGAGCCTTCTTCCTCAACCTCTCCCTCCTCCTTGCTGGATCAAGGTGCGGGGGACGTCATCCGCTCCGTACGTGTGTTGAACACGGAGGTGCTCTCTGTTCGGCACTTGGTCATCGGTGATTGGGATCACGACGAGTACGACTCCCTCAACCCCGTTCTCTTGAATGCTTCCGCTCGCGATCTACAAAGGTATGTAGATGCACACCTATCACTCGTTGCTATATGAACTCATAGATGGATCTTGGTGAAACCGTAGGAAAAATTTTATTTTCTGCAACGTTCCCCAACAGTGGCATCATGAGCTAGGTCTATGCGTGGTTCTCTTTGCACGAGTAGAACACAATTTGTTGTGGGCGTAGATGTTGTCAACTTTCTTGCCGCTACTTGTCTTATTTTGCTTCAGCGGTATTGTGGGATGAAGCGGCCCGGACCGACCTTACACATACGCTTACGTGAGACAGGTTCCACCGACTGACATGCACTAGTTGCATAAGGTGGCTAGCGGGTGTCTGTCTCTCCCACTTTAGTTGGAGCTGATTCGATGAAAACGGTCCTTATGAAGGGTAAATAGAAGTTGACAAATCACATTGTGGTTTTTTTTCGTAGGTAAGAAAACGTTCTTGCTAGAACCCTATTGCAGCCATGTAAAAGATGCAACAACAATTGGAGGACGTGTAACTTGTTTTTGCAGCAACTGCCTTGTGATGTGATATGGCCAAAAGTTGTGATGAATGATGAATGATATATTGTGATGTATGAGATCATGTTCTTGTAATAGGAATCACGACTTGCATGTCGATGCGTATGACAACCGGCAGGAGCCATAGGAGTTGTCTTAATTATTGTATGACCTGCGTGTCATTGATTCAACGCCATGTAATTACTTTACTTTATTGCTAAACCGTTAGCTATAGTAGTAGAAGTAATAGTTGGCGAGCAACTTCATGGAGACACGATGATGGAGATCATGATGATGGAGATCTTGGTGTCATGCCGGTGACAAGATGATCATGGAGCCCCAAGATGGAGATCAAAGGAGCTATATGATATTGGCCATATCATGTTACTATTTAATTGCATGTGATGTTTATTATGTTTATGCATCTTGTTTACTTAGAACGGCGGTAATAAATAAGATGATCCCTCATAATAATTTCAAGAAAGTGTTCCCCCTAACTGTGCGGCGTTGCTAAAGTTCATCGTTTCGAAGCACCACGTGATGATCGGGTGTGATAGAGTCCTACGTTCACATACAACGGGTGTAAGACAGTTTTACACGTGCAAAACACTTAGGTTAACTTGACGAGCCTAGCATGTACAGACATGGCCTCGGAACACGTAGGCCGAAGGTCGAACATGAGTCGTATGGAAGATACCATCGACATGGAGATGTTCACCGATGATGACTAGTCCGTATCACGTGATGATCGGACACAGCCTAGTTGACTCTGATCATGTAACACTTAGATGACTATAGGGATGTCAAATCTGAGTGGGAGTTCATTAAATAATTAGATGAACTTAGTTATCATGAACTTAGTCTAAAATCTTTGCAAATATGTCTTGTAGATCAAATGGCCAACGCTCATGTCAACATGAACTTCAACGCGTTCCTAGAGAAAACAAAGCTGAAAGATGATGGCAGCAACTATACGGACTGGGTCTGGAACCTGAGGATCATCCTCATAGCTGCCAAGAAAGCATATGTCCTAGAAGGACCGCTAGGTAAAGCACCCATCCCAGAGAACCAAGACGTTATGAACGCTTGGCAGTCACGTGCTAATGATTACTCCAAAAGCGTTTTGAGCAACACGGAGCATATGAGATGTTCGAGGAGCTGAAAATGGCTTTCCAAGCTCACGCCCGGGTCGAGAGATATGAAGTCTCCGACAAGTTCTATAGTTGTAAGATGGAGGAAAATAGTTACGTCATTGAGCACATACTCGAATATACGAGTTGCACAACCGCCTGTCCCAGTTGAATATTAACCTCCGGACGAGGCGGTCATTGACAGAATCCTTCAGTCGCTCCCACCGAGCTACAAGGGCTTTGTGATGAACTACAATATGCAGGGGATGGTGAAAACTATTCCTGAAGTATTTTCAATGCTGAAGTCAGCAAAGGTAGAAATCAAAAAGGAACATCAAGTGTTGATGGTCAATAAAACCACCAAGTTCAAGAAGGGCAAGGGTAAGAAGAACTTCAAGAAGGACGGCAAAGATGTTGCAGCGCCCGTCAAGCCGATTCTTGGGAAGAAGTCAAAGAATGGACCCAAGCTTTGAGACTGTGTGCTTTTATTGCAAAGGGAAGGGTCATCGAAGCGGAACTGCCCCAAATACTTAGCGGACAAGAAGGCCGACAACACTAAATGTATATGTGATATACATGTAATTGATCATACCTTACCGATTACTCGTAGTAACTCCTGGGTATTTGATACCGGTGTCGTTGCTCATATTTGTAACTCACAACTGGAGCTGCGGAATAAGCGGAGACTCGGGAAGGACGAGGTGACGATGCATGTCGGGAATGGTTCCAAGGTCGATGTGATCGCCGTCGGCACTCTACCTCTACATTTACCTACGGGATTAGTTTTAAACCTCAATAATTGTTATTTAGTGCCAAGTTTGAGCATGAACATTGTATCAGGATCTCGTTTAATATGAGATGGCTACTCATTTAAATCTGAGAATAATGGTTGTTCTATTTATATGAGAGATATGTTTTATGGTCATGCTCGATGGTCAATGGTTTATTCTTAATGAATCTCGAGCGTGATGTTACACATATTCATAGTGTGAATACCAAAAGATGTAAAGTTGATAACGATAGTCCCACATACTTGTGGCTTGCCGCCTTTGGTCACATTGGTGTCAAGCGCATGAAGAAGCTCCATTCTGATGGACTTTTAGAGTCTCTCGATTATGACTCATTTGACACATGCGAACCATGCCTTATGGGCAAAATGACCAAGACTCCGTTCTCCGGAACAATGGAGCGAGCAACCAACTTATTGGAAATCATACATACCGATTTGTGCGGTCCAATGAGCGTTGAGGCTCGCAGAGGATATCGTTATGTTCTCACTCTCACTGATGACTTGAGTAGATATGGGTATGTCTACTTGATGAAACACAAGTCTGAGACCTTTGAAAAGTTCAAGGAATTTCAGAATGAGGTGGAGAATCAACATGACCGAAAAATAAAGTTCTTACGATCAGATCATGGAGGAGAATATTTAAGTCACGAATTTGGTACAGACTTAAGGAAATGTGGAATCGTTTCACAACTCACGCCGCCTGGAACACCTCAACGTAACGGTGTGTCCGAACGTCGTAATCGCACTCTATTGGATATGGTGCGATCTATGATGTCTCTTACTGATTTACCGCTATCATTTTAGGGATACGCTCTAGAGACAGCTACATTCACTTTAAATAGGGCACCGTCTAAATCCGTTGAGACGACACGGTATGAATTATGGTTTGGGAAGAAACCTAAGATGTCGTTTCTAAAAGTTTGGGGATGTGATGCTTATGTCAAGAAACTTCAACCTGAAAAGCTCGAACCCAAGTCGGAAAAATGCGTCTTCATAGGATACCCTAAGGAAACCATTGGGTATAGCTTCTACCTTATATCCGAAGGCAAGATCTTTGTTGCCAAGAACGGATCCTTTCTGGAAAAAGAGTTTCTCTCGAAAGGAGTAAGTGGGAGGAAAGTAGAACTCGATGAAGTACTACCTCTTGAACCGGAAAGTAGTGCAGCTCAGGAAAATGTTCTTGTGGTGCCTACACCGACTGGAGAGGAAATTAATGATGATGATCAAGGTACTTCGGATCAAGTTGCTACTGAACTTTGTAGGTTCACAAGGACACGTTCCACACCAGAGTGGTATAGCAACCCTGTCCTGGAAATCATGTTGTTGGACAACGGTGAACCTTCAAACTATGAAGAAGCGATGGCGGGCCCAGATTCCAACAAATGGCTTGAAGCCATGCAATCCGAGATAGGATCCATGTATGAAAACAAAGTATGGACTTTGACAGACTTGCCCGATGATAGGCGAGCGATAGAAAACAAATGGATCTTTAAGAAGAAGACGGACGCGGATGGTAATGTTACCATCTATAAAGCTCGACTTGTCGCTAAGGGTTATCGGCAAGTTCAAGGGGTTGACTACGATGAGACTTTCTCTCCCATAGCGAAGCTGAAGTCTGTCCGAATCATGTTAGCAATTGCCGCATACTATGATTATGAGACATGGCAAATGGACATCAAAACGGCATTCCTTAACGGCTATCTTAAGGAAGAACTGTATATGATGCAGCCGGAAGGTTTTGCCGACCCTAAGAATGCTAACAAGGTATGCAAGGTCCAGCGATCCATTTATGGGATGGTGCAAGCATCTCGGAGTTGGAACATTCGCTTTGATGAGATGATCAAAGCGTTTGGGTTTATCTTGAGACTTATGGAGAAGCCTGCGTTTAGAAGAAAGTGAGTGGGAGCTCTGTAGCATTTCTCATATTATATGTAGATGACATACTTTTGATGGGAAATGAAATAGAACTTTTGGACAGCATTAAGGCCTACTTGAATAAGAGTTTTTCAATGAAGGACCTTGGAGAAGCTGCTTATATATTAGGCATCAAGATCTATAGAGATAGATCGAGACGCCTCATAGGTCTTTCACAAAGCACATACCTTGATAAGATATTGAAGAAGTTCAAAACGGATCAGTCCAAGAAAGGGTTCTTGCCTGTATTACAAGGAGTGAAATTGAGCTCGGCTCAATGTCCGACCACGACAGAAGATATAGAAGAGATGAGTGTCATCCCCTATGCCTCAGCCATAGGATCTATTATGTATGCCATGTTGTGTACCAGACCTGATGTAAACCTTGCCGTAAGTTTGGTAGGAAGGTACCAAAGTAATCCCGCAAGGAACACTTTGGACAGCGCTCAAGAATATCCTGAAGTACACGAAAGGACTAAGGACATGTTTCTCATTTAGGGAGGTGACGAAGAGCTGCGTCGTAAGGGTTACGTCGGCGCTTAGCTTCGACACAGATCTGGATGACTCTAAGTCACAAACGGATCGTGTATATGTTGAATGGTGGAAAGATGGCTGGTGTAGCTGCAAGCAGAGCGTCGTGGCGGGATCTACATGTGAAGTGGAGTACATGGCAGCCTCGGTGGCAGCGCATGAAGCAATTTGGGTGAAGGAGTTCATCACCGACCTAGGAGTCATATCCGAAGGCAAGATCTTTGTTGCCAAGAACGGATCCTTTCTGGAAAAGAGTTTCTCTCGAAAGGAGTAAGTGGGAGGAAAGTAGAACTCGATGAAGTACTACCTCTTGAACCGGAAAGTGGTGCAACTCAGGAAAATGTTCTGTGGTGCCTACACCGGCGGAGAGGAAATTAATGATGATGATCAAGGTACTTCGGATCAAGTTGCTACTGAACTTCGTAGGTCCACAAGGACACGTCCCACACCAGAATGGTATGGCAACCCTGTCCTGGAAATCATGTTGTTAGACAACACTGAACCTTCGAACTATGAAGAAGCGATGGAGGGCCCAGATTCGAACAAATGGCTTGAAGCCATGCAATCCGAGATAGGATCCATCTGTGAAAACAAAGTATGGACTTTGACAGACTTGCCCGATGATCGGCGGCGACGAAAAACAAATGGATCTTTAAGAAGAAGGCGTAGCGGATGGTAATGTTACCATCTATAAAGCTCGACTTGTTGCTAAGGGTTATCGGCAAGTTCAAGGGGTTGACTACGATGAGACTTTCTCTCTCGTAGCGAAGCTGAAGTCCGTCCGAATCATGTTAGCAATTGCCGCATACTATGATTATGAGATATGGCAAATGGACGTCAAAACGGCATTCCTTAACGGTTATCTTAAGGAAGAACTATATATGATGCAGCCGGAAGGATTTGTCGACCCTAAGAATGCTAACAAGGTATGCAAGCTCCAGTGATCCATTTATGGGCTGGTGCAAGCATCTCGGAGTTGGAACATTCGCTTTGATGAGATGATCAAAGCGTTTGGGTTTATGCAGACTTATGGAGAAGCCTGTGTTTACAAGAAAGTGAGTGGGAGCTCTGTAGCATTTCTCATATTATATGTAGATGACATACTTTTGATGGGAAATGATATAGAACTTTTGGACAGCATTAAGGCCTACTTGAATAAGAGTTTTTCAATGAAGGACCTTGGAGAAGCTGCTTATATATTAGGCATCAAGATCTATAGAGATAGATCGAGACGCCTCATAGGTCTTTCACAAAGCACATACCTTGATAAGATATTGAAGAAGTTCAATATGGATCAGTCTAAGAAGGGGTTATTGCCTGTGCTGCAAGGTGTGAAATTGAGCTCGGCTCAATGTCCGAACACGGCAGAAGATATAGAAGAGATGATTGTCATCCCCTATGCCTCAGCCATAGGGTCTATTATGTATGCCATGTTGTGTACCAGACCTGATGTAAACCTTGCCGTAAGTTTGGTAGGAAGATACCAAAGTAATCCCGGCAAGGAACACCGGGCGATGGTCAAGAATATCCTGAAGTACCTGAAAAGGACTAAGGACATGTTTCTCGTTTATGGAGGTGATGGAGAGCTCGTCAGAAGGGTTACGTCGGCGCTTAGCTTCGACATAGATCTGGATGACTCTAAGTCACAAACCGGATACGTGTATATGTTGAATGGTGGAGCGATGGTAGTGCGATTTGCAAGCAGAGCGTCTTGGCGGGGTCTACATGTGAAGCGGAGTACATGGCAACCTCGGAGGCAGCGCATGAAGCAATTTGGGTGAAGGAGTTCATCACCGACCTAGGAGTCATACCCAATGCGTCGGGGCCGATCAAACTCTTCTGTGACAAAACTGGAGCTATTTCACTTGCCAAGGAGCCCAGGTTTCACAAGAAGACCAGGCACATCACGCGTCGCTTTAACTCCATTCGTGAAAATGTTCAAGACGGAGACATAGAAATTTGCAAAGTGCATACAGATCTGAATGTCGCAGATCCGTTGAGTAAACCTCTTCCGCGAGCAAAACATGATCAACACCAGAACTCTATGGGTGTTCGATTCATCACAATGTAACTAGATTATTGACTCTAGTGCAAGTGGGAGACTGTTGGAAATATGCCCTAGAGGCAATAATAAAAGGATTATTATTATATTTCCTTGTTCATGATAATTGTCTTTTATTCAATCTATAATTGTATTATCCGGAAATCGTAATACACGTGTGAATACATAGACTACAATATGTCCCTAGTGAGCCTCCAGTTGACTAGCTCCTTGATCAATAGATAGTCATGGTTTCCTGACTATGGACATTGGATGTCATTGATAACGGGATCACATCATTAGGAGAATGATGTGATGGACAAGACCCAATCCTAAGCATAGCACAAGATTGTGTAGTTCGTTTGCTAGAGCTTTTCCAATGTCAAATATCCTTTCCTTGGACCATGAGATCGTGTAACTCCCGGATACCGTAGGAGTGCTTTGGGTGTACCAAACGTCACAACGTAACTGGGTGACTATAAAGGTATACTACGGGTATCTCCAAAAGTGTCTGTTGGGTTGACACGGATCGAGACTGGGATTTGTCACTCCGTATGACGGAGAGGTATCTCTGGGCCCACTCGGTAATGCATCATCATAATGAGCTCAAAGTGACCAAGTGTTTGGTCATGGGATCATGCATTACGGTACGAGTAAAGTGACTTGCCTGTAACGAGATTGAACAAGGTCTTTGGGATACCGACGATCGAATCTCGGGCAAGTAACGCATCGATTGACAAAGGGAATTGTATACTGGGGTTGCTTGAATCCTCGACATCGTGGTTCCTCCGATGAGATCATCGTGGAACATGTGGGAGCCAACATGGTTATCCAGATCCCGCTGTTGGTTATTGGCGGAGAGCTGTCTCGGTCATGTACGCATTATTCGAACCCTTAGGGTCTACACACTTAAGGTTCGGTGACGCTAGGGTTATTAGGAAGACTTGTATGTGATTACCGAATGTTGTTCGAAGTCCCGGATAAGATCCCGGACGTCACGAGGAGTTCCGGAATGGTCCGGAGGTGAAGATTTATATATGCGAAGTTGTCATACGGTCACCGGAACGTTTCGGGGGCATATCGGTATTGTACCGGGGCCACCGGAGGGGTTCCAGGGGTCCACTGGGAGGGGCCATGAGGGAGTCCTCGATTAGGGGGTGTCTGGATAGCCGAACTATCATCTTTGGCCGGACTCCTAAACTATGAAGATACAAGATTGAAGACTTCATCCCGTGTCCGGATGGGACTTTCCTTGGCGTGGAAGACAAGCTTGGCGAAACGGATATGTAGATCTCCTACCATTGTAACCGACTCTGTGTAACCCTAACCCTATTTGGTGTCTATATAAACCGAAGGGTTTTAGTCCGTAGGACGAACAACAATCATACCATAGGCTAGCTTCTAGGGTTTAGCCTCTCTGATCTCGTGCTAGATCTACTCTTGTACTACCCATATCATCAATATTAATCAAGAAGGAGTAGGGTATTACCTCCATCGAGAGGGCCCGAACACAGGTAAAAACATCGTGTCCCTTGTCTCCTATTACCATCCGCCTAGACGCACAGTTCGGGACCCCCTACCCGAGATCCGCCGGTTTTGACACCGAGATTGGTGCTTTCGTTGAGAGTTCCTCTGTGTCGTCACCTATAGGCCCGATGGCTCCTTTAATCATCAGCAACGTCGCAGTCCAGGGTGAGACATTTCTCCCGGGACGGATCTTCGTATTCGGCAGTTTGCACTGCGGGCCAATTCGCTAGGCCATCTGGAGCAGATCGAAAGCTACGCCCCTGGCCATCAGGTCAGATTTGGAAGCTTGAACTATACGGCCGATGTCCGCGGAGACTTGATCTTCGACGGATTCGAGCCATAGCCGAGCGTGCCGCACTGTCTCGATGGGTCCAATCTGTCTCTACCGCCAAACAGTGCCCTGGAGGCCGCACCGGTGCCCGCTCCGACCCTTAATCCGGAGTCGGTTTCGCCGATCGAGGACGGTTGGTTGGACACCGCCTCGGGGGCTGAAATCTCTACGGCGATTGAGCCGAACACCATTGTCACATCCCTAGTTCCGGTCTGCTCTGGGTTAGCTAGTCTTGTGTTGCATCATGTTTAATCTTCTCCTAAACCTGAAATGGGGATCAACAAACCCTAGCACCACCCTGAAAATACCAGGTTCAACTGAAAAACATTTCAATGAACCCAAAATGCCCTTTACAAAAGTTCATCATTTTTGAATTGGTCTAGAACCTCTCCCAAAAATGGTGCACATTTTTCTAGGCCATTCTGGATTTTTAAATTAAATCATATGATATTTGCATTTGGGAATTTAATTTCTAATTAATATTTTAAATGCTCAAATAATCTCAACCTGAAATGTTTACTGTAGGATATATTTCCAACAGTGGTCATGAGCAGTTGCAAGATTTTTAGAAATGCTCTGGAATTTTTAATAAAGCCAAACACAGTTGCAGAAATTAGGAAACAGAAAGAAAACGCAAATAGGAAAGGGCTACCCTAGCGCTCACCTGAGGCCCACTTACCTGGTGGCCCAGCAGATTCGGCCCAGCCCACGGGCCCTCCGCTACCACCCCCTTCCTCTCGCCCGGAAGGATGGGAGGCGCTGCGTTCAACGCGCATACCACGCGTCGGCCACCTCCTGCTTCCCACCGCTGCCCCGACGCGCCTGTGAGCGCCACGCACCCCCCCTCGACTCTCTGCACCTCCTCTCTCCTTGCAGTTCTCTCCCCTCCCCTCTCTGCTCTCTTCCCGAGCGCAACCGTCGCCGCCGGTCGCCGTAGACACGGCCACCGTCCACCTATCGCCCTACCGACGTGTTGCCGAGCTCCGCCACGACATCGTCGTCCTCCCTACCGAGCCACGCGGTGCCAGAAGCCCTGTGGCATCTCCAACGCCGCCGTTTTTTCCCTCGGTCGTCCGAGATCGCCGCCGACCGCACGCCGTCACCAACCCTTCCCCGAGCCCACCGAGCGTCTCTACGCGACCACTGTGAGCTACCGTGTCCAACCCCTCTCTTCCCCGCCTCGATTGCGCCCTGTAGCCCCGATCCCACCGGAGCCGGAGCTTGCTCGCCGCCGTCCATGTCTCTGTCGTGGCTAGAGCCCACATGTGTCGCGTCCGAGCATGCTGTCGTCCTCAGCGTGCTCCCAGGAACCCAAAGCACCTAACCACTCGTCCTCCCGTGCGCCGTAGCGCGCTGCCGTCCTCACCGAACTCCGGCGGCCGCAACCGAGCTCGCCGCCGTCGACTCCAGCCACCCCAGGCCCGGAGACCACCACCATCCGACGCGCCATCGCGCCAGCTCTCCGCAGGGCCAAAGGGCGCACCGAATGGTGCACCGTAGGCGAAACCCGACCCTCCAGTGTGCCTCCGCCGCGTTTGGTCGCCGCCGGCGTAACTCCGGCGACGCCGACGTGACAGGTCCTCATTAGCCGCTAATGACCACTCTAAACACCCCCTTGAGCCACTGCCATGTGGGCCCCGAGCCTAATTAGGTTAGTTTAGTTTTTCTGTTTAGATTAGTGCTAACCTGTGGACCCCACGTGTCAGATTTTGACTTAGTCAAGTCAACATTGACCGGTCCCACCTGTCATATAATCAAACCAGCCTGAGACACTGACGTATGGGTCCCACAGGTCAGGTTTGACCTGGCCGACCCAGTTGACCTGCTGACGTCACACTGACGTCAGGCTGACGCAGTAATCATTTTCCTGGATTATTTCTAATTCCAAATGATTTGGAAATTCTAGAAAATGGTTAGAACCTCTAAAATTCATAGAAAATAATCTATAACTCCAATGGAAATAAGTTATATATGAAAAATGATCAGAAAAATATGAAGAATATGTTTATTCCATGATCATGCATGTTTGAACAAGTTAACCTCACTGAATAGGACAAATGATGATTAGGGCAATTTATGAAATAACATTTGGAGTTGGAATTTGTTCTTGTTCGAGTTCCACTTCAATTAACTTGGCTAGATATTGCATTAGGTGAATTCAGTACCTTAACATGACATGTCATTCATGTGAATGTGCATTGCATTGATTGTGTTCTTTCTCAGTTGCCGTTGTTTGTCCCCTCTTGATAGACGTGGTTAAGCGATGAGTTCGATGACACCGATGAAGAACTATATTATCTTCGAAGTGCCGTGCAAGCGAAACCCCTTGTTCATTCCGATACAATCCCACTCTCTCGCTCCTGCTCTCTTTTACTGCATTAGGACAACAATGATTCATCTCATTACTTGATGCGGTAGCTGAACCCCTTTATCCTCTCGTGATGACCTGTCATTCCACAGTAATTAGATGAAACCTACTAGCATGAGTAGGAGTTGTTTGAGCCCTGTTGTGCCTACTCATTCATGCTTATTTGTCATGCCTGCTACTGCTTAGAGTTGAGTCAGGTCTGATTTATCGGGAATGAAACAGAGGGGTGTGAACATGTTGTCACAGCCCTAGAGCTTGCTTGTAACTAGTGGCATTGCATCCATGCATCATGTTTAATTTTCATGAAATTTGAAATGGGGATGACAAACCCTAGCACTAAATGAAATGCATTTAGGATCAAAATAAAAAAATATTTTCAATGAACCCAGAATGCCCTTTAGAAAAATTCATTATTTTTGATGAAGGTGAAAACCTCTGCCAAAAATAATGCACTTATTTTTAGGCCACTCTGGATTTTTAAATTAACTCATATTGTATTTGAATTGGGGCCTTTAAATGCTATATATATATATATATTAGATGCTCCAAAAATGTTGGAAATTGTTAAGGGTCCCTGAAATAATTCAGAAAGCACCCATAATCGCTCCTGTGATTTTATGAAATGGTTTGGTATTAAAACTAAATCAAAACAAATTACAGAAAATAGAAAACAGAAAGAAAATGCAATTAGGAAAGGACTAACTTTGGCGCTCACCCGAGGCCCACTTACACAGTGGCCTAGCAGAATCGGCCCAGCCCACTGTGGGCAACTTGGTCTTCTTCCACCTCTGCCAGTAGGCAGAGGCGTGTCGACACACGCGCGATCGCCGTGGCCTCCTCCCTGCCTGCCTCACGCCCTCGAGGCCTTCCAGCGCCACGGAGACGGCCACGCACCCCCCTGACCTCTCTCTTTCACGCCCGCAGCTCCTCCCCTCCTCTGGCCCCCTCCCCCCTCTCTTCCCGAGCGCACCAGAGGGCGCCGCCGTGCTCTGCCGCGACCACCAGCCATCCCACGCCTCGCCGCCACGCGCAGGAGCTCCGCCTCCTCGCTCTGAAGCTCTCTGCTGAGCCACGCAAGACGGGGCGCGCCGTGGGGCCGTCACCGTCGCCATCTTCGCCTCCGGCCGCCGTGGATCCTCGCCGTCGACTCGGGAGCTACCAGGTATCCCTGACCTCGCCCTCGCACTGGCTGGTCTCGCTGTGAGCCCCCACACTGAACCTTCCTCTCCCCGATGCCGATTTCTTCCTCTAACCGCGGGCTCCGCCGAGCCCGAGAGCTCATCGCCGCCGGCCACGAGGTCGCCGCGGCTAGAGTTTCTACGTCGCCGGCGTCCGAGCACGCTTGCCCTCGGCGCTGCCTCGAAACCAGAGCACCTACCCACTCTTCCTCCCGTGCACCATAGCGCCCTGTCCGTCTATCCCGTAGCTCCGGCCGGCGCTAACCTCAACACCTCCGCTGCTTCCGGCCACCCTGCGGCCTCCCGTCTGGTCCATTGGATGAGGACGAGCAAGAGCTCCTACCCGGTGCGCTCAGCGCGCCAAACCACCGCCCGAAGCTCAAATCTGAGCCGCGCCGCCGTCGTTTTGGTCGCCGCCGGCCAGGCTCCGGCGACTGCCGACGTGGCCATCATTAGCGCTAACCCTGCCAGCTAAACGCCCCTATTATCCACTAACAAAGAAGCCCCACCGCTGGTCAAACCTCCAACATGAAGTTTTGACCGGGATTAGTCCATGTGTCACTGACGTGTGGACCCCACACGTCAGGTTTGACTCTGGGCGATCCATTTGATCTGCTGACGTCACTAATACGTCATGCTGACGCACTAATTAATTTCTGGGATTTAAAATAAATCAAAATGATTTATTAATTTCGGAAAATATCCCAAACTTCTAAAATTCATAGAAATTCAACCCTAACTCCAAATTAAATAATTTATATATGAAAAATGATCAGAAAAATATGAAGAATCTGTTTATGCCATGATAATGCATGTTTGAACAAGTTAACCTCACTGAATAGGACAAATGATGATTAGGGCAATTTATGAAATAACATTTGGAGTTGGAATTTGTTCTTGTTTGAGTTCCAGTTCAATTAACTTGGCTAGATATTGCATTAGGTGAATTCAGTACCGTAACATGACATGTCATTCATGTGAATGTGCATTGCATTGATTGTGTTCTTTTTCAGTTGCCGGTGTTTGTCCCCTCTCAGTAGACGACGTTCCGACGATTGTTCGATGACACCGATGAAGAACTATATTATCTTCAGAAGTGCCAGGCAAGCAAAACCCCCTTGTTCATTCCGATACAATCCCACTCTCTCGCTCCTGTGCTCTTTTATTGCATTATGACAACAATGATTTATCTGTTACTTGCTGTGGTAGCTGAACCCCTTTATCCTCTGCATGACCTGTCATTCCACAGTAAATAGATGAAACCCACTAGCATGAGTAGGAGTTGTTTGAGCCCTATTGTGCCTACTCATTAATGCCTGTTTGTCATGCCTGCTACTGCTTAGAGTTGAGTCAGGTCTGATTCATCGGGAATGAATCGGAGGTGTGTGAACATGTCCTACTGTGTGTGAGCTAAGTGTGTGAACACGATTTGGTAAAGGTAGCGGTGAGAGGCCATGTAGAAGTACATGGCGGGTTGTCTCATTGAAGCCATCCTCAGGAACTAAGTTCTGTGTTTGTGATCCATGAAACAGTTACTACCACACATTGGGATCCTTAATTGACTCTCTCGGCTTCTTAACCACCCTTGTCCTCTGTCCAGGAGTTGCAACTAGTTTCTGGTGTTTGTAGGATATGTGTTGGAGGCCGTGCGTAGCGCTGACCCTAGGGGTGGGCTATGATGCGGTAGATACATCGTGGCCCGGTGTACCGAATGCCCGTTTGGTATCTCGGGAACCCTGCACACATCGTTCGGGGCCGTTAGTGGAAACTTCGGCCGGACTCTCATGGATGGAACCCGAATAGGCGATAAACCTGGACTAGGGACTTGAGTGTTTAGATAGGCCGTGGCCGACACCCTCGCTGGGCTTCCGCTTGAAGGTTGCTGAGTACATGTCGTGTAAACAGCGATAATTGGTGAGAGCGTGTGTGAAGAAGTACACACCTGCAGGGTTAATATGATCTATTCGAATAGTCGTGTCCGTGGAAAAGGACTTCTGGGTTGCCTATAACAGTTCATAGACAAGTGAAAGTGGATACTCTAAAATGCGCAAGATAAGCGTGAGTGCTATGGATGGCGTTCTCGTAGGGAGACAGGAGCGGATCCATAGTGGTGTATTGATATGGTGAATATGTGGACTCGTGTGCGCCACCTCAAAAGAGTTACTTGAAGTCGTAGTTCAGGATAGCCACCGAGTCAAAGCTGGCTTGCTGCAGTCAAACTCCACCACCCCCTTTGTTGATAATGATGCATATGTAGTTAGTTCTGATGTAAGTCTTGCTGAGTACGTTTGTACTCACGTTTGCTTATTTTATGTTTTGCAGAGAGACGTCAGTCTCGCTAATAGTTCCGTGTGGACTTTGACGTTTAGCTTGTTACCTCAGCTACAATCTTCTACCCTCGGCAGGATCTGGTAGATAGTCAGGCTTCTCAGCCTTTTTCATTTTATAGATGTCTGTACTCAGACATGATAAGCTTCCGCTTGTGCTTTGACTTGTATGCTCTGAGTGTTGGGTCATGAGACCCATGTTTGTAATATCTCGCTCCTCGGAGCCTAATGAATAAATATTTGAGTCAGAGAGTTATGTTGTGATGCCATGTTGTATTTACACATATTGAGCATATTTTGTGTATGTTTGAAATGCTTGGTATGTGTGGGATCCGACAATCTAGTTGTTTATCCTTGGCAGCCTCTCATATGGGGAAATGTAGTCTAGTGCTTCTGAGCGATAGTAGTCCGCCATGCCCGGTTCACCGGAGTCCTCGCTAGCCCAAAGACTACTGCTTTGGACACTTGACTGGCCGGCATGTGTTTCACTACGTTCCTATGTCCGTTCCTTCGGGAAATGTCACGGGTGATATTCGAGTCCTGCCTAGCCTGCTACAGCCCGGGATACCGTGTCCTGTTAGCCAGTGCTACAGCCCGAATTCATACGTTGATGACCGACATGCTCGATGTGATTCATGGATGCCTGTCCCCATGGGTTAGCGCCGCTTTGGGTTCACGACTAGCCATGTCGGCCCGGTTCTCTGTCATATGGATGCTAGCGACACTATCATATACGTGAGCCAAAAGGCGCAAACGGTCCCGGGCCATGGTAAGGCGACACCCGTGGGAATACCGTGCGTGAGGCCGCAAAGTGATATGAGGTGTTACCGGCTAGATCGATGTGACTTGGAATCGGGGTCCTGACACATGTCCTACTGTGTGTGAGCTAAGTGTGTGAACACGATTTGGTAAAGGTAGCGGTGAGAGGCCATGTAGGAGTACATGGTGTGAGCTAAGTTCTGTGTTTGTGATCCATGAAACAGTTACTACCACGCATTGGGCCCGAAACCAATGGACCCTCTCGGCTTCTTAACCACCCTTGTTCTCTGTCCAGGAGTTGCAACTAGTTTCTGGTGTTTGTAGGATATGTGTTGGAGGCCGTGCGTAGCGCTGACCCTAGGGGTGGGCTATGATGCGGTAGATACACCGTGGCCTGGTGTACCGAATGCCCGTTTGGTATCTCGGGAACCCTGCACACATCATTCAGGGCCGCTAGTGGAAACCTCGGCCGGACTCCCTCATGGATGGAACCCGAATAGGCGATAAACCTGGACTAGGGACTTGAGTGTTTAGGTAGGCCGTGGCCGACACCCACGTTGGGCTTCCGCTTGAAGGTTGTCGAGTACATGTCGTGTAAACGACGGTAAGTGGTTAGAGCGTGTGTGAAGAAGTACACCCCAGCAGGGTTAATATGATCTATTCAAATAGTCGTGTCCGTGGAAAAGGACTTCTGGGTTGCCTATAACAGTTCATAGACAAGTGAAAGTGGATACTCTAAAATGTGCAAGATAAGCGTGAGTGCTATGGATGGCGTTCTCGTAGGGAGACGGGAGTGGGTCCATAGTGGTGTATTGATATGGTGAATATGTGGACTCATGTGCGCCACCTCAAAAGATTTACTTGCAGTCGTAGTTCAGGATAGCCACCGAGTCAAAGCTGGCTTGCTGCAGTCAAACTCCACCACCCCCTTTGTTGATAATGATGCATATGTAGTTAGTTCTAATGTAAGTCTTGCTGAGTACGTTTGTACTCACGTTTGCTTATTTTATGTTTTGCAGAGAGACGTCAGTCTCGCTAGTAGTTCCGCTTGGACTTCGACGTTTAGCTTGTTACCTCAGCTACGATCTTGTGCCCCAGCAGGATGTGGTAGATAGTCAGGCTTCTCAGCCTTTTTCATTTGTAGATGTATGTACTCAGACATGTTAAGCTTCCGCTTGTGCTTTGACTTGTATGCTCTGAGTGTTGGGTCATGAGACCCATGTTTGTAATATCTCGCTCCTCGGAGCCTAATGAATAAATATTTGAGTCATAGAGTTATGTTGTGATGCCATGTTGTATATACACATATTGAGCATATTGTGTGTATGTTTGAAATGCATGGTATGTGTGGGATCCGACAATCTAGTTGTTTATCCTTGGCACCCTCTCATATGGGGAAATATAGTCTAGTGCTTCCTGAGCGATAGTAGTCCGCTACAGCCCGGTTCACCGGAGTCCTGCTAGCCCAGCACTACTGCTTTGGACACTTGACTGGCCGGCATGTGTTTCACTTCGTTCCTGTGTCTGTCCCTTCGGGGAAATGTCACGCCGTGACATCCGGAGTCCTGCCTAGCCTGCTAGAGCCCGGGATACCGGAATCCTGTTAGCCCAGTGCTACAGCCCGGATTCACACGTTGATGACCGACATGCTCGATGTGATTCATGTATGCCTGTCCCCATGGGTTAGTGCCGCTTTTCACGACTAGCCATGTCGGCCCGGGTTCTCTGTCATATGGATGCTAGCGACACTATTATATACGTGAGCCAAAAGGCGCAAACGGTCCCGGGCCATGGTAAGACGACACCCGTGGGGATACCGTGCGTGAGGCCGCAAAGTGATATGAGGTGTTACCAGCTAGGTCGATGTGACTTGGAATCGGGGTCCTGACAACCATCCCTGTCCTTTGCGAAGCTCGTGACTCCTGTGCGGACCAACCTCCCTCGCCCTGCCCGGTCCGAATCGGGCGCCCGATGATGGAGTTCACCGCGCGGACATCTTTTTCATTTTCGCCCTTTGGCGACATCCTGAATTCACTATAGTCTCTCTCTTTGTCAGGGGAGCCCTGGCCGAACTATGGTCAGGAAGGTTGGGATTCGGACGACGAAGAAATTCAACGCCCACCCACCACCCACTTTGTAGCCACTGTCGATGATTTAACCAACACGCTTGACTTCGACTCCGAAGACATCGACGGTATGGACGCCGATGCTGGAGACGACCAAGAACCAGCGCCTACAGGGCACTGGAAGGCCACCTCGTCATACGTACATGGTGGACATCCCACAAGATGGGAACGGCGATGGAACAACGGAGGATGACCCCTCCAAGAAACAGCCCAAGCGCCGGCGTCAGCAGCGCCGCTCTAAATCCCGCCAGAGCAAAAACGATGATTCCGGCACGGGAGACAATAATACCCCGGACAGTGCCGAAGATGACCCCCTCTAGCAGGACTCAGCGCAGGAGGAGGGAGAAGCCAGCCCTCATGATAGAGCGGCAGACAGGGAGGTGGAGGACGATAATTATATGCCTCCCTCCGAAGATGAGGCAAGCCTCGACGACGACGAATTTGTCATGCCTGAGGACCCCGCCGAATAGGAGCATTTCAAACACAGGCTTATGGCCACGGCAAGCAGCCTCAAGAAAAAGCAGCAGTAGCTTAGAGCTGACCAAGACTTGCTAGCGGACAAATGGACTGAAGTCCTTGCAGCCGAAGAGTAAGAACTCAAACGCCCCTCCAAGAGATACCCAAAACGCAGGCTGCTACCCCAATTATCGGAAGCAGCACCCAAACCTACATCACCAGCGCATGATGCGGCCGATCGGCCACCACGTGGTCGCGACAGAGAGGCCTCTAGACCCTCCATTCAAGCCGCACCCGACGCTGCTCGACCAAGGCACGGGGAAACGCGCCAGACCTGCGAAACATATTGGAGGACAAGGCAAGGCAAACAAGATCGATCTACGGATCGCGTGGGCGCCCACGACACGTGATGATAACCGTCACGCCGGATACAGCAACTCGGCCGGGCCAAACACGATGAGACAAAGCTCATTTGAGCTGCGTCGTGATATAGCCCAATACAGAGGCGCCACACACCCACTATGCTTCACAGACGAAGTGATGGATCATCAAATCCACGAGGGTTTCAAACCCGTAAACATCGAATCATACGATGGCACAACAGATCCTGCGGTTTGGATCGAGGACTACCTCCTCCATATCCACATGGCCCGCGGTGATGATCTACACACCATCAAATACCTCCCACTCAAGCTTAAAGGACCAGCTCGGCATTGGCTTAACAGCTTGCCAGCAGAATCAATTGGTTGTTGGGAGGACCTGGAAGCCGCATTCCTTGATAACTTCCAGGGCACATGTGTGCGACCACCAGACGCCGATGACCTTAGCCATATAATTCAGCAGCCAGAAGAATCGGACAGACAATTCTGGACACGGTTCCTAACCAAGAAAAATCAAATTGTTAACTGTCCGGATGCAGAGGCCCTCGCAGCCTTCAAACATAACATCCGCGACGAGTGGCTTACCCGGCACCTAGGACAGGAAAAGCCGAAATCCATGGCAGCCCTCACAACACTCATGACCCGCTTTTGTGCAGGAGAGGACAGCTGGCTAGCTCGAAGCAACAACTTGGCCAAACACCCTGGTAGTTCGGATACCAAGGACATCAATGGTAGGTCGCGTCGCAACAAGAACAAGTGCCGCATTAACAGCGATAATGTTGAAGATACGGCAGTCAATGCCGGATCCAGAGGCCCTAAACCCGGTCAGCGGAAGAAGCCATTGAAAAGAAATACCCAGGGCCCGTCCAACTTGGACCGAATACTCGATCGCTTGTGCCAGATACATGGCACCCCAGAAAAACCAGCCAGCCACACCAACAGGGACTGTTGGGTGTTCAAGCAAGCAGGCAAGCTAAGGGCTGAAAACAACGACAAGGGGCTGCATGCGATGACGAGGAAGAGCCCCGGCCGCCGAACATTAGAGGACAGAAGGTCTTCCCCCCACAAGTGCGGACGGTGAACATGATATACGCAACCCACATACCCAAAAGGGAGCGGAGGCGTGCACTAAGGGACGTATATGCGATGGAGCCAGTCGCCCCGAAGTTCAACCCATGGTCCTCCTGCCCGATCACCTTTGATCGAAGGGACCACCCCACTAGCATCCGTCACAGCGGATTCGCCGCATTGGTTCTTGACCCAATCATCGACGGATTTCACCTCACTAGAGTCCTGATGGACGGCGGTAGCAGCCTGAACCTGCTTTATCAGGATACAGTGTGCAAAATGGGGATAGACCCCTCAAGGATTAAACCCACAAAGACGACCTTTAAAGGCGTCATACCAGGTGTAGAGGCCAATTGTACAGGCTCAGTTACACTCGAAGTGGTCTTCGGATCCCCGGATAACTTCTGAAGCGAAGAGCTAATCTTTGACATAGTCCCGTTCCGCGGCGGCTATCACGCACTGCTCGAACGAACCGCATTTGCAAAGTTCAATGTGGTGCCGCACTACACATACCTCAAGCTCAAGATGCCAGGCCCTCGAGGAGTAATCACGGTCAATGGAAACACCGAACGCTCTCTCCGAACGGAGGAGCACACGGCGGCCCTCACGGCGGAGGTGCAAGGCAGCCTCTCACAGCAATTCTCGAGTCCGGCCATTAAAAGTTCAGACACTGTCAAGCGCGCCCGGAGTAACCTACAACAAGACTGCCTGGCACGATCCAAGCACGCGTAGCAATCCGGCCCCAACCCCAGCCCTCGCAAAATTTCAAAGCCAGTACTACGCGTACATAACTATGCTCTGGAGATACCATGGGCATAAGGGGAGGGGCACGACCACAAGACGCCTGAATGCGGCTCAACCGCACCAGGGGCTCCCGATTGTGTCATTCTTTTTCTTTTTTCTTTTTTCTTACTTTCAGGACTCCGTTCTCCAGAAGCCCTGTCCGGCATTCGCGCCGAATACACGATGCTACAACCAGGGAAGTAGAAAACTGCGTCGAGTGTCCAGGTGGTCTCTATGACGAGCATTATACCTGTTTTACATACCATCCCGCAGCTTACCCCTGGAGGAGGACATGTTAAATAGTCCCATCCCTTGCTTATCGCACAATTTGTATCGTTCTGCTTTTATTTGCAGTTTCTTTTTAATAACCAATATATAGCTCTTGCCTATTATTGCATTCTTTCCCATTATATATGTTCATTTATGACATTGCGCAACCGTACAATTTGGTACGGCCAATACACCAGGGGCTTAAGTACCCCAAAATTATGGTGTGATAAGTCCGAACACTTTCACAAGTGCGGCACCCCGAACTTATAGCATTATATGCATCGGCTCCGAATCATGTCTTGGGTCAATAGTTGGGTTTGCCCGGCTCCCATGTTTTCGTACCTTACGTTTCGTTATATCGGGCTAAGGTAGCGCTGGGAGAACCACTGCGATTGTGCCCCGGTTGAGCTGGGTTGAGCACCTCAGTGGAGAAAGCTAAAACTGACCGTCATGATAGGGCGAGAGCCGGTCGCTGTTCGAGAGGTTTCTTCGAGTCCCTAAAGACTTATGCCGCTTAGAGCGAGGAACCGGCATTGTCCGGCCAAGGCGTGGATAGCGCCCCGAACTCGGTCTTCCGAATACTAGGGGCTTCACCGAAATTTAAAATTATAGAATTATATGGCTAAGTGAGATTGTTCAAGCATTATAAGTCCGGCTGCCTTGTTCGCTGCGTTGAGCGCCTCCCTCGACGGACCCAAGAATGGGAACAAGAGCGCTCAAGTTTATCCCGAACACCCCAACACTCGTGGCATGGGGGCTGAAGCCAACGACTTGCCATCTCTCAAATTTGATAAACGGCCGCCTGAAGGTAATATGTTAAATTAACAAGCGTTGCTTAGCGCATATGAACAAGTTTTCAGCGTACAGGATAACAAATGCGCGTCTATTCAAAAATTACATCTTGGGAGCACTCATTCGCTATACGGCGGGCACCCTTCAGGACACCCTCATAGTACATTTCGGGCTTGCGATGATCCTTGCCCTTCGGTGGCCCGTCCGTCACAAGCTTCTCCACATCCAGCTTGCCCCAGTGCACTTTAGCACGGGCAAGTGCCCGACGGGCACCTTCAATGCAGACGGAGCGCTTGATGACTTCAATCCATGGACAAAGGCCCACCAGCCGCTGCACTAGCCAAGTAGCTCCCGGACATGGCTTCCAATGGCCACACCGAACTATGAGGCCCTTCATGGCTTGTTCGGCGACCTTGTGGAGCTCGACCAAGCTGCTTCAATTGGTCGCTCAGGGGCATCGGACGTTCGGCCTCGGCATATCGAGACAGAACACCTTCTCCGTCGAGCTCCCCTCCTTGGCGCGGTAAAACGCGGCAGCATCAGACACACTACGGGGCAGATCTGCGAATGCTCCAGGAGAGCTGCGAATCCGGGTAAGTAATAGGTAATTCACTTTCACATGCTTGCTTTGCATAAAGACTGCCTTACTCGCCGCTATCTTCTTTATTGATTCAATTTCTTGGAGGGCTTTTTGGTCTTCGGCCTTAGCCTTCCTACGAAGGGGCCGCTTGCCGGACTTCGGAACCGCTGAAGGTTCCGGTATGGAGTCCGGACGAGGGTCGGGCTTAGAGCCCCTGGGGGTCTCGCTCCCTCAAGGCTGAGTCCGGGAGGCTGCCTTGCGGCGCCTCCTGCGCCACCTCCTCTTGACCAGGCCCCCCTCGGGGCCCCACCTCGGCGTCGTCCGTAGCGTGAGGTGAGGAGGCGGCCGGAAGTGAAGTACTCTCCACTGCCGACGAATTCAGGGACCCGCTCGACGAAGCGGCGAGCCCGTCCTTGGGCGGGCAGCATGATTGTTCGGCATTAGAGAACACTATGCAATGATAAAAAAGCCATGGGTATCCGACACTTACGATCTCGCCAGGGGCTTGGCCCTTGTTGTCCACTCCTCCTTGTCGTTGTCGACATTGGTGGAGAAGTCCGGAGGAAGGGTCCTTTCCTTCTTGGACCCTCCGGCCTCCCCAGTTGGGGCGGCCTTCCTTTTCTTCTCTCCCCCCGCTGGGGGAGAGGCTTCTTTTCTTCCCCAGTCCGGAGGAAGGGTCCTTCCCTTCTTGGACCAGTCCAGAGGAAGGGTCCTTCCCTTCTTGGACCCTCCGGTCCTTCCCTTCTTGGACCAGTCCGGAGGAAGGGTCTTTTCCTCCTCCTCTTCCTCAGAGGAGGATTCCGCCTCAGGGTTGTCGGGCGATGAGTCCGACAGCACCTGGCGCTGGGAGCTCCTTCGAGTTCCCGTGGCCTCCTTCTTGGCCTTCTTCTCCGGCACCACGTGAGGTGCCGGAGCCAGCAGCCCCGTCAATCGGGCGTCCACTGGGTCTTCTGGCAAAGGGGCCGGACAGTTAATCTGTCCGGACGTCTTCAGCTAGTCCTGTCAAAGGTTAGGGAGTTTTAGATCCCGCATAGAGTCAAACTATGAAAAAAGAGTCCCATAAAGGGTAAAACAACTTACCTCGCTGGCTTAACGCTGCGAGTTGAATCCGCGATCTTCGGTAGCGGATGTGGGAGCCTCGGCGCCCTTGAACAGCACCTTCCGGGCGTCTTCGTACGTAGTGTTGAAGAGCCTTTTCGAAGTTGGGTGTTGTGCCGGATCGACCTCCCACAATTTGAAGGCCTGTTGTTGGCATTGGAGAATCCGGCGGATGAGCATCACCTGGATTACGTTGGCAAGCATGAAATTCTTGTCCACCAGGTTTCGGACGCAGATTTGGAGTCCAGACAGCTCGTCCGAATCCCCCCACGTCAGGCCCGTCTCTTTCCATGATGGAGCCGTGTGGGGAAGCCAGATCGGGATTCGGGGGCCGCCGCCCATTGAGAGTCGCGCGGCTCAGTGATGTAGAACCACCCCGATTGCCACCCCTTTATGGTCTCCACAAAGGAGCCCTCGAGCCATAGGACTTTGGCCATCTTGCCAACCATGGCGCCTCAAGACTCCGCTTGGCGGCCGCCCACTACCTTCGGCCTGACATTGAAGATCTTCAGCCATAAGCCGAAGTGGGGCTGGATGCAGAGGAAGGCCTCGCACACGACGATAAACGACTAGATGTTGAGGATAAAGTTCGGGGCCAGATGTGGAAATCCAGGCCGTAGTAGGACATGAGCCCCCGGACAAATGGGTGAAGTGGAAAACATAGTCTGGGAGGAAGTGGGTGAGAAACACCACCCTCTCATGGGGCCTGGGGGTGGGAACGAGCTGCCCCTCATCGGGTAGCCGGTACGCGATGTCGCTGGACAAGTTTCCGGCCTTCCGCAGCTTTTTGATGTGCCCCTCCGTGACGGAGGAGGCCATCCACCTGCCTCCCGCTCCGGACATAGTTGGAGAAGGTTAAGGTGGGATGAGTGGACTTGGGCGCTGGAGCTCGAGTGCGCGGAAATGAATGAGCAAAGGAGGAGGAAGGCGTAGGTGAAAAGGTGGATCCTTATCCCCTTATATGGACAGACGAAGCTATGCGTCCCCCGCCAGCCAGGTAAAACTCGCTTATCTCCCAAGCGCCATAATCAATGGCGCGGATGGGTTACCCACGTCTGTATTGATGGGAATCCCGGAATAAGGGGGCACGACCTATGCTTTGATAAGACGTGCCAAGAAAACCGCCTTGCTAAATGCGCTGATGTGGGACAGTAAAAAATGATTCGAATAAAGGCCTGGCCGTGGTGTGATGTCACGCCGCGGAATACATCAGCAAATCTGTGCAAAAATTATTCTCTCTATCGTGGTATGTGGAACTTGTTTTGCAGAGCCGGACACTATCCTTGTGTTCAAAATCTTCTATGAAGTATTCGGAAGAGGAACCCGCCTTGCAATGCCGAAGACAATATGCGCGGACTCGTCGTCATTGAAGCCTGGTTCAGGGGCTCTTGAGGAGTCTGGATTAGGGGTGTCCGGATAGCCAAACTATCATCTTTGGCCGGACTCCTAGACTATGAAGATACAAGATTGAAGACTTCGTCCCGTGTCCGGATGGGACTTTCCTTGGCGTGGAAGGCAAGCTTGGCAATACGAATATGTAGATCTCCTACCATTGTAACCGACTGTGTAACCCTAACCCTATTCGTGTCTATATAAACCGAAGGGTTTTAGTCCCAGAGGACTAACAACAATCATACCATAGGCTAGCTTCTAGGGTTTAGCCTCTCGATCTCGTTGTAGATCTACTCTTGTACTACCCATATCATCAGTATTAATCAAGCGGGAGTAGGGTATTACCTCCATCGAGAGGGTCCGAACCTGGGTAAAAACATCGTGTCCCTTGTCTCCTGTTACCATCCGCCTAGACGCACAGTTCGGGACCCCCTACCCGAGATCCGCCGGTTTTGACACCCACAGGCCACCTCTCTCGGAGGGCCTCATGGGCTGTAGTGGGCAGGGAACCAGCCCCTGGAGGGCTGGGCACATTCCCCCTGGGCCCATGCACCTAGGGTTGGGGGGAAACCCTAGTGGGGGAGCCCCCCTTGCTTGGGGGGCAAGCCCTCCCTTGGCCACGACCCCCTCTAGATCTCATCTAGAGGGGCCGGCCCCCTTCCCCCTTCCCCTATAAATAGAGGGGCGAGGGGAGGGCTGCACACAACATCCAAGGCGCAGCCCCTCCCCTCCCCAACACCTCTCCTCCTCCGCGTGAGCTTGGCGAAGCCCTACCGGAGAACTGCCACTCCATCACCACCACGCCGTCGTGCTTCTGTTGGAGCCTTCTTCCTCAACCTCTCCCTCCTCCTTGCTGGATCAAGGTGCAGGAGACGTCATCCGCTCCGTACGTGTGTTGAACGGGGAGGTGCTGTCCGTTCGGCACTTGGTCATCGGTGATTTGGATCACGACGAGTACGACTCCCTCAACCCCATTCTCTTGAACGGTTCCGCTCGCGATCTACAAAGGTATGTAGATGCACTCCTATCACTCGTTGCTAGGTGAACTCATAGATGGATCTTGGTGAAACCGTAGGAAAAATTTTATTTTCTGCAACGTTCCCCGATAGATGATTCTGGCCATCATTCTCGAAAGCATCCTTCGATGCAATTTAGTTAGTAGGTTTTCTATTCCTAGGGTTTTGAACCCGAGATTCACCCTACTTACCTCATGTTGATAGTGTTTGCTAGTTCCTTTAGGATATTAGTAACCTTTGCATTAGTCCTTGATGTTCGTATTATTTCCTTCTTCCAAATACTATGAACTGCTTATGGCAGAAGTTCTTTGAACCAAAAGATCACAACCAAAGTGCTCTTGATGAGTTCTCGATTCCTTATTGTTACTCTGTCAGTTCTACCTTTCTGCATCGGTTATCCGGAAGAAACCTGTTGAACTTCGTTCGACATGCCAAACCATGCATCCACAACTCATAAAATCATATGTTCTCTTGGGTTGGCCCTCTTTAGTTGTCTTCTGGCCTCGTCTATCAATTGATAGTCAAGAATATGCGTGCATTCGTTCATCGATGCCTATTACTCTCGTGGTCCGTCAAGCCATTCTATTCCGGAATGACTAGGAGAAACAAACTTCAGTACCTTGTCCATTTCGAGGATTGGGTCAAAGCAGTTCTATTCCGCAGATCAAAATGCCAATCCAGCTTCTGCTCTGCCCTACCTTGGAGTGTTACCATATTTATGTCAAGAGTGTCATGAGAATTGCACCACCTCTTATGAATTCTTGACACAGTAATACTTCTTGCCATCATTGTTAAATCCTCGGTTCCCGTGTTATTGTAACCGGAATGCCGACAAGTGAATCATGGTGTGTGAAATCAATACTCATGTCAACTGTGTTGCTTGGTAGTTAATGGACAATAATCTCATTCTTAGTGTGTTGGTATTGAATCATCATTCTAAGATAGCTTGTGCTACCTAGTCCTTATTTCTGGGTGCACTCCTCGATCAATGAGTCAGGACCGTATCGGTTCCTCGCTCTTTTGATCATATGTCTTGCCGTGAAAAGCAAGATTGATCTCGAGATTAGTAACATATCTGTGGTTCGTGATTTTCTGAATATCTTCTCGGAAGTGTTAGCAGGTTGTCACCTGACCGCTATGTTGATTTCGTGATCAAGTTGGTTTCTTGTAAACCACCCCCTTCTCCAAGGATCTGTGTTTGATACCCATGAGCTAGTTGGTCAGGCTAAATAACAACTTGGAGAGTTGGAAGATAAAAGCTTGTCTAACTTAGTTCATTTCCAAAGGGATATCTTGTGTTTGTGTGTTTGTTGCAGAAAGATGATTTCTTCATCGTTTGATCCGCGTGATCAGTTGTTGAACCTATTGTCTTATCCAAACTTTGATTTGAGTATGGGCTATCCTTAAATCAAGTCAGAACCAACGATATTCATAATGTTTCCTTACTCGTGGTTGTTTCCTCGAGCATACACCATTATATCTTTTGGTCTGACCAATGCTATCACTGTGTTCACATAGTTGTGGAATTCCATCTTCATGGAAATCTCGATGATTTGCTGTTGAGCTCATCATCAACATTTCATCTTGTCCATGATTCATGTTGAACATCTAAGTTAGTGTTGGAAACTTTTGTAAGCATTTCTTCATCTCGCGTTTATGAAGTATATGTTTGGTGCGGGAAGTGACTTTCTCCAAGTTCATGTGCATCAGGTGCAAGTTGCCACCATGAATTTGAGAAAGGTTTGTTTTGTTTCCCCTGGAATCATCCCAAGTCAGTTATGTATGTGTGAATGTATTCTATGGTTTGGTAGATTAATTACCTCCATTCCATATGTATTCCCTAGCACACCAAGCCACTGATTGAGTTGTTCAAGGAGAAGAAGTTCCTTCTTAAGAGCCGGGCTTATACAAGGACTTCGATATCCTCGATGATGGTTCCCCACCTGAACTCGGTAGTGTTTTTATTATAAGACTACTACGTGGTCATGCTTGTCTTGGACAGCGTGTTCACAGGTCTGTAGCAGAACCAGCTCATGTTTTGGAGCATGCTATCGTAGTTCATTTTCCTGAGAATCTCGCAACGTCATCTCTTCGGTTTGGGTTGCAAATTTTCTTTTCCAGACATGTTGTCTGAAATGTCCTGTTACCAACCAGATGTGAATCTCAGGCAGATATGATGGTTGGAACTATTACAAGATCTATGATGTACATCCTGACAAGGTTGATGTTGGCCGACGCACCTAGCCGGAAGATCTATCATTGTAGTATCTTGAATGAGAAATTTGCCCATCTTCTCTATAAGGATTTCATGTAACTTTTCTAGAAGTGTTCCTTATCAATCCTTTCTCTTCTGAAGTCCGACCTATACTTGATGGCCACGTTAATGCTTTAAGTATGACTATGGTATGTAGAACATCAAGGAGAACATTAGAAGCGGAGTGCTAAATGTTTCTCGGTCAATCATCCAGATTTTGATCCCTTGGCCTCGCTAAGGTAAAATCTGAGGAGATGGTATCTTCCTTTGCACCTGCATCCTCCATCATTATTCATCACAGTAGTATGTTGTGGCCAGGATCCTTGGCATGGATGCTGGTAAGACCTTGATGAATATGGAAACGCTCAAGTTCTTGAGAACACGCTCAGTCACTGGGTTATATTCTCGGTATCAATTGGAATGTGCCTCCCGTTTGCCGGGTTGTTCTGTAACCATAGTTTCCTTTCCTATCTGAGTATTCCATTCCTTTGCACTCCGCAATACGATCGTTTGTGATTGTCTTATGCTGGTATAAAGGGTCTCAATGATCTAGATATCAAAAGTAAATCTTTTTGCCACTTCAGGGAAAATCCTGCAAGACACCTTCCGTAAGGTGCCCCGTTGTGGAATCGCTACAGATACTTCCTCGCTATCTTGAAACCAGGCACCATCTTCTTCAGCGTGGAATTTTGCCTACCAGTTTGAACTTTCGTCATCTGCTTCTTTCCATCCCTTCTGATGTGTGTTTTGTGTCTCAACTCAAGAGATGTTGCTATGTCTCATTCAGTAAGTTGATAGTGAGTTGCTCAATCTTCGAGAAGATCGACTCTATAGAGTTTCCCTTTCTTCTCATTGTCGTGTTGGATGAAGTTGTCAAAGCAAGTCGTCGAGACCATCATGATGCAATGAATCAACATCCTCGAGAAGGGCAATTGGATAGTGAAGATTGTGTTAGCTTGTGTCCCCTCTGTCTTCTTACCTCACGTCTTGAATCTCGGGACGAGATTCTTGTTTAGTGGGGGTGAGTTGTCACAGCCCTAGAGTTTGCTTGTAACTAGTGGCATTGCATCCATGCATCATGTTTAAATTTCATGAAACTTGAAATGGGGATTGATCCAAGTACTAGCACCAAATGAAATTCAAATAGGTTCAACCTAAAATAATTTTCAATGAACCCAAAGTGCCATTTGAAAATGTTCATGACTTCTGATAAAGGTTAAAACCTCTATCAAATAGGATGAATATATTTCTAGGTCATCTATGGATTTTTGATTTAAATCATTATGTATTTGGATTTGAGCATTTAATTACTATAAATATTTAAAATGCTCAAATAATTCTGAAACTAAATGTGGGCCACTGGATTAATCCATGGAGTGTCCACAAATTATTTCAGGATTTTATAAAATGCTTTAGTATTTTTACTAAAGCCAAAACCGTTGGAGAAAAATAGAAAACAGTTAACAAAAGGAAAAGAGAGCTTACCGTAACTTGCCTCGACCTACCTAACTTTGAAGCCCACTTGGCAGCCCAGCCAACTGGCCCAGCCCACCAAAAGCCCCACCGTCTTCAACCCCTGCCAGTAGGGAGAGGCGTTTCGACGCGCGCGCGCCCGAGCTCCACCTCCTGCTTCCCCCTCGCGCTGTCTCTGCGCCATAGGAACAGCCTCGACCCCCTCTGCCTCTCCCCTCACTCTGGAGCTCTCCCCCTCTCCTCCAGCTCCCTCCCCGCAGCACCACAGAACACGCCGTCGTCGCCGCTTGCTGCTGCCGCGGCCACCGCGACTGCCTCGCCTCGCCAACGTGTTCGAGGGGTCTCCCAGCTACGTCCTCAACGAGTCAAGCGACCCGGGAAACTCTGCATCGACACCATCTCCATCTTCTTCATCGTCGGCCACTGAATCTCGGCGGCGTGGATTCGCGAGCTCCAGACCCTCCCCGGCCTCGCCGTTGACTCTGCTGGATTCACCGTGAGCCCCTGCCCTTTTCCCCTCTCTCCCCGCGCTCATCCCCATCCTCTAACCACCGTGGCCATCGGAGCCGATTGCTCCTCGCTGCCGGTCATGTCGCTACCGCGGCTACGGCCGTGCAAGCACGCGTCTGAGCTTACCACAGAGCTCACTTCACCCCACGAGTCCAACGCGCCCACCCGCGGCTCCTGCCATGCCCTGGACCATCGATTCCTTCGACGCCCGAACGCCGGCCGCCGCACCTGCCATCACCGCCGTCGTTCTGGGCCATCTCCGTTGAACCTGAGAGCACCACACGACGCGCGCGAGCCCCAGCTACTCGTAGATGGGCCCAGCCGTTGTTTTGGTCACCGGAGGGAGATTTCCGAGCCTCGCCGTCGTGTCTGGCCTAGCCGGCGTCGAGTCGCCGGCAGGTTTGACCTGAGTTGACTAGGGTTTGACCTCCCCTGGGTCAATAACAAGTGGGCCCAGGCCCCAGCTAATTTTAGTTAAGTGTTAATTAAACTTAATTAGCCTGTTGATACTGACATGTGGGCCCGGGGCCTTAACTAAGCTGGATTAGGATTAGATTAGTACTAATTAACTTATGGGTCCCACTAGTCAGGTTTGACCTGGACCGACCCGTTGACCTGCTGACATCACTCAGACATCATGCTGATGCGATAAGTCATTTTCTGGATTTAATTTAATTCAGGAAATTCCAGAAAATAGCCAAAATTTCTAAAAACCATAGAAATTATTCTGTAACTCCAAATACAAAGATTTATATATGAAAAATGATCAGAAAAATTCAATCTATCCATATGTACCATTTTCATGCATGTTAGAACAACTTATAGTTGCTGAATTGGGCAAAACAAATAAAGGCATTTGAATAAATAACATATGGAGTTTGAATTTGAACCTAGGGTTCAAACCACCTCCATTTAACTTGCTGCTAGTTGCATTAGCTCAAACCACATCATATTGCCATGTCATGATCATGCATCATATTGTGCATTGCATTGATTGCGTTCTTCCTTGTTTGCCGGTATTTGTCCCCTCTCGGTTGACATGGTACCGACGATGAGTTCAATGACACCGATGAAGAACTATACTATCTTCAGAAGTGCCAGGCAAGCAAAACCCCCTTGTTCATTCCGATACAATCCCACTCTCTCGCTCCTGCTCTCTTTTACTGCATTAGGAAAACAACGATTCAACTGTTACATGCTGCGGTAGTTGAACCCCTTTCCTCTGCATGACCTGTCATTGCCACAATAAATAGATGAAACCCACTAGCATGAGTAGGAGTTGTTTGAGCCCTGATGTGCCTACTCATTCATGCTTGTTTGTCATGCCTGCTATTGCTTAGAGTTGTGTCAGGTATGATTCATCCTGAATGAATTGGAAGTGTGTGAACATGTCCTACTATTGTGAGCTAAGTGTGTGAACACGATTTGGTGAAGGTAGCGGTGAGAGGCCATGTAGGAGTACATGGTGGGTTGTCTCATTGCAGTCGTCCCCAGGAACTGAGTTTCGTGTTTGTTATCCATGAACAGCTACTACCACACATTAGCTTCCGGTAACTCGGCCCCTCTCGACTTATTAATCAACCTGATCTCTGTCCAGGAGTTGGAACTAGTTTCTGGTGTTTTTAGGTAGTGCTAGTAGTCTACCAAGTGGCACCCGGTACAGGAGGGCTTGGGACAGACTAGGCGCAGTGGCACGGTGTACCAAGTGGCACCTGGATGGTGGGCTTGGGAACCCTGCTCACATCGTTTGGGGCCATTAGCGACACCCCGGCCGGATCTCCTTGTGGATGGAACCCGAATAGGCGATAAACCTGGACGAGAGACTTGTGTGGTTAGTCGGGTCGTGGCCGAAACCCTCGCCAGGCTTCCGCTTGAAGGTTGCCGAGATACATGATGTGTACATGGCGGTAAGTGGCGAGAGCGTATCTGAAGAAGTAAACCCCTGCAGGGTTAACATCATCTATTTGAATAGCCGTGTCCGCGTTAAAGGACTTCAGGGTTGCCTGTACAGTTCATAGACAAGTGAAAGTGGATACTCAAAAATACGCAAGATAAGCATGAGTGCTATGGATGGCGTTCTTGTAGGGAGACGGGAGCAGACCCATAGTGGTGTATTGATATGGTGAATATGTGGACTCGTGTGCGCCACCTCAAAAGAGTTACCTGCAGTCGTAGTTCAGGATAGCCACCGAGTCAAAGCTGGCTTGCTGCAGCTAAACACCACCATCCCTTTGTTGATAACGATGCATATGTAGATAGTTCTGATGTAAGTCTTGCTGGGTACATTTGTACTCCCATTTGCCTATTTTAAGTTTTTGCAGAGAGACTTCAGTCTCATTAGTAGTTCCTTGTGGACTTCGACGTTTATCTTGTTACCTCAGCTACGATCTTGTGCCCCCGACAGGATCTAGCAGATAGTCAGGCTTCTCAGCCTTTTTCATTTATAGTTACCTGTACTCAGACATGTTAAGCTTCCTCTTGTGCTTTGACTTGTGTGCTCTGAATGTTGGGTCATGAGACCCATGTTTGTAATATCTGACTCCTCGGAGCCTATTGACTAAAATATTTGAGTTGTAGAGTCATGTTGTGATGCCATGTTGTATTTGCACATATCGAGCATATTGTGTGTATGTTATTTAAATGCTTGTATGTGTGGGATCTGACTATCTACTTGTTTATCCTTGGTAGCCTCTCTTACCGGGAAATGTCTCCTAGTGCTTCCACTGAGCCATGGTAGCTTGCTACTGCTCCGGAACACTTAGGCTGGTCGGCATGTGTCCTTCTTCGATCCTGTGTCTGTCCCTTCGGGGAAATGTCACGCGGTGTCTACCGGAGTCCTGTTAGTATGCTATAGCCCAGATTCTCTAGAGTCCTGCTAGCCCAGTTGCTACAGCCCGGATTCACTCGCTGATGACCGACACATTCGTTGCTCGGTCATGCCTGTCCCTGGAAGTTAGTGCCACTTTGGGTTCACGACTAGCCATGTCAGCCCAGGCTCCTTGTCATATGGAGGCTAGCGACACTATCATATACGTGTGCCAAAAGGCGCAAACGGTCCCGGGCCTGGTAAGGCGACACCCGTGGGAATACCGTGCGTGAGGCCGCAAAGTGATATGAGGTGTTACATGCTAGATAGGTGTGCCATTGAGTCGGGGTCCTGACAGGTACCATTGTCTGTTATAATGCTGTGTGGAAAGCCAAACCGTAAGATCACCTTTTTGATGAATTGAACCGTCGTAGCTGCATCACACTTACTGACTGGCTCTGCCTCCACCCACTTTGTGAACTTATCAACCACCACCAAAAGGTGGGTCTTCTTGTCCTTGAATCTCTTGAAGGGCCCAACCATATCCAGCCCCCAAGTTGCAAACGGCCAAGTGATTGGAATCATCCTCAATTCTTGAGCCGGTACATGAGCACGCCGTGAGAATTTTTGACATCCATCACACTTTTTGACCAAGTCCTCGGCATCAGCATGAGATGTTAACCAATAAAAACCATGACGAAACGCCTTGGCTACCAGAGACTTTGAACTGGCGTGGTGACCACAATCTCCTTCGTGGATCTCACGCAAAAATTTACGGCCTTCTTAAGGAGACACACAGTGTTCAAACGCCCCTGTCACACTGCAATGATGTAACTCTCCATTGATAACAGTCATGGATTTGGACCGCCGGATTATCTGCCTGGCCAAAGTTTCATCCTCTGCTAACTCGCCCTGGTTCACATACGCCAAATATGGAACCATCCAATCCGGAATAACATGAAGAGTCGCCACCAACTGAGCTTCTGGATCAGGAATAGCCAAATCCTCTTCACCAGGGAGCTTGACGGACGGATTATGCAACACATCCAGGAAGACATTAGGTGGAACCGGTTTACGTTGGGAATCCAAGCGGCTTAAAGCATCCGCCACTTTGTTATTCCGTCGGTCCACATGGTCCACCTGATAACCTTTGAAGTGGCATGCAACAATATCCACGCAGGACGATATGCCATCATGAGCGGGTCCTTGGAGTCCCAAGTGCCGGACACTTGTTGAGCCACCAGGTCCGAGTCACCGAAGCACTTAAATCGGCTTAGGTTCATCTCCTTAACCATCCGAAGACCATGGAGTAAGGCCTCATATTCAGCTGCATTGTTAGTGCAAGGGAACATTAAACGGAGAACATAACAAAACTCATCACCTCGTGGGGAAGTTAATACGACTCCAGCCCCCGAGCCCTCGAATTGCCTGGACCCATCAAAATGAATAGTCCAATAAGTATGATCCGGCTCCTCTTCTGGCGCTTATAGTTCTATCCAATCATTGATGAAATCCACAAGTGCCTGGGATTTGATCGGCGTTCGGGGTATGTATTTCAACCCGTGAGGCCCGACCTCGATGGCCCACTTAGCAATCCGGACAGTTGCCTCCCTGTTCTGGATTATATCCCCCAAAGGAGAAGAGCTGACCACCGTGATGGGATGACCTTGGAAATATTGCTTAAGCTTCCGGCTTGCCATGAAAACTCCATACACCAACTTCTGCCAATGTGGGTACCTCTGCTTGGACTCAATAAGTACCTCACTGATATAGTAAACTGGCCGTTGAACTAGATGTTCTTTCCGGCCTCCTTGCGCTCCACCACAATAGCCACGCTAATAGCCGGGGCATTAGCTGCCACATATAGCAACAATGGCTCTTTGTCAACCGGAGCAGCGAGAACCAGCGGACTACCCAGCTGCCGCTTTAAGTCCTCAAATGCTTCATTAGCGGCGTCACTCCAGACGAAGTTATCCGTTTTCTTCAGCATCTGATACAACGGGAGGGCCTTCTCACCAAGGCGACTAATAAACTGGCTCAACGTGGCAATCCGGCCTGCCAGGCATTGAACATCATTGATACGCTTCGGTTTAGCCAAAGAGATGATGGCTTTGATCTTTTTTGAATTAGCTTCAATGCCCCTGTTAGACACCAAAAACCAAAGAGCTTGCTTGCCGGTACACCAAAAACACACTTGGCCGGATTAAGCATCATTTTATAAACCCGCAGGTTATCAAAGGTCTCCTTCAAGTCATCTATCAATTTCTCCTTCTGTCTAGATTTTACCACAATATCATCCACATAAGCATGAACATTGCGGCCGATCTGATCATGAAGACAATTCTGCACACACCGCTAATAAGTCGCCTGGGCACTTCTGAGCCCAAAGGGCATAGACACATAATAGAAGGCTCCAAAAGGAGTTATGAAGGTTGTCTTCTCCTGGTCCTTAACTGCCATTTTGATCTGATGATAACCAGAATATGCATCCAGAAAGCTCAAACGCTCGCAACCCGCTGTAGCATCAATGATTTGATCAATACGAGGGGGGGGGGGCAAAAGGATCTTCTTGTTGAGATCTGTGTAGTCCATACACATACGCCAAGTGTCGTTCTTCTTGAGCACCAGCACTGGATTAGCCAACTACTCAGGATGAAACACTTCAATGATAAACCCAGCAGCCAAGAGCCTGGCAACTTCTTCTCTGATAGCCTGGCGTCTTTCTTCATTGACCCGGCGAATAAATTGCTTGACCAGTTTAAAGTTGGGATCAATATTGAGAGTGTGCTCAGCGAGTTCTCTCGGTACACCTGGCATGTTATAAGGCTTCCATGCAAAGATGTCCCGATTCTCACGGATGAACTCGATGAGCGCGCTTTCCTATTTCGTTTCCAAGTTAGCTTTGATGCTAAACTGCATGGACGAATCGCCGGGCACGAAGTCAACAAGCTTAGTCTCATCAGACGATTTGAACTTCAGGGCCGGATCGTGCTCTTTAGTTGGTTTCTTCAATGAAGTCATATCTGCCGGATCAACATTGTCTTTGTAGAACTTCAACTATTCTATTGCACAAACCGACTCACCATAAGCCGCATCACCTTCTTCACACTCCAAAGCAATCTTGCGACTCCCATGCACTATTATAGTTCCCTTGTGACCCGGCATCTTGAGCTGTAGATGGACATAACAAGGCCATGCCATAAACTTAGCATATGCTGGCCGTCCAAACAGGGCATGATACGGGCTTTTGATTTTCACTACTTCAAAGGTCAAGGCTTCTGATCTCGAGTGATGCTCATCTCCAAAAGCCACCTCCAGAGCTATTTTACCAATAGGATATGTCGATTTACCAGGCACCACACCATGGAACATCGTATTGGACGGTTTAAGATTTTTATCTGTTAACCCCATGCGATGGAAAGTTTCGTAATATAGGATATTGATACTACTCCCTCCATCCATGAGTACCTTAGTGAACTTATAACCTCCCACCTAAGGCGCCACCACCAATGCCAGATGACCCGGATTGTCAACCCGGGGTGGATGATCTTCTCTACTCCACACGATCGGCTGCTCAGACCAGCGCAAGTAACGGGGCACCGCTGGTTCAACGGAGTTCACTACCCTCTTATGAAGGTTCTGATTGCGTTTGCACAAGCTAGTGGTGAAGTCATGATACTGCCCACTATTCAACTGCTTTGGGTTGCTCTGATAACCCGACCGCTGCTGTTGCTGCTGATTGCCCTGATGATTATAACCACCTTGGTTGCCCTGATTGCCTTGATAGTTATGTCCGCCCTGATTACCGAGCCTGAACCGGAATTGCCACCACCATAACCCGGCCCATGAGATCCGGGGCCTGAACCGCCACCCGGTCCATGATCATACCGAAAGAGATCAGAATTTTTTAACTCCTGCATGATATAACAATCCTTCCAGAGGTGCGTGGATGGTGTCTCCTTTGTTCCATGTTTTGGGCAAGGCTGGTTCAACAGATAAGACAGACGGTTCGGGTTAGGACTTGGCCCTCCACCATGCTGCGGCGGTTTACCCTTACACCGCTAACCCTTGTCCTGCACATTGTTATTAGCCACAAAATCCAAGCTGGCATCCGCTTTACGCTTACCATTATTTCCATGCCCCGCCGGGTTATGCTGCTGCCCTTTGGTATTGCTGCTCTTCCTTCCCTTCCCTTTCTTGTCATCATCGGACTCGGGATCCTTGGTACTATCAGAGTCGGCATACTTCACCAGAGCAGCCATGAGAGTCCCCATGTCATTGCAGTGACGCTTTAGCCATCCCAATTTCAACTTCAGTGCTGTAAACCGGCAATTGCCTTCCAACGTCAAAACTGTTGTATCAGCGTTGATGCGGTCTGATTAATGCAAGATTTTTAAAACCTGACGAACCCAATGGGTTGTCGATTCCCCTTCCTCCTGTACACAGGCAGCCGAGTCCACAATCGACATAGGCTGCTTGAACGTGTCTTTGAAAGTTTGAACAAAACGTGTTCTCGGCTCGGCCCATGACCCAATGGAGTTAGCTGGCAAGTTTTTCAACCAAGTGTGAGCCATTCCTTCCAACATCATAATAAAGTATTTAGCACATGCCGCATCGTCCACATCCAACATCTCCATTGCCATCTCATAGCTTTTGACCCATGTCTCGGGGGATAAATCGGCGGTGTAATTCGGCACCTTGGCGGGCCTTTGAAATCCTTGGGCGGGCGCACATTGCGCAGCGCTGGGACGAGACACGATACTCCCAAAGAGCTGGAACTGACTCCTGGTTACACCGATGTGGTTGGACGGACCGGAGAAAGTTGACGGGCCTCGTGCTGTGCTACTAACTTGGCCTCTCGACGAGCTCGAGCGTGATCCACATCCTGAGCATCACCGCCAGCACCCGCCGGGTTATGTCCACGGGGCGGATCACAGTTTCGCGCATTGCTTGACACGGCCAGTTCATCCAAACGCCTGTTGTAGCTCCGGCTTGGGCGGGGAGTAGAATGGATCCTCTCATGACTATATGTATAAGCCTCCTGCTGAACCAAAGCTGTCTGAAGAAGCTCCCTAACCCGTCACGTCTCGACTGCCACCAGAGAATCGCCTTTGATCGGGCTGGCCGCCAGCAGTGAAGCGGCAGCGATGATGTTGTCCATCGGGTTAGAGTAGTGACCCGGTGGTGTTGGGACATGCTGCATCACAATGTTGTTCCGGTGAGGCGGATCCACCAAACTTGGCTGAACCGGCGGCCCCGCTCCAGGTGCCTCCGCCTGGTTTACAACCGGCGGATTACTGGTCCCTGCTCCTGGGGTATTAAAGAGGTTCCTAGCTTCATAAACTGGCGGCAGTCGAGATCGGTACCTCCTCTTCAGGACATCGTTCGACGGACTCTGATCCAGCATAAGCCGGTAAGCCTGTGCATCCAATGTGACCCGTTCCGCAGCCATACTGGTATCCTCAGCTGCCAAGTCGGCTTTAGCCTAGGTGATCTGATCTTTCACCTTCACAATTTCCGCATTATGTGCATCTGGATCTGCCGGGTTAACCTCCGCCATCAGCGTTGCCAAAGCGTCAAATAAATCAGATAGAAGCTGAGCCAGCGGTCGCACAGAGCCTCCTGCCCCAGCCACTGTCGCTGCTGTTGATCCGGAAACCATCGTCGCCACGGTCGAAGAGTGGGTCGTTGGTTGTGTACTGGCCATGAAGATCGCAACCCGGTTTGGCAGATCAAAGGGGTCCGGAATACAGTCGCCATCCGAACAGCCCCCAATCCGGCCATCCTGCAACTGATACACCGATTCGGTCTCTTTGGTTGATGACTCGTCGCAGGAATAATCGACGGTTTCACCACCAGATTCCGATTTATTCTCAGATTCCCCTCCGTGGATGACTCCCACTAAGCCATGCTTCATGACAGGCTTAACCCGGGCAGATCTCGCACGCTGAGCCGTTTCGACAAGGTCGGTGCAGATGTCTGGCTCAGGGCCCGTTTCGCTGATTTTGCCAATGAAAACATGTATACCACCAAACTGGACCCGGTAACCGTACTCGATTGAGCCGGCCTCGGGGCCCCAGCCTGCATTGTCGATGTAAAGCTTGCCGCGACAACTCTTGGTCATCCGGCTCATAGCGTAATCCTTGAGTCCTTCGAAGCTGCCCTCTAAGAACTCGAAACAATCGTGCGATGGCCCCACGGTGGGCGCCAACTGTCGTGGTTTTGTCACGGCAGATGTCCTAAGGAAAGGACTTAGTTTGGAGCCATCGCGCGGGTTAGCTTAAAGGGGTCAAAGCGGATAAGGGACGCAGAGAGTTTATACTGGTTCGTGAAGGAAATATGCCCTAGAGGCAATAATAAAGTCATTATTTATTTCCTTATGTCATGATAAATGTTTATTATTCATGCTGGAATTGTATTAACCGGAAACATAATACATGTGTGAATACATAGACAAACAGATTGTCACTAGTATGCCTCTACTTGACTAGCTCGTTGATCAAAGATGGGTATGTTTCCTAGCCATAGAAATGAGTTGTCATTTGATTAACGGGATCACATCATTAGGAGAAAGATGTGATTGACATGACCCATTCCGTTAGCTTAGCACACGATCGTTTAGTATATTGCTATTGCTTTCTTCATGACTTATACATGTTCCTATGACTATGAGATTATGCAACTCCCGTTATCGGAGGAACACTTTGTGTGCTACCAAACGTCACAACAATCGGGTGATTATAAAGGTGCTCTACAGGTGTCTCCGAAGGTACATGTTGGGTTGGCGTATTTCGAGATTAGGATTTGTCACTCCGATTGTCGAAGAGGTATCTCTGGGCCCTCTCGGTAATACACATCACTTAAGCCTTGCAAGCATTGCAACTAATGAGTTAGTTGTGGGATGATGTATTACGGAACAAGTAAAGAGACTTGCCGGTAATGAGATTGAACTAGGTATTGAGATACCGACGATCGAATCTCGGGCAAGTAACATACCGATGACAAAGGGAAGAACGTATGTTGTTATGCGGTCTGACCGATAAAGATCTTCGTAGAATATGTGGGAGCCAATATGAGCATCCAGGTTCCGCTATTGGTTATTGATTTGGAGACGTGTCTCGGTCATGTCTACATAGTTCTCGAACCCGTAGGGTCCGCACGCTTAACGTTACAATGACAGTTATATTATGAGTTTATATGTTTTGATGTACCGAAGGTTGTTCGGAGTCCCAGATATGATCACGGACATTACGAGGAGTTTCGAAATGGTCGAGACATGAAGATTGATATATTGGAAGCCTATGTTTGGATATCGAAAGTGTTCGGGGTGAAATCGGGATTTTACCGGAGTACTGGGAGGTTACCGGAACCCCGAGGGAACTTAATGGGCCTTAGTGGGCCTAGGTGGAAGAGAGGAGAGGCGGCTAGGGCTGGGCCGCGCGCCCCTCCCCCCTCCCCCCAATCCGAATAGGACAAGGAGAGGGGGGCGGCGCCCCCCCTTCCTTCTTCTCCTCCACTCCTTCCCCCTCCTAAGTCCTAATCCAACAAGGAAAGGGGGGAGTACTACTCCCGGTGGGAGTAGGACTCCTCCCGGCGCGCCTCTCCCTTGGCCGGCCGCACCCCCCTTGCTCCTTTATATTCGGGGGCAGGGGGCACCCCATGGACACAACATTGATCAGTTGATCTTTTAGCCGTGTGCGGTGCCCCCCTCCACCATAGTCCACCTCGATAATACTGTAGCGGTGCTTAGGTGAAGCCCTGCGTCGGTAGAACATCAACATGGTCACCACGCCGTCGTGCTGACGAAACTCTCCCCCAACACTCGACTGGATCGGAGTTCGAGGGACGTCATCGGGTTGAATGTGTGCTGAACTCGGAGGTGCCGTACGTTCGGTACTTGATCGGTCCGATCGTGAAGACGTACGACTACATCCACCGCGTTGTGCTAACGCTTCTGCTTTCGGTCTACGAGGGTACATGGACAACACTCTCCCCTCTTGTTGCTATGCATCACCTGATCTTGCGTGTGCGTAGGAAATTTTTTGAAATTACTACGTTCCACAACAGTTCGGCCCCTTGCGGTGAAGTTAAAAGCCTAATCCAGTTGTGGTGGGATTGCATGGGTTTCGATGACCAGGGAGTGAATACGCTTTGCCTGAGTCTCGAGTTGTTGTCTGTCCTCCTGAACTGTATCCGGGTCGTCCCCTTATATACACGGGTTGGCGCCCGCGGGTTTACAGAATCCTAAGGCCTGGTGATAAACGTGTCCGACTCGGTCTCTGCTCTTTCTATCTTACAACATAAGTTTACATATTAATGTCGGTTTATGTCTACAGGCCTTAAACCGGCCTTGGGCCCTGGGCCTTCATAAAGCATCATCGTCCTTATCTTCATGGGCTTCAGGTACAGTGAACCGTTATGGGGTGAACCTGGCCTCTCCTGGCCTGTTTACACCCAGTAGTAATATCCCGAACAGAAACCTACTCCTACTAGGAGTTGGAATCCCCCCTTGGGCACGCCCCATGAGGCCAGCCCTCCCCCTCCTCCACTCCTTCATATCTGGGGGAGGGGATATACAGGGGAGGGGGCACCCCATAGACACACAACTTGATTGTTTAGCCGTGTGCGGTGCCCCCCTCCACAGATTTCCACCCCGGTCATATCGTTGTAGTGCTTAGGCGAAGCCCTGCGTCGGTAACTTCATCATCACCGTCATCACGCCATCGTGCTGACGAAACACTCCCTCGACCTCAGATGGATCAAGAGTTCGAGGGACGTCACCGAGCTGAACATGTGCAGATCGCGGAGGTGTCGTGCGTTCGGTACGTGATCGGTTGGATTGCGAAGAAGTTTGACTACATCAACCGCGTTACTTAACGCTTCCGCTTTCGGTCTACGAGGGTACGTGGACACACTCTCCCTGCTCATTGCTATGCATCTCCTAGATAGATCTTGCATGATCGTAGGTATTTTTTTGAAATATTGTGTTCCCCAACAGCTTTGTATATATGTGAATCACAGGTCGAACCTTGAATCCTCAGACTGAGCTATGGAGCACCTATCTGCAATGGTGTCCCATTAACCAAAGCCTTCTTTGAACCATACTAAGTTTATGAATGAGCTATATGACTCAACATCTTGTTTGTCTCTCCAAAATCGGCAACATACTTAGCCTTTGTTATAGGATTCGCCACAGTATCCTGTTTGGAACAATTTCCAAACACCGTGCCACCATATCGTGCATTACACAAAACCCTTAACTTAAATCAAAAATCGCATGGAGCATTGATGAAGATTGTATTTATGTAACAAGTTTACAATGAACTCTTCATTATCTACTGTTGCGAGAAAACATGTCATTAGTGCTACTCTAGTACTTAATGACATCTTTCACTTTTGTCCTATGGTCAGTGCTTTGATCACTTTGGTATCTGTACTCGCAACTCCTTGGGAGTACTAGACATATCTGGTTGTTTTACATACCATGGAATACATGATTAATCCAAACACAAGAGTGTGTGGAATTTTCATCATGTTTTTCTCATCAATGTTTTGGGACACCGAGTATTGCAAAAACTCTTTCCATGTGACTTCGGCAATAATCACTCTTGACGTTTTCATTGCTAAACTATTTTAGCATATTGTCAATATTTATTTTATTTTCTTAGCCCCATTAGGCCAATCTATCTCCATAGATCATTATGCCTAATAGCAATGCTATATAGCCCAAGTACTTCATCAAAAAACTATTTTTCGAATGAATTCTTAATTCGTGTTAAGAAATTTATTTCTAATTAAAAATGTGTCAAGCACACATGATTTTTAGAAATATCATTATGCTCCCACTTACTTTCTTGAAACCACAAGCATCTTCGTTACCCATTGATGAAGTCAAACTCTTGACAAATTCATCCGAACAAAGATTCCAACTCCAGTTTGCTCTCTTCTGTCCATCGCTAGAACTCTGAAGTTTGCATACTTACTAGCATCCTCTGGATCGACAAAACACTTTGGACTCTATCACTCACAAGTCCTAGGTTGCATTTCCATCTCATGGATAAAAATTTGTTATCCATGTTTCATATCTCATGATTGAAATATGTATTAATTGCTAGTTCAAACCGAACCGATTTTATGCATAGCTACGGTGAGACAATCTCATGGCAGTCAACTCCTTGAATTTGTTATTGAAACAAGTCGATCTTTATGGATAAAACATTCTATACATATCAGTTATAGTTCCGTTAATGTTCGTTAGACTCCAAGTCTTCCAAAGGGTTTATCAAGATATGATGTTGAATCATTTCTATGGAAGCTATCTCATATTGTATTTGCATTTAGCCAATTCTGGAGTCAGGTCCCATCAATGCTTCCTTGTGTATCGTAGGTATACTATTGTCTAACAACAATATCTTGCTTGCGCACCTGAGAGGTTTGCACAGGTTTTGCCTACGTGGTTCAGTTGTAAGCTTGATCGAGGTCCATACATCTCATGTAGAGGCTTCAGTATCAGTCGCAGCAGGAAACTCTGGAATCAGTTCCAAGGCTCCTTTCCCTTGATCTGATGACGAAGATACTCTTATCTCGTCGAGTTGTACTGTCCTCCCACTCACCCTTTTGTAAGAATCATTCTCTTTAAAGGCATACCGTTTTGTGGCCAAACCTTTTGCGTCAGTATAGTGGTGGGGGAATACCCAAAATTTTGGGATAACCTACAAAGTAGCACTTGTCTGATTTGGAATACGTTTGTAACATCTTACACAAGCCCCATATTACAAATGTTAAGAAAAGATATATCATGGTTGAGTGATACGTCTCCAACGTATCTATATTTTTTTATTGTTCCATGCTATATTATATTCTATTTTGGATGTTTAATGGGCTTTATTATACACTTTTATATTATGTTTGGGACTAACCTATTAACAGGAGGCCCAGCCCAAATTGCTGTTTTTTGCCTATTTCAGTGTTTCGCAGAAAAAGAATTTCAAACGGAGTCCAAACGGAATGAAACCTTCGGGAACGCTATTTTCGGAACAAACGTGATACAGAGGACTTGGAGTCTACGTAAACCAATCAACGAGGAGAGCACGAGGCAGGGGGGCGGCTACCCCCCCCCCCCCCAGCCGCGCCCTCCACCCTTGTGGGGCCCACGTTGCTCCATCGACGTACTTCTTCCTCCTATATATACCTACGTACCCCCAAACCACCAAAAGCATCCACGAAAACCTAGTTCCACCGCCGCAACCTTCTGTACTCGTGAGACCCTATCTTGGGGCCTTTTCTGGCGTCCGGCTGGAGGGGGTATTGATCATGGAGGGCTTCTACATCAACACCATAGCCTCTCTGATGATGTGTGAGTAGTTTACTGTCGGTGTAGTGAAAACCAGGGCTACACTAACCGCAGAGCATGGGCAACGACTGTATGCAATTACACTAAGGAGGATCCGTCTTCGCCGACAAGTGCTACATCGGCAAGCAAACTCAAGCCACCGCCCCGGCAAGGAGCATCCTACCCTGTCGGGAACGACAGATACAAGGCAAAGAGAAGCAACCACACAAGATGCCAGAAGACGATGATCCTCGGCGAGGTCCTTGCCGAGGAAATCCACGAGACCCCCGGGCAAGATCCTTGCCGGGGACGAGCACGACGCCATGGCAAGCACTACTAGGAAAATGCTTATACATAGAATTTTAGTAGTAGCGCCTGTTTGGACACACACGCTACTGGTATTTACCAGTAGCGCCGGCCAGAACGGGTGCTACTGCTACTGAGTAGTAGCAGCGCTGGTTGGCGCGGGCCGCGCTGCTGTTTAGCGGGCCGCCGGGGCCAAAGGGCAGGCCACTTAGCTGTAGCGTGTGTTCTATGCCAGCGCTACAGCTAGTGGGCTTAGCAGTAGCGCTGGCCCATTGCCCGCGCTGTTGCTAAGCCCACTCTCTCTCCCCCGGCGCGCCCCTCGGCCCGGCCTCATCTCACTCAAGCTCACTCACACTCCACACTCCTCCCTCTCAATCCCCCGGGCGCCGCCGTCGACCCCCGCACGCTGGCGTCCCCCGGGCCGGCCCTCCTCCCTGCTTGGGCCGCCCTCGCCCGCGCCGGCCCTCCTCCCGCCCGGCCGCCCTCCCGTCCGGCCTCCTCCCCTAGCCGCCCGGCCCCAGCTGACTCTCCTCCCGCGCCGGCCCTCCTCCACCGTACCAAGAGGTACTCCTTCCTCCTCCTCCCTCCCCCCTAGTTATAGTTATTAGAATAGTTATTTTGAATCATATGTAGTTGAAAAAATGTAGGTTATGATCGAACCCTAGCTAGGACAGATTAGGTATGAACCCTAGGTTTTTAAATTTAGCTAGGTTTTAAAGTTAGGACACAAATTTAGCTACGTTTTTAATTAGGTGTAGTTAATAGAATTTAGGTGTTTTAAGATTATTTAAAGGAGTTTTAGTTGTTTTAGGTGTAGTTAACATAATTTTAGGTGTTTTAGTTGTTTTAGGTGTAGTTAACAGAATTGTAGGTATTTTTTTAGTTAAAGCAATTGTTCTTATTTTTTAGTTAAAGCAATTTTTCCTGTTATATGCAAATTTGCAGTGAACATGTCCTATTTTGAACATGTCACATTTTGGACATGTCATACTTTTCCAAGTGGCCTATGTTTTGCCAGAAATGTCGATTCGTTTACGTTCTGGCAAATTTCAGGCGCTCGATATGTCCTATTTTTAGCAAAGGTCATGCCAAATTTTGCTAAGTGTTTATTAATTTTGTTTTCATAATTAAGCATTTAGTTCTCGACGTCCGACGATGCCTATCCGCATCCTCAAGATCCTCGTCGACTCGCGGAGGACTCCTGGTTGAGCCGAGGGCCATGCCCGGACCTGGGCTCACGGGCTGGTATTGGGTTGTGCTACCTTCTGGTGAGCACAGCTTAGTGAGGAGCCAGCCCGTCGTCGACCCGGAGCTTCTTTGGTGGCGGTCACATGGGCCTGCATCGGTGGAGAGGCTTGAGTCCCCTGTGCAGGTGGTACAGCACCGTGTCATGGAGGAGAACGCGCATGTCCAGCGCTACTTGGTTGCGTTGGTGAACGGCTGGTTCTCGAATACCTGGCAGATTCTTTGGGAATCATACCGGAGCTATGATCCGGTGTGTTGGGGAACGTAGTAATTTCAAAAAAATTCCTACGCACACGCAAGATCATGGTGATGCGTAGCAACGAGAGGGGAGAGTGTTGTCTACGTACCCTCGTAGACCGAAGCGGAAGCAATCACAACGTAGAGGAAGTAGTCCACGTTCTCCTCGCGATCCAACCGATCCCAGCGCTACATTCGGCGCCTCGAGTTCTTGGCACACGCTCAGCTCGATGACGCCTCGGGCTCCGATCCAGCAAAGCTCTGGGAGAGAGAGTTCCACAAGACGACGGGCGCAGGACGATCTTGATGTTCTACCGACGCAGGGCTTCGCCTAAGCACCGCTACGATATGACCGAGGTGGAATATGGTAGAGGGGGCACCGTGACACGGCTAAGGAACGATCTCAAGGATCAACTTGTGTGTTCTAGGGTGCCCCCTGCCCCGTATATAAAGGAGCAAGGGGAGGGCCGGCCGGCCCTAGGAGGTGCGCCAGGAGGGGGAGTCCTCCTCCTAGTGGGAGTAGGACTCCCTTTCCTAGTCCAACTAGGAAGGAGGAAGGGGAAGGAAAGAGAGGAGAGGGAGAGGGAAGGGGCGCGCCCCCCTCCTTGTCCAATTCGGACTCCCCATGGGGGGGGGGCGCCACCTCCTGGCGCAGCCCTCTCTCTCCCCTCTTGGCCCAATAAGGCCCATTACTTCCCCGGGGGGTTCCGGTAACCCATCCGGCACTCCGTCTTTCTCCGGAAACTTCCGGAACCTTTCCGGTGTCCGAATATAGCCGTCCAATATATCAATCTTTATGTCTCGATCATTTCGAGACTCCTCGTCATGTCCGTGATCACATCCGGGACTCTGAACTCCTTCGGTACATCAAAATACACAAACTCATAATATAACCGTCCTTGAAACCTTAAGCGTGCGGACCCTACGGTTCGAGAACAATGTAGACATGACCGAGATACATCTCCGGTCAATAACCAATAAGCGGGACCTGGATGCCCATATTGGTTCCTACATTTTCTCTGAAGATCTTTATCGGTCAGAACCGCATAACAACATACGTTGTTCCCTTTGTCATTGGTATGTTACTTGCCCGAGATTCGATCGTCGGTATCCAATACCTAGTTCAATCTAAATTCTTGGCAAGTCTCTTTACTCGTTCCGTAATGCATCATTCCGTAACTAACTCATTAGCCACATTGCTTGCAAGGCTTATAGTGATGTGCATTACCGAGATGGCCCAGAGATACCTCTCCGACAATCGGAGTGACAAAACCTAATCTTGATTCATGCCAACTCAACATATACTTTTGGAGACATCTGAGAGCACCTTTATAATCACCCGATTACGTTGTGACGTTTGGTAGCACACAAAATGTTCCTCCGTAAACGGAGTTGCATAATCTCATAGTTGCAGGAACTTTGTATAAGTCATGAAGAAAGCATAAGCAACATACTAAACGATCAAGTGCTAAGCTAACGGAATGGGTCAAGTCAATCACATCATTCTCCTAATGATGTGATCCCGTTAATCAAATGACAACTCATGTCTATGGTTAGGAAACATAACCATCTTTGATTTAACGAGCTAGTAAAGTAGAGGCATACTAGTGACACTCTGTTTGTCTATGTATTCACACATGTATTATGTTTCCTGTTAATACAATTCTAGCATGAATAATAAACATTTATCATGATATAAGGAAATAAATAATAACTTTATTATTGCCTCTAGGGCATATTTCCTTCAGTCTCCCACTTGCACTAGAGTCAATAATCTAGATTATACAGCAATGATTCTAACACCCATGGAGTCTTGGTGCTGATCATGTTTTGCTCGTGGAAGAGGCTTAGTCAATGGGTCTACGCAACATTCAGATCCGTATGTATCTTGCAAATCTCTATGTCTCCCACTTGGACTTGGTCCCGAATGGAATTGAAGCGTCTCTTGATGTGCTTGGTCCTCTTGTGAAATCTGGATTCCTTTGCCAAGGCAATTGCACCGATATTGTCACAGAAGATCTTCATTGGTCCCGATGCACTAGGTATGACACCTAGATCGGAAATGAACTCTTTCATCCAGACTCCTTCATTTGCTGCTTCGAAGCAGCTATATACTCCGCTTCACATGTAGATCCCGCCACGACGCTTTGTTTAGAACTGCACCAATGACAGCTCCACCGTTTAATAAAATACGTATCCGGTTTGCGATTTAGAATCGTCCGGATCAGTGTCAAAGCTTGCATCGACGTAACCATTTACGATTAGCTCTTTGTCACCTCCATATACGAGAAACATATCCTTAGTCCTTTTCGGGTATTTCGGGATGTTCTTGACCGCTGTCGATGATCCACTCTGGATTACTTTGGTACCTTCCTGCTAAGCTTATTGCTAAGCATACGTCAGTCTGGTACATAGCATTGCATACATGATAGAGCCTATGGCTGAAGCATAGGGAACATTTTCATTTTCTCTCTATCTTCTCATTGTGGTCGGGCATTGAGTCGACTCAATTTCATACCTTGTAACACAGGTAAAAGTCCTTTCTTTGCCTGATCCATTTTGAACTTTTTCAAAACTTTATCAAGGTATGTGCTTTGTGAAAGTCCAATTAAGCGTCTTGATCTATCTCTATAGATCTTGATGCCCAATATGTAAGCAGCTTCACCGAGGTCTTTCATTGAAAAACTTTTATTCAAGTATCCTTTTATGCTATCCAGAAATTCTATATCATTTCCAATTAACAATATGTCGTCCACATATAATATTAGAAATGCTACAGAGCTCCCACTCACTTTCTTGTAAATACAGGCTTCTCCAAAAGTCTGTATAAAACCATTTGCTTTGATCACACTATCAAAATGTTTATTCCAACTCTGAGAGGCTTGCACCAGACCATAAATTGATCGCTGGAGCTTGCACACTTTGTTAGCGCCTTTTGGATCAACAAAACCTTCTGGTTGCATCATATACAACTCTTCTTCTAGAAATCCATTCAAGAATGCAGTTTTTACATCCATTTGCCAAATTTCATAATCATAAAATGCGGCAATTGCTAACATGATTCGGACAGACTTAAGCATCGCTACTGGTGAGAAAGTCTCATCGTAGTCAACCCCTTGAACTTGTCGAAAACCTTTCGCAACAAGTCGAGCTTTATAGATAGTTATATTACCATCAGCGTCAGTCTTCTTCTTAAAAATCCATTTATTTTCAATGGCTTGCCGATCATCGGGAAAGTCAACCAAAGTCCATACTTTGTTCTCATACATGGATCCCATCTCAGATTTCATGGCTTCAAGCCATTTTATGGAATCTGGGCTCACCATCGCTTCTTCATAGTTCGTAGGTTCACCATGATCTAGTATCATGACTTCCGAATAGGATTACCGTACCACTGCAGTGCGGATTTTATTCTGGTTGATCTCGGTTCAAAGGTGAAACTTGATCTGAAGTTTCATGATCATTATCATTATCTTCCTCGCTAATCGGTGTAGGTGTCACGTAAACCGATTTACGTGATGAACTACTTTCCAATAAGGAAGCTGGTACTATTACCTCATCAAGTTCCACTTTCCTCCCACTCACTTCTTTCGAGAGAAACTCCTTCTCTAGAAAGGATCCATTCTTAGCAACGAATGTCTTGCCTTCGGATCTGTGATAGAAGGTATACCCAATTGTCTCCTTTGGGTATCCTATGAAGACACATTTTTTCCGATTTGGGTTCAAGCTTATCAGGTTGAAGTTTTTTCACATAAGCATCGCAACCCCAAATTTTCAGAAATGACAACTTTGGTTTCTTGCTAAACCATAGTTCATAAGGTGTCGTCTCAACGGATTTTGACGGTGTCCTATTTAACGTGAATGCGGCCGTCTCTAAAGAATAACCCCAAAATGATAGCGGTAAATCGGAAATAGACATCATAGATCGCACCATATCTAGTAAAGTTCGATTACGTCGTTCAGAAACACCCTTACGCTGTGTTGTTACGGGTGGAGTGAGTTGCGATTCTATTCCGCATTGTTTAACATGTAGACAAAAATCTTAACTCATATATTCTCCTCCCCGATCAGATCATAGAAACTTTATTTTCTTGTTACGATGATTTTCTACTTCACTCTGAAATTCTTTGAACTTTTCAAATGTTTCAGATTTATGTTTCATCAAGTAGATATACCCGTATATGCTTAAATCATCTGTGAAGGTGAGAAAATAACGATATCCGCCACGAGCTTCAACATTCATCGGACCACATACATACGTATGTATGATTTCCAATAAATCGATGCTCTCTCCATACAACCGGAGAACGGTGTTTTAGTCATCTTGCCCATGAGGCACGGTTCATAAGTACCAAGTGATTCATAATCAAGTGATTCCAAAAGTCCATCTGTATGGAGTTTCTTCATGCGTTTTACACCGATATGACCTAAACGGCAGTGCCACAAATAAGTTGCACTATCATTATCAACTCTGCATCTTTTGGCTTCGACATTATGAATATTTGTGTCACTACTATCGAGATTTAAAAAGAATAGACCATTCTTCAAAGGTGCATGACCATAAAAGATATTACTCATATAAATAGAACAACCATTATTCTCTGATTTAAATGAATAACCGTCTCGCATCAAACAAGATCCAGATATAATGTTCATGCTCAACGCTGGCACCAAATAACAATTATTTAGGTCTAAAACTAATCTCGAAGGTAGATGTAGAGGTAGCGTGCCGACCCGCGATCACATTGACTTTGGAACCGCTTTCCACGCGCATCGTCACCTCGTCCTTTGCGGTGCTCGTCTATTCCGTAGTCCCTGTTTCGAGTTGGAAATATTAGCAACAGAACCCGATATCAAATACCCAGTGCTACTACGAGCTCTAGTAAGGTACACATCAATAACATGTATATCACATATACCTTTGTTCACCTTGCCATCCTTCTTATCCGCCAAATACTTGGGGCAGTTCCGCTTCCAAAGGTCCGGTCTGCTTGCGGTAAAACACTCGATTTCAGGCTTAGGTCCAGACTTGGGTTTCTTCTCTTGAGCAGCAACTTTCTTGCTGTCCTTTTTGAAGTTTCCCTTCTTCTTCCCTTTGCCCTTTTTCTTGAAACTAGTGGTCTTATTGACCATCAACACTTGATGCTCTTTCTTTAGCATTGCGAAGAGCTCAGGAATTGTCTTAGTCATCCCTTGCATATTATAGTTCATCACGAAGCTCTTGTAGCTTGGTGGGAGTGATTGGAGAATTCTGTCAATGACACTATCATCCGGAAGATTAACTCCCAGCTGAATTAAGTGATTATTATACCCGGACATTTTGAGTATGTGCTCACCGATGTAACTATTCTCCTCCATCTTGCAGCTATAGAACTTATTGGAGACTTCATATCTCTCAATCCGGGCATTTGCTTGAAATATTAACTTCAACTCTTGGAACATCTCATATGCTCCATGACGCTCAAAACGTCGTTGAAGACCGGTTCTAAGCCGTAAAGCATGGCACACTGAACTATAGAGTAGTCATCACTTTGCTCGCCAGATGTTCACAACTTCTCGGCGTTGCTCTGCAGCAGGCACGGCACCCAGCGGTGCTTCCAGGGCGTAATTCTTACGTGCAGCAATGAGGATAATCCTCAAATTACGGACCCAGTCCGTGTAATTGCTACCATCATCTTTCAACTTTGCTTTCTCAAGGAACGCATTAAAATTCAACGGAACAACAAAGACGAGCCATCTATCTACAAAACATAGACAAGCAAAATACTATCGGTACTAAGTTCATGATAAATTTAAGTTTTAATTAATCATATTAAATAACTCCCACTTAGAAAGATATCTCTCTAGTCATCTAAGTGATTACGTGATCCAAATCAACTAAACCATAACCGATCATCACGTGAGATGGAGTCGTTTTCAATGGTGAACATCACTATGTTGATCATATCTACTATATGATTCACGCTCGACCTTTCGGTCTCCGTGTTCCGAGGCCATATTTTCATATTCTAGGCTCGTCAAGTTTAACTCGAGTATTCTGCGTGTGCAAACTGGCTTGCACCCGTTGTAGATGGACGTAGAACTTATCACACCCGATCATCACGTGGTGTGCGGGTACTCTGAACTTTTAGCAACGGTGCATACTCGTGGAGAACACTTCTTGATAATTTTTAGTGAGAGATCATCTTAAAATGCTACCGTCAATCCAAGCAAAATAAGATGCATAAAGGATAAACATCACATGCAATCAATATAAGTGATATGATATGGCCATCATCATCTTGTGCTTGTGATCTCCATCTCCGAAGCACCGTCGTGATCACCATTGTCACCGGCGCGACACCTTGATCTCCATCGTAGCATCGTTGTCGTTTACGCCATCTATTGCTTCTACGACTATCGCTACCGCTTAGTGATAAAGTAAAGCAATTACAAGGCGTTGCATTTCATACAATAAAGCGACAACCATATGGCTCCGACCAGTTGCCGATAACCGGTTACAAAACATGATCATCTCATACAATAAAATATAGCATCACGTCTTGACCATATCACATCACAACATGCCTGCAAAAACAAGTTAGACGTCCTCTACTTTGTTGTTGCAAATTTTACGTGGCTGCTACGGGCTTAAGCAAGAACCAATCTCACCTACGCATCAAGACCACAACGATACTTCGTCAAATAGACTCCGTTTTAACCTTCTCAAGGACCGGGCGTAGCCACACTCGGTTCAACTAAAGTGAGAGAGATAGACACCCGTCAGCCACCTTTAAGCACGAGTGCTCGTAACGGTGAAACCAGTCTCACGTAAGCGTACGCGTAATGTCGGTCCGGGCCGCTTCATCTCACAATACCGCTGAACCAAAGTATGACATCTTTGGTAGGCGATGACTTGTATCGCCCACAACTCACTTGTGTTCTACTCGTGCAAAACATCAAACAATAAAAACCTAGGCTCGGATGCCACTGTTGGGGAACGTAGCAATTTCAAAAAATTTCCTACGCACACGCAAGATCATGGTGATGCATAGCAACGAGAGGAGAGTGTTGTCTACGTACCCTCGTGAGACCCAAGCGGAAGCAATCACAACATAGAGGAAGTAGTCAGACGTTCTACTCGCGATCCAACCGATCGGCGCCGTTACTCCGGCGCCTCCGAGTTCTTGGCACACGTTCAGCTCGATGACGCTCCTCGGGCTCCGATCCAGCAAAGCTCCGGGGAGAGAGAGTTCCGTCAGCACGACGGTGTGGTGACGATCTTGATGTTCTACCGACGCAGGTCTTCGCCTAAGCACCGCTACGATATGAACGAGGTGGAATATGGTGGAGAGGGGCACCGCACACGGCTAAGGAACGATCTCAAGGATCAACTTGTGTGTTCTAGGGTGCCCCCCTGCCCCCGTATATAAAGGAGCAAGGGGGAGGGCCGGCCGGCCCTAGGAGGTGCGCCAAGGGAGGGGGAGTCCTCCTCCTAGTGGGAGTAGGACTCCCTTTCCTAGTCCAACTAGGAAGGAGGAAGGGGAAGGAAAGAGAGGGAGAGGGAGAGGAAAGGGGCGCGCCCCCTCCTTGTCCAATTCGGACTCCCCATGGGGGGGGCGCCACCTCTGGCGCAGCCCTCTCTCTCCCCTCTTGGCCCAATAAGGCCCATTACTTCCCCGGGGGGTTCCGGTAACCCATCCGCACTCCGTCTTTCTCCGAAACTTCCGGAACCTTTCCGTGTCCGAATATAGCCGTCCAATATATCAATCTTTATGTCTCGATCATTTCGAGACTCCTCGTCATGTCCGTGATCACATCCGGACTCCGAACTCCTTCGGTACATCAAAATAACAAACTCATAATATAACCGTCATCGAAACCTTAAGCGTGCGGACCCTACGGTTCGAGAACAATGTAGACATGACCGAGATACATCTCCGGTCAATAACCAATAGCGGGACCTGGATGCCCATATTGGTTCCTACATTTTCTATGAAGATCTTTATCGGTCCGACCGCATAACAACATACGTTGTTCCCTTTGTCATCGGTATGTTACTTGCCCGAGATTCGATCGTCGGTATCCAATACCTAGTTCAATCTCGTTACTGGCAAGTCTCTTTACTCGTTCCGTAATGCATCATTCCGTAACTAACTCATTAGCCACATTGCTTGCAAGGCTTATAGTGATGTGCATTACCGAGATGGCCCAGATACCTCTCCGACAATCGGAGTGACAAAACCTAATCTTGATTCATGCCAACTCAACATATACTTTTGGAGACATCTGTAGAGCACCTTTATAATCACCCGGTTACGTTGTGACGTTTGGTAGCACACAAAATGTTCCTCCGGTAAGCAGGAGTTGCATAATCTCATAGTTGCGGAACTTTGTATAAGTCATGAAGAAAGCATAAGCAACATACTAAGCGATCAAGTGCTAAGCTAACGGAATGGGTCAAGTCAATCACATCATTCTCCTAATGATGTGATCCCGTTAATCAAATGACAACTCATGTCTATGGTTAGGAAACATAACCATCTTTGATTTAACGAGCTAGTAAAGTAGAGGCATACTAGTGACACTCTGTTTGTCTATGTATTCACACATGTATTATGTTTCCTGTTAATACAATTCTAGCATGAATAATAAACATTTATCATGATATAAGGAAATAAATAATAACTTTATTATTGCCTCTAGGGCATATTTCCTTCACGGTGATGGTTCCTTCTCTTTGGGTGTTCACCGGGGCCCACTGAACCTAGAGGAGCTATTATTCGAGATGTATTAGTGATATTATATGATGATCTTTGCTACAAACTACTATATATGTATTCGATGATGGATTATTAATTACCTATTTGTAATTTGCTTATTGAATGCAAAAGATGAGCGCGGTTTGTGCTACAAACTACTATATATGTATTCGATGATGAATTATATGATGATCTTTGCTACAAACTAGGTTCGATGTTGATCTGTAACACCCCCGGTGTAATGATGCTACAGTAATCCCTGGGGTTAAGTTAATTATTTTGCTAAACATGTGTCTGATCATTATTGTCTCATGCTCTTTCACATTCCAGTTGAATTCAAATTCAAATTCTGTGTGAAATTCAAAATGCTCAAACATGAAAACTAAAATGTTCATCATGTGGAAAGTATTCTTCTGGTAATATTGGTGCTGAACCGAAATTTTTGCAAAATGTCTAAATGGCTTGAAATAGCTTAAGCCAGAAAAAGCTTTAAAATAAAAAAATGGAAAGCCCCCCCCCCCCCCTCAACTGGGCCGACTGGCCCAGCTGGCCACCGCGCCCCCTTCCCATGGGCCTCGGCCCACCACAAAGAAGCCGGCCCGACTCCCCGCATGGCCTCCTCCTGTTCCCCAGTGCGCGCACCTTCTGAGGGCTCGTCGCCCGCCGACCACCTCGCCCGGCAGCGCCTTGGGTGGATAAGCGCCCCTCAACGCCTCGAGCCTCCCCTCACCTACCGCCACATCCACTCCCCCTGGACGCCTCGCCATTTCCCCCTTCTCTCTTCCTCGCTCGCTCACACCCCTCTCTCTGACCCGAGCACGCCCGCGGCCATCCTCCGTCGTCACCGCGGCCACCGGAGTCGTCTCGTCCTCCTGACCTGTCCACAAGCACCGTAGACGTCTTCTCCCTCTTCCCCGGCCTCGCGTCCGAGCCGGAGGCCACTACATCGCCCGGATCGAGCCGACGACCGCTGTGGATCGCCGGAGCTCCTCTGCTCCGTCCCTCGCCAACTCCGTCGACCCGTTGCGCTCCTAAGCATCCAAGGGCCACCGTGAGCCGCATCGTAAGCCGCCGCACCGAAGCCCTCTTACCTTCCCCTCTCTGCACGTAGTTGTTGCCGCTTGCAACCGAAGCTCGCTGCCGCGCTTCGTCTCGGCGTGTACACGGTGACCTTTTGGTACTGCGGCGCCACCGCCCGTGAACACCGGCGTCGGCGAGACAGCTCGGCCCTTCAGATTACTTGTTCGCGCGCAAAGCGTTGCCCCGTCGAAGCCCGAACGCCACCACCGCCTCCACTCGTCGCCGGCGCTGTTTCCGGCAGCTCCAGCTCCGGTCGACCTCACCACGCGACGCGGCAGGCTCTCCCCGTTCGAACGCGCCCGCCCGTGCCCGTGTTGGCCCCCTGTAAGCGAATCCCGGCCGTCTCCGGCGTCCTGCCGCCGCGGGAGAGGTCGCCAGAGCCTTCACCGGCGCCCTGCCGACGTGGCCGGTCGGGGCCACCACAGGTCATCGCCAGCTGGCCCTCATGGGCCTGTTGACTAAGTTGACTCGGTCAACTTTCTTGATCAAGGCCCCCTTGTCAATGACAGGCGGGCCCCACTCGCTAATTAAATTTAGTGTAATTTAAAATGGTAAATTAACCTAAGCAGCCACTGACACCCGGGGCCCACCCCCCTTAATTAGTTCTGCTTAATTAAAATGAACTCATTTAGCTCTCTCTCTATGACATGTGGGTCCCAGTGGACCCACAGTGTCGATTTGACCTTGTCACGTAGTCTGTTGATCGCTGACGTCATCAAAGACGTCATGCTGATGTCATATTTCTATTTTTGTTAATTTAGTTAATTCCAGAATATTGTTTAAACTTTAAAAATTCATAGAAATTCAACCGTAGCTCAGATGAAAATGTTTTCTATATGAAAGTTGCCCAGAAAAATCCAACGAATCTGAATACGTGGTCCATTCGTCTGTCACATGCCCCTAGAATGCTGAACATGGAACTTTCCCCCTCTTTTCCTTGTCCGGAATCCACCTAACGTCGGGAATTCACCCTCGGATGTTTCCCCCCTTCGTCTGCAACGTGTACTACCGCGTTTGAGCACGCTTAGCGCTACGTATCGTCATGTCATGCTTAGTATTACCTCTGTTTGCTATGTATTTACTGTTTCTTCCCCTTCTTCTCTCCCGTAGACCCCAAGACCGATGCTGCCCCTGTGATTGACTACGTCGACGATGACCCCTCCTTGCCAGAGCAACCAGGCAAGCCCCCCCTTTGATCATCCCGATATCGCCCATTCCATTCTCTCATGCTTGCATTAGATTTTGCTACTGTTATTGTTTGCTCCTATTCTGATGCATAGCCTGCTTTTGTATCTCTTGTTGTACCTTACCGCTTATCCTAAATCGCTTAGTATAGGTTGGTTAGTGATCCATCGCTGACCCCGCCTTGTCCCGATCGCCTATTGGATTATCAAAAGACACGATCAACGGGATCGAAGACCAGGCCCCGACACCGCACATCACTTTCCCTTAGTTGCTCGACAATACTAGGTTACTATCGAGTACCGAGGGTGAGTCCTCATCGATTTCCGATGTTAACCCCGTAGTGTAGCTATTCGGTCGTGGTCATCGAGGGTGATTTCCTCTTTAACCAGTTACGACACGACTGTCAGTGCAACCCCTCAAGTGTGGACCTCGAGGGTGAATCCTCTTACGCTCACCTTGATGATTACATCGAGTGGAATTCACCGGGGGTGATTCCTCGGGTTTTCCCCTTGATGTTTAGACACACTGTTACTACGATTACTATGACTTTACACTAAGCCATGTTACTAAAGACGGGTCGACCCTGAGGGGCACCCGCGTGAGCTTAATTGCGAGTGATGTGGAGACGGGTTGACCTGGAGGGTGCCCGCGAGATAATTAAGAGGCGTAGCCGGGCATTCCTAGCCCTTGCCGCAAGTCCTCGAGACGGGCAACGGGTCACATCTTCGTGAGTCTCGCTTGTTACCGCTGCGTTCCTAATCCACTACGATTTGGATATTTGATCCGAGGGGCCTCGCCCGATAGCACTAACCATCATGTGGGCATAGTATGGGCGTTCTGCGTCAGATACATCAGCCGAAGCTTAATAGACGTCGGCTGGCCCGGCGGTAGCGCCGGGTTGGACTGGTAAGCTCCTGCCTTTTTAGGGAGGTAGCTAGGTCTGCTCACCGGCCGCATTCGCAACGTGCAGGAGTTCCCGGGGAGATGGGCCATGACCCCTGGGGGCATAGGATTAGACCAGCGTGCTGGCCTCTCTATTAAGCCTAGGTCGGGTTGCGGCGTATTGTTTGGCCGAGGCCGGGCATGACCCAGGAAAGTGTGTCCGGCCGGAGTTAATCGAGCGTGGTGGGTAAGTTGGTGCACACCTGCAGGGAAGAAAACATCTATCGATAGCCTGTCCTACGGTAACGGACACTTGGAGTTGTATCCCGATCGATACAACTAGAACTGGATACTTGTGATGAGAATTGAATGGTGATGAGAAATGGATTGTGATGATAACTGGATAGTATGGCTCTGGGATTTCTTTCTCGCAGGGAGTCGAGAAAGGATCTCCGGCCGAGGTTGATAACACTACTACTACTTTACTTTATGCTACTCTACTCCCTCCTGTTTGCTGCAACATGGTGGTTTCCAGAAGATACTAGTCTTCGATAGGACTAGGCCTTCTCTCTATTCAGGCATTTCTGCAGCCCAGTCCACATATACAGCCTTCCTTCGATAATGTTGCATATGTAGTGTAGATCCTTGCTTGCGAGTACTTTGGATGAGTACTCACGGTTGCTTTGCTCCCCCTTTTTCCCCCTTCTTCTTCTTTCCGGTTGATGCAACCAGATGTTGGAGCCAAGTCGAGATGCCACCGCCGATGTCTACTACTACGTGGAGGCATGACGACCAGAGGAGTAGTTAGGAGGCTCCTCAGTCAGAGGCCTTGCCTTTTCGATCGTAGATGCTTTTGTGCTAGCCTTCTTAAGGCAAACTTGTCTAACTCATGTCTCAGTACTCAGATATTGTTGCTTCCACGACTCTTGTGTATTCGAGCTTATGTATTCGAGCCCTCGAGGCCCCGGCTTGTAACATAAAGCTTGTATTATTTTAATTTGTGTCTAGAGTTGTGTTGTGATATCTTCCCGTGAGTCCTTGATCTTGATCGTACACATTTGCGTGTATGATTAGTGTACGATTGAATCGAGGGCGTCACATGATCTTTGCTACAAACTACTACAAACTACAAATTTTAGGTGTTTTAGGTGTTATATGATGATCTTTGCTACAAACTACTATATATGTATTCGATGATGGATTAGTAATTACCTATTAGGAAATGTCTGACGATGAAAGGAAATTCGCTATGTGCGAGTTCTACGAAGATGAGCGCGGTCTGTGTGACAGGCCTCACTTGGTAGAAGGTCGGCGCTTCAGCATCAAGCTCCAAGAGACCTTCGATATTGAAATGGTACGCAACGATGATAAGTGTTTTTTGTTATTTTTTGCACGACTTCTCTGCTTCTTCAACGTGTAATTTCCGTCTTTTACAATTCGACTAGCTTATCCCATGCCATGCAAGACGCTATGTCTTGGAGAAGATGGGTTTTCAAGATCATGAAAGAATGGAGACAAACATAATTCAACTAAGGACCCATCATGGTTATGATTTTGCTATAGATCTATACAATTCTGTGAACTTATCCAATTTTGGTAGCCTTAATTGGGAAGCTCTTTGCAAGGCGTATGATTTTCATGAGGGTATGCTTCTCACCTTCGATCTTGGTGATCCTGACATCGACGAAAATGATATGACCATTTGGGTCCTTGTTGACATGCTTCCAGTTCTCTTTATTGCGTGAGTTTCTTAAACATATTTACTAAGTAATTTATATTGTTTATTTCAAAATATTTGACAGCTTATTTCCATTGACAGCTTATTTTCATTCTTCAAAAAATGTACGAGCAATGGTAGACAGAACCTACTACTACAATGATGAAGCACAATTAACTTATAAGGAGCAAGATGTTGTTATCGCATTTTTTACTTTTCTTGAGAATTACAATAGCTATTATCAAACTCCTCCACATTATGGTCAATACGTGCCACTAGTGAACGTGTTGAACTACGGTAACATCAATGGAGATATCATGGTAAGATTTTCTACTATTACAACATCCGTGCATCTTTTGCACAAATTCTTCTAAAACTAAACTATATTGCTAACAACAAAGTTATTACTATGTTTTTGAACAGGAAATCCCGATGGATTGTGTGCCTCATCTGACGTTGACGAGAGGTCGCATTAATGTTATGAGCTTATGGCCACCACGGCCAGGTCAGCCGCAGTATCCACACCACTCCTGTCCATACCGGATTTCTAAAAGGGAGGATGCCATGATAATAGATGATTTCAAAAATTGTTTGAACCATCGTAGAGAGCTACATGGAAGCAACATTGTGCGTAGGCCAAGACTTGGAGACAGGATGATCCCCGTTCTTTATTATGGAGAGTCAATTTTCCTTAATGCAGCGTCAATGCCTATCTTGTTTTATGATATTTTACCTAAGAGAGGGTAGAGTAGGTCCTATGACAGGAGTAGGTCGTAGCTAGAATGTGTTATTGTGTGCTACAATGTGTTAGAGTTGATGTTGATGATGAGGAGTTGTGATTATGACTAGTGACCAACTTGTTATATTATGTCTCATTGACGAACATTGTTTGATGGTGATGACAAGTGGTAATGAATATGATATTTAAACATACTAGTTCATGATGTGTTGTTATTGTACAAAAGATATATCTGTTTAAACATGTACATCGCCAAAATGCTAAAAAAATATAAAAGTTAGCAGTAGCGCTGGCCTAAAAACGCGCTACTAGTAGTAGAACTTACCAGTAGCGCTGGCCTAAAAACATGCTACTGCTACAAAATAGTTGTAGTGCCGTAGCAGTAGCGCTGGTGCCCGCGCTACTGGTAGCACAAAAACCGGCGCTACTAGTAAGCATTTCCTAGTAGTGAAAATTCTTGTCAGGGCCCCGGCAAGACCCTTGCCGAGGACATCAGCGGGGCCGCAGCCAGGCCCGCGTCTGCCAAGCCCACGCCAGCCAACTATCTGCCGCTGTTCGCATGCAGCTGCCGACCCAACAAGTTGGGCAGGCACCTGCGTGGCAACACGCATCCCTTCGTGAACACTCCACCATCGCGCCACCTCAGCTGCCTGCCTGCCTACATGGTGTCGTACGCATCGCTGGCCAGGGTGCGTGTCGAAGCAAGGAGGAGCGGCGACGGACGGGACGGGCCTCGCCCCCGTCCCCCAATAAAGCAAGAGGACACATAAGCGGCACATTAAAGGTGTTTGTTCTGTGATGTCAGGCGATAAGCTTGAACATTGTAGATACTTTCCACCTCCTGTATACCACTGTGGCGACCCTTTTGACATATAAAAGGTGGCCCAAGGCATACCGAGGAAAGGGGTCGGACTCCGGACCAGGAGAGGGATTCGGCTCTTTCGAACCTCGCAGCACCTAGAGCTAGTTCAAGAGCTCAAGAACACTAAATACATCCACCAAAGCAGGATCGTAGGGTTTTACGCATCTAGCTTTGCGGCCCGAACCTGGGTAAATCCCTTTGTGCTGTCTGCTAGTCCTGCTCTTCTCATGATCCCCGCGCCCCGCAATCGTAGAAGGGATTCCAGTGATCCCATAGGTGTCGTTTCCCACCGACATCTTTGTCGCGCCAGGTAGGGGGCGCAATTGCGAGAATCTGGTCTAGTAGTTAGCCTAGCGGTTCTTCGTCGTTTTTGGTTTCTGAGAAGAAGAAGGCTGGAGAAACGACGCCGGCTCGGCAACAGGAAAGCTAAGTTATTCAGTGCCTTGGATTATTTTCTTTTTACACTTGAGGTTTTTGTCCTCGGAAATCTGGCCTATGTATGGGAAACCTGCACGCAAAGCCCCCCCACCCCCCCCGCGATTGGCAACGCCTTTGTTCTGTTTCGAGTCCGCTCAACAGCTCAAAGCTGCCGCGTCGAGAGCGGCGGGGTAGCCTTCCGCACCTGGCAACGCTCCTGACTCTGACTCGAGTCAAGCTCGACAGTTCGGGCGGCCGCGCTAAGGGCGGTAAGGTGGTTCGCCCGGCAGCAAGCACACCCGGCAGGCCAATGGGGATCCGTCCCCAAGACGCCGCCCCGGGTTTACGCACCGGCAAGGCTTACCCAGTTACATAGGGTGGACATACAAAGGAAAATCGAACAGGAAGATAGCATGCAATATTTATTTGAGATTTCTGCATAGACCTGTATGCCAAGGAACCTTCTCGGGGCTAGTTGCGCTCCATGTTGCTCCGAGTCCGCTCAGCAAGTTGTGCGATTGTGCTAGAACCAATAAGGTAAACCTTTTCGGGAGGCGACGTTCCCAAATAGCCGCTAAGGGCCCGTTCCCTTAAGCGTTGCTGGCTGGACCGTACGCACCAGAAAGCATTCCAGCAGGCATCGGGAATATTTAGCAGAAGTCAAAATTTACAAGTGAGTTAAGTGCAGTTCAGATGCGAATCAACTCGTCATATTTTAACGCAGTTATGGCCCGGGGGCTGGCAACGGCCTTAGGACCAATCTTCTTGGTGTCAAGAACGACGAAGTTCTTCACCATAAGCGTTCCCGGCGACGATCTTGCCGGGAGCCGACATCAAGAACGTTGAAATTCTTCGCCATAAGCCTTGCCTACAACGATCTTGCCACGAGCCGGTGTCGAGAACGACGAAGTTCTTCGCTACAAGCCTTCCTGGCGACGAGCTTGCCGGAAGCCGGCATCGAGAACGTCAAAGTTCTCTGCTGAAGATACCCGCCTTCCTAGCGACGAACATGCCGGAAGCCGGCATCGAGAACGTCAAAGTTCTCTCCTGAAGATAAAAGCCTTCCTAGCGACGAGCTTGCCGGAAGCCGGCATCGAGAACGTAAAAGTTCTCTGCTGAAGATAAAAGCCTTCCTGGCGACAAGCTTGCCGGAAGCCGGCATCGAGAACGTCGAAATTCTCTGCTAAAGATAAAAGCCTTCCTGGCGACAAGCTTGCCGGAAGCCGGCGTCGAGAACGTCAAAAGTCTCCGCGAGAAACATAAGACTTCCCGGCAACAGCCTTGCCGGGTGCAAGAAAGGAAACAAAACCACACTCTAGCATCGAGATCTATAGAGTTCTCCGCCCGAAAATTTCCATGGAAGTAGGCTCGGGGGCTGGCAGCTCCTTTGAGTGCAACAACAACCGTGACCCATGCCAAGCTTGGTCCCGTATCCAGCGTCGAATTCATGAAGTTCTCCGCTGCAGCAAGGCCCGGGGGCTACTATCGGCGTAGTGAAAACCAGGGCTACACTAACCGCCGAGCATGGGCCATGACTATATGCAATTACACTAAGGAGGATCTGTCTTCGCCGACAAGCGCTACATCGGCAAGCAGAACTCAAGCCACCGTCCCGGCAAGGAGCATCCTACCCTGCCGGGGAGGACAGATACAAGGCGAAGAGAAGCAACCAAGCTAGAGGCCAGAAGAAGATGATCCTCGGTGAGATCCTTGCCGAGGAAATCCACGAGACCCCCGGCAAGATCCTTGTCGGGGACAAGCACGACGCCATGGCAAGATTCTTGCCAGGGCCCCGGCAAGACCCTTGCCGAGGACATCAGCGGGGCCGCAGCCAGTTCAAGGCCCCGCTGTGCCCACGCCAGCCAAGTATCCGCCGCCGTTCGCATGCAGCTTCCGACCCAACCAGCTGGGCAGGAACCTGCGTGGCAACACGCAGCCCTTCGTGAATACTCCACCACCGCGCCACCTCATCTGCCTACCTGCCTACATGGCGCCGCACGCATCGCTGGCCAGGGCGCGTGTCGAAGCAAGGAGGAGTGGCGACGGACGGGACGGGCCTCGCCCCCGTCCCCCAATAAAGCAAAAGGACACATAAGCGGCGCATTAAAGGCATTTGTTCTATGATGTCAGGCGATAAGCTTGGACACTGTAGATACTTTCCACCTCCTGTATACCATTGTGGCGACCCCTTTGACATATAAAAGGAGGCCCAAGGTGTACCGAGGAAAGGGATCGGACTCCGGACCAGGAGAGGGATTCGGCTCTTTCGAACCTCGCAGCACCTAGAGCTAGTTCAAGAGCTCAAGAACACTAAATACATCCACCAAAGCAAGATCGTAGGGTTTTACGTATCTTTGTGGCCCGAACCTGAGTAAATCCCTTTGTGCTGTCTGCTAGTCCCGCTCTTCTCACAATCCCCGCGCCCCGCAACCGTAGAAGGGATTCCAGTGATCCCATAGGTGTCGTTTCCCACCGACATTTACCTCAGACCTTCGGGTCCATAGTTATTAGCTAGACTAGTCGTCAACCCGTGCGTTCGCACGGGCTAGCCTATAAAAGTTTCCGGTAATTCCATTTGTATGTCCTAAGAAATTTAATTTCATCTAGTAACCTAGTTGAAACTGTTGATTTTTATTGTTATTTTTTAGATATTTAAATGAAATGGTTTAGTTGTCTCCAGAATATAACAACTTTTATGTCAACACTTCGTTATTGTACTCTCTCATCTCAGAAGTAGCACATTTTGTAGAAAAAATGTGTACAATAATCATTGTCTTACACTTTCTTTGTAAAATTGTGCTCACATTAATAAAAATATACTACACATTCCTTGAACAAATTAGAATTAAAAAATTGAAGCCAAGGATATTCTTGTTTTTTGGATAAAACTCACGTTGATTAATTGGATCGTATATATGCTAAATCATCATTTCTGGAAATAACTCACATTGAGGCAGCGACCATATGTAGGAGTCCACCGAGATTTTAACTGGATGAATATTTTACTGATGGAGTCTTATTTTTATTTTTATTTGACAAACAATCAGCCATATCACAGGAGTTTTTAACCAGGACTTTCCTTCTTTGTTTTTCTTTTTTTATTGACAATCCCGAGGGAGTTCTTAACGAGGACTTTCCTTCTTTCTTTTCCTTTTTATTGAAAATCCCGGGGTCTTTCTATCTTAATTTATGGGAACGGGAGAAGGCTTTCCTTCCTAATTACGTGGGATTTTCCTAGTTTTTTCTTTTAACGTGAGAATTTCCTCGTTTTTTTCCTTTTTACATGATAACTTCCTTGTTTTTTTCTTGCGTGTGGGGATTTTGAGTCCTTCGAAGCTGCCCTCTAAGAACTCGAAACAATCGTGCGATGGCCCCACGTTGGGCCCCAACTGTTGTGGTTTTGTCACGGCAGATGTCCTAAGGAAAGGACTTAGTCGTGGAGCCATCGCACGGGTTAGCTTAAAGGGGTCAAAGCGGACAAGGGACGCAGAGAGTTTATACTGGTTCGTGAAGGAAATATGCTCTAGAGGCAATAATAAAGTTATTATTTATTTCCTTATGTCATGATAAATGTTTATTATTCGTGCTAGAATTGTATTAACCGGAAACATAATACATGTGTGAATACATAGACAAACAGATTGTCACTAGTATGCCTCTACTTGACTAGCTCGTTGATCAAAGATGGGTATGTTTCCTAGCCATAGAAATGAGTTGTCATTTGATTAACGAGATCACATCATTAGGAGAAAGATGTGATTGACATGACCCATTCCGGTAGCTTAGCACACGATCGTTTAGTATATTGCTATTGCTTTCTTCATGACTTATACATGTTCCTATGACTATGAGATTATGCAACTCCCGTTTACCGGAGGAACACTTTGTGTGCTACCAAACGTCACAACGTAACTGGGTGATTATAAAGGTACTCTAAAGGTGTCTCCGAAGGTACATGTTGGGTTGGCGTATTTCGAGATTAGGATTTGTCACTCCGATTGTCGAAGAGGTATCTCTGGGCCCTCTCGGTAATACACATCACTTAAGCCTTGCAAGCATTGCAACTAATGAGTTAGTTATGGGATGATGTATTACGAACGAGTAAAGAGACTTGCCGGTAATGAGATTGAACTAGGTATTGAGATACCGACGATCGAATCTCGGGCAAGTAACATACCGATGACAAAGGGAACAACGTATGTTGTTATGCGGTCTGACCGATAAAGATCTTCGTAGAATATGTGGTAGCAAATATGAGCATCCAGGTTCCGCTATTGGTTATTGACCTGAGACGTGTCTCGGTCATGTCTACATAGTTCTCGAACCCGTAGTGTCTGCATGCTTAACGTTACGATGACAGTTATATTATGAGTTTATATGTTTTGATGTACCAAAGGTTGTTCGGAGTCCCAGATGTGATCACGGACATGACGAGGAGTCTCGAAATGGTCGACACATGAAGATTGATATATTGGAAGCCTATGTTTGGATATCGAAAGTGTTCGGGGTGAAATCGGGATTTTACCGGAGTACCGGGAGGTTACCGGAACCCCCCGGGAACTTAATGGGCCTTAGTGGGCCTAGGTGGAAGAGAGGAGAGGCGGCTAGGGCTGGGCCGCGCGCCCCTCCCCCCCCCAGTCCGAATAGGACAAGGAGAGGGGGGCGGCGCCCCCTTCCTTCTTCTCCTCCACTCCTTCCCCCTCTTAAGTCCTAATCCAACAAGGAAAGGGGGGGATTCCTACTCCCGGTGGGAGTAGGACTCCTCCCGGCGCGCCTCTCCCTTGGCCGGCCGCACCCCCCTTGCTCCTTTATATTCGGGGGCAGGGGGCACCCCATGGACACAACATTGATCAGTTGATCTTTTAGCCGTGTGCGGTGCCCCCCTCCACCATAGTCCACCTCGATAATACTGTACCGGTGCTTAGGTGAAGCCCTGCGTCGGTAGAACATCACCATCGTCACCACGCCGTCGTGCTTACGAAACTCTCCCTCAACGCTCGACTGGATCGGAGTTCGAGGGATGTCATCGGGTTGAACGTGTGCTGAACTCGGAGGTGCCGTACGTTCGGTACTTGATCGGTCGGATCGTGAAGACGTACGACTACATCCACCGCGTTGTGCTAACGCTTCTGCTTTCGGTCTACGAGGGTACGTGGACAACACTCTCCCCTCTCGTTGCTATGCATCACCTGATCTTGCGTGTGCGTAGGAAATTTTTTGAAATTACTACGTTCCCCAACAGTCCGGCCCCTTGCGGTGAAATTAAAAGCCTAATCCAGTTGTGGTGGGATTGCATGGGTTTCGATGACCAGGGAGTGAATACGCTTTGCCTGAGTCTCGAGTTGTTGTCTGTCCTCCTGAACTGCCGCTGGGTCATCCCCTTATATACACGGGTTGACGCCCGTGGGTTTACAGAATCCTGAGGCCTGGTGATAAACGTGTCCGGCTCGGTCTCTGCTCTTTCTATCTTAAAACATAAGTTTACATATTAATGTCGGTTTATGTCTACAGGCCTTAAACCGGCCTTGGGCCCTGGGCCTTCATAAAGCATCACCGTCCTTATCTCCATGGGCTTCAGGTACAGTGAACCGTTATGTGGTGAACCCGGCCTCTCCTGGCATGTTTACACCCGGTAGTAATATCCCCAACAGAAAACTACTCCTACTAGGAGTTGGAATCCCCCCTTGGGCGCGCCCCATGAGGCCAGCCCTCCCCCTCCTCCACTCCTTCATATACGGGGGAGGGGATATACGGGGGAGGGGGCACCCCATGACACACAACTTGATTGTTTAGCCGTGTGCGGTGCCCCCCTCCACAGATTTCCACCCCGGTCATATCGTTGTAGTGCTTAGGCGAAGCCCTACGTCGGTAACTTCATCATCACCGTCATCACGCCATCGTGCTGACGAAACACTCCCTCGACCTCAGATGGATCAAGAGTTCGAGGGACGTCACCGAGCTGAACATGTGCAGATCGCGGAGGAGGTGTCGTATGCTCGCACGTGATCGGTTGGATTGCGAAGAAGTTTGACTACATCAACCGCGTTACTTAACGCTTCCGCTTTTGGTCTGCGAGGGTACGTGGATACACTCTCCCTGCTCATTGCTATGCATCTCCTAGATAGATCTTTCATGATCGTAGGTATTTTTTTGAAATACTGCGTTCCCCAACAGCTTTGTATATATGTGAATCACAGGTCGAACCTTGAATCCTCAGACTGAGCTATGGGGCACCTATCTGCAATGGTGTCCCATTAACCAAAGCCTTCTTGGAACCATACTAAGTTTATGAATGAGCTATATGATTCAACATCTTGTTTGTCTCTCCAAAATAGGCAACATACTTAGCCTTTGTTATAGAATTCGCCACAGTATCCTGTTTGGAACAATTTCCAAACACCGTGCCACCATATCGTGCATTACACAAAACCCTTAACTTAAATCAAAAATCGCATGGAGCATTGATGAATAGTGTATTTATGTAACAAGTTTACAATGAACTGTTCATTATCTACTCTTGCGAGAAAACATGCCATTAGTGCTACTCTAGTACTTAATGACATCTTTCACTTTTGTCCTATGGTCAGTGCTTTGATCACTTTGGTATATGTACTCGCAACTCCTTGGGAGTACTAGACATATCTGGTTGTTTTACATACCATGGAATACATGATTAATCCAAACACAAGAGTGTGTGGAATTTTCATCATGTTTTTCTCATCAGTGTTTTGGGACACCGAGTATTGCAAAAACTCTTTCCATGTGACTTCGGCAATAATCACTCTTGACGTTTTCATTGCTAAACTATTTTAGCATATTGTCAATATTTATTTTATTTGCTTAGCCCCATCAGGCCAATCTATCTCCATAGATCATTATGCCTAATAGCAATGCTATATAGCCCAAGTACTTCATCAAAAAACTATTTTTCGAATGAATTCTTAATTTGTGTTAAGAAATTTATTTCCAATTAAAAATGTGTCAAGCACACAAGGTTTTTAGAAATATCATTATGCTCCCACTTACTTTCTTGAAACCACAAGCATCTTCGTTACCCATTGATGAAGTGAAACTCTTGACAAATTCATCAAACAAAGATTCCAACTCCACTTTGCTCTCTTCTGTCCATTGCTAGAACTCTGAAGTTTGCATACTTACTAGCATCCTCTGGATCGACAAAACACTTTGGACTCTATCACTCACAAGTCCTAGGTTGCATTTCCATCTCATGGATAAAAATTTGTTATCCATGTTTCATATCTCATGATTGAAATATGTATTAATTGCTAGTTCAAACCGAACAGATTTTAAGCATAGCTACGGTGAGACAATCTCATGGCAGTCAACTCCTTGAATTTGTTATTGAAACAAGTCGATCTTTATGGATAAAACATTCTATACATATCAGTTATAGTTCCATTAATGTTCGTTAGACTCCAAGTCTTCCGAAGGATTTATCAAGATATGATGTTGAATCATTTATATGGAAGCTATCTCAGATTGTATCGGCATTTAGCCAATTCTGGAGTTAGGGCCCATCAATGCTTCCTTGTGTATCGTAGGTATACTATTGTCTAACAACAATACCTTGCTTGCGCACCTGAGAGGTTTGCACGGGTTTTGCCTACGTGGTTCAGTTGCAAGCTTGATCGAGGTCCATACATCTCATGTAGAGGCTTCAGTATCAGTCACAGCAGGAAACTCTGGAATCAGTTCCAAGGCTCCTTCCCTTGATCTGATGACGAAGATACTCTTATCTTGTCGAGTTGTACTGTCCTCCCACTCACCCTTTTGCAAGAATCATTCTCTTTAAAGGCATACCGTTTTGTGTCCAAACCTTTTGCCTCAGTATAGTGGTGGGGGAATACCCAAAATTTTGGGATAACCTACAAAGTAGCACTTGTCTGATTTGGAATAGGTTTGTAACATCTTACACAAGCCCCATATTACAAATGTTAAGAAAAGATATATCATGGTTGAGTGATACGTCTCCAACGTACCTATAATTTTTTATTGTTCCATGCTATATTATATTCTGTTTTGGATGTTTAATGGGCTTTATTATACACTTTTATATTACTTTTGGGACTAACCTATTAACAGGAGGCCCAGCCCAAATTGCAGTTTTTTTGCCTATTTCAGTGTTTCGCAGAAAAAGAATATCAAACGGAGTCCAAACGGAATGAAACCTTCGGGAACGCTATTTTCGGAACAAACGTGATACAAAGGACTTGGAGTCTACGTAAACCAATCAACGAGGAGAGCACGAGGCAGGGGGGCGCCTATCCCCCCCCCCCAGCCGCGCCCTCCACCCTTGTGGGGCCCACGTTGCTCCACTGACGTACTTCTTCCTCCTATATATACCTACGTACCCCCAAACCATCAGAAGCATCCACGAAAACCTAGTTCCACCGCCGCAACCTTCTGTACTCGTGAGATCCTATCTTGGGGCCTTTTCTGGCGTCCGGCAGGAGGGGGTATTGATCATGGAGGGCTTCTACATCAACACCATAGCCTCTCTGATGATGTGTGAGTAGTTTACTGTCGGTGTAGTGAAAACCAGGGCTACACTAACCGCAGAGCATGGGCAACGACTGTATGCAATTACACTAAGGAGGATCCATCTTCGCCGACAAGCGCTACATCGGCAAGCAGAACTCAAGCCACCGTCCCGGCAAGGAGCATCCTACCCTGCCGGGAAGGACAGATACAAGGCGAAGAGAAGCAACCAAGCCAGAGGCCAGAAGACGATGATCCTCGGCGAGATCCTTTCCGAGGAAATCCGCGAGACCCCCGGGCAAGATCCTTGCCGGGGACGAGCACGATGCCACGGCAAGCACTACTAGGAAAATGCTTATACATAGAATTTTAGTAGTAGCGCCTGTTTGGACACACACGCTCTTGGTATTTACCGATGGCGCCCGTGAAGCAGGTGCTACTGCTACTGAGTAGTAGCAGTGCTGGTTGGCGCGGGCCGCTGTTTAGCGGGCCGCCGGGGCCAAAGGGCAGGCCACTTAGCTGTAGCGTGTGTTCTTCGCCAGCGCTACAGCTAGTGGGCTTAGCAGTAGCGCTGGCCCATTGCCCGCGCTGTTGCTAAGCCCACTCTCTCTCCCCCCGCGCGCCCCTCGGCCCGGCCTCATCTCAATCAAGCTCACTCACACTCCACACTCCTCCCTCTCAATCCCAGCCATTGCCGACCCTCAAGACGCTGTGTCCCGGGCCGACCCACCTCCTGCCCGGCCGCCTCGCGCCCGGCTGCCCTCCTCCCGCCGACCGCCCTCCCGCGTCGGCCTCCTCCCCATTGGCCGCCCGGCCCCCTCGTGACCCTCCTCCACCGCATCGAGAGGTACTCCTCCCTCTCCTTCCTCCTCCTCCCTCCCCCCTAGTTATAGTTATTGGAGTAGTTATTTTGAATCCTATGTAGTTGAAAAAATGTAGGTTATTAGAATAATGTAGGTTATGATCGAACCCTAGCTAGGACAGATTAGGTATGAACCCTAGTTAATTCGTATGAACCCTAGGTTTTTAAATTTAGCTAGGTTTTAAAGTTAGGACAGAAATTTAGCTAGGTTTTTAATTAGGTGTAGTTAATAGAATTTAGGTGTTTTAAGATTATTGAAAGGAGCTTTAGTTGTTTTAGGTGTAGTTAATAGAATTTTAGGTGTTTTAGTTGTTTTAGGTGTAGTTAACAGAATTGTAGGTATTTTTTTTAGTTAAAGCAATTGATCTTATTTTTTAGTTAAAGCAATTTTTCCTGTTATATGCAAATTTGCAGTGGACATGTCATATTTTGAACATGTCACATTTTGGACATGTCATACTTTTCCAAGTGGCCTATGTTTTGCCATAAATGTCGATTCGTTTACGTTCTGGCAAATTTCAGGCGCTCGATATGTCCTATTTTTAGCAAAGGTCATGCCAAATTTTCCTAAGTGTTTATTAATTTTGTTTTCATTATTAAGCATTTAGTTCTCGACGTCGACGATGCCTATCCCGCATCCTCGTCGTCGACTCGTGAAGAGGACTCTGGTTGAGCCGAGGGCCATGTCTGGGCCGGGCTCCGCTGGTCTTTGGGTTGTGCTACCTTCTGGTGAGCACAGCTTAGTGAGGAGCCAGCCCGTCGTCGACCTGGAGCTTCTTTGGTGGCGGTCACGTGGGCCTGCATTGGTGGAGAGGCTTGAGTCCCCTGTGCAGGTGGTACAGCACCGTGTCATGGAGGACAACGCGCATGTCCAGCGCTACTTGGTTGCGTTGGCGAACGGCCGATTCTCGAATACCTGGCAGATTCTTTGGGGATCACACCGGAGCTATGATCCGGTGATGGTTCCTTCTCTTTGGGTGTCCACCGGGGCCCACTGAACCTAGAGGAGCTATTATTCGAGATGTATTAGTGATATTATGTGATGATATTTGCTACAAATTACTATATATGTATTCGATGATGGATTATTAATTACCTATTTTTTATTCTTATTGAATGCAAAAGATGAGCGCGGTTTGTGCTACAAACTACTATATATGTATTCGATGATGAATTATATTATGATCTTTGCTACAAACTAGGTTCGATGTTGATCTTTGCTACAAACTACTACAAACTACAAATTTTAGGTGTTTTAGGTGTTATATGATGATCTTTGCTACAAACTACTTTATATGTATTTGATGATGGATTATTAATTACCTATTAGGAAATGTCTGACGATGAAAGGGAATTCGCTATGTGCGAGTACTACGAAGATGAGCGCGGTCTGTGCGACAGGCCTCACTTGGTAGAAGGTCGGCGCTTCAGCATCAAGCTCCAAGAGACCTTCGATGTTGAAATGGTACGCATAGCATTTATAAGTGTTTTTGTTATTTTTTCACGACTTCTGCTTCTTCAACGTGTAATTTCCGTCTTTTACAATTCGACTAGCTTATCCCATGCCATGCAAGACGCTATGTCTTGGAGAAGATGGGTTTTCAAGATCATGAAAGAATGGAGACAAAGATAATTCAACTAAGGACCCATCATGGTTATGATTTTGCTATAGATCTATAGACCCATCATGGTTATGATTTTGCTATAGATCTATACAATTCTGTGAACTTATCCAATTTTGGTAGCCTGAATTGGGAAGCTCTTTGCAAGGCGTATGATTTTCATGAGGGTATGCTTCTCACCTTCGATCTTGGTGATCCTGACATCGCATTTAAAATGATATGACCATTTGGGTCCTTGTTGACACGCTTCCAGTTCTACCGTTGTGTGAGTTTCTTAAACATATTTACTAAGTAATTTATATTGTTTATTTCAAAATATTTGACAGCTTATTTCCATTGACAGCTTATTTTCATTCTTCAAAAAATGTACGAGCAATGGTAGATGTAACCTACTACTACAATGATGAAGCACAATTAACTTATAAGGAGCAAGATGGTGTTATCGCATTTTTACTTTTCTTGAGAATTACAATAGCTATTATCAAACTCCTCCACATTATGGTCAATACGTGCCACTAGTGAACGTGTTGAACTACGGTAACATCAATGGAGATATCATGGTAAGATTTTCTACTATTACAACATCCGTGCATCTTTTGCATAAATTCTTCTAAAACTAAACTATATTGCTAACTACAAAGTTATTACTATGTTTTTGAACAGAAAATCCCGATGGATTGTGTGCCTCATCTGATGTTGACGAGAGGTCGCATTAATGTTATGAGCTTACGGCCACCACGGTCGTCACCGCAGATCCACATCACTCCTGTCCAGACCGGATTTCTAAAAGGGAGGATGCCATGATAATAGATGATTTCAAAAATTGTTTGAACCATCGTAGAGAGCTACATGGAAGCAACATTGTGCGTAGGCCAAGACTTGGAGACAGGATGATCTCCGTTCTTTATTATGGAGAGTCAATTTTCCCTAATTCAGCGTCAATGCCTATCTTGTTTTATGATATTTTACCTAAGAGAGGGTAGAGTAGGTCCTATGACAGGAGTAGGTCGTAGCTAGAATGTGTTATTATGTGCTACAATGTGTTAGAGTTGATGTTGATGATGAGGAGTTGTGATTATGACTAGTGACCAACTTGTTATATGATGTCTCATTGACGAACATTGTTTGATGGTGATGACAAGTGGTAATGAATATGATATTTAAATATACTAGTTCATGATGAGTTGTTATTGTACAAAAGATATATCTGCTTAAACATGTACATCGCCAAAATGCTAAAAAAACATAAAAGTTAGCAGTAGCGCTGGCCTAAAAACGCGCTACTAGTAGTAGAACTTACCAGTAGCGCTGGCCTAAAACACGCCATCGCTACAAAATAGGCTGTAGTGCCGTAGCGATGGCCTGGTGCCCGCCATCGGGTAGCACAAAAACCGGCGCTACTAGTAAGCATTTCCTAGTAGTGAAAATTCTTGTCAGGGCCCCGGCAAGACCCTTGCCGAGGACATCAGCGGGGCCGCAGCCAGGCCCGCGTCTGCCAAGCCCACGCCAGCCAACTATCTGCCGCCGTTCGCATGCAGCTACCGACCCAACAAGTTGGGCAGGCACCTGCGTGGCAACACGCATCCCTTCGTGAACACTCCACCATCGCGCCACCTCAGCTGCCTGCCTGCCTACATGGTGTCGTGACGATCGCTGGGCTGTATGCGCGTGTCGAAGCAAGGAGGAGCGGCGGCAGACGGGGACGGGCCTCGCCCGTCCCCCAATAAAGCAAGAGGACACATAAGCGGCACATTAAAGGTGTTTGTTACGTGATGTCAGCGATAAGCTTGAACATTGTAGATACTTTCCACCTCCTGTATACCACTGTGGCGACCCTTTTGACATATAAAAGGTGGCCCAAGGCATACCGAGGAAAGGGGTCGGACTCCGGACCAGGAGAGGAATTCGGCTCTTTCGAACCTCGCAGCACCTAGAGCTAGTTCAAGAGCTCAAGAACACTAAATACATCCACCAAAGCAGGATCGTAGGGTTTTACGCATCTTTGCGGCCCGAACCTGGGTAAATCCCTTTGTGCTGTCTGCTAGTCCTGCTCTTCTCATGATCCCCGCGCCCCGCAATCGTAGAAGGGATTCTAGTGATCCCATAGGTGTCGTTTCCCACCGACATCTTTGGCGCGCCAGGTAGGGGGCGCAATTGTGAGAATCTGGTCTGGTAGTTAGCCTAGCGGTTCTTCGTCGCTTTCGGTCTCTGAGAAGAAGGCGGCTGGAGAAACAACGCCGACCGGCAAATGTGAAAGCTAAGTTATTCAGTGCCTTGGATTATTTTCTTTTTACACTTGAGGTTATTGTCCTCGGAGATCTGGCCTATGTATTGGAAACTTGCACGCAAAGGCCCCCCCCCCCCGCGCGATTGGCAACGCCTTTGTTTTGTTTCGAGTCCGCTCAACAGCTCAAAGCTGCCGCGACGAGAGCGGCGGGGTAGCCTTCCGCACCTGGCAACGCTCCTGGCTCTGACTCGAGTAAAGCTCGACAGTTTGGGCGGCCGCGCTAAAGGCGGTAAGGTGGTTCGCCCGGCAGCAAGCACACCCGGCAGGCCAATGGGGATCCGTCCCCAAGACGCCGCCCTGGGTTTACGCACCGGCAAGGCCTACCCAGTTACGTAGGGTGGACATACAAAGGAAAATCGAACAGGAAGATAGCATGCACTATTTATTTGAGATTTCTGCATAGACCTGTATGCCAAGGAACCTTCTCGGGGCTAGTTGCGCTCCATGTTGCCCCGAGTCCGCTCGGCAAGTTGTGCGATTGTGCTAGAACCAATAAGGTAAACATTTTCGGGAGGCGACGTTCCCGAATAGCCGCTAAGGGCCCGTTCCCTTAAGCGTTGATGGCTGGACCGTACTCACCAGAAAGCATTCCAGCAGGCATCGGGAATATTTAGCAGAAGTCAAAATTTACAAGTGAGTTAAGTGCAGTTCAGATGCTAATCAACTCGTCATATTTAAACGCAGTTATGGCCCGGGGGCTGGCAACGCCCTTAGGACCAATCTTCTTGGTGCCAAGAACGACGAAGTTCTTCACCATAACCGTTCCCGGCGACGATCTTGCCGGGAGCCGACATCAAGAACGATGAAATTCTTCGCCATAAGCCTTGCCGACAACGATCTTGCCGCGAGCCGGTGTCGAGAAACGATGAAGTTCTTCGCTACAAGCCTTCCTGGCGACGAGCTTGCCGGAAGACGGCATCGAGAACGTCAAAGTTCTCTGCTGAAGATACACGCCTTCCTGGCGACGAACTTGCCGGAAGCCGGCCTCGAGAACGTCAAAGTTCTCTCCTGAAGATAAAAGCCTTCCTAGCGACGAGCTTGCCGGAAGCCGACATCGAGAACGTAAAAGTTCCCTGCTGAAGCTAAAAGCCTTCCTGGCGACAAGCTTGCCGGAAGCCGGCATCGAGAACGTTGAAGTTCTCTGCTAAAGATAAAAGCCTTCCTGGCGACAAGCTTGCCGGAAGCCGGCGTCGAGAACGTCAAAAGTCTCCGCGAGAAACATAAGACTTCCCGGCAACAGCCTTGCCGGGAGCAAGAAAGGAAACGAAACCACACTCTAGCATCGAGATCTATAGAGTTCTCCGCCCGAAAATTTCCATGGAAGTAGGCTCGGGGGCTGGCAGCTCCTTTGAGTGCAACAACAACCGTGACCCATGCCAAGCTTGGTCCCGTATCCAGCGTTGAATTCATGAAGTTCTCCGCTGCAGCATGGCCCGGGGGCTACTGTCGGCGTAGTGAAAACCAGGGCTACACTAACCGCCGAGCATGGGCCATGACTATATGCAATTACACTAAGGAGGATCTGTCTTCGCCGACAGGCGCTACATCGGCAAGCAGAACTCAAGCCAACGTCCCGGCAAGGAGCATCCTACCCTGCCGGGGAGGACAGATACAAGGCAAAGAGAAGCAACCAAGCTAGAGGCCAGAAGACGATGATCCTCGGTGAGATCCTTGCTGAGGAAATCCACGAGACCCCCGGCAAGATCCTTGTTGGGGACGAGCACGACGCCACGGCAAGATTCTTGCCAGGGCATCGGCAAGACCCTTGCCGAGGACATCAGCGGGGCCGCAGCCAGGCCCGCGTCTGCCAGGCCCACGCCAGCCAAGTATCCGCAACCGTTCGCATGCAGCTGCCGACCCAACCAGCTGGGCAGGCACCTGCGTGGCAACACGCAGCCCTTCGTGAAGACTCCACCACCGGGCCACCTCATCTGCCTACCTTCCTACACGACGCCGCACGCATCACTGGCCAGGGCGCGTGTCGAAGCAAGGAGGAGCGGTGACGGATGGGGCGGGCCTCGCCCCCGTCCCCCAATAAAGCAAGAGGACACATAAGCGGCGCATTAAAGGCGTTTGTTCAGTGATGTCAGGCGATAAGCTTGGACACTGTAGATACTTTCCACCTCCTGTATACCACTGTGGCGACCCCTTTGACATATAAAAGGAGGCCCAAGGTGTACCGAGGAAAGGGATCGGACTCCGGACCAGGAGAGGGATTCGGCTCTTTCGAACCTCGCAGCACCTAGAGCTAGTTCAAGAGCTCAAGAACACTAAATACATCCACCAAAGCAAGATCATAGGGTTTTACGCATCTTTGTGGCCCGAACCTGAGTAAATCCCTTTGTGTTGTCTACTAGTCCCGCTCTTCTCACGATCCCCGCGGCCCGCAACTGTAGAAGGGATTCCAGTGATCCCATAGGTGTCGTTTCCCACCGACATTTACCTCAGACCTTCGGGTCCATAGTTATTAGCTAGACTAGTCGTCAACCCGTGCGTTCGCACAGGCTAGCCTACAAAAGTTTCCGGTAATTCCATTTGTATGTCCTAAGAAATTTAATTTCATCTAGTAACCTAGTTGAAACTGTTGATTTTTATTGTTATTTTTTAGATATTTAAATGAAATGGTTTAGTTGTCTCCATAATATAACAACTTTTATGTCAACACTTCGTTATTGTACTCTCTCATCTCAGCAGTAGCACATTTTGAAAAAAAAATGTGTACAATAATCATTGTCTTACACTTTCTTTGTAAAATTGTGCTCACATTAATAAAAATATACTACACATTCCTTGAACAAATTAGGATTAACAAATTGAAGCCAAGGATATTCTTGTTTTTTGGAAATAACTCACGTTGATTAATTGGATCGTATATATGCTAAATCATCATTTTTGGAAATAACTCACATTGAGGCAGCGACCATATGTAGGAGTCCACCGAGATTTTAACTGGATGAATATTTTACTGATGGAGTCTTATTTTATTTTTCTTTGACAAACAATCAGCCATATCACAGGAGTTTTTAACCAGGACTTTCCTTCTTTGTTTTTCTTTTTTTATTGACAATCCTGAGGGAGTTCTTAACGAGGACTTTCCTTCTTTCTTTTCTTTTTATTGAAAATCCCGGGGGCTTTCTATCTTAATTTATGGGAACGGGAGAAGGCTTTCCTTCCTAATTACGTGAGATTTTCCTAGTTTTTTCTTTTAACGTGAGAATTTCCTTGTTTTTTTCCTTTTTACATGATAACTTCCTTGTTTTTTTCTTGCGTGTGGGGATTTCCATGTTTTTTATTTTATTTTTATGTGATATTTTTTTCTACTAGACGTGATAATCTGCGGTAGGCAAGTTTCTTCAATCCTGATCTTAAATTTTTACTGAGACGATCTAACTGATTAACTAATTTTTGTTTTTTATATGTGTATTAATTAGTTTTGATGAGGTTGATTAATGAGATGTCATGAAATTTCGGGTGCTTTCCTTCTTAATTTGTGGGAACGGGTGGAGACTTGTCTTGTTTTTGTTGATTGTAGAGACTTACCTTATTTTCCTACATCACGTTTCCTTTTATTTTGTACGTCAGGATTTCCTTGTTTGTTACTTCGTATGTCAGGCTACGTGTCAGATGGATTTTTCTATAAGACTTGGTTTTTTACGTGAGGTTTCCCTTTTGTTTTGTACGTGAGGCTTTCCTAGTTTTTTTCAACTAATGTTAGACATAGACGTGTCAGATGCATATTTTCTAAAGGACGGCATCATCTGCGTTTAATTAATTTTATCCTGATCGTAAATTTTACGATCTAACGGTTTAATTAATTTTTATGATGTGGATTAATGAGAGGTCAAGAAAGGTGCCTCCAATTAGTAAATATAAGATGGCTTCTTCTCTCTCTTTGGATCTCAATACAAAGTTCTCCTCGATTATCTTGGAGATCTATTTGATGTAACTCTTCTTTTGCGGTGTGTTTGTCGAGACCGATGAATTGTTGGTTTATGATCAAGATTATCTATGAACAATATTTGAATCTTCTCTGAATTATTTTATGTATGATTGGTTATCTTTGCAAGTCTCTTCGAATTATCAGTTTGGTTTGGCCTACTAGATTGATCTTTCTTGCAATGGGAGAAGTGCTTAGCTTTGGATTCAATCTTGCGGTGCTCGATCCCAGTGACAGAAAGGGAAGCAACACGTATTGTATTGTTACCATCGAGGATAACAAGATGAGGTTTATATCATATTGCATGAGTTTATCCCTCTACTTCATGTCATCTTACTTAAAGCATTAGTCTGTTCTTATGAACTTAATACTCTAGATGCATGCTGGATAGCGGTCGATATGTGGAGTAATAGTAGTAGATGCAGAATCATTTCGGTCTATTTGTCGCGGACGTGATGCCTATACACGTGATCATACCTAGATATTCTCATAACTATGCTCAATTATATGAATTGCTCGACAGTAATTTGTCCACCCACCGTAATACTTATGCTCTTGAGAGAAGCCACTAGTGAAACCTATGGCCCCCGGGTCTATTCTCCATCATATTAATCTTCCAACACTTAGTTATTTTTATTGCCGTTTATTTTACTTTGCTTCTTTATCATAAAAATACCAAAAGTATTATCTTAACATATTTATCAGATCTCACTCTCGTAAGTGACCGTGAAGGGATTGACAACCCGTTTTTTGCGTTGGTTGCGAGGTTCTTATTTGTTTGTGTAGGTGCGTAGCACTTGTGCGTGATCTCCTACTGGATTGATACCTTGGTTCTCAAAAACTGAGGGAAATACTTACACTACTTTACTGCATCACTCTTTCCTCTTCAAGGGAAAACCAACGCATTGCTCAAGAGGTAGCAAGAAGGATTTCTAGCGCCGTTTCCGGGGAGATTCAAGCCAAGTCAAGTCAAGTCAAGACATACCAAGTACCCATCACAAACTCTTATCCCTCGCATTACATTATTTGCCATTTGCCCCTCGTTTTCCTCTCCCCCAATTCACCCTTGCCGTTTTATTCACCCGCTTTTTTTCGCCCGCCTTACTTTCGCCATGTTGGAATCAAAAAGGGTTGGGGTTTCTCTCCCGAGTTTTAGTACTTTGGACGATCCTTCTATCCTATCTAAACTCATAAATAGTGATGCTATGGAAAAACCTACCAGAGTTATCAATGAGAATCTTAATAATTTTGATGAAGATGATTCCCGAATTTTTTGTTACCTACTTGTTGAATCTTTGAAAGATGCTTGGGATAGACTGCTAAGGATCCGGGCTAACTATGTGCCCCAATACCAAATTGAAATTTACTTAAAGAGCTTTTATGTTGCCCTACCGACTTCGTTTAAGCATGTCTTAGATTCTATTTTTGAAGAAGGTTTTCTTGAAGGGGATGCCGTAGGTACCTAAGAAAAGATGAAATCCATATTTGGGCACCCCATGAATGAGAAAGTTGAATCTACATCTCCTTTGCTCTCCTACCAAAACGAATCTATCAAAGAGATAACGGCTAGCTTAGATACAAATTTCCGTAACGTGCTTAGTCGTTCTTCTACCATTAATAGCCACGTGGTTTATAAAAATAGAAAGATTAATTCCATAGATAACAAGTTTGCCCTTTTCTTCACAAAAACCAAAGATGGCAATACCTAAATCTATCCTCGCTTTTATGCGTAGCTAGGGGCGTTAAACGATAGCACTTGTTGGGAGGCAACCCAATTTTATTTTAGGTTTTTGCTTTTTGCTTCTGTTTAGGAATAAATATTTTATCTAGCCTCTGGTTAGATTTGTTTTTGTCTTTTATTTAGTGTTTGTTCCAAGTTAAACCTATAGAAACTTCTTGGATAATAGTTATTTGATCTTGCTGAAAATTCCAGAAACTTTCTGTTCACAAAAACAATTGTTAAAAATCATCAGAATGTGATAAAATATTGATTCCAATTGAAGAAGATCAATAAACAAATTATTTAGGTCGTCCTATTTTGGCATAAATTTTTGATTTCCATAAGTTTGCGGTAGTTACAGATTACTACAGATTGTTCTGTTTTTGACAGATTCTGTTTTTCGTGTGTTGTTTGCTTATTTTGATGAATCTATGGCTAGTAAAATATTTTATAACCCATAGAAAAGTTGGAATACGGTACCTTTAAGTGGTGTTTTGTTTTCTTTCGCTGCCGGAGCTCACGAGATTTCCTGTTGAGTTTTGTGTTGTGAAGTTTTCAAGTTTTGGGTAAAAGATTTGATTGATTATGGAACAAGGAGTGGCAAGAGCCTAAGCTTGGGGATGCCCATGGCACCCCAAGATAATCTAAGGACACCAAAAAGCCAAAGCTTGGGGATGCCCCGGAAGGCATCCTCTCTGTCGTCTTCATCCATCGGTAACTTTACTTGGAGCTATATTTTTATTCACCACATGATATGTGTTTTGCTTCGAGCGTCTTGTATGATTTGAGTCTTTGTTTGTTAGTTTGCCACAATCATCCTTGCTGTACACACATTTTTAGAGGGAAACACATGATTCGGAAATTATTAGAATACTCTATGTGCTTCACTTATATCTTTTGAGCTATTTAGTTTTTGCTCTAGTGCTTCACTTATATCTTTTAGAGCATGGTGGTGGATTAGTTTTATAGAAACTATTGTTTTCTCATGCTTCACATATATTATTTTGAGATTCCTACAAAACAGCATGGTAATTTGCTTTAATTATGATAGGCATCCAAGATTAGTAAAAAAAATCTTATGAGTGTGATGAATACTATGAGAAGTTTGATGCTTGATAATTGTTTTGAGATATGAAGATGGTGATATTAGAGTCATGCTAGTTGAGTAGTTGTGAATTTGAGGATACTTGTGTTAAAGTTTGTGATTCCCGTAGCATGCACGTATGGTGAACCGTTATGTGATGAAGTCAGAGCATGATTTATTTATTTATTGTCTTCCTTATGAGTGGCGGTCGGGGACGAGCGATGGTCTTTTCCTACCAATCGGAGCATGCGCATAATACTTTGCTTTGATAACTTGTAGATTTTTGCAACAAGTATATGAGTTCTTTATGACTAATGTTGAGTCCATGGATTATACACACTTCCTTCCTTCCACCATTGCTAGCCTCTCTAATATCACGCACTTTTCGCCGGTATCATACACCCACCATATACCTTCCTCAAAACGGCCACCATACCTACCTATCATGGTATTTCCATAGCCATTCCGAGATATATTGCCATGCAACTTACCACCATTCTGTTTACTATGACATGCTTCATCATTGTCATGTTGCTTTGCATGATCATGTAGTTGACATCGTATTTGTGGCAAAGCCACCGTTCATAATTCTTTCATACATGTCACTCTTGATTCATTGCATATCCCGTACATCACGGAGGCATTCACATATAGTCATATTTTGTTCTAAGTTTTGAGTTGTAATTCTTGAGTTGTAAAGAAAATAAAAGTGTGATGATCATCATTATTAGAGCATTGTCCCAAGTGAGGAAAGTATGATGGAGACTATGATTCCCCCACAAGTCGGGATGAGACTCCGGACGAAAAATAGAAAAAGAAAAAAAGAAAAAAAAAGAGAAAAGGCCCAAATAAAAAAATGAGAGAAAAGAGAGAAGGGACAATGCTACTATCCTTTGACCACACTTGTGCTTCAAAGTAGCACCATGATCTTCATGATAGAGAGTCTCCTATGTTATCACTTTCATATACTAGTGGGAATTTTTCATTATAGAACTTGGCTTGTATATTCCATTGATTGGCTTCCTCAAAATGCCCTAGGTCTTCGTGAGCAAGCGAGTTGGATGCACACCCACTTACTTTCTTTTGTTGAGCTTTCATATACTTATAGCTCTAGTGCATCCGTTGCATGGCAATCCCTACTCACTCACATTGATATCTATTAATGGGCATCTCCATAGCCCGTTGATACACCTAGTTGATGTGAGACTATTTCTCCTTTTTTGCCTTCTCCACAACCACCATTCTATTCCACATATTGTGCTATGTCCATGGCTCATGCTCATGTATCGCGTGAAGATTGAAAAGTTTGAGAACATCAAAAGTATGAAAAAATTGCTTGGCTTGTCATCTGGGTTGTGCATGATTAAATACTTTGTGTGATGAAGATAGAGCATAGCCAGACTATATGATTTTGTAGGGATAACTTTCTTTGGCCATGTTATTTTGAGAAGACATAATTGCTTAGTTAGTATGCTTGAAGTATTATTATTTTTATGTCAATATTAAACTTTTTTCTTGAACTTTCGGATCTGAACATTCATACCACAATTAAGAGAATTACATTGAAAATTATGCTAAGAAGCATTCCATATCAAAAATTCTGTTTTTATCATTTACCTACTCGAGGACGAGCAGGAATTAAGCTTGGGGAAGCTTGATACGTCTCCAACATATCTATAATTTTTTATTGTTCCATGCTATATTATATTATGTTTTGTATGTTTAATGGGCTTTATTATACACTTTTATATTATTTTTTCGACTAACCTATTAACCGGAGGCCCAACCCAAATTGCTGTTTATTAGCCTATTTCAGTGTTTCGCAGAAAAAGAATATCAAACAGAGTCCAAACGGAATGAAACCTTCGGGAACGTGATTTTCGGAACAAACGTGATCCAAAGGACTTGGAGTCTACGTAAAGCAATCAACGAGGAGAGCACGAGGCAGGGGGCGCCTACCCCCCGGGCGCGCCCTCCACCCTCATGGGGCCCACGTTGCTCCACCGACGTACTTCTTCCCCCTATATATACCTACGTACCCCAAACCATCAGAAGCATCCACGAAAACCTAGTTCCACCGCCGCAACCTTCTGTACCTGTGAGATCCCATCTTGGGGCCTTTTCCGGCATCCTGCCGGAGGGGGCATTGATCACAGAGGGCTTCTACATCAACACCATAGCCTCTCCGAGGATGTGTGAGTAGTTTACCTCAGACCTTCGGGTCCATAGTTATTAGCTAGATGGCTTCTTCTCTCTCTTTGGATCTCAATACAAAGTTCTCCTCGAGTCTCTTGGAGATCTATTTGATGTAACTCTTCTTTTGCGGTGCGTTTGTCGAGACCGATGAATTGTGGGTTTATGATCAAGATTATCTATGAACAATATTTGAATCTTCTCTGAATTCTTTTATGTATGATTGGTTATCTTTGCAAGTCTCTTCGAATTATCAGTTTGGTTTGGCCTACTAGATTGATATTTCTTGCAATGGAAGAAGTGCTTAGCTTTGGGTTCAACCTTGCGGTGCTCGATCCCAGTGACAGAAAGGGAAATGACACGTATTGTATTATTGCCATCGAGGATAACAAGATGGGGTGTATATCATATTGCATGATTTTATCCCTTTACTTCATGTCATCTTACTTAAAGCATTACTCTGTTCTTATGAACATAATACACTAGATGCATGCTGGATAGCGGTCGATGTGTGGAGTAATAGTAGTAGATGCAGAATTGTTTCGGTCTACTTGTCGCGGACGTGATGCCTATATACACGATCATACCTAGATATTCTCATAACTATGCTCAATTATATCAATTGCTCGACAGTAATTTGTTCACCCACCGTAATACCTATGCTCTTGAGAGAAGCCACTAGTGAAACCTATGGCCCCCGGGTCTATTCTCCATCATATTAATCTTCCAACACTTAGTTATTTTTATTGCTGTTTATTTTACTTTGCATATTTATCATAAAAATACCAAAAATATTATATTACCATATCTATCAGATCTCACTCTCCTATGTGATCGTGAAGGGATTGACAACCCCTTTTTCGCGTTGGTTGCGAGGTCCTTATTTGTTTGTGTAGGTGCGCGGGACTTGTGCGTGATCTCCTACTGGATTGATACCTTGGTTCTCAAAAACTGAGGGAAATAATTACGCTACTTTACTGCATCACCCTTTCCTCTTCAAGGGAAAACCAACGCAGTGCTCAAGAGGTAGCATTGGGCGTACCATACCATGGCGTCATTTCAACAGATCTGATGGAGCTCTTTTCAGTGTAAAAGCCGCATCAGCCTCCAAAGCATTACTTTTAAAAGGGATAATGGCAATTGATTTATGTCATCTTTGATCTTACCATGTCACAAATGGTATGGTATGGTTACATCTTCATGGAGATTCCACTCACAGTGGTGTTCCATGAGGTGCAAGTTATGAAACTCTTTTCACAACTCATCAGACATGCGCTAAACTTGTAACTCAAATATTCCTTTCAGCAATCTAATTGCAGAAACATAATTTTCTTGTGATAATAATTTCTACTTCATATTGAGAACCTTTTGAATGATTTTAAAAGATCCAGAGTTGCGTCTCATCAAGTAAATATCCATATATCTACTTAAGTCATTTTTGAAGATAGATAAATCCATTGTTTGCAATATTATTTATTGGACTACACACATCAAAATGTATGATCACCAATAAGTTCGTTGCTCGTTACTTTTGGCATGTGAACGGTATTTCAGTCACTTCACCTTTTGGAGGATAGTTGCAAGTGTCAGATGATTCAATATCAAATTACTTCAACATCCATCATAATGGAATTTTCCATGCGGGTTTCGCCAATGTTACCAAATGTAGTGCTACACCTATGTGGTATTCTTTTAGTCTTGCAACATTTAGCATCAGTGTTATGGATGTATCATCCATCAAAATTCATAACATACGTTCTTTATGAACAACAATTGTTCTTTTATGAACAACACTCCTGCAACAAACGTTATGCAAATGGGCTCGAGTGTATAAATCTCTAAAATGAATTATGAAAGTAAACACAAAGGTAATGTATTATCATCAACATTCGTAACATACATCTCACTCTCAATGAAAGTATGGCCCTTATGTTATTCATAACATCGAACATTAAAACTTCTCTTATGAACAACTTCTTGCAAGATACCTTATGCAATGGGCTACAATGTGTTAAACTCTAAGATGAATTATGAAAGTAAATACATAGGTAATACACCGATGGAAGGCATAACAGCTTTTACTATGTTCACAACGTGTATTTAATCCTCAGTCCCGACAAGTCCTTTAGGCCGTAGTAGTTCTAGCATCGATTTGCCACAGAATGCAATTGAGCGGGTATTTTTGTGGTTAACTCACAATACCCAAGAATTAGTGATTAACATGTTTAACGATAAATCTCAAGACTATATCTTTGACCAGCCTCCTATACATCAAAAACTTGTATGACATTCATACATAAGCTGGATATTCCAGTCTCCTTTCTTTCTGCCTTTATACTTCTAATAGTTTAACTTTTAGTATTTCTCCTTCTCTCAGAAGAAGCACCAAAATTAAGAGTGGCATTAGTCCCGGACTTCCTAGGCATGTAAGTCACACTAACACCCTTCATACACTTCCTTTCTCTTTAAGTTGTTGTTTTATTCACCTTTCATCATATGCCAGGCGTTCTTGTGGATCCCTCTCTTATCAGTCTAATGCATAGTAAACACTTTACTAACAATTTGCAAACAAACATTGCTTTGGATATCTCATACCTTTTATCCTTTGTTTGTCTTTAAAAATGATTTTCAGTTTCCATGAATATCACATAGCTATCCCAAACTTTTGAAGTTCGGGAGTCATGGAAGCAAACGTATTGCACTTGACTCTAGCTTTTGGATCGAAGGACGAAAGTCACAAGATCCATATTATTAGCGTGAGGATACCGAAAGCATGCGATAGGACAAATCCTTCTCGACACTCTTGAGGACAATCCTCACATTACGTTGCCAACCGTAAATATTTAACCAGATATTTAACAACTATTCAATTTTAATAGGGACGGTGGAAACGCAAGCCATTATTCTACAACTATTTTGCAATTAACACTTAGACAGTGTTCATAATTAATTGCACTGAGAATTAAACATGTTAATTCAATAGTGTGATCCCACTTAAATCAATATCTCTCAGAATTTATTGTGAGTGATACAAGACCAGCATATCAATTGTTCGCTATTGGTGTAACACCGCTGATGACGAAAATCTCAACCGGTAGGCCAACTTGCCAATCACATCTCTATGCAAGTCTTGTTCATCTTTCGATGGGCGTGTTAGGAGCTCATGACGGTCATGCCTGAATGTCAAGACAACCAAGTGATCTCGCTGCGAGGTCTCAACTCACCCGCCTCACACTTCTCTAATCGTTCATACCCGTGTGACATGATGCACCCCGAAAAGATAGGTGTCGTGACGGTGCTACACTTGGGAGAACACTAACTACTTTGATATTTTTGTGAGAGATCACCCTAATAAAAGCGGCTACTATGCAATGAAGAAGGGTGCCCCAAAAGGATAAACATCTCAGGCAATTCATAATAGCATGATATGGTATATCCCTTTCGTACGGAGAAGTCTTGTATTTCTTCGTCTTCGGCATTCGCGCCGGTATTCACCGTCGCGAAGATTGCCACCACCTTGTCGATGCACCAAATAATATTGCTATCTCTATAGCTAATAAAATAAGTGCATTACTTAAGGTTGACACGCAGGTCATTAAAGTGACAATCATATGGCTCCAGCCATCGTGCCGAATCATGACACGCAGGTCATGTTAATTTATTTACATCATATAGTCATCTCATACGTAATCGAATTAATATGAGCACTGCTATACCACATCACATACAAATGCAAACCATCCTGCGAAACCAAGTTAGACGCCTCTAATCGGTTCATGCAAAAACTAGTTTTTCGTGGCTCCTATGGTTTCGAAACAAACCGAAGCTACCACGTCCATCATCAAGTATGATAATTCAAGTCACTAGATTAACTTTTGTGGGGTGTATGAAGCACGAGATAGTAAAATCTCAAACCCCATACTAATCTTCGTCATACACATGACCCCCGCGCAGATCACATCTGCATTGTCCTTTTGTCTGTAAAACATCCATCTTTCTTTAACTATGGTGCAACCCAAAGAAATGTCAGTACTTCGTTGATCTGTCAATCAGCATACTCAGGAGAAGCATGAAAGGACCAAGTGCTGCCAGAACTTTGTGAGATTCCACCATGCTATCAAGATCAGGATTATGTAAATTCAAGGGAAGCAACAGGAACATCGGGTAACAGATTGCATCTGCTACCCGCACAATTAATTTTCAGTAATGGAAATCATCAATTACCTAATTATATTGTGCAACACCCATACATCTCTATGTATTCTAGATCGCAACCAGGATCTACGCATAGCATGGCTCATGATGCCACTACAGGGGAACGCGGCAGAAAACAAAAATTTCTGACCTACGCACCAGATCAGGACAACTATGGAGACTACATACAAGGTTTGATCTTTTCGTTACCAACTCGTAGGGCAGCGGAAGGAGAGTCGATGACGATCGGCGGTGCAGATCCCCGCAACTAGGATTTACAAGCTCCCAACCACGAGAATGTACACCCTCGTCTTTCCCTCGGACAGCCCTCCGGGAGGCGATAGGACAGTCCCTTGGACGGTGTCGCGGACAGCGCTTCGGGAGGACCTTTGAAACTCAGACGGTCACTCGGACAGCCCTTCGGGAGGACCTTTGAAACTTGGACGGTCACTCGGACAGCCCTTCGGGAGGACCTCTCGAACTAAGACCGAAACTACGATCATTCCACAGAGTTGCACGCATATGGTGTCATCTATCCGGCAGGGCTTCGCCGTCCAGAACTAGTTCCCACCGGAACCCAGACAGCCTTTCGGCTCTACCAAACTATTTCGCGGGGAGGGAGAGAGAAGCCACAATGGCACTTGTATGTGAGCAAGAGTGTGAGATTTTGGCAGCCCCCTCACCTCCTATTTAGAGGAAAACCAAGGGGTTGGGTGGGACAAGGAAAACATAAAGGGCATTATGGGGAAGCAAGTGGGGATCCATGGAGCAGCCCCTCTTGGAGGTCCAAAACCCTTGTGGGACCCCCCAAAAAGGGTTCCCATCCTTCCATGTCATCCCTAGATCTTTTGGGGCAAAGCCCAAAGAGGTGGCTTTCCATAAAGTAACCACAAAGCTGATTTCACTATTCATGACGACATTTTTCAGCGTCCGTTTGAACTGAAAATATTTACGTGGGCTTAGAACATTTCCAGTAACCACTAATATAATTTTCAATGCGTTCCAGAACAATTCTGGATTAGTGATTTTCATCTACGAAAAGCATCTGAAGCGGTTCCGGCAGCTCCGGAACATTTCTGGTTTTTATCCCGGAAAATTCCCAGAAGTTTCCAGAATAATTCTGGCACCCTCCAAGAATTATCAGCCATGTCCTGGAATCAATTTGACTTAATGGAATACCCCGAAACAACTTTTTGGTTTTACAAAACTATTTCACTGTTCTCTCTCCAGAACTCTTTCGTTCTCTCCGAAACTTTTTCGACGAATTTCTCTCAGAATCCTTGTCTAGTATTCAGCAGATATATGACCCTTAAGCTTGTGAACCTATAGGTTCGGTGAAGTATAGACATGACCGGAACACTTTTTGATCAATGATCAACATTGTAGCCGTGGACACCCATATTGACCCCTATACCCACACGAATGAATATTCGAGTGAACCCCCAGTTGCCGTGTGCTATTCTTGTTGCTTCGCGATATGTTACAAATACCCGAGGTGAGATGTATTGGCATCGCCGTGGATCAACAACTTTGTGCACTATGCCAGTTACCTTGTTACCGGTATTGTTCTTTTTTCTCGTTCCTGTGTTCCGGCATCCCTGTGATCAAATCACAATGTGTCTGGCCAGACGATGATGGATACCGTAACACCGAGAGAGCATAGAGACATCTCTCCATCGACGGAGGAGCAAATCCCAATCTTTAGCTATCAAGTTACTTGACATACTTTTCCATGAACCCGTAAGCATCCGTAATAGCCACCCAATTACGGATGACGTTTAACAAACCCCAAAGTTCATGAAGCAAGCATGAAGAAACTCGATACTCTTATGGTCTAAGGAATTATGCAAACGTAAAGCATCTCTGTGTTATTAACCATTAACTTGTGCCAAATGTATCTCATAGCATAACAACAATTCAGGTCGATTCAACACAAATGTTCTTCTAACATTGTGCCCTCAAAAGTTGCTGTCATAGACATGTCCATGATTAGGAAAACAGAACCATCATGCAACACTTGAGCTAGTGTTAGAGGCCAGACTAGGAATACATTTTACCGTTTATCATTTCACACGTGCATATGAGTCTTCCTTCAAGCCTCGTGTTATTATAGACTCGAGAACCATAGCAGTTATAGCATGGAATATAAACATAATGATAAACACGGAGATAAATAATAACATTTATTATTGCCTCTAGGGCATATCCCCTACAAGGTTCATTATTGAAGTCCTTCACCCTGAGTGGCTAGCAAATCCAGTGCTTGTTCTGAAGAAAAACGATACTTGGCGAATGTGTGTTGACAACACGGATCTCAACAAGGCTTACCCTAAGGACTCGTTTGCTCTTCCTCGCATTGATCAGATTATCGACTCTACCGTCGGAAGCAAGTGCTTATGTTTCCTGGATACATACTCTGGATATCACCATATCAAGATGTCCGTGCAACATCCAGACCCTTTGAGGCTTTATGTTATGTCTCCGTGCCATTTGGACTGAAAAGTGTTGGAGCTACTTAACAGCGTTGTGTATAAAATTGTTTCCACCAGATTGGATGCAAAGTTTACGCTTACGTCGATGATATCGTGGTTAAGTCTTGGAAGAAAGAAACCCTTCTTGACGATTGAAAGGAGACATTGGACAATCTTTGAATTTACACTAGCAAACATGCCCGCGCGTTGCAATGGGAAAAACTAAATAACCACCTACTCCCCCTACTCGGTCCAACTCATATTTCCACGACCTAAGGGGTTGCATGGTTCAAACCCGTGTTTTGTTATAGAGAAAACACATGTTGCCATGAGCAAATATTAAGTGTGTCCACGAACTATATTTCACGAGACATTAGTCAAGAAAATGATGCATCAACCGAGGGCGGAATATTTTGAGATGCTAGTCTAGGATATGGGATATGATTTCTAGTCAAATGACTTGGATGCACAACGCTAACTTAAGATAATTAGTTCATTTTAAAATTTTAAAATTAAATAAAATAATATTATCAACAAATAGTAGAACCTGTTTATTTTTGTATAACAAAATGAATACCATCCAAAGACTGCAAAGTAAAGATCCTAGGGTATGCCAGCTCTCGAAAGTTGTCGATCGGGTGTATGTCACCAGCACAACCCAGAATTATCGCCCACATGCCGCTGGCTCAACCTCGCCCTAGTGGCGGTTTCTTGCACGGAACGACCCCATCAACGTATTCGCCATACGTGCTCTTCCTCAACCTTTTCTACTGGCTTCCAACTGGCTTGTCCGTGCTCGCCGCCGCGCGGCCAGCTCAATTCAGTAGGAGCCAAATCTTAATTTCGGTATGTTATACCGAACACAAGTAATGTTTTGTGCACATCGTATTTTATTATTTGAATGCACATCCGTAGAAATCTTTAGTTACACAATCCCACTTAATTAGGAGCCAATCAATCCCACAATACCATTTATTACCAGGCACAAATATGGTGTGTGCATGTCCCTCTTCCAGCCACTTCCATTTAATTAGATCCGACCAGCACACATCTATATATGTGCCACACATGTAAATTCTATATTGGATCTCTTTTTTGGGGGGTACATGCAGCCACACCGGTCCGCTTTTTCTTGATGATTCTTGAGGTGACCCACATGATGAATCTTACTTTTAAACAATACCATTGGCTAGCTCTACTGGTCGAGCCCTCCTAGACTGGGCGAGAGGTCTGGACTTCGATCCCGTTGCGAGCAGTATTTTTGTTCATTTTTCTTTCGCTCATAAACAGGCGAGAAACATAAATAAAGGCTAAAAAGAATATTAATCAGACTACAGCAAGAATGCATCCATCAGACTACAGATGCACCGTAGAATGAGGGTAATCAGGGCCATACGATTTTGTACCAGGCCTCTCGCCCTGGGTCTTTAATGAACGGTAATTAAGTGCTTCCATGTACGCATCCCTCTCGCCCAGGACGTACGCCTTCCTTCCTCAGGCTTTTTTATCGATGCACCCGGTCTTTCATAGTCTCTTTCGTGGCGCGAATGCTTCCCTCCTGTCCTTGGAAAAAATGGCGCATCTCAGCCGCGAAATCGAGTATTGTGGGTTCTCTGATGAAAACTGGCGTCGTGCTTCGTGTCCGGGCATGAATTTAGAAGCTGTTCGGGGTTCTGAAGATGGGATTAATCGGCCTTACCAGAACCCACCAGTTGTGAACAATGGAGATGAAGAGGTAAGATGATCAATTTCCATAAATTTGCTGCACTTTTAGTTGTTTTCTCTCGAGATTTGGGGTCGTTCTGATGGATGCTCGATGTCGGATGCAAGATTCTTTCTTTCTGAACACATAATATGGGATTGTGGATGTAGATTTATGAAAGATATGTTGATACGTAGATAGAAGCATGATATGTTGCTCCGAGGTGCACTTTGAATGGGTGATGGAAGCTCACATCTTACTGACATGAAGTCTCAGATATGTGCTACTGTGTAGCGTCAGGTCTGGCGCAATTTAGTTGATGTTGCATCATAGGGATGGAAGCAGCCGTACTAATTATGATGAATTTGCCTGCATATTAAATATGAGTCGTCCTAATCATAGGGATAGAGGCCGTCGTCACGATTGTAAATCCTATGTTCCCCAAGATTTGTAGGATGCGATGGTTAACTAGGGATAGAAGCATTTGTCGAAATTTTAGACTTCAGATGTAGATAATGTGGCGTAACAGAATGTCGGCGCATGTTCATGGATGCAACTGTCGATGCTAAATATATTTTTCTTTGAAGGATGAAATCATGGATGACATCGAAGGTGACACGTATATACCATTTGTTGATGATGCAAGTACTCCTCGACCAGCTGCCCATATGTAGGTCAGGTGTTCGACACCCTCGAGGAACCACAGAAGGTGTATAATAAGTATGCAAAGAAGCTTGGTTTTGGCACTAGGATTTGTTACACAAAAAGGACACAGAAGAAGGGTTGTGACAACATTATCAGGAGGGAGTTTGAGTGTGTTCATGCGAGAGGGGGAAAAGGACAGGTAGGAGGAAAAGAAGGTGGATGTGATCCTGAGTGGTATGACGCAACAGAAGACGATGACACTGCAGCAAACAAAGAACCAGATTTTGGTAATAGAAAGGTTGCTCCTCAACGGTGCAGAAACAAGGTGAATAGGCATGAATGCAGAGCACGTATGGCAGTGTTGTTGAGGAATGGAAAATGGGAAGTCTCTGTTTTTGAGGAGCAACATACACACCAAATGATGAGTAGGGAAGAATGGACGAGGTTCTACAGATCTCATAGGAAGGTGCCGTATGAGGACTACATGTTTCTGAAGGCACTGCATAATCGGAACATGCCCACCGCATTGATCATGGCTACTCTTGGAGACTTGCATGGGAAACTAGGTAACCTGCCATACACTGACAGAGATGTTGCAAACATTAGAACTAAGATGAGAAATAAGGTGTCCTTAAATGATATGGCAAAAACGATGGAGTATTTTGAGAAGCTTCAAGCAGAGAGTCCACGGTTCTATTATGCGAAGCTAGAGGATGAGAATAAAGCTGTAAGGGCACTTTTTGGGTGGATGGATGGACCAGGGAGGCATACAAGAAATTCAAAGACTGTGTATTTTTTGACACCACGTTCTGTATGAATAGGTATAATATGCCGTTTGCACCTATCGTGGGGATCAACAACCACATGCAGACCATAATGTTAGGATGTGCCTTGCTTCCAGATGAAACAATAGAGACATTCAAGTGGGTGTTTGAGAGGTGAATGGATGGAATGGGGCATGATCCTCCAGGGTGCATTATGACTGATCAAGATCAAGCGATGGCCACAGCTATTGGTATGGTGTTCCCAGGTATAATACATAGATGTTGCACGTGGCATGTCCTGAAGATTGCAAAGGAAAAACTTGGTATGTTGTTTAGGACTAGAGAGGATTTTGAGAAAGAATTCTATATTGTGTGAATGGGACGATACAGCAGAAGAATTTGAGGATGCATGGAAGCAGATGGTGTTGAAGCATGAGCTTGTTGAGCACAGACATCTGATTAACATGTGGGATTGCAGGAAAACTTGGGCACCGACGTACTTTAAAAATAATTTTTTTCCCTACACTGGAACGACTGGCACATCAGAAGGTTTGAACTCATTCTTCAAGAAGCTTGTGCACCCTCATGACTAGGTGTGGCAATTTGTGAAGCAGTACGAGTACATCCAAGAAACTAGGCTAGACCAGGAGAACAATGTTGGGTTCTTAGGCGAGGCGACGGCTGCACCTTTGTAGTCTAGGTAGTGGAGCACTATTATCTCAAATTCCATTGTTGTTGCTGCATGCATCATCTGTAATGTTGTATTGCTTCTGCGTTGTATATTTCATGCTTCTATAAACATTAGTAATTTGGTAATATTTTTTTCGATAGGTACAAGATAGAGGAGCAAGCGTCAAAGTTTTACACGAGGCCTGCCTTTGGAAAGTTCAAACAAATGATGGAGGAAACAACAGCGTTGATGATTAATCCGGTTGAAGGTAATCAGTATAAGTTTGAGCTTTGACGTTGCGATCCTAGTTCAAGTAAAATCCGTGTGGTTGTTGTTGACCCAGTTGACAACTCGTATGACTGCTCATGCAACCGATTCCATATGAATGGGATCCTGTGTCATCACATCCTGAAAGTCATGGTGCATACTAATGTGCAAGTAATACCGGATAAGTACTTGGTGTATAGATGGTCTGAGGAAGCAACAATTAGACCTGCAAGAAGCAATGTTTTGTGTTCTGATGTCCTAGAAACAAATACATTGAGATACAATTAATTGTGCATTCGGATGTGCACCCTTGCTTCAGATGCATGTTTTGGTCCAGAAACCTACAAGATTGTTACTGGTGGAGTGGATGATTTAAGCAACCTGGTATGGAAGTGCAGGTTGTCTGGTGGTGTGACAGAGCCAGGAGAACCTAATGAAGAAGTAGTAGCCTGTAGCAGTGTGAAAAATCCTCCTAAATCTGCGAAAAAAGGTAGACCAAAGGATAAAGAGAAGAGGAAGAAGCCCCTGGGGGATATTCGGCAGGAAAAGGCACAGCAAAAACGAAAGGCGAAGGGTTTGTGTTCGTACTGTAAAAGAGGATTGGCACGACAAGAGAAATTGCCCGTATCTAGCGCTTGAGAGACAGAGGCAGAAGGTGGAGTTGGAAAAAGTTAGGCGACAGGCGGAGCTGACATTGTAAATCGTTTTATGAAAAAGGTTGTTTCACTTTGAAAATTGCAATTTGTAGTATGTTACCACGTAGTGTTTTGGGGTGTAATAAGTTGGTCAGAACATGTTTAAGATTGAGAATTTTATGGTTTGTGGTGGATATGAATTAGATTGTTAATTGGTCATGTTTCTTTGTATATTACTGTCTTGGATGGGACTTTAAGTTTGATGATGCGAAAACTGTGAACCTAGTAAGCAGTTGAAGCTGAAGTCTGTACCAAGATATCAACAAGTAAGTGTCCTTTTTTCCTTAATTTTATGTCTGAAAAAAGGGATAAAAGTTACTATGAATTTTCAAGGAGTTATATTTGTGCCATTAAGTTTGTTAATACAGTGAATCATTTCGCTAAAGGAAAAATGTTGAGGTATATAATAAGATTGTGGAATGGCAGGTGTAGTGGTGTGGGGTTAGGTTGGTTGGCTTGGTTAGTAACAGAAATCGTGGAAGCAAGTTAGTTCTGTGAATGAAACATCCATTCGGATGTGTGGGAAATTATATGTTATACGAGGCGATGATATCTTCATTTGCAGACAGTGATGTCTGCTAGAAGCATCAGCACGGTGTACTGGAAACAAAAAATGGTATGAAGTAGGAGCATGGGGATATTGGTTGGACTTGGTATTAATAATATATATAAAATAATAATGGTCAACCTTGATAATTTTGATAGTACGTACTGGACGACAAGAGTGTGAACCACGTAAAAAGTGCTCTGAAATGTAGATGTAATGTTTGGGAACAGAAAAAAGTTATTGTCTTGGAAAACTACAAGTTCATTCTTAGAAGGAGACATGGAAGCACATAGTCGGTACAAAAGCGTGATTGCTTATTCTCTAGTAGGCCTCTAGGATGGCTTCTCAACCACTTCTTTATTGTCTTGAGCACGGGTAGCAGAGTAGCAGGATTCTCATTTCTTCATCTTCAGTACCCAGCTGGGATCTTTGGTGTTGAGTTGTGAAGTGAGGATTTCTTCTGTGATGAGCGCGCGATGGTCGTATGTATCCTGCAATAGGTGTATGCTAGTGGTTAGAGCAATGAAGCATGAACTTGTCTCGTTTGAAGCAGGAGAAGGTTCTATAGGTTGCATGTTGTATTGCAAAGCTTTTTGTTAGTTGTATATAGGATGAAGCATATACATGCTCGTTTGAAGTGATAGTGTTAGGGTAATTGTTGTTGTTGGAAACATGAAAAAACAAATGGTAGATGGGTGAAATTGACCCTTCAGGTGTAGGTAGGTATGAGGTGAAGTACCTTGCAAAATTCTGCCATTTTTTTCCCATCCCACTGCTTCATGAAGAGCATTGTGAATATTCCACTGTCAAATCTGGAAACATAGGGGACATAGTGTCGAAGTTAGTGTCAAGTAGTTCATAATTGAGTTCCCCAAAAAAATTGTAGCAAACTTACTGTGTTTTTTGTTGGGGGCATTCGGGAGGGTGGAAGCACGTGAACTTCAAGAAATCTAACTTTGTGAATGCTTTGGCATGTGCCGCTAGTGTTGCAAAATTGGTAACCTAAAAGACAAGGATGGAAAATGTAATGGATGCGTCATCTTAAGACATACCACCAGAATTCAGTGTAGTAAGGTTTCTAGAGTACTAACGATATTGTCGGACAGATCGTATGCCTTGACGTTTTTGACTTTCTTATCTGAATCGAATATGTTGATCTGTTTGTAAAGAAGGTTGATGCAGCATAGGATCCAATGTTGTTTGTGGGGGATGGCAAAGTACAGCTGCAAATTATGATGGTCAAAATCATTAGAATGCTCAGATTTCAACATTATTAGCTAATGACAAAGCAATAAAAAAATGGAAGTAAGCGTACGACATCCTTTGACTTGAGCGAGCCCTCTTGGTATGCGGTGTTGAATTCACGAAGGCAGTCGCTAGCATCAAATTTGTCCTCGGGAACAAGTAGTTTGGACTGATGAAAGGTTGAAACAACATGTTAGGATTTTCAAGATAGTGTAAACAATGAGACATTAGGGACAGGGATAGAAGCATGTAGTTACAGTCAAAGATTGTGAGAATGCATATTTGGTTGGAAGAGCGGATCCACATGTCTCAGTTGATTGTTCAAGGTTGAATTTTCTAATGTAGAGCTCCATTGTATGGGTGTCAACGAACCCACGTGGTTTTAGTGCCTCGCGAAAGTCTTCATATGATATGTGGTACCCACCGTAATCAACAAATGGTGGCCTGGGATAACAAATGGAAAGATTGTGTATGTAAGTAATTGGTGGAAGCAATGTTTCATACTTTGTAAGCATGAGTAGCATATAGTGGAAGCAGGAGTTGGTTTTATTCGAAACGGCGTGAAGAATATTAAGGCAATGCATGTGATTGGTAGATTAGAAATGATGGAAATTATAACATGTTTTCTTTTTTTGTCGGAGGTCGCAAACATCTGATAGTAATGTACTTGTTGTACAGATCAATAGAGGAACTGTTAACCTTGAGCTTCTTGAGCTTTCTATCCTCAGTTATTCGAAGACAAGCTCGCTTCTTCCTATTCTTTTTTTCCTGAGTTTGGGTGCCAATGGTTTCAGGGACATCCCTACCGGTGCCTTCATGTACCTGAATGGATCATTATGTGATGCCGTTAATGGTGATTGCTGGAGAGAGATTGTAGTTTTTGTGTGAGAGTGACTTTGTAATGATGCATCTGTACCTCGGTCACAATACGGTTGCTGATTGGTGCTTCGGTTCCATTTTCCTAAGTTTAAGCAGGCAAACAAAATGTTGGAAACTTGATAAAAAGGTAATGGAAGCTACAAACGGGGTGGAAGGATGCACTGTTGAGAAATGAATTGGACATATGTAATAAACATATGTAATGGAAGGTACTAACTGTGGTTCCTGGAAACATTTGAAAATGTAATGGAAGCTACAAGTTCGATGAATAGATGCGGTGTTGACAAATGAAAAAATGCACCTGGATTAGTTGTGTTGGGGTTGTAGTAGGTGGCAATTGTATAGGGGATATTCCATGACCGATGTGTGCCAAGTTTGCGTCCTCTGTTGACGTGATTGTTGCCCCTAGATTTTCTGAAGTTGTGTTAGTGAAGAACATTTAGTATAAGTCAGCTTCGTAATGGTATACGATGCACTGACCTAGAGTTGAGGATTGTGCAACTGTTGTAGCAGCATCGACATCTTGTGGTTGAAGTGTTGACGGACCTGGTTCGGACCATAGTTGGGTCCAAGTCTGACCTAGGGGTAGGAAACTGAAACTTGGATCTTCGTATGAACCAAGGATCGTACGCCTTGTCTCTAATTCTTCGCTGGATTGGTTCGTATCAGGAGCGGATGTAGTAGCAACATCCTGGTTATTCTGAGGTGTTTTTCCGACACTTTTATCCACCTCATCGGCATATGCAGTTGCTTCCTGCCAAAACCTAGTGTCGGGTGTGGCTTTTGTGCCATTATCTTGAGCTTTTTCAGTAGATGAGTCTTGGACTGCCCTAGGAGGTGAAGAATAAGTAGGTGGTATCCGGGTATGGTTTTTTGTGGCAGCAATGACATCTTGTGCAAACTCGTTCATGCCCTTGGCGTGCAGTTTAGTAAGTCGTGATGTGGCTTTTGAAATACCTTCTGCCCATTTTATAGTATGCCTTTGCAAAATTGGCAGTATGAACGCTGGTGGTTCCTGCATGGAGAAATGGTTTTTAGAAATTAGTATGTTGGGAGCATGAAAATGTAAGCATGAAAACAATCAAGTAGGAAGGTAGTAGCATACATGGGTTGATGTATAGAAGTGGTGGTTGTTCTTGACCCTAATGCTAGATGGAAGCATGAGAAGTAAACAATGACAACTTTAAGATAAGGAGGTAGATGCATGGTTTGCTGTAAAGAATTTGTCGCTGATCTTGATAGCATGTTATTTATGTAAAAATGTGAGAAAGTGAAATTTGATAATGTTGCACCTCATATTGCTTGATAGGTAATGTAGGGACCTGGTAATGCATGTCCTGATGTGAAGCACAGAATAAAAGAGTAGAAAACCCAAATGAAACATGGAGTACAAGATTGGAAAAGAAAATTATGTTACAAAATGAGTAAAACACATGGTGGGTACCCCGGCTGGATGTTCGGTAGAATCAGTTTCTGTTTGCTGAATATATGGCTGTAGGGCAGGTTGGTCCTTGTAGTTTGGCACTTGGATGGCATATGGGGTGGTGTCAAGTGCATGAAACTGCATATAAAAGTGCACCATGAAAGCAAAAGTGGAGAGAATATAGTGAATAGTGGTGGATCGTTAGTAGAATAAAAATCCTTACATCTAGATGTATATGGAGAAAGGTAAAATGGTTTGGAATTGTTTGAAGCAAGAACTACATAAATGGTATAGAAGGCATAATTGTTTTTTTGTCTTATCGGTGGTGCGCCATAAATATGTGGGTTGAGGTTCAGTCTACTTTTGTCATGTAGCATGACAAAATCAAAGTCGTCATCGGTTACATGGGATGCTCTCGGAAGTGAGTAATTTATTCGATGCGTTGACAAAGATGATTCTGGAAAGTCAAGATGGTCCATGTATATAATCTGGATTAAAAAGTAGGATGAAAACGTGTGAATTTCAATAAAAGAATAAGGCTATCAAATTTGATATAGTAAAAAGATGTGTAGTATAGTGTGGATACCGCGAGCAAAGGTAGGCAGCTGCCAACCCATATTTTTTTGAAGACACCATCTAATAGTGTTTTTTTCTTCTTCTTTTGGAATGTATCGACCTCGGACATGACATCTTTCAGAATTTGTTCTCCCCATGCATACTCGCAAACCTCATCAGCAACTTCAAGGCTGCCTAAATACTCCAAAGGAACCATATTTCCAGTTCCGGGTGCCATATGAGTAGCCAATGCTACTAGGAAGAAGGTTCTGAAGAAGGTCTCACCATCTAAATCATTGCCTTTATCTAGCATAGTGGCAGCACAGTGAATGGGCGCCCGTCTCCCATGTTCATATTCCGTCTTGTAGAATTCTCGGTGAGGTGATTCTTCATGCTTGCTTATGATAACCACAGGCCTAGTACCATGAGGAAGTCCGAGAACCTTTTCAACCATTTGTCGAGTGAATAGGATGCTGGTATTGTTTCATGGATTCCGAAATTCACCTAGCTTTGGATCAATCCGGTCAACGATCCATTCTAGGAGACCCTCTGGAGCTGGAATTTGCTAATATTAAGTAGATTACCCCACTTTTTTTCAGAAATTAGGTCTTTCCTTCGCTGTAGGAGACCCTTGACAATATCATGTAACCGACCTGCTGAATATCGCGTCTGGAGCATGATCGACTCCTTTTTACTCATTGTTGAGTGTCACCTGAGAACACATAATGTACTGTGTTAGCATTTCTGTAAATATGTGTTGTAAGGAATGAAGCGATAGGCTTGGTCTGTCATGGAATTATTTGTATGGAAGCAATACACTAGAAATAACAGTATATATTGGTTGACTGATGACATAAAGAATAACAGAAGCACGTAATATGGACAGAAACAGTACGGCGCGTGACATTGAAATTGGTAAGCTTGGTGCCATGATGAGGATGCATCTGCATGTATTTTTGGCATGGAAGCATTTTTTCTATAAAACTGTATGGAAAAGGGGACAGATTAGAAGCAATTTTGTGTGATGGAAGCATGGAATTTAGGGTGCATTTTGTGCAATTTAGGGTGCATTTCCAAACTTAGATGGAAGCACAGAATTTCAAACAGGGAAAACATAACAACTTACCGCCAGTCTGAGTGTACTTTTGCTTGGATGCTCTGTTTACAGTGGGCATTATAAGATGCACTGAACAGGGGGTGTCGCAGCAATTGTAATGTAGATTTGAAGCACCGACAAAATTTGAAAACAACTGTATAAATCGGATCAGTACTAGGCCGGCAATGAACATAAATAACTAATCTAATCCAGCTGATGGATGCATCACACAGCAAACTCCGTTGAAAAATTAGAAATCCCTAAACATGGGGCGCTCCACCAAGTACACATACCTTTCATTCAGGGTTGGGGAGCTTCAAAAAGGGGCGCAATTTTGAAATCCAAATGCCTATACTCCGGCCGGCCGATTGAAATAGATGGGGATGCAGCCGATTCAGTAGATGGGGGAGCCTGGCGACTGAAGAAGACTGCAGAATCGCACTTGGGTCGCATTGGTGGAGAGTACTAAAGGATAGCCATGCTGCTCGGCGGGGAGGCTCGACTGGCGAACATTGGGGCAGAAGGCTGGGCGGTGCGGTGCACCGATGCGAGGCGGAACTGGAGGTGCAAGGCGGATGGAGTAGGCTCGTGGAACTGCAAGGTTCCGTCGTTGGCCGGTGTGGGAGCGTCGCGGTGGGGGCGCCGTTTATCTGGTGGAGTCGCGGTGAGGCGGCGTCGGAGCAGCGGATCTTGTGTCGCGAACTGGCGGCAAGGCGAGAGAGGTGGGAAGCAGAGCTCGGGGAGGGCTGGCGATTAATGCTGGCGAGAGTTTAGGGGAGGTGATTGCGAGCGGGGCCGGGGATATGCAATTATGCAGGGATCGGTTTTTCCTATTTTCCGTTCCTTTTTTTCTTTAACGAGACCAAATCTGGAGCATCAACTGTCGAACGGATCGACAGGCGTCGAGTGGTCTGGCGCTGGCGTTTCTCCAGACTATGGATAGGAAGCGTTTACCCGATTTATTAGGCCCGGAGACCAAATTTGCAGGACCAAGGAACTGAGTAACTGGCTTGATTAGAGTGAAAAATCTCTCATGTTTAACAGCGGACGCTTGGAAAGCCACGTAATTTAATGCCGGCTTTGCTACATCAACGGACTAATACGAGATTTTACGGGGCTTGGCACCCACCCCCCACCAGTTAGAATCAGGGGGCGGCCGGTTAATTAGGAGGGAAGGTTAATTAGCTCAATTAGAAAAAGACAGATCAGCTAATCCGTAAAGGCCTGTTGATTTATTCCGTGTGTAGCATTTTTGATTTAATGCACCCGCTAGATAATCCATCGAGCAGCCCGTACTTTACGCGCCGCTGATGCATGGACGCCAGTATGGCCAATTAGAAAATGAGAAGAAGTGCATGTGTCTATTCAAAACTCACCATGAAACACGTTGTATGCAACGGCTGAGTAATTCCCTCGTTCTGCGACAATGAAAGGCGTTTGTTTCCAAAGTGAATTGATTAGAAGGGCCTAACAAATCGGGTCGGGCTATTGTGGCTGACGGGCCTAATAAATCCGGACGGAGGAAGTAACTTACATAAAATAGTTTAGAAGTGGAAACCAACCTGTAAGAACCACGATTTCAATCCATTTTCAATAATTTTATACCATGATCGTTGCTTGATTAACTACAGTGTTTCGACAATCATAGACATATCTCCCTGGCATTGCAAAGCTAGTTACTCACCATGTTTTCACATTCCATTATACTACTAGTAGTATTGAAGTTTATAATTAGTGTTTTAAGGCCCTCCACCATGTAGGCGGTGCCAAAACTCTAAAAAGTATGCCACGCGCGCATCAATGCTAGAAGAAATTCTTTTAGCACCGCCCACACAACTTGAAAAAATTTGGCATCCATTAGAACTAGGACCCATGTACATAAACTAGTACTCCCTCCGTTCCAAAATAAGTGACTAAAAAATGAGTCAGCTTTGTACTAACTTAGTACAAAGTTTAATCACTTCTGAGTCATTTATTTTGAGACGGAGGGAGTATATATTAGCTCAGATTACCCCACTAGCAGATGATGTTTCTGGCTCATTGGCAGTTCTTCAAGAAGGACGGACGACGTGCTTAATATATTGTGTAGATGGATTTGGTATCGAAGAAAGTAGATGCTCCGATTCTCAAAAAAATATGGCACTTGCTAGGCAGTGGAGGGCACCCGGTGCCTAATGAAGTAAAATTGACTGGCACCGGTTTTAGCCTACAAAGTGGAGGGCCTAAAAATGTCCACATATTTGAGAATATAGTAACTGAGATATCCACATATTGACCTGACTCTTTTATAACAAAACAACAATGTGCATTCAAAACTACAATCGGGAAAAAATGTCCACATATTTGAGAATATAGTAACTGAGATATCTTAAATATAACAATGGAGATCTATTGATTGCAATATATTTAAAACACTAATAAACAAAGTAATAAGAATCGATTCTTCTCACCTCGCAAAAAAATAGGATTGATTCTTCTCGGTAGCCGGACATGGATGAATTTACCCTGGCACGGAAATCCTGTAATGATCCAGAGTGCAATGACCAAGAAGTACACAAAATAGCAAGTTCATCAAAGTCACATAATTAATTACCGTCAAATCATGACATCTTGTCCTCATGGCAGACCCTTTAGTTTTCATTTTATGTGGGGGTCAGAGTCTCCATTGCCTTTGGCGTAGCCTCAGGGCCTCAACACCGGCGAGAGAGCCTCATCAAAGGGACAGATGCATTTTTATCGCTAGTTGGTTCCTACCCACTTTGCTCTTACTTTTCAAGCTTTATTAGATTTTTCCTTACTTTTTTCTCTCAGCTCGCTCAAATGCCCTTCAATCAACATTCCGTCCGATCAAAGACGTTTGACCGTTACTTTGGAGCAAACTTCCCCTGGTAGCTGGCAAAGGGGTTTTGTCACTTACATGCGGGACCTGGTCTTGGAAACAAAAAAACTCCCTCCATTAGTGCAGAACCAGACTATAGCACCGGTTCGTAAGGCCCTTTACACTAGTGCAGAATTGGGTTTTAGCGCCGGTTCATAAGGGCCTTTAGTGCCGGTTCTACAACCGGCACTAAAGAGTGGAGACTAAATCCCCCCTCCCCCTTTACTATCAGTTCGACACGAACCGGCGCTAAAGTGCCACCACGTGGCACGAGCCAGGCCTGGGTGCTGGTAGACCATTAATACCGGTTGGTAACACCAAACCGGTACTAAATGTTTGGGGGGTGAGGGTTGGTTTTATTTTTTATTTTTCCATTAATTTTGTGTTTTCCACTAAATTCTTTTTTGTTTGCTGGTATTTTACAATACTACATATTGTACACGTTATGCATATATATAAATAGATTTTCTCATAGAACCGCATATATATAAATATATATCATCGAATGTCTCACAACCACCACCATTAATTATTCACACATACACATGTATATATATATATATATATATATATACAATTTCTCCTACATGTTGCCTTGGTGCCTTCGGGGCACAATAACAAGTGGTTCATGGGGGCGGTAGCGGTAATAGTGTTCTCCTTTGGGATCTATGACCTGATCGAGCAAAAATCCCGCTATTTCCTCTTGAAGTGCTAGTATGCGCTCCGTTGGTAGGAGCTGCTCCCGCACCTCTCTGAACTATGAAGAAGGAGATCAATATGCATGTGTATTAGTTGTGTGACTAGATATCAATAATGGTGTAAAAATTTGTGAATACTGTTTTGACTAACGTACCCAGTCCTGTCTTTGAGATCTGCTCCTTTCAGATGCCATCATGCGAATGTTCTCGCAAACGTAGTATGCACACAGATCAGTCCCCGACGCCTGCTTCAGGGCCTTTACGAGAATGGAATTGAATCAGATAATGATTAATCAAGCATGATAATTAATTAATGATATTGAAGCAATAATTAAAGAGATGGTAGCTAGCTAGCTAGTACTACTTAATTAATTACCATGGGTCGATACCAAAACAGCTTTTTTGCCCATTTGCCTGGAGTCACCTTGATGAACTTTGCCCAAGCCCTGCCCGTCGGTAAAGAAAATTAATAAAGTGGTTATTAAATAGTTCATATCAGGAAATGATGAACTAAATAGGCCGAGATATAGTTAATAATGATTGAAATTACCTGTTGACTATCCCAATCAAGATGGTGTAGTCACTTTCTTTTTTAAGTAGTGAGTACAGTACTTCAACTTTTCCTTCTTCAACTTTAATGTCTAATAAGATCCAATGAAAACTGCATGCGCACACGTTTGCATGTCTTAATTAAGCGGAGATGTGCATAACACTAATCAACTACCCTAAACCCTATACACTTAATTATTAACATCTAGCTAGCTAGTAAGAAAAAACAGAATTTGTAGTACAAGACAGTGTGACTCACATGATGTTGGAAGGAAGTAGTATATATTCATTGGTATTGAGGTGCTTGAAGAACTCTAGCATGATTTCCTCTAAACTTGCTCGACAACTTGGAATATTCCATGTGTACTCATTAATGGTATTTGGGTCAATGAATCCAATGCCATAGCATCCAGATTTTTTCATTTCATACATCTTCATCCTGCATAATACCACAGAAAAGAATATAGTTACAAGTAATGATTGATCAAAATGATCACTACAGCTAGCTTGAGACTTAAATTACAGAAAGAAATCATTTACAGACAATAGCAACTGACGATAGATTTGTCGAGTGCGTCTTGATTGTATAACTGAAATAGTTCTGAATACTCAACAGACACAACTTTCTCATGGAAATAATGCTCCTCCTTGACATTCACCGTGAGGGAATCTCGATTGGAAATCTTGGTAATCTTCATGTACCATTGATGCAATTCATACATTCTCGTTGGGAGGTTTCTGACCTCGTCTGGCTCGACCAAAGGTTGGCCCTGGACATATTTCCGTTTTATTTCCTCCTCTCTAAGCAGAGACATGGGATCGATATCGAGGAGTTGTCCAATAGTGATCTTGAGTCAGCCTGCATTATATGCTCCTCGGTTATTACCACATTACCTAGCTGGGGAACGTAAATGGTTTGCCCACAATAATATTGGGGGCGCGTACTCTCATGTTTTGTTGGCACAACAAGCGGGGGCATCGATTGTGCCGCCTGTTCTCCCAGCTGGGGAACGGTTTTCCCGCATTTTTTGACAGTTGCTTGTTGGCTCGAGCTCGAGCTCGCTTCTTTCTGTAGTCGTGCTCGATGTGCCTTCCTGAGTTGGCGCTCATAGTCTGAGTCAACAGGCTTGGGAGCTGGTGGTCTAGCCATATGAATGAAGTGGTCAATCTTTTCCTCAGGCACTTTCTCCCTCGGCGGCGGTGCCGGTTTCGGTCCAAAATGGGCGTCCACTTGGGCCTTCACTATGGCTTCGTTTGGCTCCTCGATCATGTCGTAAGGCCTCTGAGGAAGAGGAGCGAGGCTTGGACCATATTTATATCGCTTTTCTTTGCCTGTACTTCCTGTACTACCTCGACTCGTACCGCTACGCACCATAGCTGCGGCGTGTCTCTTCTGCGATTGCTGAGGCGGCAGCGACGGCTGACGTGGCTGAGTTGGAGCAGGAGGAGTGGTCTGACATTGTGCCAGACTTGAAGCAGGAGGTGTGGCCTAACACGGTGTCGGACTTGAAACAGGATGAGTGGCCTGACGCTGTGCCGGACTTGAAGCAGGAGTCTACTCACGCGTTCGTGGACTTGGAGGAGCGGGAGTCTGCTGACATGGCGGTGGACTTCGAGGAGGAGTCGGCTCACGCGTTCGTGGACTTGGAGGAGCGGGAGTCTTCTGACTCGGTGGTGGACTTTAAGGAGGAGTCGGCAGACGCGGTGTCGGTGGACTTCGAAAGATGATGCAATCCTTTCTCCATAGGATGATACGATGTATGGCCTCTCCCAATGTGTGCTCGTCGTCACCTCCAGGAATGTCAAGCTGTAGCCCTAAATATGGGTGCACCACCTCATCAACCAAGACACGAGCATAGCCCGCTAGAATCGGGGTGCAATGGAAGGTTGCTTCAGGGGTAATTGTAAAAGCAACGACGTCCGCCGCCTTCATGGGTATGTTCTTCATTTTGAAGTGTAGCTCACAATTAGTCTTCTCTATGATGTCATCCACGGGGTATGTATCCAGCAGTGCGTCGCCTGGGGCGGAACCAACGCTGCCTCTCGGCATGGATGGGACGGGGCTATCCAATGCTAGACGATCATCTGCTTGCTGATGCCGCTGCTGAGACCCCCTTTCCTGGCTAAGTGAGTCGATCTGCTGCTGCTGCTGCTGGAATTTGAGTGCCAAGTCCGCGTGCCTTGCTTCCAGGCCTTGAAGGCGTTCTGCATCCTGCTTCCTCTGCTCCTCCTCTAGCTTCCTCTTCTTCTCCTCCTCCATCTTCTTTCTTGCACGGGTCCTGTATTCGTTGTTCCATTCCAAAAAGCCCTCATACCAGGGAATAACGCCCTTGCCTCGTGTTCTTCCCGGGTGTTCAGGATTTCCCAGGGCGCGCGTAAGCTCGTCGTTCTCTCTGTTGGGCGTGAACACCCCCTTTCGAGCATCTTCTATTGCGTCAAGTAACTTTTGTTCGGCTCCTTTTAGACTTGCCTTCTTCGAAACCAGGCCTGTCTTCGGGTCCAACGCCCCCCATGCGCATAGAACCATGTTCTGCACCTGGGGGCCAGCTCCTAGTAACCGGAGTGACCCCTGCATCCTCCATCTCTTGCTCAGACTTATCCCACTTAGACATTTCCACCGTGTAGCCACCTGGACCTAGCCTATGGAACTGCGTCTTTTTTGCGGCATTGGCCTTGTTTTTTCTCGACCGTTCCTTAGATAATTCTGATTCCTTGAATTTCACGAAAGCTGGCCAGTGTTCTCTTTGCTTCTCCAGTGTTCCCTTGAATTCTGGAGTCTTCCTTTCTGCAGCGAGGTAGTTGGCCCATACAGTTTTCTTGTGGGTGTTGAATGCAATTGCCATCTTCTTAAGAGCAGCTTCCTTGACTTTCTGCACATCTGCATTAGTGAAATAATCTGGTAGGGTGAAATGTTCCATCAGAGATTCCCAAAGCTTTTGTTTTGCTCTGTCGTCGACCCAAGTAACATCTGGACGTTTAGTTTTTGGCTCTTTCCATTCTTGAATTGAGATCGGGAGTTGGTCCTTCACAATAACTCCGCACTGACGAACGAACTTGTTCGCAATGTTCTTAGGCGTGAGGGGTTCGCCACTAGCTTTGATGGAATCGATGTTGTACTTTACACCCTCCTTCAACTTTTTGCCCGGGCCTTGCTTTGTTCTACTGTCTGTAGAAGCAGATTTGCTCGATCCGGAGGGCCGAAAGAAGAAAGATCGATTCGTTAATATATCTTCAAATGAAAAACATGTGATGATCACTAGATGCCTGCTTATATAAATATACCTCGCCGGTAGTCTTTGTTATTTCAAGATCAACATTGTATTCGTCATCATAATCACTGTCCGCGTCATCATAATCATAATCATAGTTCATGACTTCCTAAGCTCGGTCGTCGAGATCGAATATCTTATCATCACCCTCCCCGGTATTGTTCAGATATTGGGAACCGTCATCTGCTTCATTCAGATCATCTGGCCTGTTAGGGCTGCGTATGATCTTGAACAGGGCCTCTTCTCCCTCTCTGCCGGTATTATCCGCCATAGCTTTTATTTAACTAATACAGAAGAAATATAAAACAATTTAGTATTCAAATTATAATGCATGGATGCAATCAATAAGGAAAAACTGAATCATATAGTACATAATATGCATCGTCTCGAATAATATATAATATCGAATACATCGTCTTGAATAATATATAATCTTGAATACATCTTCTCGAATAATATATAATCTCGAGTACATCGTCTCCAATAATATATATAATCTCGAATACATCGTCTCGAATATTATATATCGGATACATCACTAGCTAGGTAGCTAATAAAGATCGAATACTACAGAAGAATCTAGGCCACTCGCGGTTCCTGGGGCACGGGCAGTGGACACCTAAAGAGAAGGAACCATCACAGGATCATATCTCCGATCATCTTCCCAAAGAACCTGCCAGGTATTGGAGAACCTGACGTCCATAGCAGCCATGTAGCGATGGACGTGCTCGTCCTCCTCCCTGACACGGCGACGCACCACCTCGGCGGGGCCGGCTCCCTCTGCACCGAATGTGGACCACGCGAACGCCACCAAAGGAGATCAGGGGCGACGACGGGACCCGAGTCGAGTTTCTCACCAAGCGGCACGCCCCTCCAGGTAGCACCTCCCAATGCCAGCCCGGCGAAGCCCAGTCCTGGACATGGGTCAGCCGGACATCGTCGCGAACGGGTCGACGGCGAGGATGCGGGCTGGGCATCATCGAGAACAAATACTATATGCCCGCAAAAAGTAAAACATTTTTAAATGATTGGATTGTGATAACTAAAATTCTATATGCAAATTCTAACAATTTGACATTAACCTAATTCATCTAGCTAAAACTAATTCTAAAATTTCTAACATTTCTATATATATAAGTAACATTTCTTTAACATTTCTAATATTTCTATAACCAAAAACAGAAAAATTGCTGACATTTCTATAAATATTTCTATAACTAAAGAACAGAAAATTTTATAACATTTCTATATAACTAACATTTCTAATATTTCTATAACAAAAAAACAAAAAAATTCTAACATTTCTGTAGATATTTCTATAACTAAAAAACAGAAAAATTTCTATAACTAAAAAACAATGTGTGTGTGTGTGTGTGGACATGGCGGCCGGGGCAGGAGCTCACCGTAGGCGGCAACGGGACGGAGGCGGGCGGTGACGACGGGATGGGGACAGGCGGCGACAACAGACGGGACGGGCCGGGCTGGGACTGACGGAAGGCGTGGCGCGGCAGGGATGACAAGGAAGGTGTGGCCGGGCAGTGGCAGCGGGGGACGGCGACAGACGGCGACGGGACGGCGACGGGGGCGGCGACGAGGGGCGGCGGCGATGGAGCAGAGGAGAACGAAGCAGAGGGAGATATGAGAAACTGAATTTTTTTGAAGTGCTTTCTTATATAGAACACCCGTTTAATACCGGTTGGAGACACCAACCAGTACTAAAGGTCTGTTTTGGCCAGGCCAAGCGGCGGGAAGTGCCCCCCATTAATAACGGGTGGTGGCGCCAACCCGGACAAAAGAAACCCCCATTAGTACCGGTTGGAGCCACGGCCCGGTACTAAAGGGTGTGCGCTTCCAGGCGAGGGGCGCAGAAGTTTAGTCCCACCTCGCTAGTTGAGGAGCGCCAAGACCAGTTTATAAGCCCCGACACGGGCACTGCATTGAGCTCCTCTCAAAAGCAGGCCTTCTGGGCCTACCTTTCCTACTCTACCTGTGGGCCTACTGGGCTTGTGGGCCTGCATCTTGGCCCAACTATAGGTTGGGTTTCTAGTCGTATGCAGGCCGCTCTGGCCCAGTAGGTGGGCTTTTTTATTTTCTTATTTTTTTAGTTTTCAAATTTGAATAGTTTAAATTTTGAATTATTTGAAATTTGTGTGAATCACTATTTTATGAATAACTTAACCTTGTCTGAGTTCATTTGAAATACTTTTTAATTTCAGGGTCATTTAGCTGAAAAAATCAGTAAATGCATGAAAGAATTTGTTTGCACATAAAATTTCTTCGCGTTTCAAATGCCAACACACATAAATACCCTAACTATTACAGAGATTCCCTCCTGGGTGTGAAACACAGAAGAAAGTGATGATAGTGAAGCCAATCACATACCAGATCTTTGGGTGTGAAACTTTTCTTTGTGTGTGTCCCTTTGCGCCGTAGCCATGGAAAATCTTCATCATTTAACTGGATGCTCAGGTCAATATTCACTCTGAATGGAGCAATTTCATCAAACTTTTCATAATCTTCTGACATGTCTGTCTTGTCATCCACTCCCACGATGTTTCTCTTCCCACAAAGAACTGTGTGGCGCTTTGGCTCATCGTATGATGCATTCGCTTCCTTATCTTTTCTTTTTCTCGGCTTGGTAGACATGTCCTTCACATAGAAAACCTGTGCCACATCATTGGCTCGGATGAATGGTTAAATGCGCATCATAAGATTGTGGAGATCCACTGTTGTCATTCCGTACTGTGGGTCTTCCTTTACCCCGCCTCGTGTCATATTGACCCATTTGCACTGAACAAAGGGACCTTCAAACCACGTCCATAGTCAAGTTCCCATATGTCCTCTATGTAACCATAATAGGTTTCCTTTCCCATCTTGGTTGTTGCATCAAATCGGACACCACTGTTTTGGTTGGTGCTCTTCTTATCTTGGGCAATCGTGTAAAATGTATTACCATTTATCTCATACCCTTTGAAAGTCATTATATTCGAAGATGGTAACCGGGACAGCGAGTACAGGTCATCTTCAATAGAGGCGTCATGCATGGTACGTCTCTGCAACCAGCCGGCGAAACTCCTGGTTTGTTCACGTGTAATCCAGTCATTAGACCGCTCCGGGTGTTTGGAGGGTAGAAAATTCTTGTGTTCGTCCATATACGGAGCCACCAAGGCAGAATTCTCTAGAACTGTGTAGTGTGCTTCAGTGAGAGAATGTCCGTCCATCCATATTAGTTGAGTCCCTCCTAGCGTGCCTTTTCCATCGATCTGCCCTTATGCATGATTCAGGAACACCAATCGGCTTAAGGTCAGGAATAAAGTCAATACAAAACTCAATAACCTCCTCATTGTGATGGCCCTTGGAGATGCTTCCTTCTGGCCTAGCACGGTTATGAACATATTTCTGTAAGACTCCCATGAACCTCTCAAAGGGGAACATATTGTGTAGAAATACAGGACCCAAAACGTTAATCTCGTCGCATAGGTGAACTAGGACGTGCGTCATGATGTTGAAGAAGGATGGTGGGAACACCAACTCAAAACTGACAAGAGATTGCACCAAATCATTCTCTAACCTTTGTATGATTTCTGGATCGATTACCTTCTAAGAGATTGCATTGAGGAATGCACATAGCTTCACAATGGCTAATCGAACGTTATCTGGTAGAAGCCCACTCAATGCAACCGGAAACAGTTGCGTCATAATCACGTGGAAGTCATGAGACTTTAGGTTCTGGAACTTTTTCTCTGCCATGTTTATAATTCCCTTTATATTCGACGAGAAGCTAGACGGTACCTTAATACTGAGAAGGAATTCAAAGAATATTTCCTTCTCTTCTTTGGTAAGAGCATAGCTGGCATGACCCTGATGTATGTCGTCTTTTCCGTGCATACGTTGCCTCAGGTGTATCTTTTTTCTTCCCATACACGCCCAAGAAGCCAAGCAGGGTCACGCAAAGATTCTTCGTCACGTGCATCACGTCGATTGCGGAGCGGACCTCTAGGTCTTTCCAATAGGGACAGTCCCAAAATATAGATTTCTTCTTCCACATGGGTGCGCGTCCGTCAGCGTCATTCGGAACAGGTTGTCCGCCAGGACCCTTTCCAAAGACTACCTTTGAATCCTTGACCATATCATGTACAGCAGCACCAGTACGGTGGCGAGGCTTCGTCTGGTGATCTGCCTCACCTTTGAAATGCTTGCCTTTCTTTCTTATGGGATGCCTGCTCGGAAGAAATCGACGATGTCCCAGGTACACATTCTTCCTACAATTGTCCAAATATATACTGTCGGTATCATCCAAATAGTGCGTGCATGCGCGGTATCCCGTGTTTGTCTGTCCTGAAAGGTTACTGAAAGCAGGCCAATCATTGATGGTCACGTACAGCAACGCCTTTAGGTCAAATTCTTCATGTCTGTGATCATCCCACGCACGTATACCTGTTCCATTCCACAGATGTAAGAGTTCTTAAACTAATGGCCTTAGGTACACATCAATGTCGTCGCCGGGTTTCTTAGGGCCTTGTATGAGCACTGGCATCATAATGAACTTCCGCTTCATGCACAACCAAGGAGGAAGGTTATACATACATAGAGTCACAGGCCACGTGCTATGGTTGCTGCTCTGCTCCCTAAAAGGATTAATGCCATATGCGCTTAGACCAAACCATATGTTCCTTGCGTCACCTGGAAACTCCTTGCTGTACTTTCTCTCGATTTTTCTCCACTGCGACCCGTCAGCGGGTACTCTCAACTTCCCATCTTTCTTATGGTCTTCTCTGTGCCATCGCATCGCCTTGGCATGCTCTTTGTTTAGGAACAAACGTTTCAACCATGGTATTATAGGAGCATACCACATCAGCTTAGCAGGAATCTGCTTCTTCCTGGGGCGCTCGTCCTCGACATCACCAGCGTCATCGCGGCTGATCTTATAGTCAATGCACCGCATATCGAGCAGGCGTTCAAATCCTTGTACCCACCATGGTAGAGGGTGCAGTCATTAGGGCATGCATGTATCTTCTGCACCTCTAACCCTAGAGCGTAGACACCTTCTTTGCTTCCTTTGTACTTTCGGGCAATTCGTTGTCCTTTGGAAGAATCTTCTTTAACATTACCAGCAACTTTCCAAATCCCTTGTCAGATACACCATTCTCTGCCTTCCATTGCAGTAATTCCAGTGTGGTGCCCAGCTTTTTCTTGTCAGCTTCCCAATTCGGGTACAACAATTTCTTGTGATCCTCTAACATGCGCTTTAACTTCTTCTTCTCCTTTTCACTTGTGCAGTTTCTCTTTTCATCGGCAATGGCCCGACCTAGATCATCAGCGGGCTCATCTGATGCCTCTTCTTCAGCTTCTTACCGCATTGCCGGCTCAACTTCTTCCCCCATTGTTGTACCATCGTATTCAGGGAACCCATGGCCAGGATAGTTGTCGTCATCCTCTTCTTTGATACATCTCCAACGTATCTATATTTTTTTATTGTTCCATGCTATTATATTATCTGTTTTGGATGTTTAATGGGCTTTAATATGCTCTTTTATATTATTTTTGGGACTAACCTATTAACCGGAGGCCCAGTGCCATTTTCTGTTTTTTTGCCTATTTTAGAGTTTCACAGAAAAGGAATATCAAACACTATCCAAATGGAATGAAACCTTCGCGTTGATCTTTCTTGGACCGAAAGCAATCCAGAAGACTTGGAGTTGAAGTCTGGAACACCACGAGGAAGCCATGAGGCAGGAGAGCGCGCCCAGGGGGTAGGCGCGCCCCCCACCCTCATGGGCCCCTCGTAGCTCCACCGACGTACTTCTTTCGCCTATATATACTCTTATACCCTAGATCGATTAGAGGGAGCCACGAAACCACTTTTCCACCACCACAAGCTTATGTACCCGTGAGATCCCATCTTGGGGCCTTTTTCGGCAATCTGTCGGAGGGGGAACCAATCACGGAGGGCTTCTACATCAACACCATTGCCTCTCCGATGAAGCGTGAGTAGTTTACCACAGACCTTCGGGTCCATAGTTATTAGCTAGATGGCTTCTTCTCTCTCTTTGATTCTCAATACAAAGTTCTCCTCGATGTTCTTGGAGATCTATTCGATGTAATACTCTTTTGCGGTGTGTTTGCCAAGAACCGATGAATTGTGGATTTATGAACAAGATTATCTATGAATATATTTGGTTCTTCTCTGAATTCTTATATGCATGATTTGATATCTTTGCAAGTCTCTTTGAATTATCGGTTTAGTTTGGCCTACTAGATTGATCTTCCTTGCAATGGGAGAAGTGCTTAGCTTTGGGTTCAATCTTGGGTGTCCTTTCCTAGTGACAGTAGGGGCAGCAAGGCACGTATTGTATTATTGCCATCGAGGATAAAAAGATGGGGTTTATATCATATTTCTTGAGTTTATCCCTCTACATCATGTCATCTTGCTTAATGCATTACTCTGTTCTTATGAACTTAATGCTCTAGATGCATGCTGGATAGCGGTCGATGTGTGGAGTAATAGTAGTAGATGCAGAATCGTTTCGGTCTACTTGACACGGACGTGATGCTTATATTCATGATCATTGCCTTAGATATATTCATAACTATGCGCTTTTCTATCAATTGCTCGACAGTAATTTGTTGACCCACCGTAATACATGCTATCTTGAGAGAAGCCACTAGTGAAATCTATGGCCCCCGGGTCTCTTTCTTATTATATTGCATCTGTTTTATTTACATCGGATCTTGTTTACTATTTTGCAATCTTTACTTTCCAATCTATACAACAAAAATACCAAAAATATTTACTTTACTATCTTTATTAGATCTCATTTTTGCGAGGGACCGTGAAGGGATTGAAAACCCCTTTATCACGTTGGTTGCAAGGTTCTTGATTTTTTGTGCAGGTACTAGGTGACTTGTGCGTTGTCTCCTACTGGATTGATACTGTGGTTCTCAAAAACTGAGGGAAATACTTACGCTACTTTGCTGCATCACCCTTTCCAATTCAAGGGAAAACCAACGCATGCTCAAGAGGTAGCATTCTTCTTCATAGTCTTCCGTCATAACCCCTCTTTCTCCGTGCTTTATCCAAACATTATAGTGGGGCATGAAACCGGACTCAAATAGGTGGACGTGAATGGTTTTTAACTTAGATTAATTCCGACCATTCTTAGAGCCAGCACATGGACAAGGCATAAAACCATCTGCCCGCTTGTTTACCTCAGCCGCAAGTAGAAAAGTATGCACACCATCAACAAACTGGGGAGAGCATCGGTCATCGTACATCCATTGTCGACTCATCTTCATTACACAACACTAAAAGGACCAAACTAATGCAAGTTCATACATAAATTAAATTTCATACAACACTTATTCTCATAAAACAAACATACAAATAACTCTCTAGCTAAAGCATTTAAATGCAGCAACAAATGCGATCAAGATCGCAACTAAGGTAACAATTGATCCAACAGCATAATGATACCAAGCCTCACTATCAATGACATATTTTCTAATCTTTCTAATCTTCAAGCACATTTTGTCCATCTTGATCTTGTAATCATCGACGACATCGGCAACATGCAACTCCAATTCCATCTTCTCCCCCTCAATTCTTTTCAACTTTTCTTTCAAATACTCGTTTTCTCTTTCAACTAAATTTAACCTCTCGACAATAGGGTCGGTTGGAATTTCCGGTTCACATACCTCCTAGATAAAAATATCTATGTCAACTTGATGGGCATAATTTGTCATGAACACGAAATGCAACAAATAGTTATAAAAGAGAATATACCACATTCGAATCATAATCCGGACGAGGGCCGATGGGGACGAATATCAAAACCATGGCACTACGAATAACAAACTACGTATGGGTAAGATAATTATACAAGTAACTATGTATTTAAATCATACAAACATGATTTTTTTATATAAAAAATATAAGAACAAGAGGCTCACCACAAGGTGGTGCCGACGACGGGATGGTGCGGACGATCGACGGTGGTTAGGACGGAGATGGTAAGGCACTAAGTAAACCACACCTACATATGCAAACTAAGAGTTATTTTGAGCTCAAATTGCATATAAATAAAATAAACTACCACATATAATTCCTCCCAAATTACTAAAACCCGCAAATTAATCACTATATAAAGGATTGCAAGAGCTAATCTAGCAATGAGAGATGGAAAGGACAAACTTTCTTACCTTTGTGATCACTTGAATGGATGGGGGCCTTCAAATCTTGACAAAATTTGGGCAAAATGTATGATGAGCTCGAGGAAGAGGGGAAGAACAGAGAGGAGAGGGGAAAGGGGAAAAACATAGCGAGCTCAATCGCGGGTGGATGAAGGGTTTATATAGGATGACCTTTAGTACCGGTTCGTGGCACGAACCGGTAGTAAAGGTGTTGGAGGGGCCCCAGACTGACAACATCATGCCACCACTCTCTTTAGCACTGGTTCATGGCACGAACTGGTGCTAAAGGTTCACAACAAACTGTTACTAATGAGAGCGGCCTGCCTAGCCATTGGAAACGGCACTAATGGTCATATTAGTGCCACCTCAAATACAAACCAGGACTAATGAGCTGAACATTAGGCCCTTTTTCTACTAGTGCTCCCTAGCCAAGTCCCTTACATATGGGACCCACCTATGAAAATAAATTTAAAAAAGAGGTAGATCCCATTGTCATAGAGTGGTTTTATTTAGCTAAGTAGCAGAACTAATTTAATATAACTATAGCTAAGAGGGGGTTAGTGGGGTGTGGGGCCAAAATTCAGTGGCTAATTAGTACGAGCGTTAGGCAAATTAGTAGTTATCCTATAATTATTCTAAGGGTCCCAGACAATGTTTGAACACCGGTGGGGGGACAACACGGCGAGCTCCCGCGGTGGAAGCTGGCGGCACGAGGCATGGAAAGCTAGGGGGTACGGAGAGGAGAGAGGGGAGGGGCAGAAGGAGGTGCAAAACGCCACAATTGCACGGGGGCGTCCTGAATTTGCAGAGGAGGTCGGAGGTGTCGCAATGGCAGGTGGAGGTGATGGCCGAAGCACGCTCACACGGGAAGGGGTGCTTGGGGTCGAGGGCCTCAGCGAGGAGGTACAAGGCATCTTCGGGAGTCCCACACAGAGCTATCTAAGGCGACGTGAAGGCTGGGGACGTGACATCGACGGTGAATAGGCCATGGAGACTAGAAATCCAGGGCGGAGATTGGGAGAATTGATTTTAACCCCGCATGTTCGCTCGCCTTCGATCTTAGACCCCTCTGTTTGTTTGCCTCCTTATGTGCCCTCGAAGTTCTGTCTAGCTGTTGCTCATACCCCCTATTGCATGTTTACCAAAATTGTTAGTACATAAGCATCAAATAGAGAAACAATAGACAGAAGTACCCATGTCAATCTTTTCAGATGGTCAACACTTGGGCACCAACATGGTGTTTATTGGCATTTTATTTCTCAGAAATTCAAACCAAGCCTAAAAATCATGAAACTTGGCACGGAATCATGATATGGCCCCTAAAACCTACGGAAAAATTGAGAATGTTACGTAAAAGTTTTCAGATAGACTGCTCAAAAACCAGATCATATCTGAGGAAAAAACTTGGTTTCACAAAGGAACGAATTACGATTGCATGCAAAGCAACCGCTGCTTCCTTCATTGGCCTTCAATTCTTTTTCCACACTCAACACACCATTACACATTTCATTTCAAAATTTGGCCTTTTTATGTTCATTTCTAGGCATTTAATGGATATACTTCAAATTTGAACTGAGAGTACATGAAATTATGGCCAGAAGGGGGTTCAAAACTCTTATTAGTGGAATTTAGTATATCTTTAGTCCTTATGTAAGGAAAGAGGATGAGTGCTAGACACCAAGTAACCGAGACTCAAACACCGACATGGTGGTTGTTGGCATTTTAAGCCTTGGAAATTCAAAATAAGCCCCAAATTCATGAAACTTTGCATGGTGTTATGATATGGACCCTGGAGGCTGGGGTAAAAATTGATATGGTTTCAAAAAAGTTTCACTTGGATTGCTTACAAACTGGTCCATCTCTCATGAAGAAACTAGGTTTCAAGAAGGAACAGGAGAGATTTTCCTTCAAGAACTAACTGTTGCTTCGTCTGTTGGCCTTCAAAATTTTCCATTCAGCACACACCATTACATGTATCGTGTCAAAATTTGGCATTTTTGGGGTCTATTTGCTATATGTAAAATATTAAATGCATTTCTAGGCATTTAAGCTTTTGAATATTGTAAATCAACTAAACAGTCGTGCAAAATCATATAAAAAATGTATGTGTAGTGTATTACATGTAATGTATTTATGTATTTAAGATGAAAAGATGTATTTGGTATACAAGTATTATATTTGTAAAAGTTATATCAAAGGGCCTTGCTGAGTGTAACACTCGACATTGTTTTGGATGTTGTTGATGCAACACTCGACAAAGGTGACGCTGCATTCTGATTAGTTAGTTCGGCGACCCCACGGGTCGTGATCTCCATCATTGATTTATCTGCCACTAGTATCATGAAACTGGTAAGCGCCTATTGGTATTGTGTGCCTTCCATGCCACTGGTAGGCGACCTTCTAGTGGAGTGGGCCTCACAAGTCATTAGTGACCAACTTAGTTGTGGTCTGGTCGTGTCGAAACCCTAGGATCCCTCAGTGCCTATATAAACCAAGGGGCCAGGCTCGTAGAAAACACATTACAATCTCTTGGTAGACACACAACTGCAAGATGCTGCTAACGTGACACTACGATCGGAGGCCCTTCGACGAAACTGTGTGCGATGCAATAATCGCAAACGGTGGTGTAAATAACCGTCAAAAAAGGGCGAAACATTTGCGATGACGGATGTATCAAACACGATTCAGATTTTAGTTGCATGTGCGATGCAAAGCATACAATTCAGTTCAATTAACTGTTTGCGATGAGGAGGAACAAAAAAAGAGGCAGCCAGATGAAGGTGTGTGCGATACACATGATACGGTTCACTCGGATGAACTGTTTGTGATTAGGCAACACAAAAGAAATGGTCAACCAGAACAAGGTGTGTGTGATATACGGCATGCGGTTCACTCGGATGAACTGTTTGCGTTGAGACAAGAGAACAGAAACAGTTCAATATAACAAGATGTATGTGATACGCGGCGAATAGGTCTGTAATCAGAAATGTGTGCGAAGACCAATATGACAGATGCAAATCTTACCAAAGTTTTTGTATGTGGTTGCACACGGGTCATCAAAAACAACCGTTTGCGTTGAAGGGATGCACAAATCCTACGCTGCGAATTTTCCCTCGACTTAAGGGGGAATGCCATAGCTCTCACTTTGCATACGGGTGTTCTATCTAAAACGTTTGCGATCAAGAGTTGCAGAAATCCTGCTCGGCACATTTTCTCTTGGCTTCCTCGGGAAGCTCTCGGTTTGCATACGGGTGTTCTAACTAAAACGTTTGTGATCAAGAGCTGCACAAATCCTGCTCGGCACATTTTCCCTTGGCTTCCTGGGGAAGTTGTCGGCTTGCATACGGGTTTTCTAACTAAAACGTTTGCGATGAGTGTTTTATATTTAAAAAATGTATTAAACTGCGGCTTGGGCGCCATTAATGGAGAGGGTGCGAGAAAGGCCATTGGAAGTCAAAGGGCTCGCTTCCCGGTGAGCCTGCGCGGTGTACAGCTCGCACGCTTCTCGGTGAGCCTTCGTTGGAGTACAGCTCGCACGCCTCCCATTTAGTCAAGCACCGAAGCACATGTCCGCATGGCACCACCTAGCCATTAAAAGAGTGAGGCATGGCGTCACGTGAATGGTTAACAGAACACACACAATTTAAATTATACAAAACGTTTGAGATGTTACAGTGGTAGCTATTTGTTTCAAAATGCTTTTGTTAGCTGTTATTCGAGTGCGCCTTCTCTCCAAATGGACACAAAAAATACCATAGCATGTCGGGTGCCATTCCCCGATAGAATGCCAAGTTTCATGAATTTCAGACGAGTGTTGGATTTACTAGAATTTAAAAACAAAGTATCTCAATGTTTTGCCGACAATCAATAGTGTCCTGGTGTTTGAAATTCATTCCCATTTCTTGCATGGGACCTAAGAATGCACCCAAGGACACAGATTTGTTTTTTCAACCAATTTATATGCACTGGAGCATGTGCATGTAGTTCAAATTGAATTATGCACATAAAATGCCTAGAAAACCCAGTTAATGTATAAAAATGTCCAAACGAACCCCGAAAAATTCCAAAAGTTAACACAAAACCCCTGTTGTTCTCTGTTGACACTAGAAATTTTTTGAAAGCAATAACAGGCAACGAATATCGTTTCGTCCCCAAAGATGGCACGTTCCCTACCGAAACCATCACGCTTTTTGTGAGAAGCTTGTACCCAAACCTTCCCCAACTGGCATGTTGATGCCGCTCCATGATAGCATGCCAAGTTTCATGAATTTCAGACGAGTTTTGGATATACTAGAATTTAATAACCAGGTATCTCAATGTTTGCGGCCGAGTGACGGTGGCATGGTGTTTGACATTCATTCTCATTTATTGCATGGGACCTAAGCTTGCAACCAAGGACACAGATTTGATTTTTCAACCAATTTATATGCACCGGAGCATGTGCATGTAGTTCAAATTTGTATTATGCACATAAAATGCCTAGAAAACCTAGTTAATGTATAAAAAAGTCCAAATGAACCCCAAAAGATTCCAAAATTTAACACAACACTCCTGTTGTTTTATGTTTACACTAGAAAAAAATTTGAAAGCAATAAGAGGTAACGGCTATCGTTTCGTCCCCAAAGGTGGCACCTTCCCTACCAAAACCGTCACGCTTCTTGTGAGAAGCTTATACCCAAACCTGCCCCAAATGGGACAATTTTTTTACCACGGCATGTTGATGCCGCTCCATGATAGCATGCCAAGTTTCATGAATATCAGGTGAGTTTTGGATTTAGTAGAATTTAAAAACCAGATATCTCAATGTTTGCGGCCCAGTGACGGTGGCAGGGTGTTTGAAATTCATTCCCATTTCTTGCATGGGACTTAACACTAGTAGAAAACAGGGCATTTGTCCCGGTTCGTAAGGGCCTTTAGTCCCGGTTCTTGAACCTGGACTAAAGGGTCGTTACTAATGCCTCCCCCCTTTAGTCCTGGTTCTTACACGAACCGGGACAGATGAAACATCCACGTGACGCTGCTATAGCCCAGTAGGGGGCCTTTGGTCCCAGTTGGTGACATAAACCGGGACCAAAAAGGCTTCCACGCGTCAGCATTTCAGTGGCTTGGGTTTTTGTTTTTTTCTTGTAAGGGGGGGAGGGGTTGGGGTTTTTGGGGGGTTAATTAAGGTGTTTCATATATTGTGTTATCTAGCTTATTAATAGAGAGAGAAGTGTCCTCTCTTATGTCCGTGCTAGGTCGACTCTACGTACTATATACATAGAGAGGCCCTCGACACGCTAGCTAGTAAGAAAATGAAGGAAACCATTAAGTACAGAAGTTCGTCATGCATACCGAGAGAAGTGACCGATCGACCTCTCCTTCTCCGAGAGATTGGTCGAACAACAAGTTTTCGTATTATCTATCTGATGCTACTGGCTACATACATATACAATACGTAAGATCTCTTACAATCCCCTAGCATTTGAAATCAACTTCCACATGGTATTCTCCCGCTTTATTGATGACGTGGTCAAGAAAGAATCCCGCCAATTCCTCTCTAATTGCTTTCATGCGATCTTGTGATAGGAGTTCTTTCCGTATCTGCCACGTCTAATTTGAAGAAGGGGGTTAATACATATATATGAATGAAACTCAGCAGAAATGATGGTGTAATAAAATTAAATTGTGAATGTTATTGCTTATGCACTTCATATTCTCTTTTAGAGTAGCCACGCTTATTTTCCAATGTCGCATTGTAGATGAACTCGCACACGTAGTATCCATAGTAATCATTCCCTTGTTCCTGCCACAAGCACTTTACGAGAAATAGAGGTCAATCAAACTGATAATGAAGCATTATAAATGGCATTGATGAATGTATAGCTATAGAATCAACGGGAGATGCGCGCAACTAGCTAGCCAGTAGTACTTACGTCCGGGTATGTATATCGCAGCTCCTTCGGCAGTCCCGGAGCTTCTGCGGTGAACTGTTTCCAAACCCTGCAAGACAAAGAAAATAATTATTATTACTTGAGATATCAGGAAATGAACAAAAAGTTGCCGATATGGTGCGATAATGATCGATTGAACTTACTTGTTGAGCAATTTAGTCATGTCCGCATAGGTTTCGGGACCTTTTCGTCTCGAGTCTAAGACGGTTACTAGTCCCCGCTCAAGCTTAATCTCCAGAAAAACATAGTGTGTAGATGCGCACGCATGCATAACTCATCAATTACATTACTATAACCTCGCTCGAGTAATAAGGGAAACCGAATATGCACACAACAGTATGGTATCTTTGTTTTGATTTTTGATCAATGGTTGTAGCAAGTTGGCCCGGCCTCTTCGGCGTGCTTTTTAACCTGAATTTCATCTATGATATTTTTGTTAATGAACCCAATATCATACATTTCTTGTTTTCTGCACTCAACGATCTTCAATCTGTATAATATAGTGAGGATAATTAATTATAAATGCATGCAATGAAAGAGCTGAGCTATATATAAAGACTTAATGACAGAAATAGTACTTACAGACAGTAGCAAAAGACCGTTAATTTATCGAGGGCCTTTTGATTGAAGAACTCGAAGAACTCCTCAAATGGAACAGCCAACAGACCAGTTCCAACGAGGTCGTGCTCCTCTTTAATGTTCAGATACAAAGTATTCGTCCCCCAGACTCTCTGCGGGTTTTCATGTACCAATTATGGAATCTTCGCATGATCGTTGTTAGAGAGTTTTTATCTTTGACGAGAGGCTTCCCGTACTCGTATCTGTGTATGTACACCTCCATGAAATTAGGAAGTTGATCATCAGGCAGGTAATCTGCAAGATTGCCATAACCGGCCACCATCCCCGGAGCATTAGCGACGATGTCACCGCTAGACACATTGAGCGGGGGGCACGATTGATTTGCTTGTTCACTGAGCTGGGCAAATTTTTTCGCAGCTGCTTGTTCTTTTGACCTTTGATGTCTGACAGTACTTCCCGACCTCCCGCCTCTGGCTATACTGCTAGACGCCGGAGCAGATGGAGTGGCTGTGGTGTATGTCTTCTTTCGTGCTTGCTTACGAGGCGGAGGAGAAGGACTACGACGCGCCGGAGCAGCCGGGGCGGCGACGGGTCTCTTCCGCCCTTGCTGGCGAGGTGGAGAAGGAGGAGGCTGCTGGCTGCTCAGGCGCGCCAGCGCAGGAGGAGAAGGAGGCGGAGTGCTGCCACGCGCCGGAGAAGGAGGACGACTGCCCTGATCGTCACTCGCCGGAGGAAGAGGCGGTGGAGGAGGCGGAGTGCCCTGACTCGCTGGAGGAGGAGGCGGTGGAGGAGTCGGAGTGCCCTGACTCGCCGGAGGAGGAGACGGAGGCGTCCAGTTCGGAAGGTTGATGAGCTCCTTCCGCCATAGGCATGGACTCTTCAGAGCAGAACCCAGCCTAGTCTCCCCTTCACCGGTAGGGTGGTCAAGCTGGAGGTCCTCAAATCCCTCCGTTATTTCATCCACCATCACCCTAGCATATCCTTCTGGAATCGGCCGGCAGTGATAAGTTGCGCCGAGTTCAGTAGGATAAACAGAGCCAACAGCCGCCTTGACCTTCAAATTCATCCATTGCGTCATAATGTGGCAATTTTGAGACTCCGTGATAGCATCCACGGGATAGCTGGCAGGAGCCGTCAAGACATGCTCCGACTGAAGAAGCTCGGTGGAAGCCATGCCGCTTCTCTGCTGAGATGGCGGGGTAGCTTCGGGGGAAGCTTCGGCAGGTCATTTTCTGCGTTCTGCTTCTCGTTCCTCTAGTCCCATTACCCTTTTGTGCAGCACCTGCAGTTGGCTCTGGTACAGTTTCTTCCTCCTCTCCTGGGTTTTGTAATCCACTGCATCTGGAAAACCAACCTTCCATGGAATGGAGCCTGGCGTGCCTCGTGTTCGTCCAGGGTGCTCAGGATTCCCGAGGGCCATTGTGAGCTCGTCCTTCTTCCTGTCTGGAACAAATGTCCCTTGCTGTGTTGCATCGATATAGTGCCGAAGCTTCGTGACTGGTATTTTCAGTTGCTCGCCCATCCAACAACACTTCCCTGATACAGGGTCCAAGGTTCCGCCAGCCCCGAAGAATCAAGTCCGGCAACGGTCTGGCCAGTTCATTGTCTCTGGTTTGATCCCTTTATCAAGCAGATCATTCTCAGCCTTGGACCACCTAGGTCGGGCTTTGAGGTAGCCACCTGACCCCGTGCGATGGTGAAACTTCTTCTTCGCAGCATTTTTCTTGTTTGTCTCCGACATCTTCTTACTCTTTTCTGATGTCTTGTGGGCCACAAATGCGGGCCAGCGATCTTTGATATTCTCATATCTGCCGATGAATTCTGGTGTCTCTTCTTTGTCGACAAACTTGTCCAGCTCTTTCCTCCACCTCCTGAATAGGCTTGCCATCTTCTTAAGAGCACAAGACCTGATTAATTGCTCTTTAACTGGCTTCTCCGGATCCTCCTCTGTCGGTAGGGTGAAATTTGCCTTCAGCTCGGTCCAAAGATCATCTTTCTGCATATCATTGACATAAGACACCTCAGGGTCTTCCTCCTTAGGCTTATACCATTGTTGGATGCTGATCGGGATCTTGTCCCTAACAAGAACCCCGCATTGAGCAGAAAATGCGTTATTTGACCGGATGGGTTCAATCGGTTTGCCGTCGGGCGTGATTGCTGTGATCTCAATCCTTTCATCCGAGCTCAACTTTTTCTTCGGGCCTCATCTCCTTACCGAAGTTGTGCTCGATCCGGAGGGCTAGAAACAGGAAGAAAGACGAGAGTTAATCAATATGTGTACATATACCAAAACAATGAATGCATCAATTAACTAGTCAGCACGGGCTTAACTAATACATATACCTGGCCGGACTCGGTTCGGTCACCGGAGCAGTCAGCACGGTCTCCTTCTTGTACCTCCATCGGGTCACCTGATCCATCATGAACATAGCCCTCTTCTTGTACCGGCATTAATGGGCCGGAGCCATCATGAAGATAGCCCTCTTCTTCACCCAGTCCCACCTGACCATCGGTGTCGTTGAGAAATGACGCAACGACATCACTTCCTTATGTGATTATGTCCCCTAACATCGCTTATGTTGCTTCGTCTCGGGAGTGCTCCATAGTTTCTGCAAATATTTACAACATGTCAATTATTATTTAAACATGGTACCGATGGATATATATTAGTGGCAAACATAGAACTAGCTAGCTAATCACAATAAGGAATCATGTTAGTGGCCTCGACATCACTTCCTTATACCATTGTTTTTTGCATTGTTTATTTTCTTTCGTTTTTTGCTTTATTTTTTAATTCTTTTTGCTTTTAGTTTTAGAAAAATTATAAACTTTCTGTTAGTGCCATTAGTTTTCAAATTTGAAAACACTTTTTTTGTTTTTTTCTTTGTTGCTTTATTTATTTTATTTTGTTTCTACTTACAACAAAATACTTATTGTTGCTATTTTTATTTTGTTTATAGTTTTTTGTTTTCTTTTCTGCATTATTTATTTTCTTTTGTTTTTTGCTTTATTTTTTAATTCTTTTTGCTTTTAGGTCAGCAAAATTATAAACTTTCTGTTAGTGCCATTAGTTTTAGAAAAATTATAAACTTTCTGTTAGTGCCATTAGTTTTCAAATTTGAATTCTTTGAAATTTGTGTGAATCACAAGTTTGTGATTAACTTTACTAAAAGAAAAAATGAACATTGATGCACCTATAGAGAAAATTCAACCTAAATTCATAATAAAGCATTTCAAATGAACTCTGAAAAAGTTGAAAGTTGGCATGGTATCATAATTTCACCCACATAGCATGTGCATGTACAAAACGGACAATGGTATCATACTCGTTTGTTACAAAGTTGGCATGGTATCATCATCATAGTTGCGGGAGAAAGTCTTCACTTTTTCTTCGCTTGTGTCATTTGCTTATTGCGCCGTAGCCATAGATAATCTTCATCGTTTATCAGGATGCTGGGGTCAGCCTTGACTTTGAAGGGAGGAATTTCATGAAACTTTTCATAATCTTCAGACATGTCTATCTTGCCCTCCACTCCCCCATGTCCCTTTTTCCTGAAAGAACTATGTGGCGCTTTGGCTCATCGTATGATGTATTCGCTTCCTTGTCTTTTCTTTTTCTCGGTCTGGTAGACATGTCCTTCACATAAATAACCTGTGCCACATCATTGGCTAGGACGAATGGTTCGTCAGTGTACCCAAGATTTTTCGGATCCACTATTGTCATTCCGTACTATGGGTCTACCTGTACCCCGCCTCCTAACAGATTGACCCAGTTGCATTTAAACAAAGGGACCTTAAAATCTACTCCGTAGTCAAGTTCCCATATGTCCACTATGTAACCATAATATGTGTCCTTTCCCCTCTCGGTGGCTGCATCAAGGCGGACACCGCTGTTTTGGTTGGTCTCTTTTGATCTTGGTCGATCGTGTAAAATGTATTCCCATTTATCTCGTATCCTTTCCAAATCATTACAGTCGAAGATGGTCCCCTGGACAACAAGTACAGCTCATCGCAAATAGTGCTGTCACCTCTGAGACGTGTTTCCAACTAACTGCTGAAAGTCCTGATGTGTTCACATGTAATCCAGTTGTCGCACTGCTCCGGGTGTTTGGAGCGCAGACTGTTCTTGTGTTCATCGACATACGGGGTCACCAAGGTAGAGTTCTTTAGAACTATGTAGTGTGCTTGAGACCAAGAATATCCGTCCCTGCATATTATTGAGTCCTTTCCAAGCGTGCCTTTTCCAGTTAGTCTCCCCTCATACCGCGATTTAGGGAGACCTGTCTTCTTAAGGACAGGAATGAAGTCAACACAAAACCCGATGACATCCTCTGTTTGATGGCCCATGGAGATGCTTCCTTCTGGCCTAGCACGGTTACGGACATATTTCTTTAGGACTCCCATGAACCTCTCAAAGAGGAACATATTGTGTAGAAATACGGGCCCCAGAATGACAATCTCGTCGACTAGATGAACTAGGACGTGCGTCATGATATTGAAGAAGGATGGTGGGAATACGAGCTCGAAACTGACAAGACATTGCGCCACATCACTCCTTAGCGTTGGTACGATTTCTGGATCGATCACCTTCTGAGATATTGCATTGACGAATGCACATAGCTCACAATGGCTAATCGGACGTTTTCCAAAGAGAAGACCCTCAATGCAACCGGAAGCGATTGCGTCATAATCACGTGGCAGTCATGAGACTTTAGGTTCTGGAACTTTTTCTCCGGCATATTTATTATTCCCTTTATATTCGACGCAGAAGCCACCGGGACCTTCATACCGAAAGGGCATTCAAAGAAGGTTTCTTTCTCTTCTTTCGTAAGAGCGTAGCTGGCGGGACCTTCATCTTTGCCCGGAGGCATGCCGTCTTTTTCGTGCAAGCGCTACAGGTCCTCCCGTGCCTCAGGTGTATCTTTTGTCTTCCCATACACGACCAAGAAGCCTAGCAGGTTCACGCAAAGGTTCTTCGTCACGTGCATCACGTTGATCGAAGAGCGGACCTCTAGGTCTTTCCAGTAGGGTAGGTCCCTAAATATAGATTTCTTCTTCCACATGGATGCGTGTTTCTCAGCGTCATTCGGAACAGCTAGTCCGCCGGGACCCTTTCCAAAGATTACGTGTAAATCATTGACCATAGCCAGTACGTGATCACCGGTACGCATGGCGGGATTCTTCCGGTGATCTGCCTCGCCTTTGAAATGCTTGCCTTTCTTCCGACATTGGTGGTTGGTCATAAGAAATCGATGATGGCCCAGGTACACATTCTTCCTGCAGCTTCTCAGGTATATACTATCGGTGTCAAGTAAACAGTGCGTGCAAGCGTGGTATCCCTTGTTTGTCTGTCCTGAAAGGTTACCGAGAGCGGGTCAATCGTTGATGGTCACGAACAGCAATGCCTTTAGGTCAAATTCCTCCCGTTTGTGCTCATCCCACGTACGTACACCGTTTCTAGTCCACAGCTATAAAAGTTCTTCAACTAATGGCCTTAGGTACACATCAATGTCGTTGCCGGGTTGCTTAGGGCCTTGGATGAGAACTGGCATCATAATGAACTTCCGCTTCATGCACATCCAAGGCGGAAGGTTATACATATATAGAGTCACGGGCCAGGTGCTGTGATTGCTGCTCTGCTCCCCGAAAGGATTAATGCCATCCGCGCTTAAAGCAAACCATACATTCCTTGGGTCACTTGCAAACTCATCACGGTACTTTCTCTCGATTTTTCTCCACTGCGACCCGTCAGCGGGTGCTCTCAACTTCCCGTCTTTCTTACGGTCCTCACTGTGCCATCGTATCAACATGGCATGCTCTCCGTTTCTGAACAGACATTTCAACCGTGGTATTATAGGAGCATACCACATCACCTTCGCAGGAACCCTCTTCTGGGGGCTCGCCTTCAACATCACCAGGTCATCTCGTACGATCTTATACCGTAATGCACCGCATACCGGGCATGCGTTCAAATCCTTGGACGCACCGCTAGAGAGGATGCAGTCATTAGGGCATGCATGTATCTTCTGCACCTCCAATCCTAGAGGGCATACGACCTTCTTTGCTGCGTATGTACTGTCAGGCAATTCGTTATCCTTTGGAAGCTTCTTCTTCAATATTTTCAGTAGCTTCTCAAATCCTTTGTCAGGCACAACATTCTCTGCTTTCCACTACAACAATTCCAGTACGGTACCGAGCTTTGTGTTGCCATCTTCGCAATTGGGGTACAACCCTTTTTTGTGATCCTCTAATATGCGATCAAACTTCAGCTTCTCCTTTTGACTTTCGCATTGCATCCTTGCATCGACAATGACCCGGCGGAGATCATCATCATCGGGCACATCGTCTGGTTCCTCTTGATCTTCAGCAGCTTTGCCCGTTGCAGCATCATCGTGCACATCGTCTGGTTCCTCTTGATGTTCAGTAGCATCATCATATTCAGGGGGCACATAGTTTTCATCGTACTATTCTTCTTCGCCGTCTTCCATCATAACCCCTATTTCTCCGTGCCTCGTCCAAACATTATAGTGTGGCATGAAACCCTTGTAAAGCAGGTGGGTGTGAAGGATTTTCCGGTCAGAGTAAGACTTTGTATTCCCACATATAGGGCATGGACAACACATAAAACCATTCTGCTTGTTTGCCTCAGCCGCTTCGAGAAAATCATGCACGCCCTTAATGTACTCGGAGGTGTGTCTGTCACCGTACATCCATTGCCGGTTCATCTGCATGCATTATATATAATTAAGTGTGTCAAAAACTATTACAGAACATCATGAATAGATAATTAAGTGACCAAATTAATAGAAGTTCATCATCACATTAAAACCAAAGTACATACTTAGTAAAAGTAAGAAAATAATACAAGTATCTATCTAAACATACAAGTAAGAATATTTTTCCTTTCAGAAAGAAGATAAGAACAAGAGGCTCACCACGGTGGTGCCGGCGATGAGGAAAATATTTAACACAACACTCCTGTGCATAGGAGGTGAGCTAGAGCACCACAAAGCTCTCCAACGGCCGGGCAGAAAAATAGAGCAGTGAAGTGCTCTGCTCGCGGGCGAGGGGTATATATAGGCAATTCATTGGTCCAGGTTCGTGGCATGAACCGGGACTAAAGGGCAGCCTTTGGTCCCGGTTCAAGCCACCTACCGGGACCAATGGTGGTGGGCCAGGAGCGAGGCCCATTGGTCCCGGTTCGTCCCACCAACCGGGACCAAAAGGTCCAGACGAACCGGGACCAATGACCCATGTGGGCCGGCCGGCCCCCGGGGCTCACGAACCGGGTCCAACGCCCCCATGGGTCCCGGTTCTGGATTGAACCGGGACTAATGGGCTGACCCGGCCTGGGCCATTGCCCCCTTTTCTACTAGTGTAAGCATGCAATCAAGGACACAAATTTGATTTTTCAACCAATTCATATGCACTTGAGCATGTGCATGTAGTTCAAATTTGAATTATGCACATAAAATGCCTAGAAAACCCAGTTAATGTATCAAATGTCCAAACAAACCCGAAATATTCCAAAATTTAACACAACACTCCTGTTGTTCTATGTTGACACTAGAAATTTTTTGAAAGAAATAAGAGGCAACAGATATCGTTTCGTCCCCAATGGAGGCACGTTCCCTACCGAAACCATCACGCTTGTTGTTAGAAGATTGTACCCAAACCTGCCCCAACTGGGAAATTTTTTTTACCACGGCATGTTGATGGCGCTCCATGATAGCATGCCAAGTTTCATGTATTTCAGACGAGTTTTGGATTTACTAGAATTTAAAAACCATGTATCTCAATGTTTGCGGCCGAGTGATGGTGGCAGGGTGTTTGACATTCATTCTCATATCTTGCATGGGACCTAAGCATACAACCATGGATACAGATTTGATATTTCAACCAATTTATATGCACCGGAGCATGTGCGTGTAGTTCAAATTTGAATTATGCACCTGGAATGCCTACAAAACCAAGCTAATGTATAGAAACATCCAAACGAACCCTGAATAATTCCAATTTTATTTACGACACACCTATAGTTGCATGTTCACTACAGATAAAAGTTCTAGCAATTCAAACACCATCCTTTGAAGTTGTGACCCCATTATGTAATTCAAATCAATACAAAAAATCAAGTAGATTGCACACAGTTTATTATCACCAACCGTGTGAGATGCAGCACAAAATATCTTGGAGCACCGTCGGAGTATAGTATGCATACGGCTTATGCGAGAAGGTGCGACGGCTATAGTCCACAGCCGGCATGTCAATCACACTAGCTCGCTCCCCAAATAATATTTCATTTTTCAATCATCGCCGGTGAAACATGGGGACGTGAACCCGCATCATGAGGGAAACTTCGGCGGCCCACTCCAGCGAGAGCGCGACCGCATCCGTCAGGCGCGTGCTAACAAGCTTCGTGAGGTCGATGCAATCTGCGTCCGGGCAGCTAAGGCAGCCCAAACGGCCGTTGTTGCTTCTCAGGCAGCGGCAACAACATCTGCCTTGGGGATAGCAACTGGCGAGAGCGGCACAGCAGCTGTCCGTTCCGCAGTGGTGGCCTTAGCTCTGATGGAGGCCACCCACGACCTTGTCGAGGCCGCTCAGGCTCAGCTCGTGGCGGTCACCGCACAAATCGAATGAAGCTTCTCCGACAATGGTCGGCAACCCATGGCAGAAGAGTTGGCAATCGCCGAGAGCGTTCGAGCAGCCGTCCGTTCTTGCGCGGCATACCTTACCACGATGGAGCCCGCCAAAGCCCAGATCACGGCCGCCCACGCCCAGCTCGTGGCGGCCTATTCCAAAGAGCAGGCGGACGCGGATGGCGAGATGCTTGTTGAGTATGGTGTGATGGATTCCATGGAGCCCCTTCCCCAGGAGACCGTCGGGCGCGAACTGGATATGGAGGCGGCAGCGGAGATCGACGAGCACCAGCTGCAGTAGTACTCTTTGTTTTGTTTAATTAAGAGCGCTGGTCTTTCATTTGTTAGAGTAATGTTTAGGTCAGTTAACTCTGTTTAATTGCTGAACTTGCTCGATTAAGAAGTGTGGGTGTGTTGTAGTCTCCTTTGTGTACCCAAATTATGCAATGACGTGGATGACCACTGTAACCTGGGAAATTCGAACCAAAATTTTTGACGTTCAAACTCATCACACATGGGTAAAGATGTCTGAATCGTTTGTGATGTTCACATATCGTACACAGTTCTGAATAAGGGGCCGTGTCTGATGACACTTTGCGCGCCAGTTTTCTCGCTGAAGCGATTCCAATTTTTGGCTTTCGTGCAAATATCTACCTCCCCTCCCCTCGCCCTTACCAAAAGCCACATTTCCCCTATTTCCGCCTTCCTTTTCAAGTTGAAACCTTCACTCCTTTCTTGCAGCGCCTCCTCCTCGCCGGCGACCCTCCTTCACGCTGCTCGGCCTCGTCTATCCAGGCAGGTAATCCACACCCGATCTCCATCCTCCTCCTCCTTCCACATCCCACATGCCTCGACCGCCGGCGCGACACCTTCCACCCAAATCATCGACCCCTCCACCAAATAAGTGCTGCCCTAATCCATGGTGCACGTAGTATAGCCAGGATCTCAAGGAGCATTTGGCAGCGGAGAAGCAAATCGCGGACGCACGCGTGGCTGAGGTCGCAATAGCGGCCATTCATGCAGACCCCCAGATTTTGGAGGCGCACCTCGCCGTTGAGGCCACCGTCGACGCCCCGCGCGCCGACGATGCGACACGGTTGGCTGCTTTATAGTTCGTGGAGTTTTCTCGAGCTCACCCTTTTAATTGTTTGGTTAATTAGTTGTTATGTTCAGTTAGCTGTTTGGTTCAATTCTGCAAATGTGATGTTCAATTCTTTAGGGTGCGATTTTGTATTGTCTTCCATGTGAGAAATAAATTGGATTTTTCTTTACAAAATACATGAGAAACAAGTACAACTGCTATATTTCCAAGTTGTCAAGCATGCTTGGTTTGGTTAACTGTCCGATCTTCTAGTATGTCATACATTGTGCAATATGGTGCTCAGTTAATGTTTTGTTCATTTGTTGTGGTGTTTAGTTAACTGTTTGGTTCAATTCTGCAATGTGATGTTCAATTGTTGTGGGTGCATTCTGTTATAGTATACCATGTGATAAACAAATCAAATTTGGCTATACTAAATACATGAGAAACAAATACGATTGCTATATTTCCAAGTTCTAAGCATGCTTCGTTTTGTTAACTATCTGATCTTCTATGAGTAGTATGTTATATTATGCAATGTGGTGCTCAGTTAACGTTTGGTTCATTTGTTGTGGTGTTTAGTTAACTATTTGGTCCAATTCTGCAATGCGATGTTCAATTGTTGTGGGTGCATTCTGTTATTGTATACCATGTGAGGAATAAATTGAATTTGGTTGTACTAAACAGATGAGAAACAAATACAATTGCTATATTTCCAAGTTGTTAAACATGCTTGGTTTGGCTAACTGTCTGATCTTCTATTAGGAGTGTGTTATATTGTGCAATGTGGTGCTCAGTTAATGTTCCGTTCATTTGTTGTGGTGTTTAGTTAACTGCTTGATTCAATTCTGCAATGCGATGTCCAATTGTCATGGGTAGAATTTTGTATTTTTGTGCATGTGAGGAATAAATCGAATTTGGTTGCACTTAATACATGAAAAACATTTAAAAGAATTATATTTCTTTGTTATTGATCATGCTTGGTTTGGATAAATGGGTTTTCCATGTGGCTTGAATTAATCTGATGAATCTGCAATGTGCTTATTTTTCATCAACATATTTTACTGATAGCATGTGAACCCTCACTTAACCTGATGACTAACTGCCTCATATGTGCTGCAGGGAAACAACGAGAAGCACTGAGGTTTACAATCGAGGTTTGCACATGCATGATCCTTTGTCTAATAGCACATTATTGTGCAGTTGCAGGAACCATTCTAATATTTAGGTTTTTAACAACTTGGTCTTGCACATGTAGGTCCTGCTGTCAGAGGTTTTGACCCACTATTCGACCCTTTCTGCATATGGGGAAATGAGTTGTCCATGAATATTAGTCAAGTCAAAAAACTCAGAAAGATGGTTAGGATAAAGAAATTAGCGACAAAAAACCATAAGATCTTTCTTTGCACAATGAAGAAGACATCAGTTCACTACAGGATGGTACTAACTATTATACCTTGCCTTTTTTTATTTCTTTGCCACATTCCCAATATAGAGAAGATATTTATGAACATCCTTGTTTTCAGGCATTTCCAAAGCAGTTCACTGATGATTACCTCTCAAACCACCTAGGCGGGGAAGTTATTCATACAACACCCATGGTTCAATATTGAAGTGTTCCTGAAAAGACGAAGGATGGACGGTCAATCATCCATAGGCACTGGCCTAAAGTTGCAAAGACCTTCAATATCAATGAAGGCTCAATATTCGCCTTCTGCTTCAGCAGTTTTCTAGATGAGATACATTTGTCTATCTAACGTCTATGATGCTAATTTTGAAAGGTTATAGATATTGCATGTGAAACTTGGTGCTGGTGCAGTTGTGTAATGGGTTGCTGAGTGCTGAAGCTATATGATGTTGTACTCTGATGTATTTCAATTATGAAAATGAAATATATTGTGTGCTTTATTAATATGAAATGTCAGTTAGATTAATAAATGGATTATTAATAATAGGATAATTAGCCTGCTAATTGGGTTTTTCTATTGCAAACGGTTATTGAGAAAACAGCGTGGGCGATGACCTCGGGCAATGCAAACAGTTTCTGGGAATAAACCGTCTTAGATTAATGAACAATCACACACGACATACTCTTGAAAACTGTTTGCGTTAGGCCACCTGGCGCAAACGTTTACCACATAAAAATTGTGTGTGATGGACATCCTTTGCCACACAGTTTCTTCTATGCACCGTGTGTGATGCATACAATAACGCAAACGATAAAATTGTTAATACCATGTGCAATGGAAACGCTGTCACAAACGATTTAACGGGGAAAATTGTGTGTGATGTACCTGCGAACAACAACATTTTCCTTGGATCGACTGTGTGGGATATATATACGAATGGAAACGTTTAGTGGGGACTGATTGTGTGGAATGTACTTACGCCCGGAAATGATTTCGCCTGTATAATTGTATTTTTTAGCACTACTGTACGTATAACCGTATTTGGTCACTCGCCGGTCACACACGACCTTATTTTGCCGAGCGTGTGTGCGAGGAGGGCATATCCCTGACGGTTTCCGGGTCGTGTGGGAAGGACCCCCCCTATCATCCACACTCACTAGGCGACGGTTCCAAATGCCGTCGCGGAAAGGGGTTAAAAACCGTTTTTATAGCACCTCGCTGTACTAGTGACATGTACTACACCCCGATGCAATTAACACAAGTAGGACATTGGGTATTATCTCCTAGAGAGCCTAAACCTGGGTAAACTCACGTGTCCTTGTTACCATTTCTCCTAGATGCCTAGCATAGGATCCCTACCTTGAGACCTGCCGGATTTAGCTCAGTCAACCAGCGGAGAATGGGCATGACAGTGGCAATTGGGGGTGGTCGCGGATATCTGGAGCAGCGGGAATGGTGGTTGGATCAAGATTGGTCGGCGAACTCACGTGGGGACGAGATCCAATAGATATCGGCATTCGACGGTGGGAGGGGTTCGAGCCGCAGTTATCGGGGGGGGGGGGGTACTTGGCTTTCACGCGACTGTGTTTTTGCTGCAGCAGTTAGCGGAGCTGCAAATATGCATTAGTTGGGCCCAAAATGTAGGCTTGCCCCTAAAAAATAGCATCACCATTTACATATACAACTACCATTGGAGCATGTTTCGCTATTGGAAAAAGGCTTATATGTGGCCTAAAATTAGTGGCGGGAGGGGCCAGACAACCGCCACTGCTAATTTGCCAAAATAGTTGTGGCGGGTACTAAAACACGCCCGCCACATGCTTGAGCAGTAGCGGGCGCTCACTAGCACCCGCCACACCTACACTCTTCTGAATTTCATTGCGGGGGAAAAAGAGAAGTGACGGGCACCTGCGAAGTGCCCGCTACTGATGCCTTGACAAGAAGTGGCGGGCGATGAGCAGAGCCCACCACAGCTATATTTCGGTGACTTGCGCCCAACTTTTTTTTGAATTTGCATGAGTTTGTAGTGGCGGGTTGAGTTTCTTGCCTGCAGCAGCTATATTTCGGCCACCTCCCGCTGCCTCCCAAATATAACTATGGCGGGTGGAAACTATCGCCCATCACTGCTATTTTCCACCTTACCCATCCACCCCACAGCCAGTCACACCAGCGCATCCACAAATACCTTATCTAGGCACAACCCTATCCTTCTGCCTCGCGCTTGCTTCGCCGCTGTCGATGCCATCATGGTGTCCTTTGTCGTGGTCGCTGTCTGAAACCTCGAACGGCGTCACTGACATACTCTTCTCACTCGCCCGGATCGTCCGTCTCCGCCTCGAATTTCCTCACCCTCGTCGTCCACTACCACCTCCGATGTCCTCGCAGTCATTGTCGCATATGCCTTCCATCGCCTCCAGCGTCGTCAGCGTCCCCGTCGACCTCGCTGTTTGCCGCCGCCATTGTCTTCGCCCTCCCCGTCGTCTCTATCCGCCCCAGTAACCACACCTCGGTCTCTTTTAGTGGAGATTGTGCAGGAAATATGCCCTATAGGCAATAATAAAGTTGTTATTTATATTTCCTTATATCATGATATATGTTTATTATTCATGCTAGAATTGTATTAACCGGAAACTTAGTACATGTGTGAATACGTAGACAAACAAAGTATCACTAGTATGCCTCTACTTGACTAGCTCGTTGAATCAAAAATGGTTAAGTTTCCTAGCCATAGACGTGAATTGTCTTTGATTAACGGGATCACATCATTAGAGAATGATGTGATTGACTTGACCCCTTTTGTTAGCTTAGCATTTGATCGTTTAGTATATTGCTATTGCTTTCTTCATGACTTATACATTTTCCTATGACTATGAGATTATGCAACTCAGGAATACCGGAGGAACACTTTGTGTGCTACCAAACGTCACAACGTGACTGGGTGATTATAAAGGTGCTCTACAGGTGTCTCCGATGGTACTTGTTGAGTTGGCATAGATTGAGATTAGGATTTGTCACTCCGATTGTCAGAGAGGTATATCTGGGGCCCCTCTCGGTAATGCACATCACTATAAGCCTTGCAAGAAATGTAACTAATGAGTTAGTTGCGGGATGATGCATTACGGAACAAGTAAAGAGACTTGCTAGTAACGAGATTGAACTAGGTATTGAGATACCGACGATCGAATCTCGGGCAAGTAACATACCGATGACAAAGGGAACAACGTATGTTTTTATGCGGTTTGACCGATAAAGATCTTCGTAGAATATGTAGGAACAAATATGAGCATCCAGGTTCCGCTATTGGTTATTTACCGGAAATGTGTCACAGTCATGTCTACATAGTTCTCGAACCCGTAGGGTCCGCACGCTTAACGTTCGGTGACGATCGGTATTACGAGTTTATGTATTTTGATGTACCGAAGGTAGTTCGGAGTCCCGGATATGATCACGGACATGACGAGGAGTCTCGAAATGGTTGAGACATAAATTGAAAGCCTATATTTGGACATCGGAATGGTTGCGGGTGAAATCGGGATTTTACCGGAGTACCGAGAGGTTACCGGAACCCCCCGGTAAGTATATGGGCCTTAATGGGCCATAGTCGAGAGAGAGAGGAGACCAGGGCAAGCCGCGTGCCCCCTCTCCCTCTGGTCCGAATTGGACTGGGAGGGGGGCGGCGCCCCCCTTTCCTTCCTCCCTCTCTCCCCCTTCCTTCTCTCCTAGTCCAACTAGGGAAGGGGGGAATCCTACTCCCGGTGGGAGTAGGACTCCTCCAGGGCGTGCCATAGGAGGGCCGGCCCTCCGCCCTCCTCCACTCCTTTATATACGGGGAAGGGGGCACCCCATAGACACACAAGTTGATTAGTTGATCTTTTAGCCGTGTGCGGTGCCCCCCTCCACCATTATCCACCTCGGTCATATCGTAGCGGTGCTTAGGCGAAGCTCTGCGTAGATAGCATCATCATCACCTTCATCACGCCATCGTGTTGATGAAACTCTCCCTCGAAGCTCTGCTGGATCGTGAGTTTGTGGGACGTCATCAAGATGAACGTGTGCTGAATTCGGAGGTGCCATGTGTTCGGTACTTGGATCGGTCGGATCGGGAAGACGTGCGAGTACATCAACCGCATTGTCATAACGCTTCCGCTTACGGTACGAGGGTACGTGGACGACACTCTCCCGTCTCGTTGCTATGCATCACCATGATCGTACGTGTGCGTAGGAATTTTTTTGAAATTACTACGTTCCTCAACAGTGGCATCCGAGCTAGGTTTATGCGTAGATGTTATATGCACAAGTAGAACACAAGTGAGTTGTGGGCGATACAAGTCATACTGCTTACCAGCATGTCATACTTTGATTCAACGGTATTGTTGGATGAAGCGGCCCGGACAGACATTACGCGTACGCTAACGCGGGACTGGTTCTATCGACATGCTTAGCACACGGGTGGCTGGCGGGTGTCAGTTTCTCCAACTTTAGTTGAATCGAGTGTGGCTACGCCCGGTCCTTGTGAAGGTTAAAACAACACATACTTGACGAAATATCGTTGTGGTTTTGATGCGTAGGTAAGAACGGTTCTTGCTCGGCCCGTAGAGGCCACGTAAAACTTGCAACAACAAAGTAGAGGACGTCTAACTTGTTTTTGCAGGGCATGTTGTGATGTGATATGGTCAAGACATGATGCTAAATTTTATTGTATGAGATGATCATGTTTTGTAACAGAGTTATGGGAAACTGGCAGGAGCCATATGGTTGTCGCTTTATTGTGTGAAATTCAATCGCCATGTAATTGCTTTACTTTATCACTAAGCGGTAGCGATAGTCGTAGATGCAATAGTTGGCGAGACGACAATGATGCTACGATGGAGATCAAGGTGTCGCGCCGGTGACAATGGTGATCATGACGGTGCTTTGGAGATGGAGATCAAAGGCACAAGATGATGATAAGCCATGTCATATCACTTATATTGATTGCATGTGATGTTTATCTTTTATGCATCTTATTTTTCTTAGATCGACGGTAGCATTATAAGATGATCTCTCACTAAATTTCAAGGTATAAGTGTTCTCCCTGAGTATGCACCGTTGTGAAAGTTAAATCGTGCCGAGACACCACGTGATGATCGGGTGTGATAAGCTCTACGTTCACATACAACGGGTGCAAGCCAGTTTGCACACGCAGAATACTCGGGTTAAACTTGACGAGCCTAGCATATGCAGATATGGCCTCGGAACACTGAGACGAAAAGGTCGAGCATGATTCATATAGTAGATATGATATACATAGTGATGTTCACCATTGAAAACTACTCCATCTCACGTGATGATCGGACATGGTTTAGTTGATTTGGATCACGTGATCACTTAGATGATTAAAGGGATGTCTATCTAAGTGGGAGTTCTTAAGTAATATGATTAATTCAACTTTAATTTATCATGAACTTAGTACCTAATAGTATTTTGCATGTCTATGTTGTTGTAGATAGATAGCCCGTGCTATTGTTCCGTTTGTCGATGGGAAACGACACCTATGTGATCACTAGAATCCCTTCTACGGTTGCGGGGCGCGGGGATCGTGAGAAGAGCAGGACTAGCGGACGACACAAAGGGATTTACCGAGGTTCGGGCCGCAAAGATGCATAAAACCCTACGATCCTGCTTTGGTGGATGTATTTAGTGTTCTTGAGCTCTTTAACTAGCTCTAGGTGCTGCGAGGTTTGAAAGAGCCGAGTCCTTCTCCCATGTGCCATGGGTCTCCTTTTATAGGCGAAAGGGGCTGCCACAGTGGCACATAGGAGGTGGAAAGTGCTACAGTGTCACGAGCTTATCGCTAGTATTACAGGACAAAGCGCATTTAGTGGGAGGCTTAGGTGTCCCTTAGCTTTATCAGGGACGGGGGCGAGGCCCGTCCCGTCCGTCGCCGGTCCCCCAAGCTTCGACACGCGCCCTGGCCAGCGATGCATGCGGTGCCATGTAGGCAGGCAGGCAGCTAAGGTGGCGCGGTGGTGGAGCCTCCACGAAGGGCTGCATGTTGCCACGCATGTGCCTGCCCAGCTGGTTGGGTCGGCAGCTGCATGTGAACAGCAGCAGAGACTTGGCTGTTGCGGGCCTGACGGTGGGCCTGCTGGTGCGCTTGGCGAGGGCCTTGCCGGGTGGCCCGGCAAGGGTCTTGCCGGGTGGCTCGGTAAGGGTCTTGTCATGGCGCGCAGGCGTCCCCGGCAAGGATCTTGTCGGGGGTCTGGTGGGTTTCTTCGGTGAGGATGGCTGCCTTCCTATCCTCATTTGATCTTGACTATATCTTTACAAAGATATGCATGCCACCATAGAGGTGCCTTCCCGAGTCCTGGCCCCATGTTGATGATGGTGTTGGCGGCCGTGGGCTCAAGGGTGGCTCACTCTATTGGCGTGGGGCGAGCTGCCCCGGCAAGGATCTTGCCGGGGCCGCTGAGGTTGCCCCGACAAGGGTCTTGCCGGGGGAACCTGCTTCGTCCCTCCGCTCTTTGTGGTCTTGGCCTTGGCGTTGCTCTGATTATCTTGGGCTTCGGTCTTACCTTGGCTCAGCTCCCCTGCTCTGCTTGGTGTGGTCATGGGTGCGGCTCTGACTGCCCGTGCACAGGCAAAGGGGTACAAAAACGTGCCCTTCTTTTTGTACACCGACAGGAGCCCCCGGGCCTGGGCCACACATAAGCGCGACACGTTGTTGGGCCAGGCCCAAAAACGGTGTGCGAGCAGGTGGGGCGGTTTTTACCGCGGTAAGATTCTTCGCGCGCCCCGCCTCCCATGACCCGCGCGTGTGGCGCGGCGTGGAGGGGCGTGCGTGACGTGGGCGGCATGCGAGGGGCGGTTTTCGCACGCATGCGTCACATCGCAGTAAAGAGGCGGCTCACGCCTTCCCCGTAAAAAGAGGGAGGTGTGGAGGCACGTCTCATTTACTGAACGGGGCCCGGGGTGGTCTTCAAGGCGCCCACTCGCCACGATCACGGGGTAGGGAGAGGTCGCTTCGCCTATCCCCTCGGTTCTGTGAGTCCGCCACGCGTCCCCCATCCACTTGGGGTAGCAAGCGGCGGGGGCGGGAAACCGGGCCGTCGCTGGTTGGGGCAGCGGGACGGTCCCGATTCCGCGTGTCTCTGGTCGCTGGATTGGCCGAACGGGGCGGCCGAGCCCCGACCCCACTCCTTTATAAGGGGGGGGAGGGGGGATGGCGTCCCACACTCTTCTGTCATCTATCTCCTCTTGCTTCTGCTTCTTCCTTCCACTCGTCATGGAGAATGGAAATCTTGGTCCTTCGACGGTGGCGGCGAGGGTCACCGCTCGACAACGCGACCCTCCTCCTCCTGAGCCCGCGGTGGTGGAGCCGCTCGCGAAGGGAAGGGGGAGGGGCGAGGCTGTGGGCGAGGCCGGGGCAGAGGTTGCAGTGCTTGAGGAAGAGGAGGACGGGCGGCGCGCCGGCTTCGCCCCCGCCAATGATGCCTTTCCCGATGGAAGGCCATGTCGGAGACCAGCCCCGCGAGTTCTTCATCAGGATGCACCGGCCTCCGCATCACCGTCTTCGTCTTCTTGCCCCGTTTGCTCGGGAGATGGAACGGGGGCACGCGGGTCGACGTTGACTTCGCGGCTCCATGAGTCATGTATCTCCGTCGTGGGTGGAAGACGTTCGCTTGCATCCACAGCCTGACGGCGGGGCTCGTCCTCTACTTCAAATTAATGGAGGACGGCCTACTCTCCGTCAAGGTCTTCGGAGAGTTCGGGACCCGCCTGAAGTGCTACGTGGAGAGCTCTTCCGATGGAGATTCTGACAATGGAAGCTCTTCCTCGAGTGAAAGTGACGAGGAAGACTGCAGGGCAGATAGCGGGGACGAGTCCGACTAGGCGTCGGACGCCCCGCGCCTGGGCGGGTGCGGCAGCAGCAGCATCTGCACCTGGCCGCTCCTCCGGCAGAGGTTTGCCGGGGGTGGGGCCAGCTCCTTGAACTTCTCGGGGCCGTCTCCTTGGGCGGCTGGCGTCGGGAGGCTGTAGAAGAGGAATAGGGCGGGCAGCAAGGCCGTCAACTCGGGGTACGCGGGCACCGACGCCTCCATCGCGTATTGCCGGTCCTGCCGCCTCGTCTTCCAGCTCCTTTCCCGGTACTGTCATCACCGGTCCACCCGCGGGCGGCCACCGAGGTGTTCTCTTGGTGCTTTCTGCTGCTCATAGCTCGCCTAGGCGCCCCTTTTGCCCTTTCGCCTCCTTGACCTGCCTCCTGAGGAGAGGGTCAAGAAAGGGATTACTAGCATCTTATCTCTTTTTTAGTTTGTAAGCCTGCGGGCCTTTGTTAAATTTAAAACTTGTAATCCCCTTGTTCATGTTTTTCATTTCGTATGAACTGTACCTGTATGGGATGTTTTTTAATGAAAAAGGGATGTTTGCCCGGTTTTTTGTTCGCAGGTGAAACCCACGACAAGGAGTAAATCCTAGTTACCTTTAAGATAAACGTTTTCTCGCCCGGCAACAGGCCTTGCCGTCCCCCACTTCACTCGACCTTTGTCACGCCCTTGGCGGAGGCAGGGATGAGGTGGGCTTAGGCTCCTTGTTTCATTTCCTTGCTACCGCGGCTACGACCAAACTCGATCCCAGGAGACGAGTGCCATGGTCCGGAATGAGGGGAGCACGGTAGCCTAAGGATAAAAAAAGGTTTCACATACCTTAGTTCATAATGAAACGCATGAGAAGGGATAGAGAACTTACCTGAATCTGCAGCTCCTGGCAACCTTGGCTTGCCGCGGGTGGATCTTTGCTCTTGTAGCCCCCGTCAATACTGGCTTGCCGGGGCCTGGACGCCGGTTCGTCCCCTTTCTTCCAAAGCAGCTCGGCAAGGATATTCATGTGTCCTGCGAACCAAAGAAGACAGAGAAGAACAGAGAGACGCGCACTCGACCTCTAAGCTAGAGGTTAGCCGCCGCTAAGCACTATCAACCCTAACCAAGGAATAGACTCAACCTAGCATGCATGCTATGACTTAGGGTGCGAGCGCTTCGTTTATTTGTGCTCAGGGTCCGCGCCTGGCTTTGTACAAAGGGTTACATGCCTTGCCGGCAAGGCTTGTACAAAAGGGTGGCTTGCCGTGAAGCCCGGCAGCCGCGCCTTATGGGTAAAACTTGCGGAGATGCTCGATGTTCCGTGAGTTGCTCATCGAACGGCATCTTCGGTCTCCAGCCGGACTGCGCCGGGCCTGGTGACTCGTGTTACCCGATAAGGGCATTCCCACTTTGGCGTCAACTTGTTGGAATTCTTGGCCGACTGAACGTGCCGAAGAACAAGGTCGCCTTCCTCAAAGCTCTGGGCATGAACCTTGCGGCTATGGTAGCGGCGCAAGGCTTGCTGGTAGCGTGCTGCTCTCACAGCCGCCCGGAGACGATCTTCCTCAAGGAGTGTCGCGTCATCTTGCCGCAATCGCTCTTGATCAAGCTCATCATAAGCGAGCACTCGAGGTGACACGTATATGAGTTCTGTGGGGAGAACTGCTTCCAACCCGTAAACCAGGGAAAACGGTGTCTGGCCAATGGCTCGATTTGGCGTCATTCTGATCGACCAAAGAACCGGCGGCAACTCATCAATCCAGAGCCTTCCGCTCTTGCGCAGCTTGTCAGAAGTCTTTGTCCTTAAGCCTCGTAGGACTTCAGCATTTGCTCTCTCCACTTGGCCGTTGCTCCGTGGGTGTGCCACGGAAGCAAAACAGACCCTGCTGCCGAGATCCTGAATGTATTGCATGAAGGCATGGCTTGTGAACTGTGTGCTGATGTCAGTGATGATCCTGTTGGGCACCCCAAAACGGCACACTAGTCCCTTGAAGAACTTGATGGCTGACTGCGCTATCACCTTCCTCACTGCTTCCACCTCTGGCCACTTTGTGAACTTGTCGACTGCGACGTACAAGTACTCAAAGCCCCCGACAGCACGGGGGAAAGGGCCCAATATGTCGAGCGCCCGATAGTTTGAAGGGCTTGAGCTGGTTGATGGAGTTTCTTTGAATGGAAGTGGCACGCTTCACATTTGGTTAATAGTGTTGTCGCATCCTGGAGGACAGTGGGCCAGAAGAAACCGTGCCGGAAAGCCTTGCCGACGAGGGCTCTCGACCCTATGTGGGAGCCACATATACCTCCATGTATCTCTGCCAACAGCTTTAGTCCTTCCTCCCGAGAAATGCACATCAATTTCACCCCATTCGGTCTTCTTTTGTACAATACGTTATCAACGAATTGGTACAGAGCAGACCGGCGGGCTACTCTTTCTGCCTCTGCCTGCTCCTCAAGAAGCTCTCCTTTTTGAAAGAATCGGACATGTGTTGTGCCCATGACGGAGCCTATGGCTCGACGACAAGGACCAAAGGCATCTCTTCTGCCACGGGAGCGGCCGCCTCCACGGTCATGACCTGAGGTCCTGCCGGAGTCAGCTGTCCCGTGGTAGGATCGGCGTCCGCGGCAACATCTTCGTCGGCGGCTCCGGGGAGCTCGGTGGGGAAGTACTTGCCGGGTCCTAGCTTCCTCCGCTTGTTCTGCTCGGTTGACGGCTCAACGGATGGTTGGGTTAACTGAAGCACAAAACTACCTGGTTCCATACGTGGCTTGAGGGCAGCGTGCTTTGATAGGTAGTCGGCGATGTTGTTCTCCGCCCGAGGGACATGCTCCGCTAGTATACCGTCAAAGCGCTCCTCCAGTTTCCTCACCTCATCTACGTAAGCTTCCATCAACGGACTTTGATAATCTTTGTTGATATGCCTGACGACGAGCTGCGAGTCGCCCCTGACGATGAGCTCTTTAACTCCGAGGTCTGCCGCAATCCTGAGACTGGCAAGCAAATCCTCGTACTCGACGGTGTTGTTGGTTGACATCTCCCAGGGGAAGTGCATCTGGATGACATACTTGAGGTGCTCTCTGGTGGGTGCGACAAGCAACACACCAGCACCGGCGCCTTGCAGTGAGAAGGCACCATCAAAGTACATGACCCAGTTGCGGCTCGTTTCCTTGTCGGGGAGAGTGGTCTCCTGTACCTCTTCATCGGGTGTCGAGGTCCATTCCGCAACAAACTCCGCCAAGACTCTGCTCTGAATCGTCGAGGTACTTTCGAACTTCAAACCGAACCTTGATAGCTCCAGGGCCCATTCCACGATCCTCCCCGTTGCATCTGGGTTATGTAGTATCCGTTGCAATGGGAGGCGGGTGACTACCGTGATCTCGTGCGCTTGGAAGTAATGGCGCAGCTTCCTCGAAGCCATAAGGAGGCCGAAGAGCAGCTTTTGCACACCTGAGTACCTCGACCTAGCCCCCTGCAAGAGGGAGCTGACGAAGTAAACTGGGTGATGTACCATTTTCTTCTTCTGCGCCTCTTCACCCGGTCGCGTGGGTCCCATCATACTGGCTCCAGTCTTGCCGGGACCGAGCCTTGCCGGGGACTCGGTCTTGCCGGGACTGAGCCCTGCCGGGGAGGGTTCCTGCCCGTCAAGCATCGATTCCGCCGCTGATGTTGTCTCCTCGTCAACCTCTCTCTGTGCCACTAGTGCGGCGCTAACCACCTGATTTGTTAACGCTAGGTAAAGCACCAACGGTTCTTGTGGTTTAGGCGCAACCAGCACTGGGGTAGAGGAGAGGTATTTCTTCAATTCTTGCAGCGCTGCCTCGGCCTCTAGGGTCCACTCCACCGGCCCTGCCTTCTTCAGGATCTTGAAAAAAGGAAGGGCACGCTCTGCAGACTTGGAGATGAACCGGCTCATGGCAGCAACACAACCAGTGAGCCGATGCACGTACTTGATCCGTTTGGGTGCCAAAATCTGCTTGATGGCCTTGATCTTATCTGGGTTTGCTTCAATCCCGCGCTGGGATACAAAGAACCCGATAAGCTTGCCGGACGGGACGCCGAAGACACACTTCTCAGGGTTCAATTTGAGGTTGATCTTGCACAGGTTCCCAAATGTTTCCTCCAAATCTTGTACAAGTGTTGCTTTGTCCTTGGTTTTGACCACTATGTCATCCATATAAGCTTCCATATTTCTATGTAGCTGGGGCTCAAAACCAATTTGGATTGTGATAACCCACAAGTGTAGGGGATCGCAACAGCTTTCGAGGGTAGAGTATTCAACCCAAATTTATTGATTCGACACAAGGGGAGCCAAAGAATATTCTCAAGTATTAGCAGCTGAGTTGTCAATTCAACCACACCTGGATAACTTAATATCTGCAGCAAAGTATTTAGTAGCAAAGTAGTATGATAGTAGTGGTAATGGTAACAAAAGAGTAATGAAAGAAAAAGTAATATTTTTGGTGTTTTGTAGTGATTGTAACAGTAGCAACGGGAAAGTAAATAAGAGTAAACCAGTATATGGAAAGCTCGTAGGCATTGGATCAGTGATGGATAATTAGGCCAGATGTGGTTCATCATGTAACAGTCATAACATAGGGTGACACAGAACTAGCTCCAATTCATCAATGTAATGTAGGCATGTATTCCGAATGTAGTCATACGTGCTTATGGAAAAGAACTTGCATGACATCTTTTGTCCTACCCTCCCGTGGCAGCGGGGTCCTATTGGAAACTAAGTGATATTAAGGCCTCCTTTTAATAGAGAACCGGAACAAAGCATTAGCACATAGTGAATACATGAACTCCTCAAACTATGGTCATGACCGGGTGTGGTCCCGATTATTGTCACTTTGGGGTTGCCGGATCATAACACATAGTAGGTGACTATAGACTTGCAAGATAGGATCAAGAACTCACATATATTCATGAAAAAATAATAGGTTAAGATCTGAAATCATGGCACTCAGGCCCTAGTGACAAGCATTAAGCATAGCAAAGTCATAGCAACATCAATCTCAGAACATAATGGATACTAGGGATCAAACCATAACAAAACTAACTCGGTTACATGATAAATCTCATCCAACCCATCACCGTCCAGCAAGCCTATGATAGAATTACTCACGCACGGCGGTGAGCATCATGAAATTGGTGATGGAGGATGGTTGATGATGACGACGGCGACGAATTCCCCTCACCGAAGCCCCGAACGGACTCCAGATCAGCCCTCCCGAGAGGCTTTAGGGCTTGGCGGCGGCTCCGTACCGTAAAACGCGATGATTTCTTCTCCTTGATTTTTTCCTCCCCGAAAGCAAATATATAGAGTTGGAGTTGAGGTCGGTGGAGCGCAGGGGGCCCACGAGGTAGGGGGGGCGCCCCCCACCCTCGTGGACAGGGTGTGGGCCCCCTGGTCTTCATCTTTGGCAAGGATTTTTTATTATTTTGGAAAAGGCGTTCCGTGGAGTTTAGGTCATTCCGAGAATGTTTGTTTCTGCACATAAATAACACCATGGCAATTCTGCTGAAAACAGCGTCAGTCTGGGTTAGTTCCATTCAAATCATGCAAGTTAGAGTCCAAAACAAGGGCAAAAGTGTTTGGAAAAGTAGATACGACGGAGACGTATCAACTCCCCCAAGTTTAAACCTTTGCTTGTCCTCAAGCAATTCAGTTGATAAACTGAAGGAGATAAAGAAAAACTTTTACAAACTCTGTTTGCTCTTGTTGTTGTAAATATGTAAAGCCAGCATTCAGGTATTCAGAAAAGATTATAACTAACCACATTTCAATAATTCTTAGGTCTCATGTTTACTCATATCAATGGCATAATCAACTAGCGAGTCATAATAATAAATCTCAGATGACAACACTTTCTCAAAGCAATCATAATATGATATAACAAGATGGTATCTCGCTAGCCCTTTCTGAGACCGCAAAACATAAATGTAGAGCACCTTCAAAGATCAAGGACTGACTAGACATTGTAATTCATGGTAAAAGAGATCCAATCATAGTCATACCCAATATGAATTAATAGTAATGGATGCAAATGACAGCTGCGCTCTCCAGCTAGTGCCTTTAAAAAGAGGGTGATGACTCAACATAAAAAGTAAATAGATAGGCCCTTCGCAGAGGGAAGAACGGATTTGTAGAGGTGCCAGAGCTCGGTTTTGAAATAGAGATAAATAATATTTTGAGCGGCATACTTTGATTGTCAACATAGCAACTAAGAGATGGCGATATCTTCCATGCTACACACATTATAGGCGGTTCCCGAACAGAATGGTAAAGTTTATACTCCCCCTCCACCAACAAGCATCAATCCATGGCTTGCTCGAAACAACGAGTGCCTCCAACTAACAACAGTCCCAGGGGGAGTTTTGTTTGCAATTAATTTTGATTTAGTTTGCATAAAGCATGGGACTGGGCATCCTGGTGACCAGCCATGTTCTCGTGAATGAGGAGCGGAGTCCACTCCTCTTGAGAATAACCCACCTAGCATGGAAGATTCGGACAGCCCTATCTGATACATGAGCTATTCGAGCATACAAAACAGAATGTTATCTGAAGGTTTAGAGTTTGGCACATACAAATTTACTTGGAACGGTAGGTAGATACCATATATAGGAAGGTATAGTGGAGTCGTAATAACTTTGGGGTTTAAGGGATTGGATGCACAAGCAGTATTCCCGCTTAGTACAAGTGAAGGCTAGCAAAAGACTGGGAAGCGACCAACTAGAGAGCGACAACAGTCATGAACACGCATTAAAATTAATAAACATTGGATGCAAGCATGAGTAGGATATAATCCACCATGAACATAAATATCGTGAAGACTATGTTGATTTTGTTTCAACTACATGTGTGAACATGTGCCAAGTCGAGTCACTTAGATCATTCAAAGGAGGATACCACTCCATCATACCACATCACAACCATTTTAATAGCTTGTTGGCACCCAAGGCAAACCATTATAACTCATAGCTAATCAAGCATGGCATAAGCAACTATGATCTCTAATTGTCATTGCAAACATGTTTATTCATAATAAGCTGAATCAAGAACGATGAACTCATCATATTTACAAAGAAAAGAGGTCGAGTTCAAACCAGCTTCGCTTATCCCAATTAATTCATCATATATCTTCATTATTGCCTTTCACTTGCACGACCGAACAATGTGAATAATAATAAGAGTGTACGTGCATTGGACTATGCTAGAATCTGCGAGCATTCAATAAGCAGGAGAAGACAAGGCAATATGGGCTCTTGGTTAAATCAACAATAATGCATATAAGAGCCACTTCAACAATTTAATCATTGTCTTCTCCTATCGACCCCCAAAGAAAAGAAAGGAAATAAAAACTATTTACATGAGAAAGCTCCCAACAAGCAAAAGAAGAACGGGGAATATTTTTGGGTTTTCTTTTTAATTACTACTACTACGGCAAGAAAATTAAACTAACTAAAAACCACTACTAAATTTTTTTGGTTTTTCTTAAGGTTTAACAAACACACAAGAAGAAAGCAGAAAAAAAACTAGGATGGATATTACAGTGAAAAAGTATGAGCACCGACATCTAGCAATTAGTGTGTGTAAATATAAATGTAATGTTGGTGGGAAATACATAGTATGAGCACCGACATCTAGCAATTAGTGTGTGTAAATATAAATGTAATGTTGGTGGGAAATACATACTCCCCCAAGCTTGGGCTTTTGGCCTAAGTTGGTTCATTTCCAAGGATGGCTCATGGATATCCGTAGGTGTAGCTGGGTCGATCTTGTGATGCAATGACTATCGCCTCTGAGCTGCAGTGGCGGCGAGCTGCCTCCGCCCTCCTCTCGTACTCGTTTGCCTCCTCTCTGGTAATAACATATCTTCCTTTTGCCTGATGATCAAAGAAGGCAGGAGCAGGGAGAGTAATACGGAAAACACGCCGCTTTTCAAAGATTAGTCGATACTGGAGAGGTCATTCGTTCCTCTCAACAAACTAATGGTAAGCCATAGAATTATAATCTAAATAAGTAGGAGGTAACTCCGCATCAACCTCACGAATGTCCACATCAAGATAATCAGCTAAGCGAGTTGCATAAATTCCTCAAAAGAAATGCAACCTACGTGCAACGATGGCTCCCATATTATAAGATTGGTCTCCTGACACAGCACTCCTAAGAATACAGAGATCAGGGACACACATGTGACATGCTTCATCTTTACCATTTATGCATCTACCTATGAAGAGAGCAAAATAATGTATAGCAGGAAAGTGAATGCTCCCTATGGTAGCTTGTGTTATATCTCTAGATTCCCCTACGGTTATACCAGCAAGAAAATCTCTAAATTCAGATTTACGGGGATCACTAACACTACCCCAGTGTGGAAGTTTGCAAGCAGAAGTAAAATCCTCTAAGTCCATGGTATGATTTTTCATAAAGATCAAACATGACTGTTGGAGAATTATGTGAAGATGAAAATTGAAACCTCCTCACAAATGAGCTAGTGAGTTGATAGTACCGGGGGCATTTGTCTGCCTCAAAGCTCACAAGATCGGCGTTACGCAAATATGCGTTAAATTCTTATTTGATTCCCGCTTGATCCATAAAATTTTCGAAGGCCATTCACAGGGCCGCACTGGAGCATCCCTTGGTGGCTCCTCGTCAGCATCACGCATTGCAAGCCTGGGTCCTTGCTTCCTTGAAGAACCACCTTTAAACATTTTCCTAAGCATATTTCTTCCTCTTAAAAATTTCTGAAATTTTTAGTAACTTCAAACAAAAGTGAACCAACTTCAGTAAAATTGATAGCAACTACTCCTACAAGTGCCTAGAGCCTCTATCAAGCATTAGAACTACTTGGAACCATATAAATTTGACATGCAAGTTCAAGAACATGGTCACCTATGCAGCACAAATTTGCAAAGAATAAAGCACTAGAACAAAAAAAAAATTGGACCAATGGAGGAGTCACATATGAAGGAACCATCTCCCCAAGCAGTTTTGTGAGAGGTGTTTTGAGCAAGGAGATCGAAAATCACAGCAAAGTGAGCTGGAACTCGTGCTTGAGCTAGATATTCGTGTTTGTGGGAGGAAGATGAACTGTATGGGTGCAGGAATAAGTGGAGGAGGGCCACCGTGGGCCCACGAGGCAGGGGGCGCGCCCTGGGGGTAGGGGGCGCCCTCCACCCTCGTGCCTAGGTAGTTGACCCCCCTGCTGTGTTCTCAGTTCCATAAATCCTCAAATATTCTAGAAAAAACCATATTAAATTGGCATGGCATTTGGAGAACTTTTATTTTCGGGGTATTTTTATATTGCACAAATAAATCAGAAAACAGACAGAAAATACTATTTTTACTTTATTTCAACTAAATAACAGAAAGTAGAAAGAGGGTACAGAAGGTTGTGCCTTCTAGTTTCATCCATCTCATGCTCATCAAAAAGAATCCACTATCAAGGTTGATCAAGTCTTGTTAACAAACTCATTCTGAATAACATGGAACCGGAGAAATTTCAAATAACAATATGCTACCTCAACGGGGATATGCACATCCCCAATAATAAGAATATCATTTTCTTCTTGACAGTAGGAAGAGGAAATTCAAAACCTCCAAAAATAATCGATGGAATTTTTCCAATAGAATTGATACTATGAACTTGAGGTTGTTTCCTCGGAAAGTGTACCGTATGCTCATTACCATTAACATCAAAAGTGACATTCCCTTTGTTGCAATCAGAAACAGCCCCTGCAGTATTCAAAAAAGGTCTTCCAAGAATAATAGACATACTATCGTCCTCGGTAATATCAAGAATAACAAAGTCCGTTAAAATAGTAACGTTTGCAACCACAACTAGCACATCCTCACAAATACCGACAGGTATAGCAGTTGATTTATCAGCCATTTGCAAAGATATTTCAGTATGTGTCAACTTATTCAAATCAAGTCTACGGTATAAAGAGAGAGGCATAACACTAACACCGGCTCCAAGATCACATAAAGCAGTTTTAACATAATTTCTTGTAATGAAGCATGTTATATTAGGTACTTCTGGGTCTCCTAGTTTCTTAGGTATTCCACCCTTAAAAGTATAATTAACAAGCATGGTGGAAATATCAGCTTCCGGTATCTTTCTTTTATTAGTAATGATATCCTTCATATACTTAGCATAAGGATTTGTTTTGAGCACATCAGTTAATCGCATACGCAAAAAGATAGGTCTAATCATTTCAGCAAAGCGCTCAAAATCCTCATCATCCTTTTTCTTGGATGGTTTCGGATGAAAAGGCATGGGTTTCTGAACCCATGGTTCTCTTTCTTTACCATGTTTCCTAGCAACAAAGTCTCTTTTATCATAACATTGATTCTTTTATTGTGGGTTATCAAGATCAACAACAGGTTCAACTTCTACTTCATTATCATTACTAGGTTGAGCATCATCATGAACATCATCATTAACATTTTCACTAGGTTCATGGTCATTACCAGATTGTGTTTCAGCATCAGACATAGAGATATCATTTGGATTCTCAGGTGGTTCAGCAATAGGTTCACTAGAAGTTTGCAAAGTCCTATCATTTTTCTTTTTCTTCCTTTTAGAAGAACTAGGTACAACAATATTATTTCTCTGAGAATCTTGCTCGATTCTCTTAGGGTGGCCTTCAGGATACAAAGGTTCCCGAGTCATTCTACCAGTTCTAGTAGCCACTCTAACAGCATAATCATTTTTCTTACTATTCATTTCATTGAGCAAATCATTTTGAGCTTTAAGTACTTGTTCTACTTGAGTGGTAACCATAGAAGCATGTTTGCTAATGAGTTTAAGTTGACATCTAACACTAGCCATATAATTACCCAAGTGTTTAATCATATAGGTATTTTGTTATAATTGTCTACCAAAGTAAGCAATGAAATTTTCTTGTTTGACAATAAAATTATCAAACTCTTCTAAGCACTGTCTAGCAGACTTATAGTGAGGAATATCACCTTCATCAAATCTATAGAGAGAATTTACCTTTACTACCTGTGTCGGGTTATCAAGACCTGGATGTTCTTCAAAAGGTAATGGGTTAAGACCATATGTTTCTTCAACATGCGGTAAATTAAGACCATGTTTTTCTTCAATAGGAGGTAAATTCTTAACATCTTCAGCTTTAATACCTTTTTCTTTCATAGATTTCTTTGCCTCTTGCATATCTTCAGGACTGAGAAATAGAACACCTCTCTTCTTTGGAGTTGGTTCAGGAATAGGCTCAGTAATTGGCTCAGGATCTGGCTCAGGAAGTGGCCAATTATTTTAATTTGTCAACATATTATTCAATAGAATTTAAGCATCATCCGGTGTTGTTTCCCTGAAAATAGAACCAGCACAACTATCCAGGTAATCTCTGGAAGCATCGTTTAGTCCATTATAAAAGATATCAAGTATTTCATTTTTCTTAAGAGGATGATCAGGCAATGCATTAAGTAACTTGAGAAGCCTCCCCCAAGCTTGTGGGAGACTCTCTTCTTCAGTTTGCACAAAGTTGTATATTTCCCTCAAGGCAACTTGTTTCTTATGAGCAGGGAAATATTTAGCACAGAAGTTGTAAATCATATCCTGGGGGCTACGCACACAACCAGGATCAAGAGAATTAAACCATATCTTAGCATCACCCTTTAAAGAGAACAGAAATATTTTAAGGATATATAAGTAGCGAGTTGTCTCATCATTAGTGAACAGGGTGGCTATATCATTTAATTTAGTAAGGTGTGACACAACAGTTTCAGATTCATAACCATGAAAAGGATCAGATTCAACCAAAGTAATTATATCAGGATCAACAGAGAATTCATAATCCTTATCAGCAACACAAATAGGTGAAGTAGCAAAAGCAGGGTCAGGTTTCATTCTATATCTAAGAGATTCCTCACTCCATTTAGCAAATAACCTTCTAAGCTCATTGTTACCTTTGCAAGCAAAAATAGCAGCAGAAGCTTCTTCATCAAAAACATGACCCTCAGGAATAGCAGGCATATCTTCATCATCACATTCATCAACACAATCAGTTTCAATAATTTCTTTCTCTCTAGCCTTAGCAATTTGTTCATCTAGAAATTCACTAAGGGGCACAGTAGTATCAAGCATAGAAGTAGATTCATCATAAGTATCATGCATAGCAGAAGTGACATCATCAATAACATGCGAAATATCCGAACGAATAGCAGAAGCAGGTTTAGGTGTCGCAAGCTTACTCATAACAGAAGGTTAATCAAGCGCAGAGCTAGATGGCAGTTCCTTACCTCCCCTCGTAGATGAGGGATAAATTGTTTTCTTAGCGTCTTTCAAGTTCTTCATAGTGACCAGCAGATATAGATCCCAATTGACTCAAAGAATAGAGCTATGCTCCCCGGCAATGGCGCCAGAAATTAGTCTTGATAACCCACAAGTGTAGGGGATCGCAACAGCTTTCGAGGGCAGAGTATTCAACCCAAATTTATTGATTCGACATAAGGGGAGCCACACAATATTCTCAAGTATTAGCAGCTGAGTTGTCAATTCAACCACACCTGGATAACTTAATATCTCTAGCAAAGTATTTAGTAGCAAAGTAGTATGATAGTAGTGGTAATGGTAACAAAAGAGTAATGAAAGCAAAAGTAATATTTTTGGTGTTTTGTAGTGATTGTAATAGTAGCAACGGGAAAGTAAATAAGCATAAACCAGTATATGGAAAGCTCGTAGGCATTGGATTAGTGATGGATAATTAGGCCGGATGCGGTTCATCATGTAACAGTCATAACATAGGGTGACACGGAACTAGCTCCAATTCATCAATGTAATGTAGGAATGTATTCCGAATGTAGTCATACGTGCTTATGGAAAAGAACTTGCATGACATATTTTGTCCTACCCTCCCTTGGCAGCGGGGTCCTAATGGAAACTAAGGGATATTAAGGCCTTATTTTAATAGAGAACCGAAACAAAGCATTAGCACATAGTGAATACATGAACTCCTCAAACTATGGTCATCACCGGGAGTGGTCCCAATTATTGTCACTTCGGGGTTGCCGGATCATAACACATAGTAGGTGACCATAGACTTGCAAGATAGGATCAAGAACTCACATATATTCATGAAAACATAATAGGTTCAGATCTGAAATCATGGCACTTTCGGGCCCTAGTGATAAGCATTAAGCATAGCAAAGTCATAGCAACATCAATCTCGAACATAGTGGATACTAGGATCAAACCCTAACAACACTAACTCGATTAGATGATAAATCTCATCGAACCCATCACCGTCCAGCAAGCCTACAATGGAATTACTGACGCACGGCGGTGAGCATCATGAAATTGGTGATGGAGGATGGTTGATGATGACGACGACGACGGATTCCCCTCTCCAGAGCCCCGAACGGACTCCAGATCAGCCCTCCCGAGAGGTTTTAGGGCTTGGCGGCGGCTCCGTATCGTAAAACACGATGATTTCTTCTCCTTGGTTTTTTCCTCCCCGAAAGCAAATATATAGAGTTGGAGTTGAGGTCGGTGGAGTGTCAGGGGGTCCACGAGGTAGGTGGGCGCGCCCTAGGGGGGAGGGCGTGCCCCCCACCCTCGTGGACAGGGTGTGGGCCCCCTGGTCTTCATCTTTGGCAAGGATGTTTTATTATTTTGGAAAAGACGTTCCGTGGAGTTTCAGGTCATTCCGAGAATGTTAGGTTCTGCACATAAATAACACCATGGCAATTCTGCTGAAAACAGCATCAGTCCGGGTTAGTTCCATTCAAATCATGCAAGTTAGAGTCCAAAAAACGGGCAAAATTGTTTGGAAAAATAGATACGAAGGAGACGTATCAGACTGCTCTTGCAAAGGTTGAGCCAGCACTCTTCAACCTGAAAGGCATCCGTAAAAAGCAATACGTACCACATGGGGTGATGAATGCTGTCTTTTGCTCGTCTTCCTTTGTCATGAAGATCTGGTGGTATCCTGAGTAGGCGTCAAGGAACGACAAGAGGTCACACCCAGCCGTTGAGTCAACAATCTGGTCAATGCGCGGTAACGGGAAAGGATCCTTTGGACAAGCCTTATTGGTGTCTGTGTAATCAATACACAACCTCCACTTCCCATTTTCCTTGCGCACTACCACTGGATTGGCCAACTACGTCGGATGGAGTACTCCCCTCACCAAACCTGCCGCCTCTAGCTTTCTGATTTCCCCTGTGATGAACTCCTGTCTCTCTAGAGCTTGCTTCCTGACCTTTTGTTTGAAGGGTCGCGCATGACGACAGACAACAGGGTGGTGCTCAATCACCTCCTTGGGAACGCTGGGGATGTCGGAGGCCTGCCATGCAAACACATCGACATTCGCCCGCAAGAAGGTGACGAGCTCGCTTTCCTATTTGTCATCGAGGGTGGACCTTATGGTAAAAGCTCCCCCCATACCGTCCTCCTTGACGGGCACCTTCTTGGTCTCTGGTGGTGTGGCTCTGGACTTCTTGCTCTTGCCGGCAGAGCTCTCTAGCACGTCATCAATGGGAGCGCAGCACCCCGAAGAGGTGCGCTTGCCGGAGTGGGTGCGAGGGGTCTCGCCGGTCTTCTTCCCCCCGGGGCTCCGTCGGCAGGAGCAGGTGCCTTAGCGGCAGCTGCTGCAACTGCTTCCCGGTAGAGTTGGTCGGCGTAGATCAACGCATCTTTCTTGTCGGGGGACGGTGATGATTTTCATCAGCCCGGGCATCTTCAGCATGTTGTAGGCGTAGTGAGATGCCGCCATGAACTTGGCTAGTGTCGGGCGGCCGAGGATCCCGTTGTAAGGCAAGGGGATCTCGGCTACATCGAAAACAATCCTCTCCGTCATGTGGTTCAGCTCATTCAATGTCACGGGCAGCGTGATCTTTCCCTTTGGCTGGCTCCTCCCCGGATTAACCCCTTGGAACGTGCCCGTCTCCTCGAGGTCTTCATCAGGGATCTCAGCCTTTTGACCACAACAAGCGAGATCAAGTTCAGGCCGGCCCCGCTGAGGGAGTCCCGCATTAGGGGGTGTCCGGATAGCCGAACTATAACCTTCGGCCGGACTCCTGGACTATGAAGATACAAGATTGAAGACTTCGTCCCGTGTCCGGATGGGACTTTCCTTGGCGTGGAAGGAAATCTTGGCGATACGGATATGTAGATCTCCTTCCATTGTAACCGACTCTGTGTAACCCTAACCCTCTCCGGTGTCTATATAAACCAGAGGGTTTTAGTCCGTAGGACGAACAACAATCATACCATAGGCTAGCTTCTAGGGTTTAGCCTCTCTGATCTCGTGGTAGATCTACTCTTGTACTACCCATACCATCAATATTAATCAAGCAGGAGTAGGGTTTTAACTCCATCGAGAGGGCCCGAACCTGGGTAAAAACATTATGTCCCTTGTCTCCTGTTACCATCCGCCTAGACGCACAGTTCGGGACCCCCTACCCGAGATCCGCCGGTTTTGACACCGACATTGGTGCTCTCATTGAGAGTTCCATTTGTCGCCGCCATCAGGAAGGATGCCTCATCCCGTCTTTAAAGACGGCTCTGTTGCTAAAGGAGCTTTGGCTATCGGCCAAACTCTCCGGCTAGGCGGTTTTCTTATGACCGCCTGCTCGGCCGCCGCGCCGACGATGACTTCTCGGGTCATCACAAGAAATCTTCACGTCAACTCGGAACTTGCCGAGCAGTTAGATCCGATGGAGCTCTCTTCTGTAAACGAGCTCTTGGATCGCATCGCCGCCCCGGGAGTCGCTACAGACTACGATCAGATTAGGCCTAAACCCGATCTGAGAGAGATTAACTCTCCCCAGGTCACCCAACACGTTGATGTGGTGGAGGAACAACGCGGCGACCCTTCATCTATCTTAAGGACTAACTATGTCCGGATTCCCAATCCCTCCAAGACGGATACCCGCGGAGGGGAGGACGTCACTCAAGACCTGAACTTAGAGTCAGGCAACGGGCTAGATTCAGTGGAAAACATCCAAGAATCCAAGCTTCCGAGTTCGGAAACTCCTTTGCCCTTGAGCCTCGGATTGGGTAGGGTTTCAGATCTAATTCCACCCACCCACCCGAACATAGGCGATCTATCCAATATTAGGCAAGAGCCTAAAGAAACAGTACATCATTACTGGGCCAGATTCCTCTTTGTTATGAACAGGATAAAGGACTGGCGCAAGGAAGACGCAATTTCATTCTTCTGCAATAATTGCATGGACATGGGAATCCTCAACGCCATAGGTCGCCGTGAAATTACACGCTTTGCTAACTTGGCGTCCATAGTACGAAAGTACTATGCGATGGAAAGCGCCTGGAAAACCGAAGTAAGATTTTGGGACAATCTGGCCCAGAATACAAACCCAGCCCAAAACAAAAGGGTGCATTATCGCCAATCGCCCGGGTTGAACACCAAAAAACAAAAAAACCCCACGGGGCATGGAACCGTACTGGAGGGATGGCTCAACGGACCCTATAAAACTCATAGTACACCAACTCATAGCCTTAGAGCATGTTGGATACTCCAGCAGGTGACCAAAAGCGGCAAGGAGCTTCTAACCCCCGCATCCACAGAGCACCCATTACTAGGAAAAGGGCTATAGATAGGATTGATACTAATGACGCACCATGGAAGTAGTGCGCCACTACTATATACTAATGGCGCACCTGTTGGTGATGCGCCATTAGTGTGGAAGACACTAATGGCGCACTAGAAACAGGGTGCGCCACTAGTATTAATTTTTTTTCCATTTTTCCATACATACTAATGGCGCATCAGGTGAAGTGCGCCATTACTAGTTCTAACTAGTAATGGCGCACCAGTGCATAAAGGCGCCATTACTGTAATTTTTTTATTCTTTTTTGCAAAACTACTAATGGCGCACCGTTTCACAAAGGCGCCATTACTAGTTTAAACTAGTAATGGCGCACTATTGCCCGGTGCGCCATTAGTATATATATTTATTTTATTTTACTTTTTTGCAAAACTACTAATGGCGCACCACCTGCAGGTGCGCCATTAGTAACCAGGGTTACTAATGGCGCATTTGTGGGTGGTGCGCCATTAGTAACCTGGGACCCCAACAAGATTTTTTGGACAGCCCCACACCTACCCTCTCACTTTCCCCACTTCATTCCCTCCACCTCCTTCTCCAAGCTTTCGGCTGCCTCCTCCTCCTCACCTCATTTCCACCATAGATTCATCAAAATTAAGTGGTGAAATTACCTTTTTTTATTGGTATTTACGGGTAAAGCTATCTTCATGATGTAGATCTACTTTTTTTCTCCCTAGCTCGCTCCAACAACGTGCACATGCACTTTTTGTGGCCTAGCTAGATCTCTGTATGTTTGTGGTGTTGCATGTGTTTGTGGTGTTGCATATATATTTGTGTTTGCAGGTACCGGTATTTGAAATGCGATAGTTGCCAATATTTTGTGGGAATGTTTTGATTCATTTCCGTTTCGGCGAGAATTTTGGCACTATGCATTCTTTTTTGTCCTATTTTTAGGGAAGGTCATGCCAAATTTTTTCTTGGTTCTAAAATATCCTTTTGCTCTACCCGCAGGCGACCATGGTCCGCACGATGACCGAAGGCATCGTGAATAGGTTTTTGAGCTCCGCGAAGGCCGAGATGCTTCAAAAGAACGAGACGGAGATAAGATGTATGTGTCGAAGATGCAAGCTGAAGAGCCTTATTGCGGACCCGGATTCCGGGCAGGTGCGGGACCACCTGCTCTTGCGTGGTTTCATGGATGGCTACCGGACAAGAAATGAGGAAGGGCAACAAGACAAGTACCACCGCGGCGAGGGCGGGCGAGAAGATGAAGAATCTCCAGGACATGATCACGATGATGATGTCATACAGATCATCATGTAGAAGATGTCGTACATGATGATGAGGAAGATCAAGACGAAGGGCATGATCATGAAGATGAAGATGCCGGAGCAGACGACGATGGAGGCTGGGTGCAGGACCCTCATATTCAAGAGCTGCTTCTCAAGCAGACGGATAACGCAAGAGCTGCCGCTCGAGAGAAAGCCAAGCTGGATAAACTGGAGATAGACGCGGTTACTCCATTGTATGAAGGATGCAGGCCCGAGGATACCGCTTTGAAAGTAACGCTCATGGCTCTGGAGATGAAGGTAAAACACAAAATGACCGATGCATGCTTCGACAAGAACATGTCATTCTGGCACGAACGTCTTCCCAAGGGGAACAAGTGCCCGACCAGTTTCGAGGAGGCGAAGAAAATCATGTGTCCTCTGGATTTACCGCACGTGAAATACCATGTGTGCATGAACAATTGCATCATTTATCGGGACGAGTACGCAGAGTCTACCATATGTCCGGTGTGCGGCGTCACTCGATACATGAAGAGGAAGAAAGCTCCTCGAAAATCGGTGTGGTACTTGCCGATCACTCCTCGTCTGCAGCGGTATTTCGCAGACCCTAAGGTAGCAAAGCTCCTGCGTTGGCACGCGGATAGGGAGGAGAAGAAGCGGGAAGATGACGGAAATGATCCGGAGATAAATAAAAAAGACAAGATGCTGAGTCATCCTAAGGATGCGAGCGATGTAAGCGTTGAACTTGAATACCCAGAATTTGGGAAGGATCCAAGGAACATCGTCCGGGCGCGAGCACCGATGGAGTCAATCCGTTTGGCAGCCAGAGAAGCACACATAGCACCTGGCCTGTGTTTGTGTGGATGTACAACCTTCCCCTGGTTGTGCATGAAGAGGAAGTACATTCACATGAGTATGCTAACTGAAGGACCGAAACAACCAGGGAACGACATCAATGCAGTACCGGGGCTCTTGAAGGATGAGCTAGACAAGCTGTGGAAAACGCCAGCCAATACTTGGGACGCAGCGGAGAAAGAATATTTCCCTATGATAGCCGCACTAATCACGAAGGTGCACGACTATCTCGATTACGGATATCTCAAGGCAGGTAGTCCACGGATTTTCTGGATGCGTAAGGTGCATGGATGACACAACGTATCTCCAGCTAGATAGAGATCCCAGGTCTTTGAAAACCGTGTTCATGGGACATCGAAGGTGGCTTCGCGAAGATGACCCGTGGAGGAAACGCAAGGATCTGTTCGATGGTGAAACCGAACCCCGAAAACGCCTGCGGTACGAGGAGCGGCGAGGAAATAGACGAAGTTGTTGAAAAATTGGAAAGACTGCCCACCGCCGAAAGAAGCAAAAGGCGCCAGAGCCGGAAAGAAGCGAAGGCGCAAGAGCCGCTGCTGAAGGTATGGAAAACGAGGTATGTTTTACGGGACTTGCCCGTCTTGGAAGATCCACCGTGTGCCTCACAGCCTTGATGTCATGCATATCACGAAGAACGCTTTTGCGAGTCTGCTTGGTACCCTGCTCAACATGCCAGAGAGGACCAAAGATGGGCCGAAAGCAAGGGCAGACTTGAAATCAATGGGCATCAGGCAGGAGCTTCATGCTAATGATGATGATGATGATGATGATGATGATGATGATGATGAGGCGAAGCAGGACACAGAAAGTCGTCGCAAAGGCAAAAAGGCCAAGAAGACCGGAAATGACTACCCTCCCGCGTGCTTCACTCTAAGTCGGGGAGGAGATCGAGCAGTTTTCACCTGCCTCCTAGGAGTAAAACTTCCTTACGATTACGCTGGGAAGATAAGCAGATACCTAGACCCAAATAAGCAGAAGTTCAGCGGGATGAAGTCTCACGATCACGCGTCGATGACGCAGATACTTCCAGTTGCAATCCGTGGGATCATGGACACGCACGTCCGTGAAACGCTATTTGGCCTATGCAACTTTTTCGACATCATCTCTCGGAAGTCGATAGGCGTGAGGCAACTCAAAGGGCTACAGGAAGAGATCGTGGTGATACTATGCGAGCTTGAGATGTACTTCCCGCCCGCATTCTTCGATGTTATGGTGCATCTGCTGGTCCATATCATGGAGGATATCATCCAACTCGGGCCGACGTTCCTGCACAGCATGATGCCGTTCGAAAGGATGAATGGTGTCATCAAAGGATACGTTCGCAACATGTCACGTCCAGAGGGAAGTATAGCCAGGGGCTTTCTGACCGTAGAGTGCATCTCCTACTGCATGAATTATCTAGGCATCGAGAACCCTGTTGGTCTGCCCGTCTACAGGCACCTCGGCAGGCTCGCTGGATGGGGTCACTGTGAGGGTCGCCGCGAAATGCATGTCGACTTCGAGGGTCGACTCGCCGACTTTCAAAGAGCAAACCTAGTCGCGCTACAACACATAGACGTGGTCGATCCTTGGGTGGTAGAGCACAAAACCTTTATTGAGAAGACGTACAATGACCGAGGCCAACAGAGGATGGACGGAGATATAATCAAAGAGCACAACTCATGTTTCACGCGTTGGTTCAAGCAGAAGCTTCTGTCGTACCCTTTACATGAGGATTCTTCCGCGGAAGAACAACTCATATTCGCCTTGTCACAGGCGCCGAGCACAACCTCGATGACCTATGAGGCGCATTTATATCAACGGCTACACATTATACACCGATGACAAGGACATGAAGAGCGATGGTTATCAGAACTCCGGGGTAACGATGGATTCCTACACCGGCAACGACAAGGACAGATACTATGGAAGGATCGAGAAGATCTGGGAGCTGAGCTACGCTGGAGAGAAGGTCCCGATGTTCCGTGTCAGATGGGCCAAGAGCGTCCTAAAAGAAGACCGGTACTTCACCACCATGGTTATACCCGAAGCCAAATCCAAGACCGCGGGTGCAAACGTCACCGCGAAAAATGATCCATGGGTACTGGCTTCCCAAGTGGACCAATGCTTCCTCATTACCGACCCGTCAAAGCCCAGTCATGTTGTCGTGAGGAGAGGCAAAAGGAAGATCATCGGAATGGATGGAGTAGCCAATGAGCAAGACTTCGACAAGCACGGTGACCGAAGATCGAACATGACGCATTTATGATGAAGTAGCAGCACTCACCACAAGAAGATTCAGTACAACAATACCTAAATGACTTCCGTTACACAGAAGAACTCCATTTGTGAAAAAGAAGGGCAAGAAGATTGTGAACAGATAGCTAGCTAAGATCGATTGTATTTAAATCGTAGTCTTCATTTCTCGATTGTATTTCATGGGCACTTTTGATATCATGAATATTTTTAAATTTCATGGTCACTTTTGAATTCATGAGGACACTTGATCTCGATCCTCCATCTTGATCTCGATTCCCTCCATCTCGATTTCGATCCTCCATCTCGATCCCACCCGCACCTCCCCGCTAGCTCCACCGCCGACGACCCACCGCAACCTCCCCGCTCCACCGCCGACGAGCACCCGCCCCGCACCTCCCCCGCTCCACCGCCGCCCGCCGATGATATTTTCAAGTAACAAATTTGAACATATTTTTAAAAAATTATTACTGTTTTATAAAAAATATTACTGTTATGATTTAAACAAGTTTGGACATATTTAAACACAAATAAATATAAAAACAGCATTTAAAATGCATAAAAAATATTGGGGAGCTCGGGAATCGAACCCAGGACCTCTGGTGTGTGTGCTGCGTCTTGACAGGTCGGGCTAGTGGGTGGGTTCTGTTGTAGATAGGGTTAGGTTGTAGATAGAGCTAGTGGGCTAGATCAAAACAAAATTCTAATGGCGCACCGAGGGGTGGTGCGCCAATAGAATAGTCGTACTTATGGCGCACGAGGGGGTGGTGCGCCACTAGAAAGCTCCCCCCCCCACACACTAAATCCCCAATCTCTCTAATCTCTCCCCTGCCTCATCGATCTCACCCGCTGCCCCCCATGTTCGCCGTCCCCCTCGCCGCCCCCCTCGCCTCCTTCACCATCCCCAAGCCGAGCGTCACCTCCCTCGCCGTCCCCGAGTCGAGTGCCCTCGACGTCCTCCCGCCCAAGCGCCCCCTTCCCCCGCGGCCCCGCCTGCGCCCTCGACGTGCTCGCCGTCCAACACCGCGCGGCCTGCCCAGGAGGACCGCCGCCATCTTCCTCTTCGACTACGAGGACCCGGACGAGCTCGAACGCCCAGGAGGACCGCCACTGCTCGACGCCCTCGACCGTGCAGCCTGCCCAGGAGGACCGCCACCGCTCGACGCCGAATTTGCGCCGCCTCGACTAGCTCCGGCTGCCCCGAGTCGCCCTCGACCTCCCAAGTGAGCACCCGAGCCGCTTCCCCCTCTTCCCCTCTTTATTTCCTTCTGATGTGTTCTAGGGTTGGGGTTGGAGAAATTTGGACAAGGAAAGGGGTTGGAGAATTAAGTAGCTAGGGTTTTCCAAATGTTCAAATCTCTGAGCTTGCATTTAGATGCATTTTAGAGGATACTAGTCTCAACTAAGCATCCGCCTAGAGATTCTTTCTTTAAGTAGCTAGGCTCAATTAGTGAATTTTCCAATGAGTTTCGATTCATGCAACAATATGAAACATTAATTACTATTCTTTCTGGCCACTAATGATAGATGTAACATGTAAGAAGTCCATAATTGATTAATGGATCTATTAGTTTGATAGTTTTTTTAGTGTTGCACCTTTTCCTTCTACAACTTGCAGATGTGCACACAGTTTTTTGTGTTCGGTTTAGGAGTTGGTCCTTGGGAAGCATAAATAAAACATTATTGGCAAGTGCAGTCTTGTTACTCCTAGGTATCTACAAATGAGTAGATGAATACTTGGTCCATATTCATTTGTAGTGAACATACATTTTCACTATTCTTATAATATTTGCTTGATGTCAGATTATGCTATGAGGATATTAGTCTAAGCCCAGTCTTGGATGCAGTCTTGGATGCATTGTTTTATCCTGCGGTGGTTAAACCGGTTCTGAAAATTATCTAGTTTGACATGTACTTGTCCAGCTATCATAATCTATTCTTTGACCATGGCAGTAGCTGGCATTTTGTTATGATAATTTCAGTATATATCTTACTGTCCTTTGCTGATCTCGTTGTATTTTCAATTCACTAGCAACTCTCCGACGAAGTCTCCTCCAGGTAATATATGTCTCGTGCTTTCTAAAGAGTACTAGTATACTGACTAAACTATCCACTTGCTATGCTTAGCTGCTCTGTTATGCGAATCGTGACACTTTGCCTGTCATAATGCAACTAAGCATACTAGTCTCAACTAAGCATACTAGTTTTTTGTAGTGAGATAGTAAGATAGTGAGACAGTAAGAAGGAAACTTCCCAGATTATGTAGAAAGAAAATACTTGGTTTGACTGCAAGTACCATGACATGAATCAAAAAACATATACGGTGGGAAAAATAAAATGGCGTAAACACAGGAGGTTCTTGCTTGCTTTGTATCTCCACCAGTTTGGGTTGGTGAATGTGGATGATTTTTTATCCTGTGAACTCATTGTACTGCTACAAGAATTTGGTATCATCATGGTGTAATTTTGTTAACATTCTGGTTTTGTTAGATAGTGGCTACACTAATCTAGAGTGATACAATTTTCCTTCCCATTTGGTATCATTATGTTCAGTGTATCTGATTATAACATCATGTGGGTTTTTAAGTCATTTACAGCTCTAGTACACTTCTCTTACACTTATCGAGGACTTGTATTTGCTCTTGTTGTGTTGTTGTTCCTATCTTGTAATTGCTTCAGCACACACTACCATGACTTAATGTTTACAATAGCTGTTTTCTTTGTGTCCAATAGTCAGCGTATATTTTTCTGTGAGGTAATCGGTCAAATGTTCAAGGTGTATGTCTGAACTTGAATGTTGCAATGCTATTTTCTTCAGAGGCTACTGTCAAAAACTTGAGCTACTGTCTTGCAAAGATGATGATCATCTTGCTAGTTTGCTGGGTTTTTGTCTCCGACCATTGTGTCATGATGAATTTGCAGGTACCCCGAGAGGCCCTTGAGTTTGCCGAAATGTCGATTAACTTCCGTTCCGGCAAATTCGGGTACTCCATATGTCCTATTTTCAGCAAAGGTCATGCTAAAAGTTTCCGTGAATTTTAGCATGACTTTGCTAAAAATAGGACATATGGGGTACTTGCGACTATTGCATGGGCCGGGTATCTTAGTACTTAGTTAAGTAGGATCAACTGCCCTGCCATTCTTGCTGCATTAAACCATAGGTGGCAATAGAGCCAAGTAATTAGGCCCAACTTAGAATTCTCCTTAGCATCGATAAACCCTAGATGATAAACCCAACATAGGTGGCAATAGAGCCAAGTGATTAGTGCCAAGTGATTAGGCCCAACCTAGGGTGCCTTGGCATCGATAAACCCTAAATGATGAAAACTTAACTTGGCAGCCCCGGATGCCTCGGTGTCGACGAGAACCTAAATGATGTATGCTTAGGCTTTTAGTGTGCCTCGGCGTCGACAAACCATAAATGATGAAAGCTGAGGCTTTTAGGGTGCCTCGGTGTCGAAAAACCCTAAATGATGAGACCATGATCTTGTTCCTTGACAATAACCAACTTTTTGACCAAACTTTTTTCCTATTTAGAGCGAAACATGGCCCACAACAATGAGGCCGGTGGTTGGCGGCAAGCACCTGGGAGCTGTCCCGGAGATGGAGGAACAACCTCACCGCTATGAGGACGCGCGGAAGACACCGATCCTGATTACACAACCCCTAGTGGCGTCGAGGATGACACCACCGATGGTGCCACCGAGGATGCCACCATCGATGATGGCGGCGCACACAGATGCCAGCCAACCGAAGAAGCAAAGGAAGGACCGGCGGCCGAATGCGCTCCGCACCCTCAAGGAGGAATTCACTCAAGTGGACTCCGAAGGGAATCCAACGGAGCCCAAACATATAGTCAAGGGGTACTCGGTTCAGCTCGGGTGCATTCTCCGGAGCACCGTCTCGATCAACACCGAGAACCTTAGGCATAAGGACCGAGGGAATTTGCGCAACCTCCTCTTCACGGAGCTGCACGAACGATACAAGTTCCCCGCTGAATTTGAAAACACACGCCTCTCAGGGAATAAAGTGAACAGTGCCGCCCTCACGAAGATGAGCACGGCCCTGTCTACTTGGAGAAGCGCGGTGAAGATAATGATTGATAAAGGTGATAGTTATGAGAAGATCAAGGCGAAATATCCTTTGATGAGCGAAGATGAGTACAAGGAGTTCAAGATCAAGTGCGAGAGCAGTGCAACCTCCGAATCAAGTCAGTGGCGGAAAGAAATGTGGGAGTTGAACTTAGGGGAACACAAACTTTGTCCCGGCGGTTACAGAGTGGCGGAGCCTATATGGGACAAGTAGGACGCGGAGTGTGCCGAGCAAGGCCTACCGCCCCGCTTCGAGAAATACAGCGGTGACAAGCAGACCAGGAACTATGCCAGGGCCCGGTACAAGGAGGACCCGATAACAAAGGAGCTTACCACGGATCCGAAGACCAGGGCGCTTGAGCTTGTTCAGTCAGGAATACACCCAGCGTAATTAGCTCCATATGGTTGCACTCTAATTAATCCCCAATATTTCTAAATGGTTCACGTTCCTTCGCAGGACCTTTGAAAGCGATGGCGGGGTCGTCTCGAGCTCCCTTTCGACACCCCTTTAAATAGGGCGTTGAACGTAATGAAAAACAAGGATAAGCTCACTAAGCCGACGTCAGCTGGTCAAGTGGCCGGCAAAGGCTTGTCCACAAAATGGGGGTCATACTATACCGCTGGTGTGCGGAAGGAGAAAAAGATCAGCTCGGAAAGCCAGACGGGCGAGGTTGAAGAACTCAAGGCACAAGTGGCACGGATTCCGGAGCTTGTCCAAGAGCAAGTGGAACAACAACTGGGAACGAAGCTCAACGCCATGGTGCCTACGTTGATTCATGGGCTGACGACGTGGATTGCGGGCGGCCAACAGGGGCCTCCCGGTTCCAGCTTCACGGCCAAGAACTTCGACAGCTGGTAGCGGCGCCATTGGTGTCTCCGGCGGCGCCATTGGTGTCTCCGCCGGCGGCGCCATTGGTGTCTCCGGAGGAGGTGGTATTCGTGTCTCCGGCGCCGGCACGGGCATTGGAGCTTAATGCACCCGGGTGTACGCCAGCCGGCACCTCGCCAGCAAGCGGCCCCTCCGTCAGTTGCACGCCCGCCGTTGGCGGTTCCTCGACATTAGCCGAGCTCGACGGCATCACGGTAACTAAGCCTCTCGGCCGATGACTTCATCTCCTTGCCTTTGACTGGGCATCCCTGACGCCCTGTACATGTTTTCATAGGGCACTGCCGACGTTCCTTACACTCTTACGCGCCGTGGGCGCCGAGTTGGTCGATGTCGCCAAGGGCGTAATCGTTCAACCGGCAACCCCATGTTCCACGGTAATCCGATGCCACCCACGGTGTATAGGGTTGAAGTGTTTCGGTGCTGCCAGCAACGAGCTGTTACCTCCGATTCGACCACCGGGGCCGACGAAGAAGATGAGATGACCCTCAGTGCCTGCGTAAACTGGCCCCTGCTTTGGCCAAAGAGCCAGATTCGTTTGGGGGCGGGGGACACCACCCCACAGACAAGACCGCCAGTCGTGCCAGAGCCAAGCCATGGCAAGAACGCCGCAACGCTACCGGACCTGCCGGACATCCCTATGGCACAGGATCCGGACAGCCCTATGACACAGGATGCGGACGGGACGACAACGACGACGGTACATTTACCAAAGTTGATAAGTACTTTGCCGAACATGGGTACACTGACGAGTTATGCGGGCCTCTTTCTCAAGAACCCAACCAAGACGACCGCGATCTAGCTGGTACGGCGGAGAAATCCAATTGCAGCAGGCGTCGTCTGGCGCTCAGTTCTCAGGACACGCCTCCAGCTCCCGCCTTCACCGAGCCTCAGATAGCTGAGGTGCGAAATGTTATCAGCCCCAACATGCTCAAGAAGGCGGTCTGTGAGCAGAACTCGGTCCCATTACAGGAGATCAAGAAGAAGGGATGGAAACGAAAGACTAACAAGGCGTCGGTGCGAGCCACCGGCACCGAAGTTCGATCCGTGCTCAGACGGGCCACCTTCACCTAAGGATATCTCGAGGAGGGTGCATGTGGCGGGTAGGCGATGCTACTGCAAAATATGCAGAATGCTGCAACCGGTGCTATGCGGAGTCTGCATGGCAGTGATCTTTCTTTTGAGAAGCGGACTCTCAGAGAGAAAGATGTGGCATACCCGGTTATCGTGGCCAAGGTGCGGAGGGCAAGGGCTTTGTGGATGGCGACATCGGGGTGCGATCGTCCTGTGGTTTGATGATATCTTTGCTATGTTTAACCTTCATCCGCTGCACTACACCTTCGTTCGGCTGTTTTCGCTGAGTATGGAGATGCGGATCATTAGAGACAAGACCCCGGACATCGTGATAGTAGACCCCTTCTACATGCGTGCCAAGCACTTGAGCAGCGCTGGGGACCACCAAGTTGCGAGTTCACACCTCGAAGGCGTCATTCTGGCAAACCATATAAGGATAACTTCCTTGTGGCTTACTTTCCCGAGTAAGTCATCCCTTAACCGCCCCGTAACATATGATTTCTTAGATTTCGATCGTTCTTTTTTTTCTAACATTCCGTGTTCTGTGCAGTGAACACATTGCACACTCATCCTCTTAAGCCCGAAATATTCCATGGCCACGTATTTCGACCCGAACCGTAACTCCAAGATAGACTACACAAATATCAAGAAAGTTATTGATGATGTTCTCCCCGGCTACGCCAAATCTGGAGGCACCTTCACCAGGGCAGTTCGTAAATGCACGGCAAGCACATGTTCTCACTGTCTGAAATTCTGCTGCGTCAAGCAGCCGCTTTGTGATCGAAGGATGCCTACGCCCTCCATCACATGCGTGTGATCGTAAGGGACCATCATCAACTTCCGCTACCAGATAATCTCAAAGATTGGGCCGCGAGTTTGTCGGCAGTCCAGGACGCGGACCTCAGACAAGAATTCTTTCACATCCAGTCGGAGTTTGTGGACATCATCCATCAAGATGTCCTTCATACCTCGGGGCAGTTCTTCCTCAGATATCAACCGTCCAACAGTGAGATATATGAAATGCTACAAATGCAGGGTGACAACGACCGTGATTTCATGACCATCACGACAGACGGCGGCTTCATCCACCCTCCTGTCCGATGAGTCGAGTCGAAAGTAGTGATGTCTAGTTCTGAAACATTGATTGGCTCATGTTGTAATTATACTTTAATGAATTTGTATGTCTCTTTGGTTTGGACAGTCGTTCAACTTAGATGTAATCGATGCTATTTATTAGTAGGACCATGAATCATGCTATTAATGTCTTGCTTTTCTCTTCCGATCCTTTTGTTGCATACTTACATATTGATTATGTATTATGCATTGTTTGGCTTGTGCATAGAGATGTCGTCGTATGTCGTGTACAAGGGTAAGGTTCCCGGAGTCTACGACGACTGGGAGGAGTGTCGAAGACAAGTTCACCGTTTCAGTGGTAACAGTTACAAAGGGTACACCACTAGGGCGGAGGCCGAATCTAGATACGCCCGCTATCTAGCGGGAGAGAGGAGGGAGCGTTGGAGGAACCGGATGAAGACCAGTTTGATCGCGATGATGCTCATCGTGATGACCATAGCTCTCTTCTATGTGATGGTAGTTTAGATGATCGATGTCGACTTGTAATGTGAAGACAAACTCGATACTCGCGGTCTTGAGACTTGTAATGTTTTATCTTTGTTCGGTCTTTTGAATTCGGAGACTAATATGATGAATTGTATTAGGAGACTAATCTTCTATTGTATTCGATGAATCTGATGTTGCTGTGTGCTGCTGTCTATATTCTGTCCAATAATATATTTTGTAACCTGTGCAAAAATCAGAAAAGCAAAAAAAAACCAAATATTCATACTAATGGCGCATCACCACCAGGTGCGCCATTAGTATGCCAAAGGATACTAATGGCGCATCAGCACAGAATGCGCCATTAGTATGACAAAGCACATGCTTACGTATGGCCCCCGGGGAGGCAATACACTAATGGCGCATGGTTTTACATACTAATTGCGCACTGCTTGGTGCGCCATTAGTACACCAGATACTAATGGCGCACCAGTGGTGAGCCATTAGTAAAGAATTCTAGTGGCGTGCTACTAATGGCACACTGGTAATGCGCCATTAGTAGGCAAAACCAGTGCGCCATTAGTAGGCCTTTTCCTAGTAGTGACCAGCCCAAGGATACCAGTACGGTATTAACAGTCTTCGAGACTTCCGCATCAAACAATATGCGAAAACGAACACTCCGCAGCCTTGCCGAAGTCTACCAAGTAGCAACAATAAATCCATGGAGTGACACGACTATTACCTTTAATGCCAGTGACGAACCTAAATTCCAAACAGCCCGGCGCCAAAGAAAGATTGGTCCTCGCCCAATAGTGGACGGCTTTCGCCTTACCAAGGTACTCATGGAAGGTGGCTGCGGATTGAACCTTATTTATGAGGAAACCCTTCGAAAAATGGAAATAGACTGGAGCCGCATTGAACGAAGCAACACAACCTTTAGAGGAATAATCCCCAGTCGGGAAGCGAGCTGCGGGTAAAATCACTTGGATGTGGTGTTCGGCACGCCGGATAATTATAGGTCCGAGGAGGTCACGTTCCAAGTGGCCCCGTTCAGCAGCGGATACCACGCTCTATCAGGGCGCGAGGCAATTACAATTTTCAAGCTATACCCCATTACGGGTACATGAAGCTCAAAATGCCCGGGCCCAACGGAATCATCACTCTTGCTAGTGACCCGGACATAGCACTCCACGCCGAAAATAAGACAGCCGCACTGGCCCTTGAGGCACTATCCGAAGCCCTAGCGGCCGAGGAACTGACTGCGCTACGCTCCACGGTGAACAGGGACGATGTGATACTCGATAAAAGATCCAAGTCCACCTCCTTTAAATCAGCATTTAAATTGTCAAATTCCAAGTCCACCCAACGGACCCTACAAAAACAGCTTCCATTGGGGCACAACTAAACCCTGATGTAGACGCCGCACTACGAGAATTCCTACGCGAAAATTGGGACATCTTCGCCTGGCACCCTTCAGATATGCCAGGAATCCCACGCCGGCTGGCCCAGCACAGCCTAAACATCCTAAAAGGATTCAAGCCAGTCAAACAGGCTCTTCGGCGTTTCTCCGAACCTAAGAGACAAGCCATGGGAGAGGAGCTAGCCAAACTATTGGAGGCCGGATCCATCAGAGACATAAAACATCCGGACTGGCTAGCAAACCTGGTGATGGTACCAAAGAAGGACAAATCCTGGCGCCTATGTGTCGATTTCAAGGACCTCAACAAGGCTTGCCCAAAGGATCCCTTCCACCTCCCCCGCATCGATCAAATTATCGACGCTACCGCGGGACACGATTCGTTGTGTTTCCTCGACGCATACTCTGGCTGCCATCAAATTAAGATGGCAGAACCTGATCAAGCCGCAACGGCATTTATCACCCCATACGGCCCATTCTGCTTCAACACAATGCCCTTCGGGCTCAAAAATGCCAGCGCAACATATCAGCGCATGATTCAGGCATGTCTTGCAAACCAGGTCGGCAAAACAGTGGAGGCATACGTAGATGATGTGGTCGTCAAAACCAAGCATGTCGAAACTCTAGTAGACGACTTGAGGCTCACATTCGATAATCTCCGAACATACGACATCAAGCTTAACCCGGAAAAATGCATTTTCGGCGTACCAGCCGGAAAGCGCTTGGGCTTCATTGTATCCGGTAGAGGAATTGTAGCAAACCCAGCCAAGATCCGAGCTCTGTGACAATTGGATATCCCAAAGGACCTCAAACAAATACAGAAATTGACTGGATGTGTGGCGGCTCTAAGCCGCTTCATCTCCCATCTAGGAGAAAAGGCATTACCCCTCTATCGCCTCCTCCGGCGCACCGAACACTTCGAGTGGATTTGATGCCGCCACGGCCGGACTCGAAGAAATAAAAGCCATATTGGCAACAAACCCGGTCCTGGCCGCGCCCAACATGGGCGAACCAATGCTATTATACATCGCCGCAACCCATCAAGTTGTAAGCGCGGTGCTCGTTGTCGAACAAGAAACGGACGGACACAAGTTTCCTATTCAAAAACCAGTCTACTACGTGTCCACTGTCCTCACTCCATGCAAGTCACGGTATCCGCATTATCAAAAGATAGCGTACGCGGTGTTTATGGCATCCCGGAAGCTTCGACACTACTTTCAAGAGTGTTCGATAATAGTAGCCTCAAGTACCTCTTAATGACATTATAAACAATCATGACGCGACGGGCCGGATTGCCAAATGGGCCATTGAGCTCCTCCCGTTTGACATAACCTATAAGCCACAGCGAGCAATTAAGTCGCAAGTTTTGGCCGACTTCGTCGCCGAATGGACTGAAGCCTAACTCCCTAAAGAGTACGGCACATACCCCAACTGGATCATGCACTTCGACGGCTCCAAAATGTTGGCTGTTCTGGGGGCTGGCGTCGTTCTGACGTCCCCAACAGGAGATACAGTTCAACACGTACTCTAGATAATGTATACGGACTCCAACAACGCAGCCGAATACGAGGCCCTTCTACATGGTCTCCGGATGGCAGTCTCCATGGGCATTCAACGCCTAGAGGTGTGAGGACTCGAACCTCGCGATATCCCAAATAAATGGAGACTTTAATGCCAAGGATCCGAAAATGGCAGCTTATCGCAACGCCGTCCTAAAAATGTCAGCTCGGTTGAAGGGCTCGAATTTCACCATATAGCCCGGAAAACAATCAGGCAGCAGACGTCCGGGCATGAATTGGCGCAAAGCGCTTTGCCGTCCCCCCCCCCCCCTAATATCTTCTTAGAGAGGCTATTCAAGCCATCCGTATCATGGGAAGGGGAGTCCAGAAATAACAGCCCGGACCCAACAACACTGCCTGACACCGAACATTCTGACACAATTGGAGGCCCTGCCAACGAAGTAACATCTTCAGCCCACGTAATAATGGCAGTCATTGCCTCGTGGACGGAACCATTCCTAGCCTACCTAACTAGGCAGGAACTTCCCGAGGACCAAAATGAGGCACGCTGCATAGTGCGGCGATCTAAAGCCTATAAAGTCCATGAGGGAGAGCTTTATAAGAAAAGCACCACCGGAGTCCTTCAAAGGTGTATCTCCGAAGAAGAAGGGCGGAATCTTACGGCTGAAATTCATGCAGACTCGGCGGGCACCACGCCAGCAGCCCGGCCCTTGTAAACAAGGCCTTCCGCTGGGTTCTATTGGCCGACGGCCCAGGCAGATGCTCAGGACTTAGTCCAACGATGCGTCGGTTTCCAACTCTTATCTAATCAAACCCACATCCCACCCACCGCCCTCCAAACAATACCCATCACCAGACCCTTCACATACTGGGGGCATGACAAGGATGGACCCCTGAAATGATGAACCCACAAGCAAAAATACCTACTGGTCATGGTGGATAAGTTCACCAAATGGATAGAGGCCAAGCCTGTTAAGACGGCCGAATCCGGACCGGTGATAGACTTCATATCAGGGGTCGTACACCATTATGGCGTCCCCCACAGCATCATCACTGATAACGGCACAAACTTCACGGCCGACGAGGTCAAACTCTGGTGCAAAAACATGGGCATCAAGCTCGACTATGCTTCAGTCTATCACCCTCAAACTAATGGTCAATTCGAACAAGCAAATGGTCTAATCATGAGCGGCATCAAACCCAGGTTAGTGCGGTCCCTCAAGGAATCTAACACGCACTGGGTAGAGGAGCTCGATTCCGTACTGGGGCTGCGGACCACGCCGAATCGCACCACCGGATTCACACCATTCTTTATGGTATACGGCGCAGAGGCAGTTCTACCCTGCGACATAATTCATGACTCACCTCACGTGCGCATGTATGAAGAAAGAGAAGCCGAGCTCGATCGGCAGGACAGTTTGGACGCCTTGGAGGAGGAGCGTGACGTGGCCAAAGCCCGGTCCGCATTCTATCAAGAGCAGGCTCAAAGTTATCAAAGCAGAGAAGTACGAGCCAAAACTTACAATGTTGGCGAATTAGTTCTACGCCTGCTGGACAAGAAAAAGGACAAACTCAAGCCCAAATGGGAAGGTCCCTTTATTATCGACCAAGTCCTGACCGGTGGAGCGCATCACCGTCGAGATGCATCAGATAACCGACTCGAGCCGAACCCATGGAACGCAGCCCGTCTCCGAAGATTCTACGCCTAGCGCCGGATTCTGAGTTCGTCTCCTTCCTCTGTCTATTTTTTACGCATTAGATGTCTTATATTTCTCTCCTTCTCCCTCTTTTTCTCTTACAGCCTTTAAAGGCTCATTCGCGCATTGTTCGCACACACTTGACGCGCTATCCGCGCTCATTATACCTGGGGGCTTCTTTAACAGAAGCTTATTTTACGGGCTCTATGCCTAACACATGTGTAATGCTTCCGCATGTACCTTTTATTCACCATTATATGCATCGATATGACTTAAGTTTTGGCCAAGCTGGGTTGCCTGGCTCCTATGCTTACCCCTCGTTCCCGATTGTTCGGCTAGGTGGTAAAGGGAGCACCTCTACGATTATTACCGCCGGTCAGCGGATGTGTACCTCAGACTGGGTGAAGACGAAAGCTAAGCGTTCTTAAGGGAATATTCGATTGATGAACTAAAGATGATTCCTCACTTATTTATTTATCTGCCCCCAGATGCTTTTCTGCTTTTTTCCGCAGTCCGGACATGCACTTTCAGGCATGCCTCCCAGGGAAAGGAACCCCTAACGGAACTATTCTCCCTAGAAGATATTTCTTACTAACCATGTAATATAACATAACTAGTTGGGCACTTGTCTGTTAAAGCACTAATGACCTCTACGCCTGGTCTCCATGCATACCCCTGTTCTTACAAAACCGTGATGGTATTCGGATACACTCCGGACTAAAGGGTCCCGAGGTTGAAGCGAAAAGGTCTGCCATGACAAACGATCTACAATCCGGCTAGAAGGCATTTTTACATGTCATCTTAAATTACATAGTCAAATTGACTGGCTGTATTCCTCCTCAATACCATCTAATAGGCTGTCTAGTTTACAGTCCTGTTGGGAATACTTTGCAGCCAATTCTACTTGGCCGTACACTAAGCTCACAGGGATCTCCTTCCCATCGGGCCCCACAGGTCCGACCTCGGCCATGTGGTTTGGGTCAGCCTTTGTGTACCGCATCTTCACCATGGCCCAGGCCTCCTGGCGCCTTTGACGGCAGGCCGATATCTTCCATAATCGGAGCGCCGCGCGCTCCCTTCACCTCTCTGTAAGCTCTCCAAGGCCTTGGGCAGGAGAGAGATGGCCACAAGGCACAGGTGACGCCCTTCATTACCAGCCGAACTCTTTCGTGCAGTTGTAAGAGCTTCGGGAAGAAGGTCACCAGAGAATCGGCATTTCCTCCAGAGGACGAATTCGTGAGCATACCTACAGACATAACTCTGTTAGTCGACTTCTTCGCCGAACTCTTTTTTCAAAGTTCGTTCATGCACTTACTAAAAATGCCGCGTCGAAGCCGTCGATTCTCCTTCACGGAGTCCGCCAGCTGGGAACGAACATCTTTGAGTTCCTCTCCCAGCTGGGTGTTGGCATCTTGGAGATTATTCTTCTCCTGCCTCACCCTCGTAAGCACGCTCTCCCCGGCTTTTAACCGGTGCAAGAGTTGTTGCTTGTCCGGATCTACTCCGGCGCCATCTGCAATGATATTGTCAGATTTACACATACGCCGCACTTCGCAACATACTTATCTTTCGAAGTGTATATTACCAAAGCGGGTCTCCTTGGCCTCCCCTGCAGCGGCTAGTGCGGCCTCAAGTTGGGCTTTGCACTCTTCCAGCTCCTGGGACAGTTGGGTATTCTTTTTTGTAAGATCCTCAGATAATAAATGATCCTTAAATCAGTTATTCTAACTATTTTAAGTCTCGGGGCTATTGGTATATATAACCATCAAATTTTCTCACCCGTATGTCTTTCACATACTGCTCCGTGGCTCCTAGACCATTTTGAGCGGCACGGAGGTGCGCATCTCCCGAATTGAAGGCATCCAATGCCTCTTGGGAGAAACATGCGTCACGAAGAACAGTCCGGCGACGCCTGTGATTCATGGCACTCTCCACCTTGGAATTGGTGGCAGACAGTCCGTCGGCATCCTCTGTCGGAGGAGTGTTCGACACACGCCTCGTGTTTGCCTCCGCCTCTGGACCTAGATTCAGAGCCTGGCTGGTGGAGGCTCGATTGGCAGCCTCTCCGGATATAGTCCGGCAAGCGCTCTTTTTCCTGAAGAGAGCACGAGCGTTAGTATACCTTTTGGGAATAAAACCTGGGAAAAAGGCGGCATGCCATACCGTGGCATCGACGTCTCAATCCGGACCGCACTTCTTTTCAGCCTGCTGGGCCTTGCTGCCCCTTGTTGATTAGCCACCGCAGGCTCGGCCTTCCGCCTCAAGGGCTCCCCCTGCAAAACACGATTGATATCCGGTGATCAAAGATAAGCATGGATGGATCATCTTCAAAGTATTGGGACTTCGGTCTCAGTTACCTGTGAGGCTGGAAACATTCCAGGGTAATCGGCCGTAATGGCGACCAAGGCATTGTCGAAGCTCAGTTGGTAAAATACCCCATCGATCAGCTCCACGGATATGTCCGGATCCTCTTGGGAGGTTGGATCGAGGGACCTTTCCGGATCCTCGAGCTGTGGAGGAGGGATGTGTATATCCTTTATAGCCTGGCGCAATTCCTGCGTCGAAATCACAGAATAAGGTACCTAACTACGGGAATATGGAACGGATGGGCATAAAGAAGTGTCCGCTTACCCAGCTTGGAGGACCGTACATAGAAAATCCGCCCTGTGGATTGACGCGGAGGAAATCCTCCACTTCTCCCTTCTATAATGCGGACAAGGCCTTCATCAGAGCAGCAACTGATCCCGGCCCCTTACGGCCGCAGCAGGTGGCATCATCCTCCCCATTGAAATCCCACCTGTGGTGGCCTCTATACTGAAGCGGCTGCACCCCCTGCATGATGCATGTGGCCATGACCCCGATCATGGTCAGTCCGGAATGAGCTAGTAATCTTATCCGGCTCATCAGGTAAAAGACGTCCCTGTCATTTTCCTTCTGAGGGCTCCGTGGGCGCCAACTTAGGTGCTTCTTCAAAGGAGCATCATTGAACTCAGGAAGGCCGATCGGCACAGGGTCCGGCAGGGGGGCATCTTCTATATAAAACCATTCTGAAGGCCAGTCTTCAGATGCCTTCTTTGGGGTTCCGGATAGATATCCGGTCCCGGCGATGCGCCATAATTCGGCTCCGCCCACTTGATATATCGACCCCTCCTAAGAACGTGGCACAAGGCAGAACAACTTCTTCCACAGTGCGAAGTGAGCCTCGACACCCAAGAACAGCTCGCAAAGGGCTACGAAGCCCGCGATATGCAACATGGAGGCAGGCGTAAGGTTGTGCAGTTGGAGGCCGTAGAACTCCAGGAGCCCCTGGAGAAACAGATGAATTGGAAATCCGAGCCCTCTTATTAAGTACGGAACAAGGCATCCCCGCTCTCCTTTGGAGGGATTGGGGACGCTCTCACCGCTTCCGCCATTATAGGTGGCGAGTCCGGCTCGAACCGGGACCATGAAGACTGGGGGAAGAAATCCCTTGGTTTGGAGCGTCACTAGCTCGCTGTGTGGGATGGAACATCTCTCCCAATCTCCAGGCTGAGGGCCGGCAGGGCGAGAGGAGGAGTTGCGTCGACTGGCCATGATGGAATAGATTTCTGTCAGATGCGCTCCGATGAATGCTCGTGAGGGGGAGATGGTGTGATTCGGATATAAATCCTCGTTTCTTTTATAAGGCAGCTTATTTGTGCAGCTAGGGGGGTAAAAGTAAAAACACCCCGGCTTTTCGCATTCGTTTGACACGTGGAAGACGGCCATTATTGGGTGTGGAAGCCAAGGAGCGCAATATTCACGAAAAGCCGGACACTATTCAACAGGTACACAGAATTTGGAGAAGAACCCGCCTTGCAATGCCGAAGACAAATCTGCGCGTCGGACTCATCGTCATTGAAGCCTGGATGGGACTTTCCTTGGCGTGGAAGGCAAGCTTGACGATACAGATATGTAGATCTCCTTACATTGTAACCGACTCTGTGTAACCCTAACCCTCTCCGGTGTCTATGTAAACCGGAGGGTTTTAGTCCGTAGGACGAACAACAATCATACCATAGGCTAGCTTCTAGGGTTTAGCCTCTCGATCTCGTGGTAGATCTACTCTTGTACTACCCATACCATCAATATTAATCAAGCGGAGTAGGGTTTTACCTCCATCGAGAGGGCCCGAACCTGGGTAAAAACATTGTGTCCCTTGTCTCCTGTTACCATCCGCCTAGACGCACAGTTCGAGACCCCCTACCCGAGATCCGCCGGTTTTGACACCGACACCCGCCGTCAACCAACATCTTTGTCACCTTGAGGTTGCGGATTGTTGGTGAGACTAAGAATGGTAAGCACCTGACCGTAGTAGTGCGGTCAGGGTGGTCCTCAGTGTCGAAAATGATGGGCGTGCTGGACAATTTCAGCGGCCTTCGTGCGTCGAACGATGGCTCCACCACTGTGACCTCATGCGCCCACTTCTTGAGTTGGCGGTGGGCTGTATGCAGCGAGGCGCCGCCATCGACGCACACGGCCTCTGTGGCTTTCTGAAACTCATGGTCGCTGGACTCGTCGTCCTCGTCATGATCATCGTCTTCCTGCTCCTTGTCACGGCCCCGGGCGGGCCTCTCTTGCTGATTATCCTTGCCGCGGCGGCCTCCTTGGCCGCTACGTTTCTTGTCGGATCCCTCGGCACCATCTGGGCCTTTCTCCTTGTCCCGCCGCTCATACTCGGCTTTCTACTTCTCGGTGAGCAGCTCTACCTGCCGGCAGTTGTGGAGATCGTGGCTCTTAGTGCGGTGGATCTTGCAGTACTGCTTGTCAGAGCCTCCTGGCTTGTCGGCAGCCGCCAAGCCCGGCAAGCGTCACACTCGGCAACCTCCTTGTCGGGGTCGCTCGCTTTGGTCTTCCTGGTGGCGCCGGTGTCGTCGGATCCCTCAACGGCAAGCACGGCCTTGCCCTTGCGCTTCCTGTTATGGTGTCGGCCCTTCTTCCCTGGGGTGGCGGTGTTGCCAGTGGAGTCGGTTTCCGTGCCAGCATCTTCGCCGGGGTACTTCCTTCCCTCCTGAGCACGAGCGCATCGATCGGCCAGAACATAGAGCTCGACCACATCCTTAACCTTGTTGGTCGCCAGTTCTTCACGCATCTTGCTATTGCGCATGTTCTGATAGAACGCACTGATCACGGCGGCGGGATGAACATCGGGGCTGTTGTACTGCAGTCGGCTGAACCTTTAGATGTACTTGCGTAGGTTTTCTCCTTCCTTCTGGGGGATGATGTGTAAATCGCTCGCCTGGCCATGAGCTTGGTGACCTCCGGTAAAGGCGCCAACAAACTCATGGCACAGATCCCCCCAAGAAGAGATGAAATCCACCGGCAAGTGCATCAACCATGACATAACATTAGGCTTGAGTGCCAACGGGAAGTAGTTGGCAAGCACCTTATCGTCGCGGGCCCCAGCAGCTTGCATCGCGATGGTGTAGATGCTGAGGAACTCTGACGGGTGAGTCTTGTCGTTGTACTTCTCGCCAACGTCGGGCTTGAACATACGGTGGGAGGGCCACTGGAACTGCCGCAGCTCACGGGTGAAAGCCGAACAACCCACCTCGTAAGGTAGGCCGCCGTAGCCTCCCGGCGCTGGGTGGTCCATAGCGGGCCCTGCCTGCCTGTCCGACTGGTGGCGCGCGTCTCGTCGGTGCTCGATCGTAGTTCGAGTGTCCTCATGAGCCCGCTCCCGAAGGACTTGATGATGATCACGGTTGAAGCGCGGGTCGGACGACGCGATGGAGATGTCCTCTCGAGCGTTGTCGCGACGAACTGACGCCCGAGGCGGTCGGGATGGAGGTGGGGAGTACATCGTGGCCGCGCCGCCACCAGCATGGCCTCCGCTGGCACGCGGTAGCCTCGTGGAGCGACGGCCTACAGGTCCCGTCGGCCGCAACTCGTCGTTGTTGGTGATGCCAACGAGGCTCCGGACGGTGGCCCTCCATTCGTTAAGCTTCTCCGCGGCGGGAGGAAAATCGAGGAGCAGCTGCACGCGTGCTAGGCCCACCGCTGGCGTGGGTGGTGGTGAGAGCTGGGTGGATCACGATGCACCTCGACTTCTAACCATGTTAGAAGGAGCTATGTCACGGCCCCGCAGCCGTTCGCCACCTCCGTCAGCACCTCGGCGCGCTGCTACGTCTTGAGATTACGTTGATTTTCCTCGAAGAGGACAGGGTGATGCAGCAAAGTGTAGCGTAAGTATTTCCCTCAGTTTTGAGAACCAAGGTATCAATCCAGTAGGAGGCACCTCAAAAGTCCCACGCACCTACACAAACAAATTGAGAACTCGCAGCCAACGCAATAAAGGGGTTGTCAATCCCTTCACGGCCACTTGCGAAAGTGAGATCTGATAAATATAGTATGAAAAGATAAATATATTTTTGGTATTTTATAATATAGATGCAAAAAAGTAAAGATGCAAATAGAAGTAGATTGAAAACAAGTATGATAAGAGATAGACCCGGGGGCCATAGGTTTCACTAGTAGCTTCTCTCAAGATAGCATAGGCATTACGGTAGGTGAACAAATTACTGTCGAGCAATTGATAGAAAAGCGCATAGTTATGAGATTATCTAGGCATGATCATGTATATAGGCATCACGTCCATAACAAGTAGACCGACTCCTGCCTGCATCTACTACTATTACTCCACACATCGACCGCTATCCCGCATGCATCTAGAGTATTAAGTTCATAAGAACAGAGTAACGCATTAACCAAGATGACATGATGTAGAGGGATAAACTCATGCAATATGATATAAACCCCATCTTGTTATCCTCGATGGCAACAATACAATATGTGCCTTGCAACCCTTTCTGTCACTGGGTAAGGACACCGCAAGATCGAACCCAAAGCTAAGCACTTTCTCCCATGGCAAGAAAGATTAATCTAGTAGGCCAAACTAAACCGATAATTCGAAGAGACTTGCAAAGATAACTCAATCATACATAAAAGAATTCAGAGAAGATTCAAATATGATTCATAGATAAACTTGATCATAAACCCACAATTCATCGGATCTCGACAAACACACCGCAAAAAGAGATTACATCGAATAGATCTCCACAAGAGAGGGGAGAACATTGTATTGAGATCCAAAAGAGAGAAGAAGCCATCTAGCTAATAACTATGGACCCGTGAGGGTCTGTGGTAAACTACTCACAACTCATCGGAGGGGCAAGGATGTTGATGTAGAGGCCCCCCGTGCTTGATTCCCCCTCCGACAGAGTGCCGGCGAAGGCCCCAAGATGGGATCTCGCTGATACAGAAGGTTACGATGGTGGAAAGTGTGTTTCGTGGTGCCCCTGGATGTTTTCGGGGTATGTAGGTATATATAGGAAGAAGAAGTACGTCGGTGGCCGCCCGAGGGGCCCACGAGACAGGGGGCGCACCCTATAGGGGGGCGCCCTCCTATCTCGTGGAGGCTTGCTTCTTGACTTGCACTCCAAGTTCTCTGGATCACGTTCGGCGAGAAAATCACGTTCTCGGAGGCTTCATTCCATTTGGACTCCATTTGATATTCCTTTTCTTCGAAATACTGAAATAGGCAAAAAACAGCAATTCTGGGTTGGGCCTCCGGTTAGTAGGTTAGTCCCAAAAGTGATATAAAAGTGGAAAATAAAGCCCAATATGGTCCAAAACTGTAGATAAAGTAGCATGGAGCAATCAAAAATTATAGATACGTTGGAGACGTATCAGGAATCCCCAAGCTTAATTCCTGCTCGTCCTCGAGTAGGTAAATGATAAAAAGAGAATTTTTGATGCGGAGTGATACTTTGGCATGATTTCAATGTAAATCCTCTTAATTGTGGTATGAATATTCAGATCCGAATGATTCAAGACAAAAGTTCATATTTACATAAAAATAATAATACTTCAAGCATACTAACTAAGCAATTATGTCTTCTCAAAATAACATGGCCAAAGAAAGTTATCCCTACAAAATCATATAGTCTGGCTATGCTCCATCTTCCCCACAAAAAATATTTAAATCATGCACAACCCCGATGACAAGCCAAGCAATTGTTTCATACTTTTAACATTTTCAAAAAAAATTCAATCTTCACGCAATACATGGGCGTGAGCCATGGATATAGCACTATATGTGGAATAGAATGGTGGTTGTGGAGAAGACAAAAGGAGGGAAGGTAGTCTCACATCAACTAGGCGTATCAACGGGCTATGGAGATGCCCATCAATAGACATCAATGTGAGTGAGTAGGGATTTCCATGCAATGGATGCACTAGAGCTATAAGTATATGAAAGCTCAACAAAAGAAACTAAGTGGGTGTGCATCCAACTCGCTTGCTCACGAAGACCTAGGGCATTTGAGGAAGCCCATCATTGGAATATACAAGCCAAGTTCTATAATGAAAAATTCCCACTAGTATATGAATGTGACAAAATGAGAGACTCTCTATCATGAAGATCTCTTTGCTACTTTGAAGCACAAGTGTGGTAAAAGGATAGTAGCATTGCCCCTTCTCTCTTATTTTATCATTTTTTCTTTTCTTTTTTTTTCTTTGGGCCTTTTTTATGGCCTCTTTTTTTGCTCTCCCTTTTTTTTATTTTCGTCCGGAGTCTCATCCCGACTTGTGGGGGAATCATAGTCTCCATCATCCTTTCCTCACTGGGACAATGCTCTAATAATGATGATCATCACACTTTTATTTTCTTACAACTCAAGAATTACAACTCAATACTTAGAACAAAATATGACTCTATATGAATGCCTCTGGCGGTGTACTGGGATATGCAATGAAACATGAGTGACATGTATGAAAGAATTATGAACGGTGGCTTTGCCACAAATACGATGTCAACTACATGATCATGCTAGCAATATGACAATGATGGAGCGTGTCATAATAAACGGAACGGTGGAAAGTTGCATGGCAATATATCTCGGAATGGTTGTGGAAATGCCATAATAGGTAGGTATGGTGGCTGTTTTGAGGAAGATATATGGTAGGTGTATGATACCGGCGAAAAGTGTGCGGTATTAGAGAGGCTAGCAATGGTGGAAGGATGGGAAAAAGTGCGTATAATCCATGGACTCAACATTAGTCATAAAGAACTCATATACTTACTGCAAAAATTTAGAAGTTATCAAAGCAAAGTATTACGCGCATGCTCCTAGGGGGATAGATTGGTAGGAAAATACCATCGTCAGTCTCCCCGACCGCCACTCATAAGGAAGACAATCAATAAATAAATCATGCTCCGAGTTCATAACATAACTGTTCACCATACATGCATGCTACGGGAATCACAAACTTCAACACAAGTATTCTTTAAATTCACAACTACTCAACTAGCATAACTCTAATATCACCATCTTCATATCTCAAAACAATTATCAAGCATCAAACTTTTCTTAGTATTCAACGCACTCAAAAGAAAGTTTCACATATCTTGAATACCAAGTATATTAACATAAAGCAAATTACCATGCTATTAACGACTCTCAAAATAATCTAAGTGAAGCATGAGAGTTAAATAGTTTATTTAAAACAAGTATACCACCGTGCTCTAAAAGATCTAAGTGAAGCACTAGAGCAAAACTATCAAGCTCAAAAGATATAAGTGAAGCACATAGAGTACTCTATCAAATTCCCATTTATGTACGGCTCTCTCAAAAGGTGTGAACAGAAAGGATGATTGTGGTAAACTAAAAAGCAAAGACTAATATAACACACGACGCTCCAAGCAAAACACTTATCATGCGGTGAATAAAAATATAGCCCCAAGTAAAGTTACCAATGAACGAAGACAAAAGAGGGGATGCCTTCCCGGGGAATGCCCAAGCTTAGGATTTTGGCTATTCTTCAATATATTGGGGTGCCATGGGCATCCCAAAGCTTAGGCTCTTGCCACCCTTTATTCCATAGTCCATAAAAGCTTTACCCAAAACTTGAAAACTTCACAACACAAAACTCAATAGAAATCTCGTGAGCTCCGTTAGAGAAAGAAAACAAAAGACTACTTTAAGATACTGTAATTAACTCATTATTTATTTATATTGGTGTTAAACCTACCGTATTCCAACTTCTCTATGGATTATAAACTATTTTACTAGCCATAGATTCATCAAAATAACCAAACAACACACGAAAAACAGAATCTGTCAAAAACAGAACAGTCTGTAGTAATATGTAACTCACGCAAACTTCTGGAACTAAAAAAACTCTACCAAAATTAGACGACCTAGAAAATTTGTTTATTGATCAGAGGCAATTGGAATCACTATTTTATCATGTTCTGGTGATTTTTAACAATTCGGGCACTGAGCGCAAAGTTTCTGGAAATTACAGCAAGATCAAATAACTATCAGCCAAGAAGATCCAATAGGTTTAACTTGGCACAAACACTAATTAAAAGATAAAACCACATCTAAACATAGGCTAGATGGATTATTTATTCCTAAACAGAAAAAAACAAAAAACAAAAAATAAAATTGGGTTGCCTCCCAACTAGCGCTATCGTTTAACGCCCCTAGCTAGGCATAAAAGCGAGGATAGATCTAAGTGGTGTCGTAATATTAAGACAGATCTTGAAAGCTCATTTCATATTCTCTATGATTCGGCAGCAAGTTTCCTTTAAGGCAAGCAAAAGTAATCAAAAGGCTAAATTTAGTGGGACAAATATACCCAAGATCAATCACAGGAGGAACGGGTTCCTCCTTTGGCCCTTCATAGTGCACAACTATTTCACCACTAAAAGCATTCTTTTGGCAAAATCTTGTAAGCCTATACTCAAGAGAGTATCCTAGCTCATTGTTTCGAAGGTCAAAATCATTAGTAAGCTCGTTAATGCAATCAACCAAGACATTAGTAGGAACCTTTTTTTCTAATGTTTTCATTAAAAGCGACATAGTCCGAAGATTGAAAACGTCTAATTTCCTCTTGATCATAGAGGATCGCTTCTATGGGAGGACGACCAGCGTCCACCTTATAGTGTGCGAATATTTCTTTGGCCTCTCTTGTGATAAATCTAAACTCATGAGCCAAAAAGATAGTAATAGCGTGCTTAACAGAAGAATGCTCAATATTAGAGAATTCTAGGAAGATTCTTTGTATGCAAGGATGCATATGCATAAATTGTCTTTCAAGTTCAACTATAAGCATAGTGATAGCATCCGCAAGACTACTAGTTCTATGAAGGATAGAACAACCCATGGAGGGTAAAAGCACCGGCACAAGTAAAGAAATCTTGAATAACACCTTTGCTAATGATGTTACCACTACCGATTTGAAAGTTTTTAGTATGCAAGATAGGGGGTTCATCGGCCGGAGCCTCGGGATTTTCTGTGTTATCATTATTGTCCATATCGACGATAATCTCCCCAATTTCAGACATAGCGGCAAGGAACGAGCGAAAAAGAGAGAGGAGGAGATTGGGAAAGAGAGGGCGAATCAAACGGCAAGGCTGAAGTGGGGGAGAGGAAAACGAGAGGCAAATGGCAAATAACGTAAATGCGAGGGAGATAGGTTTGTGATGGGTACTTGGTATGTCTTGACTAGAGCGAAGACCTCCCTGAACGGCGCCATAAATCCTTCTTGCTACGTCTTGAGCTTGCGTTGGTTTTCCTCGAAGAGGAGAGGGTGATGCAGCAAAGTGTAGCGTAAGTATTTCCCTCAGTTTTGAGAACCAAGGTATCAATCCAGTAGGAGGCTCCTCAAAAGTCCCACGCACCTACAAAAACAAACCGAGAACTCGCAACCAGCGCAATAAAGGGGTTGTCAATCCCTTCTCGGCCACTTGCGAAAGTGAGATCTGATAAAGATAGTATGAAAAGATAAATATATTTTTGGTATTTTATAATATAGATGCAAAAAGTAAAGATGCAAATAAAAGTAGATTGAAAACAAGTATGATAAGAGATAGACCAGGGGGCCATAGGTTTCACTAGTGGCTTTTCTCAAGATAGCATAGGTATTACAGTGGGTGCACAAATTATTGTCGAGCAATTGATAGAAAAGCGCATAGTTATGAGATTATCTAGGCATGATCATGTATATAGGCATCACGTCCATAACAAGTAGACCGACTCCTGCTTGCATCTACTACTATAACTCCACACATCGACCGCTATCCAGCATGCATCTAGAGTATTAAGTTCATAAGAACAGAGTAGAGCATTAAGCAAGATGACATGATGTAGAGTGATAAACTCATGCAATATGATATAAACCCCATCTTGTTATCCTCGATGGCAACAATACAATACAATACGTGCCTTGCAACCCTTTCTGTCACTGGGTAAGGACACCGCAAGATTGAACCCAAAGCTAAGAACTTCTCCCATGGCAAGAAAGATCAATCTAGTAGGCCAAACTAAACCGATAATTCAAAGAGACTTGCAAAGATAACTCAATCATACATAAAAGAATTCAGAGAAGATTCAAATATTATTCATAGATAAACTTGATCATAAACCCACAATTCATCGGATCTCGACAAACACACCGCAAAAAGAGATTACATCGAATAGATCTCCACAAGAGGGGGAGAACATTGTATTGAGATCCAAAAAGAGAGAAGAAGCCATCTAGCTAATAACTATGGACCCGTAGGTCTGTGGTAAACTACTCACAACTCATCAGAGGGGCAAGGATGTTGATGTAGAGGCCCTCCATGCTTGATTCTCCCTCCGGCAGAGTGCCGGCGAAGGCCCCAAGATGGGATCTCACGGATACAGAAGCTTACGGTGGTGGAAATTGTGTTTCGTGGTGCCCCTGGATGTTTTCGGGGTACGTAGGTATATATAGGAAGAAGAAGTACGTCGGTGGCCGCCCGAGGGGCCCACGAGACAGGGGGGGCGTGCCCTCCTATCTCGTGGAGGCTCCGGTTGCTTCTTGACTTGCACTCCAAGTTCTCTGGATCACGTTCGGCAAGAAAATCACGTTCCTGAAGGTTTCATTCCGTTTGGACTCCGTTTGATATTCCTCTTCTTCGAAATACTGAAATAGGCAAAAAACAGCAATTCTGGGCTGGGCCTCCGGTTTGTAGGTTAGTCCCAAAAGTGATATAGAAGTGGAAAATATAGCCCAATATGGTCCAAAATAGTAGATAAAGTAGCATGGAGCAATCAAAAATTATAGATACGTTGGAGACATATCACGCGCATGCTGGCCCTCCTCATCATGTGATGGGCGCACGAGACTCTTCCCAGGGCGGCGCGCAGGGTCACCAGCAGGGTGACGCTGCTCATCAGGCACAACCTGGGAAGAGCGCGCCATGGGCGCTGGTGTTGGTGTCTTGGAGGCCGACATGCCGCCGTCTGGCGGGATGGCGGCGCCCCTGGAGGGCCCCACGCCGCCTGCGGGGGGCCCGACTCCGTCTCTGGAGCCCGCGACTGGCGGCTCGTCGCCTGGCGCGCGAACGACGCCACTCGCCAGGCCTGAACCGCCAGGGTGATGTGGATGTTCGCGGGCCGCGCCGCGGGTTCTCTCCGCGACTGGCCCGCTACTGGTCCGCACCGGTGCTGGCAACCTGGTCCCGGACGAACCGATCACCGTGGTCGCCTTCTTCTTAGGAACCATGGCGATGAAGAACGGCTAGGTCAACTGCTAGACCAGATTCTCACAATTGCGCCCCCTACCTAGCGCGCCAAAGATGTCAGTGGGAAACGACACCTATGGGATCACTGGAATCCCTTCTATGGTTGCGGGGCGCGGGGATCGTGAGAAGAGCGGGACTAGCAGACGACACAAAGGGATTTACCCAGGTTCGGGCCGCAAAGATGCGTAAAACCCTATGATCCTGCTTTGGTGGATGTATTTAGTGTTCTTGAGCTCTTTAACTAGCTCTAGGTGCTGCGAGGTTCGAAATAGCCGAATCCTTCTCCCGTGTGCCATGGGCCTCCTTTTATAGGCGAAAGGGGCTGCCACAGTGGCACACAGGAGGTGGAAAGTGCTACAGTGTCACGAGCTTATCGCTGGTATTACAGGACAAAGCGCATTTAATGCGAGGCTTAGGTGTCCCTTCACTTTATCGGGAACGGGGGCGAGGCCCGTCCCATCCGTCGCCGCTCCTCCAAGCTTCGACACGCACCCTGGCCAGTGATGCATGCGGTGCCATGTAGGCAGGCAGGCAGCTGAGGTGGCGCGGTGGTGGAGCCTCCACGAAGGGCTGCATGTCGCCACGCAGGTGCCTGCCCAGCTGGTTGGGTCGGCAACTACATGCGAACGGCGGCGGAGACTTGGCTGGTGCGGGCCTGACGGTGGCCCTGCTGGTGCGCTTGGCGAGGGCCTTGCCGGGTGGCCCGGCAAGGGTCTTGCCGGGTGGCCCGGCAAGGGTCTTGTCGTGGCGCGCAGGCGTCCCCAGCAAGGATCTTGCCGGGGGTCTTGTGGGTTTCTTCGGTGAGGATGGCTGCCTTCCTATCCTCATTTGATCTTGACTATGTCTTTACAAAGATCTGCATGCCACCACAGAGGTGCCTTCCCGAGTCCTGGCCCCACGTTGATGATGGTGTTGGCGGCTGTGGGCTCAAGGGTGGCTCACTCTATTGGCGTGGGGCGAGCTGCCCTGGCAAGGATCTTGCCGGGGCCGCTGAAGTTGCCCCGGTAAGGGTCTTGCCGGGGGAACCTGCTTCTTCCCTCCGCTCTTTGTGGTCTTGGCCTTGGCGTTGCTCTGATTATCTTGGACTTCGGTCTTACCTCGGCTCACCTCCCCTGCTCTGCTTGATGTGGTCGTGGGCGCGGCTCTGACTGCCCGTGCACAGGTAAAGGGGTACAAAAACGTGCCCTTCTTTTTGTACACCGACACCGTTCAATTTTAATGCGTTCCTTGAGAAAGCAAAGTTGAAAGATGATGGTAGAAATTACACGGACTGGGTCCGTAACTTGAGGATTATCCTCATTGCAGCACAGAAGAATTACGGCCTAGAAGCACCGCTAGGTGCCAAACCCGCTGCAGGAGCAACGCCCGATGTTATGAATGTCTAGCAGAGCAAAGCTGATGACTACTCGATAGTTCAGTGTGTCATGCTCTACGGCTTAGAACCGGGACTTCAACGACGTTTTGAACGTCATGGAGCATATGAGATGTTCTAGGAGTTGAAGTTAATATTTCAAGAAAATGCCCGGGTTGAGAGATATGAAGTATCCAATAAGTTCTACAGCTACAAGATGGAGGAGAATAGTTCTGCCATTGAGCATATACTCAAAATGTATGGGTATAACAATCACTTGATTCAACTGAGAGTTAATCTTCTAGATGATAGTGTCATTGACAGAATTCTTAAACCACTGCCACCAAGCTACAAGAGCTTCATGATGAACTATAATATGCAAGGGAGGGATAAGACAATTCCTGAGCTCTTCGCGATGCTAAAGGCTGCGGAGGTAGAAATCAAGAAGGATCATCAAGTGTTGATGGTCAACAAGACCACCAGTTTCAAGAAAAGGGTAAAGGGAAGAAGGGGAACTTCAAGAAGAATGGCAAGCAAGTTGCTGCTCAAGTGAAGAAGCCCAAGTCTGGACCTAAGCCTGAGACTTAGTGTTTCTACTGCAAAGGGACTAGTCACTGGAAACAGACCTGCCCCAAGTATTTGGCGGATAAGAAGGATGGCAAGGTGAACAAAGGTATATGTGACATACATGTTATTGATGTGTACCTTACTACTGCTCGCAGTAGCACCTAGGTATTTGATACTGGTTCTGTTGCTAATATCTGCAACTCAAAACAGGGACTATGGATTAAGCGAGGATTGGCTAAGGACGAGGTGACGATGCGCGTGGGAAATGGTTCCAAAGTCGATGTGATCGCGGTCGGCATGCTACCTCTACATCTACCTTCGAGATTAGTTTTAGACCTGAATAATTGTTATCTGGTGCCAGCGTTGAGCATGAACATTATATCTGGATCTTGTTTGATGCGAGACGGTTATTCATTTAAATCTGAGAATAATGGTTGTTCTATTTATATGAGTAATATCTTTTATGGTCATGCACCCTTGAAGAGTGGTCTATTTTTCATGAATCTCGATAGTAGTGATACACAAATTCATAATGTTGAAGCCAAAAGATGCAGAGTTGATAATGATAGTGCAACTTATTTGTGGCACTACCGTTTAGGTCATAGTGGTGTAAAGAGCATAAAGAAACTCCATTCTGATGGACTTTTGGAATCACTTGATTATGAATCACTTGGTACTTGCGAACCATGCCATATGGGCAAGATGACTAAAACTCCGTTCTCCGAAACAATGGAGCGAGCAACAGATTTGTTGGAAATCATCCATACTGATGTATGTGGTCCGATGAATGTTGAGGCTCGCGGCGGGTATCGTTATTTTCTCACCTTCATAGATGATTTGAGTAGATATGGGTATATCCACTTGATGAATCATAAGTCTGAAACATTTGAAAAGTTCAAAGAATTTCAGAATGAAGTAGAAAATCATCGTAATAAGAAAATAAAGTTTCTACGATCTGATCGTGGAGGAGAATATTTGAGTTACGAGTTTGGTCTTCATTTGAAGCAATGCGGAATAGTTTCGCAACTCACGCCACCTGGAACACCACAGCATAATGGTGTGTCCGAACGTCGTAATCGTACTTTACTAGATATGGTGCGATCTATGATGTCTCTTACTGATTTACCGCTATCGTTTTGGGGTTATGCTTTAGAGACGGCTGCATTCACGTTAAATAGGGCACCATCTAAATTCGTTGAGACGGTGCCTTATGAACTATGGTTTGGCAAGAAACCAAAGTTGTCATTTCTTAAAGTTTGGGGCTACGATGCTTATGTGAAAAAACTTCAACCTGATAAGCTCGAACCCAAATCGGAGAAAAGTGTCTTCATAGAATACCCAAAGGAGATTGTTGGGTACACCTTCTATCACAAATCCGAAGGCAAGACATTCGTTGCTAAGAATGGATCCTTTCTAGAGAAGGAGTTTCTCTCGAAAGAAGTGAGTGGGAGGAAAGTAGAACTTGATGAGGTAACTGTACATGTTCCCTTATTGGAAAGTAGTTCATCACAGAAATCTATTCCTATGACTCCTACACCAATTAGTGAGGAAGCTAATGATGATGATCATGTAACTTCAGATCAAGTTACTACCGAACCTCATAGGCCAACCAGAGTAAGATCCGCACAAGAGTGGTATGGTAATCCTGTTCTGGAGGTCATGTTACTTGACCATGACGAACCTACGAACTATGAGGAAGCGATGATGAGCCCAGATTCTGCAAAATGGCTTGAGGGCATGAAATCTGAGATGGGATCCATGTATGAGAACAAAGTGTGTACTTCGGTTGACTTGCCCGATGATCGGCAAGCCATCAAGAATAAATGGATCTTCAAGAAGAAGACTGACGCTGACGGTAATCTTACTATCTACAAAGCTCGACTTGTTGCAAAAGGTTTTCGACAAGTTCAAGGAGTTGACTACGATGAGACTTTCTTACCTGTAGCGATGCTTAAGTCCGTCCGAATCATGTTAGAAATTGCCACATTTTATAATTATGAAATTTGGCAAATGGATGTAAAGACTACATTCCTGAATGGATTTCTGGAAGAGGAGTTGTATATGATGCAACCTGAAGGTTTTATCGATCCAAAGGATACTGACTAAGTGTGTAAGCTCCAGCGATCCATCTATGGACTGGTGCAAGCATCTCGGAGTTGGAATAAATGTTTTGATAGTGTGATCAAAGCATATGGTTTTATATAGACTTTTGGAGAAGCCTATATTTACAAGAAAGTGAGTGGGAGCTCTGTAGCATTTCTAATATTATATGTGGATGGCATATTGTTGATTGGAAATGATATAGAATTTCTGGATAGCATAAAAGGATACTTGAATAAGAGTTTTTCAATGAAAGACCTCTGTGAAGCTGCTTATATATTGGGCATCAAGATCTATAGAGATAGATCAAGACGCCTAATTGGACTTTCACAAAGCACATACCTTGATAAAGTTTTGAATAAGTTCAAAATGGATCAAGCAAAGAAAGGTGTCGGTGTCAAAACCGGCGGATCTCGGGTAGGGGTCCCGATCTGTGCGTCTTAGGCTGATGGTAACAGGAAGCAAGGGACACAATGTTTACCCAGGTTCGGGCCCTCTCGATGGAGGTAAAACCATACTTCCTGCTTGATTAATATTGGAGATATGGGTAGTACAAGAGTAGATCTACCACGAGATCGTAGAGGCTGAACCCTAGAAGCTAGCCTATGATGGTATGATTGTAATTGTGATCGGCCTTCTAAGGACCAACCTCTCCGGTTTATATAAGCACTGGAGAGGGCTAGGGTTTACATGGAGTCGGTTACAAGGAAGGAAATACAATATCCGGATCGCCAAGCTTGACTTCCAAGCCAAGGAGAGTCCCATCCGGACACGGGTCGAAGTCTTGAGTCTTGTATCTTCACACTTCAATAGTCCAGACGATGTATACAGTCCGGCTGTCCGGATAACCCCTAATCCAGGACTCCCTCAGTAGCCCCTGAACCAGGCTTCAATGACGATGAGTCTGGTGCACAGTCTTGTCTTCGGCATTACATGGCGGGTTCCTTCTCCGAGTACTCCAAAGTAATTATCGAACACTTGAACCATGTCCGGATCCACAAAATGGTCTTACCGTAGAGAGAATGGTATTTCACAAATGCAATTTGCTGACAACTTTTTAGGCAACGCGACGTGTCATTACTGTCGGGTCATTATTCGAACCGTTTTCCCACAACCAGCCACAGCGCATATTGCGAGGCAGTTTCCTTGACACGTCTTGTCAAAGCAGAGATCGTGTCCCCTTATCACGGGATTCTCATCAATACGAGTATGGGAAATCCCACCACGCCATCAATCGTGGCGCTTGGGAAGCAAGCGATTCCCAACGAGCAAGTGGGGAGGCACACCGCTTTCGTCGCCTCTATAAAGGGATAAGAGTTCCCCATTTTTACCCACGCCTTCTTACTCCTTTACCCACTCTTGCCCCCTCGAGCTCCAGCCCCCAAGCCCAAGTCTTCTCCGCACAACTAAACATGTCCGGAGCAGGTGGCAAGTGGGTGGCTTCCACCGTGAGGGACAAGCACATCGCAAATCTTCGGGCGGCCGGATACTTGGCCGCAGACATATACATTGGCTACCGGACGTTGGGCAGGTCATTCCGACCCAGGACCCCACGAGAGGGTCGTGTTCGTCGCCCACTTCGTCCGTGGACTGGGGTTTCCACTTCACCCCTTCGTCCGCGGGCTCATGTTCTACTACGGGCTAGATTTCCACGATCTAGCCCCGAATTTCGTCCTCAACATCTCGGCGTTCATCGTCGTATGTGAGGCATTTCCTTTGCACCAGGCCTCATTTCGGCCTGTGGCTGCAAATCTTCTGCGTGAAGTCGAAGATCGTGAGCGGCCAACAAGCGGAGTGAAGAGGGGGCATGGTGGGCAGGATGCCTAATGTCACATGGCTTGACGGCTCCTTTGTGGAGACCATGAAAGGGTGGCAATCGGGGTGGTTCTACATAATCGAGCCGCGTGGCGCCAACTGGGCAGCGGCCCCCGAGTTCCGATCCGGAACCCCCATGCGGCTCACCTCCTCGGAAAAGAAGGGCCTGGCCTGGGGTGAACCTACAGAGCTGACCGGGCTCCAAAACTGCATCAAGAGCATGAAGGACAAGAACATCAAGCTTGTCAACTTGATCCAGGTCATGCTCGTTCGCCGGATCCTGCTGTGCCAAAGGTGGGCATTCAATCTGTGGGAGTTCGTTCCGGCCAAACACCAGATGCTTCGGAGGCTTTATGACATGACGCATAAAGGCGCATGGAAGGTGTTGTTCAAGGCCTCCGAAGTACCATCTCCCACATCTGAGGACCGCGGACTTCATGCAGCGCGGCCCCCGCATCCGGTGAGTTTTGAGACTACCACCGGATTCGGTTTTTCCCAATACATTCATGGGGGAGTCTTATGTATTTGTGTATATTTGATCAGGACTATGTGGAGACAGCGGAGCAGATTGACTGTCCGGCTCCGCTGCCAAGATCCGGTGATGCTCTCTTGACGGAGATCTTGATCCGGCGCCTACAAGGCAATCAAGAAGAAGGCCGAAAAGAAGGCCACAGGGGACCAGGAAGGGTCTCCGGCGTAAGGTTGTGCCGGAAGCCTCGTCCGAAGACGACGAGGTACACTCCTCCCCCGAAGAGGAGGAGGAAGAAGAAGAAGCCGCCCCATCCGGAAAGGATGAGGGACCTGAGGATACGGGCCATGGGGCCGGGAGAGGCCCTCGACGCAATGTCGTCATACCCACGTCATCCGATGACGACGAAACAGATTCCTCCGGCGGAGGTGGGGGGAAGGAAGAAGAAACTCTACCTCCCCGTGCTGGGGAGGAGAAAAAGAGGAAATCCGCCCCGGAGGGGGAGGCTGGGACGCCCAAGAAGGGAAATATGTCCCTTCCGGACTACTCCACCACGGCCACCCAGGGGGAAGCCCCTAGCGTGATCGTAAGTGTCCGCACTCTATAGTGATTTTACTTCATAGTTGTTTAATGACGCCGAACATATATGCAGTCCGGCCAGGGCTCATCCGGAGGTGTCGTCTTAGGATGGGTCTCTGAGCGCTTCAGAGATGAACTCGCCCCCGACGGCCACCACTCCTCAGCCTGCGAATGACACGGAGGTGTTGTCCCGAAGGTTTCCCGAGCGGGGGGAGGTGACCCTGGAGACGCCCCAAGGCGGAGTTCCAGATGTCGGACACGCGGGGTTCAAGATCCCCGCGGATCGCGTCGATGAGAGCCGCAACAACGCGGCCTTGATACGTCTCCGTCGTATCTACTTTTCCAAACACTTTTGCCCTTGTTTTGGACTCTAACTTTTATGATTTGAACGGAACTAACCCGGACTGACGCTATTTTCAGCAGAACTGCCATGATGTTGTTTTATGTGCAGAAAACAAAAGTTCTCGGAATGACTTGAAACTCCACGGAATATCTTAGAATAAATAATAATAAATCCTCGCCAAAGATGAAGACCAGCCCACACCCTGTCCACGAGGGTGGGGGAGCCCCCCCTCCCTCCTGGGTGCGCCCCCTACCTTGTGGGCCCCCTGGAGACCCTCCGACGCCAACTCCAACTCCATATATTGGCTTTCAGGGAGAAAAAAATCAGAGAGATGAAATCATGGCGTTTTACGATACGGAGCCGCCACCAATCCCTAATCTCTCTCGGGAGGGCTGATCTAGAGTACGTTCGGGGCTCCGGAGAGGGGGATTCGTCGCCGTCATCATCATCAACCATCCTCCATCACCAATTTCATGATGCTCACCGCCGTGCGTGAGTAATTCCATCATAGTCTTGCTGGACGGTGATGGGTTGGATGAGATTTATCATGTAATCGAGTTAGTTTTGTTAGGGTTTGATCCCTAGTATCCACTATAGTCTGAGGTTGATGTTGCTATGACTTTGCTGTGCTTAATGCTTGTCACTAGGGCCCAAGTGCCATGAATTCAGATCTGAACCTATTATGTTTTCATGAATATATGTGAGTTCTTGATCCTATCTTGCAAGTCTATAGTCACCTATTATGTGTTATGATCCGATAACTTGAAGTGACAATAATCAGGATACTTCTCGGTGATGACCATAGTTTGAGGAGTTCATGTACTCACTATGTGCTAATGCTTTGTTAAGGTTCTCTATTAAAAGGAGGCCTTAATATCCCTTAGTTTCCATTAGGACCCCGCTGCCACGGGAGGGTAGGACAAAAGATGTCATGCAAGTTCTTTTCCATAAGCATGTATGACTATATTTGGAATACATGCCTACATTACATTGATGAATTGGAGCTAGTTTTGTGTCACCCTATGTTATGACTGTTACATGACGAACCGCATCCGGCATAATAATCCATCGCTAATCCGGTGCCTACGAGCTTTCCATATACTGGTCTTCGCTTATTTACTTTTCCGTTGCTACTGTTACAATCACTACAAAAATACCAAAAACATTACTTTTGTTGTCTTTACTTCCGTTACCGTTACCACCACTATCATATTACTTTAGTACTAAACACTTTGCTGCAGATACTAAGTTTCCAGGTGTGGTTGAATTGACAACTCAGATGCTAATACTTGAGAATATTCTTTGGCTCCCCTTGTGTCGAATCAATAAATTTGGGTTGAATACTCTACCCTCGAAAACTGTTGCGATCCCCTATACTTGTGGGTTATCAAGACCTTTTTAAAGCGCCCGTTGCCGGGGAGCATAGCTCTATTCTTTGAGTCACTTGGGATTTATATCTGCTGGACACTATGAAGGACTTGAAAGACGCTAAGAGAAAAATTTATCCCTCAACTATGAGGGGAGGTAAGGAACTGTCATCTAGCTCTGCACTTGATTCACCTTACATTATGAGTAAGCTAGCGACACCTAAACCTGCTTACGCTATTCGCTCGATATATGCATGTTATTGATGATGCCACTTACGCTATGCATGATACTTATGATGAAACTACTTCTATGCTTGATACTACTGTGCCCCTCGGTGAATTTGTTGATGAACAAATTTCTAGGTCTAGAGAAAGAGAAATTATTGAAACTGATAATATTGATGAAATTGATGATGTGGATATGCCTGCTATTCACGAAGGTTATCTTTTGATGCTTGAATCTTACGCAGCTATTTTTGCCTGCCAGGATGGATATGAACTTAAGACGCTGCTAGTTAAATGGAGTAAAGAATCTCTTAGAGACAGAATGAAACCTGATCCTGCCTTTGCTACTTCACCTATTTGTGTTCCCGATAAGGATTATTATGAATTTTCTGTTGATCCAGATATAATTACTTTGGTTGAATCTGATCCTTTCTATGGCTAAGAATCTGAAACTGTTGTGGCACATCTTACTAAGTTAAATGATATAGCTGCCCTGTTTACTAATGATGAGAGATCACGCTACTTTTATATACTCAACATATTTCCGTTCTCATTAAAGGGTGATGCTAAGATATGGTTTAATTCTCTTGATCCTGGTTGTGTGCGTAGTCCCCAGGATATGATTTATTACTTCTACGCTAAATATTTCCCTGCTCATAAGAAACAAGCTGCTTTGAGGGAAATATACAACTTCGATGCAAATTAAAGAAGAGAGTCTCCCACAAGCTTGGGGAGGCTTCTCAAGCTACTTAATGCTTTGCTGATCATCCTCTTAAGAAACACGAAATACTTGATATCTTTTATAATGGACTAACCGATGCTTCGGAGATTACGGATAGTTGTGCTGGTTTTCTTTTAGGGGAAAGAACACCGGATGAAACTGAAATTCTATTGAATAATATGTTGACAAATGAAAATAATTGGGCACCTCTGAGCCAACTCCGAGCCAGCTCTCGAGCCAATTCTTGAGCCTTTTCCTAAACCAACTCAAGAAGAGAGGTGTTCTATTTCTCAGTCCTGAAGATATGCAAGAGGCAAAGAAATCTATGAAAGAAAAAGGTATTAAAGCTGTAGATGTTAAGAATTTACCTCCTATTGAAGAAATACATGGTCTTAACTTACCGCCTGTTGAAGAAGCGTATGATCTCAATCCCTTATTCACTGAAGAACCTCCTGGTCCCGATATCCCTACACAGGTAGTAAAGGTAAATTCTCTCTATAGATATGATAAAGCTAAAGTCCCTCCTACTAAAATTGCTAGTCAGTGCTTGGATGAGTTTGATAACTTTATGTTTAAGCAAGATGACTTTAATGCTTATTTTCAGAGACAATTAAAACAAGATGCTTATATGATTAAACGCTTGGGTTATTATATGGCTAATATTAGAGGTGAACTTAAACTTGTTAGCAAACATGCTTCTATGGTTACCACTCAAGTAGAACAAGTACTTAAAGCTCAGAAAAAAGTGCTTGATGAAATGAATAGTAAGAAAAATGATTATCTTTGTTAGAGTGGCTACTAGAACTGGTAGAATGACTCAGAACCTTTGTATCCTGAAGGCCACCCAAGAGAATCGAGCAAGATTCTCAGAGAAATAATATTGATGTACCTAGTTCTTCTAAAAGGAAGAAAAAGAAAATGATAGGACTTTGCAAACTTCTAGTGAACCTATTGCTGAACCACACGAGAATCCAAATGATATCTCTATGTCCGATCTTTGAAACACAATCTAGTAATGAACATGAACCTAGTGAAAATGTTAATGATGATGTTCATGATGATGCTCAACCTAGTAATGATAATGAAGTAGAACTTGAACCTGCTATTGATCTTGATAACCCACAATCAAAGAATCAACGTTATGATAAAAGAGACTTCGTTGCTAGGAAACATGGTAAAGAAAGAGAACCATGGGTTCAGAAACCCATGCCTTTTCCTCCGAAACCATCCAAGAAAAAAGATGATGAGGATTTTGAGCGCTTTGCTGAAATGATTAGAACTATCTTTTGCGTGTCACGATTAACTGATGTGCTCAAAACAAATCCTTATGCTAAGTATATGAAGGATATCATTACTAATAAAAGAAAGATACCGGAAGCTGAAATTTCCACCATGCTTGCCAATTATACTTTTAAGCGTGGAATACCAAAGAAACTTGGAGATCTAGGAGTATCTACTATACCATGCTCCATTAAAAGAAATTATGTTAAAACTGCTTTATGTGATCTTGGAGCCGGTGTTAGTGTTATGCCTCTCTCTTTATATCATAGACTTGACTTGAATAAGTTGACACCCTCTGAAATATCTTTGCAAATGGCCGATAAATCAACTGCTATACATTGCCGGTATTTGTGAGGATGTGCCTATTGTGGTTGCAAACGTCACTATTTTAACAGACTTTGTTATTCTTGATATTCCCGAGGATGATAGTATGTCTATTATTCTTGGAAGACCTTTCCTTAACACTGCAGGGGCTGTTATTGATTGCAACAAAGGCAATGTCACTTTTCATGTTAATGGTAACGTGCACACGGTACACTTTCCGAGGAAACAACCTCAAGTTTATAGTATCAACTCTATTGGAAAAATTACATCGATTATATTTGGAGGTTTCGAATTTCCTCTTCCTACTGTCAAGAAGAAATATGATATACTTATTCTTGGGGATGTCCATATCCCCATTGAGGTAACATAGTGTCGAAATTTCTCCGGTTCCATGTTAGTCGGAATGAGTTTGTTAACAAGACCTGATCAACCTTGTTAGTGGATTCCTTTTGATGAGCATGAGATGGATGAAACTAGAAGCACAACCTTCTGTACCCTCTTTATCTTTTCTGTTATTTAGTTGAAATAAAGTAAAATAGTATTTTTCTGTCTGTCTCCTGACTTATCCATACAATATAAAAATACCCCGAAAATATAAGTCCTCAGAATGCCATGCCAATTTCATATGATTTTTTCGGGAATATTTGACGATTTATAGTGTAAAAATCACCACGGGGGGAGCTGCCACCTGGCCACGAGGGTGGAGGGCGCGCCCTACCCGCCTGGGCGCACCCCCTTGCCTCGTGGGCCCACGGTGGCCCTCCTGCACTTATCCCTGCACCCATCTTCTTCCTCTGCCTCACACAAACCCGAAAACCAACTCAAGCACGAGTTCCAGCCACTTTTGCTGTGATTTTCGATCTCCTTGCTCAAAGCACCTCTCGGAAAACTGCTCGGGGAGATTATTCCTTGGTATGTGACTCCTCCATTGGTCCAATTAGTTTTTGTTCTAGTGCTTTATTCATTGCAAATTTATGCTGCATAGGTGACCATGTTCTTGAGCTTGCATGTCAAATTTACATGGTTCCAAGTAGTTCTAATGCTTGATATAGGCTCTAGGCACTTGTAGGAGTAGTTGCTATCAATTTTATTGAAGTTGTTTCACTTTTGTTTGAAGTTACTAAAAATTTCAGATTGTTTCAGAAATAATGAAGAGACTTTTGAGGGGCTCATCGAGCCGAAGCTCGAAGGAAAAACAAAAGGAAGAAGAGCAGAAGCCCAAATTTAATTTTCCTCGCACCGCGGAGGTCCGGCCGTGTGAATGGCCTTCCGATGGCTTCTTGACGAGAGCCGGGATTTATGAGGATTTTTATTTATTGATTGGAAATGCTGGCCTCACCAACTTCCTCCGTGACCAACGTCATCAGTATCTCTTACTCACAAATACTTTTGTGCAAAACTTCTACTTTTTCCCTAAGAAATCACCTCCAACAGTAAAGTTTCATTTATATGACGTTGTCAAGGAAATGCCATTAGCTGAATTTTGCGAGGTTTGCAAAATACCCTTTGAGGGCACCTTAGATGAACCACACCGTAATGAAGTGGAAGCTTTTATTAACACTATCACTATGGGAGAAACCAAGAAGGTTTCTGATGCAAGAATTACTAGCATACATTTTCCTGTTTTACGCTTCTTTGCCTTATTTGCTAGTCGTTGCTTGATTGGTCGCGGGAACTGTGGAAACCTTAGTGTTCCTGATATTATCATTTTGTTCCATGGTTTATACCGCAATAACTCTGTTAGTATGGGTGGAATTGTTGTTAGACAGTTAATTCTGAACCATACTCAGGGCCCCATCTTTGGAGGCATTTATGCTTTTCGCCTAGCTGAATATTTTGAAATACCTATTAGGCATGAGGAGAAAGAAGAAACAACATTGGCCCGTGCTTATTTAGATTATAAGAGTATGCTAGCGCATGATTTTCTTGTTAAGAGTCGTGAAGGGGAGCTCAAATATAAATTGTACTTTGATAAACATCACCCTGAGACTATTACTTTGCCTGCTCCCTCTTTGTTTAACTTGTCTGCATGTACTTACATTGTTCCGTGGGTGGTCGTTCAAGCCTATCGGAATCCTGCACCAGCCCCGGAACCGGAACCACAAGATGAGCCTCCACGACAGTCTGTTTATTCTTGGGATCCTGAGGCAGTTGCCAGCCAGTGGCAGTCTGATTCCTCTTCATCACAGTATGATCCCAACTATGCAGTACGACCCCAGCTACACCTACGGGTATCCGCCAGGCTATCCCTGGCAATAGACCAACTTAGGCCAAAAGCCTAAGCTTGGGGGAGTACGTATTTCTCACCGACATTACATTTATGTTCACACACACTCATTGCTAGATGTCGGTGCTCATACTCTTTCACTGTAATATCCATGCTAGTTTATTTTCTTTTTCCTGCTTTCTTCTTGTGTGTTTGATAAACCTTAAGAAAAACAAAAAAAAATTAGTAGTAGTTTATTCTTCCTGCTGTAGTAGTAATAATTAAAAAGAAAACCCAAAAATATTTCCCGTTCTTCTTTTGCTTGTTGGGAGCTTTCCCGTGTAAATAGTTTTTATTTCTTTTCTTCTCTTTGGGGGTCAGTAGGAGAAGACCATGATTAAATTGTTGAACTGGCTCTTATATGCATCATTGTTGATTTAATCAAGAGCCCATATTGCCTTGTCTTCTCCTGTTTATTGAATGCTCACAGATTCCAGCTTAGTCCAATGCACGTGCACTCTTATTATTATTCACATCGTTCGGTTGTGCAAGTGAAAGGAAATTATGATGACATATATGATGGACTGACTGAGTTGGGAAAAGCTGGTATGAACTCGGCCTCTTTTGTTTTTGTAAATATGATGAGTTCATCGTTCTTGATTCAGCTGATTATGAATAAACATGTTTGCAATAACAATTAGAGATCATAGTTGCTTGTGCCATGCTTGATTAGCTATGAGTTATAATGGTTTACCTTGCGTGCCAACATGCTATGACAATGGTTGTGATGTGGTATGATGGGGTGGTATCCTCCTTTGAATGATTTAAGTGACTTGACTTGGCACATGTTCACGCATGTAGTTGAAACAAATCAACATAGCCTTCAAGATATTTATGTTCATGGTGGATTATATCCTACTCATGCTTGTATTCAATGTTTATTAATTTTAATGCATGTTCATGACTGTTGTCGCTCTCTAGTTGGTCGCTTCCCAATCTTTTGCTAGCCTTCACTTGTACTAAGCGGGAATACTGCTTGTGCATCCAATCCCTTAAACCCCAAAGTTATTCCATATGAGTCCACCATACCTTCCTATATGCGGTATCTACCTGCCGTTCCAAGTAAATTTGTATGTGCCAAACTCTAAACCTTCAAATAAACATTCTATTTTGCATGCTCGAATAGCTCATATATCAACTAGGGCTGCCCTTATCTTCCGTGTTAGGTGGGTTATTCTCAAGAGGAGTGGACTCCGCTCCTCACTCACGAGAAAATGGCTGGTCACCGGGATGCCCAGTCCTATGCTTTATGCAAACTAAATCAAAATAATTGCAAACAAAACTCCCCCTGGGACCCGTTGAATGTTGGAGGCACTCCTTGTTTCAAGCAAGCCATGGATTGATGCTTGTGGAGGAGGGGGAGTATAAACTTTACCATTCTGTTTGGGAACCGCTTATAATTTGTTTAGCATGGAAGATATCGTCATCTCTTAGTTGTTATGTTGACAATGAAAGTATGCCGCTCAAAATAATTTATCTCTATTTCAAAACCGAGCTCTGGCACCTCTACAAATCCTCGCTTCCCTCTGCGAAGGGCCTATCTATTTACTTTTATGTTGAGTCATCACCCTCTTATTAAAAGCACTAATTTGGAGAGCACAGCTGTCATTTGCATTCATTATTATTAATTTATATCGGGTATGACTATGATTGGATCTCTTTTACCATGAATTACAATGTCCAGTTAGTCCTTGATCTTTGAAGGTGCTTTGCATTTATGTTTTGCGGTCTCAGAAAGGGCTAGCGAGATACCATCTTGTTATGTCATATTATGATTATTTTGAGAAAGTGTTGTCATCCGAGATTTATTATTATGGCTTGCTAGCTGATTATGTTATTGATATGAGTAAACATGAGACCTGAGAATTATTGCAAATGTGGTTAGTTATGATCTTTGTTGAAAACATGATTGCTGACTTGACATATTTACAACAACAAGAGCAAACAGAGTTTGTAAAAGTTTTTCTTTTTCTCTTTCAGTTTGTCAACTGAATTGCTTGAGGACAAGCAAGGGTTTAAGCTAGGGGGAGTTGATACGTCTCCGTCGTATCTACTTTTACAAACACTTTTGCCCTTGTTTTGGACTCTAACTTGTATGATTTGAATGGAACTAACCCGGATCGACGCTGTTTTCGAGAATTGCCATGATGTTGTTTTATGTGCAGAAAACAAAAGTTCTCGGAATGACCTGAAACTCCATGGAATATCTTAGAATAAATAATAAAAATCCTCGCCAAAGATGAAGACCGGGGCCCACACTGTCCACGAGGGTGGGGGCGCCCCCCCCCCCCTCCTGGGCCCACCCCCTACCTCGTGGGCCCCCTGGAGACCCTCCGACGCCAACTCCAACTCCATATATTGGCTTCCGGGGAGAGAAAAATCAGAGAGAAGAAATCATCGCGTTTTACGATACAGAGCCGCCGCCAAACCCTAATCTCTCTCGGGAGGGCTGATCTGGAGTCCGTTCGGGGCTCCGGAGAGGGGGATTCGTCGCCGTCGTCATCATCAACCATCCTCCATCACCAATTTCATGATGCTCACCGCCGTGCGAGAATAATTCCATCGTAGGCTTGCTGGACGGTGATGGGTTGGATGAGATTTATCATGTAATCGAGTTAGTTTTGTTAGGGTTTGATCCCTAGTATCCACTATGTTCTGAGATTGATGTTGCTATGCTTAATGCTTGTCACTAGGCCCCGAGTGCCATGAATTCAGATCTGAACCTATTATGTTTTCATGAATATATGTGAGTTCTTGGTCCTATCTTGCAAGTCTATAGTCACCTATTATGTGTTCTGATCTGACAACCCCGAAGTGACAATAATCGGGATACTTCTCGGTGATGACCATAGTTTGAGGAGTTCATGTATTCACTATGTGCTAATGCTTTGTTACGGTTCTCTATTAAAAGGAGGCCTTAATCTCCCTTAGTTTCCATTAGGACCCCAACGCCACGGAGGGTAGGACAAAGATGTCATGCAAGTTCTTTTCCATAAGCACGTATGACTATATTGAATACATGCCTACATTACATTGATGAATTGGAGCTAGTTACGTGTCACCGTATGTTATGATTTGTTACATGACGAACCGCATCCGGCATAATTATCCATCACTAATCCGGTGCCTGCGAGTTTTCCATATACTGGTCTTCGCTTATTTACTTTTCCGTTGCTACTGTTACAATCACTACAAAAATACCAAAAACATTAATTTTGCTGTCTTTACTTCCGTTACCGTTACCACCACTATCATATTACTTTGCTACTAAACACTTTGCTGCAGATACTAAGTTTCCAGGTGTGGTTGAATTGACAACTCAGCTGCTAATACTTGAGAATATTCTTTGGCTCCCCTTGTGTCGAATCAATAAATTTGGGTTGAATACTCTACCCTCGAAAACTGTTGCAATCCCCTATACTTGTGGGTTATCAGGCCTCTCGACCAACACTGTTCCAGAAACCTTGACGGTTCCGGATTTAGGCGGGCAGCCCCTCGTTAGGGAGGGTGAGCTATTCGTGCCGAGGACTTCCGTCGCGCCAGGGGCGCCGGATAGTCTGGTGGAAGCGCTTCGAGGCACTTCCATGGATGACGAGCACCGTAATCTTATGAGTGTGGTGATTCAAAAGGTTTTGTCCGCCAAAAGCGGACTAACCGAAGCCTGCACAAGCCTCCTGACGGGCTTCGAGGTAAGTAATAAAAATGTGTGAAATTACCATCCGATAGGTAGTAGCCCCTGATACTCTGTTTGGTGTTCGGAAAGAAAAGCCAAACGGAGGGTCAATTATAATCCGCAGGAGTATAATAAGCTTTTATGTGAATAAGCAGGCCGTGCTACTTGCCGCTGCTGCCCGCACAGCCGAGTTTCCGAACTAAAGCGGGACCTAGAGCAGGCGCAAGGAGAGCTCGACCTCATGAAGAGGCGGCTCGAAGAGAGCAAAGGTGAGTGATTCACCGCTCTTATGTATGTAAAGTTAGATGAAATTGTTTAGTCTGACGACGAAGCGTCGTGACTGTGTTACGAGGTCCACCGCCGAAGTGGCGTCCCTGAAGAAAGTGCTATCCGAGGCTGAAGACAAGGCGGCCTTGGAATGCAAGGAGCGCGAGAAGCAAAGTGCTAGAGTGGGCGAGGTACAGCAAGAGCTCCAGGACCTCGGCAAGAGGTTCGAATCCGTGGAGCATGATCTGAAGATGAAAGAAGCCGAGCTTGCGAAGGCCTTGTGAGTATGAGAGACGCCAAGGCCGAAGCCGAGAAGGCACAGCAGGAAATCCAGGAGGCGAAAAAGATAACGGCGGGTAAGAAATTCTTTATGCAAAGCAAACATGTGGAGGAGGCGTTTCTTTTACTTACCCGAATTCGGAGCTCTCCAGAGGCATTCGTAGATCTGCCACGCAGCATCTCAGACGCCGCGGAGTTCTACCGTGCCGAGGAGGGGGGCTCAACGGAGAAGCTATTCTGGTCCCAATATGCTGTGGCCGAACATCTGATGCCTCTGAGTGACCAACTCAAGTAGTTCGTCGAACTCCACAGGGCGGCCGAAGTGGCTATGAAAGATTTCATAGTCCGGATGTGGCCTGGTGAGCCCCTGCCCACTAGCTACTTTGGCCTGATCAAGCGGATGGTGAATGCCTGTCCGCGGCTTGAAGTAATCAAGCGATCTGTTTGCATTGAGGGTGCCCGCCGGGCCTTTGCCCGTGCGAAGGTGCATTGGGGCAAGCTGGATGCGGAGAAGCTGGTGAAGGACGGGCCGCCGGAGGGCAAGGCGCATCGCCATCCCGAGAAGTACTATGATGGCGTTATGAAGGGTGCTCGTCTCGTGGCCGACGAATGTACTAAAGACAATATCTTTGACTAAATGTACCTCTGCCACTGTTGCAATTTAAGGACGGGGTTGACTGTGCTATGTAGCACTGTTTTGATTTAAAATATTACCATCTGTGCGGCTGTTTCTAAAATTCTGAAAGTAGGCTACCGTCGGCTTCCGCTTCACGCATTACCTAGTACCGGGTGTTCTGGAAAAACCGGATACTCTTTATCCAAATTTTTGGTCCCTTAAGGAGGTATCTGGCGCAGCGAACAAGGCAATCGGACTATGTGGCTTTATAACTTTCACTTAGCCATAGAAGTCTATAATTTTAAATTTCGGCGAAGCCCCTAGAATTCAGAGGGCCGAATTGGGGCGCTATATATGCCTAAATCGGACAAGGCCGATTCATCGCCTAAAGAGGAAAAAATCTTTAAGGATATTAAGACCTCTCGAACAGCGACCAGCTCTCGCCTCATCATGTCGGTCAGTTTTCGGCTTTCTCTACTGAGGTGGTCGTCCGGAAGAACCGGGACACAATCGCAGTAGTTCTCCCTGCGCTACCTTAGCCGACATAACGGAACGTAAGGTACCAAAACAAGGGAGCCGGGCTAACCCAACTGTAGACCCAAGACATGATTCGGAGCTGATGCATATAGTGCTATAAGTTCGGGGTGCCGCACTGTTTAAAGTGTTCGGACTTTATTTGCCGTAGAACGGGGCACCATAGGAAGCCCCTGGCAAACGGACTGTACCAAAGTGTACGGATGCAATATCAAAGAGACATTTGTAAGAAAAATGTTCAAATAAGAATAATGAGCTAACTCTATATATAATCTCCCATTGATGAAAATAGGTTTAAGCATATGTTTACAATGAATGCATTAAGCGGAGATAAATAGGACTATTTAACATGTCCTATCCAGGGGCAGGCCGCGTATGGATATATAAAATAGGTATAACGATCGTAAATAGATTCCACCTTGGTGTTTCCTTCTGTGCGCGAAGCCTGTTGCCTCCTTGGTTTTCTCTCCTATGTAAGTCCGACAATCCGGCTCTTCTGAAGAGGCTGCTCTAAAGCAATGTCCTGAAAACGAAGAAGGACATGTTATGAAGGTATGTGGCGGTTATCCCGCACTGTTGACTGAGTCGTTGTTGCGCCTCCGCCTACGCCCATGGTATCTTGAGTGCGAATCGCGTATGCATGGCACGAATCGCTTTGACGGGGCTTAAGCGGAGGCCGGACTGCTAGTCACGCTCTTGGCGTGCCTGATGATCCTGTTACGGGGTGCTCCGGACTCTCTTAACGATGCTTGAAGTTGTTGTCACCGGATTGGTTTGTCGAAGGAGGCCGCATTGTACTTCCGCCGCGAGGGCTGCAGTATGCTCTTCTGTTCGGAGAGAGCGGTCCATATTTCCGTTCACTGTTATGACCCCGCGTGGTCCTGGCATCTTGAGCTTGAGGTATGTGTAGTGTGGTACCTCATTGAATCTAGCGAATGCGGTTCGTCCGGCAGTGCGTGGTAACCACTGCGGAAAGGGACGATATCGAAGATTAACTCTTCGCTTCGGAAGTTATCCGGAGATCCGAAGACCACTTCCAATGTTATAGAGCCCGTGCAACGGGCCTCTACTCCAGGAATCACACCTTTAAAGGTGGTTTTGGTGGCCTTGATCCTTGAAGGGTCAATGCCCATTTTGCGCACTGTGTCCTGATAAAGCAGGTTCAGGCTGCTGCCACCGTCCATAAGGACTCGCGTGAGATGGAATTCGTCGATGATTGGGTCTAGGACCAATGCGGCTGAGCCGCCATGACGGATGCTAGTAGGGTGATCCCTACGGTCAAAGGTGATTGGGCAAGCTGACCATGGGTTAAATTTGGGGGCGACTGGCTCCATCGCATAGACGTCCCGTAGTGCTCACTTCCTTTCCCGCTTGGGAATGTGCGCGCCGTAAATCATGTTGACCGTTTTCACCTGGGGGGGAAATTTCTTCTGTCCCCCCGTGTTCGGACGCCGGGGCTCTTCGTCATCGTCGCTGTGTAGCCCCTTATCCTTGTTTTCGGCGTTTATTTTGCCGGCCTGTCTGAACACCCGGTAGTCTCTATTGGTGTGGTTGGCTGGCTTGTCCGGGGTGCCATGAATTTAGCCTGCGCCTTCTGATATCTGGTCTAGACTGGACGGTCCCTGATTATTTCTTTGAACGGCTTCTTCCGCTGACCAGACTTGGATCTGTTGAATCCGGCGTTGACTGTTATGTCTTCAGTGCTGTCGCCGTTGTTCCATCGCTTATGTCTATTACGCCGTGGCTTGTCGTCATTGCCGCGGCCGTCTGGAGTGCCAGAATGTGGCGCAGTGCTGCTGCGAGCCAACCAGCTGTCCTCGCCCGCGCAAAAGCGGGTCATTTGTGTTGTGGGAGCTGCCATTGACTTGGGTTTTTCCTGGCCGAGGTGTCGGGCGAGCCACTCGTCACGGATATTGTGCTTAAAAGCCACCAGGGCTTTGGTGTCCGGACAGTCGACTATTGGTTCTTTTTAGTTAGGAACTGAGTCCAGAACTTCCTGGCTGACTCTCCGGGTTGTTGAGTAATGTGGCTCAGGTCATCGGCGTCTGGTGGTCGCACATATGTTCCCTGGAAGTTGTCGAGGAATGCGTCTTCCAGGTTTTCCCAGCTGCCAATGGAATTTGCTGGCAGACAGTTGTGACGGGCTGGTCATTTGAGCTTAAGGGGGAGATACTTGATGGCGTGTAGATCGTCTCCGCGGGCCATGTGAATGTGGAGAAGGAAATCTTCAATCCATACCGCGGGGTCTGTTGTGCCATCGTATGAATCAATGTTTACGGGTTTGAACCCTTCTGAGAATTCATGATCCATCACTTCGTCAGTGAAGCAGAGGGGTTGCGCGGCGCCTCTGTGCCGGGCTATGTGGCTACATGATACGTCTCCAACGTATCTATAATTTTTGATTGCTCCATGCTACTTTATCTACTGTTTTGGACTATAATGGGCTTTATTTTCCACTTTTATATTATTTTTGGGACTAACCTATTAACCGGAGGCCCAGCCCAGAATTGTTGTTTTTTTGCCTTTTTCAGTGTTTCAAAGAAACAGAATATCAAACTGAGTCCAAACGGAATGAAACCTTTGGAAACGTGATTTTCTCACCGAACGTGATCCAGGAGACTTGGACCCTACGCCAAGGAACATCGGAGGCGGTCACGAGGGTGGGGGGCGCCCCCCCCCTAGGGCGCGCCCCTGCCTCGTGGGCCCCCTGTCGCTCCACCGACGTACTCCTTCCTCCTATATATACCTACGTACCCCCAAACGATCAGAACAGGAGCCAAAAACCTAATTCCACCGCCGCAACTTCCTGTATCCACGAGATCCCATCTTGGGGCCTGTTTCGGAGCTCCTCGGAGGGGGCATCCACTACGGAGGGCTTCTACATCAACACCATAGCCTCTCCGATGAAGTGTGAGTAGTTTACTTTAGACCTTCGGGTCCATAGCTAGTAGCTAGATGGCTTCTTCTCTCCTTTTGGATCTTAATACAATGTTCTCCCCCTCTCTCGTGGAGATCTATTCGATGTAATCTTCTTTTTGCGGTGTGTTTGTTGAGACCGATGAATTGTGGGTTTATGATCCAGCTTATCTATGAATAATATTTGAATCTTCTCTGAATTCTTTTATATATGATTGAGTTATCTTTGCAAGTCTCTTCGAATTATCCGTTTGGTTTGGCCAACTAGATTGGTAGTTCTTGCAATGGGAGAAGTGCATGGCTTTGGGTTCAATCTTGCGGTGTCCGTATTTCGATGTGAAAGGGTTGCAAGGCACGTATTGTATTGTTGCCATCGAGGATAACAAGATGGGGTATAAATCATATTGCATGAATTTATTCCTCTACATCATGTCATCTTGCTTAAGGCGTTACTCTGTTTTTAACTTAATACTCTAGATGCATCTTTGGATAGCGGTCGATGAGTGGAGTAATAGTAGTAGATGCAGAATCGTTTCGGTCTACTTGTCTCGGACGTGATGCCTATATACATGATCATACCTAGATATACTCATAACTATGCTCAATTATGTCAATTGCTCAACAGTAATTTGTTCACCCACCGTAGAATACTTATGCTCTTGAGAGAAGCCACTAGTTAAACCTATGGCTCCCGGGTCTATTCTCATCATATCAATCTCCATCACTTTTATACTTGCTTTGTTTTACTTTGCCTTTTACTTTTCACTTTGCATATTTATACCAAAAATACCAAAAATATTATCTCTATCAGATCTCAGTCTCGTAAGTGACCATGAAGGGATTGACAACCCCTAATCGCGTTGGTTGCGAGTAGCTATCGTTTTGTGCAGGTACGAGGGACTTGTGCGTGGCCTCCTACTGGATTGATACCTTGGTTCTCAAAAACTAAGGGAAATACTTACGATACTGTGCTGCATCATCCTCTCCTCTTCAGGGAAAACCAACGCAAGCTCAAGACGTAGCAAGAAGGATTTCTGGGGCCGTTCTTGGGAGTCTACGTGAAGTCAACATACCAAGTACCCATCACAATCCCTATCTCTCGCATTACATTATTTGCCATTTGCCTCTCGTTTTCCTCTCCCCCACTTCACCCTTGCCGTTTTATTCGCCCTCTCTTTCCGAATCTCCTCCTCTTTTTCCCGTTGCCTTTTCCTCGTCTGCTTGTTTGACCGTGTGTTAGTTTGCTTGCTTTTCGCTATGTCTGAATTGGGGAAATTATCGCCGATATGGGCGATAATAATATCATGGAAAATTCTGAAGCTCCTGCTGAAGAATCCCCTACCTATCACACAAAAAGATTTCGAATCGGTAGTGGTAATATTATTGGAAAAGGAGTTATTCAAGATTTGTTTACTTGTGCTGGTGCTTTACCCTCTATGGGTGGTTCTATTCTCCATAGAACTAGTAGGCTTGCGGACGCTATTGCCATGCTTATCGTTGAACTTGAAAGGCAATTTATGCATATGCACCCTTCTATACAGACAATTTTCCTAGAATTTTCTAATATTGAACACTCCTCATTAAGCGTGCCGCTACTATCTTTTTGGCTCATGAATTCAGGTTTATAATAAAAGAAGCCAAAGAAATCTTTGCGCATTATAGGGTGGACGCTGGCCGTCCTCCCATAGAATGTATCCTTTTTGATCAAGAAGAAATAATGCGTTTTCAATCTATCGACTATGTTGCTTTCAATGAAAATCTTAGAAAAAGTGCCTACCAATATTTTAATTGATAGAATCTCTGAGCTTAATGATGATTTGGCTATTCTAAATAATGAGCTAGGATGCTCTCTTGAGTATAGGCTCACCAAGTTCTGTCAAAAGAACGCTTATAATGATGAATTGGTTGTGCAATACGAAGGGCCGAAAGAGGAACCTATACCTCCTAAAATTGATCTTGGGGACCTTTGTCCTATTAAATTTAGCCCTTTTGGTTACTTTTGCTTGCCTCAAAGAAAACTTGCTTCCAAAGTAGAGAATATGAAATGAGTTTCACCGATCTATCTTATTACTATGGCACAACCTAGATCTATCCTTGCTTTTATGCCTAGCTAGGGGCGTTAAACGATAGCGCTCGTTGGGAGGCAACCCAATTTTATTTTTAGTTTTTTTGTTTTTGCTTATGTTTAGGAATAAATAATCCATCTAGCCTCTGTTTAGATGTGGTTTTATGTTTTAATTAGTGTTTGTGCCAAGTTAAACCTATTGGATCTTCTTGGATGATAGTTATTTGATCTTGCTGTAATTTCCAGAAACTTTGCGCCCAGCATCCGAATTGTTAAAGATCACCAGAACGTGATAAAATATTGATTCCAATTGCGGCTGATCAATAAAATAATTTTCCAGGTCTTCTAATTTTGGTAGAATTGTTTGAGTTCCAGAAGTTTGAGTTAGTTACAGATTACTACAGACTGTTCTGTTTTTGACAGATTCTGTTTTATGCGTGTGTTGTTTGCTTATTTTGATGAATCTATGGCTAGTAAAATAGTTTATGATCCATAAAGAAGTTGGAATACAGTAGGTTTAACACCAATATAAATAAATAATGAGTTCATTACAGTAACTTAAAGTATTCTTTTGTTTTCTTTCTCTAACGGAGCTCACGAGATTTCTATTGAGTTTTGTGTTGTGAAGTTTTCAAGTTTTGGGTGAATTCTTTTGATGGATTATGGAACAAGGAGAGGCAAGATCCTAAGCTTGGGGATGCCCATGGCACCCCAAGATTATACAAGGACACCAAAAGTCAAAGCTTGGGGATGCCCTGAAGGCATCCCTCTTTAAATCCACTTCCATCGGTAATTTACTTGGAGCTATATTTTTATTCACCACATGATATGTGTTTTGCTTGGAGCGTCTTGTATTATTTGCGTCTTTTGCTTGTTAGTTTACCACAATCATCCTTGCTGTACACACCTTTTGAAAGAGCCATACATGAATTGGAATTTGATATAATACTCTATGTGCTTCACTTATATCTTTTGAGCGTGATAATTTTTGCTCTAGTACTTCACTTAGATCTTTTAGAGCACGGTGGTGGATTGTTTTAAAGAAAATATTGATCTCTCATGCTTCACTTAGATTATTTTGAGAGTCGTTAATAGCATGGTAATTTGCTTAATATTAATATACTTTGTATTCAAGATATGTGAAACTTTCTTTTGAGTGCGTTGAATACTAAGATAAGTTTGATGCTTGATAATTGTTTTGAGATATGGAGGTGATAATATCAAAGTAGTGCTAGTTGAGTAGTTGTGAATTTGAGAAATGCTTGTGTTGAAGTTTGCAAATCCCGTAGCATGCACGTATGGTTAAAGTTGTGTAACAAATTTGAAACATGGAGTGTACCAGGCTTGTACATCCTTATGAGTGGCGGTCGGGGACGAGCGATGGTCTTTTCCTACCAATCTATCCCCCTAGGAGCATGCGCGTAGTACTTGATTTTTGATGACTTCTAAATTTTTGCAATAAGTATATGAGTTCTTTTGACGAATGTTGAGTCCATGGATTATACGCACTTTTACCTTTCGCCTTTGCTAGCCTCTTGATGCCGTGCATTGCCCTTTCTCACCTTGAGAGTTGGTGCAAACTTCACGGTGCATCCAAACCCTGTGATATGATACGCTCTATCACACATAAACCTCCTTATATCTTCCTCAAAACAGCCACCATACCTACCTATTATGGCATTTCCATAGCCATTCCGAGATATATTGCCATGCAACTTTCCACCGTTCCGTGCATCATCATCATGACATACTTTACTTTTGTCATATTGCCATTGCATGATCATGTAGTTGACATCGTATTTGTGGCAAAGCCACCATGCATTATTTTTCATACATGTCACTCTTGATTCATTGCACCATCCCGCACATCACCGGAGGCATTCATATAGAGTCATACCTTGTTCTAGTTTCGAGTTGTAATCCTTATGTTGTAATCAATAGAAGTGTGATGATCATCATTATTAGAGCATTGCCCAAAAAAAGAGAAAGGCCAAAAAGAAAAAAAGAAAGGCCCAAAAAAAAGGGCAATGCTACTCTCTCTTTTTCCACACTTGTGCTTCAAAGTAGCACCTTGTTCTTCATGTAGTGAGTCTCATATATTGTGCTTCAAAGTAGCACCTTGTTCTTCATGTAATGAGTCTCATATATTGTGCTTCAAAGTAGCACCATGTTTTTCATATAGTGAGTATCATAAGATGTCTTTTTATGCTAGTGGGCATTTTTCATTATAGAACTTGGCTTGTATATTCCTACGATGGGCTTCCTCAAATGCCCTAGGTCTTCATGAGCAAGCAAGTTGATGCACACCCACTAGATTTCTTTTGTTGAGCATTCATAGCTCTAGTGCATCCGTTGCATGGCAATCCCTACTCCTCATGTTGACATCAATTTATGGGCATCTCCATAGCCCGTTGATTATCCTCGTCAATGTGAGACTTTCTCCTTTTTTGTCTTATCCACACAATCCCCATCATCATATTCTATGCCACCCATAGTACTATATCCATGGCTCACGCTCATGTATTGCGTGAAGGTTGAAAAAGTTTGAGATTATTTAAGTATGAAACAATTGCTTGGCTTGTCATCGGCGATATAGAAGTTGGGAATATCTTTGTGTGACGAAAATGAAGCATAGCCTAACTATATGATTTTGTAGGGATGAACTTTCTTTAGCCATGCTATTTTGAGAAGACATGATTACTTTGATTAGTATGCTTGAAGTATTATTATTTTTTTATGTCAATATGAACTTTTGTCTTGAATCTTTCGGATCTGAATATTCATACCTCAATTAAGAAGATTTACATTGAAATTATGCCAAAGTATCACTCAGCATCAAAAATTCTCTTTTTATCATTTACCTACTCGAGGACGAGCAGGAATTAAGCTTGGGATGCCCGACACGTCTCCAACGTATCTATAATTTTTGATTGATCCATGCTACTTTATCTACTGTTATGTACTATAATGGGCTTTATTTTCCACTTTTATATTATTTTTGGGACTAACCTATTAACCGGAGGCCCGGCCCAGAATTGTTGTTTTTTGCCTTTTTCAGTGTTTCGAAAAAACAGAATATCAAACGGAGTCCAAACGGAATGAAACCTTCGGAACGTGATTTTCTCATCGAACGCAATCCAGGAGACTTGGACCCTACGCCAAGGAACATCGGAGGCGGTCACGAGGGTGGGGTGCGCGCCCCTCCTCCTAGGGCGTGCCCCCCTGCCTCGTGGGCCCCCTGTCGCTCCACCGAAGTACTCCTTCCTCCTATATATACCTACGTACCCCCAAACGATCAGAACAGGAGCCAAAAACCTAATTCCACCGCCGCAACTTCCTGTATCCACGAGATCCCATCTTGGGACCTGTTCTGGAGCTCCGCCGGAGGGGGCATCCACCACGGAGGGCTTCTACATCAACACCATAGCCTCTCCGATGAAGTGTGAGTAGTTTACTTCAGACCTTCGGGTCCATAGCTAGTAGCTAGATGGCTTCTTCTCTCTTTTGGATCTCAATACAATGTTCTCCCCTCTCTCGTGGAGATCTATTCGATGTAATCTTCTCTTTGCGGTGTGTTTGTTGAGACCGATGAATTGTGGGTTTATGATCCAGCTTATCTATGAATAATATTTGAATCTTCTCTGAATTCTTTTATATATGATTGAGTTATCTTTGCAAGTCTCTTCGAATTATCCGTTTGGTTTGGCCAACTAGATTGGTAGTTCTTGCAATGGGAGAAGTGCATGGCTTTGGGTTCAATCTTGCGGTGTCCGTACTCAGTGACAGAAAGGGTTGCAAGGCACGTATTGTATTGTTGCCATCGAGGATAACAAGATGGGGTATAAATCATATTGCATGAATTTATTCCTCTACATCATGTCATCTTGCTTAAGGCGTTACTCTGTTTTTAACTTAATACTCTAGATGCATCTTTGGATAGCGGTCGACGAGTGGAGTAATAGTAGTAGATGCGAGAATCGTTTCGGTCTACTTGTCTCGGACGTGATGCCTATATACATGATCATACCTAGATATACTCATAACTATGCTCAATTATGTCAATTGCTCAACAGTAATTTGTTCACCCACCGTAGAATACTTATGCTCTTGAGAGAAGCCACTAGTTAAACCTATGGCTCCCGGGTCTATTCTCATCATATCAATCTCCATCACTTTTATACTTGCTTTGTTTTACTTTGCCTTTTACTTTTCACTTTGCATCTTTATACCAAAAATACCAAAAATATTATCTCTATCAGATCTCACTCTCGTAAGTGACCGTGAAGGGATTGACAACCCCTAATCGCGTTAGTTGCGAGTAGCTATCGTTTTGTGCGGTGCACGAGGGACTTGTGCGTGGCCTCCTACTGGATTGATACCTTGGTTCTCAAAAACTAAGGGAAATACTTACGATACTGTGCTGCATCATCCTCTCCTCTTCGGGGAAAACCAACGCAAGCTCAAGACGTAGCAAGAAGGATTTCTGGGGCCGTTGCCGGGGAGTCTACGCAGAAGTCAACATACCAAGTACCCATCACAATCCCTATCTCTCGCATTACATTATTTGCCATTTGCCTCTCGTTTTCCTCTCCCCCACTTCACCCTTGCCGTTTTATTCGCCCTCTCTTTCCGAATCTTCTCCTCTTTTTCCCGTTGCCTTTTCCTCGTCTGCTTGTTTGACCGTGTGTTAGTTTGCTTGCTTTTCGCTATGTCTGAAATTGGGGAAATTATCGCCGATATGGGCGATAATAATATCATGGAAAATTCTGAAGCTCCTGCTGAAGAATCCCCTACCTATCACACAAAAGATTTGAATCGGTAGTGGTAATATTATTGGAAAAGGAGTTATTCAAGATTTGTTTACTTGTGCTGGTGCTTTACCCTCTATGGGTGGTTCTATTCTCCATAGAACTAGTAGGCTTTATGGACGCTATTGCCATGCTTATCGTTGAACTTGAAAGGCAATTTATGCATATGCACCCTTCTATCTGAGACAATTTTCCTAGAATTTTCTAATATTGAACACTCCTCACATTAAGCGTGCCGCTACTATCTTTTTGGCTCATGAATTCAGGTTTATAATAAAAGAAGCCAAAGAAATCTTTATAAGATTATAGGGTGGACGCTGGCCGTCCTCCCATAGAATGTATCCTTTTGATCAAGAAGAAATAATGCGTTTTCAATCTATCGACTATGTTGCTTTCTATGAAAATCTTAGAAAAAGTGCCTACCAATATTTTAATTGATAGAATCTCTGAGCTTAATGATGATTTGGCTATTCTAAATAATGAGCTAGGATGCTCTCTTGAGTATAGGCTCACCAAGTTCTGTCAAAAGAACGCTTATAATGATGAATTGGTTGTGCAATACGAAGGGCCGAAAGAGGAACCTATACCTCCTAAAATTGATCTTGGGGACCTTTGTCCTATTAAATTTAGCCCTTTTGGTTACTTTTGCTTGCCTCAAAGAAAACTTGCTTCCAAAGTAGAGAATATGAAATGAGTTTCACCGATCTATCTTATTACTACGGCACAACCTAGGTCTATCCTTGCTTTTATGCCTAGCTAGGGGCGTTAAACGATAGCGCTCGTTGGGAGGCAACCCAATTTTATTTTTAGTTTTTTTGTTTTTGCTTATGTTTAGGAATAAATAATCCATCTAGCCTCTGTTTAGATGTGGTTTTATGTTTTAATTAGTGTTTGTGCCAAGTTAAACCTATTGGATCTTCTTGGATGATAGTTATTTGATCTTGCTGTAATTTCCAGAAACTTTGCGCCCAGCGTCCGAATTGTTAAAGATCACCAGAACGTGATAAAATATTGATTCCAATTGCTGCTGATCAATAAAATAATTTTCCAGGTCTTCTAATTTTGGTAGAATTGTTTGAGTTCCAGAAGTTTGAGTTAGTTACAGATTACTACAGACTGTTCTGTTTTTGACAGATTCTGTTTTGCGTGTGTTGTTTGCTTATTTTGATGAATCTATGGCTAGTAAAATAGTTTATGATCCATAAAGAAGTTGGAATACAGTAGGTTTAACACCAATATAAATAAATAATGAGTTCATTACAGTACCTTAAAGTATTCTTTTGTTTTCTTTCTCTAACGGAGCTCACGAGATTTCTATTGAGTTTTGTGTTGTGAAGTTTTCAAGTTTTGGGTGAATTCTTTTGATGGATTATGGAACAAGGAGAGGCAAGATCCTAAGCTTGGGGATGCCCATGGCACCCCCAAGATTATACAAGGACACCAAAAAGTCAAAGCTTGGGGATGCCCCGGAAGGCATCCCCTCTTTAAATCCACTTCCATCGGTAATTTACTTGGAGCTATATTTTTATTCACCACATGATATGTGTTTTGCTTGGAGCGTCTTGTATTATTTGCGTCTTTGCTTGTTAGTTTACCACAATCATCCTTGCTGTACACACCTTTTGAAAGAGCCATACATGAATTGGAATTTGATATAATACTCTATGTGCTTCACTTATATCTTTTGAGCGTGATAATTTTTGCTCTAGTACTTCACTTAGATCTTTTAGAGCACGGTGGTGGATTGTTTTAAAGAAAATATTGATCTCTCATGCTTCACTTAGATTATTTTGAGAGTCGTTAATAGCATGGTAATTTGCTTAATATTAATATACTTTGTATTCAAGATATGTGAAACTTTCTTTTGAGTGCGTTGAATACTAAGATAAGTTTGATGCTTGATAATTGTTTTGAGATACGGAGGTGATAATATCAAAGTCGTGCTAGTTGAGTAGTTGTGAATTTGAGAAATGCTTGTGTTGAAGTTTGCAAATCCCGTAGCATGCACGTATGGTTAAAGTTGTGTAACAAATTTGAAACATGGAGTGTACCAGGCTTGTACATCCTTATGAGTGGCGGTCGGGGACGACGATGGTCTTTTCCTACCAATCTATCCCCTAGGAGCATGCGTAGTACTTGATTTTTGATGACTTCTAAATTTTTGCAATAAGTATATGAGTTCTTTTCGCGAATGTTGAGTCCATGGATTATACGCACTTTTACCTTTCCGCCTTTGCTAGCCTCTTGATGCAGTGCATTGCCCTTTCTCACCTTGAGAGTTGGTGCAAACTTCACGATGCATCCAAACCCGTGATATGATACGCTCTATCACACATAAACCTCCTTATATCTTCCTCAAAACAGCCACCATACCTACCTATTATGGCATTTCCATAGCCATTCCGAGATATATTGCCATGCAACTTTCCACCGTTCCGTGCATCATCATCATGACATACTTTACTTTTGTCATATTGCCATTGCATGATCATGTAGTTGACATCGTATTTGTGGCAAAGCCACCATGCATTATTTTTCATACATGTCACTCTTGATTCATTGCACCATCCCGATACATCACGGAGGCATTCATATAGAGTCATACCTTGTTCTAGTTTCGAGTTGTAATCCTTATGTTGTAATCAATAGAAGTGTGATGATCATAATTATTAGAGCATTGCCCAAAAAAAAGAAAGGCCAAAAGAAAAAAAGAAAGGCCCAAAAAAAGGGCAATGCTACTCTCTCTTTTTCCACACTTGTGCTTCACAGTAGCACCTTGTTCTTCATGTAGTGAGTCTCATATATTGTGCTTCAAAGTAGCACCTTGTTCTTCATGTAATGAGTCTCATATATTGTGCTTCAAAGTAGCACCATGTTTTTCATATAGTGAGTATCATAAGATGTCTTTTTATGCTAGTGGGCATTTTTCATTATAGAACTTGGCTTGTATATTCCTTTGATGGGCTTCCTCAAATGCCCTAGGTCTTCATGAGTAAGCAAGTTGATGCACACCCACTAGATTTCTTTTGTTGAGCATTCATAGCTCTAGTGCATCCGTTGCATGGCAATCCCTACTCCTCATGTTGACATCAATTTATGGGCATCTCCATATCCCGTTGATTATCCTCGTCAATGTGAGACTTTCTCCTTTTTTGTCTTATCCACACAATCCCCATCATCATATTCTATGCCACCCATAGTGCTATATCCATGGCTCACGCTCGTGTATTGCGTGAAGGTTGAAAAAGTTTGAGATTATTTAAGTATGAAACAATTGCTTGGCTTGTCATCGGGGATATAGAAGTTGGGAATATCTTTGTGTGACGAAAATGAAGCATAGCCTAACTATATGATTTTGTAGGGATGAACTTTCTTTAGCCATGCTATTTTGAGAAGACATGATTACTTTGATTAGTATGCTTGAAGTATTATTTTTTTTTATGTCAATATGAACTTTTGTCTTGAATCTTTCGGATCTGAATATTCATACCACAATTAAGAAGATTTACATTGAAATTATGCCAAAGTATCACTCAGCATCAAAAATTCTCTTTTTATCATTTACCTACTCGAGGACGAGCAGGAATTAAGCTTGGGGATGCCTGATACGTCTCCAACGTATCTATAATTTTTGATTGATCCATGCTACTTTATCTACTGTTATGTACTATAATGGGCTTTATTTTCCACTTTTATATTATTTTTGGGACTAACCTATTAACCGGAGGCCCGGCCCAGAATTGTTGTTTTTTGCCTTTTTCAGTGTTTCGAAGAAACAGAATATCAAACGGAGTCCAAACGGAATGAAACCTTCGGAACGTGATTTTCTCATCGAACGCAATCCAGGAGACTTGGACCCTACGCCAAGGAACATCGGAGGCGGTCACGAGGTGGGTGCGCGCCTCCTCCTAGGGCGTGCCCCCGCCTCGTGGGCCCCTGTCGCTCCACCAAGTACTCCTTCCTCCTATATATACCTACGTACCCAAACGCAGGCAGAACAGGAGCCAAAACCTAATTCCACCGCAGCAACTTCCTCAGTATCCACGAGATCCCATCTTGGGACCTGTTCGAGCTCCGCGGAGGGGGCATCCACCACGGAGGGCTTCTACATCAACACCATAGCCTCTCCGATGAAGTGTGAGTAGTTTACTTCAGACCTTGGGTCCATAGCTAGTAGCTAGATGGCTTCTTCTCTCTTTTGGATCTCAATACAATGTTCTCCCCCTCTCTCATGGAGATCTATTCGATGTAATCTTCTTTTTGCGGTGTGTTTGTTGAGACCGATGAATTGTGGGTTTATGATCCAGCTTATCTATGAATAATATTTGAATCTTCTCTGAATTCTTTTATGTATGATTGAGTTATCTTTGCAAGTCTCTTCAAATTATCCATTTGGTTTGGCCAACTAGATTGGTAGTTCTTGCAACGGGAGAAGTGCATGGCTTTGGGTTCAATCTTGCGGTGTCCTTACCCAGTGACAGAAAAGGTTGCAAGGCACGTATTGTATTGTTGCCATCGAGGATAACAAGATGGGGTATTTATCATATTGCATGAATTTATTCCTCTACATCATGTCATCTTGCTAAAGGCGTTACTCTGTTTTTAACTTAATACTCTAGATGCATGCTGGATAGCGGTCGATGAGTGGAGTAATAGTAGTAGATGCAGAATCGTTTCGGTCTATTTGTCTCGGACGTGATTCCTATATACATGATCATACCTAGATATACTCATAACTATGCTCAATTCTATCAATTGCTCAATAGTAATTTGTTCACCCACCGTAGAATACTTATGCTCTTGAGAGAAGCCACTAGTGAAACCTATGGCCCCCGGGTCTATTCTCATCATATCAATCTCCATCACTTTTATAGTTGCTTTGTTTTACTTTGCCTTTTACTTTTCACTTTGCATCTTTATACCAAAATACCAAAAATATTATCTCTATCAGATCTCACTCTCGTAAGTGACCGTGAAGGGATTGACAACCCCTAATCGCGTTGGTTGCGAGTAGCTATCGTTTTGTGCAGGTACGAGGGACTTGTGCGTGGCCTCCTACTGGATTGATACCTTGGTTCCCAAAAACTGAGGGAAATACTTACGCTACTGTGCTGCATCATCCTCTCCTCTTTGGGGAAAACCAACGCAAGCTCAAGACGTAGCACTACGCAGTTCGAATTGCTCTGGGTGGCTATGTTCGGCCCGGCCGGACTTGTTGAAGGTGTATCCGGCGTGGCCGTCGTAAATCGCGTCTTGAGGCGCCCGCATAATCCGTAGATCGATCTTGGCTGTCCTGCTCTGTTTTCCAGTATATCTTGCAGGTCCTGTCTATTGCCCCGGGCCGTAGTATGTTTGCGTGGGGGTGCTGGCTGGTACGCGGGCTGATATGCCGTTTTATCCCGGCCACGAGGTGGCCGGTCAGCCGTATGGTGCTCGAGTCCGTATTTCTCGGCTGCCGGGACTTCGGTCCATCTATCTGTGAGCAGGTCTTGATCAGCTTGGAGTTGCTGCTACTTCTTTTTCACGCTCCTCGCAGTGGCTATAAGCCGATGCTTGAAGCGCTCCTGCTCTACGGGATCCTCAGGCACGCTGAACTCGTCGTCGCCGAGGCTAATCTCGTCTTCGGAGGGGGCATGTAGTTGTCCTCCTCCGGGTATTCGTCCGTCGCCTGTTCTTCTGGGCTGACCTGCTCATCCTCCTGTTCGGCCTGCTCGAAGGTGGGCTGATCAGGATTGTACTCTTCTTCGGCACCATTCAGATTGTTTTTGTCTCTGGGCGATATTGCTGTGGCGGGGCTTGGAGTGGCGCCGGCACGCCCATTCTTTGCTTTTCCCCGAGGTTTTATCCTCCATTGCCTCATCGCCATTTGTTTCCTTGGGAGTGTCCACAATATATATATATATATATATATATATATATATATATATATATATATATATATATATATATATATATCATAAGAAGAGGTGGCTGTCCACCGCCCAAAGGAGCGGTGGTTCATGTTCTTCTCCTGCATCGTCGTCCATACCGTTGATGTCTTCGGAGTTGAAGTCCAGTACCTCGGTTAAATCATCGACTGTGGCAATGAAGTGGGTGGTGGGTGGGCAACGAATTCCTTCATCGCCTGCCTCCCACTCGAGCCGGACATAGTTCGGCCTAGAGCCTCGTGACAAAGAGAGAGACTTTAATGAGTCCAGCATGTCACCAAAGGGCAAGTGCTGGAAGCTATCCGCAGCAGTGAACTCCATTACCGGAGCCCAACCTGGCTCGACTGGCTCGGGAGTGCGCGGACTGGAACCAACGTCCAGATACGAATCCGGGGGTCCGGAGTCACATGCCACCACAGAGGTAAGACCCGTGTTCGGCTCCACCGCCGATGAGTGTGCGACCTGCGGGGCGGGGTCCATCCCTCCGTCCTTAGGCAGCGCAGCCTGCTCCGGATTTAGGTCCGGGGCTACTGCGGGGGTGATACCCGAGCTTTGTCCGGCCAGCAGGTCTAAGCCGTGCTCGTCGTGGACTGTCGGTGCTCTGGCATAGGCCCGAATCCGTCGAAGATCAAGTCTCCGCGAATGTCCGCCCGTGTAGTTCAGGTTTCCGAACCTGATCTGGTGGCGAGCGTGGCTGTCGATTCTGCTCGGATGGCCAAGCGAGTTGGCCCGCAGGGCGAAGCCGCCGAACACGAAGATCTGTCCGGGGAGAAAGGTCTCACCCGGGATCGTGTTGTTGACGATGACTGGAGGAGCCATCAAGCCCTGTAGCGACGACACAGAGGAACTCTCAATGAAAGCACCAATGTCGGTGTCAAAACCGGCGGATCTCGGGTAGGGGGTCCCGATCTGTGCGTCTTAGGCTGATGGTAACAGGAAGCAAGGGACACAATGTTTACCCAGGTTCGGGCCCTCTCGATGGTGGTAAAACCCTACTTCATGCATGATTAATATTGAAGATATGGGTAGTACAAGAGTAGATCTACCACGAGATCGTAGAGGCTAAACCCTAGAAGCTAGCCGATGATGGTATGATTGTAATTGTGATCGGCCTTCTAAGGACCAACCTCTCCGGTTTATATAAGCACCGGAGAGGGCTAGAGTTTACATGGAGTCGGTTACAAGGAAGGTAATACAATACCCGGATCGCCAAGCTTTCCTTCCACGCCAACGAGAGTCCCATCCGGTCACGGGTCGAAATCATGAGTCTTGTATCTTCACACTTCAATAGTCCGGACGATGTATACAGTCCGGCTGTCCGGATACCCCCTAATCGAGGACTCCCTCAAAAGGGTTCTTGCATGTGTTACAAGGTGTGAAGTTGAGTTAGACTCAATGCCCGACCACTACAGAAGATAGAGAGAAAATGAAAGATGTTCCCTATGCTTCAGCCATAGGCTCTATCATGTATGCAATGATGTGTACTAGACCTGATGTGTGCTTTGCTATTAGCTTAGTAGGGAGGTACCAAAGTAATCCTGGAGTGGATCACCGGACAGCGGTCAAGAACATCCTGAAATACCTGAAAAGGACTAAGGATATGTTTCTCGTTTATGGAGGTGACAAAGAGCTCGTCGTAAATGGTTACGTCGATGCAAGCTTTGACACTGATCCAGATGACTCTAAGCCACAAACCGGATACATATTTATATTGAACGGTGGAGCTATCAGTTGGTGCAGTTCTAAGCTAAGTGTCGTGGCGGGATCTACGTGTGAAGCGGAGTACATAGCTGCTTCGGAAGCAACAAATGAAGGAGTTCATATCAGATCTAGGTGTAATACCTAGTGCATCGGGTCCAATGAAAATCTTTTGTGACAACACTGGTGCAATTGCCTTGGCAAAGGAATCCGGATTTCACAAGAGAACCAAGCACATCCAGAGACGCTTCAATTTCATCCGTGATCAAGTCAAGGAGGGAGACATAGATATTTGCAAGATACATACGGATCTAAATGTTGTAGACTCGTTGACTAAGCTTCTCTCACGAGCAAAACATGATCAACACCAAGACTCCATGGGTGTTAGAATCATTACTGTGTAATCTAGATTATTGACTCTAGTGCAAGTGGGAGACTGAAGGAAATATTCCCTAGAGGCAATAATGAAGTTATTATTTATATTTCCTTATATCTTGATAAATTTTTATTATTCATGCTAGAATTGTATTAACCGAAAACTTAGTACATGTGTGAATACATAGACAAACAAAGTGTCACTAGTATGCCTCTACTTGACTAGCTCGTTGAATCAAAGATGGTTAAGTTTCCTAGCCATAGACATGAGTTGCCATTTGATTAACGGGATCACATCATTTGACTTGACCCATTTCGTTAGCTTAGCATTTGATCGTTTAGTATATTGCTATTGCTTTGTTCATGACTTATACATGTTCCTATGACTATGAGACTATGCAACTCCCAAATACCAGAGGAACACTTTGTGTGCTACCAAAAGTCACAACGTAACTGGGTGATTATAAAGGTGCTCTACAGGTGTCTCCGATGGTACTTGTTGAGTTGGCATAGATCGAGATTAGGATTTGTCACTCCGATTGTTGGAGAGGTATCTCTGGGCCCTCTCGGTAATGCACATCACTATAAGCCTTGCAAGCAATGTAACTAATGAGTTACTTGCGGGATGATGCATTACAGAACGAGTAAAGAGACTTGTCAGTAACGGTATTGAACTAGGTATTGAGATACCGATGATCAAATCTCGGACAAGTAACATACCGATGACAAAGGGAACAACGTATGTTGTTATGCGGTTTGACCGATAAAGATCTTCATAGAATATGTAGGAACCAATATGAGCATCTAGGTTCCGCTATTGGTTATTGAACGGAGATGTGTCTCGGTCATGTCTACATAGTTCTTGAAACCGTAGGGTCCGCACGCCTAACGTTCGGTGACGATCGGTATTACGAGTTTATGTGTTTTGATGTACCGAAGGTAGTTCAGAGTCCCGTATATGATCATGGACATGACGAGGAGTCTCGAAATAGTCGAGAAATAAAGATCGATATATTGGAAGCCTATATTTGGACATCGGAATGGTTCACGGTGAAATCGGGATTTTAACGGAGTACCGAGAGGTTACCGGAACCCCCCGGTAAGTATATGGGCCTTAATGGGCCATAGTGGAGAGAGAGAGAAGAGACCAGGGCAGGCCACGCGCCCCCTCACCCTCTGGTCCGAATTGGACTAGGAGGGGGCGGCGCCCCCCCTTTCCTTCCTCCCTCTCTCCCCCTTCCTTCTCTCCTAGTCCAACTAGGGAAGGGGGGAATCCTACTCCCGGTGGGAGTAGGACTCCTCCACGGCGCGCCATAGGAGGGCCGGCCCTCCTCCCTCCTCCACTCCTTTATATACGGGGGAAGGGGCACCCCATAGACACACAAGTTGATCAGTTGATCTTTTAGCCGTGTGCGGTGCCCCCCTCCACCATAATCAACCTCGGTCATATCGTAGCGGTGCTTAGGCGAAGCCCTGCGTCGGTAGCATCATCATCACCGTCATCACGCCGTCGTGCTGACGAAACTCTCCCTCGAAGCTCTGCTGGATCATGAGTTCATGGGACGTCACCGGGCTGAACGTGTGCTGAACTCGGAGGTGTCGTGTGTTCGGTACTTGGATCGGTTGGATCATGAAGATGTACGACTATATCAACCGCGTTGTCATAACGCTTCCGCTTACGGTCTACGAGGGTACATGGATGACACTCTCCCCTCTCATTGCTATGCATCACCATGATCTTGCGTGTGCGTAGGAATTTTTTTTAAATTACTACGTTCCTCAACATATTGTAGTTGTTCTTAGTTATTGTAATTGTACGTTTGCGGCATTTTGTTAGTGTAAAAAAGTTTGTTATAGGATGTAGGGTTTACTGTTGAATATTTTAATTGTAATTATTCTTAGTTCTTGGAGATTGTAGTTGCTCTTAGTTATTGTAATTGTACATTTGCGTACTACATATGGACCAACATATAGTACCTCAATTAATTCATGATGCAGATAGCATAAACAGTGCCAATATTTTCACGAACATGGATTAAAGTTCCATTTCACTTAATTTCTAGCACTGAGTATGTCCCGTTTCTAGCAAAGGTCATGCCGATTTTTTCCATAATTTTTTTACTTTTTATGGATGAGCTACTTAATTATATTTTCCATCTGATGGACAATACTCACTCTTAATCCAGAAACTAAGATGGGAGTTGTTCTGAGAGGAGGACACCGACTTTGTCGTAGGGGTCGTCTTTCTTCTTCTCTTCCTCTTAGACTTTGGTAAAGCGGGAGGAGAAGGTGAAGGACGACCATCACTTACAATCGAAATTATGGTGAGCGAGTGAGTGTAAACCATATATACAACCACTTGAGAGATGAACCCACTTTTGTTTTAGGGGGTTGTTCTTCTCCCTCCTCTTCCTTTATGACCTTGGTAAAACAGGAGACCATGGTAAAGCAGGCGAAGAGGGGGAAGAACGACCATCACCAGTAGTCAAAATTACAGTAGGTGAGTGAGTGTACACCATATATATGACCACTTGAGAGATGAACTGACTGTTGTCGTAGGGGTCAATCTTCTCCCTCTTCATCCGGTAAGACCTTGGTAAAGAACGATGAGAGGGTGAAGAACGTGTTGGGGAACGTAGCATCTAATTTCAAAAAAATTCCTACGATCACGCAAGATCTATCTAGGAGATGCATAGCAATGAGAGGGGGAGAGTGTGTCCACATACCCTCATAGATCGATAGCGGAAGCGTTAGCTTAACGCGGTTGATGTAGTTGAACGTCTTCGTGATCCAACTGATCAAGCACCGAACATACGGCACCTCCGAGTTCTGCACACGTTCAGCTCGATGACATCCCTCAAACTCTTGATCCAGCAAAGTGTCGAGGGAGAGTTTCATCAACACGACGACGTGATGACAGTGATGGGGATGTGATCTCTGCATGGCTTCACCTAAGCACTACGACAATACGACCGGAGGAGTAAACGGTGGAGGGGGGCACTGCACACGGCTAAGAAACAATTGATGTGCTTTGGGGTGCCCCCTGCCCCCGTATATAAAGGAGGAGAGGGGAGGAGGTCGGCCCTAGGGGGCACGCCAAGTGGGGGGAAACCCACTAGGACTCCTAGTCCTAGTCGCCCCCTCCCCCCTTCCTTCTTTCCGAGGGGGAAAGGGGGAAGGAGAGGGAGAGGGAGAAGGAAAGGGGGGCCGCACCCCCCTACCCTTGTCCAATTCAAACTCCCCATGGGGGGTGCGCCAACCCTTGTGGGATGCCCTCTCTCTTCCCTATGGCCCATGTGGCCAATTACTTTCCCTCGGGGGTTCCGGTAACCCCTCGGTACTCTGATAAATATCCGAAACACTCTGAAACCATTCCGGCGTCCGAATACTATCGTCCAATATATCAATCTTTACTTCTAGACCATTTTGAGACTCCTCGTCATGTCTGTGATCTCATCCGGGACTTTAAACAATCTTCAGTCACCAAAACACATAACTCATAATACAAATCGTCATCGAACGTTAAGCGTGCGGACCCTACGGGTTCGAGAACTATGAAGACATGAACGAGACACATCTCTGATCAATAACCAACAGCGGAACCTGGATGCTCATATTGGTTCCTACATATTCTACGAAGATCTTTATCGGTCAAACCGTAATGACAACATACGTCATTCCCTTTGTCATCGGTATGTTACTTGCCTGAGATTCAATCGTCAGTATCCTCATACCTAGTTCAATCTCATTACCGGCAATTCTCTTTACTCATTCTGTAATGCATCATCATGTAACTAACTCATTAGTCGCATTGCTTGCAAGGCTTATCATGATGTGCATTACCTAGAGGACCAAGAGATACCTCTCCGATACTCGGAGTGACAAATCCTAATCTCGACTATGCCAACCCAACAAACACCTTCGGAGACACCTGTAGAGCATCTTTATAATCACCCAGTTACATTGTGATGTTTGATAGCACACAAGGTGTTCCTCCGGTATTCAGGAGTTGCATAATCTCATAGTGAAAGGAATATGTATAAGTCATGAAGAAAGCAATAGCAATAAAACTTAACGATCATTATGCTAAGCTAACGGGTGGGTATTGTCCATCAAATCATTCTCCTAATGATGTGATCCCGTTCATCAAATGACAACACATGTCTATGGTCAGGAAACTTAACCATCTTTGATTAACGAGCTAGTCAAGTAGAGGCATACTTGGGATACTTTGTTTTGCCTATGTATCCACACATGTATCAAGTTTCCGGTTAATACAATTCTAGCATGAATAATAAATATTTATCATGATATAAGGAAATATAAAATAACAACTTTATTATTGCCTCTAGGGCATATTTCCTTCAGTCTCCCACTTGCACTAGAGTCAATAATCTAGTTAACATCGCCATGTGATTTAACACCAATAGTTCACATCTCCATGTGACCAACACTTAAAGGGTTTACTAGAGTCAATAATCTAGTTCACATCGCTATGTGATTAGCACCCAAAGAGTACTAAGGTGTGATCATGTTTTGCTTGTGAGAGAAGTTTTAGTCAACAGGTCTGCCACATTCAGATCCGTGTGTATTTTGCAAATTTCTATGTCTACAATGCTCTGCATGGAGCTACTCTAGCTAATTGCTCCCAAGTTCAATATGTATCTAGATTGAGACTTAGAGTCATCTAGATCAGTGTCAAAGCTTGCATCGACGTAACTCTTTACGATGAACTCTTTTTCACCTCCATAACCGATAAACATTTCCTTAGTCCTCTTAGGTAACTAAGGATAATTTTGACCATTGTTCAGTGATCTACTCCTAGATCACTATTGTACCCCCTTGCCAAACTCTTGGTAAGGTACACAATATGTCTGGTACACAGCATGCCATACTTTATAGAACCTATGGCTGAGGCATAGGGAACGACTTTCATTATCTCTCTATCTTCTGCCGTGGTCGGGCTTTGAGTCTCACTCAACTTCACACCTTGCAACACAGGCATGAACCCTTTCTTTGACTAATTCATTTTGAACTTCTTCAAAATCTTGTCAAGTTATGTGCTTTTGAAAGTCCTATTAAGTGTCTCAATCTATCTCTATAGATCTTGATGCCCAAAATATAAGTAGCTTCACTGAGGTCTTTTATTCAAAAACTCTTATTCAAGTATCCTTTTATGCTATCCAATCATTTCCAATCAACAATATGTCATCCACATATAATATTAGAAATGCTACAGAACTCTCACTCACTTTCTTGTAAATACAGGCTTCTCCGAAAGTCTGTATAAAACCATATGCTTTGATCACACTATCAAAGCGTATATTCCAACTCCGAGATGCTTGCACCAGTCCATAAATGGATCGCTGGAGCTTGCACAAACCTTCTGGTTGCATCATATACAACTCTTATTTAAGAAATCCATTAAGGAATGCAGTTTTGACGTCCATTTGCCAAATTTCATAATCATAAAATGGGCAATTACTAACATGATTCGGACAGACTTAAGCATCGCTACGGGTGAGAAGGTCTCATCGTAGTCAACTCCTTGAACTTGTCGAAAACCTTTCGCAAAAGTCGACTTTGTAGACAGTAACATTACCATCAGTGTCAGTCTTCTTCTTAAAGATCAATTTATTCTCTATGGCTTGCCGATCATCAGGAAATCAGCCAAAGTCCATACTTTGTTCACATACATGGATCCCATCTCAGATTTCATGGCCTCAAGCCATTTGGCAGAATCTGGGCTCGTCATCGCTTCCTCATAGTTCGTAGGTTCGTCATGGTCTAGTAACATGACTTCCAGAACATGATTACCATACCACTCTGGTGCGGAACTTACTCTGGTTGACCTACGAGGTTCGGTAGTAACTTGATCTGAAGTTTCATGATAATCATCATTAGCTTCCTCACTAATTGTTGTAGGCATCACAGCAATAGTTTTCTGTGATGAGCTACTTCCCAATTCAAGAGAAGGTACAATTACCTCATCAAGTTCTACTTTCCTCTCACTCACTTCTTTCAAGAGAAACTCCTTCTCTAGAAAGGATCCATTCTTAGCAACAAAGATCTTGCCTTCGGATTTGTGATAGAAGGTATGCCCAACAGTTTCTTTTGGGTATCCTATGAAGACGCACTTCTCTGATTTGGGTTCGAGCTTATCAGGCTGAAGCTTTTTCACATAAGCATCGCAACCCCAAACTTTAAGAAACAACAGCTTAGGTTTCTTGCCAAACCATAGTTCATATAGTGTCGTCTCAACGGATTTAGTTGGTGCCCTATTTAACATGAATGCAGCTATCTCTAATGCATAACCCCAAAACGATAGTGGTAAATCGGTAAGAGACATCATAGATCGCACCATATATAATAAAGTACAGTTACGACGTTCTGACACACCATTTCGTTGTGGTGTTCTAGGTGGCGTGACTTGTGAAACTATTCCACATTATTTTAAATGAAGACCATACTCGTAACTCAAATATCCGCCTCCACGATCAGATCGTAGAAACTTTATTTTCTTATTACAATGATTTTCCACTTCACTCTCAAATTCTTTAAACTTTTCAAATGTTTCAGACTTATGTTTCATTAAGTAGATATACCCATATCTGCTATAATCATCTGTGAATGTCAGAAAATAATGATACCCGTCGTGAGCCTCAACATTCATTGGACCGCATACATCGGTATGTATTATTTCCAATAAGTCAGTTGCTCGCTCCATTGTTCCGGAGAACAGAGTCATAGTCATCTTTCCCATGAGGCATGGTTCGCAAGCATGAAATGGTTCATAATCAAGTGATTCCAAAAGTCCACCCGCATGGAGTTTCTTTATGCGCTTACACCAATATGACCTAAACGGCAGTGCCACAAGTATGTTGCACTATCATTATCAACTTTGCATCTTTTGGCATCAATATTATGTATATGTGTATCACTACGATTGAGATTCAATAAACCATTTATATTAAGTGTATGACCATATAAGGTTTTATTCATGTAAACAGAACAACAATTATTCTTTGACTTAAATGAATAACCGTATTGCAATAAACATGATCCAATCATATTCATGCTAAACACAAACACCAAATAACATTTATTTCAGGTTCAACACTAATCCCGAAGGTAAAAGGAGTGTGGGATGGTGATCTTATCAACCTTGGAATCATTTCCAACAGACATCGTCACCTTGCCCTTAACTAGTCTCTGTTCATTTTGCAACTCTTGTTTCGAGTTACTAATCTTAGCAACTGAACCGGTATCAAATACCCTAGGGTTACTATGAACACTAGTAAAGAACACATCAATAACATGTATATCAAATATACTTTTGTTCACTTTGCCATTCTTCTTATATGCCAAGTACTTGGGGTAGTTCCGCTTCCAGTGACCAGTCCCTTTGCAGTACAAGCACTCAGTTTCAGGCTTAGGTCCAGACGTGGGCTTCTTCCCGGGAGTGGTAACTTGCTTGCCATTCGTCTTGAAGTTCCCTTTCTTTCCCTTGCCCTTTTACTTGAAACTAGTGGCCTTGTCAACCATCAACACTTGATGCTTTTTCTTGATTTCTACCTTCACCGATTTCAGCATCGCGAAGAGCTTGGGAATCATTTCCGTTATCCCTTGCATATTATAGTTCATCATGAAGTTCTAGTAACTTGATGATAGTGGCTAGAGAACTCTGTCAATCACTATCTTATCTAGAAGATTAACTCCCACTTGATTCAAGTGATTGTAGTACTCAGACATTCTGAGCATATGCTCACTAGCTGAGCTATTCGCCTCCATCTTGTAGGCAAAGTACTTGTCAGAGGTCTCATTCCTCATAACACGGGCATGAGTCTGAAATACCAATTTCAGCTCTTGGAACATCTCATATGCTCTGTGGCGTTCAAACCATTTTTGAAGTCTCGGTTCTAAGCCGTAAAGTATGGCGCACTAAACTATCAAGTAGTCATCATACCGAGCTTGTCAAACGTTCATAACGTCTGCATCAGCTCCTGCAACAGGTCTGTCACCTAGCGGTGCATCAAGGACATAATTCTTCTGTGCAGCAATGAGGATAATCCTCAGATCACAGACCCAGTCCGCATCATTGCTACTATCATCTTTCAACTTAGTTTTCTCTAGGAACATATCAAAAATAAAACAGGGGAGCTATATGCGAGCTATTGATCTACAACATAGATATGCAAATACTGTCAAGACTAAGTTCATGATAAATTAAGTTCAATTAATCATATTACTTAAGAGCTCCCACTTAGATAAACATCCCTCCAGTCATTTAAATGATTATGTGATCCAAATCAACTAAACCATGTGCGATCATCACGTGAGATGGAGTAGTCTTCAATGGTGAACATCTCTATGTTGATCATATCTAATATATGATTCACGTTCGACCTTTCGGTCTCCAGTGTTCCGAGGCCATGTCTTTACATGCTACACTCGTCAAGTTTAACCCGAGTATTCCGCACGTGCAAAACTGTTTTGCACCCGTTTTATGTGAACGTAGAGCTTATCACACCCGATCATCACGTGGTGTCTCGGCATGACGAACTGTCGCAATGGTGCATACTCAAGGAGAACACTTATACCTTGAAATTGTAGTGAGGGGTCATCTTATAATGCTACCGCCATACTAAGCAAGATAAGATGCATATAAGATATACATCACATGAAATCAAAATATGTGACATGATATGGCCATCATCATCTTGTGCCTTTGATCTCCATCTCCAAAGCACCGTCATGATCTCCATCGTCACCGGCTTACACCTTGATCTCCATCATAGCGTCGATGTCGTCTCGCCAACTATTGCTTCTGCAACTATCGCTAACGCATAGTGATAAAGTAAAATAATTACATGGCGATTGCATTTCATACAATAAAGCGACAACCATAAGGCTCCTGCCAGTTGCCGATAACTTTTACAAAACATGATCATCTCATACAATAACGTATATCACATCATGTCTTGACCATATCACATCACAACATGCCCTGCAAAAACAAGTTAGACGTCCTCTACTTTGTTGTTGCACGTTTTACGTGGCTGCTACAGGCTTCTAGTAAGAACCGTTCTTACCTACGCATCAAAAACCACAACGATGTTTCGTCAAGTTTGTTGTTTTAACCTTCAACAAGGATCGACCGTAGTCAAATTCGATTCAACTAAAGTTGGAGAAACAGACACCCGCCAGCCACCTTTATGCAAAACAAGTTGCATGTCTGTCGGTGGAACCGGTCTCATGAACGTGGTCATGTAAGGTTGGTTCGGGCCGCTTCATTCAACAATACCACAGAATCAAAATAAGACGTTGGTGATAAGCAGTATGACTATGATCGCCCACAACTCTTTGTGTTCTACTCGTGCATATCATCTACACGTAGACTGGCTCGGATGCCACTGTTGGGGAACGTAGCATGTAATTTCAAAAAGAATCATACGATCACGCAAGATCTATCTAGGAGATGCATAGCAACGAGAGGGGGAGAGTGTGTCCACATACCCTCGTAGACCGAAAGCGGAAGCGTTAGCTTAACTCGGTTGATGTAGTCGAACGTCTTCGCGATCCAACCGATCAAGCACCGAACGTACGGCACCTTCGAGTTCTGCACACGTTCAGCTCGATGACGTCCCTCGGACTCTTGATCCAGGAAGTGTCGAGGGAGAGTTTCGTCAGCACGACGGCGTGTGACAGTGTTGGTGATGTGATCTGCGCAGGGCTTCACCTAAACACGAAATGAAAAAATAGTTATAAAAGATAATATACTACATCCGAATCATAAACCGGACGAGGGTCGACGGGGACCGATATCAAAACTATGGCACTATGTATAACGAACAATCATACAAGTAAGAAAATTATATAAGTAACTATCTAATCATACAAATAAGACTATTATTATTATTATTACAAGGATAAGAACAAGAGGCTCACCAAGGTGGTGCCGGCAACGGGACGGCGCGGGCGATCAACGGTGGTGAGGACGGGGACGGGAAGGCACTAAGTAAACCACACCTACACATATGCAAACTAAGAAATTAATTTGAGCTCAAATTGCATATAAATCAAATAAACTCTCACATAATTACGCCCAAATGGTAACCCGCAAATCACTATACTTATAGAGCATGAAACGAGCTAAACTAGCAATGAGAAATGAAAGGATGAAGTTGCTAACCTTTTAGAACCCTTGGATAGATGGGGTGCCTCCAATCTTGTCTTGGCAAAAATGAAGGATCAGCTCGAGCTAGGAGAAGGATACAGAGAGGAGAGAAAGGAGAGCGTAGGCTCAGACTGGACGAAGCATCTATATATAGGGATATCTTTAGTCCCGGTTGATGACACCAACCAGGACTAAAGGTCCATCTCTAGTCCCGGTTGGTGATACCAACCGGGACTAAAGGGGTGGCGGCGGGCTGGGGGGACTAGAGGGCCCATTTGAACCGGGACGAGAGGTGGCCGTACCCCCGTCCGCTCCTAGCCGTTGGAACCGGGACTAATGATCACATTAGTCCCGGGCCCAAACCTGACCGGGACTAATGCTCTGGATCAAAGGTATGTTTTCTACTAGTGACGTATGTACTTCTAATTAATTGTTTCGTACTGCAGACCAACCATTTGGATTTTGTACTGGATAAAGCCCAAGTAAAAAAGGATCAGTTCATTGTGTACATGGGACTCCAATTGATATTATAATCTTTAGCACATTCCCTTTCTCTTAGTTAATAGGAACTACCAAGCGCCGTGACGACTGTCCTAAATAGTAGATGGTTAATCTGTTGTGTTGTATCTGTTCGTAAATCTGCACTTGAGACACCAACTAGTTGTACGTGCACCTGAGGTGAGGATATTGAATGAATCATCATTGAATCTCTCTCTACAGATGTTGTCTTTGAGATTTCTCGTTATTTTTCAAGCAACAACCTGTTACACTCGGTACCAAGGAAATATAAACGCACCGTTCTCTTTGCCTACATGATAACTTTCTTTAATATATTTCTGTCTCGAGAATGCATTAAGACCAACATTCCGGAAGAATAAGGACCATCGAATTAATATGTATATGCATTTTATCAATCCCGAAATTGGGAATAGAATAAAAATGTATATGTTCGGACCAAAACAACATGCCAGAGGAGTTTGAATTTTCACATTTACTACATTCGAGTTAAATCTGGAAAAAAACATACATAAACTTTAATGGAATTAAATCTGAAAACAACGAAGGCATGGAATATAAGGTCTAGAACTCCAAACATGCAGTGTCATCTTTCTTGGAGTCATTCCAGTATAGGTAGAAACTAGTACAAATGCCCGTGCGTTGCACCGGGCGAAATATCAAATACAACTTTATCTAAATTTTGGAAACGCCGGGAATAAGGTTACACGGAGTATTTCCTTTTTTGAATGTATTAATAAATTCCAGAATAATTTTTAAATTGGAATCCTTTTTATGGTGATGAACAATTTTTTTGGAATATTATATATCAATTGTAATTTATAGCAAAAGTGCCATGCAAAATAAATAAATATATGCTTAAACAGTTGAAAAAATACCACTCAAACAACTACAACCATAACAGAACAACATTGTTCGTACAATTTTTGAACAATTCATATTTTTAGTTTGTAACTCGCATAGCTTTCTCAAAGAATATAATAAGTAAAACATGGATATGCTCTTACTTGATGTTCCAAGTTGCATGGTCTTGGTACTGTTGGTGAACGGACACATGGCAAGTTGAAACAAATTCTGTTGTTGAAATAGAAGTACAGTAGTGATCCAAAATATTGGATTGAACTATCTGAATAAAATGGATGAATGATTTCAGTTTAAATGGCTCACAAACAGTGCGATCAGATTTCATTGCTGCTTGCCTAAGGCTCAAACGCAAGAATAGCCATGCACCCAGAATGAAGAATAACCATGCAAATCATCAACAAATTCATTCAAAAAGATTGGTTGCTTGTACTTCATTCAGAATTCACAAGCACCAAGAGTCAAATCATGGGCGTTGTTAAGGTTCAAAGCTTCAGATAGATTTCACTTAGCTAGAACTAACAAAAGAAAAAAGCAAACTAAATCAATGGATGGATGATCATGGCTGGTTATCAATTAGTGCTCAGTGTTGAAGAACAATGATACAACTAACCAACAAAAAACGGACTTGCTACTTAAATCGGTTCATGGTTAAAAGAATAGACCCCTTAGTTCTCAGATATAAATGGACATCAAAATAAGGCCATGAGCTTAATCCAAACCACCGCTGGTAGATTAATTAATAAACTGGAATATCTGCATATACAAAGGCCTCCTTGTACAAATCTAAAAGGATCTTCAAGACAACACTCTCTGTTATCATCCTAAACATAACAATTTAGATACTAAAAATATTGGTTGGTTAATACTTTGATACATGAGAAGAAGAAAGTTTCATTTTGGCACCTTCAGTTCTGTTGTGGACCATGAAATAATATTGCAGCCGCTAATTAAATCATGCAGTCAAATTAGTATGAAGGCATACTTATGAATCTACCCGAAGATCAAAATGCGATATAATTCTAGGCTGACAACAATAAAAGATGCAGTACAGATCGACCAAAATGCAAAATTCAACAGAAGAATGCAAGTTTTCAAGAAGCTGGGAAGAGATTATGTAGTAGAATATTTTAGGATCCTCTCAACACTACATACCAACTCAAATTTGTATAGAACTGAACAAACTTAGGACCTCCTGCGGGTATGCTACTACTAATATGCTAAAACACACACACTATGTACCAATATGCCAGTACTAATCTAAAATGGTAGCTCCATATCTTTGGTGAATGTGTGATGGGTGCCTGAGGACCTCCTGCTGTCCTGCAGGTATGCCCCTGTCTTGTAGGTATGCCCTTGGTGAGAAAGTTCTTGTTTCAGTCAAAGGGGTAGAACTGTCATCTGCATCATCTACTATCTCTACTAAAAAATGAAGCTCGTGTGCCAGCTGTTGTCACTGAATTTTTAGATGACCGGCAATGAAGTTTTCTGCTTAATTTTAGACTCCCAAGTTTAAGTTTTCCACATGTGCAGGTGTAGCAAGGTAACAGTTATGAACCCTGGAAAAAAGAATCAAAATCAAATCCTTTCTCCATGCCCTCACAATGCCTATGAATTTCACATAGTGGTCGTCTATACACCACACACATTGTCCATGCAAAAAGAGGTGAACAAAAATTAAATCTGAACTGAACTTGACAAGGTTTTAAAATCAGAACATTTGTATAGCTGACAATGGATCGTCGTATACAACGCGGTGTCAGTGGGAGTTATTGTTGCTAAAATCAAAGAGGAGATTTCCATGTGGTCGCTGCCAGGGGCAAATAAATTGAGTAATGTAATGCCACGAGAGTAATGCTTTGTAATTCGGCCTTTGGCCAAAACTCCTAAACCTTCTTCTTAATGAATGAAAATGGCAAATCTTTTGCCTTGCTTCCAATTTTTTTTTTGCCTATACACATCATCAATAGTTAAAATATTTTAAATAGCACGCTATTTCGCCGTTATAACGCGGTTATAGCATATTTGGAAGGGAGACGTTACGTTTTGGCAAAATTGGACGCTACGGCGCTAATCGCGTAATTAGCGCGCTACACACGCTACAACGTTGTAACGTTGTAACGTTACAACATGCAGACCATGCAAAACTGAAATAAGCACAGCCCAGCAGGCCAAAACCAACCCACGACCACTAGCTTTCTCACTCCTTTTATCAGATTCTCCCACTAGCTTTCTCACTCCTTTTATCAGATTCTCCCACTAGCTTTCTCACTCCTTTTATCAGATCCATATATTGCTTGCTCCTATGAAAAAATTAGTTGCTTAAATACTTTATTTCAAGATATATTTAATTTTTTTTTGCAAACGCTATTTTGAAATATAGCACGCTATTAGCGCGCTATAACTTGTGTAGCATTTAGAGAAGGGCCTCGCTATATTTTGTAGCGCGCTATTTAAAATATTGAGTTAAATACACAGTAGGTTATTTAAGCAGTACATGGACCCAAACAATTTTGTGACTGGTTTTAAGGTTGCAAGTGAGCACTTACAGATATAGACGGCTCAAATCAATCTTTGCTCATCAACCAACAGCCAATTTGAAGATACAAAGAAGTGTCTAACTTTCTTGAGGCTTCATGAAGAAACAATATCATTACCAATCAATGAAGAAAAATGTCACACCACTTAGATCAGAAACACATGAGCTAGACTATTCATGAAAATTGATTAAACGGTCTACCACATCAGATGCTAAAGAATGAAATCACAGAGACTAATAACAAACGAAGAGGGACAAACACTGCAATTTGGGACAACGGTGTTGATAGCATTTGCCCAAGATAAATGACGGGTTTACCTTGCAGGGGCAGTATGAAGGCCGGTCCCTCATAGTGGGACTCAGATCCTGCTGTCCCACTTTATGGAAACAGACTCTTAAAGGAAGAAAGAAGTTTATTCTAACATGATTACTGGCCCCAACTTCCTCAACTTTGCGCACAAATTGTTTGAAGGAGTAAATGCGGGATCAAGTAAGAGTGCCAGTTTGGCGTAAAGCTTGATAATATTGCAAAGGTCCTCCACCTGACATCAAGACAATAATTCAAATTTAGGAGGCCATCAGAAATCAGAATAAGTATAAGTGCGCAATGAGCAATACTGGGCTGCAGTCTCTACTGTTTATGAGACCAAGTGTTATGAGACAAAAGTAAATTAGAACTATAACACCTGCTTAACTACCTGAATATCGTATTGCCAACTCGTGAAATAAAGCTTTTGAACTAACAGTAGCTACATAGGTACATCTCCTGGATGTTGTTGAGACTGAGATAATGAAGGTCATAAAAAGAGAAGTGAGAACATTACTTTCTACTTTTTATTCATAAATTTTGTAAAATTTGAATGACGAGGAGGTACAAACATAGAGAAGTTGTATCATCCAAGAAGGTGCATGTACGTAAACTTTGCAGAATCACATGTTCCAAGCAGTATTCAGTCACATGTCTGGTTCCAATCCCCAGAATAATTGGACTGCAATGCCTACAGATTTTCTGTTGATGAGATTCTGTTTTCTAAGATTAAATACAAACAAGAAAACAGATATTCACCACCAATTACATCGATCGGGCGTTGCTTTAGTCTTCAAATTTAAAATGCAAAATTATAATATGTATGTATGCTACTTCAACCAATCTAGTTAAAGGGTTGTCGGTCTGGTTCTTCCTATTCTGAAAATTGAACATACATGAGGAATCTGCAGACTGTATATTTCAGCTTGCATTCTCTTTTTACATGAAGATAAAAAATGAAGTAAATACTTGTAGGCACTAAGTGTTACCTTGGATTTCTACTCGTAGATCCGGGCGTATTTTGTGTAGCTAGCAATTTGAATGTGTGAGATTATGTGGCTGTGCCAGCGAGCCTGCCAGCCAGAATTCAGAAACCTAGGTCGTGAAAATGCATGGTTGATTGGTTGTGTACTTACTGTTGGAGCTAAAATGGCCATAGTTATTCTTGTGCCTTAAGCCCTTAACTCATCACATGCAGTCCTCCTTCACAGTTCGAAAAAAGAAATAATTCACAAATTAGTACTGAGGAAGACATATAATGGTAAGATACGAACAAGCTAGCCAGCGGCCAAAGGACTCATTCAGTTACCTGGCTTGTAATCACCCAGCCGCTCCCAAAATTATTCAGTACAGGCCCAAAATCACGATCGTCAGCCCTAACTACAGATGTGGAAGCTACTCCGACTCCTTAAAACTTCTGCAACTACAAACAGAAGCAACACAAAGTGTCTATAAATACAATCACTAAGGTTAAATAATACATATTGGAAGCTACATGCATTTGAAGGGACACGACTCGTGTCCTCTGGAATTTTCAGCGTCTCCCAAGGAATGTTGCTCATCATTAGCGTCTTCCTACTGAGGAAACATTAGTTCAGCAAGAAGAAAAGAGAACAAAGAGCTGTGAAAATTCACATCAAAGTAATTTGATCTCACGGGAGAAATTGAACAAGCTAGTTATAAGCATAGTGACGAGCTCATGAGTGCATTGCCCCATCTGTCTGCATCCTATAACAAGTTAATGTTGTGTCACTAAAACTTGGTAGAGTTTAGTAATACTTGGATGGAGAAATCAAATACTCTGCAAGCATACAACTGAAGCAGAATACCTTATCAGACATGACTCTCTTTCTATTTCGCTGGTAAGTTGTAACAATAATACAGTAGCCAAAAGTCAACTCAATCAAGGTAATAGACATGCTCCCCTCAGAAATACAACCTTAACTCCTAAAAAGGGAAGAAACAACGGTCAGCTTCATGCAAGAAATTCTGAAGAAATGAGACATACTTTCTCAACCTTTGGAAACAAAGATGCAGAAAAAGGAAAATTACGGAGATACGGAGCTTATGCATGTGGAAGTGCCATCACACAGCTAGCTGGATCCACTCCTTGTCAGATCCAGCGCAGTGCAATGATATCATTTTGGGGAGGATATCCGATGTTTAATCAACAGGTAACACTGAGCTTAAATTAGTTGAGCAAGAGTGTTTGTACTGCAACCTTGTTTTCAATCTCTGATTGAGCATCAAAGTTGAGCCCAGAATTTGTTGTCCAACCATGATGATGCACCTCTCGCCGCCTCTGTCCATCACATGGCAGTTGCCGAACCCAGCAGCTACATTGGGAGGTTTGACACACAGTGAGAATTCTAACAACTCCACGATCCAACCTTCTCGGCTCCATGCCCTCACCTCATCATATTCGCGGACCTACGCAATGCAACGGCCATGGTGTCCTCTAGTGCAGCTGCTACATTGTTATTATGAAACTGTACACAACCTCCAGCTTAGTCTTATTTGGGCCTTGTCATCAATCATCGATGCCTCTGCTACTGGAAGTGTAGCGGCACAAAAATAAAAGGGTTGGAACAATCTACCCCAAGCTGAAGGCATCGACCGAGCAAATTGCACATCCTTGCACTCAGGTTTCATAATCAGCTCTGATGGATTATCTTACCGAATTCACAATCTTGTGAGGGTTTTCAGACTGAGTTAACCATAGTATCTGTTTCAAAAGGTTATTCTATAATAAGCTAACTAATTTGGCTTGTTTGCGACGAACCAACAGCACGGAAAACAGTTAGTCAGTATATATCCCTAATTAGTTTGGCGCTGGTGTGCTGATTGCTGAAGTGCGGAGCATGTGCTTGATGGCATGAGGCAGCAGCTGTGTTTTGATTTTCGGCCGAAAAAAGTGGATTTCGGCCGAATTTCGGCCATCTCGGCCTGGGGCGAAAAGTATACTTAGGCCGAAATTGCTCAAATTTGTCAAATTTTGGTCAAATTTAAGTCAAACTGCAGTCAAAATTTGGTCAAATTTCAGCCGAAATTTTTGAAAATGGCCGAAATTCGGCCATCTCGGCCTAGGGCGAAAAAAAGCTCAAACCGAAAATCAAAACACAGGGCAGCAGTGGTGCTTCCTAGTTGCTGTCAATTGAATGCTCTCCCTCGGGGGGTTTTGCACTGAAACGAGCTCCAGGCGTTGTGTAACTGGATGCGATATTTTGATGCATCATGTGCCTACGGATTGCATCACCTAGAACTAATGGTGGCAAGCCGGGTTGCGATGAGCCGATGATGATACAGGAATTGCACAGCCATGTGGTCGAATTGGTCGACTCTCATACAAATTTAAGCCCTCTTTTTGCACTAAGAGCACCATGATTGTTGCCGATTTGGTAGCTGATGCAGGGGAACACTTGCAGGTAAAACTATCCTTAGGCTCCCTGTCGTCAACATCAGGGGGATCTCTGGCTATCAATTCTTCTACTACTACGAATCAGGACCCGAGATTGAGCGCGAGGAACTGGAATACCTGCTTGGAGAGGGGGCCTTGGGAGGCGAGCTCGCCGCGGACGAGGTCGCAGGTGGCGATGTGGGGCACGCCGAGGAGCCGCAAGAGGCGGCCTGCGTAGGTGCCCTTGCCCACCCCGGGGCAACCGAGGAACACCCACTACACGCGCCCCTGTCCTCGACGGGTCCCATGCTGCCGCGCCCGGCCCAGCACCCGACCGCGGGCGGCCCCTTGGCCCACGCCCCTCTCGCACCCATCGCCTCCACAGACGCCAGGCTCACCGGCGTGCTGCCGGCGGGCAGGCCAGAGAGATGGTGGTTCAAACCCTAGCTCAGCCCTTTTCTCTTTCTGTTTGAGAGAAGCGCTCGTGTCGGTTGCTCCTTGCAGAGCAACTAGTTAACGAGCGCTCCTTCGACGGCCTCGCAATAATCAGCATCACTTGACGCGCTCTTAGCCATTCGTCACATGTCGCGCTTTTGTGCACGGAGCTATTAAGATCTTTGAGAAGGTTCTAGCCTCCCGGCTTGTGGTGGAGCTGCCAAAACTTGTTGGGAACCATCAAAGTGCGTTTGTCAAAGGTAGATCGTTGCACGACAACTTCATGTTAGTCCAGAGCATGGCTCGTCGTTTGCATGCTTTGAAGAACCCCGCTGTTCTTTTGAAGCTCGACATTTCGAAAGCGTTTGACTCGGTTCAATGGCCTTTTCTCTTGGAAGTTTTGGAGCGGTTTGGGTTCGGTTCGAGGTGGAGATCTTGGGTGTGTGGGATTTTGGCAACGTCAACCACCAGGATAATGTTGAATGGCGACCTGGGTCGCACAATTTTCAACTGCAAGGGGTTGCGCCAGGGGGGCCCTATTTCACCGATGCTATTCATCCTCACCATGGAGCCACTTCACAGGCTTTTCGAGTGGGCAGACATCAGGGGTTTTTTGCAGCCGTTGGGGCCATCGGGCATGAAGAAGAGGCTCTCGTTCTTTGCGGATGATGTAGTCCTGTTTAGCAAGCCAGAACCAATGGATCTTGCAATCTCTAAATGCATCTTTGATATCTTTGGTGAGGCGTTAGGCTTGCGCATAACATGAGGAAGTCAGTTGCCCTTCCGATAGGTGTTCGGAACAATGCATAGCTATGGCGAGTGAGGAGCTTGGCTGTCCAGTGGGAGCTTTCCCGGTGTGTTACCTTGGGCTGCCTTTGTCCATAAGAAAGCAATCAGCAACACAGCTACAATATCTGGTGGATCAGATGGCAAATCAGCTGTCAAAGTGGAAGGCTTCCCTCATGCCTAAAAGTGGTAGGCTTACATTGGTGCAATATGTTCTATGTGCGATGCCCATACATGCTATGATGGCATTGGATCTTCCTATCAAGATAGTGGCAGCCATGAATAAGGTGTGTCGAGGTTTCTTGTGGTGTGGGAAAGGGAAAGCAAATGGTGGAAACTGTGCGATTGCTTGGGATGTGGTGTGTGCCCCTAAATGGGCAGGAGGCCTTGGGTTGCCCAACCTGAGATGGTTGAATGTGGCAATGCAAGCTAGATGGCCTTGGCTGCAAAGGACTGACAAGGATAGACCGTGGAGTGAGTTTCAGATCAAAGTGCCTAGGGACTCGATGCAAATCTTTCAAGCGGCAACAAGGTGCATGCCGCATGATGGTGTGGACGCACTTTTCTGGGAGGATAGATGGCTTGATGGGCGGAGGATTCAGGAAGTAGCACCGACCATCTACAGCTTGGTCCCAAGCCGTGTTAGGAGGGCAGGCCGGCTAGGGCAGGTGATATCGAATGGCTCTTGGGCTTCCTGCATCAACCCTGACCTGGACCCAAATGCATTGCAGGAGTTCTTGGAGCTTTGGCAAAGAGTGCAGGCATGGGAACCTATGGAGACTGGGCAGGACGTTTTCACTTGGTCCTGGGAAGCAAGTGGGCAATACTCTGTGCGGTCAGCGTACGTTGCCAAGTTTTGGGGCCGGGAGGTGATTCCGAGTGCAGAGTTAGCGTGGAAATCAAGAGCTCCGTCGCAATGCAAGTTCTTTACGTGGCTGGCTTTGCGCAACAGATGTTGGACGTAAGACAGGCTTGCTAGAAGAGGGTTGCCGCACCAGGACAAGTGCCCACTTTGTGACCAAGAGGAGGAGACAATAGACCATGTGCTGCTAACATGTGTCTTCGCCAGAACGATGTGGGAGGCGGTCTGCACGGCGTTGGTGAAGCCGGAGTGGACACCAACGCCGCAAGATTCACTAAAATCTTGGCTATGTACGAAGCAACGGTTGAATACGATGGGCACAAAAGATCTGCATGCTATCCTACTATTGGCACTATGGGAGCTGTGGAAGCATCGGAATGCGGTGGTGTTTGATGGAGAGCTGCCATCGCTTCACCAGCTCATGCGTAGAATAGAGGCGGAAGGAAGGACTTGGGCGCGTTCGGGACTTATGAAAGGAAATGTTGACTTCGTGTTTGCGGGTTTAGCGAGGTGGATTAGTGGGGAGTAGTAGTATTTGTGTACTAGGTGGAGTGCTGTGTACATACGTGTGAGCAATCGCCACGTTTGTAATTGACTGGTGGAGGCATCTATGCCTTTCCTTCTTTAATATATGATATGCACACTCGTGCATATTCGAGAAAAATATGTCGCGCTCTGGGCGCTTCCTCCGGATTTTTTTTATTTTTCCGCACACGTTTTGGGCTTTTTAAACGGCTTTTTTCAGGGTTATTTCGACGTTTTGGTTTTCCATCGGTATTCCTTAGTTTTTCAATAAAAAATTTATAAAAAAAATTTGTGTGAAAAATGTGTTTTCTTTTTTTTTTCTTTCGTGAGAGTCACGGTTTTGCTTCCGCAAGAAGCACAGTTTTGCTTCCGCAAGAGTCACGGTCGTGCCTCTCAAAAACGAAAAAAACGTGTTTTCTGTTTTTTTGCTTTCGCGAGAGGCACGGGTGTGCTTTCGCGAGAGTCACGGCCGTGCCTCTCGGAAAGGAAAAAAACGCATTTTCTGTTTTTTTTTTCTTTCGCGAGAGTTACGGTTTTGCTTCCGCGAGAGGCACGGTTGTGCTCTCGCGAGAGTCACGGCCGTTCCTCTCGGAAAGGAAAAAATAAAGCGTTTTCTGTTTTGTTTTTCTTTCGCGAGAGTCACGGTTTTGCTTCCGCGAGAAGCATGGTTGTGCTTTCGCGAGAGTCACGGCGTACCTCTCGGAAAGAAAAAAACGTGTTTTCTATTTTTTTCCTTTCGTGAGAGTCACGGTTTTGCTTCCGCAAGAGGCACGGTTGTGCTTTCACAAGAGTCACGGACGTGCCTCCTCAAAAACAAAAAAAAACGCGTTTTCTTTTTTTTCCTTCCGCGAGAGGCATGGTTGTGATTTCGTGAAAGGCACGGGCGTGCCTTTTTCGAAAAGGGAAAAAACTCGTGCTCCCGGTTCGGTTTTTTCATGAAAAGAAAGTTCGTCAAAACCTATCAACATGGGATCTAGTTTTGAAGGTCTCGACACGAGGAATCCAACAGTGAAAGCGGTTCAAGATTTGGGCGCACGGTTTGAGAGATAAAATATTTTGAATAAACGGATCTATGAAAAAAGGGAAAACTCCTAGGTTGCGACAAGCACTACTAGGGAAAACCCTAGTAGTAGCGCGGGTTTTGAGGCTATCAGCAGCGCGGGCAGCCGCGCTACCAATAAGGCGCTACAGCTAACTGTTAGTAGTAGCGCGGTCTGTACCCGCGCTACTACTATGGACTGTATCAGCAGCGCGTTTCCGGAACGCGCTACTATTAATTAGCTGTAGCGATTTCCTGGCCCCGCGCTACTGCTATATCTTTCATCATTTCCCCCCGGCTTCCTACCCCGTTTCAGCTTCAATAAACAGCAATTTCCAGATACTAGGTACTACTAGATATCAATTTCATAAAGCATTATAGGTACTAGGTAGTACTCCATCAGTTCCAAATTACTTGTCGTGGTTTTAGTTCAAATTTGAACTAAAACCACGGCAATAATTTGGAACGGAGGGAGTACTAGATAATAATTGCATATATACTCAACATGCATCCTCAAGCAGTACAAGGTGATATCGACGACGATCATCATATGTAGTTCTAGATAATATCGACGACGATCATCATATGTAGTTATACATGATATCGACGATGATCATCATATGTAGTTCTAGATGATATAGCCACACACACATATGTAGTTCTAGATGATATAGCCACACACACACATATGTAGTTCTAGATGATATCGACGATGATCATCATCCTCAAGCCTGGGCGGTGGGTGTTCCTGATAGTAATTAGGATGACATGTCCAACACAAAGATTCTTGCCAACGAGGAATCTCTTCCACCCAACCGAGTTTAAGTGTGTGTGACCGTCTGTGTCCATGCGGTAAGTACAGGTGGTGACGGAGCCCCTTGCGATAAGGCGTAGTCCAGCTGAGCCTTCTTCATCAGGCTCGATACCACAACTCACAGATAGGTTCTTTGGCAATTTCTGAATAAGAAAAACATATCAATTAATAAATAGCCTCGCACATACTCTTGCAAATATATTTCTATTAAGTCTAGATTTCTACACTATCAAAAGACGCAGTACTACGCATTTGTACTAACTAATCATGAATTCTACTAATAAGTATATATAGATTATCTACACTATTAATAGTTCCTTGGATTCTACACTAATAAGAGCATGTGATCAGACTCTACACTAAATCATATCATCGACTAGATTCCACAAAGCATATCATTGGACTCTACACTAAAGCATATCATCGATTAATTTGCATTTGTAAGTATAACAATAAAGCATATATATATATATATATATATATATATATATATATATCATCAAATTACTACAGGCAGTACGTATAACATACCATTTCATACCGATCGACCATGGTACTTGTCAGGCGGGTCACGAATGGCACCCCGACAAAGTCATCACGTGGCGGAATTATGTCCCATAGGTTGCACACCTCCCACTCGCTCAGCCTCATTCTTTGAGCTATGATGGCTTCACGAAGTGGGTTCTCATCATCTTCATCGAGTGGGTCCTCATTATCTTCATCATCTTCGTCATCTTCCACCAGGTTGAGATAAATGACAGCCGACTTGGGTCTTTCTGCTCTGAAGGAGAAGCTGATCAACTCACCACCAGTAAGACGCATGTGGGCAAGGAAACGTGCCCATCCATCTCCTCCAATTTGTGACATTGCGTCCTTTCTCGACCTCCATAGTGTACGGCCCCCACTACCGGACTCGCGGGCTATGCCTACGGCCAAGGGCCGTCGGCATAGGTCCTATGCCGTCGGCATAGATCTATGCCTACGACTGCCGTCGGCATAGCCCCGTCAGTGTAGATCACGTCAGCGTATTCTTGTCAGACCGTCGGCGTACTAAAGCCGTCGGCATAGCAGCCTATGCCGACGGCTTCCGACAACCGTCGGCATAGTTTCACCGTCGACAGAAAAATGGACGAGACGGCAGCTAACGGTGCAGTTGCGAATTCAGAACAACCAGGAGTAGCCAGGTGGCAAATCTATGCCTACGGCTTTGCCGTCGGCATAGCCTTACATGTGGCAGCTCCTGGTTGCTCCTTGTCGTGGACTATGCCTACAAAGAAAGCCGTAGGCATAGATGCAAAACTATGCCGACGACTTTATCGTGAGCATACACGCCACATGGCAGCTCTTGGTATCACAACAGCCATCTATGCCTACGGCATTCTTTGTCCGGCATACTGGCTGACCAGAACAAAAAAAGATTAGCCAAAAGGCTAGCTATTTACAAATGCTTATCTGAGACATGATTCAACAACCATGGATTTGCAAACACAGACTAGAGAATATTTTTGATGTACATAACATTTCCATTCTAAGAATCCGCAACAACATTAGAGGAGGCCGAGGCGGTGGTGGGGAGGCGAGGCTGCAACGATGGAGGTGGCATACAGTCAGTATAATAAACCGAAGATCCTACACATGAGGATGAATATGTAATCTATATACTGAATTTACCAAAAGAAAATCGCCTAGAACAGGGGCATCTAACTAAAAAGGAAAAAAAAATTATTGCTTTTGCCGAAGATAACTTGTCATGTTGGTGCTTGAACCAAACAATGCTACTAATACATATAGACAGAGATGCTCCAATTTCGGTTGTATCTATCAAGCATCAATTGTTGTTCAAGGCAAGCTCCAAAGAGAAAGAAATTGGTCTCTGATTGTGACTAATGATACTTACTCATAAATATTCAGTCAAAGTAAAAGCGAAAAACCGGCGCATATAAACTGAACCAAAGTGTGGTGCTGATTCATATGTATTTACAGAACATGCAAGTGTCATCGAGTTGGTTTTAGTCACAGTAAAAACAAGTGGACACATACAAAACTGAACCAAGGGTGGTGTTGATTCATGTGTATGTATAGATTGAGGTGCCATCCGGTTGGTTTCAGTCAAAGTTCAACCAAAAATTGACACATACAAACTGAAGAAAAGTGTGGTGCTGATTCATATGTATGTATGCACAGGAGATGCAAGTGCCACCAAGATAGATAGTTTCAGTCCAAGTAAAATACAGTTGGACACATACAAACTAAAGCAAACCGTCGTGCTTTTTCATGTGTACATACAGGATATGCAAGTGGTATCCAGAATTTGGATATAGGTAAATGCGCTCATGTGGTGAATTTTGTGAATCTATACTCTGCATCTACCTCACATGCAAATATAATTCAGTCCAATGGCCTTCTTCTCCCCTCACATGCATAATACAAGAGCAGACCATCTAAACAGGCGGATCAGACCTTCACCTTGGGAGGGAGGCGGGTGCTACCTGTTGCCGTGTAAATCGTCGAGCTTGGGTGGTCCTCCTCCTCCTCCTTGAGTAGGACAAGGTTGTTCCTCCCCTACACTCCAATGGCCATCTTCTCCAAGGACATCTACAAGGGCAGAACACACCATTGATGCAAGTGTCACCAAGATAGGTTCAGTGAAAGTTAAAGCAAATGTACACATGCAAACTAAACCAAACCGAGGTGGATATTCATATGTGTGTGTATGTAGAGATGCAAGTGCCATCTGAATTTTGGGGAACCAAAGCGTGGCTGTTATTGTTGCGACTTTAGCAGCAACAGCATCCTCGAAATCAAACGAGGAGCAAGTTGTTTTAGCAGCAGCGCATACTAGTAATTAGCTAGGAACATTATTATTGCACAACCATTCAAGGACGGTGGCAGACATATCAATCTCACAAGGCTCTACTGGAGAAACAAAAGCATAGGATATGTGATGCTATCAATCTTAGCACAAGAAGAAAAAAACACAGCCTCTCCGATAAAATGGATGGATGCATCATGCACAATCATCGGTTCCATCATTGCAGCACTAGTTGAGCAACAAATCAAATATAACAGTAGTTCCATTGGTTCAGCCAACAAGTTAAGTAGTTAACAAAAGTTTACTTCCCACTACTAATTTTGCACTTGTCATAATAAAGAAAACAAAGCTTGACATCACAACAACAAAAGCGGTAGACTGGGAGCCTAGAACCATGCACACCAAATCGCAGAGCAGAAAATAGCAGTACTACCTGGAGCAATAAGAAACTCAACGGACTGGGCAACATTTGGAAGGAGACAAGCAAGTACTACAACAGCTAGCTAGGCTGAATTGAAGATCAACCAAAATCATATCAAGTATTTGTTGAGCATGATTATACACGGGAAGGGGAAGGGGTTCACGGCAGGGACCTTTAGGCCATGACGTGGCTTGCATCTCTCCTCCTCATGTGCATTGGTTTGCATCCAATCCTTGCAGTCCAATCCATGGGTGTCCCTCCCTCCCTGCATCTCTAGAACAACACGACACTTAAATTTCATCAACTTCCATTGCTACTTAATAAAAGAGGAGCAAGATGTATATGATGCATAAAACATACATGGAGAAGCAAGCTGCTTGAAAACATAGGAGATCCATGATGGTTGTTTTCATTTGCCTTGAAGAACTTCGAAAAAATGTGCAAGTGTATGCTATCTATGGATACACCAACTCCATCAAGTACCTAGCACCCAAACTAAGAAAAAAATCATTCATATGCACCAGCACAAACTCAACTTTGAGAGAGCGGACTGATTAACATTTTTTTTGTTGGGTCGAATTTTTCACAAATATAGATAAAAGCACTCCAGAAGCTATCAGAATAAATCATAGAGGCTGGTCGAACTAATTGGCGCACTCAAACGATACAAGAAAGCGGCCTGGTGAACACATTGTTAGAGACGCACATATAGCTAGTTTCATGTAGATCAATTAAGCTACTAGCTTGGTTTCTTCTTTTAGCTAGCATACGTCACGTGATTTGTTATAGCATACATAAAGCGAACACACTTTCTTTATCAAAATTTTCACAACTAGAAGAACTCCAGCAGCTAGCTAGGCAGAAGTGAAGATTGACCAAAATCATATCAAGCAATGTCAAGCATCATTATACAAGGAAAAGGGGGAACAGAGGAGTGCAGAGGGTCTCACCATGGAGGTGCTTTAGCCGATGTAGTGCACTGCCATCACGCCGTGGATGGAGCCTCCGTCACGCTGTGGATGGAGCCGCTGTCTCGCCGGAGTTTACCCGCCACAGGCGTCCACCCGCAGCCACCGGGTGCAGGAGAGCCGACCACGAGGGAGCTGCCCGTGGGACTTGCGGTGGGCGTCGGAGAGGGCGGAGCAGAGTCGCCCGGCGACACGCGGAGTTGGGCGGCGCCACCCTCGAAACCCTCACAATGGGGAGGGGTCGTGGGTGAGCTCTTGGGGCCTTGAGAGGTGGATCTGGCGGAGGGAAGGGAAGAGCGGCGGCAAGGGAGCTCGGATCTGTCTTTGCTGGCGCCGTGAGAGCGCCCGGTATAAGCCGGAATCGGCCAGGCGTGGAGTGGCGGTGAGGTTTCGTGGGGGAAGGGAGAGGCGGCGAGAGGAGAGGTGTGCGGTGGATTTCTGTCTTGTTCTTTTCTTTTCCTCCTCCTTTTCTTTAGATGGATGTATGTGGGGTGGAGAGATGGATGGATGGATGTGAGCCATGTCATCAATCCATGGCATAGTTGGTTCCACCAATGAGAATTAAGCTCTTGCAATTCTATTTTCTCCTCTTATTCCGGGTACACACTTAACAACTTTGGAGAAGGGCATCGGCCTAAATGGCTCGCTCCTTCCCATGCTTTCCGACTGGCGGAGCCGACCACGGTAGGCGTGGTAAAGTTTCAGTAGCGTTTGGAGAAGCCTAACCGAAGGCCGCTTGTGACCTAAAATGATGTCCAGAAGTGGTTTGTCAAATCAAATATGATGTCTTTATGGCATGTGTAGGTGTAGTGCAACCAAAGGAGGGACAGGCCCCACCACCGGAGGGCGAATGTACCTCGGCGGCATGCCGGATCTAGCCATTGAAATCCACAGAAAATCATACGATGCCGGAAATCCTCAGGACCTGGCACTGGAGGTTGCTTGTAAACTACACCATCCCCAAGGTAGTAAGTGGCTATCGAGAGAGAACTTGTCCGGATCGTGAAGGAAGTGTGTTGCTCGTTGCTCCGTTGACCTCAAAACTTCTCATGCTCTCAAAGGGGACCATTGCATGACACGTGCTAGAACATGGCATTTTTTTGGGCCGCCTGCGATATTTGAGACACTTATTGCATCTGTAGGGTTTCAATGCGAGAAGTTATAGATCTGCATGGAGACCACCTGAAATGATACCCAGAAGTGGTTTGTCAAATCATATATGATGTCTTTGCGGTATGTGTAGGTCTAGTGCAACCACAAGAGGGACAAGCCCCACCACCGGAGGGTGAATGTACCTCAACGGCATGCCGGATCTAGCCATTAAAATCCACGAAAAAACATACGATGCCGGAAATCCTCAGGACCTGGCACGGTTTCGTCGTATGGCCCTTGTAGAGTGTGGTAAAAGTTTGAGCTCGTTTCCCAGAAGCCTGATCGAAGGCCGCTTGTAAACTACACCATCTCCGAGGTAGTATGCGGCTATCGAGAGTGAACTTGTCCGGTTTGTGAAGGAACGCGTCCGTTTTCCCCCTCCAGGTGTCGGCGGCGGCGCCGTCCGTGACGGGGGCCACACCCCGGAGACGCGTGCCGCCTCTTCGGACATGCCACAACACCACCCCGCATGTATGAGGGCCCGATGACGGCAACGGTATCATTGCTACCCCCGGGGCCCCGTCCGCCCTAACCACAGGCGGTTGACCACGAGATCTAGCCCTTTGACTTCACGGACGGGCTTTGACCGGTGGACCTCTCCACCCGGTTGTGTCTGGTCGGCCCATTACAGGGGACACCGGGAGCAACATCCGGACCAAACCCACAGCTAAATCCACTCCGTGTAGACCCGGCGCGTCCGTTCCCCCCTCCGGTGCGGCGTGGCGCGCCGTCCGTGAGAAGGGCCACGCCCGGAGGCGTGTGCCGCCTCTTCGGACATGCCACAACACCACCCGCATGTATGAGGGCCCGGTCTGATGCTCGGTGGCATTGCTACCGGCGGGGCCCCGTCCGCCCTAACCTGGGCGCTTGACCACGAGATCTAGCCCTTTGACTTTACGGACGGGATTTGACGGTGGACCTCTCCACCGGTTGTGTCGAGTCGGCCCGAGAGGACACCGTGGAGCAACATCGGGCCAAAACCCACAGCAACATCCACTCCGTGTAGACCCGGCCGCGTCGGTTTCCCCCCTCAAGTGCGGCGGCGGCGCCATCCGTGAGAGGGCCACGCCCGAGGCGTGTGCCGCCTCTTCCGGACATTCCACAACACCACCCCGCATGTATGAGGGCCCGGTACGACGCTCCGGTGGCATTGCTACCCCCAGGGCCCCCGTCCCGCCTAACCCTGGAGCGGTTGACCGCGAGATCTAGCCCTTTGACTTCCCATAGACGGGATTTGACTAGTGGACCTCTCCACCCGGTTGTGTCAGGTCGGCCCAAAGGGACACCGTGGAGCAACATCCGGGCCAAAACCCACAGCAACATCCACTCCGTGTAGACCCGACAGCGTCGGTTTCCCCTCCACGTGCGTGGCGGCGGCGCCGTCCGTGAGGGCCACACCGGAGACGCGTGCCGCCTCTTCGGACATGCCACAACACCACCCCGCATGTATGAGGGCCAAGTACGCCTCCGGTGGCATTGCTACCCCCTGTGGCCCCTCATTCCGCTTAACCCTAGAGCGGTTGACGCGAGATCTAGCCTATGACTTCCCGGACGGGATTTGACTAGTGGACCTCTCCACCCGGTTGTGTCGAGTCGGCCCAAAGGGACACCGTGGAGCAACATCGGGCCAAAACCCACAACAACATCCACTCCGTGTAGACCCGGCAGCGTCGATTTCCCCCTCAAGTGCGGTAGCGGTAGCGCCCGTCCGTGAGAGCCACACCACCGGAGGCAGCGTGCCGCCTCTTCGGACATGCCACAACACCACCCCGCATGTATGAGGGCCGATGCGACCCTCGGTGGCATTGCTACCCAGGGCCCCGTCCGCCTAACCTCGAAGCGGTTGACCACGAGATCTAGCCCTTTGACTTCACGGACGGGCTTTGACAAGTGGACCTCTCCACCCGGTTGTGTCAGTCGGCCCAGGGGACACCGGGAGCAACATCCGGGCCAAACCACGGCTAAATCCACTCCGTGTAGACCCAGCGCGTCCGTTTCCCCCCTCCAGGTGCGGCGGCGGCGCGCCCGTCCGTGAGGGCCGCCACGCCGAGGCGCGTGCCGCCTCTTCCGGACATGCCACAACACCACCCGCATGTATGGCGCCCGATGCGATGCTCGATGGCATTACTACCCCAGGGCCCCGTCTCGACTAACCCGGGAAGCGGTTGACCACGAGATCTAGCCCTTTGACTTCCACGGGCGGGCTTTGACCGGTGGACCTCTCCACCCGGTTGTGTCGGTCGACCCATAAGGACACGGGCAGCAACATCGGACCAAACCCACGGCTAAATCCACTCCATGTAGACCCGACACGTCTGTTTCCCCCTCCAGTGCGGCGGCGGCGCCGTCCGTGACGAGGCCACCCCGGAGATGCGTGCGCCTCTTCGGACATGCCACAACACTACCCGCATGTATGAGGGCCCGGTAGGGCAGCTCGGTGGCATTACTACCCCAGGGCCCCGTCCCGACTAACCACAGGCGGTTGACCATGAGATCTAGCCCTTTGACTTCACCACGAGCGGGCTTTGACGGTGGACCTCTCCACCGGTTGTGTCACGTCCGCCCGGAGAGGACACCGGGGAGCAACATCCGGGCCAAACCCACAGCTACATCCACTCCATGTAGACCAGCGTCCGTTTCCCCCTCCGGTGCGGCGTGGCGCCGTCCGTGAGGGCCCACGCATACCGAGGCAGCGTGCCGCCTTTTAGGACATGCCACAACACCACCCGCATGTATGAGGGCCCGGTACGACGCTCCGGTGGCATTGCTACCCCCCAGGGCCCCGTCCCGACTAACCCAAAAGCGGTTGACCACGAGACCTAGCCCTTTGACTTCCCACGGACGGGCTTTGACTAGTGGACCTCTCCACCCGGTTGTGTCGGGTTGGCCTAGAGGGACACCGGGGAGCAACATCCGGGCCAAACCAACAGCTACATCCACTCCGTGTAGACCCGACGCGTCCGTTTCCCCCCTCTAGGTGCCGGCGGCGGCGCCGTCCGTGAGGGGGGCCACGCGCCGAGGCAGCGTGCCGCCTCTTGGACATGCCACAACACCACCCGCATGTATGAGGGCCGATGCGGCAGCTCCGGTGGCATTGCTACCCCAGGGGCCCCGTCCGCCGCCTAACCTCGAGCGGTTGATCAGAGATCTAGCCGTTGACTTCACACGGACGGGCTTTGACAAGTGGACCTCTCCACCCGGTTGTGTCGGTCGGCCCACAAGGACACCGAGGAGCAACATCGGACCAAACCCACGCCTAAATCCACTCCGTGTAGACCCGGAGCGTCCGATCCCCCTCCGGTGCCGTGGCGGCGCCGTCCGTGAGAGGGCCACGCCCGGAGGCGTGCCGCCTCTTCGGACATGCCACAACACCACCCGCATGTATGAGGGCCCGATGCGACACTCCGGTGGCATTGCTACCCCTGTGGCCCCGTCCGCTAACCACAGGCGGTTGACCGCGAGATCTAGCCCTTTGACTTCCCATAGACGGGATTTGACTAGTGGACCTCTCCACCCGGTTGTGTCAGGTCGGCCCAAAGGGACACCGTGGAGCAACATCCGGGCCAAAACCCACAGCAACATCCACTCCGTGTAGACCCGACGCGTCAGTTTCCCCCCTCCAAGTGCCGGCGGCAGCGCCGTCCGTGAGGGGGGCCACACACCGAGACGCTGCGGCCGCCTCTTCGGACATGCCACAACACCACCGGCATGTATGAGGGCCGATGCGACACTCCGGTGGCATTACTACCCAGGGCCCCCGTCCGCCCTAACCACAGGCGGTTGACCACGAGATCTAGCCTTTGACTTCACACGGACGGGCTTTGACAAGTGGACCTCTCCACCCGGTTGTGTCGGTCGGCCCACAGGGGACACCGGGAGCAACATCCGGGCCAAACCACGGCTAAATCCACTCCGTGTAGACCCGGCAGCGTCCGTTTCCCCCTCCGGTGCGGCGTGGCGCCGTCCGTGAGGGCCGCACGACCGAGGCAGCGTGCCGCCTCTTCGGACATGCCACATCACCACCCCGCATGTATGAGGGCCGTGCGATGCTCCGGTGGCATTACTACCCCAGGGCCCCGTCTCGACTAACCGAGGCGGTTGACCACGAGATCTAGCCCTTTGACTTCCCACGGACGGGCTTTGACGGTGGACCTCTCCACCCGGTTGTGTCGAGTCGGCCCATAAGGACACCGGGCAGCAACATCCGGACCAAACCCGGCTAAATCCACTCCATGTAGACCCGACGCGTCTGTTTCCCCCTCCAGTGCCGTGGCGGCGCCCGTCCGTGTGAGGCCACCCCGGAGATGCGTGCCGCCTCTTGGACATGCCACAACACTACCCGCATGTATGAGGGCCCGGTAGGGCGCTCGGTGGCATTGCTACCCCAGGGCCCCGTCCCGACTAACCACAGGCGGTTGACCATGAGATCTAGCCCTTTGACTTCACACGAGCGGGCTTTGACGGTGGACCTCTCCACCCGGTTGTGTCACGTCGCCCGAGAGGACACCGGGAGCAACATCCGGGCCAAACCCACAGCTACATCCACTCCATGTAGACCGAAGCGTCCGTTTCCCCCTCCGGTGCGGCGTGGCGCCGTCCGTGTGAGGGCCACGCTGCCGAGACGCGTGCACGCCTTTTAGGACATGCCACAACACCACCCCGCATGTATGAGGGCCCGATGCGGCGCTCGGTGGCATTGCTACCCCCTAGGGCCCGTCCCGACTAACCCGAGGCGGTTGACCACGAGACCTAGCCCTTTGACTTCCCACAGACGGGCTTTGACTAGTGGATCTCTCCACCGGTTGTGTCGGGTCGGCCCGAGAGGACACCGGGAGCAACATCCGGGCCAAACCAACAGCTACATCCACTCCGTGTAGACCCGGCGCGTCGTTTCCCCCCTCTGGAGTGCGGCGGCGGCGCCGTCCGTGAGGGAGCCACGCATACCGAGGCGCGTGCCGCCTCTTCGGACATGCCACAACACCACCCGCATGTATGAGGGCCGATGACGACGCTCGGTGGCATTGCTACCCCAGGGCCCCGTCCGCCCTAACCACAGGCGGTTGACCATGAGATCTAGCCCGTTGACTTCACGGACGCGGGCTTTGACAAGTGGACCTCTCCACCCGGTTGTGTCGAGTCGGCCCACAAGGACACCGGGGAGCAACATCCGGGCCAGACCCACGGCAAGATCCCCGCCGTGTAGACCCGACGCGCCCGTTCCCCCCCCCCCCAGGTGCCGGCGGCGGCGCCGTCCGTGAGAGGGGCCACACCCCGGAGACGCGTGTCGCCTCTTCGGACATGCCACCACACCACCCCGCATGTATGAGGGTCCGGTGCGACGCTCGGGTGGCATTGGTTCCCCCCAGGGCCCCGTCCCGCCTAACCCTAAAGCGGTTGACGCGAGATCTAGCCCTTTGACTTCCACGGACGAGATTTGACTAGTGGACCTCTCCACCGGTTGTGTCGGTCGGCCCAAAGGGACACCGTGGAGCAACATCCGGGCCAAAACCCACAACAACATCCACTCCGTGTAGACCCGGCCAGCGTCGATTTCCCCCTCCAAGTGCGGCGGCAGCGCCGTCCGTGAGGGCCACACACCGGAGGCAGCGTGCCGCCTCTTGGACATGCCACAACACCACCCGCATGTATGAGGGCCCGATGCGACACTCCGGTGGCATTACTACCCCAGGGCCCCGTCCGCCCTAACCACAGGCGGTTGACCACGAGATCTAGCCCTTTGACTTCACACGGGCGGGCTTTGACAAGTGGACCTCTCCACCCGGTTGTGTCGAGTCGGCCCAGGGGACACCGGGGAGCAACATCCGGGCCAAACCCACAGATACTTCCACTCCGTGTAGACCCGACGAGTCCGTTTCCCCCCTCCGGTGCCGTGGCGCCGTCCGTGAGGGGCCACGCCACCGGAGACGCGTGCGGCCGCCTCTTCCGGACATGCCACAACACCACCCCGCATGTATGGCGCCCGATGCGATGCTCGATGGCATTACTACCCCAGGGGCCCCGTCTCGACTAACCCGAGGCGGTTGACCACGAGATCTAGCCCTTTGACTTCCCAGACGGGCTTTGACGGTGGACCTCTCCACCGGTTGTGTCGGTCGGCCCATAAGGACACCGGCAGCAACATCCGGACCAAACCCACAGCTAAATCCACTCCATGTAGACCCGGCCGGCGTCTGTTTCCCCCCTCCGGTGCGTGGCGGCGCCGTCCGTGTGAGGGCCACCCGGAGATGCTTGCCGCCTCTTGGACATGCCACAACACTACCCGCATGTATGAGGGCCCGGTAGGGCGCTCGGTGGCATTACTACCCCCAGGGCCCCGTCGACTAACCACAGGCGGTTGACCATGAGATCTAGCCCTTTGACTTCACACGAACGGGCTTTGACGGTGGACCTCTCCACCGGTTGTGTCACGTCCGCCCGAGAGGGACACCGGGAGCAACATCCGGGCCAAACCCACAGCTACATCCACTCCATGTAGACCCGGCCGCGTCCGTTTCCCCCCTCCGGTGCGGCGTGGCGCCGTCCGTCGTGAGGGCCCACGCATACCGAGAGGCAGCGTGCCGCACACAGGACATGCCACAACACCACCCCGCATGTATGAGGGGCGATGCACGACGCTCGGTGGCATTGCTACCCCAGGGCCCGTCGACTAACCCGAGGCGGTTGACCACGAGACCTAGCCCTTTGATTTCCCACGGACGGGCTTTGACTAGTGGACCTCTCCACCCGGTTGTGTCGGGTCGGCCCAAGGGTCACCGGGGAGCAACATCCGGGCCAAAACAACAGCTACATCCACTCCGTGTAGACCCGACGCGTCCGTTTCCCCCCTCTAGGTGCCGGCGGCGGCGCCGTCCGTGAGGGGGGCCACGCACCGGAGACGCGTGCCGCCTCTTCGGACATGCCACAACACCACCCCGCATGTATGAGGGCCCGGTACGACGCTCCGGTGGCATTGCTACCCCCAGGGCCCCCGTCCCGCCTAACCCTGGAGCGGTTGACCACGAGATCTAGCCCGTTGACTTCACACGGACGGGCTTTGACAAGTGGACCTCTCCACCCGGTTGTGTCAGGTCGGCCCACAAGGACACCGGGGAGCAACATCCGGACCAAACCCACAGCTAAATCCACTCCGTGTAGACCCGACGCGTCCGATCCCCCCCTCCAGGTGCCGGCGGCGGCGCCGTCCGTGAGAGGGGCCACGCCCCGGAGACGTGTGCCGCCTCTTCGGACATGCCACAACACCACCCTCAAGATGTATGAGGGCCCGATGACGCCTTTCGGTGGCATTGCTACCCCCAGGGCCCCCGTCCCGCCTAACCCTAGAGCGGTTGACCGCGAGATCTAGCCCTTTGACTTCCCACGGACGGGATTTGACTAGTGGACCTCTCCACCCGGTTGTGTCAGGTCGGCCCAAAGGGACACCGTGGAGCAACATCCGGGCCAAAACCCACAACAACATCCACTCCGTGTAGACCCGACGCGTCAGTTTCCCCCCTCCAAGTCTTGCGTGGCAGCGCCGTCCGTGAGAACCACACCGGAGAGCAGCGTGCCGCCTCTTGGACATGCCACAACACCACCCGCATGTATGAGGGCCCGATGCGACACTCGGTGGCATTGCTACCCCAGGGGCCCCGTCCGCCCTAACCACAGGCGGTTGACCACGAGATCTAGCCCTTTGACTTCACGGACGGGCTTTGACAAGTGGACCTCTCCACCCGGTTGTGTCGGTCATTACGAGGACACCGTGAGCAACATCCGGGCCAAACCCACAGCTAAATCCACTCCGTGTAGACCCGACGCGTCCGTTTCCCCCCTCCAGGTGCCGGCAGCGGCGCCGTCCGTGAGGGGGGCCACGTGTTGGGGAACGTAGTAATTTCAAAAATTTTCCTACGATCACGCAAGATCATGGTGATGCATAGCAACGAGATGAGAGTGTCGTCTACGTACCCTCGTAGACCCACGGTGAGCGTTGGCGCAACGTAGAGGAAGTAGTCGTACTTCTTCACGATCCAACCGATCCAAGTACGAGCGTGCGGCACCTCCGAGTTCTGCACACGTTCAGCTCGATGGCGTCCCTCGAACTCCGATCCAGCCGAGTGTTGAGGAGAGTTTCGTCAACCGCGACGGCGTGGTGACGATGATGATGTTCCACCGGCGCAGGGCTTCGCCTAAGCTCCGCTACGGTATTCTCGAGGTGTAATATGGTGGAAGGGGGCACCGCACACGGCTAAGGAAAGATCTCAAGGATCAACTTGTGTCATGGGGTGCCCTCTGCCCCTGTATATAAAGGAGGGAAGGAGGAGGGGCTGGCCGGCCAAGGGAGGTGCGCCAGGTGTCCTACTCCTACTAGGAGTAGGATTCCCCCAATCCTAGTCCAACTAGGTTTCCCCAAGTGGGAAGGGAGAGAGAGGCGCCCCTTCTCCTAGTCCTAATAGGACTAGGGAAGGGGAAAGTCTTGACCAACACTTGGGCCCCTTCTCTCCTTTCCACTAAGGCCCATGTTGGCCCATTAGTATTCGGGGGTTCGGTAACCTCCGGTACTTGGTAAAATTCCCAATTTCACCGGAACACTTCCGATGTCCAAACATAGACTTCAATATATGAATTTTTATGTCTCGACCATTTGAGACTCCTCGTCACGTCCGTGATCTCATCCGGGACTCGAACAACCTTGGTACAGAAACATCATAACAACTCATAGTAGCATCGCCGAAGCGTTAAGCGTGCGGACCCTACGGGTTCGAGAACTATGTAGACATGACCGAGACACCTCTCCGGTCAATAACCAATAAGCGGGACCTGGATGCCCATATTGGCTCCTACATATTCTCTGAAGATCTTTATCGGTCAGGACCGCATAACAACATCGTTGTTCCCTTAGTCATCGGTATGTTACTTGCCCGAGATTCGATCGTCGGTATCCAATACCTAGTTCAATCTCGTTACCGGCAAGTCTCTTTACTCGTTCCGTAATACATCATCTCACAACTAACTCATTAGTTGCAATGCTTGCAAAGGCTTATGTGATGTGCATTACCGAGAGGGCCAGAGATACCTCTCCGAGCAATCGGAGTGACAAATCTAATCTCGAAATATGCCAACCCAACATGTACCTTCGGAGACACTGTAATGTACCTTTATAATCACCCGATTACGTTGTGACGTTTGGTAGCACCAAAGTGTTCCTCGAGCAAGCGGGAGTTGCATAATCTCATAGTCATAGGAACATGTATAAGTCATGAAGAAAAGCACTAGCAACAAACTATACGATCGGTGCTATGCTAATGGAATGGGTCATGTCAATCAGATCATTCAACCAATGATGTGATCCCGTTAATCAAATAACAACTCCTTGTTCATGGTTTAGGAAACACAACCATCTTTGATTAACGAGCTAGTCAAGTAGAGGCATACTAGTGACACTCTGTAGGTTTATGTATTCACACATGTATTATGTTTCCTGTTAATACAATTCTAGCATGAATAATAAACATTTATCATGATATAAGGAAATAAATAATAACTTTTATTATTGCCTCTAGGGCATATTTCCTTGATCTCCCACTTGCACTAGAGTCAATAATCTAGATTACACAATAATGATTCTAACACCCATGGAGTCTTGGTGCTGATCATGTTTTGCTCGTGGAAGAGGCTTAGTCAGCGAATTACGCAACATTCAGATCCGTATGTATCTTGCATATCTCTATGTCTCCCACGGACCAAATCCGGATGGAGTTGAGCGTCTTTTGATGTGCTTGGTTCTCTTGTGAAATCTGGATTCCTTTGCTAAGGCAATTGCACCAGTATTGTCACAAAAGATTTTCATTGGACCCGATACACTAGGTACAACACCTAGATCGGTTATGAACTCCTTCATCCAGACTCCTTCATTAGCTGCTTGAAGCAGCTATGTACTCAACTTCACATGTAGATCCCGCCATTTACGACGCTTTGTTTGGAACTGCACCAAGCGACAGCTCCTCCGTTTAATGTAAATCGTATCCGGTTTGCGATTTAGAATCGTCCGGATCGGTGTCAAAGCTTGCGTCGGCGTAACCGTTCTGACGAGTTCTTTGTCACCGCCATAAATGAGAAACATATCCTTAGTCCTTCTCAAGTACTTAAGGATGTTCTTGACCGCTGTCGATGATCCACTCTGGATTACTTTGGTACCTGCCTGCCAAACTTACGACAAGGCACACATCGGTCTGGTACACAGCATTGCATACATGATAGAGCCTATGGCTGAAGCATAGGGAACATCTTTCATTTTCTCTCTATCTTCTGCGGTGGTCGGGCATTGAGTCTTACTCAACTTCACACCTTGTAGCACCGGCAAGAACCCTTTCTTTGCACTGATCCATTTTGAACTTTTTCAAAACTTTATCAAGGTATGTGTTTTGTAGAAAGTCCTATTAAGCGTTTTGATCTATCTCTATAGATCTTAATGCCCAATATGTAAGCAGCTTCACGAGGTCTTTCATCGAAAAACTCTTATTCAAGTATCCCTTTATGCTATCCAGAAATTCTATATCATTTCCGATCGGTAATATGTCATCCACATATAATATCGGAAATGCTCTGAGCTCCCACTCACTTTCTTGTAAATCTGAGGCTTCTCCAAAAGTACATATAAAACCAAATGCTTTGATCACATTATCAAAGCGTTTATTCCAACTCGAGAGGCTTGCACTAGTCCATAAATGGATCATTTGGAGCTTGCACACTTTGTTAGCTCCCTTTGGATCGACAAAACCTTACGGTTGCATCATATACAACTCTTCTTCGAGAAATCCATTCAGGAATGCAGTTTTAACATCCATTTGCCAAATTTCATAATCATAAAATGCGGCAATTGCTAACATGATTCGGACGGACTTAAGCATCGCTTCTGGTGAGAAAGGTCTCATCGTAGTCAATCCCTTGAACTTGTCGAAAACCTTTTGCAACAAGTCGAGCTTTATAAACGATAACATTACCATCAGCGTCGGTCTTCTTCTTGAAGATCCATTTATTCTCAATTGCTTGCCGATCATCGGGCAAGTCAACCAAAATCCACACTTTGTTCTCATACATGGATCCCATCTCAGATTTCATGGCCTCAAGCCATTTTGTGGAATCTGGGCTCACCATCGCTTCTTCATAGTTCGTAGGTTCATCATGTTCCATTAACATGACTTCGAGAATAGGATTACCGTACCATTACAGTGCGGATCTTGCTTTCTGGTTGATCTGAAGTTCTGTAGAAACTTGATCTGAAGTTTCATGATCATCATCATTAGCTTCTTCCCTATTTGGTGTAGGTGTCACGAAACTGTTTTTACGTGATGTACTACTTCTCAATAAGGGAGTAGATCTGATTATCTCATCAAGTTCTACTTTCCTCCCACTCACTTCTTTGAGAGAAACTCTTTCTCCAAAAAGTTTCGAATTTAGCAACAAAAATCTTGCCTTCGGATCTGTGATAGAAGGTGTACCCATGATCTCCTTTGGGTATCCTATGAAGACACATTTCTCCGATTTGGGTTCGAGCTTATCAGGTTGAAGCTTTTTCACATAAGCATCGCAGCCCCAAACTTTCGAAGCGACAACTTTGGTTTCTTGCCAAACCACAGTTCATAAGGCGTCGTCTCAACGGATTTAGATGGTGCCCTATTTAAAGTGAATGTAGCCGTCTCTAAAGCATGACCCCAAAAGCGATGGCGGTAAATCAGTAAGAGACATCATAGATCGCACCATATCTAATAAAATACGATTACGACGTTCGGACACACCATTACGTTGTGGTGTTCCGGTGGCGTAAGTTCTTGAAACTATTCCGCATTGTTTCAAATGTAGGCCAAACTTCGTAACTCAAATATTCTCCTCCACGATCAGATCGTAGAAACTTTATTTTCTTGTTACGATGATTTTCCACTTCACTCTGAAATTCTTTGAACTTTTCAAATGTTTCAGATTTGTGTTTCATTAAGTAGATATACCCATATCTGCTCAAATCATCTGTGAAGGTGAGAAAATAACGATATCCGCCACGAGCCTTCAACATTCATTGGACCACATACATCAGTATGTATGATTTCCAATAAATCTGTTGCTCTCTCCATAGTTCCGGAGAACGGTGTTTTAGTCATCTTGCCCATAAGGCACGGTTCGCAAGTGCCAAGTGATTCATAATCAAGTGACTCCAAAAGTCCATCGATATGGAGTTTCTTCATGCGCTTTACACCGATATGACCTAAGCGGCGATTGCCACAAATAAGTTGCACCATCATTATCAACTCTGCATCTTTTGGTTTCAACATTATGAATATGTGTATCATTACTATCAAGATTAAGTAAAAACAAACCATTCTTCAATGGTGCATGACCATAAAAGATATTATTCATATAAATAGAACAACCATTATTCTCTGATTTAAATGAATAACCGTCTCGCATCAAACAAGATCCAGATATAATGTTCATGCTCAACGCTGGTACTAAATAACAATTATTTAGGTCTAATACTAATCCTGAAGGTAGATGTAGAGGTAAGCGTGCCATTGCGATCACATCGACTTTGGAACCATTTCCCAGCGCATCGTCACCTCGTCCTTAGCCAATCTTACGCTTAATCCGTAGCCCTGTTTCGAGGTTGCAAAAGCAGCGAACCAGTATCAAATACCAGGTGCTCTTTTGCGAGTATTAGTAAGGTACACATCAATAACATGTATATCACATATACCTTTGTTAACCTTGCCATCCTTCTTATCCGCCAAATACTTGGGGCAGTTCCGCTTCGGTGACCAGCCTGCTTGCAATAGAAGCACTCGGTTTGAGCTTAGGACCAGACTTGGGTTTCTTCTCTTGATCAGCAACTTGCTTGCTGTTCTTTTGAAGTTTCCCTTTTCTTTCCTTTGCCCTTTTTCTTGAAACTAGTGGTTTTGTTAACCATCAACACTTGATGCTCCTTTTTGATTTCTACCTCCATGACTTTTCGGCATCGCGAAGAGCTCGGGCATTGTTTTGGTCATCCTTGCATATTATAGTTCATCACGAAGCTCTTGTAGCTTGGTGGCGGTGATTGGAGAATTCTGTCAATGGCGCAATCATCCGGAAGATTAACTCCCGGTTGAATCAAGTGATTGTTATATCCGGACATTACGAGTATATGCTCCTTGTGAGAACCGTTCTCCTCCATCTTACAGCTATAGAACTTATTGGAGACTTCATATCTCTCAATCCGGCATTCGCTTGGAATATTAACTTCAACTCTGGAACATCTCATATGCTCCATGGTGTTCAAAAGCGACGTTGAAGTCCCGGTTCTAAGCCGTAAAGCATGGCACACTGAACTATAGAGTAGTCATCAGCTTTGCTTTGCGGGCGTTCACAACATCTGGCGCAGCCCTTACACCGGCCTGGCACCTAACGGTGCTTCGGGGCGTAATTCTTGCAATGCAGCAATAAGGATAATCCTCAAATTACGGACCCGATCCGTGTAATTGCTGCCATCATCTTTCAACTTTGCTTTCTCAAGGGCGCATTAAAATTCAGCGGAACAACGAAACGAGCCATCTATCTACACATCATAGACAAGCAAGATACTATCGGTACTAAGTTCATGATAATTTTAAGTTCAATTAATCATATTACTTAAGAACTCCCACTTAGAAAAATATCCTCCAATTCTCTAAGTGATTGCGTGATCCATATCAACTACACCATGACCGATCATCACGTGTGATGGAGTAGCTTCAATGGTGAACATCAATATGTTGATCATATCTACTATATGATTCATGCTCGACCTTCGGTCTCCGTGTTCGAGGTCATATCTTATATGCATAGCTCGTCAAGTATAACCTGAGTATTCTGCGTGTGCAACTGTTTTGCACCCGTTGTATTTGAGCGTAGAGCCTATCACACCCGATCGTGGTGTCTCGGCCACGAAGAACTTTCATAGCGGTGCATACTCGGGAGAACACTTCTTGATAATTTAGTAAGGGATCATCTTATAATGCTACCGTCAATCAAAAGCAAGATAAGATGCATAAAGGATTAACATCACATGCAATCAATATAAGTGATATGATATGGCCATCATCATCTTGTGCTTGTGATCTCCATCTCGAAACACCGTCATGATCACCATCGTCACCGCGCGACACCTTGATCTCCATCGTAGCATCGTTGTCGTCTCGCCAAACTTATGCTTCTACGACTATCGCTACCGTTTAGTGATAAAGTAAAAGCATTACAGAGCGATGCATTGCATACAATAAGCGACAACCATATGGCTCCTGCCGATTGCCGATAACTTCGGTTTACAAAACATGATCATCTCATACAATAAAATATAGCATCACGTCTTGACCATATCACATCACAACATGCCCTGCAAAAACAAGTTAGGCGTCCTCTACTTTGTTGTTGCAAGTTTCTGATGGCTGCTACGGGCTGAGCAAGAACCGTTCTTACCTACGCATCAAAACCACAGCGATACTTAGTCAAATAGACTCCGTTTTAACCTTCTCAAGGACGGGCGTAGCACTCAGTTCAACTAAAGTTGGAGAGACAGGTCTTCCACAAGCCATCTATGTGCAAAGCACGTCGAGGAACGGTCTCGCGTAAAATGCAGCGTAAGGTTGGTCTGGATCGTCTTTCCAACAATACCGCTGAACCAAAGTATGACATGCTTTGGTAGGCAGTATGACTTGTATCGTCCACAACTCACTTGTGTTCTACTGCGTGCATATGACATCTACGCATAAAACCAGGCTCGGATGCCCTTTGTTGGGGAGCGTAGTAATTTCAAAAAATTTCCCTACGATCACGCCAAGATCATGGTGATGCATAGCAGCGAGATGAGAGTGTCGATCTCGTACCCTCGTAGACCCACAGTGAGCGTTGGCGCAGCGTAGAGGAAGTAGTCGTACTTCTTCACGATCCAACCGATCCAAGTACGAGCGTCACGGCACCTCCGAGTTCTGCACACGTTCAGCTCGATGGCGTCCCTCGAACTCCGATCCAGCCGAGTGTTGAGGAGAGTTTCACGTCGACGCGACGGCGTGGTAGCGATGATGATGTTCCACCGGCGCGGGGCTTCGCCCTAAGCTCCGCTTCAGTATTCTCGAGGTGTAATATGGTGGAAGGGGCACCGCTGCACGGCTAAGGAAAGATCTCAAGGATCAACTTGTGTCATGGGGTGCCCTCTGCCCCGTATATAAAGGAGGGAAGGAGGAGGGCTGGCCGGCCAAGGGAGGTGCGCCAGGTGTCCTACTCCTACTAGGAGTAGGATTCCCCCAATCCTAGTCCAACTAGGTTTCCCCAAGTGGGAAGGGAGAGAGGCGCCCCTTCTCCTAGTCCTAATAGGACTAGGGAAGGGGAAAGTCTTGACCAGCACTTGGGCCCCCTTCTCTCCTTTCCACTAAGGCCCATGTTGGCCCATTAGTATTCCGGGGTTCGGTAACCTCCAGTGCCAGTAAAATTCCCAATTTCACGGAACACTTCCGATGTCCAAACATAGACTTCCAATATATGAATTTTTATGTCTCGACCATTTCGAGACTCCTCGTCACGTCCGTGATCTCATCCGGGACTCGAACAACCTTGGTACAGAAACATCATAACAACTCATAGTAAGCTTGTCATCGAAGCGTTAAGCGTGCGGACCCTACGGGTTCGAGAACTATGTAGACATGACCGAGACACCTCTCCGGTCAATAACCAATAAGCGGGACCTGGATGCCCATATTGGCTCCTACATATTCTCTGAAGATCTTTATCGGTCAGACCGCATAACAACATCGTTGTTCCCTTTGTCATCGGTATGTTACTTGCGAGATTCGATCGTCGGTATCCAATACCTAGTTCAATCTCGTTACCGGCAGAATCTCTTTACTCGTTCCGTAATACATCATCTCACAACTAACACATTAGTTGCAATGCTTGCACGGCTTATGTGATGTGCATTACCGAGAGGGCCTAGAGATACCTCTCCGACAATCGGAGTGACAAATCCTAATCTCGAAATATGCCATCTCAACTTGTACCTTCGGAGACACCTGTAATGTACCTTTATAATCACCCGATTCACGTTGTGACGTTTGGTAGCACCAAAAGTGTTCCTCGAGGCAAGCGGAGTTGCATAATCTCATAGTCATAGGAACATGTATAAGTCATGAAGAAAAGCACTAGCAACAAACTATACGATCAGGTGCTATGCTAATGGAATGGGTCATGTCAATCAGATCATTCAACCAATGATGTGATCCCGTTAATCAAATAACAACTCCTTGTTCATGGTTTAGGAAACACAACCATCTTTGATTAACGAGCTAGTCAAGTAGAGGCATACTAGTGACACTCTGTAGGTTTATGTATTCACACATGTATTATGTTTCCTGTTAATACAATTCTAGCATGATTAATAAACATTTATCATGATATAAGGAAATAAATAATAACTTTTATTATTGCCTCTAGGGCATATTTCCTTCACCACGCACCGGAGACGCGTGCCGCCTCTTCGGACATGCCACAACACCACCCCGCATGTATGAGCGCCCGGTACAATGCTCCAGTGGCATTGCTACCCCCAGGGCCCCCGTCTCGACTAACCCAGGAGCGGTTGACCACGAGATCTAGCCCTTTGACTTCCCACGGACGGGCTTTGACCAGTGGACCTCTCCACCCGGTTGTGTCAGGTCGGCCCATAAGGACACCGGGCAGCAACATCCGGACCAGACCCGCAGCTAAATCCACTCCATGTAGACCCGACGCGTCTGTTTCCCCCCTCCAGGTGCCGGCGGCGGCGCCGTCCGTGATGGGGGCCACCCCCCGGAGATGCGTGCCGCCTCTTCGGACATGCCACAACACTACCCGCATGTATGAGGGGCCCGGTAGGGCAGCTCGGTGGCATTGCTACCCCATAGGGCCCCGTCCCGACTAACCACAGGCGGTTGACCATGAGATCTAGCCCTTTGACTTCACCTGAGCGGGCTTTGACCGGTGGACCTCTCCACCCGTTTGTGTCACGTCCGCCCGAGAGGGACACCGGGGAGCAACATCCGGGCCAAACCCACAGCTACATCCACTCCATGTAGACCCGACGCGTCCGTTTCCCCCCTCCAGGTGCCGGCAGCGGCGCCGTCCGTGAGGGGGGCCACGCACCGGAGACGCGTGCCGCCTTTTAGGACATGCCACAACACCACCCCGCATGTATGAGGGCCCGGTACGACGCTCCGGTGGCATTGCTACGCCTAGGGCCCCGTCCCGACTAACCCAGGAGCGGTTGACCACGAGACCTAGCCCTTTGACTTCCCACGGACGGGATTTGACTAGTGGACCTCTCCACCCGGTTGTGTCGGGTCGGCCCAAGGGACACCGGGGAGCAACATCTGGGCCAAACCCACAGCTACATCCACTCCGTGTAGACCCGACGCGTCAGTTTCACCCCTCCAGGTGCCGGCAGCGGCGCCGTCCGTGAGGGGGGCCTCGCACCGGTGACGCGTGCCGCCTCTTCGGACATGCCACAAAACCACCCGACATGTATGAGGCCCCGGTACGACGCTCCGGTGGCTTTGCTACCCCCAGGGCCCCCGTCCCGCCTAACCCTTGAGCGGTTGACCACGAGATCTAGCCCTTTGACTTCCCACGGATGGGCTTTGACCGGTGGACCTCTCCACCCGGTTGTGTCAGGTCGGCCCAGAAGGACACCGGGGAGCAACATCCGGACCAAACCCACAGCTAAATCCACTCCGTGTAGACCCGACGCGTCCGATCCCCCCCTCCAGGTGTCGGCGGCGGCGCCGTCCGTGAGAGGGGCCACGCCTCGGAGACGTGTGCCGCCTCTTCGGACATGCCACAACACCACCCCGCATGTATGAGGGCCCGATGCAACGCTCGGTGGCATTGCTACCCCGGGGCCCCGTTCCGCCTAACCACAGGCGGTTGACCGCGAGATCTAGCCCTTTGACTTCCCACGGACGGGATTTGACTAGTGGACCTCTCCAGCCGGTTGTGTCAGGTCGGCCCAAAGGGACACCGTGGAGCAACATCCGGGCCAAAACCCACAGCAACATCCACTCCGTGTAGACCCGACGCGTCAGTTTCCCCCCTCCAAGTGCCGGCGGCAGCGCCGTCCGTGAGGGGGGCCACACACCGGAGACGCGTGCCGCCTCTTCGGACATGCCACAACACCACCCCGCATGTATGAGGGCCCAATGCGACACTCCGGTGGCATTGGTACCCCAGGGCCCCGTCCGCCCTAACCTGAGCGGTTGACCACGAGATCTAGCCCTTTGACTTCACACGGACGGGCTTTGACAAGTGGACCTCTCCACCCGGTTGTGTCGAGTCGGCCCACAGGGACTCTGGGGAGCAACATCCGGGCCAAACCCACAGCTAAATCCACTCCGTGTAGACCCGACGCGTCCGTTTCCCCCCTCCAGGTGCCGGCGGCGGCGCCGTCCGTGAGGGGGGCCACGCACCGGAGACGCGTACCGCCTCTTCGGACATGCCACAACACCACCCCGCATGTATGAGCGCCCGGTACAATGCTCCAGTGGCATTGCTACCCCCAGGGCCCCGTCTCGACTAACCGAGGCGGTTGACCACGAGATCTAGCCGCTTTGACTTCCCGCAGACGGGCTTTGACGGTGGACCTCTCCACCCGGTTGTGTCAGTCGGCCCATAAGGACACCGGGCAGCAACCTCCGGACCAAACCCACAGCTAAATCCACTCCATGTAGACCCGGCGTCTGTTTCCCCCCTCCGGTGCGGTGGCGGCGCCGTCCGTGGCGAGGCCACCCCGGAGATGCGTGCCGCCTCTTGGACATGCCACAACACTACCCGCATGTATGAGGGCCCGGTAGGGCGCTCCGGTGGCATTACTACCCCCAGGGCCCCGTCCCGACTAACCACAGGCGGTTGACCATGAGATCTAGCCCTTTGACTTCACACGAGCGGGCTTTGACGGTGGACCTCTCCACCCGGTTGTGTCACGTCCGCCCGAGAGGACACGAGGAGCAACATCGGGCCAAACCCACAGCTACATCCACTCCATGTAGACCCGGCGCGTCCGTTTCCCCCTCCAGTGCGGCGGCGGCACCGTCCGTGAGGGCCCACGACCGAGAGGCAGCGTGCCGCCTTTTAGGACATGCCACAACACCACCCCGCATGTATGAGGGCCCGGTACGACTCTCCGGTGGCATTGCTACCCCGAGGCCCGTCCCGACTAACCCAGGAGCGGTTGACCACGAGACCTAGCCCTTTGACTTCCCACGGACGGGCTTTGACTAGTGGACCTCTCCACCCGGTTGTGTCGTGTCGGCCCAAGGGACACCGGGGAGCAACATCCGTGCCAAACCAACAGCTACATCCACTCCGTGTAGACCCGACGCGTCCGTTTCCCCCCTCTAGGTGCCGGCGGCGGCGCCGTCCGTGAGGGCCCACGCCGGAGGCAGCGTGCGCCTCTTCGGACATGCCACAACACCACCCGCATGTATGAGGGCCCGATGCGACGCTCCGGTGGCATTGCTACCCCAGGGGCCCCCGTCCGCCCTAACCACAGGCGGTTGACCACGAGATCTAGCCCGTTGACTTCACGGACGGGCTTTGACAAGTGGACCTCTCCACCCGGTTGTGTCGGTCGGCCCACAAGGACACCGGGAGCAACATCCGGGCCAAAACAACAGCTAAATCCACTCCGTGTAGACCCGACGCGTCCGATCCCCCCCTCCAGGTGCCGGCGGCGGCGCCGTCCGTGAGAGGGGCCACGCCCCGGAGACGTGTGCCGCCTCTTCGGACATGCCACAACACCACCCCGCATGTATGAGGGCCCGGTACGACGCTCCGGTGGCATTGCTACCAGCAGGGCCCCGTCCGCCCTAACCACAGGCGGTTGACGCGAGATCTAGCCCTGACTTCCCATAGACGGGATTTGACTAGTGGACCTCTCCACCCGGTTGTGTCAGGTCGGCCCAAAGGGACACCGTGGAGCAACATCCGGGCCAAAACCCACAACAACATCCACTCCGTGTAGACCCGACGCGTCAGTTTCCCCCCTCCAAGTGCCGGCGGCAGCGCCGTCCGTGAGGGGGGCCACACACCGGAGACGCGTGCCGCCTCTTCGGACATGCCACAACACCACCCCGCATGTATGAGGGCCCGGTACGACACTCCGGTGGCATTGCTACCCCCAGGGCCCCCGTCCCGCCTAACCACAGGCGGTTGACCACGAGATCTAGCCCTTTGACTTCCTGCAGACGGGCTTTGACAAGTGGACCTCTCCACCCGGTTGTGTCAGTCGGCCCACAGGGGACACCGGGGAGCAACATCCGGGCCAAACCCAGGCTAAATCCACTCCGTGTAGACCCGGCGCGTCCGTTTCCCCCCTCCGGTGCGGCGTGGCGCCGTCCGTGAGGCCCACGCACCGGAAGACGCGCGTGCCGCCTCTTCGGACATGCCACAACACCACCCGCATGTATGAGCGCCCGATGCGATGCTCCGGTGGCATTGCTACCCCAGGCCCCGTCTCGACTAACCGGGGAGCGGTTGACCACGAGATCTAGCCCTTTGACTTCCAGACGGGCTTTGACCAGTGGACCTCTCCACCCGGTTGTGTCAGGTCGGCCCATAAGGACACCGGGCAGCAACATCCGGACCAAACCCACAGCTAAATCCACTCCATGTAGACCCGACGCGTCTGTTTCCCCCCTCCAGGTGCCGGCGGCGGCGCCGTCCGTGACGGGGGCCACCCCCCGGAGATGCGTGCCGCCTCTTCGGACATGCCACAACACTACCCCGCATGTATGAGGGCCCGGTAGGACGCTCCGGTGGCATTGCTACCCCCCAGGGCCCCCGTCCCGACTAACCCTGGAGCGGTTGACCATGAGATCTAGCCCTTTGACTTCACACGAACGGGCTTTGACCAGTGGACCTCTCCACCCGGTTGTGTCACGTCCGCCCAGAGGGACACCGGGGAGCAACATCCGGGCCAAACCCACAGCTACATCCACTCCATGTAGACCCGACGCGTCCGTTTCCCCCCTCCAGGTGCCGGCAGCGGCGCCGTCCGTGAGGGGGGCCACGCCGGAGACAGCGTGCCGCCTTTTAGGACATGCCACAACACCACCCGCATGTATGAGGGGCCCGATGCGACGCTCCGGTGGCATTGCTACCCCCCAGGGCCCCGTCCCGACTAACCCAGGAGCGGTTGACCACGAGACCTAGCCCTTTGACTTCCCACGGACGGGCTTTGACTAGTGGACCTCTCCACCCGGTTGTGTCGGGTCGGCCCAAGGGACACCGGGGAGCAACATCCGGGCCAAACCAACAGCTACATCCACTCCGTGTAGACCCGACGCGTCCGTTTCCCCCCTCTAGGTGCCGGCGGCGGCGCCGTCCGTGAGGGGGGCCACGCACCGGAGACGCGTGCCGCCTCTTCGGACATGCCACAACACCACCCCGCATGTATGAGGGCCCGATGCACGGCGCCCGGTGGCATTGCTACCCCAAGGGCCCCCGTCCCGCCTAACCCTGGAGCGGTTGACCACGAGATCTAGCCCGTTGACTTCACACGGACGGGCTTTGACAAGTGGACCTCTCCACCCGGTTGTGTCAGGTCGGCCCACAAGGACACCGGGGAGCAACATCCGGACCAAACCCACAGCTAAATACACTCCGTGTAGACCCGACGCGTCCGATCCCCCCCTCCAGGTGCCGGCGGCGGCGCCGTCCGTGAGAGGGGCCACGCCCGGGAGACGTGTGCCGCCTCTTCGGACATGCCACAACACCACCCCGCATGTATGAGGGCCAAGTACGACGCTCCGGTGGCATTGCTACCCCCAGGGCCCCGTCCGCCCTAACCTCGGAAGCGGTTGACCGCGAGATCTAGCCCTTTGACTTCCCACGGACGGGATTTGACTAGTGGACCTCTCCACCCGGTTGTGTCAGGTCGGCCCAAAGGGACACCGTGGAGCAACATCCGGGCCAAAACCCACAGCAACATCCACTCCGTGTAGACCCGACGTCGGTTTCCCCCCCTCAAGTGCGGCGGCGGCGCCGTCCGTGAGGGGGCCACACCGCATGACGTGCCGCCTCTTCGGACATGCCACAACACCACCCTGCATGTATGAGGGGCGATGCGACACTCGGTGGCATTACTACCCAGGGCCCCGTCCCCGCCTAACCCAGGAGCGGTTGACCACGAGATCTAGCCCTTTGACTTCACACGGACGGGCTTTGACAAGTGGACTTCTCCACCCAGTTGTGTTAGGTCAGCCCACAGGGACACCGGGGAGCAACATCCGGGCCAAACCCACAGCTAAATCCACTCCGTGTAGACCCGACGCATCTGTTTCCCCCCTCCAGGTGCCGGCGGCGGCGCCGTCCGTGAGGGGGGCCACGCACCGGAGACGCGTGCCGCCTCTTCGGACATGCCACAACACCACCCCGCATGTATGAGCGCCCGGTACGATGCTCCAGTGGCATTGCTACCCCCAGGGCCCCCGTCTCGACTAACCCAGGAGCGGTTGACCACGAGATCTAGCCCTTTGACTTCCCACGGACGGGCTTTGACCAGTGGACCTCTCCACCCGGTTGTGTCAGGTCGGCCCATAAGGACACCGGGCAGCAACATCCGGACCAAACCCACAGCTAAATCCACTCCATGTAGAACCCGGTATGCATTTCCCCCCTCCAGTGCGGCGGCGGCGCCGTCCGTGTGAGGGCCACCCCGGAGATGCGTGCCGCCTCTTGGACATGCCACAACACTACCCGCATGTATGAGGGCCCGGTGGGACGCTCGGTGGCATTACTACCCCAGGGCCCGTCCCGACTAACCACAGAGCGGTTGACCATGAGATCTAGCCCTTTGACTTCACCACGAGCGGGCTTTGACCGGTGGACCTCTCCACCGGTTGTGTCACGTCCGCCCAGAGGGACACCGGGGAGCAACATCCGGGCCAAACCCACAGCTACATCCACTCCATGTAGACCCGACGCGTCCGTTTCCCCCCTCCAGGTGCCGGCAGCGGCGCCGTCCGTGAGGGGGGCCACGCACCGGAGACGCGTGCCGCCTTTTAGGACATGCCACAACACCACCCGCATGTATGAGGGCCCGGTACGACGCTCGGTGGCATTACTACGCTTAGGCCCCGCCCCGACTAACCCGAGGCGGTTGACCACGAGACCTAGCCCTTTGACTTCCCACGGACGGGATTTGACTAGTGGACCTCTCCACCCGGTTGTGTCGGGTCGGCCCAAGGGACACCGGGGAGCAACATCCGGGCCAAACCAACAGCTACATCCACTCTGTGTAGACCCGACGCGTCCGTTTCCCCCCTCTAGGTGCCGGCGGCGGCGCCGTCCGTGAGGGGCCACGCACCGGAGACGTGCACGCCTCTTTCGGACATGCCACAACACCACCCCGCATGTATGAGGGCCCGATGCGGCCTCCGGTGGCATTGCTACCCCAGGGCCCCGTCCGCCTAACCTGGGCGGTTGACCACGAGATCTGGCCCGTTGACTTCACACGGACGGGCTTTGACAAGTGGACCTCTCCACCGGTTGTGTCAGGTCGGCCCACAAGGACACCGGGGAGCAACATCCGGACCAAACCCACAGCTAAATCCACTCCGTGTAGACCCGACGCGTCCGATCCCCCCCTCCAGGTGCCGGCGGCGGCGCCGTCCGTGAGAGGGGCCACGCCCCGGAGACGTGTGCCGCCTCTTCGGACATGCCACAACACCACCCCGCATGTATGAGGGCCCGGTACGACGCTCCGGTGGCATTGCTACCCCCAGGGCCCCCGTCCCGCCTAACCCTGGAGCGGTTGACCGCGAGATCTAGCCCTTTGACTTCCCACGGACGGGATTTGACTAGTGGACCTCTCCACCCGGTTGTGTCAGGTCGGCCCAAAGGGACACCGTGGAGCAACATCCGGGCCAAAACCCACAGCAACATCCACTCCGTGTAGGCCCGACGCGTCAGTTTCCCCCCTCCAAGTGCCGGCGGCAGCGCCGTCCGTGAGGGGGGCCACACACCGGAGACGCGTGCCGCCTCTTCGGACATGCCACAACACCACCCGCATGTATGAGGGCCCGATGCGACACTCCGGTGGCATTGCTACCCCAGGGCCCCGTCCCGCCTAACCACGAGCGGTTGACCACGAGATCTAGCCCTTTGACTTCACGGACGGGCTTTGACAAGTGGACCTCTCCACCCGGTTGTGTCGAGTCGGCCCACGGGGACACCGGGAGCAACATCCGGGCCAAACCCACAGCTAAATCCACTCCGTGTAGACCCGGCGTCCGTTTCCCCCTCCGGTGCGGTGGCGCCGTCCGTGAGGGGGACACGCACCGGAGACGCGTGCCGCCTCTTCGGACATGCCACAACACCACCCCGCATGTATGAGCGCCCGGTACGACGCTCCGGTGGCATTGCTACACCCAGGGCCCCGTCCCGACTAACCCTGGAGCGGTTGACCACGAGATCTAGCCCTTTGACTTCCCACGGACGGGCTTTGACCAGTGGACCTCTCCACCCGGTTGTGTCAGGTCGGCCCATAAGGACACCGGGCAGCAACATCCGGACCAAACCCACAGCTAAATCCACTCCATGTAGACCCGACGCGTCTGTTTCCCCCCTCCAGTGCGTGTGGCGCCCGTCCGTGTGAGGGCCACCCCGGAGATGCGTGCCGCCTCTTCGGACATGCCACAACACTACCCGCATGTATGAGGGGCCCCGGTAGGACGCTCCGGTGGCATTGCTACCCCCCAGGGCCCCCGTCCCGACTAACCCTGGAGCGGTTGACCATGAGATCTAGCCCTTTGACTTCACACGAACGGGCTTTGACCAGTGGACCTCTCCACCCGGTTGTGTCACGTCCGCCCAGAGGGACACCGGGGAGCAACATCCGGGCCAAACCCACAACTACATCCACTCCATGTAGACCCGACGTCGTTTCCCCCCCCTCCGGTGCGGCAGCGGCTTGCGTCCGTGAGGGGGGCCACGCACCGGAGACGCGTGCCGCCTTTTAGGACATGCCACAACACCACCCCGCATGTATGAGGGCCCGGTACGACGCTCCGGTGGCATTGCTACCCCCCAGGGCCCCGTCCCGACTAACCCAGGAGCGGTTGACCACGAGACCTAGCCCTTTGACTTCCCACGGACGGGCTTTGACTAGTGGACCTCTCCACCCGGTTGTGTCGGGGCGGCCCAAGGGACACCGGGGAGCAACATCCGGGCCAAACCAACAGCTACATCCACTCCGTGTAGACCCGACGCGTCCGTTTCCCCCCTCTAGGTGCGGCGTGGCGCGCCGTCCGTGAGGGGGGCCACGCCGGAGACGCGTGCCGCCTCTTCCGGACATGCCACAACACCACCCGCATGTATGAGGGCCCGATGCACGACGCCTCGGTGGCATTGCTACCCCAGGGCCCCGTCCGCCTAACCACAGGCGGTTGACCACGAGATCTAGCCCTTTGACTTCACACGGACGGGCTTTGACAAGTGGACCTCTCCACCCGGTTGTGTCATGTCGGCCCACAGGGACACCGGGGAGCAACATCCGGACCAAACCCATAGCTAAATCCACTCCGTAGACCCGACGGCGTCGATCCCCCTCCGGTGCGGCGGTAGCGCCGTCCGTGAGAGGGGCCACGCCCGAGACGTGTGCCGCCTCTTGGACATGCCACAACACCACCCGCATGTATGAGGGCCCGCACGACGCCTCCGGTGGCATTGCTACCCCAGGGCCCCGTCCCGCTTAACCTGGAGCGGTTGACCGCGAGATCTAGCCTTTGACTTCCACGGACGGGGATTTGACTAGTGGACCTCTCCACCCGGTTGTGTCGGTCGGCCCAAAGGGACACCGTGGAGCAACATCGGGCCAAAACCCACAGCAACATCCACTCCGTGTAGACCCGGCCAGCTCGGTTCCCCCCTCCAAGTGCGTGCCGGCGGCGGCGCCGTCCGTGAGGGGGGGGCACGCACCGGAGACGCGTGCCGCCTCTTCGGACATGCCACAACACCACCCCGCATGTATGAGGGCCCGGTACGACGCTCCGGTGGCATTGCTACCCCCAGGGCCCCCGTCCCGCCTAACCCTGGAGCGGTTGACCACGAGATCTAGCCCTTTGACTTCACACGGACGGGCTTTGACCAGTGGACCTCTCCACCCGGTTGTGTCAGGTCGGCCCACAGGGACACCGGGGAGCAACATCCGGGCCAAACCCACAGCTAAATCCACTCCGTGTAGACCCGACGCGTCCGTTTCCCCCTCCAGGTGCCGGCGGCGGCGCCGTCCGTGACGGGGGCCACGCATCGATGATGCGTGCCGCCTCTTCGGACATGCCACAACACCACCCCGCATGTATGAGCGCTCGGTACGACGCTCCGGTGGCATTGCTACCCCCAGGGCCCCCGTCTCGACTAACCCAGAGCGGTTGACCACGAGATCTAGCCCTTTGACTTCCCACGGACGGGCTTTGACCAGTGGACCTCTCCACCCGGTTGTGTCAGGTCGGCCCATAAGGACACCGGGCAGCAACATCCGGACCAAACCCACAGCTAAATCCACTCCATGTAGACCCGGCGTGTCTGTTTCCCCCCTCCAGGTGCCGGCGGCGGCGCCGTCCGTGACGGGGGCCACCCCCCGGAGATGCGTGCCGCCTCTTCGGACATGCCACAACACTACCCCGCATGTATGAGGGCCCGGTAGGACGCTCCGGTGGCATTGCTACCCCCCAGGGCCCCCGTCCCGACTAACCCTGGAGCGGTTGACCATGAGATCTAGCCCTTTGACTTCACACGAACGGGCTTTGACCAGTGAACCTCTCCACCCGGTTGTGTCACGTCCGCCCAGAGGGACACCGGGAGCAACATCCGGCCAAACCCACAACTACATCCACTCCATGTAGACCCAGCGTCCGTTTCCCCTCCAGTGCGGCGGTGGCGCCGTCCGTGAGGGCCACGCACCGGAGACAGCGTGCCGCTTTTTAGGACATGCCACAACACCACCCGCATGTATGAGGGCCCCAGACGACGCCTCGGTGGCATTGCTACCCCCCAGGGCCCCGTCCCGACTAACCCAGGAGCGGTTGACCACGAGACCTAGCCCTTTGACTTCCCACGGACGGGCTTTGACTAGTGGACCTCTCCATTCGGTTGTGTCGGGTCGGCCCAGAGGGACACCGGGGAGCAACATCCGGGCCAAACCAACAGCTACATCCACTCCGTGTAGACCCGACGCGTCCGTTTCCCCCCTCTAGGTGCCAGCGGCGGCGCCGTCCGTGAGGGCCACGACCGGAGACGCGCGTGCCGCCTCTTCGGACATGCCACAACACCACCCCGCATGTATGAGGGCCCGGTACGACGCTCCGGTGGCATTGCTACCCCAGGGCCCCCGTCCCGCCTAACCCTGGAGCGGTTGACCACGAGATCTAACCCTTTAACTTCACATTGACGGGCTTTGACCAGTTGACCTCTACACCCGGTTGTGTCAGGTCCGCCCATAAGGACACCGGGGAGCAACATCCGGGCCAAACCAACCTATACATCCACTCCATGTAGACCCGACGCGTCAGTTCCCCCCCTCCAGGTGCCGGCGGCGGCGCCGTCCGTGACGGGGCCACACCGGAGATGCGTGCGCCTCTTCGGACATGCCATAACACCACCCGGTTGTGGTAGGTCATCCGATATATATAAACACTTGGAGCAAAGTCCCTTCAGATAGACTGATGCGGTCGTTTTCCCCATTCCAGCCGGCCGTGGCCAGCACCGCTCGTGAGGGGGGTCACACCGCCTGTCTGTAACCGAAAAATGATGTATGTATGCTTATTAACACATACTATATGTAAGTTAGTCAAATAATAATAATAAAGAAAACAGTGAAGAAAAAGAAGAAAAAAAACTATATGTATGCTTATTAACACATAATATATGTATGCTTATTAATACATACTATATGCTTAATAATAATAATAATAATAATATATGGAAAAAAAGAAAAAAATATATGCCGACGGCATTGCGGCAGGCGGATGGACGGCGCCGGCATGGATCGATGACGTGTCATCTATGCCGTTGCCCGTCGGCATACGTCCTGGTCGGTGCGCTCTGGATCGGTGACGTGTCCCCCGTATCTATGCCGACGGCCACCCGTCTCGGCCGTCGGCATAGATTGGACGCCGTTAGCCACACGGCACGAGTGGGATCGCCGGGCCCGCAACTATGCCGACGGCCAATGTATGCCGACGGCCGCTGTAGGCGTAACTTGGGATAAGCCGACGGCTGCTCTGGGCCGACGGGTGCTGTCGGCATAGCTCGGGATAGCCCGACGGCTTTATTACGCCGACGGCCTGGACATGGCTGTCGGCATAGCCCAGACTGGGCCGACGGGGGCCGTCGGCATATATATGGCCGTCGGCATAGGGCCCTGTTCCCGTAGTGCCCCCAGGAGCCTCAAATGTCACAGTGTCTCCTGTCAGCTTGTTGATTTTCAATCTCACATTGCATGGGACGATCTGTGTAAAAAAGCCAAATGACACAATGCAGTAATGCCAACACTAAAAATAAAATAGTTGTTACATTTCATCTAATTTCTTACCGCCGCATGATGAAAACTCGGCTGGAAGTAGACGCCGAACAGCTTGCCAGTTGCAAGGCTGCTGGCGCACCTTGACTTGCACAGTCGACATAGTGGTGGTGGTGGTGGCGCCATTTTCCTAAAGCAGTATGAGCAAAAGGCGCTACTGTTAAACGACCTAGTAGTAGCGCCTTTCACAAAGAGCGCGCTACTGCTATGTGTCAGCATGTAAAAATAGACATCAAAAATACATTGATCATCAATAATCTTTTGTGTACAATCTGATTTGTCAATATGAGTCCTCACCAGTTTAGGAACTGGTGAAGACTCATATTGCGACCACAAATTCTACACATAGAGTTCAATGAAGACCAAGTGGTTGTGAAAGTTTGAGAAGTAACATATTTAAGGTGGTACAAACTCTCTTCACAAAGCGAGGTGGGACTAAATTTTTTAGTGAACTTAGCAGTAGCGGTTATTGTGTATATGCGCTACTGCTATGGTCCCTAGCAGTAGCGCTCTTCATATTAGCGCGCTGCTGCTAGAACTAGCCTCGCGGCGGCGTCGTGGCAATTATAGCAGTAGCGCATCTTATAGTGGGCGCGCTACTGATACATTTATTTCAGCAGCGAGGTTTGTGCACGCGCGCTACTGCTAGTTAGCAACAACGCCATATTTTAAAGCGCGCTGCTGATAAGATTCTGTGTATAGGTTTTTCCCTAGTAGTGAAGTGGCGCGCTACATGTGTGCCACTTGTCGCAACCAGGGGAATTGGAGTGATCTTCGCAACGAATACTCCTCAATTAGTGATTTCGTGCTCCTTGCTCTCGTGTGGAAGAGAAGATAGATAGAAGGGGTGGGAGGAGGTTTCTAAAGGCCCATTAGCATTGACGTTGCCCAGGCCCAGACGGGCAACACATTGTAACACCAGAATTCTTTTATACCGAAACAATTTTAGTACCACCTTGAAAATAATACTATATACGACTGAAAACGTAAATTTACGGGAAGAAACGTATTGTGACGGTGAACCCAAGAAGTCGACCCATGCTTTATTATTAAGGAAAGATAACTAGGAGTTTTGTACACAATGGCCTCCAGTAAGAAGGTTGCAAAATGCGAGAAACATGTAGACTGATTTGGACCAAAGATTTAAGATCCAACTACACAAGTTTTGATTTCCTGTTTCCATTGAATACTATCTATATTGAGCACAAATAGAGATATCAAACTATCCGATACCAGACCCCCCTCGGCACAATCTTCCGGTTTTAACTGTTGTGATTTTCTCTTCAAGGAAAAAATTACACTCTAAAATAATAACCATGAAATACAGTTATATAGTTGAAAAAAATCGTGAAAGAGAAGTCAATTTTGTACTATTTTAACTATGAAATTTAATGATAGTTCAATTATAACAGTGTTGAGGCTTCATCATTCAGTTATTTAAACTGTTAAATATGTCCATTAGTTCATTCATTTTCCAATGTCACGATTTAGTTTTGCCTGGCATCGTAAGTAAATTAAACTACTCTTCTCAATAATTGATAGATGGAACTCATTTCATTGGCGAATTGATGTATCTACCAAGGTAGCATGCATTTGCTTTAAGTAGCATCAAGTTATAGAAAGTTAAACCTGTCGTACTTCGAAACTCGGTGAGATAGTTGAATCATAAGCACTGAATAAGCTTTATCGACCATTGATTTTTTTATAGTCATCCTTGTTAGTTAGTAATTCATTTATTTTACACCTTATGTGTTACTTCACAATCATGTTTTTGCTAGATCCTCTTAAGCAATTTGAACCACTATTTGCCTATTTTACTAATGATATATGCTGTCAGGGTCGGCGATGGGTGATCTCAATGAGTATGACGGCCTGAGGCCCATCTCAAATAAGGCCCAATACATCAATCTTATATCTTATCTTATCTATAATACTAATTGGAGGCACCTTTCAAGTTCTCTCACTAATACACATCATTAAAATTAATTACATTGTTGAATTATAGAATTTATGGACAAGATAAAAGGAAAACTCACGTAACAGAGATGTCATGTCGCCTAGAAAAAGGCATTTGACACGTCCAACATTGTAAAACAAATGAGGCACCTTTCAAGTTTTCTTACTAATCCACATCATTGAAATTACTTACACCATTGGATTATAGAATTTACGGACAAGATAAAAGGAAAACTTCTGTAATACAGATGGTCATGTCACCTAGAAAAAGGCATCTGACACGTCCAACATCGTAAAACAAATGAAGCAATTTTTTAAAAAACAAAAACTCCATCCGTTCCTCTAACTTGGGTAACGGAGTTGGTCATGTCCGTTAGGAAAAGGCATATGACAAGTTCAACGTTGTAAAACAAAGCGACTATAAGTCATTGTGTGCCTGGAGCCTACCAATGATTGTCGATGGTTGATGAGTTCTTTCGGCCAAGCAACTATAGTCGTTGTGTGCGAGAAGCTAATTGTCGTTGTGCTCACGAACTTGCTCGCTTCAGTTTCGAAGAAAAAGAAACACGGGTGTGGAATGATAAACCCCCGGGCTTCTTGATCCCTTTTATTGTAAAAGACATGGTTGTTATTTAAATAAAGTCGCTAAAGTTAAAAAAACGGATCTAAAAGAACTCCATCCGTTAAATGCGAAAAAGGAAAGCCTCCGTCCCTAGAAACCTTAAAGAGCATCTACAGCCGGACGCTTCAAACTGGCCTCAAACGCTCGGGCGGCCCACACAGTCACTAATCGGTCATGATTTTTCGACCCAGACAGACGCCTCAAACGAGCCGCAAACGCCCGGGCATACCGGCACCCCTCATATCCAGCCAAAATGAGGGGCTGATATGTGGGCGCTCGGGCGCGCCCGGGCACGCCCGCCACGTCGGACTGATGGCGGGGTCCCAGCCGGAAACGCCCGGAAACCCAGCGGTCCGAAGCTCGTCTCCTCCGTCTGACCAGTGGCGCCGCGCGGCGCAGCTCCGCTGTGCCGCGTAGTGCCTAGCTCGGCTATTTAAGTTGACTGGCGGCATCGAAACCCTACCATCTATCCACATTTTCCTTCACATGTCCGCCGCCGCCGCCACTTTCCACTCCACCCGTCCACCTAGTGGTCATGCCCCCACGCCGCCATGTGAGGAGCAAGCCATTTCTTACACCGGAGCGCCGGAGCAGATCTGGGCTAGGCATGAAGCCCCAATCGCCGCGGGGGTACCTCCGGATGCAGTGAATCCGGAGGAGGAGTTGGAGGAGGAGGAGGAGGAGGAGGAGGAGGAGGAGGAGGAGGAGGAGCTAGAGGAGGAGGATGTGGGGGACGCTGGCCACGCAGATCTGCAGGCGGAGCAGCAGGCCATCCTCGATTCCCTCCGGTCAAAGTTGGCTGCGGAGGCCAGACGCTGTCGCGGGCAGGAGATGGAGGCGTAGCAGGCCGCAGATGAGGCGGAGATGCTCGCTTACATGGATGAGGTCGAGCAGGAGGAGGATGAGGCAGGGCCCTCCTACCCGTCTGTCCAGACGGCGCCCGACACCATCGTCGCGGACATCTCAGACGATGAAGAGTAAATAGGGTAGTACATTGTATGTAGTACATAGAATTACTTTTGCATGCTTCGTATGGATTTAGGGGTTGAAATATGAGATTCACGGTCGCGTCCGCCCGCCTTTGAGGGAACGGATTTGCAAATTCCAGCTGTAGATGCTCTAACGAACGCAAGTCAAAAAAGAATCTTCAATGGAAAAGGAAAAAAACAAATCATGATGTGGTTGATTGCCCATAAAAGCCTCCAACATTAAAATATATTAGCAAACATGACCGTGCGTTACAACGGGAGAACAAAATATCATGTGCTCGTCTATCAGCAACCTTATGGGCAACCGTCACTTGTGTGCAAACAATTAGAGGTGCTTTTCTATACTTGCGCCTTTCCCTAATGTCTCAAATGAAAAATATTAATATGATAGATGTTCTTTCATATGAGATCTCATTAGGATCTATTGTCTTCGGTTAAGAAGTTTCAGCTAAAATTAGAAAAGAAGCTCAAGGTGGAGAATGAGAAAACTAATTAGAGAAGACATACCTGGTGATTAGAAGTTCTAGCTAGCTGTGCAAGCATTCATGTTCAAATTATAGATGGCGGGGCAAAGGATAAGTCGTCAAGACCACCATCACTATTGTGATTATGGGCCTTGCCATGCACATCTATCACGTATGAGGTCGAGGCCGGCATGCTGCCCGAGTGTGTCATCCCGCCACATGCATGTACTGTACCGCATCACGTCCATACTATGTTGAGTGTGGCATCATATAGTTGAAGGTATTCGCGATGGCAGAGACAGGTGTCACAGTTAGGAACGCGGTCCATGGTGTGCATACGTGTAAGCAGGGGCGGAGGCAGAGGGTGAACAGGATGGGCCACGGCCCACCCTGAGATTTTGGTTTGACCCGTATACCATAAGAGAATACAGATGGGTCTGAGAAAAAAATAAAACAGAGCCCAACTAGCAGCTAGCAGACCTAACCAGCGTCGGACTGGACACAGTGGAGACGTGTAGAAGCCAGCCGCCCAGCCCATTATCTTCAGTACGCACTTCCCAATCCCCATTCCCAGTTTCTAATTGAATCATTATTAATTAGGAGATGCTGCGTTTATAAGTATATTTCCCTAAAAAGGTATATTCTGCTGTATTTCCCTAAAAAGGTATATTGACTGAAAAAATTGCCACTGTATGGCTTATTTGTTGTAAAAATATCCAGCACCATCTCTGTTTGCATGACATATTTGTTGTCATTTTTTTATAGGCGGACCACCCTGTTTCAAAATCCTAGATCCGCCACTGCGCGTAAGGCCATCTAATCAGGGCCGTCTCCAGGAACTGGGGGCCCCAGTGCGAAATGTGAATGATGCCTTAAAATATGAAAAATTCTTGTAACTAAAATATTAATATGACTAAAGGATACTCCCATTTAAGTCATATAAACTTTAAATAGATGGTATTTCATATACTATTATGAAATATATCTAATAAGCCAACTATCTTCTATTAAGATTGCATCGGTTGAACAATAAACATATAAAATTTTGTTAGTTAACTTCAGAACTGATGTGCATATACAATGTACTCATTAGCCATTAAATTATTGAATAGAAAAATAGCCAAATTAAATCTGCTTGATCTTGGGTGCACCTGATTAATCCGCAAATCGATCTGGCCTAGGCCCGGGCACGGCTAGCAGCGGCTACCTTCTGCTTTTCTTGGTGGCGTTGGCACTTGCTGGCGCTGGTTACTGTTTGAATTTTTGGGGCGAATTCTGCCGCCTGCCCTTGCCATCCTGCTTCTTGCCGTCGCGCCTGGCCAAGTAGATTAGGGCAGAGCGCTGGCCGAGAGGGAGTTGGGAAAATGCTTCGGGCCGTGCCATTGATCGCGATTAGGAGAGAGCGCTCGAGCGGTCAGACCAGGCCACAGGCCTAAAGCAGTGCAAAGAAATTTAATAGCCTAACAAAAAATATACAATGTTGGCCCAAAATTGGGGGCCCCTGCGACATGGGGGCCCTATGCGGTCGCACCTCTCGCACAGCTCACACGGTCACACCAAGTGATCGTGTGCTTTCACGATGGGAGAGATCGGTGTGCAGTCCCATGTCGAACACCTCAATGGCCACCTCAAACAGCTCGATGACAATCTGGATGTCGGCGCCATGGCTTTGATATGCGATTGAGGCTAGAGGCATACATGGAGGAGGCGATGGCATCACGTGGGCAAAGCGGGCGGTTAGGGGACGATTGGGTCGAGGTTACGGGTATATGTTTAACATAATAGCTAGCGTAGTCGGTTGATTATTCCGGTCCAAGCCAGACATGGAGGACGTAAGTGTCGATAGCATCTGTTACTAATACGTTTTTCATGCATCAGTTACCAATGTGTTTTGATGACTCGATTAATTTTTGCGGGCACACGAAGGCTCACATGGGACAGTTAACGACATATGAAACATGAGCACCCGCATACGTAATTTTCTTTGAGGTGGACGTAATTTTTTGTGCCATAGAAGAAACAGGTTAAGGCCCAATTGAGTAGCGGGCAAGGGATTCGTACGCTAACTTTCCATAGAGAGCTCCTATTGGATGCCCGTGTGCATCCAATAGGAGAGCTTCGCTGAAGCGGGCGCACAAATGGGCCGGCCCATTCCCAAACATTGAATGAATGTATAAATGTCACGAAAATAATATAATGGCTTGTGTGCAGTCGAACTCCCGACAACCCAATGGATAGATGCATTGCTAACCATTACAGGCGCAGCACTAAATGTAATGTACTAACTACAGCGGCAATCGTTATTTCAATTTGTCAACATTTCTATGGAAAAAGGTGAAAAAAATCTGAAAAGTTGTGAATAATGCATGAAAATTATGAACACAATTCGGATCAAAACAAACTTTTAAAACATGGACAATTTTTGAAAAAAGTGATCAAAATTTTGAAATACATGAAGAAACTTTTGAAATTATGACTATTTATTGAATTTTTTATATATGATGTGCAACTTATATATTTATATATGAACAATTTTGTAATATACGCTGAACAATTCTAAAATACACACCATTTTTGTGGTATACACTGAAAATATTTAAATACACATTGAACATTTTTTTATATACACTGAACAATATTGTAATACATATTGAACATTTTAGTGATATATGGAGAATAATTTGAACTTACAGAATGAACATTTGATGAAATATGATGAACATTTTCTTGATACAGGGTGAGAAATTCCTTAAATACGACGAATATTTTCATCTATTAACACACAAGGAATTTTTAATAATACAAAAAAAATAAAGAAAAATAAAAAATAAATAAGGAAATACGGAAAGCAAAAGGAACAAAAAAGAAAACACAGAAAAGAAAAGAAACAGCGGAGCATACGGGAAAGAAACAGCAGAGCATACGTGGGCCAGACCAAATTGGGGCGTCCGGAGGTCAGCCCAGTTAAATTTTATCTTTGCCTACAAAAAAGGTTAAATTATATCTGCGCTTTTCCATACTTGAGGCTGGACTTCCTAGCTTTTGTCAAAAGCATTGGCTGGGTGAGACGGCTCGTGCGATGCGTACGCATGACTCGCCATCCATGTTTGACTCCCACAGCGTGCAATTTTTTTAGCAGACGGACTTTTTCTGAGTCTATTCCTAAGAAAACAACGGATGCACCAAAAGGATTTCAATCTCGGCCGTCAATCTCTATAATTAACATAAAATCAATGGATATAAAAAGATGACGTATGGAGAACTATGAAAGTCTCCGTCCTTTAATATTAGACTAGGAAAATTGCCCGTGCATTGCAACGGGAATACATTCTGAACATGTTGTCATGGCAGCGAAATGAAACATACAAATAAAAAATGAATCCCCCGCAAAAAAGGTAAATTGATTTAAAGGGCGATAGATGATGGAACAGAGGGAAAAGTTACTCCTTTTTTATTATAATAGCCAACAAACCCATGGATTTGCATATGATAGTTATTTAGATTCTATATTTTATATCACATGCTAGTTAATTAGGGAACACACAAAATATTGAAGTTTTTCTATAGATTAAAAAATTAGAAAATTTAAAATCCACCTATCCAATATATCAGTATAAAAGCATGGAAAATTTGGTTTTATCTTCGATAAGAAGTACATGTTGGATGCATAATGATTATAGCGGAGTTTTTTGCAAATATGACAAAAAAAATCCTGTATAATATTTGAAAGAGAAGTTCCAATTTCGCCAATCTATAACAGCGATGCAACCTCATGTTCACCAGATTTGTTGAAACATCTATCCTTCAGATGGTGACATCTTACGATATGGTATCCTTGAAAGTAAACCTCTGAACCTCTAGTACATGTATATAGAACCAGATGAATTCATGATTACCTAGCTAATAATTTTGATTGTGCCAAAACACTTTTACAGACTGAACCACTCCACGACAGCAGATTGCAGTGCCATCCAGCTCAAAAGAAAAAAAGATTGCAGTGTCATCCATGTGTGTAAAACCAATCCAGAGGTACTAAGAGGTTTCGACCACACCACCGACAACGCTCCCTCCCCTGCCGCCGTATGTCGAGATGCACTCGAGAATCTCCTCGACGCATCCATGTCCCAGGAGCCCGCCATGCCGCGCATAGCCCTGTAACCCGGCCCCACCCCCCCCCCCCCCCCCCTCGGAAGATTTGTTTGGTACGAAATGAAGTTTCACTAAAAAATCACATCCATGGTAATCTAGGCAAAATGACATAATCGAAGCTATATTAAAAAACGCTGTTTAATTAATAGTATGGTCCCAGTTGTATTTTCTTCATTAAGAATACAATGGATGTCAATAGATCACGAAACTTCACACATGAATAGAGTGGTCGTCTAAGTTTCATACCTCGAAATTTCAGAAAATTTTCAATTTTTCCAGTATTTTTTTAATTTACTATTTATGTGGATGCGCGGGGAACCATGCTCACCTTTGTGTTTTCGGTTGGACAATGGAGAAGAAGGATGAGGACCATGGCCAGATGGTCCGTGAGTCAGCTCATATTGCACACGAGAGATACAAAGCATCTTAAGAAGATCGTAAACTCAGCCCAGCTTGCTGTTGAGGTGAGGTATGGGCGCTTTTGACCAACTGGAAAGAAAATATGAGTAACATAGAGAGAAGAGGACGAACGAGCTATCTACACAAAACTTCCACAGCAAATTCCCTTGATAATCTATATTTTACTGTTTTGTAGCGAAATTTAGAGAAATTATTCAGTTAGAGTGGAAGTTTTGGTACCTTTAATTTGAGCTGAATGTTAAATGATTGTGTGACTTGCTTTTGGCATTGGACCGATAAGATATAGAAGAATATTCACAATGGTCTCAAAAGTTTTATCGCACTTTTCGTATTGTTGCAAGCCATTATTGTTAATGTCGGTGTTGGATGAACCACTTTTGACTTGACTATCTTTGTACTTGTCAGTTTTGAGACACTTTGTTATGGTAGTATTGATCATAATCAAACTTTTATTCATTTTTAGGCGACTCATTGAGCCTTGAAATTGTACCCAGAGTTTTTTTCTTGGAGCTAAAGATCATGTTTAACATGTGTGTCCGCCATTGTTGTATTCGGATGACTCGCTAGAATTGGATGGCAATATGAAAAGCTTCCCAAATAGGCACACATGTGCATATAATGAATTAAGAAATAAAATCATGTGTTTGAATTAGCACTTCCCAAATGTGGAGCATGAGTGCTTATGTTGCATAATTTCTAAAGCATAGCAGATAGAAGTGGTGCGCTGGAGGCTGAGGTTGCGGCATATACGGAAGGAGCTGCGCTGGCCACTGAATGAAGTCGCGCGCCATTTACCCTTGAAACAGATAGTGTGACTGCTGCATCTATGATGGGCAACAAGGAAAGGGATCATTCATCCTTGGCAGCGCTGGTCCAATGAAACTAAAAGGCTCCTGAATGGTGTACGCGACACGCGTGTTGTAGCCATTCGCCGGAAACAAAATGGTGCCCACCATATGCTTGCCCAGCTTGGCCATCATACAGTACGCACTGTAGTTTGGCTCTCTTCTGGGCCTGTAGAAGTTGTTAGTTTATGTGCTGCTGAATGTAATTGAACTAACCTGATCAATGGAAGTTTCCCATTCGCAAAAAAGAAGATAGAAGTGGTGCTGATGGGGCGCTCCCACCACAAAAATATATTCAAGTTGTCATATGCAGTAGACAACTATCTTCATTTAATGTCTTCATTTGTTATCATTATCAAGGCAGGATGCCTAATGTGTCACATTCTGTCTCTCACAGGATAGGAACACAATGGTACTTGTGGTGCTTTAGATGAACAATTATATACATAACTTTGTTTTCGGTGGCATTCAACTTGTCCTATGTTAGTGTGCATTCAAAACTATTCCTGAGAAAGTTTTCACAGTTAAATACTTTTATGAACAACTGTATCACCTCCCCTTTGATGGTTGTAGATTTCATTGGAAAATTTAAAATCCCACCATGGATTACTGAAGTGTAGTATTTTAAACAGAGACATTTATGTTGCATCATAGGTGGATGGGGGAGAAAGGTTGTCCTTTTTGTGCCCATGATAGGTCTATTGGCCGTCTTTTGTTTCGGTGCTCTGTGGGAGGTTTGTTTGGGGTATTATCCAATGTGCTTCAAATGTTTGTGGCTCGTGTTCCTTCTGGTAGTCAATGCCCGTGTTCCTTCTTGAAAAAAAAATCCAAATGTACATGGTTATTGGCACTCAATAATACCCTTTCTTGGGCGAATATCACTGGTGCGAGGGTCCTAAATTCGGTGGGGTTTGGTTTAATTCAGGGTTGTTGTGGCTCGCTAACTGGGTTGTGGGTCGACTAGTTTTTGTCCATTCGCTCCTATAGATGTTGTGTTTACATGGCAATGACAGTATGGTTTGTCATTTTGTCTAAGTCAAAAAGGTGTGCCATTTATCGAAATATTCCTTTTTCTAAATTCTTGCCTTCACATCTATTTATAAACCGTGATGACATGGGTGGACACATTAATGAGTTCACAAACGGACTACCAATAGTCAATACCCATGTTTCATTTGGAGAAAAAAAAGCAAATTGCTAGCGTGAGCTCCCTAAGTCGGCAGTGATGAGTTTGGGTTTGATTCCCTCATGCTATTGCTCACTGGCACATGGGTCCACTCGATTTCGTATAAGTTATCCTTCTTCAAACATCCGCTCTCGTAGGTAGTAAGTAGTAACTGGTGAGGGTATTGGAGCACACAGCAGCTAGTTTGCAAACACTGGCTACCGCTGGTCAATGCTCCTTGTTCGTTGAGAGAAAATGTATTTTTTTGTGACCGGTTGAACACAAAGAAAAACCTGCATGTGGCACCATGTTGCACATCCGAGTGAGCATAGGCTTACTGACTTTTGATAACAAAGGATAACCAAAAAAATTATGATCAACCTAAGGGGCTAATGATCAACAGTTTTATATGTTTGGACCAAAACAACATGTGAAAGGAGATTTTATTTTCACATTAACTAAATTGGAATTAAATCTGAAAACAACTCACATAAAATCTACTGGAATTAAATTTGAAAACAGCAAAGGCATGGAGTACATGTCCGAAACTCCAAACATGCAGTGCCAACTTTAATGGATTCATTTCAGTATAGGTACAAATAAAAAGGATTTGTGTGCACAATGCCCACCGAGAAGCAGGTTGCATAATCTGATAAATATGTAGACTAATCTGGACCAAAGGTTTGTGATCCAAAGGTGCAAGTTTCAGTTTCCATGTTTCAATAAAACTGAGTTTTCTTTGGACACTTTCTCTTATTGAGAAGACAGAGATATCAACCTATCCGGTAACATACCCCCTCTTCACGATTTTCCGGTCGGACTATTTGGTGCCCTCTTCAATGAAAGAAGTACTCTGTAAAATAGTAACCATGAAATTCAATTAGATTGTTAAAAAATTCATAATGTAAAAGTCAAATTTGTACAATGTTAACCATGAAATTCAACGATAGTTTAATCATAACAGTTTTGAACCTTGATTGTTTAGTTATTTAAACTGTTAAATGTGTTGAATAGTTCATTCATTTTCCCCTGTCACATATTACTTTTGCCTAAATGACTTAATTAAATTAAACATCTCTTCCCAATATTTATTTTGCTACATCATCTTAAGAAAACTTTGCTCTACAATATAGCAACTTTATGAAAGATGCATACAATATAGCAACATAAAAAAGTCCTACATGAATTTGAACTAATATTCTAATAAAGCCAGTGCCCAATAGAACCCCATTTTTATGTTGCCTTCGTACTAAGCATCTCAAAACTGGGAACCGCATTTCTATATTGGACAACATAGCGACGGTTCAGCCAAGACATACACATGGTGGTGTCACTAGTGTGTCGATCGCGTCTGTTAAAACTAACTGTAGATCCCTACAGAGTTCTTTTGTTTTCTTTTAGCCCATGGGTGTCATGTATCAAATCTCTGATGATTTCAGGGGAGAAATTAAATCCCTTCATTACAAGACAAAAAGGTTATTACTCGAGGAGTATGCGAGACTGTACCCGCACAATTCTTCCTCGCTCATCGGGCTCGGGTCTGCCTGCTGAGACGCTGCCGTTGCCGTCCCTTGGTCCTCGGCGAACCTCTTTGTCAGGTCGTCCAGGAACTCGCTCAGCACCGGATCTTGGATAGGTGACTCCGGCACGCAGCAGACCACCTCGATGCCGACCTTGTCCAAGCAACCACTGCGCGGCCCCTCCGTCCAGCGGACCGTGAAATGGCACGCGCACTGCTCCACGCCGTGCGCTGCCCTCTCTACCTGCATATTTGGCCGGCGCCTATTATTACCGAAGCATATGCGTGTGTTGACGAACGCGCTGAGTAGGACGAGACACGGAGGACTTACGGTTTCGAGGACGGCGTCGTAGTACTTGAGCTCCTCGACGTCGCCGTGGATATCGCAGGCGAGGCAGAGCTTGTCGCCCGGGCGGAGATCCCTGCAGCGGGCGTGGTCGAGGGCGGGCATTCCCGGCGGAACCTGGCGCGGAGCGCCTCGACGTCGCCCAGGGATGCGAAGTCAGCCCCTGGATTGTACCACTCGTCTGCATCCTCGGTGGAATTCTCGAACATGACGCGGAGCCAGCCATCCTGCACAACCACGCGCGCGCCGTACCATGCCTCGTCGGACCGCGCGCGGTACTCCATTCGGGGCCGTGGGCGGCGCCGCGGCGGCGCTGGCGCCGGCACGGTGGCCTTCCGCTTTCGCGACTTCGGCATTTCAGCGGTACTGTGGGAGTGGCGGCGCTCTGGGTGGTCGGTGGGATTTGGGCGAGGACAGGGCGGCGGGTTTCTCGATGTTTTATACCGTCCAGATTCTGACAATCTTTCTAGGTTTTAGGTTTAGCTTTGGTCTACATAATGTGCATAAACACCCTCAATAAAAGAAAAACATAATGTGCAAATACTTTAGAGGTATACTCCCTCAGTTTTGTAAATATAAGTCTTTTAGAGATTCCAATATAAACTAGATATGATGTATATAGGCGTATTTTAGAGTGCAGATTCATCCATTTGACTCCGTATGTAGTCCATTATTGAAATCTCTAAAAAAATGCTACTATTTAAGAATGGATGGAGTATATCTATATACCTTTTTTAAAGCAACATATTTTATTCCTCGGATATTAGATATATCATTTACAATATAGTAAGAAATAAAGTCAGGGATTATAGATTCCCAAACATAGAAGATTTTTCACTAAAAGAGTTCTTCGCTAGGTGAGCCACTTCATCTGCTTTATGGCGACATTGTGAATATAAGACACTCGCAAGTTCCAGCCCTAAATGTTTGCACTCAAGTACCATTGTAACATCTGAGCCCACATACGTTTCTGGTTGTTGGACTGCTTCCACCACAAAGCTACAATCTGACTCACTGATCATTTTGTTACATCCAATCCTCCATGCATCCCTTCCGGATCGTTGTCATCTATGCTAAGTCAACGCTGGTCACCTGAGGAACGAACCATGTTGCCGTAGCAATGAAGTTCCCTCTTCCATCATGGGTAATAGCACCTGTTCCACGTGAGAATGTTTCAACTCGGAAAGCGGCATCAACATTGATTTTGACCATATGCCTAGTCGGCCTCTTCCGCATATTATCATGGCTTCTTGTAGGCTCTATATACCTATAGATAAAGTACGGAGTGTTTTTGCCCGCCGATCATCGTACGTTTTATAAAAAAACATGTGTTTTTTTTTAATATTCCATGGTTCAATACTAAGTCTCTCTCCTTTATCTCTATCCGTTGGGCTTCGGCCCAACTTCTGTAACCACTGTCGCGCGCTGCTGGGCATTGGTTAGTATTCTGAGTTCAGCTGCAGTATGCCCAGTTCACTCTGTTTTCAGCCCGTTTAGGTCCATGGTCTTTATTATTTACAGAGAATATGTTTAAATGATCATGCTATAACTTTGCAACCGTAACTCAAAGTAAAATTAATTATATATATATATATATATATATATATATATATATATATGTAATTTGACCAGAAAAAATGTTTATTGTCTAACCGTGCTATTAGCGTTCTTATTAACTAACATAACAAAAATTAGGGCATAACCTTAATTAAAACATAATGTGCAAATACATAAGGAGATAATTACATTAGGGGTACCTTGGTACGTTAAAACATATGTTAAAATGATCATACTCTAACAAATATATATCCGAATTGACTAGACATTGTTTCCACCAAGATAATCAAATTTCAGATTAGACACATTGTTTTATATAAACTAAGTTTAGACCCCTTACTAATTCATCTTTGGAGCCTTGGTTTCGAATGAGTGCTTCAATTGGGCATCAATCGATATGAGAAAGGCTTTAATATCATAGATGCTAAGAAGAACATGACCCCTTCATTATTTATTTTTATAATAATGAAAACTAGCTTGTGTCTCACACAATTGTGCGGATAATTACCCTTGTTTTTTTTCAAAAAGGAGGAATACCCCCGGTCTCTGCATCAACCGATGCGCATAGCCATTATATTATATTATTCCACATAGCCAAACAAACCAAATACAATGATCAAATCAAAGCCACTAGCCTGACCACTACTGCCAATACACTTAGTGACGAGCCTGACAGCATACCAACACACAACATCTATTCCGGTGGCCTCATGAAGCTGCTCACTAGCAAGCCGAGAGTACCAACCGGCACGCTCTAGGATCAGTTGCCTCCATCTTCCGCAGTCCCATCTTCAGTACTGATCAATGCATTCACCTTGTCAGGCCATACTACCATCGACGTCACCATGACGCAAGACGGTGCCACCATCCTGCAGGCGTCCATCCACAAGCACCTATCATCGAAACACCGTTGCGCCATGCCGAGACCCGTCGTCGATGATGCATTAGAAACCAGGCCGCTCCACCACCTGTGCGCTCGAGTTAGCACTTGCTCCACAACCATGCCTCTAGCAAGGAGCGCGGCGTGAGACGTCGCCATCGTCTAATCCGGTAACAGATCTAGTGTTTCCCCCGGAGCAGGCCAAAAGGAGCCACGCAACATTGCTACGACGATACCTTCAACAAGGTAACAACGCTAAGAGACCCAACATGGTCCGCCATGACCGCTTTGTGGTCATTTCTATATCATATTGACTCGACAACATGGCATTGAAGTATGAATCACGATGAACTATTCGTTACTAACATAAGTATGTCCTATATTGTATCTTATTTATAGAAATATAATAGGTTGATGACTTGATGTGTAGTTTCTGTGTAGTCTTAAGTAGACACCTACAGAAAGCATAATACAAGTGTTGGTTTGGAAGAAGAAAACCCATTCGCCCGCTCCACTCCCACAAGCGGAGGGTGAAACCTGCTTTGTCTCTCCCGTCTCTCCTAGACCTCATCTCCCCTCGGCGCGGCGAAACAAAGTTCAGCCAGCGTCAGCGGTGAGGGGGATCCTCTTCCTCTCTGGCTGGGTGCACTGCAGCGTCGGATGTGGTGCCTTAGCCATGGTGTGACGCTCGATCCGGGCGTGGCAGTGGTGAAACGTGTGTCCGGGCCGGCAATGCGAGCGGGCGTGGGATCAACGACGTCTGCGCAGGGGTACCTGCAAAGTTCCTTGCTAGCGTGAGCTACCCGGTCCCTCTTATCTAGACCGTTGGCTTGCTTTGTGATTGGTGCAGGAAAAGAGCATCATGTGCGCGCAGCTGTTTCATGCAACATTCTTTGCAGGCGCTGTCCTGTCCAGGTAACAGTAATCCAAAGCAGGAATAGCCCTGTATGCTAGTCCTTGTGGGTCCTCCCGCCTCTGATGATGCCTGACATATTGACCTCTGTTCCGTCTTATCAGCTGCCCCCACGCCCATCCTGCCTTAAAACAAAGCATCCACACATAGTACAGCGATCAGGTCATAGGACGAAGCAAGATTATCTTCGTTGTGTACATGACTGAATCATTGTTGGATAAAATGTCAGATATTTCACACACAAAAAATATGTTAAAACGTCAATAAAAAAACAAGGCCTAGATAAAACATCAGATTATTCAGTTTTCCTCATACAGTAGTATCAACGGCACACTATATTTTGGTAATTATATTTTGTATTAAGTCAAACATAAAAAGAATGGTGATACAAATAATCCAATACTGCATACTAGTTCCAATATTTAACTAGTCTGCACACTCAGCACACTCACTCATCACTGTTGGCAAATATTTAAATGCATGTCATCCCTGTCACTCTCTTTCACTGTAGCACAAGACAAATGCTGCAAGACAAAAGCTTGGGATCGACTAAGTTTTTTTTACCCGGAAGCGGGATGTACCGGAGCCGCATCCGCCGTTGGTCACTTTTGTCAAGATCCGTGCGGCCCGAGTCCGTATAAGTTAGTGAACGAAGGGGCACTTTTATACAATTGTAATACAACTATCCAGGCTGACAAAGCTGACTGCATGTCTTTTCAGCCTTTTTCACATAGGAAAGAGAGATAGAGTGGAGATGAATGACGCATGCATGCAACCTCTCTTTCCATACACTCACATGGATTAATTTCCATCCTCATATTTTTGAATACTTGATACGTTTTAAACCAAATATTCATGTTTGAAACTTTTTATATATTCGAGTCTAGGACGATAAGACCTTTCAAACAAGACCAATCTTGAATACATTTTGACTAGTTTGAATTTTATGTATCATATTTCAATATTATTGTATTTCGATTATTTCACTCATCTCAAACTATATTACACTCATTCAATTGAAAAACTATATTTCACTTGTCTTAAAAAAGTGATTTCACTCTTTACAAAAGATAGATTTCACTCATTTCACTACTTGAGAAAACATATTACACTCATTCAATTCAAATACTATATTTCACTTGTTCTAAAAAGTTATTTCACTCGTTACAAAAGAAAGATTTCACGAGTTTCAGAAAACATATTACACTCATTCAATTGAAATACTAAATTTCACTTCTTTCAAGAAAGTGCTTTCACTCGTTACAAAAGATAGATTTCACGGATTTCACTAGTTTCAGAAAACATATTACACTCATTCAATTGAAATACTATATTTCACTTGTTTCAAAAAAGTGATTTCACTTGTTACAAAAGATAGATTTCACTCATTTCACTAGTTTTAGAAAATATATTACACTTATTCAATTGAAATACTACATTTCACTTGTTTGTAGAAAGTGATTTCACTCATTACAAAATATATGTCTCAATTCTTTGAAATAATTTATATCTATGAACTTAGTGAAATTTATTTTTCGAACTAAGTGAAATCTATGAAACGAGATATTTTTTGAAGACTATGAAACATGTTATTTTGAAATCTAATTTAAAAATATTCAAGATTGATCTTGTTCTGAAGATCATGTTGCAAGGAATTTGAATCTATAAAAAAAATTCTATAACGAAATTTTAATGTGAAATATGATGACCATCTAAAATTGTAAGCAAAAATAAAAAGATGGATTTGCTTGGGAGCGGGGAGAGAGGAAAAAGGTTGCATGCATGCTGGGCTGACAAAGCTGACATACTAGTACAAATAGTGGGCCATCCTCCTGACATACTACAGTGATATACTAGAGGTGGGTAATAGAAATACAGTAGTATACAAAAGGTGGGCCACGACTATGCACGAATCACAAACAATGCCAACGGCGGATGCGGCTCCGGTACATCCCCCCTCCGGTAAAAGGGAGTTTGCGAGCTTGGGATGCTGTGTGTTGCTTGTGGACGAATGCATGCAGCAGCACATGGTATATCATGGCGTGTACAGTACCTGGTAGGCGTCAGGCGTCAGATTATTAAGCGGTGACCTCCTGGTGCAGCGGCTTATTTGTGAATTTGTGCACATATCCAGATGCACTTGAGCCAACATTTGAATGGTTAAGATAATGGGTGCCGTGTAGCTCGACCTACAAAAAGCTGCTCTCAGGGTACCTTGGTACGTGAAGGCTGCGTGGTGGTTCCGATGGGCCGTGGCGGTACGCGGCAGTTCATGCAGGGTCCCTGATGGATGGCGTCGGAGGCTCGTTGTGTGGCGTCAGTTTGACCAGCTAGTGACGTCAGGGGTGATCTATGGAGGTTGGTAGGGCATGACGGCGGCTCTGGTTCTATGTGAGTGGGGCCAATGTGTAGCTATAGCCTGGCGGGCGACCATTCGTGACCTTCCCTGTTGCAAGGGATCTTGTTTTGCGGCAGAAGGAGGGGCCTTCTGCCGCTTCACCGGTCGATGGTATTTGAGTGCTGTGGCGGCGGTTGAGGGGTAGTCTTGGATGTTGGGGAGCGGCAATGCTCGTGGGTGAAGCTCATAGCTCGGTTGTTGGCTTACTGTCATGGTTATGTGGGCGGCGCTGTAGTTGGTGTCCGAAGATCTCTGGTGGTGGTGCGACAGGTGGTCTCACACCTGGCTGCTCCATGTTCCAAAGGCAGAGGGTGCTTGTTGGGGTAAACTTAGTCTGTTGTTAGCCAGGTCAATGGTGGCGGCTGAAGGAAATATGCCCAAGAGGCAATAATAAAGTTATTATTTATTTCCTTATATCATGATAAATGTTTATTATTCATGCTAGAATTGTATTAACCGGAAACATAATACATGTGTGAATATATAGACAAACAGTATGTCACTAGTATGCCTCTACTTGACTAGCTTGTTAATCAAAGATGGTTATGTTTCCTAACCATGAACAAGGAGTTGTTATTTGATTAACAAGGTCACATCATTAGTAGAATGATCTGATTGACATGACCCATTCCGTTAGCTTAACACTTGATCGTTTAGTATGTTAATGCTTTTCTTCATGACCCATACATGTTCCTATAACTATGAGATTATGCAACTCCCGTTTACCGGAGGAACACTTTGGTGCTTCCAAACGTCACAACGTAATCGGGTGATTATAAAGGAGTACTACATGTGTCTCCAAAGGTACTTGTTGGGTTGGCGTATTTGAGATTAGGTTTTGTCACTCCGATTGCTCGGAGAGGTATCTCTAGGCCTTCTCGGTGATACACATCACTTAAGCCTTGCAAGCATTACAACTAATGAGTTAGTTGTGAGATGATGTATTACGGAACGAGTAAAGAGACTTACCGGTAACGAGATTGAACTAGGTATTGGATACCGACGATCGAATCTCGGGTAAGTAACATACCGATGACAAAGGGAACAACGTATGTCGTTATGCGGTTTGACCGATAAAGATCTTCGTAGAATATGTAGGAACCAATATGGGCATCCAGGTTCCGCTATTGGTTATTGACCGAGAATGGTTCTAGGTCATGTCTACATAGTTCTCGAACCCGTAGGGTCCGCACGCTTAACGCTTCGATGTGAGTTCATAATGAGTTTATAAGTATTGATGCAGAAGGTTGTTCGAGTCCCGGATGTGATCACGGACATGACGAGGAGTCTCGAAATGGTCGAGACATAAAGATTGATATATTGGAAGCCTACATTTGGACATCGGAAGTGTTCCGGGTGAAATCGGGATTTTACCGGAGTACCGGGAGGTTACCGGAACCCCCCGGGAGGTCCATGGGCCTTAATGGGCCATGGGAGAAGAGGAAGGGCAGGCCAAGGTGGGCTGCGCGCCCCCCTCCCCTCTAGTCCGAATAGGACAAGGATGGGGGCGGCGCCCTTCCCTCTTCCCTCCTCCAATCCTAGTCCAACTAGGAGAAGGGGGAGTCCTACTCAGTGGGAGTAGGACTCCTCCTTGCGCGCCTCCCCTAGGGCCGCCACCTCCCCTTGGCTCCTTTATATACGGGGGCAGGGGCACCCCAAGACACACAAGTTGATCTACGGATCTTTCCTTAGCCGTGTGCGGTGCCCCCTTCCACCATATTCCACTTCGGTCATATCATCGTAGAGCTTAGGCGAAGCCCTGCGCCGGAGAAGTCATATCGTCGCAGTGCTTAGGCGAAGCCCTGCGTCGGTGGAGCATCAACATCGTCATCACGCCGTCGTTGACGGAACTCATCAGACACTTTGCTGGATCGGAGTCCGGGGATCGCCATCGAGCTGAACGTGTGCGTAACTCGGAGGTGCCGTACGTTCGGTGCTTGGATCGGTCGGATCGTGAAGGCGTCGACTACATCAACAGCGTTGTTATAACGCTTCCGCTTCGGTCTCACGAGTGCGTGGACGGACACTCTTCCCTCTCGTTGCTATGCCATCACCATGGTCTTGTGTGATCGTAGGAAATTTTTGAAATTACTACGTTTCCCATGATGGCATCCGAGCCTAGGTTTTTATGGTTTGATGTTTTGCACGAGTAGAACACAAGTGAGTTGTGGACGATACAAGTCATACTGCCTACCAGCATGTCATACTTTGGTTCAGCGGCATTGTTGGACGAGACGATCCGGACCAACCTTACGCGTACGCTTACGCGAGACCGGTTCCCTCGACGTGCTTTGCACATAGATGGCTTGCGGAAGACTGTCTCTCCAACTTTAGTTGAACCGAGTGTGGCTACGCCCGGTCCTTGAGAAGGTTAAAACAGAGTCTATTTGACAAACTATCGTTGTGGTTTTGATGCGTAGGTAAGATGAGTTCTTGCTTAAGCCCGTAGCAGCCACGTAAAACTTGCAACAACAAAGTAGAGGACGTCTAACTTGTTTTGCAGGGCATGTTGTGATGTGATATGGTCAAGACATGATGCCAAATTTTATTGTATGAGATGATCATGTTTTGTAACCGAAGTTATCGGCAAGCTGGCAGGAGCCATATGGTTGTCGCTTTATTGTATGCAATGCAATCGCGATGTAATGCTTTACTTTATTACTAAGCGGTAGTGATAGTCGTGGAAGCATAAGATTGGCGAGACGACAACGATGCTACGATGGAGATCAAGGTGTCGCGCCGGTGACGATGGTGATCATGGCGATGCTTGGCGATGGAGATCACAAGCACAAGATGATGATGACCATATCATATCACTTATATTGATTGCATGTGATGTTTATCCTTTATGCATCTTATCTTGCTTTGATTGACGGTAGCATTATAAGATGATCTCTCACTAAAAATTATCAAGAAGTGTTCTCCTGAGTATGCACCGTTGCCAAAGTTCGTAGTACCCGGACACCACGTGATGATCGGGTGTGATAAGTTCTACGTCCATCTACAACGGGTGCAAAACAGTTGCACACGCGGAATACTCAGGTTAAACTTGACGAGCCTAGCATATAACAGATATGGCCTCGGAACACGGAGACCGAAAGGTCGAACGTGAATCATATAGTAGATATGATCAACATAGTGATGTTCACCGTTGAAACTACTCCGTCTCACGTGATGATCGGACACGGTTTAGTTGATATGGATCACGTGATCACTTAGATGACTAGAGAGATGTCCGTCTAAGTGGGAGTTTTTAATATGATTAATTGAACTTAAATTTATCATGAACTTAGTACTGATAGTATTTTGCTTGTCTATGTTTACTGTAGATAGATGGCTCGTCTTGTTGTTCCGTTGAATTTTAATGCGTTCCTTGAGAAAGCAAAGTTGAAAGATGATGGTAGCAATTACGGACTGGGTCCGTAATTTGAGGATTATCCTCATTGCTGCCTGAGAAAAATTACGTCCTGGAAGCACATTGGGTAGCGAACTGCTGCGAGATCTTGAGCCAGAAGTTATGACCGTCTGGCAAAGCAGAGCTGATGACTACTCTATAGTTCAGTGTGCCATGCTTTACGGCTTAGAACCGGGTCTTCAACGACGTTTTGAACGTCATGGAGCATATGAGATGTTCCAGGAGTTGAAGTTAATATTTCAAGCAAATGCGGATTGAGAGATATGAAGTCTCCAATAAGTTCTATAGCTGCAAGATGGAGGAGAATAGTTCTGTCGGTGAGCACATACTCAAAATGTCCGGGTATAACAATCACTTAATTCAGCTGGGAGTTAATCTTCGGATGATGATAGTGTCATTGATGTAATTCTCCAATCATCGCCACCAAGCTACAAGAGCTTCGTGATGAACTATAATATGCAAGGGATGACTAAGACAATTCTGAGCTCTTCGCAATGCTAAAAGCTGCGGAGGTAGAAATCAAGAAAGAGCATCAAGTGTTGATGGTCAACAAGACCACTAGTTTCAAGAAAAGGGCAAAGGGAAGAAGAAGGAAACTTCAAAAGAACAGCAAGAAAGTTGTCGATCAAGAGAAGAAACCCAAGTGCGGACCTAAGCACGAAAGCGAGTGTTTTACCGCAAGCAGACCGGACATCGGAAGCGGAACTGCCCCAAGTATTTGGCGGATAAAAAGGATGGCAAGGTGAACAAAGGTATATGTGATATACATGTCATTGATGTGTACCTTACTAGAGCTCGTAGTAGCACTGGTATTTGATAATCGGGTTACATTGCTAATATTTGCAACTCAAAGCAGGGGACTACGGAATAGACGAGCAATCGGCAAAGGACGAGGTGACGATGCGCGTGGGAAATGGTTCCAAAGTCAATGTGATCGCGGTCGGCACGCTACCTCTACATCTACCTTCGGGATTAGTTTTAGACCTAAATAATTGTTATTTGGTGCCAGCGTTGAGCATGAACATTATATCTGGATCTTGTTTAATGCGAGACGGTTATTCATTTAAATCAGAGAATAATGGTTGTTCTATTTATATGAATAATATCTTTTATGGTCATGCACCCTTGAAGAATGGTCTATTCTTGTTGAATCTCGACAGTAGTGATACACATATTCATAATGTTGAAGCCAAAAGATGCAGAGTTGATAATGATAGTGCAACTTATTTGTGGCACTGCCGCTTTAGGTCATATCGGTGTAAAACGCATGAAGAAACTCCATCTTGATGGGCTTCGGAATCACTTGATTATGAATCACTTGGTACTTATGAACCGTGCCTCATGGGCAAGATGACCAAAACGCCGTTCTCCGGAACTATGGAGCGAGCAACAGATTTATTGGAAATCATACATACCGATGTTTGTGGTCCAATGAATGTTGAGGCACTTGGCAGGTATCGTTATTTTCTCACCTTCACAGATGATTTGAGCAGATATGGGTATATCTACTTAATGAAACACAAATCTGAAACATTTGAAAAGTTCAAAGAATTTGAGTGAAGTGGAAAATCATCGTAACAAGAAAATAAAATTTCTACGATCTGATCGTGGAGGAGAATATTTGAGTTACGAGTTTGGTTTACATTTGAAACAATGTGGAATAGTTTCGCAACTCACGCCACCGGAACACCACGGAGAAATGGTGTGTCGAACGTCAGAATGTCGTACTTTACTAGATATGGTGCGATCAATGATGTCTATTTCCGATTTACCGCTATCATTTTGGGGTTATGCTTTAGAGACGGCCGCATTCACGTTAAATAGGACACCGTCCAAAATCCGTTGAGACGACGCCTTATGAACTGTGGTTTGGCAAGAAACCAAAGTTGTCGCTTTCTTAAAGTTTGGGGTTGCGATGCTTATGTAAAGAAACTTCAACCAGATAAGCTCGAACCCAAATCGGAAAATGTGTCTTCATAGGATACCCAAAGGAGACTGTTGGGTACACCTTCTATCACAGATCTGAAGGCAAGATTTTCGTTGCTAAATTCGGATCCTTTCTAGAGAAAGAGTTTCTCTCGAAAGAAGTGAGTGGGAGGAAAGTAGAACTTGATGAGATAATCAGATTCTGCTCCCTTATTGGAAAGTAGTTCATCACAAGAAATGGTTCTGTGACAACTACACCAATTAGTGAAGAAACTAATGATGATGATCATGAAGCTTGAGATCAAGTTACTCTTGAACCTCAGAGGTCGACCAGAATAAAATACACACCAGAGTGGTACGGTAATCCTATTCGAAGTCATGTTACTTGACCATGGCGAACCTACAAACTATGAAGAAGCGATGGTGAGCCCAGATTCCATAAAATGGTGGAAGCCATGAAATCTGAGATGGGATCCATGTATGAGAACAAAGTATGGACTTTGGTTGACTTGCCCGATGATCGGCAAGCCATTGAAAATAAATGGATCTTTAAGAAGAAGACTGACGCCGATGGTAATGTAACCGTCTACAAAGCTCGACTTGTTGCGTAAAGGTTTTCGACAAGTTCAAGGGGTTGACTACGATGAGACTTTCTCACCCGTAGCGATGCTTAAGTCTGTCCGAATCATGTTAGCAATTGCCGCATTTTATGATTATGAAATTTGGCAAATGGATGTAAAACTGCATTCTTGAATGGATTTCTAGAAGAAGAGTTGTATATGATGCAACCAGAAGGTTTTGTCGATCCAAAAGGTGCTAACAAAGTGTGCAAGCTCCAACGATCAATTTATGGTCCGGTGCAAGCCTCTCGGAGTTGGAATAAACGCTTTGATAGTGTGATCAAAGCATATGGGTTTACAGGACTTTTGGAGAAGCCTGTATTTACAAGAAAGTGAGTGGGAGCTCTGTAGCATTTACGATATTATATGTGGACGACATATTATTAATTGGAAATGATATAGAATTTCTGGATAGCATAAAAGGATACTTGAATAAAAGTTTTTCAATGAAAGACCTCGGTGAAGCTGCTTACATATTGGGCATCAAGATCTATAGAGATAGATCAAGACGCTTAATTGGACTTTCACAAAGCACATACCTTGATAAAATTTTGAAAAAGTTCAAAATGGATCAGGCAAAGAAAGGTTTCTTGCCTGTGTTGCAAGGTGTAAGATTGAGTCGACTCAATGCCCGACCACGGCAGAAGATAGAGAGAAAATGAAAGATGTTCCTATGCTTCAGCCATAGGCTCTATCATGTATGCAATCTTGTGTACCAGACTGACGTATGCTTAGCTGTAAGCTTGGCAGGAAGGTACCAAAGTAATCCAGGAATGGATCATCGGACAGCGTCAAGAACATCCTGAAATACACGAAAAGGACTAAGGATATGTTTCTCGTATATGGAGGTGACAAAGAGCTAGTCGTAAATGGTTACGTCGATGTAAGCTTTGACACCGATCCGGACGATTCTAAATCGCAAACCGGATCGTGTTTTTATTAAACGGTGGAGTATCGGTTGGTGCAGTTCTAAACAAAGCGTCGTGGCGGGATCTACATGTGAAGCGGAGTACATAGCTGCTTGGAAGCAGCAAATGAAGGAGTCTGGATGAAAGAGTTCATTTCCGATCTAGGTGTTATACCTAGTGCATCGGGACCGATGAAAATCTTCTGTGACAATCTTGGTGCAATTGCCTTGGCAAAGGAATCCAGATTTCACAAGAGGACCAAGCACATCAAGAGACGCTTCAATTCCATTCGGGACCAAGTCCAAGTGGGAGACATAGAGATTTGCAAAATACATACGGATCTGAATGTTGCAGACCCGTTAACTAAGCCTCTTCCACGAGCAAAACATGATCAGCACCAAGACTCCATGGGTGTTAGGATCATTACTTTGTAATCTAGATTATTGACTCTAGTGCAAGTGGGAGATCAAGGAAATATGCCCTAGAGGCAATAATAAAGTTATTATTTATTTCCTTATATCATGATAAATGTTTATTATTCATGCTAGAATTGTATTAACCGGAAACATAATACATGTGTGAATATATAGACAAACAGTATGTCACTAGTATGCCTCTACTTGACTAGCTTGTTAATCAAAGATGGTTATGTTTCCTAACCATGAACAAGGAGTTGTTATTTGATTAACAAGGTCACATCATTAGTAGAATGATCTGATTGACATGACCCATTCCGTTAGCTTAACACTTGATCGTTTAGTATGTTAATGCTTTTCTTCATGACCCATACATGTTCCTATAACTATGAGATTATGCAACTCCTGTTTACCGGAGGAACACTTTGGGTGCTTCCAAACGTCACAACGTAACTGGGTGATTATAAAGGAGTACTACAGGTGTCTCCAAAGGTACTTGTTGGGTTGGCGTATTTCGAGATTAGGTTTTGTCACTCCGATTGTCGGAGAGGTATCTCTAGGCCTTCTCGGTGATACACATCACTTAAGCCTTGCAAGCATTACAACTAATGAGTTAGTTGTGAGATGATGTATTACGAAACGAGTAAAGAGACTTACCGGTAACGAGATTGAACTAGGTATTGGATACCGACGATCGAATCTCGGGTAAGTAACATACCGATGACAAAGGGAACAACGTATGTCGTTATGCGGTTTGACCGATAAAGATCTTCGTAGAATATGTAGGAACCAATATGGGCATCCAGGTTCCGCTATTGGTTATTGACCGAGAATGGTTCTAGGTCATGTCTACATAGTTCTCGAACCCGTAGGGTCCGCACGCTTAACGTTTCGATGACAGTTCATAATGAGGTTATAAGTATTGATGCAATCAAGGTTGTTCGAGTCCCGGATGTGATCACGGACATGACGAGGAGTCTCGAAATGGTCGAGACATAAAGATTGATATATTGGAAGCCTACATTTGGACATCGGAAGTGTTCCGGTGAAATCGGGATTTCCGAGTACCGGAGGTTACGGAACCCCGGGAGGTCCATGGGCCTTAATGGGCCATGGGAGAAGAGGAAGGGCAGGCCAAGGTGGGCTGCGCGCCCTCCCCTCTAGTCCGAATAGGACAAGGAAGGGGGCGGCGCCCTTCCTCTTCCCCTCCTCCAATCCTAGTCCAACTAGGAGAAGGGGGAGTCCTACTCCCGGTGGGAGTAGGACTCCTCCTTGCGCGCCTCCCCTAGGGCCGCCACCTCCCCTTGGCTCCTTTATATCTGGGCAGGGGGCACCCCAAGACACACAAGTTGATCTACGGATCTTTCCTTAGCCGTGTGCGGTGCCCCTTCCACCATATTCCACTTCGGTCATATCATCGTAGAGCTTAGGCGAAGCCTCGCTACCGGAGAAGTCATATCGTCGCAGTGCTTAGGCGAAGCCCTGCGTCGGTGGAGCATCAACATCGTCATCACGCCGTCGTCTTGACGGAACTCATCCCGACACTTTCTGGATCGAGTCCGGGATCGTCATCGAGCTGAACGTGTGCGTAACTCGGAGGTGCCGTGACGTTCGGTGCTTGGATCGGTCGGATCGTGAAGACGCACGACTACATCAACCGCGTTGTTATAACGCTTCCGCTTTCGGTCTACGAGGGTACGTGGACGGACACTCTTCCCTCTCGTTGCTATGCCATCACCATGGTCTTGTGTGATCGTAGGAAATTTTTTGAAATTACTACGTTTCCCAACAGCGGCATCCACGGGCATCGCCCCCTTGTTGAAGGCACATCCATGGTTACTCTCTGTCCTTGTCGCTCTGGGTGAAAACCTGGTCCTTTGGTTCGGGTGGGGATGGCGCTCCGGTGTCGTATCCTTCCTATAGGCGCAGATTTGGAGTTCCTAGCTCATCGTTGTTCAGCTTCAGCTCTTTTGTGGTGGTTTGTCCAAGGTTGAGTGCTCTGTCGACTCCAAGTGGTGGTCCATTTGCCCACCTATCATTTTCTTGGAGTTTTTGCAGGGTGTGTGGCTATTCATCAACATCATTGTATCATGCATTGGTGTGTGTATGTGGAGTTGTGTTGTCATTTGTACGGTGGTTGTTGCTTTATCTTTAAAGCGAGGAAAAAGCATTATGGTGATTAGATAACTACATAAAATTGAAGATTGCAACTCCGTTCTGTCAGTGAGTCATTTGCATTAATGTTTAGATCACGCGCTTGCGGCTTGATTGTTTTTGCTAAGGCGACAAATAGATTATGGTAGTACTAAACCAGTAAGCAAACCAAACGATTGTGGGCACCAGCGGAGTCTCATGGAGGCCAAAAGGGTTTGTGACCCCCCCCCCCCCCATGCATGGCGATTTAATTTCTAAGCCATCCGCCCAATACCTCAATCATGTTTCTCCCCCTTCTCGGTTTCGACTATCTAGTGCGCACGGTCGTCGGCCCAACCGTCAAGACGATGAGCCTAACCGCCAAAGGAGGCAAGGAGCAAAATATATTGGATTATTTTCCCCCAGCCCCCGCAGATTGTTCGCCATGCTTTGCCACTGATTGCAGGCAAGGTAGTAGATAGTTTGCATGCGATAATATAAGGACCTACTGAATTAGTGACATATATCTTATGAATTTAAGTGCAAAATTGGTAATGTATTAGCTGAGATATCTTAAATACAACCAAAAATGTCTATTAACTACAATATATTTAAATACAATAATAAGAAGAGTAATAAGGGATCTTCTCGTCGGTTGAACTTGGATGAACCACTAGTAGAAAAGGGGGCAATGGTCCAGGCCGGGTCAGCCCATTAGTCCCGGTTCAATCCAGAACCGGGACCCATGGGGGCATTGGACCCGGTTCGTGAGCCCCGGGGGCCGGCTAGCCCACGTGAGACATTGGTCCCGGTTTGTCTGGACCTTTTGGTCCCGGTTGGTGGGACGAACCGGGACCAATGGTCCTCGCTCCTGGCCCACCACCATTGCTCCCGGTAGGTGGCTTGAACTGGGACCAAAGGCTGCCCTTTAGTCCCGGTTCATGCCACGAACCGGGACCAATGAATTGCCTATATATACCCCTCGCCCGCGAGCAGAGCACTTCACTGCTCTGTTTTTATGCCCGGCCGTTGTAGAGCTTTGTGGTGCTCTAGCTCACCTCCTATGCACACGAGGTGTTCGATGGAATGCCTGAGCCACACTACTTAACATTCTCCTCTCCAAGCTTGACCTCCAAACTCCATTTTCCTCAATATTTGTCTAGGTTACTCCTTTTTTATTATAATAGCCAACAAACCCATGGATTTGCATATGATAGTTATTTAGATTCTATATTTTATATCACATGCTAGTTAATTAGGGAACACACAAAATATTGAAGTTTTTCTATAGATTAAAAAAATTAGAAAATTTAAAATCCACCTATCCAATATATCAGTATAAAAGCATGGAAAATTTGGTTTTATCTTCGATAAGAAGTACATGTTGGATGCATAATGATTATAGCGGAGTTTTTTGCAAATATGACAAAAAAATCCTGTATAATATTTGAAAGAGAAGTTCAATTTCGCCAATCTATAACAGCGATGCAACCTCATGTTCACCAGATTTGTTGAAACATCTATCCTTCAGATGGTGACATCTTACGATATGGTATACTTGAAAGTAAACCTCTGAACCTCTAGTACATGTATATAGAACCAGATGAATTCATGATTACCTAGCTAATAATTTTGATTGTGCCAAAACACTTTTACAGACTGAACCACTCCACGACAGCAGATTGCAGTGCCATCCAGCTCAAAAGAAAAAAAGATTGCAGTGTCATCCATGTGTGTAAAACCAATCCAGAGGTACTAAGAGGTTTGGACCACACCACCGACAACGCTCCCTCCCCTGCCGCCGCATGTCAAGATGCACTCGAGAATCTCCTCGACGCATCCATGTCCCAGGAGCCCGCCATGCCGCGCATAGCCCTGTAACCCTGCCCCCCCCCCCCCCCCCCCCCCCCCTCGGAAGATTTGTTTGGTACGAAATGAAGTTTCACTAAAAAATCACATCCATGGTAATCTAGGCAAAAATGACATAATCGAAGCTATATTAAAAAACGCTGTTTAATTAATAGTATGGTCCCAGTTGTATTTTCTTCATTAAGAATACAATGGATGTCAATAGATCACGAAACTTCACACATGAATAGAGTGGTCGTCTAAGTTTCATACCTCGAAATTTCAGAATTTTTTCAATTTTTCCAGTATTTTTTTAATTTACTATTTATGTGGATGCGCGGGGAACCATGCTCACCTTTGTGTTTTCGGTTGGACAATGGAGAAGAAGGATGAGGACCATGGCCAGATGGTCCGTGAGTCAGCTCATATTGCACACGAGAGATACAAAGCATCTTAAGAAGATCGTAAACTCAGCCCAGCTTGCTGTTGAGGTGAGGTATGGGCGCTTTTGACCAACTGGAAAGAAAATATGAGTAACATAGAGAGAAGAGGACGAACGAGCTATCTACACAAAACTTCCACAGCAAATTCCCTTGATAATCTATATTTTACTGTTTTGTAGCGAAATTTAGAGAAATTATTCAGTTAGAGTGGAAGTTTTGGTACCTTTAATTTGAGCTGAATGTTAAATGATTGTGTGACTTGCTTTTGGCATTGGACCGATAAGATATAGAAGAATATTCACAATGGTCTCAAAAGTTTTATCGCACTCGTATTGTTGCAAGCCATTATTGTTAATGTCGGTGTTGGATGAACCACTTTTGACTTGACTATCTTTGTACTTGTCAGTTTTTGAGACACTTTGTTATGGTAGTATTGATCATAATCAAACTTTTATTCATTTTTTAGGCGACTCATTGAGCCTTGAAATTGTACCCAGAGTTTTTTTTTCTTGGAGCTAAAGATCATGTTTAACATGTGTGTCCGCCATTGTTGTATTCCGGATGACTAGCTAGAATTGGATGGCAATATGAAAAGCTTCCCAAATAGGCACACATGTGCATATAATGAATTAAGAAATAAAATCATGTGTTTGAATTAGCACTTCCCAAATGTGGAGCATGAGTGCTTATGTTGCATAATTTCTAAAGCATAGCAGATAGAAGTGGTGCGCTGGAGGCTGAGGTTGCGGCATATACGGAAGGAGCTGCGCTGGCCACTGAATGAAGTCGCGCGCCATTTATCCTTGAAACAGATAGTGTGACTGCTGCATCTATGATGGGCAACAAGGAAAGGGATCATTCATCCTTGGCAGCGCTGGTCCAATCAAACTAAAAGGCTCCTGAATGGTGTACGCGACACACGTGTTGTAGCCATTCGCCGGAAACAAAATGGTGCCCGCCATATGCTTGCCCAGCTTGGCCATCATACAGTACGCACTGTAGTTTGGCTCTCTTCTGGGCCTGTAGAAGTTGTTAGTTTATGTGCTGCTGAATGTAATTGAACCAACCTGATCAATGGAAGTTTCCCATTCGCAAAAAAGAAGATAGAAGTGGTGCTGATGGGGCGCTCCCACCACAAAATATATTCAAGTTGTCATATGCAGTAGACAACTATCTTCATTTAATGTCTTCATTTGTTATCATTATCAAGGCAGGATGCCTAATGTGTCACATTCTGTCTCTCACAGGATAGGAACACAATGGTACTTGTGGTGCTTTAGATGAACAATTATATACATAACTTTGTTTTTCGGTGGCATTCAACTTGTCCTATGTTAGTGTGCATTCAAAACTATTCCTGAGAAAGTTTTCACAGTTAAATACTTTTATGAACAACTGTATCACCTCCCCTTTGATGGTTGTAGATTTCATTGGAAAATTTAAAATCCCACCATGGATTACTGAAGTGTAGTATTGTAAACAGAGACATTTATGTTGCATCATAGGTGGATGGGGGAGAAAGGTTGTCCTTTTTGTGCCCATGATAGGTCTATTGGCCGTCTTTTGTTTCGGTGCTCTGTGGGAGGTTTGTTTGGGGTATTATCCAATGTGCTTCAAATGTTTGTGGCTCGTGTTCCTTCTGGTAGTCAATGCCCGTGTTCCTTCTTGAAAAAAAAATCCAAATGTACATGGTTATTGGCACTCAATAATACCCTTTCTTGGGCGAATATCACTGGTGCGAGGGTCCTAAATTCGGTGGGGTTTGGTTTAATTCAGGGTTGTTGTGGCTCGCTAACTGGGTTGTGGGTCGACTAGTTTTTGTCCATTCGCTCCTATAGATGTTGTGTTTACATGGCAATGACAGTATGGTTTGTCATTTTGTCTAAGTCAAAAAGGTGTGCCATTTATCGAAATATTCCTTTTTCTAAATTCTTGCCTTCACATCTATTTATAAACCGTGATGACATGGGTGGACACATTAATGAGTTCACAAACGGACTACCAATAGTCAATACCCATGTTTCATTTGGAGAAAAAAAAGCAAATTGCTAGCGTGAGCTCCCTAAGTCGGCAGTGATGAGTTTGGGTTTGATTCCCTCATGCTATTGCTCACTGGCACATGGGTCCACTCGATTTCGTATAAGTTATCCTTCTTCAAACATCCGCTCTCTCGTAGGTAGTAAGTAGTAACTGGTGAGGGTATTGGAGCACACAGCAGCTAGTTTGCAAACACTGGCTACCGCTGGTCAATGCTCCTTGTTCGTTGAGAGAAAATGTATTTTTTTGTGACCGGTTGAACACAAAGAAAAACCTGCATGTAGCACCATGTTGCACATCCGAGTGAGCATAGGCTTACTGACTTTTGATAACAAAGGATAACCAAAAAAATTATGATCAACCTAAGGGCTAATGATCAACAGTTTTATATGTTTGGACCAAAACAACATGTGAAAGGAGATTTTATTTTCACATTAACTAAATTGGAATTAAATCTGAAAACAACTCACATAAAATCTACTGGAATTAAATTTGAAAACAGCAAAGGCATGGAGTACATGTCCGAAACTCCAAACATGCAGTGCCAACTTTAATGGATTCATTTCAGTATAGGTACAAATAAAAAGGATTTGTGTGCACAATGCCCACCGAGAAGCAGGTTGCATAATCTGATAAATATGTAGACTAATCTGGACCAAAGGTTTGTGATCCAAATGTGCAAGTTTCAGTTTCCATGTTTCAATAAAACTGAGTTTTCTTTGGACACTTTCTCTTATTGAGAAGACAGAGATATCAACCTATCCGTAACATACCCCTCTTCACGATTTTCCGGTCGGACTATTTGGTGCCCTCTTCAATGAAAGAAGTACTCTGTAAAATAGTAACCATGAAATTCAATTAGATTGTTAAAAAATTCATAATGTAAAAGTCAAATTTGTACAATGTTAACCATGAAATTCAACGATAGTTTAATCATAACAGTTTTGAACCTTGATTGTTTAGTTATTTAAACTGTTAAATGTGTTGAATAGTTCATTCATTTTCCCCTGTCACATATTACTTTTGCCTAAATGACTTAATTAAATTAAACATCTCTTCCCAATAATTATTTTGCTACATCATCTTAAGAAAACTTTGCTCTACAATATAGCAACTTTATGAAAGATGCATACAATATAGCAACATAAAAAAGTCCTACATGAATTTGAACTAATATTCTAATAAAGCCAGTGCCCAATAGAACCCCATTTTTATGTTGCCTTCGTACTAAGCATCTCAAAACTGGGAACCGCATTTCTATATTGGACAACATAGCGACGGTTCAGCCAAGACATACACATGGTGGTGTCACTAGTGTGTCGATCGCGTCTGTTAAAACTAACTGTAGATCCCTACAGAGTTCTTTTGTTTTCTTTTAGCCCATGGGTGTCATGTATCAAATCTCTGATGATTTCAGGGGAGAAATTAAATCCCTTCATTACAAGACAAAAAGGTTATTACTCGAGGAGTATGCGAGACTGTACCCGCACAATTCTTCCTCGCTCATCGGGCCTGGGTCTGCCTGCTGAGACGCTGCCGTTGCCGTCCCTTGGTCCTCGGCGAACCTCTTTGTCAGGTCGTCCAGGAACTCGCTCAGCACCGGATCTTGGATAGGTGACTCCGGCACGCAGCAGACCACCTCGATGCCGACCTTGTCCAAGCAACCACTGCGCGGCCCCTCCGTCCAGCGGACCGTGAAATGGCACGCGCACTGCTCCACGCCGTGCGCTGCCCTCTCTACCTGCATATTTGGCCGGCGCCTATTATTACCGAAGCATATGCGTGTGTTGACGAACGCGCTGAGTAGGACGAGACACGGAGGACTTACGGTTTCGAGGACGGCGTCGTAGTACTTGAGCTCCTCGACGTCGCCGTGGATATCGCAGGCGAGGCAGAGCTTGTCGCCCGGGCGGAGATCCCTGCAGCGGGCGTGGTCGAGGGGCGGGCATTCCCGGCGGAACCTGGCGCGGAGCGCCTCGACGTCGCCCAGGGATGCGAAGTCAGCCCCTGGATTGTACCACTCGTCTGCATCCTCGGTGGAATTCTCGAACATGACGCGGAGCCAGCCATCCTGCACAACCACGCGCGCGCCGTACCATGCCTCGTCGGACCGCGCGCGGTACTCCATTCGGGGCCGTGGGCGGCGCCGCGGCGGCGCTGGCGCCGGCACGGTGGCCTTCCGCTTTCGCGACTTCGGCATTTCAGCGGTACTGTGGGAGTGGCGGCGCTCTGGGTGGTCGGTGGGATTTGGGCGAGGACAGGGCGGCGGGTTTCTCGATGTTTTATACCGTCCAGATTCTGACAATCTTTCTAGGTTTTAGGTTTAGCTTTGGTCTACATAATGTGCATAAACACCCCTCAATAAAAAGAAAAACATAATGTGCAAATACTTTAGAGGTATACTCCCTCAGTTTTGTAAATATAAGTCTTTTAGAGATTCCAATATAAACTAGATACAGATGTATATAGACATATTTTAGAGTGCAGATTCATCCATTTGACTCCGTATGTAGTCCATTATTGAAATCTCTAAAAAAATGCTACTATTTAAGAATGGATGGAGTATATCTATATACCTTTTTTAAAGCAACATATTTTATTCCTCGGATATTAGATATATCATTTACAATATAGTAAGAAATAAAGTCAGGGATTATAGATTCCCAAACATAGAAGATTTTTCACTAAAAGAGTTCTTCGCTAGGTGAGCCACTTCATCTGCTTTATGGCGACATTGTGAATATAAGACACTCGCAAGTTCCAGCCCTAAATGTTTGCACTCAAGTACCATTGTAACATCTGAGCCCACATACGTTTCTGGTTGTTGGACTGCTTCCACCACAAAGCTACAATCTGACTCACTGATCATTTTGTTACATCCAATCCTCCATGCATCCCTTCCGGATCGTTGTCATCTATGCTAAGTCAACGCTGGTCACCTGAGGAACGAACCATGTTGCCGTAGCAATGAAGTTCCCTCTTCCATCATGGGTAATAGCACCTGTTCCACGTGAGAATGTTTCAACTCGGAAAGCGGCATCAACATTGATTTTGACCATATGCCTAGTCGGCCTCTTCCGCATATTATCATGGCTTCTTGTAGGCTCTATATACCTATAGATAAAGTACGGAGTGTTTTTGCCCGCCGATCATCAGACGCTTTTATAAAAAAACATGTGTTTTTTTAATATTCCATGGTTCAATACTAAGTCTCTCTCCTTTATCTCTATCCGTTGGGCTTCGCCCAACTTCTGTATAATTTCACTGTCGCGCGCTGCTGGGCATTGGTTAGTATTCTGAGTTCAGCTGCAGTATGCCCAGTTCACTCTGTTTTCAGCCCGTTTAGGTCCATGGTCTTTATTATTTACAGAGAATATGTTTAAATGATCATGCTATAACTTTGCAACCGTAACTCAAAGTAAAATTAATTATATATATATATATATATATATATATATATATATATATGTAATTTGACCAGAAAAAATGTTTATTGTCTAACCGTGCTATTAGCGTTCTTATTAACTAACATAACAAAAATTAGGGCATAACCTTAATTAAAACATAATGTGCAAATACATAAGGAGATAATTACATTAGGGTACCTTGGTACGTTAAAACATATGTTAAAATGATCATACTCTAACAAATATATATCCGAATTGACTAGACATTGTTTCCACCAAGATAATCAAATTTCAGATTAGACACATTGTTTTATATAAACTAAGTTTAGACCCCTTACTAATTCATCTTTGGAGCCTTGGTTTCAATGAGTGCTTCAATTGGGCATCAATCGATATGAGAAAGGCTTTAATATCATAGATGCTAAGAAGAACATGACCCCTTCATTATTTATTTTATAATAATGAAAACTAGCTTGTGTCTCACACAATTGTGCGGATAATTACCCTTGTTTTTTTCAAAAGGAGGAATACCCCGGTCTCTCGTGATCAACCGATGCGCATAGCCATTATATTATATTATTCCACATAGCCAAACAAACCAAATACAATGATCAAATCAAAGCCACTAGCCTGACCACTACTGCCAATACACTTAGTGACGAGCCTGACAGCATACCAACACACAACATCTATTCCGGTGGCCTCATGAAGCTGCTCACTAGCAAGCCGAGAGTACCAACCGGCACGCTCTAGGATCAGTTGCCTCCATCTTCCGCAGTCCCATCTTCAGTACTGATCAATGCATTCAACTTGTCAGGTCATACTACCATCGACGTCACCATGACGCCAGACGGTGCCACCATCCTGCAGGCGTCCATCCACAAGCACCTATCATCGAAACACCGTTGCGCCATGCCGAGACCCGTCGTCGATGATGCATTAGAAACCAGGCCGCTCCACCACCTGTGGCGCCGAGTTAGCACTTGCTCCACAACCATGCCTCTAGCAAGGAGCGCGCGTGAGACGCCGCCATCGTCTAATCCGGTAACAGATCTAGTGTTTCCCCCGGAGCAGGCCAAAAGGAGCCACGCAACATTGCTACGACGATACCTTCAACAAGGTAACAACGCTAAGAGACCCAACATGGTCCGCCATGACCGCTTTGTGGTCATTTCTATATCATATTGACTCGACAACATGGCATTGAAGTATGAATCACGATGAACTATTCGTACTAACATAAGTATGTCCTATATTGTATCTTATTTATAGAAATATAATAGGTTGATGACTTGATGTGTAGTTTCTGTGTAGTCTTAAGTAGACACCTACAGAAAGCATAATACAAGTGTTGGTTTGGAAGAAGAAAACCCATTCGCCCGCTCCACTCCCACAAGCGGAGGGTGAAACCTGCTTTGTCTCTCCCGTCTCTCCTAGACCTCATCTCCCCCTCGGCGCAGCCGAGCAAAGTTCAGCCAGCGTCAACGGTGAGGGGGATCCTCTTCCTCTCTGGCTGGGTGCACTGCAGCGTCGGATGTGGTGCCTTAGCCATGGTGTGACGCTCGATCCGGGCGTGGCAGTGGTGAAACGTGTGTCCGGGCCGGCAATGCGAGCGGGCGTGGGATCAACGACGACTGCGCAGGGTACCCGCAAAGTTCCTTGCTAGCGTGAGCTACCCGGTCCCTCTTATCTAGACCGTTGGCTTGCTTTGTGATTGGTGCAGGAAAAGAGCATCATGTGCGCGCAGCTGTTTCATGCAACATTCTTTGCAGGCGCTGTCCTGTCCAGGTAACAGTAATCCAAAGCAGGAATAGCCCTGTATGCTAGTCCTTGTGGGTCCTCCGCCTCTGATGATGCCTGACATATTGACCTCTGTTCCGTCTTATCAGCTGCCCCACGCCCATCCTGCCTTAAAACAAAGCATCCACACATAGTACAGCGATCAGGTCATAGGACGAAGCAAGATTATCTTCGTTGTGTACATGACTGAATCATTGTTGGATAAAATGTCAGATATTTCACACACAAAAAATATGTTAAAACGTCAATAAAAAAACAAGGCCTAGATAAAACATCAGATTATTCAGTTTTCCTCATACAGTAGTATCAACGGCATACTATATTTTGGTAATTATATTTTGTATTAAGTCAAACATAAAAAGAATGGTGATACAAATAATCCAATACTGCATACTAGTTCCAATATTTAACTAGTCTGCACACTCAGCACACTCACTCATCACTGTTGGCAAATATTTAAATGCATGTCATCCCTGTCACTCTCTTTCACTGTAGCACAAGACAAATGCTGCAAGACAAAAGCTTGGGATCGACTAAGTTTTTTTACCCGGAAGCGGGATGTACCGGAGCAAGATCCGCCGTTGGTCACTTTTGTCAAGATCCGTGCGGCCCGAGTCCGTATAAGTTAGTGAACGAAGGGGCACTTTTATACAATTGTAATACAACTATCCAGGCTGACAAAGCTGACTGCATGTCTTTTCAGCCTTTTTTCACATAGGAAAGAGAGATAGAGTGGAGATGGACGACGCATGCATGCAACCTCTCTTTCCATACACTCACATGGATTAATTTCCATCCTCATATTTTTGAATACTTGATACGTTTTAAACCAAATATTCATGTTTGAAACTTTTTATATATTCGAGTCTAGGACGATAAGACCTTTCAAACAAGACCAATCTTGAATACATTTTGACTAGTTTGAATTTTATGTATCATATTTCAATATTATTGTATTTCGATTATTTCACTCATCTCAAACTATATTACACTCATTCAATTGAAAAACTATATTTCACTTGTCTTACAAAAGTGATTTCACTCTTTACAAAAGATAGATTTCACTCATTTCACTACTTCAGAAAACATATTACACTCATTCAATTCAAATACTATATTTCACTTGTTCTAAAAAAGTTATTTCACTCGTTACAAAAGAAAGATTTCACGAGTTTCAGAAAACATATTACACTCATTCAATTGAAATACTAAATTTCACTTCTTTCAAGAAAGTGCTTTCACTCGTTACAAAAGATAGATTTCACGGATTTCACTAGTTTCAGAAAACATATTACACTCATTCAATTGAAATACTATATTTCACTTGTTTCAAAAAAGTGATTTCACTTGTTACAAAAGATAGATTTCACTCATTTCACTAGTTTTAGAAAATATATTACACTTATTCAATTGAAATACTACATTTCACTTGTTTGTAGAAAGTGATTTCACTCATTACAAAATATATGTCTCAATTCTTTGAAATAATTTATATCTATGAACTTAGTGAAATTTATTTTCGAACTAAGTGAAATCTATGAAACGAGATATTTTTGAAGACTATGAAACATGTTATTTTGAAATCTAATTTTAAAATATTCAAGATTGATCTTGTTCTGAAGATCATGTTGCAAGGAATTTGAATCTATAAAAAAAATTCTATAACGAAATTTTAATGTGAAATATGATGACCATCTAAAATTGTAAGCAAAAATAAAAAGATGGATTTGCTTGGGAGCGGGGAGAGAGGAAAAAGGTTGCATGCATGCTGGGCTGACAAAGCTGACATACTAGTACAAATAGTGGGCCATCCTCCGACATACTACAGTGATATACTAGAGGTGGGTAATAGAAATACAGTAGTATACAAAAGGTGGGCCACGACTATGCACGAATCACAAACAATGCCAACGGCGGATGCGGCTCCGGTACATCCCCCCTCCGGTAAAAGGGAGTTTGCGAGCTTGGGATGCTGTGTGTTGCTTGTGGACGAATGCATGCAGCAGCACATGGTATATCATGGCGTGTACAGTACCTGGTAGGCGTCAGGCGTCAGATTATTAAGCGGTGACCTCCTGGTGCAGCGGCTTATTTGTGAATTTGTGCACATATCCAGATGCACTTGAGCCAACATTTGAATGGTTAAGATAATGGGTGCCGTGTAGCTCGACCTACAAAAAGCTGCTCTCCAGGGGTACCTTGGTACGTGAAGCTGTTGCGTGGTGGTTCCGATGGGCCGTGGCGGTACGCGGCAGTTCATGCAGGGTCCCTGATGGATGGCGTCGGAGGCTCGTTGTGTGGCGTCAGTTTGACCAACTAGTGACGTCAGGGGTGATCTATGGAGGTTGGTAGGGCATGACGGCGGCTCTGGTTCTATGTGAGTGGGGCCAATGTGTAGCTATAGCCTGGCGGGCGACCATTCGTGACCTTCCCTGTTGCAAGGGATCTTGTTTTGCGGCAGAAGGAGGGGCCTTCTGCTGCTTCGCCGGTCGATGGTATTTGAGTGCTGTGGCGGCGGTTGAGGGGTAGTCTTGGATGTTGGGGAGCGGCAATGCTCGTGGGTGAAGCTCATAGCTCGGTTGTTGGCTTACTGTCATGGTTATGTGGGCGGCGCTGTAGTTGGTGTCCGAAGATCTCTGGTGGTGGTGCGACAGGTGGTCTCACACCTGGCTGCTCCATGTTCCAAAGGCAGAGGGTGCTTGTTGGGGTAAACTTAGTCTGGTGTTAGCCAGGTCAATGGTGGCGGCATCCACGGGCATCGCCCCCTTGTTGAAGGCACATCCATGGTTACTCTCTGTCCTTGTCGCTCTGGGTGAAAACCTGGTCCTTTGGTTCGGGTGGGGATGGCGCTCCGGTGTCGTATCCTTCCTATAGGCGCAGATTTGGAGTTCCTAGCTCATCGTTGTTCAGCTTCAGCTCTTTTGTGGTGGTTTGTCCAAGGTTGAGTGCTCTGTCGACTCCAAGTGGTGGTCCATTTGCCCACCTATCATTTTCTTGGAGTTTTTGCAGGGTGTGTGGCTATTCATCAACATCATTGTATCATGCATTGGTGTGTGTATGTGGAGTTGTGTTGTCATTTGTACGGTGGTTGTTGCTTTATCTTTAAAGTGAGGAAAAAGCATTATGGTGATTAGATAACTACATAAAATTGAAGATTGCAACTCCGTTTACATCGGTGAGTCATTTGCATTAATGTTTAGATCACGCGCTTGCGGCTTGATTGTTTTTGCTAAGGCGACAAATAGATTATGGTAGTACTAAATCAGTAAGCAAACCAAACGATTGCGGGCACCAGCGGAGTCTCATGGAGGCCAAAAGGGTTTGTGACCCCCCCCATGCATGGCGATTTAATTTCTAAGCCATCCGCCCAATACCTCAATCATGTTTCTCCCCCTTCTCGGTTTCGACTATCTAGTGCGCACGGTCGTCGGCCCAACCGCCAAGACGATGAGCCTAACCGCCAAAGGAGGCAAGGAGCAAAATATATTGGATTATTTTCCCCAGCCCCCAGATTGTTCGCCATGCTCGCCACTGATTGCGTGCAAGGTAGTAGATAGTTTGCATGCGATAATATAAGGACCTACTGAATTAGTGACATATATCTTATGAATTTAAGTGCAAAATTGGTAATGTATTAGCTGAGATATCTTAAATACAACCAAAAATGTCTATTAACTACAATATATTTAAATACAATAATAAGAAGAGTAATAAGGGATCTTCTCGTCGGTTGAACTTGGATGAACCACTAGTAGAAAAGGGGGCAATGGTCCAGGCCGGGTCAGCCCATTAGTCCCGGTTCAATCCAGAACCGGGACCCATGGGGGCATTGGACCCGGTTCGTGAGCCCCGGGGGCCGGCTGGCCCACGTGAGCCATTGGTCCCGGTTTGTCTGGACCTTTTGGTCCCGGTTGGTGGGACGAACCGGGACCAATGGTCCTCGCTCCTGGCCCACCACCATTGCTCCCGGTAGGTGGCTTGAACTGGGACCAAAGGCTGCCTTTTAGTCCCGGTTCATGCCACGAACCGACCAATGAATTGCCTATATACCCTCGCTCATGAAAGCAGAGCACTTCACCGCCTGCTTTTTTATGCCCGGCCGTTGTAGAGATTTGTGGTGCTCTAGCTCACCTCCTATGCACACGAGGTGTTCGATGGAATGCCCGAGCCACACTACTTAAGTTTCTCCTCTCCAAGCTTGACCACCAAACTCCATTTTTCTCAATATTTGTCTAGGTTTAGCGGTCTGTCACGTCCCGTCTCCGTCTTCACCGCCGTCGATCGCCCGCACCGATCTCATCGCCGGTACCACCATGGTGAGCCTCTTGTTCTTATCTTCTTTCTGAAAGGAAAAATATTCTTACTTGTATGTTTAGATAGATACTTGTATTATTTTCTAACTTTTACTATGTATGTACTTTGGTTTTAATGTGATGATGAACTTCTATTAATTTAGTCACTTAATTATCTATTCATGATGTTCTGTAATAGTTTTTGACACACTTAATTATATATAATGCACGCAGATGAACCGGCAATGGATGTACGGTGTGATGACACACCTCCGAGTACATTAAGGGCGTGCATGATTTTCTCGAAGCGGCTGAGGCAAACAAGCAGAATGGTTTTATGTGTTGTCCATGCCCTACATGTGGGAATACGAAGTCTTACTCTGATCGAAAAATCCTTCACACCCACCTGCTTTACAATGGTTTCATGCCACACGATAATGTTTGGACGAGGCACGGAGAAATAGGGGTTATGATGGAAGACGGCGAAGAAGAAGAGTACGATGACAACTATGTGCCCCCTGAATACGATGATGCTACTAAACATCAAGAGGAACCAGACGATGTGCACGATGATGCTGCAACGGGCAAAGCTACTGAAGATCAAGAGGAACCAGACGATGTGCCCGATGATGATGATCTCCGCCGGGTCATTGTCGATGCAAGGACGCAATGTGAAAGTCAAAAGGAGAAGCAGAAGTTCGATCGCATGTTAGAGGATCACAAAAAGGGTTGTACCCCAATTGCGAAGATGGCAACACAAAGCTCGGTACCGTCTTTGGAATTGCTGCAGTGGAAGGCAGAGAATGCTGTGCCTGACAAAGGATTTGAGAAGCTACTGAAAATATTGAAGAAGAAGTTTCCAAAGGATAACGAATTTCCCGACAGTACATACGCAGCAAAGAAGGTCGTATGCCCTTTAGGATTGGAGGTGCAGAAGATATATGCATGCCCTAATGACTGCATCCTCTGTCATGCGCATACAAGGATCTAAACGCATGCCCGGTATGCGGTGCATTACGGTATAAGATCGACGAGATGAACTCGGTGATGTTGACGGCGAGCCCAGGAAGAGGGTTCCTGCGAAGGTGATGTGGTATGCTCCTATAATATCACGGTTGAAACGTCTGCTCGTAAAACAGAGAGCATGCCAAGTTGATGCGATGGCACAGTGAGGACCGTAAGAAAGACGGGAAGTTGAGAGCACCCGCTGACGGGTCGCAGTGGAGAAAAATCGAGAGAAAGTACTGGGATGAGTTTGCAAGTGACCCAAGGAACGTATGGTTTGCTTTAAGTGCGGATGGCATTAATCCTTTCGGGGAGCAGAGCAGCAATCACAACACCTGGCCCGTGACTCTATGTATGTATAACCTTCCTCCTTGGATGTGCATGAAGCGGAAGTTCATTATGATGTCAATTCTCATCCAAGGCCCTAAGCAACCCGGCAACGACATTGATGTGTACCTAAGGCCATTAGTTGAAGAACTTTTACAACTGTGGAATGGAAACGGTGTACGTACGTGGGATGAGCACAAATAGGAGGAATTTGACCTAAAGGCGTTGCTGTTCGTGACCATCAACGATTGGCCCGCTCTCAGTAACCTTTCAGGACAGACAAATAAGGGATACCACGCATGCACGCACTGTTTACTTGACACGATAGTATATACCTGGGAAGCTGCAGGAAGAATGTGTACACAGGCCATCGTCGATTTCTTCCGACCAACCATCAATGTCGAAAGAAAGGCAAGCATTTCAAAGGCGAGCCAGATCACCGGAAGAAGCCGGCCATGCGTACCGGTGATCACGTAGTTGCTATGGTCAATGATTTACACGTAATCTTTGGAAAGGGTCCCGGCGGACTAGCTGTTCCGAATGACGCTGAGAAACATGCTCCCATGTGGAAGAAGAAATCTATATTTTGGGACCTACCCTACTGGAAATACATAGAGGTCCGCTCTTCGATCGACGTGATGCACGTGACGAAGAACCTTTGCGTGAACCTGCTAGGCTTCTTGGGCGTGTATGGGAAGACAAAAGATACACCTGAGGCATGGGAGAACCTGCAACGCTAGCATGAAAAAGACGGCATGCCTCCGAAGCAGTATGAAGGTCCTGCCAGCTACGCTCTTACGAAAGAAGAGAAAGAAATCTTCTTTGAATGCCTGCTCAGTATGAAGGTCCCGACTGGCTTCTCATCGAATATATAGGGAATAATAAATATGCGGAGAAAAAGTTCCGAACCTAAAGTCTCATGACTGCCACGTGATTATGACGCAAATCGCTTGGTTGCATTAAGGGGGCTTCTACCGAAAAACGTCCGATTAGCCATTGTGAAGCTATGTGCATTCCTCAATGCAATATCTCGAGAAGGTGATCGATCCAGAAATCGCATCAACGCTAAGGAGTGATGTGGCGCAATGTCTTATCAGTTTCGAGCTGGTGTTCCCACCATCCTTCTTCAATATCATGACACACGCCCTAGTTCATCTAGTCGATTTAGATTGTCATTCTAGGTCCCGTATTTCTACACAATATGTTCCCTTTGAGAGGTTCATGGGAGTCCTAAAGAAATATGTCTCAGAATCGTGCATAGGCAGAAGGAAGCATCTCCATAGGCCATCAAACAGAGGATGTCATCGGGTTTTGTGTTGACTTCATTCCTGGCCTTAAGAAGATAGGTCTCCCTAAATCGTGGTATGAGGGGAGACTGACTGGAAAAGGCACGCTTGGAAAGGATTCAATAATATGCAGGGATGGATATTCTTGGTCTCAAGCACACTACACAGTTCTACAGAACTCTACCTTGGTGACCCCGTATGTCGATGAACACAAGAACAGTCTGCGCTCCAAACACCCGGAGCAAAGGCGACGATCGGATTACATGTGAACACATCAGGACTTTCAGCAGTTGGTTGGAAACACGTCTCAGAGGTGACAACACTGTTTGTGATGAGCTGTACTTGTTGTCCAGGGGACCATCTTCGACTGTAATGATTTGGAAAGGATACAAGATAAATGGGAATACATTTTACACGATCGACCAAGATCAAAAGAGCACCAATCAAAACAGCGGTGTCCGCTTTGATGCAGCCACCGAGAGGGGAAAGGACACATATTATGGTTACATAGTGGACATATGGGAACTTGACTACGGAGTAGATTTTAAGGTCCCTTTGTTTAAATGCAACTGGGTCAATCTGTCAGAGGCGGGTGCAGGTAGACCCACAAAGATGTAATGACAACAGTGGATCTGAAAAATCTTGGGTACACTGACGAACCGTTCGTCCTAGCTAGCCAATGATGTGGCACAGGTTATCTATGTGAAGGACATGTCTACCAGACCGAGAAAAAGAAAAGATAAGGAAGTGAATACATCATACGATGAGCCAAAGCGCCACATAGTTCTTTCAGGAAAAAAAGGGACATCATGGGAGTGGAGGGCAAGACAGACATGTCTGAAGATTATGAAAAGTTTCATGAAATTCCTCCCTTCAAATTCAAGGCTGACCCCAGCATCCTGAAAAACGATGAAGATTATCCATGGTTACGGCGCAATAAGCAAATGACACAAGCGAAGAAAAATTGAAGACTTTCTCCCGCAACTATTATGATGATACCATGCCAACTTTGTAACAAACGAGTATGATACCATTGTCCGTTTTGTACATGCACATGCTATGTGTGTGAAATTATGATACCATGCCAACTTTCAACTTTTTCATAGTTCATTTGAAATGCTCTATTATGAATTTAGGTTGAATTTTCTCTATAGGCGCATCAATGTTCATTTTTTTAGTGAAGTTAATCACAAACTTGTGATTCACACAAATTTCAAAGAATTCAAATTTTAATTATTCAAATTTGAAAACTAATGGCACTAACAGAAAGTTTATAATTTTTCTAAAACTAATGGCACTAACAGAAAGTTTATAATTTTGCTGACCTAAAAGCAAAAAGAATTAAAAATAAAGCAAAAACAAAAGAAAATAAATAATGCAGAAACAAAACAAAAAACTGGAAACAAAATAAAAATAGCAATAATAAGTATTTTGTTGTAATTAGAAACAAAATAAAATAAATAAAGCAACAAAGAAAAAAATAAAAAAAGTGTTTTCAAATTTGAAAACTAATGGCACTAACAGAAAGTTTGTAATTTTTCTAAAACTAAAAGCAAAAAAAATTAAAAAATAAAGCAAAAAACAAAAGAAAATAAATAATGCAAAAAACAATGGTATAAGGAAGTGATGTCGAGGCCACTAACATGATTCCTTATTGTGATTAGCTAGCTAGTTCTACGTTTGCCACTAATATATATCCATCTGTACCATGTTTGAATAATAATTGACATGTTGTAAATATTTGCAGAAACTATGGAGCACTCCCGAGACGAAGCAACAGAAGCGATGTTGGGGGACATAATCGCACAAGGAAGTGACGTCGTTGCGTCATTTCTCAATGACACCGATGGTCAGGAGGGACTGGGTGAAGAAGAGGGCTATGTTCATGATGGCTCCGGCCCATTAATGCCGGTACAAGAAGAGGGCTATGTTCATGATGGCTCCGGTGACCCAATGGAGGTACAAGAAGGAGACCGTGCTGACTCCTCCGGTGACCGAACCGAGTCCGGCCAGGTATATATATATTAGTGAAGCCCGTGCTGACTAGTTAATTGATGCATTCGTTATTTTGGTATATGTACACATATTAATTAACTCTCGTCTTTCTTCCTTTTTCTAGCCCTCCGGATCGAGCACAACTTCGGTAAGGAGACGAGGCCCGAAGAAAAAGTTGGGCTCGGATGAAAGGTTTGAGATCACAGCAATCGCGCCCGACGGCGAACCGATTGAACCCATCCGGACAAAGAACGCATTTTCTGCTCAGTGGGAGTTCTTGTTAGGGACAAGATCCCGATCAGCATCCAACAATGGTATAAGCCTAAGAAGGAAGACCCTGAGGTGTCTTATGTCAATGATATGCAGAAAGATGATCTTTGGACTGAGCTGAAGGCAAATTTCACCCTACCGCCAGAGGAGGATCCGGAGAAGCCAGTTAAAGAGCAATTAATCAAGTCTTGTGCTCTTAAGAAGATGGCAAGCCTATTCAGGAGGTGGAGGAAAGAGCTGAACAAGTTTGTCGACTACGTAAGAGACACCAGAATTCATCGGCAAATATGAGAAGATCAAAGATCATCGGCCCGCATTTGTGGCCCACAAGACATCGGAAAAGAGTAAGAAGATGTCGGAGACAAACAAGAAAAATGTTGCGAAGAAGAAGTTTCACCATCGCACGGGGTCAGGTGGCTACCTCAAAGCCCGGTCTAAGTGGTCCAAGGCTGAGAATGATCTGCTTGATAAAGGGATCGAACCAGAGACAATGAACTGGCCAGACCGTTGTCGGACTTGGTTCTTCGAGGCTGGCGGAACCTTGGACCCTATATCAGGGAAGTGCTGTTGGACGGACGAGCAACTAAAAATACCAGTCACCAAGCTTCGGCACTATATCGATGCAGCATAGCAAGGGACGTTCATTCCAGACAGGGAGAAGGACGAGCTCACAATGGCCCTCGAATCTCGAGCACCTGGGACGGACACGAGGCACGCCAGGCTCCATTCCATGGAAGGTTGGTTTTCAGACGCGAGGGGTTACAAAACCCGTGAGAGGAGGAAGAAAGCGAGCAGAGCCAACTGCAGGCGCTGCACGAAAGGGTAATGGGGCTAGAGGAACGAGAAGCAGAACGCAGCAAACGACCTACCGAAGCTTCCCCCGAAGCTACCCCGCCATCTCAGCGGAGAAGCAGCGTGGCTTCCACCGAGCTGCTTCAGCCAGAGCATGTCTTGACGGCTCCTGCCAGCTATCCCGTGGATGCTATCACGGAGTCTCAAAATTGCCACATTATGACACAATGAATGAATTTGAAGGTCAAAGCGGCTATTGGCTCTGTTTATCCTACTGAAATCGGCGCAACTTATCACTGCCGGCCAATTCCAGAAGGATATGCTAGGGTGATGGTGGATGAAATAACGGAGGGATTTGAGGACCTCCAGCTTGACCACCCTACCGGTGAAGGGGAGACTAGGCTGGGTTCTGCTCTGAAGACTCCATGCCTATGTCGAAAGGAGCTCATCAACCTTCCGAAATGGACGCCTCCGCCTCCTCCTCCTCCTCCTCCGGCGAGTCAGGGCACTCCGCCTCCTCCACCGCCTCCTCCTCCGGCGAGTCAGGGCACTCCGCCTCCTCCACCGCCTCCTCCTCCGGCGAGTGACGATCAGGGCAGTCGGCCTCCTTCTCCGGCGCGTGGCGGCACTCCGCCTCCTTCTCCGCCTGCGCCGGCACGCCCGAGCAGCCAGCAGCCTCCTCCTTCTCCGCCTCGCCAGCAAGGGCGGAAGAGACCCGCCACCTCCCCGGCTGCTCCGGCACGTCGTAGTCCTTCTCCTCTGCCTCGTAAGCAAGCACGAAAGAAGCCAGACGCCGCAGCCGCTCCGTCTGCTCCGGCGTCTAGTAGTATAGCCAGAGGCGGGAGGCCGGGAAGTACTGTCAGACATCAAAGGTCAAAAGAACGAGCAGCTGCGAAAAAAATTGCCCAACTCGGCGAACAAGCAAATCAATCGCGCCCCCCGCTCAATGTGTCTAGCGGCTCGCTAATGCTCCAGGGACAGTGGCCGGTTATGGCAAGCTTGCATATTACCTGCCTGACGATCAACTTCCTGATTTCATGGAGCTGGACATACACAGATACGAGTACGGGAAGCCTCTCGTCAAAGATGAAAAATCTCTAACAACGATCATGCGAAGATTCCATAATTGGTACATGAAAACCTGTAGGGAGTCTGGGGGGACGAATACTTTGTATCTGAACATTAAAGAGGAGCACGACCACGTTGGAACTGATCTGTTGGCTATTCCATTTGAGGAGTTCTTCGAGTTCTTCAATCAAAAGGCCATCGATAAATTAACGGTCTTTTGCTACTGTCTGTAAGTACATTTTTTGTTATTAAGTCTTTATATATAGCTCAGCTCTTTCATTGCATGTATTTATAATTAATTATCCTCACTATATTATGCAGATTGAAGATCGTCGAGTGCAGAAAACAAGAAATGTATGATATTGGGTTCATTAACACAAATATCATAGATGAAATTAACGTTAAAAAGGACGCCGAAGAGGCCGAGGTCAACTTGCTACAATCGTTGATCAAAAATCAAAACAAAGATACCATACTCTTTCCTTACAACTTCAAGTGAGTGTTACTGCCGTGTGCATATTCGGTTTCCCTTATTACTCGAGCGAGGTTATAGTAATGTAATTGATGAGTTATGCATGCGTGCATATCTACCACTATGTTCTTCTGGAGATTAAGCTTGAGCGGGGACTAGTAACCGTCTTAGACTCGAGACGAAAAGATCCAGAAACCTACGCGGACATGACTAAATTGCTCAACAAGTAAGTTCAATCGATCATTATCGCACCATATCGGCAACTTTTTGTTCATTTCCTGATATCTCAAGTAATAATAATTATTTTCTTTATCTTGCAGGGTTTGGAAATAGTTCACCATGAAGCTCGGGACTACCGAAGGAGCTGCGATATACATACCGGACGTAAGTACTACTGGCTAGCTAGTTGGCGCATCTCCGTTGATTCTATAGCTATACTTTCATCAATGTCATTTATAATGCTTCATTATCAGTTTGATTGACCTCTATTTCTCATAAAGTGCTTGTGGCAGGAACAAGGGAATGATTACTGTGGATACTACGTGTGCGAGTTCATCTACAACGCGACATTGAAAAATAAGCGGGGCTACTCTAAAAGAGAATATGAAGTGTGTAAGCAATAATATTCACAATTTCATTTTATTACACCATCATTTCTGTTGTGTTTCATTCATATATATGTATTAACCCCCTTCTTCAAATTAGACGTGGCAGATGCGGAAAGAACTCCTACCACAAGATCGCATGAAAGCAATTCAAGAGGAATTGGCGGGATTCTTTCTTGACCACGTCATCAATAAAGCCGGAGAATACCATGTGTAAGTTGATTTCAAATGCTAGGGGATTATAAGAGATCTTACATATTGTATATGTATGTAGCCAGTAGCGTCGGATAGATAATACGAAAACTTGTTGTTCGACCAATCTCTCGGAGAAGGAGAGGTCGATCGATCGCTTCTCTCGGTATGCATGACGAACTTCTGTACTTAATGGTTTCCTTCATTTTCTTACTAGCTAGCGTGTCGAGGGCCTCTCTATGTATATAGTACGTAATGTCGACCTAGCACGGACATAAGAGAGGACACTTCTCTCTCTATTAATTAGCTAGCTAACACAATATATGAAACACCTAAATTAACCCCCCAAAACCCCCAACCCCTCCCCTCCCCTTTAAAAAAACAAAAATCCAAGCCACTGAAATGCTGACGCGTGAAAGCCTTTTTGGTCCCGGTTTATGTCACCAACCGGGACCAAAGGCCCCCCTGCCTGGGCTGCGAGCAGCGGCCACGTGGATGCTCATCTGTCCCGGTTCGTGTAAGAAACGGGACTAAAGGGGGGAGACATTAGTAACGACCCTTTAGTCCCGGTTCAAGAACCGGGACTAAAGACCCTTACGAACCGGGACAAATGCCCTGTTTTCTACTAGTGAACGTAGCCTGGCATATGAATCTTCATACGATCCGGAGTACACACATGAGCAAAGGGTGCAAAAAAAATTAAGCTGATCAAAGGTACCGGATTCATTACTGTACCTGATGTTTTGTTCTCTCGACTTGCCCTTCAGGTTTCTTTGTACGCGAGTCTGTCAGGTCGAGTCGCCATTACCATTCTCATTTGTCTTAGGACCACAACCCCGATAGGAAAGCCTTGCCGGATGGAGGCAATAGGATGGATAAATAACCACAGAGAGATTGAAGATATTGTCAATCTTAATTTATTTGTTGGGGAACATGGGATGATTTTGGATGGACGCAAAATTTTGACTCTAGATATCTGATATGTCCTTGATTTTTTTAGGTATAATTATGATGATATAGGGGTTCACACATGTTCAAATACAATTTAAATAGTTCAGAAGTGGAAACCAACCTGCAAGAACCACGATTCCAATCCATTTTCGATAGTACCATGATCTTTGCTTGATTAACTCCAGTGTTTCGACAATCGTAGGCATATCTCCGTAACATTGCAAAGCTACTTACTCGCCATGTTTTCACATTCCATTATACTACTGGTAGCATTCAAGTTTATAATTAGTGTGCTAAGGCCCTCCACCATGTAGGCGGTGCCAATGCTAGAAGAAATTTTTTTAGCACTACCCACACAACGTGAAAGAATTTGGCATCGATTAGAGCTAGGCCCCATGTACATAAACTAGTACTCCCTTCATTTCTTTTTAGTTTGCATATAAAGTTTGGTCAAAGTCAAGCTTTATAAAGTTTGACTAACTTTATATTAAAAAATATCATCATTCACGATATGAAATCAATATTATCAGATGCACCATGAAAAGTATTTTCATACTATATAGTTTTGGTATTATAGATGTTTATATTTTTTTGATATAACTTTGGTCAAACTTGGTGTAGTTTGACTTTGATCAAATTTTATACGCGGAGTAAAAAGAAACGGAGGGAGTATATATCAGCCCAGATTACCCCACTAGCACATGTTGTTCCTGGCTCATTGACAGCTCTTCAAGCGAGAAGGACGGATGGCGCGCTTAATGTATTGCGTAGATGGATTTGGTATCGAAGAAAGTAGATGCTCTGATTCTCAAAAGAAAAATTATGGCACCTGCTAGGCAATGGAGGGCACTGGTGCCTAATGAAATAAAATTGACTTTGACAACGGTTTTGGCCTATAAAGTGGAGGGCCTAAGAAGTCTCCTAGAGCATTCCCTACATGCTCTAGGGGTGCACAGCCGCTACCGGACAAGTCTATAGCTCACCTCATTGTCTATTTTTAGCCAAATATATATGACGGCCATGTCCACATATATAGCAATAGTAAAGGGGATACTCATATGATTGAGTAGACCAGTAATGATGATTATTGTCATGCACAAAGAAAGAGATATAAACTTAGTATGCCGTAAATCTGAGCTTAAACGCGTACAGCTTGTCATTGGTCGTCGGATAACAACCAATGAAGTGAGATTGAGGTGCATACAGGCTTTGATGTGTCTCTTTAATTGCATGACCATTTTCGTACATGATGAGGAGAGGATGTAATAGCGCTGTCTACATTAACATCCAAGTCTAGAAAAATGTTTACCTCACAAACCATTTGTTTGTCTCATTATTAAACATGGGAGCTGGAAATAATAATGTTTACCTCACTCTTTTATAACAAAACAACAATGTGCATTCAAAACTACAACTGGGAAAAAATGTCCATATATTTGAGAATGTATTAACCGAGGTATCTTAAATATAACAATGGAGACCTACTGACTGCAATATATTTAAAACTGTAATAAACAAAGTAATAAGGATCGAGTCTTCTCAGTAGCCAAACATGGATGAATTTAGCCTCACACAGAAATCCTGGAATGATCCAGAGTACAATGACCAAGAAGTGCACAAAATAGCAAGCTCATCAAAGTCACATAATTAATTTCCGTCAAATCATGACATCTTGTCCTCACGGCAGACCCTTTAGAGAATCTCCACACGTTCGGCCCCCCAGGGGCTTGAAATAGTGCCGCCTAGGGGCGCGTCGGCGGAAAAAACGCGTGAGGGGGCTCGGGTTCCCAGCCGCCCCCACAAGGTCGCCCCCCAGGCGCCGATTTCGGCCCGCTTTCGGTGCAAATTAGACCAATTTTGGCCCATATTCGGCATGCTTCGGCACAAATTCAACATAATCTAATTTTTATCACATAGTACGTTGATGTCATTGTGAGTTCCTGGCATACCAAAGAAGGAATGCCAAATCCAGAGGTCCTGTGTGGCCATTGCCTCAAGTACCACACTACAACCGCCTTTGGCGCCTTTGTACATCCCCTGCCAAGCAGATGGACAGTTTTTCCATTTCCAATGCATGCAGTCGATGCTTCCAAGCATCCCAAGAAATTCTCTTACTGCATTCTGTGCCGGAAACTCGCCCAGGAGCGGGGTGGAGGCTGCCGCGGAGAACCCTCTTTTTTCTGGCGAGGGAATGGCCTTTCTAGCGGCGGTGGGTAGGTAGGCGGCACCGGGATCGGCACGGCGGCCGAAGGCATGCGCGTGGTGGGGGGAGGGGGGGGGCGAATGTGGACGTGCAAGATGCCTTTTCGCCCGACAGTGGTAGCCCAGACGTGGTTTTTCCTTCCGCCGGAGCCCCCAAGCGCCCCCAGTGCGCTGGGTTCGGCCTGGGATCGCCGGGCCAAAATATGGGCCGAGCTAACGGATTTCGGCGTCTTGGGGGCGCGACTGGGATTTTTTTCGGCGCCGGCATGAAAACCCTCGCCCTGGGGGGCTGTTGGGGGTGCGAGTGGAGATTCTCTTAGTTTTCCTTTTATGTGGGGGTCGAGTCTCCATTGCCTTTGGCATAACCTCGGGGCCTCAACACTGGCGAGAGAGCCTCATCATAGGAACAATTGCATTTTTATCCCTACTTGGTTCCTACCCACTTTGCTCTTACTTTTTGAGCTTGCTCGGTTATGCCCTTACTTTTTTCTCTCAGGTCGCTCAAATGCCCTTCCATCAACATTCCGTCCGGTCAAAGACGTTTGACCGTTACTTTGGACCAAAGTGCCCCTGGTAGCTGGCAAAGGGGTTTTGTCACTTACATGCGGGGCCTGGTCTTGACAACAAAAAAACTCCCTCCCTAGCCAAGTCCCTTACATATGGGACCCACCTACGAAAATAAATTTTAAAAAGAGGTTGGTCCCATTGTCATAGAGTGGTTGTAGTTAGCTAAGTAGCGGAACTAAATTGATATAATCTATAACTAAGAGGGGTTAGTGGGGTGTGGGCCAAATTCAGTGGCTAATTAGTACGGGGGTTAGGCAAATTAGTAGTTCTCCAGCGTGTGTGCCGGCCGATCTCCCTCGGTGGCCTTGGCATCCGTGACATCCAGCGTACGGGCATCTCTCTCCGCGTTCGCTGGCTATGGCTGCAACGTACCGATGCTACTCGCCCGTGGAGCCACCTTCACATCCCCCACGATGCGGACGCGAGTGCAATTTTCAGAGCCTCCACGACTTGGCAACTGGGAGCAGGAGATTCTTGCCGATTCTGGACCGACCATTGGATCTCTGGCAGGTCCGTGGCCGAGATTGCCCCCCTCGTTCTGGCTCTTGTCCCGAGGCGCATTCGGAAGGAGAGATGCGTGCGAGATGGGCTGCAGCAGCGCTCCTGGGTGCAGGATATCCGAGGTGCGCTCGGGCCGGCGGCCATGGTGCAATACGTCGAACTATGGCGTTCGGTGAGACACATTGAGCTCTCTAGCGAGCCGGACACGCTACGCTGGCGTTGGACCCCCTCTGCTACATACACGGCAAGCTCCTGCTACAAGGCTCTATTCTTTGGAGCCTGTGAAGACCCCTTCTGGCGGCTCACTTGGCGGCCTTGGGCTCCTCTACGCGTCAAATTCTTCCTGTGGTTGGCCATGCAAAACCGTTGCTGGACCGCGGAGCGCCTGGCTCGCCGCGGATTACCCCACAACGACGCATGCGTCTTGTGTGACCAGGAGGATGAGACCATGCACCACCTTCTTATCGGATGATCTTTCTTCGCCAAGTTTGGCACGAGATCCTAGGCTGGGCACGCATGCCCATTAGCCTCCCGGACCACGACACGCCATTTCAATTGTGGTGGCAATCCTCTCTTGACCTCGCGCCCACTTCCATGCGCAAGGGCCTATCCTCCCTCATCATTCTCTCCGCCTGGTTGATTTGGAAGCAGCGAAATGCTTGCATCTTTGACGGAGCGACGCCATCGATTACCTTCACCTCCGACACCATCAAGGACGAGGCGCGTCTATGGGCCAAGGCGGGCGCTACCGGACTGCAAAACATTATCCCCGGCGCGTAGTCTCTAGTTTCTAGCCTTGGGGCCGGGCATACCCCTTTCTGTTATGCTCCTTCGCTTGTTCACCATGCCTAGTGCGCATATGGCCTTGTAAGCGTTGTAATCCCATGCTTGTACTCTCCTTCTATCAATACAAAGATACGGAGCTTGCGCATTCGCAAAAAAAAATTAATCTAAGGGGCCCAGGCAACATTTAAACACAGGCCAGGGGACAACACGGCGAGCTCTGGTGGAAGTTGACGGCGCGAGGCATGGAGAGCTACAGGATACGGAGAGGAGAGAGGGGAGGGGCAAAAGGAGGTGCAGATCGCCATGAGTGCACGGGGGCGTCTTAAATTTGCAGAGGTCGGAGGCATCGCAATGGAGGGTGGAGGTGATGGCTGGAGCACGCTCGCGCGGGAAAGGGTGCTTGGGGTCGAGGGCCTCGGCGAGGAGGTGTAAGGTATGTTCGGGAGTCCCACATAGAGCTATCTAAGGCGACGCGAAGTCTAGGGAAGTGACATCGACATCGAATAGGCCATGGAGACTAGAGACCCAGGGCAGAGATTCGAGGTTTGTAGCATCTTGGCGGGGCCATACCCAACCGAATACCTCGTCTGGGGGACGAGGCGGAGCAGCGCGAACCTTATGGACATGGTCCCGGAGCTTGGGGAGGCGGTTGGCCACGTGCACACAGGTTGGCGGCCAGAGTTGGAGGAGATCGTCGATGGCGTCGCATCCATGGCCTTCGTGGCGACGCCAAGGAAGCATCCACTGTTGGCTTTTGATCGCTAGACCAAAAACTCCCAGGAGCTAATACACGTACAAGTGCAAAGCTAGCCAACCAGGACTTGATTGATTAGCACGAGCACCTTGCAGCGTCTAGCCGGATCCTCCTCTACGTCGTCGTGAGTAGCTATCGAGTCGATCGTATTCCGATGGAGCGCAGCGACTTTGTAACTCGGCGAGAAAACTGAACGATGTATCGCTGCAGGCACGTCTCATGCCTGTTGATATTGCTTTGCTTTTACGATCGATTTTCGTTGTGTTACAAAGGTGCAGGGTAGATACATATATATACTAGGCTATACCTAGCAATACTAGTCCTACACGGTAACTATCTCCAAGCCCGTATCGGACAAGAAGTACTATGTCATGTTTAATTCTAATATTCACCCCCTTAAACATGACATACTCTTTTTCTGCGACCTGGATCCCAAACACGATTGCTCGTATGCTTTACCTTTGGCATTGCCTTCGCCGTTTCTCGTAGCATCTGAGGGATCGTCTTTGCTGTCGTCGGCTCGTCCGTAGCTTGACGCCAACGCTCCTCCTTGATCGCGTCTTCAACCTTCACCAGTACTTCTTTGCTTGATAAACTGTCATTTGGACCATCGAGGGTCTTTTGAACCCGAGAGAGACCAATCTTTGTCTAACTTTGAGTTCCAAGCTCGTGGCGCTTGCTTCCCGTAAAGTGCCTTCTTGAGCTTGTACACTTTTCCTTCTTCTCCTTTCTTCTCGTAGCCGCGGGGTTGTTCCACGTACACTTCTTCTTTGAGGTCTCCGTTGAGGAAAGCGGATTTGACATCCATATGATGATCCTTCCAATCCTCTTGTGCTGCCAAAGCTAGGAGCACTCTCACCGTCTCGATTCGAGCAACCGGTGCAAACACCTCCTCATAGTCAACTCCTTGACGTTGTACGTAGCCCTTTGCAACGAGTCTTTCCTTGTGCTTCACAATGGCACCCTTCGTGTCCTTCTTCAACTTGTAAACCCACTTCAAACCTATGGCCTTTTGGTTCGGAGGTCGGGTTACCAAAGTCCACGTGCCATTGCTCTCAATCGCCTTCATCTCCTCATCCATGGCGTGCATCCAACTTGAACTTTTGCTCGCCTCTCGAAGTTCGCGGCTCCTCAACTCGAGTAAGCACAAATCGGAGTACTCGAGTGTAACTGGCTTTGCGTACTTGTAGACTTTTTTGAGGGGCTTGTAGCGACGAGTCCCGGAAGAATCCGTCGTGGCTTGCGAAGGGGGCGACACAAATTGTGTCGGTGTCGATGCACTTGAGGAAGATGGCCGAGTCTCGGGCGTGGTAGATGCCGGGTCGTTGGCATCCGCATCATTGACATCCACGTCGTTGGCGTAGTCGTCGTGACCGTGACCATCATCTTGATTGTAAATGCCGTCACTATGCGCCTCATTGTCGATGTCGTCGCCGAGATCTCCGCTCGTGTGCGGCGTCGTTGTCGCTATCACCTTGCGACCCATGCGCCGTCGTCGGTGTCGGCACCATGGTGATCACTACCATTGCGGTCACCTTGGTTGTGCGTCTTGCCAACCACCGGACGTCTTCCCTTGCATCATCATCAGCTGGAAATTCAACTGTGAATATGTTACCATTTGGAGCATCATCGGCTGCTGTGCTCCAATTCCACGCTTGGTTTTCTTCAAACACAACGTCGCGTGAAATCCGTAGACGCTTGGTTTGTGGATCGTAGAAGCGGTATGCCTTGGTGCCGGAACTCCTCTCGTATCCGATGAACACCATCTTGGTGCTTCGATCAGCAAGCTTTGAGAGATGCGGCTCCGCCGTCTTCACATGCGCCACGCACCCAAACGTCCGTAGATGAGACACATTCGGCTTCCATCCATAAATTGCTTCATACGGAGTCTTGCCGATCACCGCCTTCGTTGGAGCCCGATTGAGAAGATAGACCGCCGTCGAGACAGCTTCTCCCCAAAATGTCCCCGGCAAGTTCTTGCTCTTGAGTAAACTTCTCGCCATGTCAACGACGGTTCGATTGCGCCTTTCAACAACCCCGTTCTGCTGTGGCGTATAAGGTGCCGTGAGGAACCTTTTTATGCCAATCTTCTCGCAGTAGTCGTTGAACTCGTTTGACGTAAACTCTCCGCCGCGATCTGTCCGTAGAGCACGAACCTTCAGCTTGTGTTCCATCTCCGTTGCAGCCTTCAGCTTCTTGAACTCTTCAAGCGCCTCATCTTTAGATCGTTGGAGAACGACCCACATGTATCTCGAGTAGTCATCTACCACAAGGAAGAAGTACTTCTTTCCTCCGTGAGTTGCTGGGGTGATAGGGCCACATAGATCACCATGGAGCAGCTCGAGTGCATCACTTGCACGATAGGTAGACTGAGCAGGGAATGGCCTGCGGTGCTGTTTTCCAACCAAGCACCCGTCACATACTCGATCAACATGGTCGATAAACGGCATCCAGATACCATCTCCATCTTGACATCTTCTTCAAGGCGTAGAAGTTAACGTGTCCAAATCTAGCATGCCATAACCACGAATCATCATCACTCTTGGCGAGCCAACACTCCGGTTGAGATTGATCAAGGTTGAGAATATAGAGCCTGTTCCGCGGCGATTCACATGCGCTTAGCACGTTTGGAGGTTGTCGAAGATCGTCATCACTCCGTTCTCGATATTCACCTTGCATCCATTCTCATCAAGTTTCCCGACAGAGATGATGTTGTTGCGAAGCCGTGGGATGTAGTACACTCCGGTGAGTATGCGATGTTCTCTGTGAGACCCTCGAAGAGGACAGAACCTTGCCCGCAAATCTCCACATTTGAACCATCACCGAACTTGACCGAGCCTTGAACATCATATTCTAGCTCGAGGAACTTCTCCTCGCACCCGTCATGTGGTTACTAGCACCCGTGTCTAGATACCACGACACGTTCGCTTCGGATAACTTTGATGTTACTTTTTCTCATGAAGTAGCACCTTCGGTTTGGTTTTGCAACCATCGTTTGGACAAGATCACAAACTTCGGCCATCAGAAGACCTGGACATTCGTCTTCCTACTTCACCAAATTTGCCTTGATCTCCCGCTTGTTAGGCTCCACAAGATCACAAACTTCGGCCATCAGAAGACCTGGACGTTCGTCTTCCTGCTTCGCCAAATTTGCCTTGATCTCCCTCTTGTTAGGCTTCGGACAATCCTTCGCAAAGTGACCCATCTCGTTGCAGTTATAGCACTTGATCTCGGACATATCCAAGTTCCGTGGCTTCCGCTCTTTAGATCGGTCCGCCTTACCACGACCTTGTGGCTTGCCTTTTCCTTTGCCTTCTTTGGTTTGTCCGCCGCGCTGCGCGTTGCTTGAGCCTTCGCCAATGTTGCGCCTTCCTTTGCTACTTGGGGACTCCCAATCTACGCGTGAGTACATGAGTTGGTCATCACCTCCTCCTTTGCCTTTCCGACAACCACGAGCATTCTCTTCCCATGTCCGCAAGCGTCCGATCGCCTCCGTTATGGTCATGTCGTCGATGTCGTAAAGCTGCTCGGCGTGCCGATGATGTACGTGAATTTTTCAGTCACCGAACTGAAAACTTCTCTACAATCTCGGTCTCCTCGAAGCTTCGCACCAAGCGCGGATCTCTCCCACCAATGTAGTCGACGCATGGCATAGTCGTTCACCGATTCAGTTTCCTCCATCTGCAACTTGTGAAATTGGCGCTTCAGCACTTGTGCCCGAGCCTTGGTGACGCGATCTTCTCCAATCCTCATCTCTTTGAGTGCGTTCCACGCCTCTCTTGCTGTCTCGAACTCCGCCAATGTCATCAGCACGGAATCGCACAGGCGGGCTATGGCGGCCATGGCACCTTCGTCGCACTCCTCGTCGACGTCGTCTTCCGTGATGGCCTCCCACACTCGAAGGGTTCGGAGAATGATCTTCATCTTCACCGCCCACACGCCGTAGTTGGCGTCGGTGAGCATCGGGTACTGGATGGGGATGTTGCGATGCGCCAGTACGTTGGCGCCGCCCGTTCCGCCACCACTTGTTGCTGACTTGCCGCCCTTCTTCACCTTGCCGCTGTTCTTGTTCGCCTTGGAACCGCCGTTGCCGGACTTGACCGACTCAGCGTCGCTGTCCGTCATCGTAGATCGTAGATCGTCGAGGCTCTGATACCAATTGTTGGTTTTTGATCGGTAGATCAAATTACCCAGGAGCCGAAACACGTGTGTGCAAAGCTAGCGAGCAAGCTAGCAGCTTGATGGATTTCGTAGCTAGCTAGAACGGCATGCACGCGTACAGGGTCAATACGATCTTGGCGGAACGTAGCAACTTCTCTGGACGGAACCCTTCGTACCTTGGCGAACGTGGACGGAACAATACTGGATCGATTTTCGTTGTGTTACAAAGGTGCAGGGTAGATACATATATATACTAGGCTATACCTAGCAATACTAGTCCTACACGGTAACTATCTCCAAGCCCGTATCGGACAAGGAATACTATGTCATGTTTAATTCTAACATCCACGGGTGCAGTGTGGCTCTTCACTCCCGCCCTGGATGCTGCCTTGCCTCCTCGTACGCCGGCCGTCGGTAGCCACGCGCGACCAGCCATCTCCCCCGTCGGGAGGTAGGAGACGAAGAGGAGAGAGAGATATATATTATTTGCCTTTTTTTTCTGGTGGGTCCTGCATGTAGGAGAAAGAGAAGGGTGTGCGGTTTGTTCGTTTCTTTTGTTTTTGTTGCGTCGGTCCCACTTGTAAGAGAGAGGGGATGATGTCTGTTTTTTCTTTTGTTTTTTTCTGGCGGGTCCCATATGTAAGTGTCACACCCCCTTTGCCAGCTACCAGGGGCAGTTTGGTCCAAAGTAGCGATCAAACACCTTTGACCGGACGGAATCTTCAGAAAGGGGCATTCGGGCGACCTGAGAAAAAGTAAGGACAAAACTAAGCAAGCTCAAAAATTCAGAGCAAAACCCGTGGGTAGGAACCAACTGAGGGGGGAAATGCAATTGTCCCCTATCAAAAGAGGAAACTTGAGCAAAGAGATTGAAACTTTTATTGGTCCCAATTTTATTTGACAACACACTCATCCCTGTGTATTTCAAAGGATGTAAAATTTTAACTAGAGATATTTCTCTGATGTGCCGGTCATGATTTTTTAGGTATAATTGTGATGATATGACATTTACCACATGTTCAAATACAAGTAGGCACTATGGTAAAATCGTTTTATGTCGATTGTTTAGTTGTTTACCGAGTGCATTATGTCGAGCACTTTGCAAAAACCACCTAAAACCAGTGCTGACAAAAAAACTCTATGCAAACTTTATACACTCGGAAAGCCGACCTAGGCCAAGTGTGAAAAAGAAACACTTTACAAAGTGACGAAGCTCAGCAAAGCAACCCCACACCGAGTGTCTTCTGATGGGCCCTCGGCAAACAACGCGACACATGTGTGCTATCACCGTGGTTGGACGGAAGGGTGACTATGAAGTCACTTTTGCCGAGTGCCTTTTGATAGGCACTCGACAAACAAGTGTTCTTTTTTCCTTTCCCTTCTTTGTCTTCTTCTCTTCTCTTTCTTTTATTTTTGCTTTCTTATCTAAATTTTGTTAATCTTTCTCTATTTTTTATTGCTTTATTTTTTATTTATTTTCTTCACCTTTTCCTTTCTTTCTTCTTGGGTCAGGTTTGCAGGTAAAGCGAACGTTGCTTCCTCCATTGGCCTTCATAAGTTTCCACACTCAGCACACACCATTATGTGTACCATTTAAAAAATTGGTCAAATGCATTTTAAAATTTTAATGGTTGTAATTAAAATCTGAACTGTAGGTCATGAAATTATGACCAAAAGCGGGTTGAAAAATATTATTGCTGGCCATTAGTCTATGTTTAAGCCTTATGCAAGGAAAGAAGAGAAGTCCAAAGACACCAGGTGGTCGAGACTTGGGCACCAACATGGTGTTTATTGACATTTTATTTCTCAGAAATTCAAACCAGCCTAAAAATCATGAAACTTGGCATGGTGTCATGATATGGCCCCTAAAACCTACGGAAAAATTGAGAATGTTACGTAAAAGTTTTCAGATAGACTGCTCAAAAACCAGATCATATCTGAGGAAAAAACATGGTTTCACGAAGGATACAATTAGGTTTGCATGCAAAGCATCCGCTGCTTCCTTCATTGGCCTTGAATTTTTCCACACTCAACACACCATTACACGTTTCATTTCAAAATTTGGCACTTTTATGTTCATTTCTAGGCATTTAATGGATACACTTCAAATTTGAACTGAGAGTACATGAAATTATGGCCAGAAGGGGGCTGAAAACTCTTATTAGTGGAATTTAGTATATCTTTAATCCTTATGTAAGGAAAGAGGATGAGTCCTAGACACCAAGTAGCCGAGACTCGAACACCGACATGGTGGTTATTGGCATTTTAAGCCTTGGAAATTCAAAATAAGGCCCAAAGTCATGAAACTTGGCATGGTGTAATGATATGGACCCTGGAGGCTGGGGTAAAAATTGAGATGGTTTCAAAAAAGTTTCACCTGGATTGCTTAAAAACTGGTCCATCTCTCATGAAGAAACTAGGTTTCAAGAAGGAACAGGAGATATTTGCATGCGAAGGGACAGTTGCTTCGTCTGTTGGCCTTCAAAATTTTCTATTCAGCACACACCATTACATGTATCGTGTCAAAATTGGCATTTTTAGGGTCTATTTGCTATATTTAAAAGATTAAATGCATTTCTAGGCATTTAAGCTTTCGAATATTGTAAATCAACTAAACAGTTGTGCAAAATCCTAAAAAAACATATGTGTAGTGTATTACATGTAATGTATTTTATGTATTTAAGATGAAAAGATGTATTTGGTATACAAGTATTATATTTGCAAAAGTTATATCAAAGGGCCTTGCCGAGTGTAACACTCGACATTGTTTTGGATGTTGTTGACGCAACACTAGACAAAGGTGACGCTGCATTCTGATTAGCTAGTTCGGCGACCCCACGGACCGTGATCTCCATCGTTGAATCATCCGCCGCTAGTATCATGCAACTGTTAAGCGCCTATTGGTAGTGTGTGCCTTCCATGGCACTGGTAGGCGACCTTCTAGTGGACCCCTCGGTGCCTAACCAAGGGGCCAGGCTTGTAGAAAACACATTACAATCTCTTGGTAGACACATGTACTATGTACTACATCCCAATGCAATAAACATAAGTAGGACATAGGGTATTATCTCCCGAAGAGCCTAAACCTGGGTAAACTCATGTGTCCTTGTTACCATTGCTCCTAGATGCCTAGCATAGGATCCCTACTTCGAGACATGCCGAATGTAGCTCAGTCAACCGGCGGAGGATGGGCATGACAGTGGCATTTGGGGGTGGTCGCGGATATCTGGAGCAGCGGGAATGGTGGTTGGATCGAGAGCAGCCGACGAACTCACGCAGCGACAAGATCCAGTAGAAATCGGTGTCCGATGGGGGGAGGGGGTTCGAGCCGCAATTATCGGGGGGTACTTGGCTTTCACGCGATTGTGTTTTTGGTGCAGCGGTTAGCGAAGCTGCAAATATGCATTAGTTGGGCCCAAAATGTTGGCTTGCCCCTAAAATATTGCATCACCATTTACATATACAACTACCATTGGAGCATGTTTCACTATTGGAAAAAGGTTTATACGTGGCCTCAAATTAGTGGCGGGAGGAGCCAGACAACCGCCACTGCTAATTTGTCAAAATAGTTGTGGCGTGTACTAAAACACGCCCGCCACATGCTTGAGCAGTGGCGGGGCGCTCACTAGCACCCGCCACACCTACACTCTTCCGAATTTCATTGCAGGGAAAAAGAGCAGTGGCGGGCACCTGCGAAGTACCCGCTACTGATGCCTTGACAAGCAATGGCGGGCGATGAGCAGAGCCCGCCACAGCTATATTTCGGCGACTTGCGCCCAGTTTTTTTGAATTTGCATGAGTTTGCAGTGGCGGGTTGAGTTTCTTGCCTGCCACAGCTATATTTCGGCCACCTGTCGTCTGCCTCCCAAATATAGCTGTGGTGGGTGGAAACTATCGCCCATCATTGCTATTTTCGACCTTACCCATCCACCCCAAAGCCACTCACACCAGTGCAGCCACAAACACCTTATCTAGACACAACCCTATCCTTTTGCCTCGCGCTTGCTTCGGCGCTGCCGCTGCTATCATGGTGTCCTCCGTCGTGGTCACCGTCCGAAACCTCGAACGGCATCACTAACCTACTCCTCTCTGTCGCCCGCACCGTCCGTCTCTGCCTCGAATTTCCTCACCCTCGCCATCCGCTACCACCTCCGATGGCCTCGCAGTCACTGTCGCATGCGCCTTCCATTGCCTCCAACATCGTCCGCGTCCCCGTCGACCTCGCCGTTCAAGGCCGCCATTGTCCTCGCCCTCGTCGTCGTCTCCGTTCTCCCCGATAACCACACCTCGATCTCTTTTAGTGGAGATTGTAGTTGTTCTTAGTTATTGTAATTGTACATTTGCGGCATTTTGTTAGTGTAAAAAAGTTTGTTATAGGATGTAGGGTTTACAGTTGAATATTTTAATTGTAATTATTCTTAGTTCTTGGAGATTGTAGTTGTTCTTAGTTATTGTAATTGTACATTTGCGTACTGCATATGGACCAACATATAGTACCTCAATTATTCATGATGCAGATATTCATAATGAGCGCCAATGTTTTCATGAAACATGTATTAAAGTTCCATTTCACTTAATTTCTAGCACTCAGTATGTCCCATTTCTAGCAAAGGTCATGCCGATTTTTTCCATTATTTTTTTACTTTTTATGGATGAGCTACTTAATTATATTTTCCGTCAGATGGACAATACTCACTCTTAATCCACACACTAAAATGGGAGTTGTTCTGAGAGGAGGACTACGACTGTTGTCGTAGGGGGTCGTCTTTCTTCTTCTCTTCCTCTTAGACTTTGGTAAAGCGGGAGAAGAAGGTGAAGGACGACCATCACTGACAATCAAAATTACAGTGAGTGAGTGAGTGTAAACCATATATACAACCACTTGACAGATGAACCCCCTGTTGTCGTAGGGGGTCGTTCTTCTCCCTCTTCCTCCTTTATGACCTTGGTAAAACAGGAGACCTTGGTAAAGCAGGCGGAGAGGGGGAAGAACGACCATCACCAGTAGTCAAAATTACAGTAGGTGAGTGAGTGTACACCGTATATATGACCACTTGAGAGATGAACCGACTGTTGTCGTAGGGGTCAATCTTCTCCCTCTTCATCCTGTGAGACCTTGATAAAGCAGGACGAGAGGGTGAAGAACGACTATCACCGACGGTCGAAGTACCTAACTTAAGAGCGATAAATGTCCAACTGAAGGACAAATATAGACTGTTGTCGTAAGAGTTCTATCTTTTTTATTATCCTAAAATTTCTTTCACGAAAAATGTCTTTTATCTAAATGTTAAATGCGATTTAGATGGAGAAGCCGAGACGCCTCACTAGGACTTCTACACCCGTAGACGGAATCCTACGGCCGTAGACATCGTCATAACAGTGGTTTAGTACACAAATGTCAACTTTTTTAATGCGGTTTAGATGGAGAAGCCAAGACGTTTCTGAAAGAAATATGCCCTAGAGGCAATAATAAAGTTGTTATTTATATTTCCTTATATCATGATAAATGTTTATTATTCATGCTAGAATTGTATTAACAAGAAACTTAGTACATGTGTGAATACATAGACAAACAGAGTGTCCCTAGTATGCCTCTACTTGACTAGCTCGTTAATCAAAGATGGTTAAGTTTCCTATCCATAGACATGTGTTGTCATTTGATGAACGGGATCACATCATTAGAGAATGATGTGATGGACAAGACCCATCCGTTAGCTTAGCATAATGATCGTTTAGTTTATTGCTATTGCTTTCATCATGACTTATACATGTTCCTTTGACTATGAGATTATGCAACTCCCGAATACCGGAGGAACACTTAGTGTGCTATCAAACCTCACAATGCAACTGGTAATTATAAAGATGCTCTACACGTGTCTCGATGGTGTTTGTTGAGTTGGCATAGATCGAGATTAGGATTTGTCACTCTGTGTATCGGAGAGGTATCTCTGGGCCTCTCGTGTCGCGATCATTATAAGCCTTGCAAGCAATGTGACTAATGAGTTAGTTGCGGGGTGATGCATTACGGAACGAGTAAAGAGACTTGCCGGTAGCAGATTGAACTAGGTATTAAGATACCGACGATCGAATCTCGGGCAAGTAACATACCGATGACAAAGGGAACAACATATGCTGTTATGCGGTTTGACTGATAAAGATCTTCATAGAATATGTAGGAACCAATATGAGCATCCAGGTTCCGCTATTGGTTATTGACCGGAGATGAGTCTCGTTCATTTCTACAAGTTCTCGAATCCGTAGGGTCCGCACGCGACGATCGGTATTATGAGTTTATGTGTTTTGATGAACCGAAGGTTGTTCAGAGTCCCAGATGTGATCATGGGCATGACGAGGAGTCTCTAAATGGTCGAGACATGAAGATCGATATATTGGAAGCCTATGTTTGGCCATTGGAATGGTTCCGAGTGAGTTCGGGCATATATCGGAGTACCGGGGGGTTACCGGAACCCCCGGGGAGTATATGGGCCCTAATGGGCTTTAGTGGAGAGAGAGGGGCAGCCAGGGCAGGCCAAACGCCCCCTCCCCCTCTAGTCCGAATTGGACTAGGAAGTGGGGGGGGGGGGGGGGAGGGGGCGCCCCCCTTTCCTTCCTCCCTCTCTCCCCCGTCCTTCTCCCCTAGGCCAACGAGGGAAGGGGAATCCTACTCTGGTGGGAGTAGGACTCCTCCGTAGCGCCATAGAGGGCCGGTCCTCCCCCCTCCTCCACTCCTTTATATACGGGGGAGGGGGCACCCCATAGACACACAAGTTGATCACTGATCTCTTAGCCGTGTGTGGTGCCCCCCTCCACCATAATCCACCTCAGTCATATCGTTACAGTGCTTAGGCGAAGCCCTGCGCCGGTAGCTTCATCATCACCATCATCACACCGTCGTGCTGACAAAGCTCTCCCTCGACACTCAGCTGGATTGAGAGTTCGTGGGGCGTCCTGAGCGAACGATGTGCAGATCGTGGAGGTGCCGTACTTTCGGTACTAGGATCGGTCAGATCGTGAAGACGTACGACTACATCAACCGCGTTGTCATAATGCTTCTGCTTACGGTCTACGAGGGTACGTGGACTACACTCTCCCCTCTCGTTGCTATGCATCACCATGATAGATATTGCGTGTGCGTAGGAATTTTTTTGAAATTATTGTGTTCCCCAACAGTGGCATCCGAGCCAGGTCTATGCGTAGATGTTATTTGCACGAGTAGAACACAAAGAGTTGTGGGCGATAATAGTCATACTGCTCACCAGCATGTCATACTTTGATTCGGCGGTATTGTTAGATGAAGCGGCACGGACCGACATTACGTGTATGCTTACGAGAGACTGGTTCTACCGACGTGCTTCGCACACAGGTGGCAGGTAGTGTCAGTTTCTCCATCTTTAGTTGAATCGAGTGTGACTACGCCCGGTCCTTGTTGAAGGTTAAAACATCACACTTGACGAAAAATCATTGTGGTTTTGATGCGTAGGTAATAATGGTTCTTGCTCACCCCGTAGCAGCCACGTAAAACTTGCAACAACAAAGTAGAGGACGTCTAACTTGTTTTTGCAGGGCATGTTGTGATGTGATATGGTCAAGACATGATGCTAAATTTTATTGTATGAGATGATCATGTTTTATAACAGAGTTATCGACAACTAGCAGAAGCCATATGGTTGTCGTTTTATTGTATGAAATGCAATTGCCATGTAATTGCTTTACTTTATCACTAAGCGGTAGCGATAGTCTTAGAAGCAATAGTTGGCGAGACGACAGCGATGCTACGATGGAGATCAAGGTGTCGCGCCGGTGACGATGGTGATCATGACGGTGCTTTGGAGATGGAGATCAAAGGCAAGAGATGATGATGGCCATATCATATCACTTATATTGATTGCATGTGATGTTTATCCTTTATGCATCTTATTTTGCTTAGTTCGACAATAGCATTATAAGATGATCTCTCACTAAATTTCAAGGTATAAGTGAGGGAGTCCTGGACTAAGGGGTCCTCGGGCGTCCGGCCTGTTGACCGTGGGCCGGACTGATGGCTATGAAGATACAAAGACCAAAGACTCTACCCGTGTCCGGATGGGACTCTCCTTGGCGTGGAAGGCAAGCTTGGCGACCAAATATGAAGATTCCTTTCTATGTAACCGACTTTATGTAACCCTAGTTCCCTCCGGTGTCTATATAAACCGGAGGGCTAGGTCTGTAGAGGCCAACAATCATAATCATAGTCATACCGGCTAGACTTCTAGGGTTTTAGCCATTATGATCTCGTGGTAGATCAACTCTTGTAATACTCATATTCATCAAGATCAATCAAGCAGCAAGTAGGGTATTACCTCCATAGAGAGGGCCCGAACCTGGGTAGACATTGTGTCCCCCATCTCCTGTTACGATCAACCTTAGACACACAGTTCGGGACCCCCTACCCGAGATCCGCCGGTTTTGACACCGACATTCGTGCTTTCATTGAGAGTTCCACTGTGCTTCCCTCAAAAGGTTTGATGGACCCTTCAATCATCTACAACAATGTTGTCCAAGGAGAAGTCTTCCTTCCCGGACAGATCGTCGTGTTCGGCGGCTTCGCACTGCGGGCCAACTCGCTTGGCCATCTGGAGCAGATCGATAGCTACGCCCCTGACTGTCAGGTCAGATTCAGGAGCTTGAACTACGTCGCGGATATCCGCGGAGACTTGATCTTCGACGCATTCGAGACCACGGCAGCCGCTCCCCGTCATCATGATGAACATGACTTAAATCTGTCATCGGACCATACCCAGGAGATAGCACCTGTAACTGCTCTGGCCTTAGATCTGGAGCAGATCGCGCCATCCGAAGACGGAAAGCTCAACCCCGCAACGAATGCCACAGTCCCAGCAGCGTCAGAGCCGCACACAAACCCATCCTTGAGTGGAATCTGTGTCACCGGAGCCTCGGACTCATTTCCGGCTACAGGTTCCATACCATGTGCGTCCACGTGTCGAGCTCAATCAGTCTTCAGTCGTTGAATTCAGCTCCGTGGACATTTTTTGGCACTCGCCTCTGGGCGACGTGTTAAACTCGTTAAAAGCACTATCCTTAGCGGGGGGCTCGCAGCCGAATTATATCCGGTTTGAACTGGAGGCTGATGATGGAGAACTTCGCTTCCCACCCACCGCCCACTTCATAGCCACTGTCGAAGATTTAACGGACATGCTCGATTATGGCTCCGAAGACATCGACGGTATGGACGATGATGCCGATGAGGAGCAGGGCCAAACCCCGCTGTTTACCGGACGCTGGACGGCCACCTCCTCTTACGACGTGTACATGGTGGATACACCAAAAAGAACTAACGACGATGACAAAGAAGATCCATTCGAGGATAAACCTCCAGAGATACAACCAAAGCGCTGGCGTCAGCAGCGCCGCTCTAAGTCACGTCGGGGGAAAGACAGCAACACCGGCACGGTAGTACACAATACTCCAGACGATGCCAAAGATAATGAAGACCCCATTGAGATACCTTCCAGACAGGAGGAACAGGAAAACGGGCAAGTTAGCCCTGATGAACAGGCCATAAATGATTACTCAGAGGACAATAATTATCTTCCACTCTCCGAGGATGAGGTGAGCCTCGGCAACGAGGATTTTATCGTGCCTAAGGAACCTCTCGAGCAGGAGCGCTTTATGCGCCGGCTAATAGCCACTGCAAGGAGCGTGAAAAAGAAGCAGCAGCAGCTTCAAGCTGACCAAGATCTGCTCAACGATAGATGGACTGATGTCCTAGCAGCCGAAGAATACGACATCAAGCGCCCAGCCAAAAGCTACCCGAAGCGCAAATTTCTACCTCAATTCGATGATGAGGCGCCGGAGCCCGCACCATCATCGCGCAATGCGGCTGACTGACCACCACGCGGTCGGGATAAAGTGGCAACTCAAGCCGAACACCAGCCCGCCCCGCCTCATTGTAAAGGCAGAGATAAAACATCTCGTGGTTATACATATGACCTTTGGCAGGAACTGGACAATAGAGCAGGACATACCAGATCGATCTACGGATCGTGAGGACGTGCCCCGACACGTGACGACGGCTATCTATTCAGACGTGACAAGCCTAGTCATGCCTGGGCCGAAAACCGCAGACGGACTCCATCGGACCTACATCGCGATGTGGCCCGATATAGAGGCGCCGCACACCCTCTTTGCTTCACTGACGAAGTAATGGAGCATGAATTCCCAGAAGGGTTTAAACACGTGAATATTGAATCATATGATGGAACAACTGATCCTGCGGTGTGGATCGAGGATTTTCTTCTCCATATCCATATGGCCCGCGGAGATGACCTCCACGCCATCAAATACCTCCCGTTAAAACTCAAAGGGCCAGCTCGGCACTGGTTAAACAGTCTGCCTGAAAACTCTATTGGCAGCTGGGAGGATTTGGAAGACGCCTTCGCGACGACTTCAAGGCACATATGTCCGGCCACCAGATGCCGATGACTTAAGCCACATAGTTCAACAGCCCGAAGAGTCAGCCAGGAAATTTTGGACTAGGTTCCTAACTAAAAAGAACCAGGTCGTCGACTTTCTGGATGCTGAAGCCTTAACGGCCTTTAAACACAGCACCCGCGACGAATGGCTTGCCCGCCACCTTGGCCAAGAAAAGCCGAAGTCCATGGCAGCCCTCACGACACCCATGACCCGCTTTTGTGCGGGTGAGGATAGTTGGCTGGCCCATAGTAAAAACACGGCAAGAGAAGCGGGCACCTCCGAGGTCAAAAATAGCAAGGGCAAGCTCCGACGCAATAGGCACAAACGTCGAAGCAATGGTGATAATACCGACGACACTACAGTCAACGCCGGATTCAGTGGCTCCAAGTCCGGTCAGTGGAAAAAGCCATATAAAAGAAACAACTCGGGACCATCCAGTTTGGAACGCATACTCGATCGTTCGTGCCAGATCCATGGCACCCTTGAAAAACCAGCCAACCATACCAATAGGGATTTATGGGTTTTTAAACAGGCCGGCAAGTTAAATGCCGAAAACAAGGAGAGGGGATCGAAAGCGAGGACGAAGATGAGGAGCCCCGACCACCGAACACAGGGAAAAAAAAGTAGTTTCCCCCTCAGGTCAAAACAGTGAACATGATATACGTTACCCACATCCCCAAGAGGGAGCGCAAGTGCGCGCTCAGGGACGTCTATGCGATAGAGCAAATCGCCCCAAAATTTAATCCATGGTCATCATGCTTGATCACCTTCGATCGTCGGGATCATCCGACCAGTATCGGTCACGGCGGTTCAGCCACACTGGTCCTTGACCCAATAAGTGATGGATTCCACCTGACGCGAGTCCTAATGGATGGCGGCAGCAGCCTCAACCTGCTCTATCAGGATATAGTGTGGAAAATGGGCATTAATCCATCATGAATCAAGCCCACAAACACTACCTTTAAAGGAGTCATACCAGGTGTAGAGGCCCGCTGTACGGGCTCAATCACACTAGAGATTGTCTTCGGATCTCCGGACAACTTCCGAAGCAAAGAGTTAATCTTCGATATCGTCCCATTTTGCAGCGGCAATCACGCACTGCTTGGACGAACCGCATTTGCTCGATTCAATGCGGTGCCACACTATGCTTATCTCAAGCTCAAGATGCCCGGACCACGCGGCGTCATAACAGTTAATGGAAACACGAAACGCTCCCTCCGCACCGAGGAGCACACCGCTGCCTTAGCAGCAGAAGTACAGAGCGACCTGTTCAAGCAGAAACTTAATTCGGCGGCCGAGCACTCGGACACTGTCAAGAGAGTCCGGACTATTCTGCAGGAGGACAGCTCGACTCGCCAAGAGCTCGACTAGCAATTCGGCCTCCGTACCAGTCCCAGTCAAGTGGCGGCATTCGTACCGCACGTACATAAGTACGCACTCAAAATTGTTGGAAATATGCCCTAGAGGCAATAATAAAATGGTTATTATTATATTTCCTTGTTCATGATAATTGTCTATTATTCATGCTATAATTGTATTAACTGGAAACCGTAATACATGTGTGAATACATAGACCACAACATGTCCCTAGTGAGCCTCTAGTTGACTAGCTCGTTGATCAATAGATGTTTATGGTTTCCTGACCATGGACATTGGATGTCATTGATAACGGGATCACATCATTAGGAGAATGATGTGATGGACAAGACCCAATCCTAAGCATAGCACAAGATCGTGTAGTTCGTTTGCTAAAAGCTTTTCTAATGTCAAGTATCATTTCCTTAGACCATGACATTGTGCAACTCCCGGATACCGTAGGAATGCTTTGGGTGTGCCAAACGTCACAACGAATCGGGTGGCTATAAAGGTGCACTACGGGTATCTCCGAAAGTGTCTGTTGGGTTGGCACGAATCGAGACTGGGATTTGTCACTCCGTGTGACGGAGAGGTATCTCTAGGCCCACTCGGTAATGCATCATCATAATGAGATCAATGTGACTAAGTAGTTAGTCACGGAATCATGCATTACGGAATGAGTAAAGTGACTTATCGGTAACAAGATTGAACGAGGTATTGGGATACCGACGATCGAATCTCGGGCAAGTAAAGTACCGATTGACAAAGGGAATTGTATACGGGATTGCTTGAATCCTTGACATCGTGGTTCATCCGATGAGATCATCGTGGAACATGTGGGAGCCAACATGGGTATCCAGATCATTTGTTGGTTATTGGCCGAGAGCTGTCTCGGTCATATGCGCATGATTCCCGAACCCGTAGGGTCTACACACTTAAGGTTCGGTGACGCTAGAGTTGTTACGGGAATTAGTGTGCAGTTAACGAATGTTGTTCGGAGTCCCGGATGAGATCCCGGACGTCACGAGGAGTTCCAGAATGGTCCGAAGGTAAAGATTTATATATGGGAAGTCCTATTTTGGCCACCGGAAAATGTTCGGGATTTTTCAATATTGAACCAGGAAGGTTCTAGAAGGTTCCAGAGTGGGGCCCACCTGCATGGGGGGACCCACATGAACGTGGGTAGTGGGGGCAAGGCCCCACACCCCTGGTCAAGGCGCACCAAGATCCCCCCCTTAAAAGGAATAAGATCATATCCCGAAGAGATAAGATCAAGATCCGTAAAAAGGGGGGATAACAATCGGTGGGGAAGGAAATGATGGGATTTCTTTCCTCCCACCTTTGCCAACCTCCCAATGGACTTGGAGGGCAAGTAACCAGCCCCCTCCACCCCTATATATAGTGGGGAGGCGCATGGGAGCTTAACCCTTCCCCTGGCGCAACCCTCTCCCTCCCGAACACCTCCTCCGTAGTAGTAGTGCTTGGCAAAGCTCTGTCGGAGAACCGCAAGCTCCACCACCACGTCGTCGTGCTGCCGGAGCTCTTCCTCAACTTCTCCTCTCCCCTTGCTGGATCAAGAAGGAGGAGACGTCCCCGGGCTGTACGTGTGTTGAACGCGGAGGCACCGTTGTTCGGTGCTTAGATCGGATTCGTCCCCGATCTAAATCGCTTAGTGAACGACTCCACCGACCGCATTCTTGCAACGCTTCCGCTTAGCGATCTTCAAGGGTATGAAGATGCACTCCTCTCTCTCTTGTTGCTAGAATCTCCATAGATTGATCTTGGTGATGCGTAGAAAATTTTGAATTTCTGCTCTTTCCCCAACAGTGGTATCAGACTAGGTCTATTGCGTAGATTCTATGCACCAGTAGAACACAAGTAGTTATGGGCGTTGGTTTGTTCAATTTGCTTACCGTTACTAGTCCTATCTTGATTCGGTGGCATCGTGGGATGAAGCGGCCCGGACCGACCTTACACGTACGCTTACGTGAGACAGCTTCCACCGACTGACATGCACTTGTTGCATAAAGGTGGCTAGCGGGTGCCAGTCTCTCCCACTTTAGTCGGATCGGATTCGATGAAAAGGGTCCTTATGAAGGGTAAATAGCAATTGGCATACCACCGTTGTGGCTTTTGCGTAGGTAAGAAACGTTCTTGCTATAAACCCATAGCAGCCATCAGAAACATGCAACAACAATTAGAGGACGTCTAACTTGTTTTTGCAAGGTATGCTATGTGATGTGATATGGCCAAAAGAATGTGATGAATGATATATGTGATGTATGAGATTGATCATGTTCTTGTAATAGGAATCACGACTTGCATGTCGATGAGTATGACAACCGGCAGGAGCCATAGGAGTTGTCTTAATTTATTGTATGACCTGCGTGTCATTGAAAACGCCATGTAATTACTTCACTTTATTGCTAAACCGTTAGCCGTAGTAGTAGAAGTAATAGTTGGCGAGACAACTTCATGAAGACACGATGATGGAGATCATGATGATGGAGATCATGGTGTCATGCCGGTGAAGATGATGATCATGGAGCCCCGAAGATGGAGATCAAAAGGAGCAAAATGATATTGGCCATATCATGTCACTATTTGATTGCATGTGATGTTTATCATGTTTATGCATCTTATTTGCTTAGAACGATGGTAGTAAATAAGATGATCCCTCATAATAATTTCAAGAAAGTGTTCCCCCTAACTGTGCACCGTTACGAAAGTTCATTGTTTCGAAGCACCACATGATGATCGGGTGTGATAGATTCTAACGTTCACATAGAACGGGTGTAAGCCAGATTTACACATGCAAAACACTTAGGTTGACTTGACGAGCCTAGCATGTACAAACATGGCCTCAGAACACAAGAGACCGAAAGGTCGAACATGAGTCGTATAGTAGATACGATCAACATGAAGATGTTCACCAATGATGACTAGTCCGTCTCACGTGATGATCGGACACGGCCTAGTTGACTCGGATCATGTATCACTTAGATGACTAGAGGGATGTCTATCTGAGTGGGAGTTCATTAAATAATCAGATGAACTTAATTATCATGAACATAGTCAAAGGGTCTTTGCAAATTATGTCGTAGCCTACGCTTTAGTTCTACTGTTTTAAGATATGTTCCTAGAGAAAATTTAGTTGAAAGTTGACAGTAGAAATTATGCGGACTGGGTCCGTATACTGAGGATTGTCCTCATTGCTGCACAGAAGGCTTATGTCCTTAATGCACCGCTTGGTGTGCTGAACCTCGAGCGTCGTTTGTGGATGTTGCGAACATCTGACATACACGTTTTGATGACTACGTGATAGTTCAGTGCGTAATGTTAAACGGTTTAGAATTGGGGCAGCAAAGACATTTTTTGAAACGTCGCAGAACATATGAGATGTTCCAAGAGCTGAAATTAGGATTTCAGGCTCGTGCCCACGTCAAGAGGTATGAGACCTCCGACAAGTTTCTTAACCTGCAAACTAAGGGAGAAAAGCTCAATCATTGAGCATGTGCTCAGATTGTCTGAGTACTACAATCACTTGAATCGAGTGGGAGTTAATCTTCCAGATGAGATAGTGATGGTTCTCCATAGTCCGCCACCAAGCTATTAGAGCTTCGTGATGAACTATAACATATCGAGGATAGACATGATGATCCTTGAGCAATTCACGATGTTTGACACCGCGAAAGTAGAAATCGAGTAGGAGCATCAACTGTTGATGGTTAGTAAAACCACTAGTTTCAAGAAGGGCAAGGGCAAGAAGGTATACTTCATGAGACGACAAACCAGTTGCTGCTCTAGTGAAGAAATCCAGGGTTGAACCCAAACCCGAGACTAAGTGCTTCTGTAATGAGGGAACGGTCATTGAAGCAGAACTACCCTAGATACTTGGTAGATGAGAAGGCTAGCAAGGTTGACAGAAGTATATTGGATATACATTGTATTAAATATGTACTTTACTGGTACTCCTAGTGGCACCAGGGTATTAAGATACTAGTTCGGTTTCTAAGTGTTAGTAACTCGAAATAAAAAAGCTACGGAATAAACGGAGACTAGCTAAAGGCGAGGTGACGATATGTGTTGGAAGTATTTCCAAGGTTGATGTGATCAAACATCACACGCTCCCTCTACCATCAGGATCGGTGTTAAACCTAAATAATTGTTATTTGGTGTTTGCGTTGAGCGTAGACATGATTGGATTATGTCTATCGCAATACGGTTATTCATTTAAGGAGAATAATGGTTACTCTATTTATTTGAATAATACCTTCAATGGTCTTGAACCTAAAATGAATGGTTTATTGAATCTCGATCATAGTGATACACATGTTCATGCCAAAAAATATAAGATAGTAACGATAGTACCACCTACTTGTGGCACTGCCATGTAAGTCATATTGGTATAAAACGCATGAAGAAGCTCCATGTTGATGGATCTTTTGACTCACTCGTTTTTTGAAAAGTTTGAGACATGCGAACCATGTCTATTGGTATGTACGCATGAAGAAACTCCATGCAGATGGATCGTTTGGACTCACTTGATTTTGAATCACTTGAGACATGCAAATCATACCACATGGGCAAGATGACTTAAAAGCCTCATTTTCAGTAAGATGGAACAAGAAAGCAACTTGTTGGAAGTAACACATTTTGATGTGTGCAGTCCAATGAGTGCTTTGAGGCATCTTGATGGATATCGTTATGTTCTTACTTCACAGATGATTTGAGTAGATGTTGAGTATATTTACTTGATGAAACACAAGTCTGAATCATTGAAAGGTTCAAGTAATTTCAGAGTGAAGTTGAAGATCTTCATGACAAGAGGATAAAATGTCTATGATATGATCATAGAGATGAATATCTGAGTTGCGATTTTGGTACACAATTAAGACATTGTGGAAATTGTTTCACAACTAACACCGCCTGGAACACCATAGTGTGATGGTGTGCCCGAACATCATAGATACACCCCATTGGATATGGGGCATACCATGATGTCTCTTATCGAATTACCACTATCGTTCATGGGTTAGGCATTAGAGACAACCGCACTCACTTTAAATAGGGCACCACGTAATTCCATTGAGATGACACCGTATGAACTATGGTTTAGAGAAACCTAAGCTGTCGTTTCTTGAAAGTTTGGGGCTGCGACGCTTATGTGAAAAGGTTTCAGGCAGATAAGCTCGAACCCAAAGTGGATAAATGCATCTTCATAGGACACCCAAAACAGTTGGGTATACCTCCTATTTCAGATCCGGAAGCAAAAGTGATTGTTTCTATAAACGAGTCCTTTCTCGAGGAAAAGTTTCTCTCGAAAGAATTGAGTGGGAGGATGGTGAAGACTTGATAAGGTTATTGAACCATCACTTCAACCAGTGTGTAGCAGGGCACAGGAAGTTGTTCTGTGGCACCTACACCAATTGAAGTGGAAGTTGATGATAGTGATCATGAAACTTGGATCAAGTCACTACCAAACCTCGTGGGGCGACAAGGACAGGTACTGCTTCAGAGTGGTACGGTAATCCTGTCTTGGAGGTCATGTTGCTAGACAACAATGAACCTACGAGCTATGGAGAAGCGATGGTGGGCCCAGATTCCGACAAATGGCCCGAGGCCATAAAATCCGAGAGAGGATCCATGTATGAAAACAAAGTGTAGACTTTAGAAGAACTACTTGATGGTCGTAAGGCTGTTGAGTACAGATGGATTTTAAAAGGAAGACGGACAATGATGGTAAGTGTCACCATTAAGAAAGCTCGACTTGTCGCTAAGATGTTTTCCGACAAGTTCAAGGAGTTGACCATGATGAGACTTTCTCACTCATAGCGATGCTAAGAGTCTGTTGGAATTATATTAGCAGTTACTACATTATTTATGAAATCTTGCAGATAGGATGTCAAAACATTGTTTCCTCGACAATTTTCTTGAGGAAAGGTTGCATGTGATACAACCAGAAGGCTTTTGTCTATCCTAAAAGATGCTAACAAGTATGCCAAGCTCCAGCAACCTTCTAAGGACTGGAGTAAGCATCTCGGAGTTGGAATATACACTTTGATGAGATGATCAAAGATTTTGGGTTTATACAAAGTTTATGAGAAACTTGTATTTCCAAAGAAGTGAGTGGGAGCACTATAGAATTTCTGATGAGTATATGTTGTTAACATATTCTTAATCAGAAATGTTGTAGAATTTCTGGAAAGCATATAGGGTTATTTGAAAAGTGATTTTCAATGGAAAACATGAATTAAGCTACTTGAACATTGAGCATCAAGATCTATAAGGACAGATCAAAATGCTTAATAGTACTTTCAAATGAACACATATCGTGAGAAGATTTTGAAGGAGTTCAAAATAGATCGGCAAAGAAGGAGTTCTTGGTTGTAAGGTGTGAGTATTGAGTAAGACTCAAGACCTGACCACGCAGAAGAGAGAGAAAGGATGTAGGTCGTCCCCTATGCTTTAGTCGTAGGCTCCACAATATGCTATGCTGTGTACCGCACCTAAAGTGTGCCTTGCCATGAGTCAGTCAAGGGGTACAAGTGTGATCCAGGAATGGATCACAGCACAGCGGTCAAACTTATCCTTAGTAACTAGTTGACTAAGGAATTTTCTCGTTTATGGAGGTGGTAAAAGAGTTCGTCGTAAAGGGTTATGTCGATGCAAACTGTGACACTAATCCGTATGACTCTGAGTAGTAAACCGGATTCGTATAGTAGAGCAGTTATTTGGAATAGTTCCAAATAGCGCGTGGTAGCTGCATCTAGGAGATGACATAGAGATTTGTTAAGCACACACGGATCTGAAAGATTCAGACCCGTTGACTAATAACCTCTCTCTGGCGAGATATGATCAAACCCAATGGGTGTTGAATTCATTGCAATCACATAGTGATGTGAACTAGATTATTGACTCTAGTGCAAGTGGGAGGCTGTTGGAAATATGCCCTAGAGGCAATAATAAAATGGTTATTATTATATTTCCTTGTTCATGATAATTGTCTATTGTTCATGCTATAATTGTATTAACTGGAAACCGTAATACATGTGTGAATACATAGACCACAACATGTCCCTAGTGAGCCTCTAGTTGACTAGCTCGTTGATCAATAGATGGTTATGGTTTCCTGACCATGGGCATTGGATGTCATTGATAACGGGATCACATCATTAGGAGAATGATGTGATGGACAAGACCCAATCCTAAGCATAGCAAAAGATCGTGCAGTTCGTTTGCTAAAAGCTTTTCTAATGTCAAGTATCATTTCCTTAGACCATGAGATTGTGCAACTCCCGGATACCGTAGGAATGCTTTGGGTGTGCCAAAGCGTCCTGGCAACGTAATCGGGTGGCTATAAAGGTGCACTACGGGTATCTCCGAAAGTGTCTGTTGGGTTGGCACGAATCGAGACTGGGATTTGTCACTCCGTGTGACGGAGAGGTATCTCTAGGCCCACTCGGTAATGCATCATCATAATGAGCTCAATGTGACTAATTGTTAGTCACGGAATCATGCATTACGGAACGAGTAAAGTGACTTACCGGTAACGAGATTGAACGAGGTATTGGGATACCGACGATCGATTCTCGGGCAAGTAACGTACCGATTGACAAAGGGAATTGTATACGGGATTGCTTGAATCCTTGACATCGTGGTTCATCGGATGAGATCATCGTGGAACATGTGGGAGCCAACATGGGTATCCAGATCCCGCTGTTGGTTATTGGCCGAAGAGCTGTCTCGGTCATATGCGCATGATTCCCGAACCCGTAGGGTCTACACACTTAAGGTTCGGTGACGCTAAAGTTGCTATGGGAATTAGTTTGCAGTTAACGAATGTTGTTCGGAGTCCCGGATGAGATCCCGGACGTCATGAGGAGTTCCAGAATGGTCCGGAGATAAAGATTTATATATGGTAAGTCCTATTTTGGCCACCGAAAAATGTTCGGGATTTTTCGATATTGAACCAGGAAGGTTCTAGAAGGTTCCGGAGTGGGGCCCACCTGCATGGGGGGACCCACACGAACGTGGGTAGTGGGGTCAAGGCCCCACACCCCTGGTCAAGGCGCACCAAGATCCCCCCTAGAAGGAATAAGATCATATCCCGAAGGGATAAGATCAAGATCCCTAAAAAGGGGGGATAACAATAGGTGGGGAAGGAAATAATGGGATTTCTTTCCTCCCACCTTTGCCAACGCCCCAATGGACTTGGAGGGCAAGTAACCAGCCCCCTCCACCCCTATATATAGTGGGGAGGCGCATGGGAGCTTAACCCTTCCCCTGGCGCAGCCCTCTCCCTCCCCAACACCTCCTCCGTAGTATTAGTGCTTGGCAAAGCTCTGCCGGAGAACTGCAAGCTCCACCACCACGCCGTCGTGCTGTCGGAGCTCTCCCTCAACTTCTCCTCTCCCCTTGCTGGTTCAAGAAGGAGGAGATGTCCCCGGGCTGTACGTGTGTTGAACGCGGAGGCACCGTTGTTCGGTGCTTAGATTTGATTCGGCCCCGATCTAAATCGCTTAGTGAACGACTCCACCGACCGCGTTTTTGCAACGCTTCCGCTTAGCGATCTTCAAGGGTATGAAGATACACTCCTCTCTCCCTTGTTGCTAGAATCTCCATAGATTGATCTTGGTGATGCATATAAAATTTTGAATTTCTGCTACGTTCCCCAACAAAAATACCATGGGCATAGACGGAGGCATAACTAGCTTGTGATCCACAATACGGCTCGACCGCCCCCGGACACACATACTTTCACTATTTCCTTTTTCTCCTTTTCAGGTTTCTTTTCCACAGGCCTTCCTTGATGGCCTAATCACAGGTCTTTTGGAAGGATAAATACACCAAGACGACAGTAAGCATGGACGTATAGGGGGATTTTTAGGTGGTCTCTTTAACGATCACTCTACCTATTTGCAGGACCCACACACAGCTCTCCCTTGGTTATGGCATGTTAAATATCATGTTGCTTATTGCACTACTTGTACAAATGCGCTTCGACGTATTAATCAAATTATAATTGAAACAGTTTGTGGCCCAAATTCTGCGGCTCTAGCTTACTACCCTCCCTTCTTTCTTCTTTTCTTTTTTTTTTTGATAATTTTATCAAATAGCAACCGTACGCTTTGGTACGTTTTAATTTGCCAGGGGCTTCATAGTGCCCCACAATACGACAACAAAGTCCGAACACCTTTTACAGTATAGTTCGGCACCCCGAAATTAGCACTATATGCATTGGCTCCGAATCATGTCTTCGGTCAATAGTTGGGTTGCCCGGCTCCAGTGCTTGCTACCCTACGTTTCATTATATCGGCTAGGGTAGTAAAGGGATAACTACTACGACTGTGCCCTGGTTTATCCGGATGAGCACCTCAGTAGAGAAAGCCAAAAACTGACTGTCATGATGCGGCGAGAGCCGGTCAGCTCTTCGGAGGTCTCAAATCTTTAGAGATTTTTTCCGCATTACACGAGGGATTGGTACATGCCCGATCAGGTGTTTACAGCATCCTAGTTCGGATACTAGGGGCTGCGCCTAAATATTTTTGTCAAAATCCAATGGCTAAGTGAGGGTGTTCAAGCCGCATAGTCTGATTGCCTGGTTCGTTGCGCTAAACACCTCCTTCAAGGACCAAACAATTGGATCAAGAGTGTTTAGATTTGATCCCGAACACCCATGTACTACCTACGTGGGGGCAGAAGCTGACGACTGGCCAACTCTCAGATTTCACAAAACACGGCCGCACAGGAGGTAATTTTCTTTAAACAAACATTATATTACATAACAACTTTGTTTCATCATACAAGGCATAGACAACGTGAATGTATTCATTCGAAAATAATGTCTTGCGCATATTGCGTCGCCACAATACGAGACCACTTCAGGACGTTTGCAAAATACCGCTCGGGCGTGCGGTGCTCCTTCCCCTCAGGCGGTCCCTCGGTCACAAGCTTGACGGCGTCCATCTTCGCCCACCACACCTTGACGCGGGCGAAGGCCATGCGCGCGCCCTTGATTCAGACCCACCGCTTGACGGCGTCCAGCCGAGGGCAGGCATTCACCAACCGCTTCACGAGATCGAAGTAGCTGCTGGGTATAGCTTCGGCAGGCCACAACCGGATTATTAAATCCTCCATGACCAGTTCGGCCACCCTATGCAGCTTGACCAGCTTTTTTAGCTGATCACTAAAGGGCACCGGATGTTCTGGCGCAAGGTATTGTGACCAGAACAGCTTCTCCATTGAGTCCCCTTCTCTGGCTTGGAAGAATTCTGCAGCATCAGAAACACTGCGCGGCAGATCCGCAAACGCCCCTAGGGAACTCCAAATCCGGGTTAGTAAGAAATACTTCTTCTTCACATACTTGCTTTGCATACTAAACGTCTTACCCGCCGCGATTTTCTTGGCCTCCTGGATCTCTGAGGCGCCACAAACTTCAACCCGGGCCTCTTCCGCGCTTTGGCGAGCCTTGGCGAGTTCGGTCTCTCGAGCCGAAACATCGCACTCCAGGGTCTCGCATTTTTTCACGGCATCTTGGAGCTCTTGCTGGACCTTATTAAGCCTGGCCTTGAGCTTCTTACGAGCGGCTTGTTCCTTGGTAGCTTTCTCGTCAGCTTCGGCCAGGGCCTTTTTAAGGACCTCGACCTCGGTCGCCGCTCCTACAGATACCATGACACTACGGTCATTACACATCATTCATTCTTTCTGAGTATACAGCAAGTCGCAACATACCTTGCTTGTCCTCCAGCTACCTTTTCACAAGGCCGAGCTCTTCTTCGGCCTGCTCCAGACTCTGCTTTAGTCCGGAGACCTCCGCATCATGAGAGGTTGCGGCCAGCAATGACACCTGCTCATGCATATAAGACATCTTTAGTTAGTTCCCTGCGAAAATAAATTGATCCTCTGTCCGGCTTTACTTTCCGAACACCGGACAGTCTCTCAGGGGCTATTGTATATACTAGGACTTTTTCTTTTGCGTCGCTTACCTCAAAGCCTGTTAGGAGACTGCCGCAGGCTTCGGTCAGTCTGCTCTTGATGGATTGAACCCTCTCAACACCGTACCCATAAGGATATGGTGTTCCTCCACAATGGAAGCGCCTCGTAGCGCTTCCAGCAGGTTATTCAGTGCCTCTGGTTGGACAGAGGTCACCAGCGGGATAGGCACATCTCCTTCTCTCGAAGGAGGCTGCACGCCGGATTCTGGAGCCATATAGGTCTCCGAAACTGTATCCGGCTGGGGGCCGAACTGAACATGGCCCCCATCGCCAGTCTCCATGTTGATCTACTCCCCCATGTGTCCGGCAGCCGAGGTTTCGCCCTCTGGCGCCACCCTGACAGCCTCCTGAGCCTTTTCCTGGTCTGGGAAGATCCTTCGGGACAGCACCTCGGCGTCGCCCTTGAAACTCGCCTGTTTCCAAGGGCTATGCAAACGGCACGTTTGGATTACCCACGCCCGTATTGATGAGAATCCCGCAATAAGGGGACACGATCTCCGCTTCGACAAGAAGTGCCAATAAAAACCACATCTCGAAACATGGAACGGCAGACGAAAACGGTTCGAAATAATGACCGGACAGACATGATGTCACATTAAAAAAAGTTGTCAGCGATTGGACTCGTGAAATATTATACTCTCTGCGGTTGTGTGTGGTACTTGTGTTGCAGATCCGGACACGTTCGCTGCGTCTGAAGACTATCTTGGATTATTCGGAAAGAGGAACCCGCCTTGCAATGTAGAAGACAATCTGAGTGCCGGACACCTCGCCATTGAATCCTGGTTCAAGGGCTACTGAGGGAGTCCTGGACTAAGGGGTCCTCGGGCGTACGGCCTGTTGACCGCGGTCCAGACTGATGGGCTTTGAAGATACAAAGACCGAAGACTCTACCCGTGTCCGGATGGGACTCTCCTTGGCGTGGAAGGCAAGCTTGGCGACCAAATATGAAGATTCATTTCTCTGTAACCGACTTTATGTAACCCTAGTTCCCTCCGATGTCTATATAAACCGGAGGGCTAGGTTTGTAGAGGCCAACAATCATAATCATAGTCATACTGACTAGACTTCTAGGGTTTTAGCCATTACAATCTCGTGGTAGATCAACTCTTGTAATACTCATATTCATCAAGATCAATCAAGCAGGAAGTAGGGTATTACCTCCATAGAGAGGGCCCGAACCTGGGTAAACATTGTGTCCCCCGTCTCCTGTTACCATGAACCTTAGATGCACATTTCGGGACCCCTACCCGAGATCCGCCGGTTTTGACACCGACAATAAGTGTTCTCCCTCAGTATGCACCATTGCTACAGTTTGCCATGCCGAGACACTATGTGATGATCGGGTGTGATAAGCTCTATGTTCACATACAACGGGTACAAGCCAGATTTGCACATGCAGAATACTCAGGTTAAACTTGACGAGCCTAGCATATGCTGATATGGCCTCGAACCTTTGAGATCGAAAGGTCGGCGTGAATCATATAGTAGATATGATCAACATAGTGATGTTCACCATTGAAAACTACTCCATCTCACGTGATGATCGGACATGGTTTAGTTAATATGGATCACGTGATCACTTAGATGATTAGAGGGATGTCTATTTAAGTGGGAGTTCTTAAGTAATATGATTAATTGAACTTTAGTTTATCATGAACTTAGTCCTGATAGTATTTGCATAATTATGTTGTAGATCAATAGCTCGCGATGTAGCTCCCCATTTATTTTTGATATGTTCCTAGAGAAAAGCTATGTTGAAAGATGATAGTAGCAATGATGCGGACTAGGTCCGTGGTTTGAGGAATATCCTCATTGCTGCACAGAAGAATTGTGTCCTTGATGCACCGCTAGGTGAAAGACCTATTGCAGGAACAAATGCAGACGTTATGAACGTTTGACAAGCTCGGTATGATGACTACTTGATAGTTTAGTGCACCATGCTTTATGGCTTAGAACCGGGACTTCAAAAATGTTTTGAACACCATGGAGCATATAAGATGTTCCATGAGTTGAAATTGGTATTTCATACTCATGCCCGTGTCAAGAGGTATGAGACCTCCGACAGTACTTTGCCTACAAGATGGATGAGAATAGGTCAACCAGTGAGCATGTGCTCAGATTGTCTGGGTACTACAATTGCTTGAATCAAGTGGGAGTTAATCTTCCTGATAAGATAGTCACTATCACCAAGTTAGTAGAACTTCATGATGAACTATAATATGCAAGGGATAATGATACGTCTCCAACGTATCTATAATTTATGAAGTATTCATGCTATTATATTATCCATCTTGGATGTTTAATGGGCTTTACTATGCACTTTTATATAATTTTTGGGACTAACTTATTAACCCAGAGCCCAGTGCCAGTTTCTGTTTTTCTCCTTGTTTTAGTGTTTCGCAGAAAAGGAATATCAAATGGAGTCCAAACGGAATGAAGCGTTTGGAAGAGTTATTTTTGGAACGGAAGCAATCCAGAAGACTTGGAGTGTACGTAAGGGAAGCAACGATGAAGGCACGAGGCAGGGGGCGCGCCCTCCACCCTCGTGGGCCCCTTGTGGCTCCCCTGACCAACTTCGTTCGCCTATATATATATATATGTATGTATATATATATATATATATATATATATATATATATATATATATATATATACCCTAATACCATCGGGGAGCACAATAGATCGAGAGTTCCGCCGCCACAAGCCTCTATAGCCACTCTGCCGGAGGGGGGATCCCTCACCGGTGGCCATCTTCATCATCTCGGCGCTCTCCATGACAAGGAGGGAGTAGTTCACCCTCGGGGCTGAGGGTATGTACCAGTAGCTATGTGTTTGATCTCCCTCTCTTATGTTCTTGAGGTGGTACGATCTTGATGTATCGCGAGCTTTGCTATTATAGTTGGATCTTATGATGTTTCTCCCCCTCTACTCTCTTGTAATGGATTGAGTTTTCCCTTTGAAGTTATCTTATCGGATTGAGTCTTTAAGGATTTGAGAACACTTGATGTATGTCTTGCATGTGCTTATCTGTGGTGACAATGGGATATTCATGTGATCCACTTGATGTATGTTTTGGTGATCAACTTGCGGGTGTGTTGGGTGTGTTGGGGACACAAGAGACTCTTTGTTATTTGGTTGCAGGGTAGTTTGAGAGAGGCCATCTTCATCCTATGCCTCCCACGGATTGATAAACCTTAGGTCATCCACTTGAGGGAAATTTTCTACTGTCCTACAAACCTCAAGATTTGGGCGCCCAACAACGTCTACAAGAAGAAGGTTGAGTAGTAGACATCAAGCTCTTTTCTGGCGCCGTTGCCGGGGAGGTGAGGAAAGAGGCACTAACACCCCATCAACGAAGCTCTTTTCTGGCGTCGTTGCCAGGGAGGTGAGTGCTTGAAGGTATATCTTTAGATCTTGCAATCGGATCTTTTAGTTTCTTGTTTCAGCACTAGTTTAGTTTATAAGAGAAAACTACAAAAAAATATGGAATTAAGGGTGCCTCATATGCTTCATCTCTGTAGTGTCTTTCGTGAAAATGATGGGAAGGAAAATTGTGCTCAAGTACTAGAAGAAGAATTGCATAGAATGCTTGGCCTAAAATATGTGAATGATGAGCATGATTGCAATGTTGTTAGTATGAACTAGTCATTGACCCGTGCAGCTGCACGGCCTAGTTATTATATTTAAAGATGATTATTAATAATACTATATTTACGTGCCAAATGAAAGAATTATCCAAACCATGATAAACTAACATAAACGCGTGTATTATAAGCTTCATTTTGGAGAGGGTGCATCTGTTTACCTATTTATGTTGTAGAAACAACCTTTACTGGTGTGAATGAAGCCTTCCTAGCATAGTAGCAACATAAAAAAATGTAATGGTATACCTGTTGATGATTTATATGAAAAATACAAAAAGTGATTTCACATATTAAATTAATAACGTTTGCAATGGTGATAGCTATGGAGGACGGGCACATTCCGCACGGTTTTTCAAAACCTCAAAGAAATTCATTTTTATAGCTCAACGAATTCCCCCCTTTTTTATGTGCACATATAGAAGTGTACTTTATCCTTGCGAATTTCACCAAAATCCGTGTTTGTATGTGAGGGATACAAAAAATAAAAATACATGAAAAAACAGTTTTTTGCTACTTTTCTTGCCATTTTTTGTTTTTTTACAGGGTATAATATAACATATTTTTTAGCGAATTTTCACAGTCGCTTAGAGCACACGCGTAGTTTTGTGTGTGAAAAAATCCAGTTTTTTTTCTAGAACATTTAAGCACCTGTTTTTGGCATCTAAAAAAGTGTTCACCGGCCACCGTGCTCCAGAAATCCGTTTTATTATATCTTGGAGCTATTAAGGACATACTTCAGTATGTTTGTATCTGTTATTTTTAGCTGGTCTTCTTTTCTATGATGCGGTTGAATTTTTCTTTTCCAACAGGCATGGCTCAGTTTTTGTAACAGGGCATTTGTTAAACAAACGTGACCCAGAGCGCTCTTTTTTTGGCATGAAGATATTTTTTTTAGATTGCCATGAAGAATTTTTTTGATTGCCATGGGGAAGGCACGTACTTGAACTATGACGTGGGCTTGAGGACTCGTTTTTTTTTTTTGCATGGAGAAGGCACGTGCTTGCAACATGGACGTGGGGTTTGCAGACTTTCTTTAGCACGGTTTGAGAACTTCAATCTAACCTTTTTTTTCTGGGATCTAATCCCTTACGTACATGGTGAGAACTCTTTTCTGGAGCGTTGCTATCTGACGCGCGCGCGTTTCAGCGGACGATTTCAGACAGCCCCTAATCTTTCTTGTTTCGCCCGGGCCCCCACCGTTGGAATCAGGGGCGAAAATAAGATTAGGATTCGAGCGCTCTAGCGGTCGGTCGCGTAGGAGTAAAACCGTCTTTTCTGTTTTGTTACGTACATATGGGCTTACACCATGCAAGCGATGTCCTTCAAATCCGGCAGGGACTTTTAATAAATCTTGGTCGTTCAATTTTTAATCTATTGGTTAACTTAATTTGGCTGATGTGGATTAACGTGTAGGACCGAAAGGTGCCTCCAATTAGTAAATATAAGATTCTTTGAATACCCATGATGCTAATGATATACAAAGCCACAAGCTTGGGGAAGCTATTTTTGATGAAGATGATATTTTTTATCCCCCAAGCTTCGATGAGCAAATTATTATGATGAAAGCATGCCCCCTATTTATGATGATTATTGTGATGACACGTATGCTATAAAGAATAAAGATAACCATGAAACTTGTCATCATGATTTTAATTTTCAATTGGATTATGCTTCACATGATAGTTATTTTGTTGAGTTTGCTCCCACTACTATTGATGAGAATAAATTTGCTTATGTGGAGAGTAATAAAATTTCTATGCAAGTAGATCATGAAAAGAATGCTTTATGTGCTGGTTATATGGTTGAATTCATTCATGATGCTACTGAAAATTATTATGAGAGATGATCATATGCTTCTACATATTGCAATAATACAAAGTTTCCTCTCTACGTGTTGAAAATTTTGAAGTCATGCTTGTTTTGCTTTCCTATGGTAGTTGATTCTTGCACCAAGAAATTGTTTGATCACAAAATACCTATGCATAGAAAGTTTGTTAGACTTAAATGTGCTATTCATATTCCTCATGATGCTCTCTTTATGTTTCAGTTCTTATGTCTTATGTGAGCATCATTGAAATCACCATGCCCAGCTAGGGGCATTAAACGATAGCGCTTGATTGGGAGGCAACCCAATTTTATTTTTGTTCTTGTTTAGTAATAAATAAATCATCTAGCCTCTGGTTAGATGTGGTTTTATTTTTTAATTAGTGTTTGTGACAAGTAAAACCTATAGGATCTTCTTGGATGATAGTTATTTGATCTTGCTGAAAAAGACAGAAACTTTCTGTTCACAAAAACAATTGTTTAAAATCACCAGAAAGTGATAAAATACTGATTCCAATTGCAGCAGATCAAAAATCAAATTATCTAGGTCGTCCTATTTTGGTAGAATTCTTTGAGTTCCAGAAGTTCGAGTTAGTTACAGATTACTACAGATTGTTCTGTTTTTGACAGATTCTGTTTTTCGTGTGTTGTTTGCTTATTTTGATGAATCTATGGCTAGTAAAATAGTTTATAAACCATAGATAAGTTGGAATACTGTAGATTTAACACCAATACAAATAAAGAATGAGTCCATTACAGTACCTTGAAGTGGTGTTTTGTTTTCTTTAGCTAACGGAGCTCGCGAGATCTTCTGTTAAGTTTTGTGTTGTGAAGTTTTCAAGTTTTGGGTAAAGATTCGATGGACTATGGAATAAGGAGTGGCAAGAGCCTAAGATTGGGGATTCCCAAGGAACCCCAAGGTAACATTCAACCAAGAGCCTAAGCTTGGGTATGCCCCGGATGGCATCCCCTATTTTGTCTTCGTTCATCGGTAACTTTACTTGGAGCTATATTTTTATTCACCACATGATATGTGTTTTGCTTGGAGCGTCATTTTATTTTGTTAGTATTTGCTTGCTGTTATTTATAATAATGTTTTTCATCTTTATTTTTAATAAAAATGTCAAGGATAGCCTTTACCATGCTTATTTTGCAAGTATACATGTTGCTGTTTCAAAACAGAAAGTTTACCGCTGTTGCAAAAATTCCCTAGAAAAGTCAGAATGTGATAAAATGTTGAAACCTTTTTCATAATAAGCTCTGATAAATTTACTATAGTTGGAATTTTCTTTCATAATTTTTGGAGCTAGGGAAGTATGGATCTTGCTGCATTCTTTACAGACTGTCCTGTTTAGGCAGATTGCTGTTATGTTTGCATTGCTTGCATATGTTTGCTTGTTTAATGATTCTATTTGAGGATAGGAGTATTAAGTATGCAGAGGAATTTAGTATGCAATGTTGAATAATAATTTTAGTGATTTGCTACAGTCTAGTATGATAAGGTTTTTGCATTGGTTTATACTAACTTATCTCCCGAGTCCTTGTTGAGTTTGTGTGGATGAAGATTTTGAGATTTAGGAAGACCGCGATATGAGACGAATTAAGGAGACACAAAAGCTCAAGCTTGGGGATGCCCCGGTTGGCATCCCACCTTTCTTCTTCAACAATTATCGGTTAGTATCGGTTGAGCCTAAGTTTTTGCTTCTTCACATGATGAGTGCTATCCTTGAAATGTCATTTTATTTTGTTTTGCTTGTTGTTTGAATAATATCCCAAGATCTGAAATTCTTAAATGAGAGAGAGTCTTCACAAAGCTACATAATTATTTAACTACTCATTGATCTTCACTCATATCTTTTTGGAGTAGTTTGTCATTTACTCGTGTGCTTCACTTATATCCTATGAGTAAATCTGAAAGCTGAAATCTGAAATGCTGGTTGAATGATTTGAATGTCATAAATCTGAAATTATATATGTTCATATGCCTTTCCCATGGGGAGTAATGCCTTCACATATAAGAAGTAGAGGTGGTAAATTTATTGAAGGTTAGCAAACATTGTATTGGTCACTTGAACAATTCATGAAAAAATATTGAAGGAAGAGAGATTTCACATATAAATATACTATCTTGGACATCTTCTATGATTGTGAGCCCCATTAATTATTTTCATACCTGAGCAAATAAGTTGAAGTTGGACAAGGAAGACAACATAATGAGTTATGCTTGGGTATATTTGTATAGAAGTTATATTTTTATGGATCCTCTAACATGTGGTGCTTGCTTAGAATCCTTTGCTAGCCAAAATATCTGCACTAAGCAGGAATACTGCTTGTGCATCCAAATTCCTTGTACCAAGTTTCTTCCATGTGTGTCCATCATATCTACCTATATGCGGTATTTACCTGCCGTTCCAAGTAAATTTGCATGTGCCAAACTCTAAACCTTCAAGTAATAATCTGTTTTCGATGCCCAAATCGCTCATGTAGCGACTAGGGGCTGTAAGTATCTTCCATGTTAGGTGGGTTATTCTCACGATGAGTGGACTCCGCTCATCATTCACGAGAAAATGGCTGGTAAATGGGATGCCCAGTACTATGATCAAAAGATCAAAAACAAATTCGCAAATAATTTAAACAGAACTCCCCCAGGAATGTTGATAGTTGGACGGCACCCGTTGTTTCGGACAAGCCGTGGAGTGTGAATGTTGGTGGAGGGGGAGTAAAAACTTTACCTTTCTGCGTGGGAACCGCCTATAATGTATGTAGTATGGAAGATATTGGGAACTCTTGGTCGTTATGTTGACAATGAAAGCATACCTCTCAAAATTATTTTCATCTCTGTTTTTCTTGAGCTCTGGCACCTCTGCGAATCCCTGCTTCCCTCTGTGAAGGGCCTATCTTTTACTTTTATGCAAGTGTCAGTAGTATTCCTTCTCATTCCAACCTACTCTTTAGTTGGCAAGCATCATGTGATGGAAAGATCTAAGCATATATGGTCATTCAAATATATTTGATCATGAATTATTACTGTTGACATTACCCTTGAGGTAAAAGGTTGGGAGGCGAAACATTAAGCCCCTATCTTTCTCTCTCGTGTTCGATGAATACTATTTGTTCTAAAAATATGCTTTGAGTGGTAGCAATCATGGAAGACTAAATGATAGTTGAGTATGTGAAGTTTGCTGAATCAAAGCTCTGACATAGACTCTTCCTGAAAATAAGATGAATTGCAATTTTTTGATGACTGAGAACATAGTTTGTTAGTTTTCAAGAAAGTTTATGATCTATACTTTAACATGTGAATAGCTTGTTACTCGATCATGAAAAGTTCTATGAGCTGAGCTACTGTTATGACATATAATGATGCTAGAAAAGGTGATTAAAATTATCATTGATCAAACTTATGCACCTGCTAGCATTCACACTTCATAAATTCTTTCTTTTATCATTTACCTACTCGAGGATGAGCAGGAATTAAGCTCGAGGATGCTGATACGTCTCCAACGTATCTATAACTTATGAAGTATTCATGCTATTATATTATCCATCTTGGATGTTTAATGGGCTTTACTATGCACTTTTATATTATTTTTGGGACTAACTTATTAACCCAGAGCCCAGTGCCAGTTTCTGTTTTTCTCCTTGTTTTAGTGTTTCGCAGAAAAGGAATATCAAACGGAGTCCAAAAGGAATGAAACATTCGGGAGAGTTATTTTTGGAACGGAAGCAATCCAGAAGACTTGGAGTGTACGTAATGGAAGCAACGAGGAAGGCACGAGGTAGGGGGTGCACCCACCCCCCTGGGCGCGCCCTCCACCCTCGTGGGCCCCTCGTGGGCCCCTCGTGGCCCCCCTAACCAACTTCTTTCGCCTATATATATATATATATGTATATATATATATATATGTATATCCTAAAACCAATGGGGAACACAATAGATCGAGAGTTCCGCCACCACAAGCCTCTGTAGCCACCGAAAACCAATCTAGACCCGTTCCGGCACCCTGCCGGAGGGGGGGATCCCTCACTGGTGGCCATCTTCATCATCTCGGCACTCTCCATGACAAGGAGGGAGTAGTTCACCCTCGGGGCTGAGGGTATGTACCATTAGCTATGTGTTTGATCTCTCTCTCTCTCTCTCTCTCTCTCTCTCTCTCTCTCTCTCGTGTTCTTGAGGTGGTACGATCTTGATGTATCGCGAGCTTTGCTATTATAGTTGGATCTTATGATGTTTCTCCCCCTCTACTCTCTTGTAATGGATTGAGTTTTCCCTTTGAAGTTATCATATCGGATTGAGTCTTTAAGGATTTGAGAACACTTGATGTATGTCTTGCATGTGCTTATCTATGGTGACAATGGGATATTCATGTGATCCACTTGATGTATGTTTTGGTGATCAACTTGCGGGTTCCGTAACATTGTGAACTTATGCATAGGGTTTGGCACACGTTTTCATCTTGACTCTCCGGTAGAAACTTTGGGAAACTCTTTGAAGTACTTTGTGTTGGTTTGAATAGATGAATTTGAGATTGTGTGATGCATATCGTATAATCATACCCATGGATACTCGAGGTGACATTGGAGTATCTAGGTGACATTAGGATTTTGGTTGATTTGTGTCTTAAGGTGCTATTCTAGTACGAACTCTAGGATAGATCGAACGGAAAGAATAGCTTCGTGTTATTTTACTACGGACTCTTGGATAGATAGATTAGAGAGGATAACTTTGAGGTGGTTTCGTACCCTACCATAATCTCTTCGTTTGTTCTCCGCTATTAGTGACTTTGGAGTGACTCTTTGTTGCATGTTGAGGGATAGTTATATGATCCAATTATGTTATTATTGTTGACAGAACTTGCACTAGTGAAAGTATGAACCCTAGGCCTTGTTTCAACGCATTCCAATACCGTTTGCGCTCACTTTTATCATTAGTTACCTTGCTGTTTTTATATTTTCAGATTACAAAAACCTATATCATCCATATTGCACTTGTATCACCATCTCTTCGCCGAACTAGTGCACCTATACAATTTACCATTGTATTGGGTGTGTTTGGGACACAAGAGACTCTTTGTTATTTGGTTACAGGGTTGTTTGAGAGAGATCATCTTCATCCTACGCCTCCCACGGATTGATAAACCTTAGGTCATCCACTTGAGGGAAATTTGCTACTGTCCTACAAACCTCTGCACTTGGAGGCCCAACAACGTCTACAAGAAGAAGGTTGAGTAGTAGACATCAGATAATGAAAACAATTCCCAAGATCTTCGTGATGCTAAAATCGGCGAAGGTAGAAATCAAGAAAAGCATCAAGTGTTGATGGTTAACAAGACCATTAGTTTCATGAAAAGGGCAAAGGAATAGAAAGGAAACTTCAAGAAGAATGACAAACAAGTTGTCACTCCCGTGAAGAAATCCAAAGCTAGACCCAAGCCTGAAACTGAGTGCTACTACTGCAAATGAAATGGTCACTGGAAGTGGAACTGCCCTAGATACTTGGCGGTTAAGAAGGATGGCATAGTGAACAAAGGTATATTGGATATACATGTTATTGATGTGTACTTTACTAGTGTTTATAGCAACCCATCGGTATTTGATACTGGTTCAGTTGCTAAGAGTAGTAACTCGAAATGGGAGTTGAAAAATAAACAGAGACTAGTTAAAGGCGAGGTGATGATGTGTGTTGGAAGTGATCCCAAGGTTGATAAGATCACCATCGCACACTCCCTTTACCTTCGGGATTAGTGTTGAACCTAAAATAAATGTTATTTGGTGTTTGCATTGAGCATGAATATGATTGGATCATGTTTATTGCAATACGGTTATTCATTTATGTCAAAGAATAATTGTTGTTCTTTTTACATGAATAAAACCTTCTATGGTCATACACTCAATATAAATGGTTTATTGAATCTCGATCGTAGTGATACACATATTCAAATGTTAAAGCCAAAAGATGCAAAGTTAATAATAATAGTGTAACTTATTTGTGGCACTGCCGTTTAGGTCATATTGGTGTAAAGCGCATGAAGAAACTCCATGCTGATAGGCTTTCGAATCACTTGATGCTTGCGAACCATGCCTCATGGGCAAGATGACTAAGACTCCGTTCTCCGGAACAATGGAGCGAGCAACTGACTTATTGGAAATAATACATACTGATGTATGCGGTCCGATGAGTGTTGAGGCTCACGGCGGGTATCGTTATTTTCTGACCATCACAGATGATTTTAGCAGATATGGGTATATCTACTTGATGAAACATAAGTCTGAAACATTTGAAAAGTTCAAAAAAATTTAGAGTGAAGTGGAAAATCATCGTAACAAGAAAATAAAGTTTCTACGATCTGATCGCGGAGACGAATATTTGAGTTACGAGTTTGGTCTTCAATTAAAACAATGTGGAATAGTTTCACAAATTCATGCCACCTGGAACACCACAGCATAATGGTGTGTCCGAACGTCATAACTTTACTTTATTGGATATAGTGCAATCTATGATGTCTCTTACCGATTTACCACTATTGTTTTGGGGTTATGCATTAGAGATAGCTGCATTCACGTTAAAAAGGGCACCATCCAAATCCGTTGAGACGACACCGTATGAACTGTGGTTTACCAAGAAACCTAAGCTGTCGTTTCTTAAAGTTTGGGGTTGCGATGCTTATGTGAATTTTTTTATCTTGGTAAGCTCAAACCCAAGTTGGAGAAGTGCGTCTTCATAGGATACCCAAAAGTAACTGTTGGGTACACCTTCTATCACAGATCCGAAGGCAAGATATTCGTTGCTAAGAATGGATCCTTTCTAGAGATGGAGTTTCTCTCAAAAGAAGTGAGTGGGAGGAAAGTAAAACTTGATAAGGTAATTGTACCTTCTCCCGAATTGGAAAGTAGTTCATCACAGAAATCAGTTCAAGTGATTCCTACACCAATTAGTGAGTAAGCTAATGATGATGATCATGAAACTTCAGATCAAGTTACTACCAAACCTCATAGGTCAACCAGAGTAAGATCCGCACCAGAGTGGTACGGTAATCATGTTCTGGAAATCATGTTACTAGACCATGACAAACCTACAAACTGTGAGGAAGCGATGATGAGCCCAGATTCCGCAAAATGGCTTGAGGCCATGAAATCTGAGATGGGATCCATGTATGAGAACAAAGTATGGACTTTGGTTGAATTGCCCGATGATTGGCAAGCAATAGAAAATAAATGGATCTTCAAGAGGAAGACGGACGCTGATAGTAGTGTTACTGTCGACAAACCTAGGCTTGTCAAAAAAGGTTTTGACAAGTTCAAGGTGTTGACTACGATGAGATTTTCTCACTCGTAGCGATGCTTAAGTCTGTCCGAATCATGTTAGCAATTGCCGCATTTTATAAAATCTGGCAAATGGATAAACAAAACTGCATTCCTTAATGGATTTATTAAAGAAGAGTTGTATATGATGCAACCAGAAGGTTTTGTCAATCCTAAAGGTGCTAACAAAATATGCAAGCTCCAGCGATCCATCTATGGACTGGCGCAAGCATCTCGGAGTTGGAATATACGCTTTGATAAGTTGATAAAAGCATATAGTTTTATACAGACATGCGGTGAAGCCTGTATTTACAAGAAAGTGAGTGGGAGCACTAAAGCCTTTCTGATAAGTATATGTGAATGACATATTGTCGATCGGAAATGATGTAGAATTTTCTGGAAAGCATAAAGGCGAGTTTGAAAGGAGTTTTTCAAAGAAAGACCTCGGTGAAGCTGCTTACATATTGAGCATCAAGACCTATAGAGATAGATCAAGACGTTTGATAAGTTTTTTCGATGAGTACATACCTTGACAAGTTTTTGAAGTAGTTCAAAATGGAACAGTCAAAGAAAGAGTTCTTGCCTGTGTTGCAAGGTGTGAAGTTGAGTAAAGACTCAAAACCCGACCACGGCAGAAAATAGAAAGAAAATGAAAAGTCATTCCCTATGCCTCAGTCATAGGTTCTATAAAGTATGCTATCTGTGTACCAGACCTATTATGTACCTCACCATGAGTTTGGCAAGAGGGTACAATAGTGACCCGGGAGTGGATCACTGAACAGCGATCAAAATTATCCTTAGTTGAATAAGGAAATGTTTCTCGGTTATGGAGATGACAAAGAGTTCGTCGTAAAGAGTTACGTCGATACAAGCTTTGACACCGATCTGGATGACTCTATGTCTCGATCTAGATACATATTGAAAGTGGGAGCGATTAGCTAGAGTAGCTCCGTGCAGAGCATTGTAGACATAGAAAATTTGCAAAATCCATACGGCTCTGAATGTTGCAGACCCGTTGACTAAACTTCTCACAAGCAAAACATGATCACTCTTTGGGTGTTCATCACATAGCGATGTGAACTAGATTATTGACTCTAGTAAACCCTTTGGGTATTAGTCACAGGGAGATGTGAACTAATCACATAAAGATGTGAACTATTGGTGTGAAATCACATGGCGATGTGAACTATTGGTGTTAAATCACATGGCAATGTGAACTAGATTATTGACTCTAGTGCAAGTGGGAGACTGAAGGAAATATGCCCTAGAGGCAATAATAAAGTTGTTATTTATATTTCCTTATAGCATGATAAATGTTTATTATTCACGCTAGAATTGTATTAACAGGAAATGTGTGAATACATAGACAAACAGAGTGTCCCTAGTATGCCTCTACTTGACTAGCTTGTTAATCAAAGATGGTTAAGTTTCCTAGCCATAGACATGTGTTGTCATTGATGAACGGAATCACATCATTAGAGAATGATGTGATGGACAAGACCCATCCATTAGCTTAGCATAAAGATCATTTAGTTTATTGCTATTGCTTTCATCATGACTTATACATGTTCCTCTAACTATGAGATTATGCAACTCCCGAATACTGGAGGAACACTTAGTGTGCTATCAAATGTCACAACGCAACTGGGTGATTATAAAGATGCTCTACACGTGTCTCCGATGGTGTTTTTTGAGTTGGCATAGATCGAGATTAGGATTTGTCACTCCGTGTATTGGAGAGGTATCTCTGGGGCCTCTCGGTAATGCGCCTGACTATAAGACTTGCAAGCAATGTGACTAATGAGTTAGTTGCGGGGTGATGCATTACGGAAGTAAAGATACTTGCCGGGAACGAGATTGAACTAGGTATAAAGATACCGACCGTCGACTCTCGGGCAAGTAACATACCGATGACAAAGGGAACAACGTATGTTGTTATGAGGTTTGACCGATAAAGATCTTCGTAGAATATGTAGGAACCAATATGAGCATCCATGTTCTGTTATTGGTTATTGACCGGAGATGAGTCTCGGTCATGTCTACATAGTTCTCTAACCCGTAGGGTCCGCACACTTAACGTTCGGTGACGATCGGTATTATGAGTTTATGTGTTTTGATGAAACGAAGGTTGTTCAGAGTCCCGGATGTGATCACGGGCATGACGAGGAGTCTCGAAATGGTCGAGACATAAGGATCGATATATTGGAAGCCTATGCTTGGACATCGGAATGGTTCCAAGTGAGTTCGGGAATATACCGGAGTACCGGGGGGGTTACCGGAACCCCCCGAGGAGTATATAGGCCCTAATGGGCTTTAGCGGAGAGAGAGAGGGGGGCAGCTAGGGCAGGTCGCGCGCCCCCTCCCCCCTGGTCCGAATTGGACTAGGAAGGGGGCGGCGCCCCCTTTCCTTCCTCCCTCTCTCCCCTTCCTTCTCTCCTAGTCCAACTAGGGAAGGGGGGGGGGGGGAATCCTACTCCCGGTGGGAGTAGGACTCCTCCAGGGCATGCCATAGAGGGCCGACTGTCGGTGTCAAAACCGGCGGATCTCGGGTAGGGGGTCCCGAACTGTGCGTCTAGTCGGATGGTAACAGGAGACAAGAGACACGATGTTTTACCCAGGTTCGGGCCCTCTTGATGGAGGAAAAACCCTACGTCCTGCTAGATTAATATTGATGATGTGTGTTACAAGAGTGGATCTACCACGAGATCAAAGAGGCTAAACCCTAGAAGCTAGCCTATGGTATGATTGTTGTTCGTCCTACGGACTAAAACTCTCCGGTTTATATAGACACCAGATAGGGTTAGGGTTACACAGAGTTGGTTACAATGGTAGGAGATCTACATATCCGTATCGCCAAGCTTGCCTTCCACGCCAAGGAAAGTCCCATCGGGACACGGGACGAAGTCTTCAATCTTCTATCTTCATAGTCTTGGAGTCCGGCCGATGATGATAGTTCGCTATCCGGACACCCCTAGTCCGGAACTCCTCAAGAGCCTCGAACCAGGCTTCAATGACGACGAGTCCGGCGCGCATGTTGTCTTCGGTATTGCAAGGCGGGTTCTTCCTACGAATAATTTATAGAAGATTGTGAACACCAGGATAGTGTCCGCTCTGCAAAAATAAATTCCACATACCACCGTAGAGAGAATAATATTACACAAGATCAATCTGCTGACGTATTTTGTGGCGTGACGTCGCACCACTACCAAGCCTTTATTCAAATTGTTTTTATTGTTCCACCTCAGCGCGTTTAGCGAAGCGGTTTCCTTGGCATGTCTTGTCGAAGCAGAGATCGTGTTCCCCTTATTCCGGGATTCCCATCAATACGGATGTGGGTAACCCAACCGTGCCATTGATTGTGACGCTTGGGAGATAAGCGAGTTTTACCAGGCCGGTGGGGACACATGTTTTTGTCCGCCCATATAAGGGGATAAGGTTCCACCCTTTCACCTACGCCTTCTTCCTCCTTTGCTCATCCATTCCCGTGCACTCGAGCTCTAGCCCCCAAATCCGCACTTTCCTCCTCAACCTTCTCCAAACATGTCAGGAGCGGGAGGCAGATGGATGGCCTCCTCCGTCACGGAGGGGCACATCACAAGACTGCGGGAGGTCGGATACTTGTCCGGCGATATCACAGACAGGCTGCCCGGACGCTGGGGCAGCTTATTCCAACCCGGTCCCCATGAGAGGGTGGTATTTCTCCCCACTTCCTCCATGGACTAGGTTTTCCACTTCACCCATTTGTCCGGGGCTCATGTTCTACTACGGCCTGGACTTCCACGACCTGGCCCCAATTTCGCCCTCAACGTATCGGCGTTTATCGTCAGGTGCGAGGTCTTCCTCTCAGATCCAGCCCCACTTCGCCAGGCTCAAGACCTTCAAAGTGTCAAGTCAAGGTTGTGAAGGGCAGCCAAGCGGAGTGCGGAGGCGCCATGGTTGGCAAGATGTCCCACGTTATGTGGCTGGAGGGCACTTTCGTGAAAACCATCAAGGGGTGGCAATCGGGTGGTTCTACATCACCGAGTCAGCGTGACCCTGATTGGGCAGCGCCCCAATTCAGATCTGGCATCCCCACACGGCTTACCTCCACGGAAAGAGAGTGGCCGGATTTGGGGAATTCGGAGGAGCTGACCGGACTCCAAGCCTGTATCGAGGCTGGTGGACAAGAAGCTCAAGCTCGTCAACGTAGTCCAGGTCATCTCATCCGCCGGATTCTCCCGTGCAGTGATGGGGCTTCAATATGTGGGAGTTTGATCCAGCGCAGCACCAGACCCTGAGCGGGCTCTTTGACACTATGTACGAAGATGTCTGGAAGGTGCTGTTCAAGGGCACCGAAGCTCCCGCATCCGCTACCGAAGATCGCGGATTCCACTCATGACATCCAGTGACGAGGTAAGTGATTTCACCACTTGTTTTCCATAGTTTGGCTCTATGCGGGATCTAAACTCCCTTTACCTTTGACAGGAATGGCTGGCGAAGGCGAACGGATTACCTGTCGGCCCCATTGCCGAAGGACCCAGCGGACACCCGCCTAACGGACTCTTGGCTCCGGCACCCCACGTGGTGCCGGAGAAGAAGGCCAAGAAGACGGCCACGGGGACTCGGAAGAGTTCCGTTTTCAGGTGCTATCGGATGATGAATCAGGTCGACTCCTCCCACCAAGGTGAGGAGGAGAAGAAGAAAGCCTCTCCCCATCGGGGAGGAAAGAAAGGAAGGCCTCCCCAACAAGGGAGGCGAAGGGTCCAAGAAGGAAAAACTCTTCCTCCGGACTGCTCCGCCAACGCCAAAGGATTTATTTAAGATCGGCATCCAAGGGCCAAGCCCCTGGCGAGATCGTAAGTATCCGGACTGCCGAATAACTTCAAGGTTTTTATTTTCGCCACATAACGTCTTTCTAATGCCGCATACAACCCTGCAGTCCGCCCAAGGATGATCTTCCCGCTTGCCGAAGCGGGTCCTTGGGTGCGTCGGATATGGATTCCCTTCCGACTGCCTCCACCCCCCGTGCCACGGACGACACCGATGTGGGATCCCAGAAAAGGAACCACCAGGAGGAGGAGGCCCCGGAGGTGTCACAGGACACCCTCCTGGACTGTGCACCGGACTCAGCCCCGGAGGCCACAGTGGCTCCAGAGTCCGGCGGGCAACCCCTTCGTAAGAAGGGCAAGACCGAGACGCCGGCTGCCTCCGTCCAACCGGAGGTGCCGGATAATTTGCTGGAGGCGCTCAACGGCGCCTCCATCAAAGAGGAACACCGCACTGTTATGAGTGCGGTAATTGAAAGGTTCAGCTCGCCAAGAGCGGGCTGACCGAAGCCTGCAGTAGCCTTCTAACAGGCTTTGAGGTAAGAATTTCAATATATGTAAAATGGTACCGCATAGACAGTAGCCCCTGATGCTCGGTTCGGTGTTCTGAAAGAAAAGCCGGACCGAGGGTCTTTAGAAAGATAAACGCAGGAGTCATATAAAAAATATGTCAATATGGGATTGCAGGCTGTGCTGCTGACCTCCGCCGCACTGACTGCGGAGGTCAATACTTTCAAGGAAAACCTCGAGCGGTCCGAGAACGAGCTCGGCCATGCCAAGAAGCGGCTCGAGGAAAAAGAAGGTGAGTAATACCTTATGAAAATTGTACCTTCTGAGAAAAGGATTTGGTTGCAAGAAAAATGACAAGGATAACGTGGGTATTGTAGGGGCCACTAACAAGGTGGCGACCACGAAGGAGGCGGTGGTCATGGCCGAACGCATAATCTTGACATGGGCGCGAGCGAGAGAAGCAGGAGGTGCGGGTGGCGGAGGTACAACAAGAGCTCCAGGATCTCATGAAAAAACATGAGAGCTTGGAGCGTGACTCAAAGACTCGAGAGTCCGAGCTTGCAACGGCTCTTGAGAGTGCCAAAGCCGCTAAGGCCGAAGCCTACAAGGCCCTCCAGGAGACTGAGGCGGTGAAGAAAATAGCAGCGGGTAAGTAATTTTTCATGCAGAGTAAACATGTGAGTGTTAATTACCTGTTGCTTACCCGAATTCGGAGCTCTCCAGGGGCATTCATAGATCTTCCTCGCAGCGTGTCCGATGCTGCCGCATTCTACTAGGCCGAGGAGGGGAGCTCGACGGAGAAGGTCTTCTGGTCTCAGTATGCTGAGGCCGGACATCCGGTGCCCCTTAGCGACCAGCTGAAGCAGTTGGTCGAGCTCCACAAGGCGGCCGAACAGGCCATGAAGGGCCTCATAGTTCGGCTGTGGCCTAAGGAGGCCATGCCTGGGAGCTACTTCGGCCTGCGGGCGGGCCGATGGATGCGTGCCCGTGGGTTCAAGTGATCAAGCATTCCGCTTGTATTGAGGGTGCCCGTCGGGCCCTTGCCCGCAAGAAGGTGCCTTTGGGGCAAGATGGATGCCCAGAAGCTTGTGACGGACCCGCCACCAGAGGGCAAGGAGCATCGCACGCCCGAGATGTATTATAAGAGTGTGCTGAAGGGCACCCGCATTATTGCGGGTGAGTGCTCCAAAGATGTAATATTTGAGTAGACTCGCATTTTGTTATCCTGTGCGCTGAAAACTTAGTTCATATGCACTAAGCAACGCTTGTTAATTTAAAATATTACCTTCTGTGCGGCCGTTTATCAAATCTGAGAGATGGCAAGTCGTCGGCTTCAGCCCCCATGCCACGAGTGCTGGGGTGTTTGGAATAAACTTGAGCGCTCTTGTTCCCATTTTTGGGTCCATCTAGGGAGGCGCTCAACACAGCGAACAAGGCAACCGGACTTATAATGCTTGAACACTCTCACTTAGCCATAGAATTCTATAATTTTAAATTTTGGCGAAGCCCCTAGTCTTCGGAAGACCGAATTTGGGGCGCTATCCACGCCTTGGCTGGACAGTATCCGGCTCCTCGCTCTAAGCGGCATAAGTCTTTAAGGACTCGCAAAAAACCTCTCGAACAGCGACCGGCTCTCACCTCATCATGACGGTCAGTTTTAGCTTTCTCCACTGAGGCGTTAACCCAGCCGAACTGGGGCGGAATCGCAGTGGTTCTCCTGGTGCTACCTTAGCCGATATAACGGAACGTATGGTACCAAAACACGGGAGCCGGGCAAACCCAACTATTGACCCAAGACATGATTCGGAGCTAATGCATATAGTGCTATAAGTTCGGGGTGCCGCACTTGTGAAAGTGTTCGGACTCATCACACCATAATGCGGGGAACATAAGCCCTGGTGTATATTAGCCGTACCAAAGTGTACGGATGCAACATGCCGTGAATGAACATATGTATGAAAAAGAAATGCAATTATAAGCAAAAAGGTGCTGCATTGTTTTATTCAATAAGTGCTGTTACGAATGCAGAACGATACAAATAGTGCGATAAGCAAGGTATGGAACTGTTAAACATGTCCCCCTGCAGGGGTAGGCTGCAGATTGGTGTATAAAAATGCTCGTAATGGAGACCACATGTATATTCGTTGTAGCCTTTATCCTTCCTTGACTGTTGCATCGTGAGTTCGGCAGGTCTGCTGCCGGACAGGGCTTCTGACAAACGGAGTCCTGTGGGTAAAAAGTAAAAGGTAAAAAAGAAAAGAAAAAGGAACGACACATGTGAGAGCCCCTGGTGTGGTTGAGCCGCAGTCTGGGTTTATCGTGGTCGTGCCCCTCTCCCCATGCCCATGGTATCTTCAGAGCGTAATGGTGTACGCGAAGGACCTGCTTTGACGTTTCACGGGGCTGGGGTTGGGGCCGCATCGCTGGCGATGCTCTGAACGTGCTGGTGGTCTTGTTGTAAGTTACTCCGGGCGCGCTTAGCTGTGTCCGGCCGCTTAACGGCCGGACTCGAGAATTGCCTTAAGAGGCTGCCTTGCACTTCTACCGCGAGAGCCGCTGTATGTTCCTCCGTGCGGAGAGAACGTTCAGTGTTTCCATTGACCGTAATGACTCCTTGAGGGCCTGGCATCTTGAGCTTGAGGTATGCGTAGTGCGGCACCGTGTTGAACTTTGCAAACGCGGTACGTCTGAGCAAGGCATGATAGCCGCTGCGGAACGGGACTATGTCGAAGATTAACTCCTCGCCGGAAGTTATCCGGGATCCGAAGACCACTTCCGGTGTAATTGAGCTCGTGCAATTGGCTTCTACACCTGGTATGACGCCTTTAAAGGTCGTTTTGGTAGGTTTAATCCTTGAGGGTCTATGCCCATTTTGCGAATTGTATCCCGGTAAAGCAGGTTCAGTGCTGCCGCCGTCCATCGGGACTCGTTGGTGAAATCCATCGATGATTGGGTCTAAGACCGGTCTGGCGAATCCACCATGGCGGATGCTTTGGTGGGATGGTCCTTCGGTCAAAAGTGATCGGGCAGGAGGACCATGGATTGAACTTCGGGCAACTGGCTCCATCGCGAGACATCCTCGAGTGCACGCTTCCGCTCCCTTTTGGGTATGTGCGTTGCGTATATCATGTTCACCGTCCGCACCTGTGGGGGAAACCCCTTCTGTCCTCTATTGTTCGGCGGTTGGGTCTCGTCCTCATCATCACTATGCAGCCCCTTGTCATTGTTTTCGGCAATTAACTTGCCTGCCTGCTTGAATACCCAACAGTCCCTGTTGGTGTGATTAGCTGGCTTTTCGGGGGTGCCGTGTATCTGGCACAAGCGGTCGAGTATTGGTCCAAATTGGACGGACCCGGAGTAGTTCTTTTGAATGGCTTTTTCCGCTGACCGGGTTTAGAGCCTTTGAATCCGGCATTGACTGCCGTATCCTCAATATTGTAGCCGTTAATGCGGCGTTTGTTTTTGTTACGACGCGGCCTGCCATTTCGGCCCTTGAAGTCCGGACTGCCAGAATTTTTGCTGAGGTTGTTGCTGCGTGCTAGCCAGCTGTCCTCACCCGCAGAAGCGGGTCATGAGTGATGTGAGGGCTGCCATGGATTTCGCTTTTCCTGTCCTAGGTGTCGGGCGAGCCACTCGTCATGGATGTTATGCTTGAAGGCCGCAAGGGCCTCCGCATCCCGGACAATCGACGATTTGGTTTTTCTTGGTTAAGAACCGTGTCCGTAATTGTCCGGCCGATTCGTCTGCTGCTGAATTATGTGGCTTAGGTCATCGGCGTCTGGTGGTCGCACATAAGTGCCACGGAAGTTATCGAGGAATGCGGCTTCCGTGTCCTCCCAGCTCCCAATTAACTCTGGCCGGGCAAGCTGTTGAGCCAATGCCAGCTGGTCCTTTAAGCTTGAGGGGAGGTATTTGATGGCGTGAAGATCGCCACCGCGGGCCATGTGGATGTGAAGGAGATAGTCTTCGATCCAAACCGCGGGGTCTCATAGCCATCATAGGGTTCAATATTGACGGGTTTAAACCCTTCGGGATTTGATGGTCCATTACTTCGTGGTGAAGCATAGTGGGTGTGCGGCGCCTGCATCGGGCGATATCTCGACGGAGCTCAAAAGAGCTTTGTCTGTTTTGTTCGGCCGGCGGACTTATCAGGTCCGGCGCGACGGTTGTCGTCACGTACCGTGGGGCACCCACGCGATCCGTAGATCGATCTTGATTGTCTTGCCTTGTCCTCCAATATATCTCGCAGGTCTGGAGCGTTCCCCTTTGGCCGTGTGCTTTTTGAGCGATGCCGGGGTACGGTTTTGGTGAAGGGCCTAGAGGCCTCTCTGTCGCGGCCATGGGGTGGTCGGTCAGCGTATTGTCTCCTGGTGATGCGGGTTCATAAGCCTCCTCCTCTAATCGGGGGAGAAGCTTGCGTTTAGGGTAGCTTTTGGAGGGGCGTTCGAGCTCATGCTCTTCGGCCGCGAGGACTTCAGTCCATCTGTCGGCTAGCAGATCCTGATCAGCTCTAACGTGTTGCTGCTTTTTCTTGAGGCTGTTCGCCGTGGCTATAAGCCTGCGTCTAAAACGCTCTTGTTCGACGGGATCTTCAGGCATGACAAATTCATTGTCGTCGAGGCTTGCTTCGCCTTCGGAGGGAGGCATACAATCCTCTACCTCTTCTCCTGCCGCTCTCTCTTGAGGGCTGGCGTCTCCATCCTCCTGCGCTGGATCTTGCTGGAGTGGATTGTTATCTCCGGTGCCGGAATCTTCATTCTTGCTGTGGCGGGATTTAGAGCGGCGCCGCTGACGCCGGCGCTTGGGCTGCTTCTTGGAGGTGTCATCCTCCGTTGTTCCATCGCCGTTCCCATCTTTTGGGATGTCCACCATGTATATGTCGTATGACGAGGTGGCCTTCCAGCCCTCGTAGGCGCTGGGTCTTGGTCGCCTCCGCATCGCCGTCCATACCGTCGATGTCTTCGTAGTCGTAGTCTAGCATGTCGGTTAGATCGCCGACAGCGCTACCAAGTGGGTGGTGGGTGGGCGTTGAATTTCTTCGTCGTCCGCATCCCAACCTTCCTGACCGTAATCCGGCCAGGGCTCTCCGGATAAAGAGAAAGACTTTAGTGAATTTAGGATGTCGCCAAAGGGCGAGTGCTGAAAGATGTCCGCGGCAGTGAACTCCATGACGGGCGCCCAATCGGATTCGATTGGCAAGGGCGCGGAGGGTTCGGAGTCCGGAGAGGAGTCCGGCACCCTGGAGTCGAGGTCTTCGCAGCGACAGGGATAGAGTTCGCTCGATCGCCAGAGAGATTAAAGCCCCGAGGCGGTGTCCAACCACTCGTCCTCGATCGGGAATCCGGCCCGGATTAAGGGTCGGAGCGGATTCTCGTGCGGCCTCCGTGGCACCGCTCGGCTGCAGAGCTAGATCATGCCCATCGAGACAAAGGCGACACGCTATTGCGGCCGAATCCGTCAAGATCAAGTCTCCGCGGATATCGGCCGTATAGTTTAAATCTTCCAAATCTGACCTAACGGCCAGGGGTGTGGCTTTCGATCTGCTCCAGATGGCTGCTTAATTGGCCCGCGGTAAAGCCGCCCGAACACGAAGATCTGTCGGGAGAAAAGTCTCACCCTGGACCGCGTCGTTGTTGATGATCAAAGGAGCCATCGAGCCTATCGGTGACGGCTACGAGGAACTCTCAATGAAAGCACCAATGTCGGTGTCAAAACCGGCGGATCTTGGGTAGGGGGTCCCGAAGCATGCGTCTAGGCGGATGGTAACAGGAGACAAGGGACACGATGTTTTACCCAGTGTTCGGGCCCTCTTGATGGAGGTAAAACCCTACGTCCTGCTAGATTAATATTGATGATGTGTGTTACAAGAGTGGATATACCACGAGATCAAAGAGGCTAAACCCTAGAAGCTAGCCTATGGTATGATTGTTGTTCATCCTACTGACTAAAACCCTCCGGTTTATATAGACACCGGATAGGGTTAGGGTTACACAGAGTCGGTTACAATGGTACGACATCTACATATCCAGACGCCAAGCTTGCCTTCCACGCCAAGGAAAGTTCCATCCGGACACGGGACGAAGTCTTCAATCTTCTATCTTCATAGTCTTGGAGTCCGGCCAATGATGATAGTTCGGCTATCCGGACACCCCCTAGTCCGGAACTCCCTCACCGACCCTCCCCCTCCTCCACTCCTTTATATACGGGGGAGGGGGGCACCCCATAGACACACAAGTTGATCATTGATCTCTTAGCCGTGTGCGGTGCCCCCCTCCACCATAATCCACCTCAGTCATATCGTTGCAGTGCTTAGGCGAAGCCCTGCGCCGGTAGCTTCATCATCACCGTCATCACACCGTCGTGCTGACGAAGCTCTCCCTCAACACTGAGCTGGATCGAGAGTTCGTGGGACGTCATCGAGCCGAACGTGTGCAGATCGCGGAGGTGCCGTACTTTCGGTACTAGGATCGGTCGGATCGTGAAGACGTACGACTACATCAACCGCGTTATCATAACGCTTCCGCTTACGGTCAACGAGGGTACATGGACTACACTCTCCCCTCTCGTTGCTATGCATCACCATGATAGATCTTGCGTGTGCTAGGATTTTTTTTTGAAATTACTGCGTTCCCTAACAGTTTCATTAGGACTCCTACCCCCGTAGACGAAACTCCTACAACCGTAGACATTGTCATGAGGGTGGCTAAGTACAGAAAGACCGTGCTCGCATATGCCGAGAGTGCTTGAGCAGCCACAGAGAGAGCTCGGGCATACGTCGAGAGCGCTGCAGCATATGCCGGGAGCGCGAGAACAGTCGCTGAGAGCACTAGAGTGGTCGGCAAGAGTGTGCGAGTAGCCATCGAAGCTGCGAGTAGCCATGCTATGACGGAGCTGAACTTTTGCTTCTGAACTACTAGTGAACTGCCTTGATGTGATTTGTATCATTGATGCTTCTGAACGTATTTTTTATGTTGCGATGAGGATTGCTATATGACTTCGCCATATGTAAGTGGATAACTATGAAATTTAATTATTAGCTTATGTATTTATCTTCGTATATAAAGTGGAAGTGGTATCTTCTATACTATGGGAAGAATCCAAGAGTCTATGATTCATGGGAGAAATGCAATGAACAAGTGGATGGTTACGAGAACAACCTCTATAAAGTTTATAAGACTAAAAAAAGAAGCAGAGGATCATTACATAATCTTCATACGCACAGAGAAAATCAATGATGAAGTATGCAAGACTGTGTGGGCAAGTGGACGAGTAAAGAATTTAATTATCTTTATCCATTTCGTTGTCATTATGGTATTGTTGTTATCATGAGGTCGTATATGTATGTTACATGTAACATGTCGGAGGCTTCGATGACAAGGCTATGTGCACTAACAATGTTACATGAGTTCCACTCTAATGTGTATATCTATTGTAGTGTATTTGAATTATTGTTATGGTAAGTATGCTACGGCTAACCAGAGACAAATCTGTTATAATGTGTACGATCGCATACTTTTGCTATTTAATGTGGGGTTTGCATTGGCGGCTGGACATGTAGTTGTGGCGGTGCCCTAGATTGTCCGTCACAACTCAATATACGCCTGCCGCTCCAGAGTTTCTACCAGTGGTGAGCGCGCGCCCACCACTACTACCATGTTAGGAGTGGTAGGAGGTCAGTGGCGAGCTCCCCTGGGAGTCTCGCCCGTCACTATTGGGTTTTTTCCGCCTGCCACTGCTAGGCACTCCTGTAGTAGTGTTTTGGGGCCCAAAATGACCTAAATAACAGTTTTTGCAACACGGTAGCGTTTTTATCATTGTTAGAGATGCTGTAATGCTACATTACCCATTTTATTATAGATTTTAGTTATACACTATCTTTTTCTATCTAGATCAAAAAGGAGGAGAAGTTGGACAATGGGCCCGATTCCTATTTAGCGCCTTCTCCGCTAGTTAACATGCCATACGTACGCGGGCGCCTACATCCTGTTTCTATGGGCTGGCCTAGTTAAGAGCACACGAATGGAAATTTTTGCTCTGGTTTTGGGAAGCTCTAGAAGATTATAGGCTGGTTTTGGGAAGCTTCCAGACCATTTTTCCTTCTTATTCTGGTTTTTTCTGAACTAGGGTTTCCTTTGTTTTATTCTTTTTCCTTTTTATTTTTATTTTTTATTTTTTATTTTTCTGATTCTTCCAAATGAGTGATTTGTTTAAAAAAAATAAAATCTTTTAAAATTCTTGAACCTTTCTTAAAATTTCATGAACTTTTTTAAATCAGAGAACTTTTTAAGTTTTCTAACATTTTTTCAAGTGATTTTCGTAAAACCCATGAACTCTTTTTCAAATCCATAACCTTTTTTTGGTGAAGTTTTCAAACTTTCGCAAACTTTCATGAATTTTTTTCAAATTCACAAAGTTTTTTTAGATTCACTTGTTTTTCAAATATATGAAATTTTCTACCTTGTGAATTTTTTAATTGCATGAACTTATTGAGAACTCGTGAATCTCTTTCATGTCTTTTGAATTTTGTTATCTTTTCCAAAAAGTAAACGATCTACAGTCACCTTCTCAACTGGGAACCGAGTCAACCAGGAAAATAAAGAAAAGAGCGGACCAGGAATTGTTTTTTGAGTGACTAACACAGGAACCGAGCCAGCCCTCGCAACATTTTATTGTGGCATCCCGTGAACGTCAGTTCCTTAACTGGAGACCTCCTATATGACGCGTGGGGCGTCCCTTTTTTCATTTTTGATTTTTACTTTTCCTTTTTTAATTTGTGTTTTTTATGCTATATTGAAATAATTCGGTATTGCATCTAAAATTCAACATATTGTGAATTGTCATAAAAAAAGTTCTTGAATTCAAAAAAAATTGTGATTCAAAAGAATGAACATTTTTTATTTTAATGAACAATTTTGAGTATGACACTGATCCGGAATGGATGCAGGGAGGATCGGATGTAACATAGTGATCATTGAGTCAGATTGTAGCTTTGTGGTGCAGCAGTGCAACAACCAGAAATGTATGTGGGCTCAGATGTTGCAATGGTACTTGAGTCCAAACATTTAGGGTTGGAACTTGCGAGTGTCTTATATACACAGTGTCGCCGTGAAGCAAATGAAGTGGCTCACAATCTAGCGAAGAACTCATTAAGTGAAAAATCTTCTATGTTTGGGAATCTCTAATCCCTGATTTTATTTTGCAATATATTGTAAATGATATGTCTACTAGAAGGGTTGAGCGCGCTTTGCTGCGCCGTTGGTGTTGTTGGGTTTCTTCAAAAAATAATCACTCTGTTTCAAAATATATTGTGTATTACTTTTTTCAAAAGTCAAACCTTTTACGTTCAATAAAATTTGTAGAGAAATAAAGAGAAATACATAATATTAAATATATATTCTTTAATTCATCATGAAATGAATTTCCACACTTTTTTGTTTAATATTGTGGATGTTGATAAATTTGCTCTAAACTTTGTCAAAGTTGAAGAAATTGGACTTTCTACAAAACTAATACCCCTTATATTTTGGAACTGATGGAATATTTAGTTTGGCGGGGGGTGGAGATTACTTTTTTAAAAAGTCAAACCTTTTAAGTTCAATAAAATTTGAAGAGAAATATATAAAAATCCATAATATAATGTCAGTATTTAAAATTCATCATGACATGTATTCCGTACTCTTTTGTTTAATATTGTGGATGTTGATATTTTTGCTCTGGACTTGGTTAAAGTTGAAGAAATTTGACTTTCTACAAAACTAACACTCCCGCCACTCCCTTATACAAGGCCACTTCATACTTTTATGCCTAAGTTTGACCATTAATTTTATCAACAAAAAGTGAGTTATACGGCGAAAAAATATTTCATTGGATGCACATTTCAAAGAACTTTTTGATGATATTTTTTATCACATATAATCCATATTTTGTTGACCAAAATTATAAGTCAAAATTTGACATGAAACATGAAGTGGCCTTGTATAAGGAATTGGAGGGAGTGCCCCTTATATTTTGGAACTGATGAAATATTTAGTTTTGCGGGTGATGGAGACTATAGAGTGTGTTTTATTTTTATTATAGTACGGTGATTTGTTGGGTCTTTAGTGGTGTGATTCTGAGTTATCCGTTAACCAACCTATATTTATGTGGGGAAATTTTGGTGTCGATGGTCGCATGTATTACTATATTGGTGCTAGAGTATCACATGGTGGCGCTTCTATTTTTCCAGGTGGTGGGAGGGTGCGCAGGATTGATATGTTTTTATCGGCCGGTTGCTGCTAATTGATTTGAAAAATCGTTGGCCCGGTCAAAATCACAAACCAAATCCAAAATTGAATACCTCAAATTGAATGAAAGAGCTTTAAAATTAGGGAACATAGTGAATTAAAAAATTGGATATGAGAGTGTTGACCTGGTCAAAATCAATTGACCCAATTCTAAATTGAATACCACAATTAATTTTGAGGCCTGAAAAATCAGGAATCATAGTGTATAGTATAAAAATTTGAATAAGAGAGCTTTGAGAAATTGTTGACCCGGTCAAAATCGGGTGACCCAATTCTAATTGGAGACCTCAATTGAATGTGTGCTTTTTAAAACTAGAGAGCTTAGAGCATCTGTAGCAGACCCCGCAAAATCCCAACCCGCAAAAGTCTTTTGCAGTTCGCGGAAAAGTGCATATGCAGGCTGGCACGGGCTAGGTCAGACTCATACCCCGCAAAATGGACCCATAAAAGAGGATATTCGGGGAATATGCTCTTTTACGGGTCGGCTACGCGGGGTCTGCTCGGGCACCGCCGCGTCAACCCGCAAATCGAAGACGCCCAATTCACGAATTTGACATCGGTTCCGACAAATAAGTTCAAATTCAAACAACATAACACAGTTTACGCGCAAATAAAAACTTCAATTTAGTAGGACAAACGCAAAAGAGGGTCTTGCAAAAGTGACCACCACGTCCGGCATCATCTTGGTCTTGCAAAAGTTCACTATAGTAGGACAAATGCAAAAGAGGGTCTTATAGTCGAATGCGGCGAACGGGGCTTGATCGATGTTAACGGCGTTGGTGACAAGTTCACGAACTCGGCTGTTGCATTGTTCGAACCACCGCTATAGTGAACGACAACAAGTCACGAGCTATCGCAAATGGCGGAAAGCAAAGAAAATTGCCATGACCTAAGACGCATACCTTCCGGCCATTTCATCAAACACCTCGCTTGCGGTGGGAGCCGTGGTGCCTTGGGCGACGGTGGGGCCAACATGGCCGGCGACGAGATCCGTCCGAGGGAATTGAGCGTGCGTGACCTCGACGGTGACGGGGGACAGCAGGGAGTCATCCATGGCGGTGAAGGATGGCCGGGGAAAATGCACCGGAGCGTGAGGTGGCGGGGCAATGGTGGCGGAGGGCGGGGGAGCGGGAACAGCCGCACGGAAATGTTCCTCCCGCCAAATCTCGCTACGCGTAGGGGCCGAGCTCGGGTCGTCCTCCCACCCCGTGAATTAAGAGGTCGGGGGAGATCTTTTGCCGCGCCCCGCAAAAATTTTTACGGGTCAGCCGCGAATGCGGTGTCTTATCGAGCAGGTTTTCCCGCCCCGACCCATATTTTGGCGGTTATTTTGCGGGTCGGGGCGGGATGCAGGGTCTGCTAGAGATGCTCTTAGTGTTATAGAGGATTATCTGAGAAATAAAATATGTTGCTTTACAAAAAGGTATATAGATATACTTCCTCCATTCTTAAATATAAGACTTTTTTAAAGATTTCAATAATGGACTATATAGGGAGCAAAATGAATCTACATTAAAAAATATGTCTATATACATCCGTATGTAATTTATCTTCTTATGTATTTGCACACTATGTTTTTCTAAAAGGTATATAGATGTACTCCCTTCATTCTTAAATATAAATCTTTTTAGAGATTTTAATAATGGACTACATACGGAGCAAAATAAATGAATTTATATTCTAAAATATGTCTATATATATTTGTATGTAGTTTATATAAAATGCCGAAGTCGCGAAAGCGGAAGGCCACCGTGCCGGCGGCGGAGGCGCCGCCCACGCCCCGAATGGAGTACCGCGCGCGGTCCGAGGAGGCGTGGTACGGCGCGCGCGTGGTTGTGCAGGATGGCTGGATCCGCGTCATGTTCGAGAATTCCACCGAGGATGCAGACGAGTGGTACAATCCAGGGGCTGACTTCGCATCCCTGGGCGACGTCGAGGCGCTCCGCGCCAGGTTCCGCCGGGAATGCCCGCCCCTCGAGCACGCCCGCTGCGGGGATCTCCGCCCGGGCGACAAGCTCTGCCTCGCCTGCGATATCCACGGCGACGTCAAGGAGCTCAAGTACTACGACGCCGTCCTCGAAACCGTAAGTCCTCCGTGTCTCGTCCTACTCAGCGCGTTCGTCAACACACGCATATGCTTTGGTAATAATAGGCGCCGGCCAAATATGCAGGTAGAGAGGGCAGCGCACGGCGTGGAGCAGTGCGCGTGCCGTTTCACGGTCCGCTGGACGGAGGGGCCGCGCAGTGGTTGCTTGGACAAGGTAGGCATCGAGGTGGTCTGCTGCGTGCCGGAGTCACCGATCCAAGATCCGGTGCTGAGCGAGTTCCTGGACGACCTGACAAAGAGGTTCGCCGAGGACCAAGGGACGGCAACGGCAGCGTCTCAGCAGGCAGACCCGAGTACCCGACCCCGATGAGCGAGGAAGAATTGTGCGGGTACAGTCTCGCATACTCCTCGAGTAATAATCTTTTCGTCTTGTAGTGAAGGAATTTAATTTCTCCCATGAAATCATCAGAGATTTGATACATGACATCCATGGGCTACAAGAAAACAAAAGAACTCTGTAGGGATCTACAGTTAGTTTTAACAGACGCAATCGACACACTAGTGACACCACCATGTGTATGTCTTGGCTGAACCGTCGCTATGTTGTCCAATATAGAAGTGTGGTTCCCAGTTTTGAGATGCTTAGTACGAAGGCAACAATAAAAAGGGGTTCTATTGGGCACTCGCTTTATTAGAATATTAGTTCAAATTCATGTAGGACTTTTTTATGTTGCTATATTTTATGCATCTTTCATAAAATTTCTATATTGTAGAGCAAAGTTTTCTTAAGATGATGTAGCAAAATAATTATTGGGAAGAGATGTTTAATTTAATTAAGTCGTTTTGGCAAAAGTAATATGTGACAGGGGAAAATGAATGAACTATTCGACACATTTAACAGTTTAAATAACTAAACTATCAAGCTTCAAAACTGTTATGATTAAACTATCGTTGAATTTCATGGTTAACATTGTACAAATTTGACTTTTACATTATGAATTTTTTAACAACCTAATTGAATTTCATGGTTACTATTTTACAGAGTACTTCTTTCATTGAAGAGGGCACCAAATAGTTCGACCGGAAAATCGTGAAGAGGGGGTATGTTACCGGATAGGTTGATATCTCTGTCTGCTCAATAAGAGAAAGTGTCCAAGGAAAACTCAGTTTCATTGAAACATGGAAACCGAAACTTGCGCCTTTGGATCACAAACCTTTGGTCCAGATTAGTCTACATATTTATCAGATTATGTAACCTGCTTCTTGGTGGGCATTGTGCACACAAATCCTTTTTATTTGTACTTATACTGAAATGAATCCATTAAAGTTGGCACTGCATGTTTGGAGTTTCGGACCTGTATATACTCCATGCCTTTGCTGTTTTCAAATTTAATTCCAGTAAATTTTACGTGTGTTGTTTTCAGATTTAATTCCAATTTAGTTAATGTGAAAATAAAATCTCCTTTCGCATGTTGTTTTGGTCCAAACATATAAAATTGTTGATCATTAGCCCCTTAGGTTGATCATAATTTTTTTGGTTATCCTTAGTTATCAAAAGTCAGTAAGCCTATGCTCACTCGGATGTGCAACATGGTGCAACATGCAGGTTTTTCTTTGTGTTCAACCGGTCACAAAAAAAAATATTTTCTCTCAACGAACAAGGAGCATTGACGAGCGGTAGCCAGTGTTTGCAAACTAGCTGCTGTGTGCTCCAATACCCTCACCAGTTAATACCTACGAGAGAGCGGATGTTTGAAAAAGGATATATAACATATACGAAATCGAGCGGACCCATGTGCCAGTGAGCAATAGCATGAGGGAATCAAACCCAAACTCATCACTGCCGACTTAGGGAGCTCAGGCTAGCAATTTGCTTTTTTCCCCCAAATGAAACATGGGTATTGACTATTGGTAGTCCGTTTGTGAACTCATTAATGTGTCCACTCATGTCATCGCGGATTATAAATAGATGTGGAGGCGAGAATTTAGAAAAAGGAATATTTTGATAAATGGCACACCTTTTTGACTTAGACAAAATGATAAACCATAGTGTCATTGCCATGTAAACACAACATCCATATGAGTGTATGGACAAAAACTAGTCGACCCACAACCCAGTTAGCGAGCCACAACAACCCTGAATTAAACCAAACCCCACTGCTCGCGCCAGTGATATTCGCCCAATAAATAAAGGGTATTATTGAGTGCCAATAACCATGTACATTTGAATTTTTTTTCAAGAAGGAACACGGGCATTGACTACCAGTAGCCATAGTTTGTGAACTCGCTCTCGTGTGCACCCATGTCACCATTTGTTATAACCAACGAGGTAGAGCGGGCATTCAATAAGGAAAAAAATGACAGCATGATACACCTTTGTTAGGCTTCGACAAAATCAATATATGACTTCTCAACCGAAGCAAATAGAAGTGACGCACCACCATGTGTCTTCCCTGAATCATCTGGTAGCATCATTTATTTCAATCAAGCACCTTGGTCGTGCCCACCACGGGTTTTCTAGATCCTCGCCGGAGATCTTCATCGCCCGTTCCTTCCATAGAGACTAGCCAATCATTAATATACTGAAAGATTAGATGAATCGTAGAGGACAGTCATGGGGAACTATCCCTAGAAACACACTCTACGCCATCATTCTCCAACAACTTGGTGGGAGGCGTTCAAGCAATACTAGAACATGTTGTATTAGGTTCAAGGGAGCCACAAACATTTGAAGCACATTGGATAATACCCCAAACAAACCTCCCACAGAGCACCGAAACAAAAGACGGCCAATAGACCTATCATGGGCACAAAAAGGACAACCTTTCTCCCCCATCCACCTACGATGCAACATAAATGTCTCTGTTTAAAATACTACACTTCAGTAATCTATGGTGGGATTTTAAATTTTCCAATGAAATCTACAACCATCAAAGGGGAGATGATACAGTTGTTCATAAAAGTATTTAACTGTGAAAACTTTCTCAGAAATAGTTTTGAACGCACACTAACATAGGACAAGTTGAATGCCACCGGAAAACAAAGTTATGTATATAATTGTTCATCTAAAGCACCACAAATACCATTGTGTTCCTATCCTGTGAGAGACAGAATGTGACACATTAGGCATCCTGCCTTGATAATGATAACAAATGAAAACATTAAATGACGATAGTTGTCTACCGCATATGACAGCTTGAATATATTTTGTGGTGGGAGCGCACCATCAGCACCACTTCTATCTTTTTTTTTGCGAATGGGAAACTTCCATTGATCAGGATGGTTCAATACATTCAGCAGCACATAAACTAACAACTTCTACGGGCCCAGAAGAGAGCCAAACTGCAGTGCATATTGTATGATGGCCAAGCTGGGCAAGCATATGGCGGGCACCATTTTGTTCCCGGCGAATGGCTACAACACGCGTGTCGCGTACACCATTCAGGAGCCTTTTAGTTTCACTGGACTAGCGCTGCCAAGGGTGAACGACCCCTTTCCTTGTCGCCCATCATAGATGCAGCAGTCACACTATCTGTTTCGAGGATAAATGGTGCGCAACTTCATTCAGTGGTCAGCGCAACTCCTTTCGTATATGCCGCAACCTCAGCCTCCAGCGCACCACTTCTATCTGTTATGCTTTAGAAATTATGCAACATAAGCACTCATGCTCTACATTTGGGAAGTGCTAATTCAAACACAGGACTTTATTTCTTAATTCATTATATGCACATGTGTGCCTGTTTTGGAAGCTTTTCATATTGCCATCCAATTCTAGCGAGTCATCCTGAATACAACAATGGCAGACACACATGTTAAACATGATCTTTAGCTCCAAGAAAAAAAACTCTTGGTACAATTTCAAGGCTCAATGAGTCGCCTCAAAAATCAATAAAAGTTTGATTATGATCAATACTACCATAACAAAGTGTCTCATAAAACTGACAAGTACAAAGATAGTCAAGTCAAAAGTGGTTCATCCAACACCGACATTAACAATAATGGCTTGCAACAATACGAGTGAGATAAAACTTTTGAGACCATTGTGAATATTCTTCTATATCTTATCGGTCCAATGCCAAAAGCAAGTCACACAATCATTTAACATTCAGCTCAAATTAAAGGTACCAAAACTTCCACTCTAATTGAATAATTTCTCTAAATTTCGCTACAAAACAGTAAAATAGAGGTTATCAAGGGAATTTGTTTTTGTGTACATAGCTCGTTCGTCCTCTTCTCTCTATGTTACTCATATTTTCTTTCCAGTCGGTCAAAGCGCCCATACCTCACCTCAACAGCAAGCTGGGGTGAGTTTACGATCTTCTTAAGATGCTTTGTATCTCTCGTGTGCATATGAGCTGACTCATGGACCATCTGGCCATGGTCCTCATCCTTCTTCTCCATTGTCCAACCGAAAACACAAAGGTGAACATGGTTCCCCGCGCACCCACATAAATAGTAAATTAAAAAAATACTGGAAAATTTTGAAATTTTTTCTGAAACTTCGAGGTATGAAACTTAGTCGACCATTCTATTCATGTGTGAAGTTTCGTCATCTATTGACATCCATGGTATTCTTAATGAAGAAAATACTACTGGGACCATATTATTAATTAAACAGTGTTTTTTAATATAGCTTCGATTTTGTCATTTTTGCCTAGATTAGCACGGATGTGATTTCTTAGTGAAACTTCATACATGAGTATACCGGTTGACTGTGAAAAAAAACAGATTTATCTTATTTTTTCTAGTATTTTTTCCCAATTTACTATTCATCAAGGGTGCGTGTGGAACCATGTTCACCAAATCCGTAACCATTGCCCAACATACTATTTGCAGAAATAATGAGGTTCCCAGTTTTGATAAGCTTATAGTACAAAGTCAACATAAAAAGGGGATCTATCGAGCACTGGATTTATTAGGCTATTAGTTCAAATTTATGTAGGACGTATCATATGTAGACGTTTCATATATAAGGTTGCTATACTGTATGCCTCTTTCCGTCTGATTGAGATTTCATATCGTCTGAGATGGTTGCTTCTGCTTGACACTTAATTGTTGGTGGAGTCAGGTATCCATCAGCAAATCCATTTTAACTTATTATTATTGTTGGTTTTATGTTCTGCAAACATATCTATAATATCTAAATAGTTCATCCCCATTATCTTATTTCTCTTGACATGCAGCCTATCCACATCAGCAGCCTTGCCACATCAACAGTTAGTCATATTTATCTTATAATGCAGCTCACCACGTCAGCAGTTCTTAGCAAAAAAGAAAGAGAAAAGTATACTTTTCACCCCTTAATTCTTGGCGGATTCTAGATTTGGTCCCTCAACTTAAAAACCGGACAACTTGCACCCTTAACTTCCGAAACCGGACAAGATTCATCCCTGGTCACGCTTTTGACCGGTTTTGGTGCTGTCCCACCCCAGTTTTGACTGCACCAACTCAAATTAGCATATTTTTCCCAAGTCCGCATAATGTTTTCAAAGTCGGGTACTTTTTTCAAATACGTGAACTTTTTAAAAATTTGTGTACTTTTTTCGAATCCGTACTTTTTGCAAGTTCGCATAAGTATTCAAATCTGCGTACTTTTTTTAAACTTCATGTAGTTTTTTCAAACTCATGTACTTTTTTAAATTGACTTACTTTTTCATATTCGCGTACATTTTTTTGGAAAGGATTCATGAATTTGAAATTTATGCGAACTCGAAAAAAGTACGTGGATTTGTTTTTTTTTGTACGCAAAAATAAGCAGATTTGAAAAAAATATGCAAATGTTTTAAAAAATCATAAATTAAAAAAAAGTACGCAAATTACAAAATTGTTCACTGATTTGAAAAAAGTATGTTTACTTTTTGAAAAAAATATGCGACCTTGGAAAAACTACGTGGATTTGAAAAGTGTATGTGAATTTCAAAAAGTTCACGGATATAAAAAATTTACACGAATTTGAGTATGCGCTGGTCAAAACTTGGGTGAGTTGGCACCAAAACCGGTCAAAATCGAGACCAGGGACGAACTTTATCCGGTTTCGGTAGTTGGGGGTGCAAGTTGTCCGGTTTTGGAGTTGAGGGACTAAATCTAGACTTCACCAAGAGTTTAGGGACGAAAAGTATAATTTTCTCAAAAAGAAAATGTACTTCGACTATCTGGTAACCGAAGAGGCCTCTTCGGCCTTCAGTAACCGATGAGTCAGTCTACAACCGATAGAAAGAAGCCCAACAGGCCCATCGCTTCGTCTCTTCACATCTCTACTCTTCTCTATATGATTGGCAGCAGACCGAGCGGCACGGCGCCTTCAACCCACCACCGGGCGGTGCCCCTCATCCCACAGCAGATTCGGTGCAGGGCCGCCACCGCCTCCGGCCAACAAAGATTGAGCTCCACGGATCCAGGCGCACCGGCCAGTTTTTCCACCGAGAGGACGACCTCCACCACCGCCCCGCTACCCTGAATCCTCGACGCGCACAACCCCGGTCACCTCGACGACTCCGCCTCCTCACGGGCAACCCCCTAGAGTCCTACAACCCGGAAGCGACGCCACCGCCGCCTCTCAATGACTTCTCTTGCCCGCTCCAGAATTTCCCTTAAAACAGGGAAGTGGCATCGCTCCCATCGTCCGTCTCCAATATAAGGTTGGTGTCTGCACCTTTGCTCTGAAATCGTGTCAGGGAGATTAACAGGTGGGTTTTGGTTAGGCGCATCTCGAATGCAGATCTTTTTTTAGCAACATAAGGGAGACCAGGACAACAATCCAAAGATGGTCAATGGTGAGGCACCAATTGAGCATGTACCTGCGGGAAAGTCAACGAGATTGATGGGACGAACCTGAATCCCTGTTGTTGAAATGCATCTTCTATTGGTGTTGCGGCGTGGTGGCCACATCTGCGACCTGTTTCAATCCCCTTTTCCTACCAGGTTATTACTGATCCCTCCTCCCACACTTCCTCTACGCTGCTGCTTCTTTACGGTATCCTACACTTGCCTGTTGCATTAGTTATGTTGTGCCTCCCTTGAGTTTTTTCAGAGACGAGTCGAAGTTAGAATTATGAGTCACACATGTGTGTTATCATATTTTCCCCAAACTTAATTTATCAACAGGATATTGGTTACATTGATTGTATATAAGCCACTGTGTTACAACAATGCCAAGGTTCGTTGACGACCATAACTAAATTAGTTGATCACATTTCTGATAAATATTCTTATAGAACACTGCTGTTTATAAGAGTAGGCAAATATATAGATGTCCCAGATTTTGCTTTTCACATGGTTCCGCTGTTCAACGAGGTCATGGATTTCCATGCAGACCACCACACCGATCATCACCACCTATTATAATCTCCCGAGTCCCGACCACCTCGGTGGATGATATTGAGAACCGCCACATGCATACACCACTTAACAGAGGTTAATCAGGTTCATGAAGGCCCGGAAATCTTCAGTCCTATGGTATGATATGTGTGAATTTTCTACAATTAATTTGGTCATTCTTTTCAAGCTAAACATGTTTTCATTAGTTAGTTCATGTAGCAGTTCATATTATTGGATTTTGGAACAGAAGGAGTTCAGTAAATTTACAATCCTATTTATCTTATGGATTCTCAGCTATCTATGCACCTTGGGAGTAATTTCTTTTGTCTCATCTTCATAGGTATGATATATGCGTTCATCTTAGCATTATAAACGGTTAAGATCTGACATACAATAGCATTGAACTGCAGTCCTCTATCCTTTACATTGATGCTCCCATGAGGAGGTAAACGTGATACCAAATTCATGATTTTTCCCAGTTCTCTAATCCCTGTTCACTGTTACTTTATTGAGTCTCAAGTTCATTTCGATTATTTTTGTAATTTCTGCTTGATATTTAACCATTACCAATTGGGTATTTGGATTGAGTGATCAATACTGCCATGGTTCGTGACCACCCAATTACTAATTTTGTTGAGAGAAGCTTTGATCTATACTTTTATTATTGCTTTTCCTGTCCTCTGTGCAGATTCTTTTCTAATGTCCATCAAAGAGTTGTGATCAAAATAGAAGCAGACATCTTACTAGCCATTCACTATTTTAATCTAGCATTGTTTTAGTCCGATATATGTATATTCAAGAAGCTTGCAAATTGCAAAAGCTTTTTCCCAACGCTAATACTCCACTACCAATTGTATTATGCCCACATTTGTGTTCTTCCAATTTATGGTTATGTCATTCGTACATTTCTGTAATAAGTTCATCTCTCTTTTGTATCAGCTACCATGTATCTCCTTCAGAGTAGCATGTAACATATACATGTGATGCTAACACTGCTGCAAACAAAGATCGTGCTACAGACTTGCCAACACATGGTGTATTTATGTGTATGTGTAGGTCGTCTTTCAAGCAGTAAAAGTATTTTTATTGTTTTAGTCGTCTGTTGTAAATTGATATGCATATACGGAATTTGGTTACCCATTTAGTTTATTTAAATTCCGCTATCATGTTTCGTTGTACATACGTTTGTAGTACAATCAACTCCGGTAATTCTAAGAGAAGTAAATTATATTCTTTTTGGATTGCAACTATATATATTCTTTCTACAATATACCAAGTTTACTTACATTGATTATTTTAATATGTATATTTAAAGTTAACCAGAATTTTCACATCTCCTATGTCTCCTCTAAGAATGCTCCTCATGAATCTTGAGTATTGCATAATGATATCCCGCAGCAACGCGCGGGGTTATCATCTAGTTTTATTAGTCTACTAGTCATCAACCTGTGCATCAAGACGGGCTAGCACTTATAATATTAAATATGACAAAGTTGAAACGAAATAGAAATGCTGAACAGTAATATGAATATGTTATTATATAATATTATTATTATTATATTGGAAGACAACATGGTTATATATTCAAAAGTTATTGCATGTATCATGTATTCGTGACATAAGTTTCAAAAATATTATAAGATGAAGTACCCTATTGTACCATATATCTTCCTTTCTTCCCCCTACCTAAAAAAGATGCATGTTCCTTTTATATGTGTACAACATTTAAACAGAAGTCATCCTTCTGTAACTTAGGAGAGAAGATAATTAATTTCACCAAGTTTTGTTTTATTATAATAGAATTTGTTTCTGTACACCAATATCAACGTACGTGATACTGCAGCAAATTATAAGTTCTTGTCTTAACCAATAAACTCATATTTTCTTTTGTGATTTTCTCATACCTTAAATGCCATATATTATTCAGATTTGAGGTTCTTTTTGTAACAAATAAACTCTCACATTATTTCTTTTGTGATGAACGAGGCTGAGAACTGTGCGATAGATTATTCGTATTTAAATTGTTCATACCAAACGAATCTGGGACATGGATGCGTCGAGGAGATATCCGAGGGGGAGGGGGGGGGGGGGGGGGGGGGGTGGGTGACAGGGCTATGCGCGGCATGGCGGGCTCCTGGGACATGGATGCGTGGAAGAGATTCTTGGGTGCATCTCGACATGCGGCGGCAAGGGAGGGAACATTGTCGGTGGTGTGGTCCAAACCTCTTAGTACCACACGTGTGGTATTTATCAGGGTCCTAATCCTGAGTATTGACTGGATCCAAGTCTTTACTTGCCTAGCGCCGCCGGTTTTATCTAGCTTCTAGTCTGTACTAACGTCCATAGTTGACAAACATCCGCTTTAATCCCCTTGAAAAAAATCTATTGAATCTTTTTTCTTGACAATCTTTAAAAAAATAAATTGAATCTATAACACATGGGAGATTTATTTTTTGAGCTAGCATATAGAAAAATGAATGAGATGTATGTTAGATTCAATTGTGGGAAAAAAGAAAATATAACTGCAAAACCCCTGTCTTGTGACGATTGGCTCCTTCAACTTCAAATTTCAAACAGCCTGTACAACTCCTTCTAAATGAACCATTATGGGATAAAATAAGGCTGGACGCTCGCGACCAGGCTGCGCTGGGGCTCGACACGCTCGCCGCGGTCTTCCCCAGCGACGATTGGACGCTCGCGACAACGGCCCCGCTGCGGACGGCCGACCTCCCCTACCAGCTCCTCTTCCTCTACGTCCAGTCCTACAAGCGGCTCGCGTCGCATGCCCACAAGGACTCGCCGTCCGTCGGCCATGATGTGCCCATCCACCTCCGCGTTCGAAGGTTACCTCTTCGTGCTCTCCCCGGTCAGGTCCCGATCAACCCCCGTTCCCGTCCTGATTGCTTCTGGCAGGATTGCTGCGTGCTTAGATTGGGGAGTTCCTGGCTGATCGCTGTCTGGTACAAGGATTTGATTTCTGTTTGTATAGGATTAAGAAATAACAACCAGCTGGTGATATATCCAATGAAATGACGAGCATGTGAAACATTTTGATTTTCTTTTGCTCCTTAGCGTTACTATAATTTTGAGATTGACATTTCAGAAATTTTGAAATTGAAGAACCTGCGTTGCTACGGGCGACATACAAGTAAGTCTGTGATCAATGCAGCAGTTTTGAATATACGCATGTTTTTGCTTGATATAATTTTAAATGCAACAGTTCACGGATTCACTCATGCTTGTGCCTCCCGCCTGACTTGTTCTACTTACCGGACTTCTTCAGGTTAGTTAGATTGCTAATAAATTGAGTAAGTCTGTCTGCATTTTTATTTGGTCAGCTTCTGATAAGTAGCAGCTTTATTTGATAGTAACAGTTCACTTAATCCTAGAAGGTTACTCACCATGCATTGTATTTTTTCAGTGTTCAAATATATTTCTTACAAAGGACCAAAATATATGGCTCGGTAAGTATGCTCTAAGAAAATCAGGTAGGAAAAATACTTGAAATAACTGCACTGTGAATATTTGTAAGAACTGACGGCAATATTTGGTGTCCCGAATATATATGTTGTTGTCTAAAACAAGTGATTTTGGGCTGGCTAAAATATTGACTTCCCATGATCGCGCAAACCCTAAGCGCAACTCAGCGAGAAGCTCATGGCGCCAGGGGCGGGCGCATGGGCACCGCGGCGCTCGCCGAGGCGCTGAGATCCCCACCGACCAGGCTGCGCTGGGGCTCGACACGCTCGCCGCGGTCTTCCCCAGCGACGATTGGACGCTCGCGACAACGGCCCCGCTGCGGACGGCCGACCTCCCCTACCAGCTCCTCTTCCTCTACGTCCAGTCCTACAAGCGGCTCGCGTCGCATGCCCACAAGGACTCGCCGTCCGTCGGCCATGATGTGCCCATCCACCTCCGCGTTCGAAGGTTACCTCTTCGTGCTCTCCCCGGTCAGGTCCCGATCAACCCCCGTTCCCGTCCTGATTGCTTCTGGCAGGATTGCTGCGTGCTTAGATTGGGGAGTTCCTGGCTGATCGCTGTCTGGTACAAGGATTTGATTTCTGTTTGTATAGGATTAAGAAATAACAACCAGCTGGTGATATATCCAATGAAATGACGAGCATGTGAAACATTTTGATTTTCTTTTGCTCCTTAGCGTTACTATAATTTTGAGATTGACATTTCAGAAATTTTGAAATTGACGAACCTGCGTTGCTACGGGCGACATACAAGTAAGTCTGTGATCAATGCAGCAGTTTTGAATATACGCATGTTTTTGCTTGATATAGTTTTAAATGCAACAGTTCACAGATTCACTCATGCTTGTGCCTCCCGCCTGACTTGTTCTACTTACCGGACTTCTTCAGGTTAGTTAGATTGCTAATAAATTGAGTAAGTCTGTCTGCATTTTATTTGGTCAGCTTCTGATAAGTAGCAGCTTTATTTGATAGTAACAGTTCACTTAATCCTAGAAGGTTACTCACCATGCATTGTATTTTTTTCAGTGTTCAAATATATTTCTTACAAAGGACCAAAATATATGGCTCGGTAAGTATGCTCTAAGAAAATCAGGTAGGAAAAATACTTGAAATAACTGCACTGTGAATATTTGTAAGAACTGACGGCAATATTTGGTGTCCCGAATATATATGTTGTTGTCTAAAACAAGTGATTTTGGGCTGGCTAAAATATTGACTTCCCATGATCGCGCAAACCCTAGCGCAACTCAGCGAGAAGCTCGCGGCGCTCGCCGAGGCGCTGAGATCCCCACCGACCAGGCTGCGCTGGGGCACGACACGCTCGCCGCGGTCTTCCCCAGCGACGATTGGACGCTCGCGACAACGGCCCCGCTGCGGACGGCCGACCTCCCCTACCAGCTCCTCTTCCTCTACGTCCAGTCCTACAAGCGGCTCGCGTCGCATGCCCACAAGGACTCGCCGTCCGTCGGCCATGATGTGCCCATCCACCTCCGCGTTCGAAGGTTACCTCTTCGTGCTCTCCCCGGTCAGGTCCCGATCAACCCCCGTTCCCGTCCTGATTGCTTCTGGCAGGATTGCTGCGTGCTTAGATTGGGGAGTTCCTGGCTGATCGCTGTCTGGTACAAGGATTTGATTTCTGTTTGTATAGGATTAAGAAATAACAACCAGCTGGTGATATATCCAATGAAATGACGAGCATGTGAAACATTTTGATTTTCTTTTGCTCCTTAGCGTTACTATAATTTTGAGATTGACATTTCAGAAATTTTGAAATTGAAGAACCTGCGTTGCTACGGGCGACATACAAGTAAGTCTGTGATCAATGCAGCAGTTTTGAATATACGCATGTTTTTGCTTGATATAGTTTTAAATGCAACAGTTCACAGATTCACTCATGCTTGTGCCTCCCGCCTGACTTGTTCTACTTACCGGACTTCTTCAGGTTAGTTAGATTGCTAATAAATTGAGTAAGTCTGTCTGCATTTTTATTTGGTCAGCTTCTGATAAGTAGCAGCTTTATTTGATAGTAACAGTTCACTTAATCCTAGAAGGTTACTCACCATGCATTGTATTTTTTCAGTGTTCAAATATATTTCTTACAAAGGACCAAAATATATGGCTCGGTAAGTATGCTCTAAGAAAATCAGGTAGGAAAAATACTTGAAATAACTGCACTGTGAATATTTGTAAGAACTGACGGCAATATTTGGTGTCCCGAATATATATGTTGTTGTCTAAAACAAGTGATTTTGGGCTGGCTAAAATATTGACTTCCCATGATCGCGCAAACCCTAGCGCAACTCAGCGAGAAGCTCGCGGCGCCAGGGGCCGGGCGCATGGGCACCGCGGCGCTCGCCGAGGCGCTGAGATCCCCGCCGACCAGGCTGCGCTGGGGCTCGACACGCTCGCCGCGGTCTTCCCCAGCGACGATTGGACGCTCGCGACAACGGCCCCGCCGCGGACGGCCGTCCTCCGCTACCAGCTCCTCTTCCTCTACGTCCAGTCCTACAAGCGGCTCGCGTCGCATGCCCACAAGGACTCGCCGTCCGTCGGCCATGATGTGCCCATCCACCTCCGCGTTCGAAGGTTACCTCTTCGTGCTCTCCCCGGTCAGGTCCAGATCAACCCCCGTTCCCGTCCTGATTGCTTCTGGCATGGTTGCTCCGTGCTTAGATTGGGGAGTTCCTGGCTGATCGCTGTCTGGTACAAGGATTTGATTTCTGTTTGTATAGGATTAAGAAATAACAACCAGCTGGTGATATATCCAATGAAATGACGAGCATGTGAAACATTTTGATTTTCTTTTGCTCCTTAGCGTTACTATAATTTTGAGATTGACATTTCAGAAATTTTGAAATTGAAGAACCTGCGTTGCTACGGGCGACATACAAGTAAGTCTGTGATCAATGCAGCAGTTTTGAATATACGCATGTTTTTGCTTGATATAATTTTAAATGCAACAGTTCACAGATTCACTCATGCTTGTGCCTCTCGCCTGACTTGTTCTACTTACCGGACTTCTTCAGGTTAAGTCTGTCTGCATTTTTATTTGGTCAGCTTCTGATAAGTAGCAGCTTTATTTGATAGTAACAGTTCACTTAATCCTAGAAGGTTACTCACCATGCATTGTATTTTTTTCAGTGTTCAAATATATTTCTTACAAAGGACCAAAATATATGGCTCGGTAAGTATGCTCTAAGAAAATCAGGTAGGAAAAATACTTGAAATAACTGCACTGTGAATACTTGTAAGAACTGACGGCAATATTTGGTGTCCCGAATATATATGTTGTTGTCTAAAACAAGTGATTTTGGGCTGGCTAAAATATTGACTTCCCATGATTTAGCTGTGTAAGTAAGTTATTCTTGCTCAGGTGTTTCTTTTTCTAAGTTGCTTATGATTTGATAAATTGTGTCTCTTCTGAAGATTGTAGGAACTCCCAGATACATGTGCCCTGAACTTGTTGCTGATATTTCGTATGGCTCCAAGTCCAACATATGGTTGCTAGGCAAGCATTCCTATCTAACATTCAGTTGCATGTCTTGCTTGCTTGTTCTCTTGGCTAATATCTGCGATTTTCAGGCTGCTTCATCTATGAGATGACTTCGCTGAAGCATGCATTCAAAGAATTTGTAAGTAGCTATGTTGACATGCTCTTTAAGTTATAGCTCCTTCTTTCCTTCATCTATGAGATGACTTCGCTGAAGCATGCATTCAAAGCATTTGTAAGTAGCTATGTTGACATGCTCTTTAAGTTATAGCTCCTACTTTCCCACAAAAAATATAAAAGAAAAAATACATCTCCTTCTTTTTTTCATCAAAAGTTGCATCTTAGATGATGTTTTTTTCCGGACAGAATATGTAGACACCGATAAACAAGTTAAACGAGTTTGTTGCCACTCGTCACGCCACCCACCACCTCCACCCTTCATTGTAGCCGACTGCCTCCACCCGGCTCCTCCACGAGTGCCCAACCCCACCCGCCCGTGTGATCCCTGCCCCAACCTCCGTTCCATCCCACATGATGCCCGGCCGCTACACTCCCGCAGGCTGAGCCCTATACATACTCCCCGCAGCACTGTGATCTCACTGCTGCCAACGTCGACCGTTGTCGCCGACGCTCACCGGCTACTCCTCGTGCTTAGCCTCCACTGAGATCTGTGGCAAAGGTCGGTGGGTAGGAAGCACGCCGGCACTCTGTCGAGGTAGATATACTTTGTCACCACATCCCTGGCAATACATGAGGAACTAATAACGTAATGTGAGATGGACTTTTAATGCTAGAAGTGCTGATGAAGAAAATGGAGGTGGATGGCGAGGAGCAAGGAGAAAATGTTGAGAGGGAGGTCAAGTAGACACGAAGACAATCGAGAAGAAAAGAAGTGTTAGAGGATTGCAAATTTTTCGCTATATGCATGGTAACTATAAGCCGACATGTTCAACACACATTTGTTGTAAGAACGGGAACCTAACTTTTAGTTCGCCAAAAATCAAGGTGATTGCATACATTGAGTGTTATCCGAGTCAACATTGATGATCTAAACTTCTGTTTCCATTCGAAGCAGACCACTTACTAAAATATAGATTCTCAAATGAGCTCAATGAGCATCGATTGCCTCAAAAAGAAAGGCTTAAGTTTTCATATTTTTATTAAGTTTTGTTTAGGTTGGTTAGTTCAAAAACAGTGGTGAGTTTTTGTGTGGATGATGTCTTTCTTCATGTCACAGTCTACAAGAATCAGGCATGGCGGGGAGGGAAATGAGAGAGGAGCGGGTGGGATTCACCATGGCGTGGAGGGGAGGTTCCTGGGAGAGATGGCAATGGCTACACTGTGGCAGGGAAATGAGATGCGTCGGCAATCGGTGGCTGGCTGGCTGTGCGGGAAGAGTAAGAGGCGGCTGTGCGGCGAGTGAGAGAGGAGTGAATGCTTTTTTCTCCGTCAAGAAAAGAAGAAAAGAGCAACTCTATGTGGTGACATCAATGTCGACACATGGTCTATCAAGTCGTTTTTAGGCTATTAGGCTTTTACTCTGCCACAATTGAATATCCACTACAATTAGGTGATGCTTTGGTATGGTGGGAACAATATTAAAAGGTATACACCCGCTAGAGTGTAATTTATTTTAGCAAATGTATAGCAAGATGCCATTTGCATCCCAAAGAGGTTAGTGATACAAGGCTCCGATGCATGACCAAAGAAAAGAAAAGAAATAAGGGATGATGATTGTAATTCTGCACCTTTGGAATAAAATTATCTTTTACCCTGTAAAAGAAGAAAAGAAATGATGAAGGTGTAGTGTGTGACTTTGCGACACTTGATCGCTCTAAGTCAATGGTCACTAGGACTGAAATATAATCCAAGAAGCTAATCAGGAGGAAGGAAGACATGCTCGCAGCAGCATCACATAAGTAGGCGAGTGGGATGGAACCTGAGAGTCATAGTGTCAATCCTATGGTGGCCACCACACTCCGAGAGGGTGGCGGCACTGCGGTGAGTAGTGGGTCGCATTGCCTTGGCTGCACCCTCACGTAACGGTGTGCACTCCTTGGCACTGGGAATCGGTCTAGGGTGACCAGCCACGACGATGAAGGCGTATCCCTCCTCCTCGTAGTGCCACACCACTCTGCCCAACGTTGTCCAACCCACATACGAATGGGTCAGCTACATGGCTGGCACCAACAAAGAGTTGCGGTCCCTTCTGCACCTCCCGAGCGGATCCACCTACCCAGGATGCCAGACCAGCGGGCACACTGGCCCGGTGTCGAGGTGGCAGCACGAGAAGTTTTCAGGGGTTGAAGGAGGTGGGCCACGTCGTGGTAGGGAGAGAAGGGGCCTGGCAATGTCGTGGATGAGGGGGAAGCGGTGGAGAGAGGAGCGGATGGGCTTCACCATGGCGTGGAGGGGTGGTTCCTAGGAGAGATGGCATCGACGATGTTGTGGCGGGGAGATGAGATGCGGCGATAACCGATGGTTGGCTGGCTATGCGGGAATAGTATAGGAGGCGGCTATGCGGTGAGTGAGCAGAGGAATGAATACTTTTTTCTCCGTCAAGAAAAGAAGAAAGAAGCAGCTTCTATGCGGTGACATCAATGTCACATAGTCTAGCAACTTATTTTAAGGAAAACACCAACCAAATGATCTAGAAGTAGCCTACAATTTAAAGCTCACTAAAATCAGGATCTGACTTACATTGTACCACTGTGACGAAGCTAAAACCAACATTTCTCACATTGTACGTAAATATTTTAAACACATCAAGTAGATCTTAGTTTGTAAAAGATAATTAGTTGGATCACTGCTCTGTGTGTACACATCGTTCTATTGAGGTTTTTTTTTATCAACTTACATTACAAGTAAAGTGGATTTTTAATTACTTTTACGGGCTATCATTTCTATCAGTCATGGCTCGTAGCAACGCACGGGCATTCTACTAGTATATGTTAGAACTTGGAAAACTGATATTAAAACGTCGAAGAGGAATATGAGTAGGAGAACCGGATATGCATGTTCGAGTAGATTGTACCTGCTAAATATACATTTTTTTTAGAAAAGGAGGATGCACCCCCGGCCTCTGCATTTGGACAATGCATACGGCCACTTTATCAATTATTAAGCACAAAAGACTTTACAAAGTAGTACATCAGTATACCTGAAGCCACCATCTAGGCAACATATGTCGCTATTCCTACCCCCATGATGCAGTGGTGCCGAATATCCGAGCCTAATACCAAACAGACATCGCACCAAATCCTAACATCTAATGCCGGATGCCCCATCCTAGCCACATAACATGGGGTAATATCATGTAGTGGAATATACATGCTTGGGTTGCGTGATTGGATCATACCTACTATCAACATCACGTACATCTACATGATGGATTGCTGTACTGTGAGATTCAAAGATTGAGGTCGAACACGTAATGAGTATATATGATGAAAAGATAAAATTTAACCGGGCTGACCTCCAAACGCCCCAATTCGGTCTGACCCACGTATGCTCTGCTGTTTCTTTTCTTTTCTGTGTTTTCTTTTTTGTTCCTTTTTGCTTTCCGTATTTCCTTATTTATTTTTTATTTTTCTTTATTTTTTGTGTATTATACAAAATTCCTTGCGTGTTTATAGACGAAAATACTCGTTGTATTTAAGGAATTTCTCACCCTATATCAAGAATGTTCATCATATTTCATCAAATGTTCATTCTGTAAATTCAAATTATTCTCCATATATCACTAAAATGTTCAATATGTATTACAATATTGTTCAGTGTATATAAAAAATGTTCAGTGTGAATTTAAATATTTTTCAGTGGTATACCACAAAAATGGTGTGTATTTTAGAATTGTTCAGCGTATATTACAAAATGGTTCATATATAAATATATAAGTTGCACATCTTATATAAAAAATTCAATAAATACTCATAATTTCAAAATTTCTTCATGTATTTCAAAATTTTGATCAATTTTTTCAAAAATTGTCCATGTTTTAAAAGTTTGTTTGGATCCGAAATGTGTTCATAATTTTCATGCATTATTCACAACTTTTAAGATTTTTTTTCACCTTTTTCCAAAGAAATGTTGACAAATTGAAATAACGATTGCCGTTGTACTTAGTACATAACATTTAGTGCTGCACCTCTACTGGTTAGCAATGCATCTATCCATTGGGTTGTCGGGAGTTCAACTGCACACATGCTATTATGTTTTTTTCGTGACATTTATACATTCATTCAAAGTTTGGGAATGGGCCGGCCCATTTGCGCGCCCGCTTCAGCGAAGCTCGCTTATTGGATGCACACGGGCATCCAATAGGAGCTCTCTATGGAAAGTTATTAGCGTACCAATCCCTTGCTCGCTACTCAATTGGGCCTTAACCTGTTTCTTCTATGGCACAAAAAATTACGTACGCGGGTGCTCATGTTTCATCTGTCGTTAACCGTCCCATGTGAGCCGTCGTGTGCCCGCAAAAATTAATCGAGTCATCAAAATGCATTGGTAACTGATGCATGAAAAACGTATTAGTAACAGATGCTATCGACACTTACGTCCTCCATGTCTGGCTTGGACCGAAATAATCAACCGACTAGGCTAGCTATTATGTTAAATATATACCAATAACCTCGACCCAATCGTCCCCTAACCACCCGCTTTGCCCACGTGCTCCAGGCATTTTAGGCCCATGATGCCATCGCCTCCTCCATGTATGCCTCGGGCCTCAATCGCATATTAAAGCCGCGGGCGCGACATCCAAATTGTCATCGAGTTGTTTGAGGTGGCCATTAAGGTGTTCGACATGGGACTGCACACAGGTCTCTCCCATCGTGAAAGCACACGATCACTTGGTGTGGCCGTGTGAGCATCACGCTGGACTAGATGCAGGCCCGTCCAGGGGGCTGTGTGAGAGGTGCGACCGCACAGGGCCCCATATCGCAGGGCGCCCCAATTTTGGGCCAACATTGTATATTTTTTTGTTATTGCACTGTTTTAGGCCTGAGGCCTGGTCTGACCGCTCGAGCGCTCCCTCCTAATCGCGGTCGATGGCACGCCCCAAAGCATTTTCCCAACTCCCTCTCGGACAGCGCTCTGCCCTAATCTACTTGGCGACACTGGTGGAAAAATAGGCTTCCGTCCAGCCTCATAAGTCGCGAAGCTGTAGGAACCGCGACTAATGGGACCTTTAGTCGCGGTTCTGGAGGTGACCCGCGACCAAAGGCCTGGGCCCAGGCGCTCGGTGGCCGGTGGCGCCGTGAGGGTCTTTAGTCGCGGTTTGCCGGGACAACCGCGACTAAAGGCCTTCAGGCACCTTTAGTCACGGTTTGCTGTGCCAACCGCAACTAAAGCCCCTCCCTATATATACCCATCCAGCAGCCAACACTTAGCCATTTGGAGCCATTCTCTTCACAAGTGGATGTAGGTTTGCTTTTGGTTCCTCTTATGCACATAAGGTGTTTGATGAAATGCCCCAAGAGCATGAAACAAACATGACATGAAGTGTTGGAGCCACACTCCTCGATCGCGGTTAGCAACTTGATGAACCTTTGATGTGTCATTGATAAAATATGCATGTGTGTAGTTCATTGTTTAATTTATATTGTTTGTAGCTAGTTAGTTTAACAAATGCATGATGGTTAATTATATATTTTATATTATAATAATGCAGATGAATCGGCAATGGATGTACGGTAACCGACTCTCCGGCGAGTTCACTATAAATTAAACAGAAAACAATACAAATTAAAAAGAAAAAAATACAAATTAAACAGAAAACAGGTTTGGGGGGGGGGGCTAAAACACTAAACCTCATGGCCTTTAGTCGCGGTTGGCGAACCAACCGCGACTAAAGGTGGGCGCTGAGCATAAAAACCATAAAAACCCTTTAGTCGCGGTTGGGCAGGCGACCAGCGACTAAAGGGTACCTTTAATCATGGTCTCGCCGCCAACCGCGACTAAAGAAGCGTGAGCATAAAAACCCGCCAAAAACCCTTTAGTCATGGGTCTCGCCGCCAACCGCGACTAAAGGGGGCTATAAATACAAGGCTCGATTCTCGTCTTCTCCGATTCCGATTCTCGCTTTGTTCGTCTCTGCGCGCCTCGGCGCCGCCCGTCGCCCTCGCCCTCGGCGCGCCCGCCCGTCGCCCTCGCCCTCGATGCCGCCCGCCGTCGCCCTCGCCTACAGCAGCGCGCCGCCGGCGGCCTCGTCTTACCGCCTCGCTCGCCCGCCCTCAACGCCGCCCGACCGGCCTCCCTCGCCCAGCAGCGCGCGCCACCTCGCTTCGCCCGCCCTCGGCGCAACCTGGTAGTGCATCCGGCCAAGGCCACCTCCGGCTACTTCACATGCGCCGCGCTCTCCAACACCTCGACCCATTCTTGGGCTCACGCTTGGCGTTGACGCCCTTGTGACATCACCCCTTCCTTGGCTTCTCCGGCGTGCCGGGCGGCAAGCGGCGGCGGCGTGCCCGGCGGTGGAGGCCGCAATGGATAAGTGGCGATGATGGCGGCAATGGATAAGTGGCGATGGTGGCGGGTTTTCTATAAAAATAAAACATTATCTCATCAGAACACACTTAAAGTAGGACTGTGGGTTGAATTCTCGAAAGCGAAGGGACTTTCATGCAAAATAGCCGACGGCGTGCGACCAGAAACACTATTTGCTTTATTAAAAATTAAAAATTAAAAATTAAAAAATTAAAAAATTAAACAGAAAACAGGTTGGGGGGGGGCCAAAAACCCTAAACCTGTGGCGGCCTTTAGTCGCGGTTGGCCAGAAGAACCGCGACTAAAGGTCCTCCACTCGCCGACAACCGCTGGCGCCCACGTGGGCCGGACCGTTAGTCGCGGTTCTTAAGCAGCCGCGACAAAAGGTGGGCGGCATTAGTCGCGCTTATTTGGTCGCGGTTGTCCAACCGCGACTAATGGCAGTTGCGAACCGCGACCAAAGGCCTTTTTTCCACCAGTGCGAGGCGCGACGGCAAGAAGCAGGATGGAAGGGGCAGGCGGCAGAATTCGCCCCAAAAATTCAAACAGTAACCAACGCCAGCAAGTGCCAACGCCACCAAGAAAAGCAGAAGGCAGCCGCTGCTAGCCGGCGGTCAAGCGCCCGGGCCTATCCCAGATCGATTTGCAGACTAATCAGGTGCGCCCAAGATCAAGCAGATTTAATTTGGCTATTTTTCTATTCAATAATTTAATGGCTAATGAGTACATTGTATATGCACATCAGTTCTGAAGTTAACTAATAAAATTTTATATGTTTATTGTTCAACGGATGTAATCTTAATAGAAGATAGTTGGTTATTAGATATATTTCATAATAGTATATGAAATACCATCTATTTAAAGTTTATATGACTTAAATGAGAATATCCTTTAGTCATATTAATATTTTAGTTACAAGAATTTTTCATATTTTAAGGCATCATTCGCATTTCGCACCGAGGCCCGCAATTCCTGGAGACGGCCCTGACTAGATGGCCTTACGCGTATGCACACCCTGGACCGGGTTCTCCAACCGAGACACCGGTCTCTGCCATCGCAAATACACTCAACTATGTGATGCCACACTCACAGATAGCATGGACGTGATGCGGTACAGTACATGCATGTGGCGGGAGGACACGCTCGGGCAGCATGCCGGCCTCGACCTCATACGTGATAGATGTGCATGGCAAGGCCCATAATCACAATAGTGCTGGTGTTCTTGACTACTGATCCTTTGCCCCGCCATCTATAATTTAAATATGAATGGTTGCACAGCTAGCTAGAACTTCTAATCACCAGGTATGTCTTCTTCAATTAGTTTTCTCATTCTCCACCTTGAGCTCCTTTTCTAATTTTAGCTAAAACTTCTTAACCGAAGACAATAGATCCTAATGAGATCTCATATAAAAGAACATCTATCATATTACTCCCTCCATTCCTTTATACAAGCCCACAAACTCAAATTACAGATATCAAGGTAAAATTTAATGACTTCTTTGCCAGCCAACTTTTCTTCTCGTTAACCGGGATTGTTAAAACACCCGCATGCATACAAAGAAGAAATGAGAAGGAATTAGCACAATGTTATTATGACAACATGCATGCAAGTATTAAACAAGTTGCTAATACGAGGACACATCATTAAATTTTTGCCTCGATTATTGTTAGTGGCCTTGTATAGATGCAAAATGTATTTTTTATAGTAGCCTTGTATAAGGGAATGGATGGAGTAATATTTTTGATTTGAGACATTAGGGAAAGGCACAAGTATAGAAAAGCACCTCTAATTGTTTGCACACAAGTGACGGTTGCCCATGAGGTTGTTGATAGACGAGCACATGATATTTTGTTCTCCCGTTGCAACGCACGGTCATGTTTGCTAGTAGATTTTAATGTTGAAGGCTTTTACGGGCAATCAACCACATCATGACTTGTTTTTCCCTTTTCCATTGAAGATTCTTTTTTGACTTGTGTTCGTTAGAGCATCTATAGCTGGAATTTGCAAATCCGTTCCCTCAAAGGCGGGTGGACGTGATCGTACGCGTCCTCGCCTCTCATATTTCAACCCCTAAATCCATATGAAGCATGCAAAAGTAATTCTACGTACTACATACAATGTACTACCCTATCTACTCTTCGTCGTCTGAGATGTCCACGACGACGGTGCCGGGCACCGGCTGGACGGACGGGTAGGAGGGCCCTGCCTCATCCTCCTCTTGCTCGACCTCATCCATGTAGGCGAGCATCTCCGCCTCATCCACGGCCTGCTACGCCTCCATCTCTTGCCGGCCACAGCATCTGGCCTCCGCAGCCAACTTTGACCGGAGGGAATCGAGGATGGCCTGCTGCTCCGCCTGCAGATCTGCATCGCC